>CM067843.1:541292133-542542133 GCA_034509565.1 Triticum monococcum | reverse complement strand
TTTCTTAAGAGGATGATCAGGCAAAGCATTAAGTAATTTGAGAAGCCTCCCCCAAGCTTGTGGGAGACTCTCTTCTTCAATTTGCACAAAATTATATATGTCCCTTAAAGCAGCTTGTTTCTTATGAGCAGGGAAATATTTAGCAGAGAAGTAATAAATCATATCTTGGGGACTACGCACACAACCAAGATCAAGAGAATTAAACCATATCTTAGCATCACCCTTTAATGAGAACGGAAATATTTTAAGGATATAAAAGTAGCGAGTTCTCTCATCATTAGTGAAAAGGGTAGCTATATCATTTGATTTAGTAAGATGTGCCACAACAGTTCAGATTCATAGCCATGAAAAGGATCAGATTCAGCCAAAGTAATTATATCAGGATCAACAGAGAATTCATAATGCTTATCGGTAACATAGATAGGTGAAGTAGCAAAAGCAGGGTCAGGTTTCATTCTAGCATTTAGAGATTGTTGATTTCATTTAGCTAATAACCTCTTGAGTTCGTATCTATCTTTGCAAGCTAAAATAGCTAAAGAAGCTTCTTTATCAAAAACATAACCCTCAGGAATAACAGGCAAGTCTTCATTATAATTTTCATCAGTATTATCAGATTCAATATTTTCATTCTCTCTAGCCATAGCAAGTTGTTCATCAAGAAATTCACCAAGTGGCACAGTAGTATCAAGCATAGAAATAGTTTCATCATAAGTATCATGCATAGCAGAAGTGGCATGATCGATAACATGCAACATATCAGAACGAATAGCAGAAGCAGGTTTAGGTGTCGCAAGCTTACTCAAAACAGAAGGTGAATCAAGTGCAGAGCTAGATGTCAGTTCCTTACCTCCCCTCGTAGTTGAGGGATAAATCTTCGTTTTTGGATCTCTCAAGTTCTTCATAATGATAAGCAGATATAAATCCCAAGTGACTCAAAGAATAGAGCTATGTTCCCCGGCAACAGCGCCAGAAAATAGTCTTGATAACCCACAAGTATAGGGGATCACAACAGTTTTCGAGGGTAGAGTATTCAACCCAAATTTATTGATTCAACACAAGGGGAGCCAAAGAATATTCTCAAGTTTTAGCAGCTGAGTTGTCAATTCAACCACACCTGGAAACTTAATATCTGCAGCAAAGTGTTTAATGGCAAAGTAATATGATAGTGGTGGTAACGGTGGCAAAAGGTAACAGTAGCAAAAGTAATGTTTTGGGTGTTTTGTAGTGATGATAGCAATAGCAACGGAAAAGTAAATAAGCGAAGAACAATATATGGAAAGCTCGTAAGCAATGGATCAGTGATGGAGAATTATGCCGGATGCGGTTCATCATGTAACAATCATAACCTAGGGTGACACAGAACTAGCTCCAGTTCATTGATATAATGTAGGCATGCATTCCGAATATATTCATACATGCTTATGGAAAAGAACTTGCTTGACATCTTTTGTCCTACCCTCCTGTGGCAGCGGGGTCCTTACGGAAACTAAGGGATATTAAGGCTTTCTTTTTAATAGAGTACTGGAACAAAGCATTAACACATAGTGAATACATGAACTCCTCAAACTACGATCATCACCGGTAAGTATCCTGATTATTGTCACTTCGGGGTTAACAAATCATAACACATAATAGGTGACTATAGACTTGCAAGATAGGATCTAGAACTCTCATATATTGATGAAAACATAATAGGTTCAGATCTGAAATCATGGCACTCGGGCCCTAGTGACAAGCATTAAGCATAGCAAAGTCCTAGCAACATCAATCTCAGAACATAGTGGATACTAGGGATCAAACCCTAATAAAACCAACTCGATTACATGATAGATCCCATCCAACCCGTCACCATGCAGCAAGCCTACGATGGAATTACTCACGCACGGCGGTGAGCATCATGAAATTGGTGATGGAGGATGGTTGATGATGACGATGGCGACGGATTCCCCTCTCCGGAGCCCCGAACGGACTCTAGACCAGCCTTCCCAAGAGGTTTTAGGGCTTGGCGGCGGCTCCGTATCGTAAAACGCGATGAATCCTTCTCTCTGATTTTTTCTTCCCGAAACAAAATATATAGAGTTAGAGTTGGAGTCGGGGGAGCTCCAGGGGGCCATGAGGTAGGGTGGCGCGCCCTAGGGGGGCAGGCGCGCCCCCACCCTCGTGGACAGGTGGTGGGCCCCCTGGTCTTCATCTTTTGCAGGTATTTTTTATATTTTCCAAAAAGTTGCTCCGTGAAGTTTCAAGTCATTCCGAGAACTTTTGTTTCTGCACATAAATAACACCATGGTAATTCTGCTGAAAACAACGTCAGTCCGGGTTAGTTCCATTCAATTCATGCAAGTTAGAGTCTAAAACAAGGGCAAAAGTGTTTGGAAAAGTAGATACGACGGAGACGTATCAAGCACCCCACCGCCGGCACGGAGACACTATTCTGCTTTATGCTTTATGCGAATGATATCCCTAATGGGGCACCCAAGGATGGCAGCTCCCTTTCTTCAAAAAACAAAACTTGTTTCATATGGTGTTGTAGAAGTTATTTGCTTTCCTCCATGAAAAACACGCAACCCTCTCCTTTCATATGGTGTGTACAGCAAGTTCAACAAGACTTACCCAAAGTCTTCCCAACGGTTCTACTGGGCACAAACACTAATTAAACACAAAAACACAACCAAAACAGAGGATAAATAATTTACTTATTACTAAGCAGGAGCAAAAAGCAAGGAATAAAAATAAAATTGGGTTGCCTCCCAACAAGCGCTATCGTTTAACGCCCCTAGCTAGGCATAACAAGCAAGGATAGATCTAGGTTTTGCCATCTTTGGTAGGCAATCCATAAGTGACTCTCATAATAGATTCATAAGGTAATATAATTTTCTTTCTAGGAAAGTGTTCCATGCCTTTCCTTAACAGAAATTGGAATCTAATATTTCCTTCCTTCATATCAATAATTGCACCAATCGTTCTAAGGAAAGGTCTACCAAGAATAATAGCACATGAAAGATTGCAATCTATGTCAAGAACAATAAAATCGACGGGCACATAATTCCTATTTGCAACAATAAGAACATCATTAATTCTTCCCATAGGTTTCTTAATAGTGGAATCCGCAAGGTGCAAGTTTAGAGAGCAATCATCAAAATCACGGAAACCTAACAAATCACACAAAGTCTTTGGAATTGTGGAAACACTAGCACCCAAATCACATAAAGCATAGCATTCGTGATATTTAATTTTAATTTTAATAGTTGGTTCGCACTCATCATAAAGTTTTCTAGGGATAGAAACTTCCAATTCAAGTTTTTCTTCATAAGATTGCATCAAGGCATCAACGATATGTTCAGTAAACACTTTATTTTAACTATAAGCATGAGGAGAATTTAGCACGGATTGCAACAAGGAGATACAATCAATCAAAGAGCAATTTTCATAGTTAAATTCCTTGAAATCCATAATAGTGGGTTTAGCAACATCTAGGGTTTTAATTTCTTCAATCCCACTTTTATCAAATTTAGCATCAAGATCAAAAGATTCAGAATTCTTGTAACGCCTTCTAGGTAAAGGTGGATCATGTTTAGTCCCATCATTATCAAGATTCATATTGCAAAACAAAGATTTAATAGGGGACACATCAATAACTTTTAGATCTTCATCATTATTTCCATAGGAACTAGAAAAACACACTTTTATAAAGGCATGTTTCTTAGCATGCATCCTAGCGGTTCTTTCTTTGCACTCATCAATGGAAATTCTCATGGTTTTGAGAGACTCATTGATATCGTGCTTAGGTGGAATAGATCTAAGTTTCAAAGAATCAACATCAAGAGCAATTCTATCAACGTTCCTAGCCAAATCATCAATCTTAAGCAATTTTTCTTCAATCATAGCATTAAAATTATTTTGCGAAGTAATAAATTCTTTAATATTAGATTCAAAATCAGAGGGAACCTTATTATAATTTCCATAAGAATTGTTGTAGGAATTACCATAATTATTAAAGGGATTACTAGGATAAGGCCTAGGATTGAAATTTCCTCTATACGCGTTGATACCAAAATTGTTCCTACCAACAAAATTCACATCCATAGATTCAATATTATTCTCAATCAAAGTAGACAAGGGCATATCATTAGGATCAGAAGAAACACTCTTATTAGCAAATAATTTCATAAGTTCATCCATCTTTCCACTCAAAACATTAATTTCTTCTATCGCATGCACCTTTTTATTAGTAGATCTTTCAGTATGCCATTGAGAATAATTAACCATAATATTATCTAGGAGTTTAGTAGCTTCTCCTAAAGTGATTTCCATAAAAGTGCCTCCCGCTCCCGAATCTAAAAGATTTCTAGAAGCAAAATTCAATCCGGCATAAATTTTTTGTATAATCATCCACAAATTTAAACCATGAGTAGGGCAATTACGTATCATTAATTTCATTCTCTCCCAAGCTTGTGCAACATGTTCATGATCAAGTTTTTTAAAGTTCATAATATCGTTTCTAAGAGAGATGATTTTAGCGGGAGGAAAATACTTAGAGATAAAAGCATATTTGCACTTGTTCCATGAATCAATACTATTTTCAGGTAAAGACGAAAACCAAGCTTTAGCATGATCTCTAAGCGAAAAAGGAAATAGCTTCAATTTAACAATATCATTATCCACATCTTTATTCTTTTGCATGTCACATAAATCAACGAAGCTATTTAGATGGGTAGCGACATCTTCACTAGGAAGGCCGGAAAACGGATCTTTCATGACAAGATTCAGTAAAGCAGTATTAATTTCACAAGATTTAGCAATGGTAAGAGGAGCAATCGGAGTTCTAATAAAATCATTGTTGTTTGTATTGGTGAAGTCACACAATTTAGTATTATCTTGAGCCATCGCGACAAACAAGCAAACTAACACACAAGCAAACAAAAAGCAAGCGGACAAAAAGGGCAAATAGAGAGGGAGGATAGAGAGAGAGAGAGAGGGCGAATAAAACGCAAGGGTGAATTGGGGGAGAGGAAAACGAGAGGCAAATGGCAAATAATGTAATGCGGGAGATAAGGGTATGTGATGGGTACTTGGTATGTTGACTTTTGCGTAGACCTCCCCGTCAACGGCGCTAGAAATCCTTCTTGCTACCTCTTTTAGCACTGCGTTAGTTTTCCCCAAAGAGGAAGGGATGATGCAGCAAAGTAGCGTAAGTATTTCCCTCAGTTTTTGAGAACCAAGGTATCAATCCAGTAGGAGGCTACGCGCGAGTCCCTCGTACCTACACAAGACAAATAATCCTCGCAACCAACGCAAATAGGGGTTGTCAATCCCTATAGGGTCACTTACAAGAGTGAGATCTGATAGATATGATAAGATAATATTTTTGGTATTTTTATGATAAAGATGCAAAGTAAAATAAAGGCAAAGTAAATAGCAAAGTAAATAACTAAGTAGTAGGAGATTGATATGATAAAGATAGACCCGGGGGCCATAGGTTTCACTAGTGGCTTCTCTCGAGAGCAAAGTATTCTACGGTGGGTGAACAAATTATTGTTGAGCAATTGACAGAATTGAGCATAGTTATGAGAATATCTAGGTATGATCATGTATATAGGCATCACATCCGAGACAAGTAGACCGACTCCTGCCTGCATCTACTACTATTACTCCACTCATCGACCGCTATCCAGCATGCATCTAGAGTATTAAGTTAAAAACAGAGTAACGCCTTAAGCAAGATGACATGATGTAGAGGGATAGACTCATGCAATATGAAGAAAACCCCATCTTGTTATCCTCGATGGCAACAATACAATACGTGCCTTGCTGCCCTTACTGTCACCGGGAAAGGACACCGCAAGATTGAACCCAAAGCTAAGCACTTCTCTCATTGCAAGAAAGATTAATCTAGTAGGCCAAACCAAACTGATAATTCGAAGAGACTTGCAAAGATAACCAATCATACATAAAAGAATTCAGAGAAGATTCAAATATTATTCATAGATAGACTTGATCATAAACCCAAAATTCATCGGTCTCAACAAACACACCACAAAAATAAGATTACATCGAATAGATCTCCACAAGAGAGGGGGAGAACATTGTATTGAGATCCAAAAAGAGAGAAGAAGCCATCTAGCTACTAACTATGGACCCGTAGGTCTGAAGTAAACTACTCACACTTCATTGGAGAGGCTATGGTGTTGATGTAGAAGCCCTCCGTGATCGATGCCCCCTCCGACGGAGCTTCGGAACAGGCCCCAAGATGGGATCTCGTGGATACAGAAAGTTACGGTGGTGGAATTAGGGTTTTGGCTCCGTACCTGATCGTTTGGGGGTACGTGGGTATATATAGGAGGAAGAAGTACGTCGGTGGAGCAACAGGGGCCCCACGAGGGTGGAGGGCGCGCCTGGGGGCGGGGTAGGCACGCCCCCTACCTCGTGGGCTCTTGTTAGCTGGCTTGACGTAGGGTCCAAGTCTCCGAGTTGTATTCAGTGAGAAAATCACGTTCCCGAAGGTTTCATTCCGTTTGTACTCCGTTTGATATTCCTTTTCTTCGAAACCCTAAAACAGGCAAAAAACAACAATTCTGGGTTGGGCCTCCGGTTAATAGGTTAGTCCCAAAAATAATATAAAAGTGGATAATAAAGCCCAATAATGTTTTAAAATAGTAGATAATATAACATGGAGCAATAAAAAAATATAGATACGTTGGAGACGTATCAGGGTGCACAGGGGCTAGTAATGTACTTGTTCAAATGATATTCATTAAAAATCTCAAGCATCTCAATTTTCCACTCATGAAAGTATTCTCCATCAAGAATAGGCACTCTACATCTAAGACTCCCCAACATAGACTCATCCACCTTCCTCCAATGGTGATTAAACCAAAGCAATAGAGACCAATGCTCTGATACCAATTGAAAGGATCGAGAAGAGGTGTCTAGAGGGGGGGGGGTGAATAGACTCTTAACAAAGAAAAGTTACAGTTTTTATTTTCTTCAAGTTAAGGTAGAGTTTTAGCACAAGTTTAAACATTCAAAATACATTCAAGCAATCGTGTCAAGAGTATATGAGCAGCGGAAAGTAAAGCATGCAAGTTGCAGGAATGTAAAGGGATGGGATTGGAGTATGCAATCGCAATTGGAGACATGGAGATTTTTGGCGTGGTTCCGATAGGTGGTGCTATTGTACATCCACGTTGATGGAGACTTCAACCCACGAAGGGTGACGGTTGCGCGAGTCCACAGAGGGCTCCACCCACGAAGGGTCCACGAAGAAGCAACCTTGTCTCTCCCACCATGGCCATCGCCCATGAAGGACTTGCCTCATTAGGGTATATCTTCACGAAGTAGGCGATCTCCTTGCCTGTACAAACACCTTGGTTCAATTCGACAATCTTGACGGAGGCTCCCAAGTGACACCTAACCAATCTAGGAGCATTGTTGAGGAAATCGTTAACTGGTAGCTACTCGGTTGGCTAGCGAGTAGGGGATTAATCGGCTAATCAGCAAGTTAATCGGCCATTTAATCAATTAATTGGACGACTTTTCGGTTTATCGGCTACTCGGTGACCCTATGAGTAGGGATTAATCGGCAAGGTAACTAGTTAATCAGATGGATTCTTGAACAGGGTCTAGGAGACACCACTCTCCAAAAGGTAATAGACGGTGTGTTGATGATGAACTCCTTGCTCTTGTGCTTCAAATGATAGTCTCGCCAACACTCAACTCTCTCTCATGGATCTGGATTTGGTGGAAAGATGATTTGAGTGGAAAGCAAGTTAGAGAAGGATAGAGATCAAGATTTATGTGGTTGGAATGGTGTATCTTGACCTCAACACATGAGTAGGTGGTTCTCTCTCTCAGAAAATGTATGCTGGAAGTGTAGGCATGTTCTGATGGCTCTCCTCATGAATGAAGAGTGGGTGGAGGGGTATATATATCCTCCACACAAAATCTAACCGTTACACACAAATCACCAAACTCGATGGGACCGAATCAGAAAACTCGGTCAGACCGATTTAGTTCATAATGTGACAGTTAGGCATTTTGGTGGGACCGATATGATCAACTCGGTGGGACCGATGTGCTAGGGTTAGGGTAAAACCTCATCTTGGGTTGACCGATTACATAAACTCGATGGGACCGATTTTGGTAATAAGAAAAACAGAGAGTTGGTCAAGCAAACTCGGTGGGAACGATTGCATATCTTGGTGGGACCGAAATTATTGCAATAGGTAACGAAGAGTTTGCAAGCCCATCTCGGTGAGACCGAGATCCCATCGGTGAGACCGAATTGATTAGGGTTTCTGGCAGTGGCTATGTCAAGAGAACTCGGTGGTGTCAGATAGAATTTTTCGGTGTGGTCGAGTTTGACTTTTGGTTTGGGACATATGTGGATATGAGAAAGTGGTTGAGGGCTTTGGAGCATATCACTAAGCATTTTGAGCAAGAAACCCATTAAGCAACATCTCATCCCCTTTTAATAGTATTGGCTTTCCTATGGACTCAATGTGATCTTGGATTACTAAAAGTAAAATGCAGAGTCTTGAGCTTTTGAGCTTGAGCCAATCCTTTGTCCTTAGCATTTTGATGGGGTTCCACATCCTCTTGTCCATGCCACTCCATCTGTTGAACTTGTCTGAAATATACTAGATGAAAACATTAGTCCAACAAGAGATATGTTGACATTAATGACCAAAACCACCCAGGGAGCACTTGTGCTTTCAGTTTTATGACATGAGAGAGAAGGTTTTAGGGCACGAGAAAAATGCCTGCCGTAACAGATGATGTAAAACTGGTGCCCTGAAACTTCCAATCTTTAAACATGATCATTGCATATTCCAATATTTGAAACTCTAAATTTGGAATATTCAACCTCAAACACACTATTATGGGCATACATGGAAATAACATAACCAGGCACACTCCTACAAACACGGTACATGCATACTACTACCTCTTGAGCATGCGTTGGTTTTCCCTTGAAGAGGAAAGGGTGATGCGATAAAGTAGCGTAAGTATTTCCCTCAGTTTTTGGGAACCAAGGTATCAATCCAGTAGGAGACGACACACAAGTCTCTCGTACCTGCACAAACAATCAAGAACTTTGCAACCAACGTGATAAAGGGGTTGTCAGTTCCTTCACGGCCACTTGCAAAAGTGAGATCTGATAAAGATAATAAGATAAATATTTTTTGTATTTTAGTTGTATAGATTGAAAAGTAAAGATTGCAAAATAAACAGCGATAGAAATAGATAGTTGATGGGAAAATAATATAATGGAGAATAGACCCGGGGGCCATAGGTTTCACTAGTTGCTTCTCTCAAGATAGCATAATCTATGGTGGGTGAACAAATTACTATCGAGCAATTGATAGAAAAGTGCATAGTTATGAGAATATCTAGGCATGATCATGTATATAGGAATCACGTCCGTGACAAGTAGACCGAAATGATTCTGCATCTACTACTATTACTCCACACATCAACCGCTATCCAGCATGCACCTAGAGTATTAATTTCATAAGAACAGAGTAATGCATTAGGCAAGATGACATGATGTAGAGGGATAAACTCAAGCAATATGATATAAACCCCATCTTTCTGTCACTGGGACCGAGCACCGCAAGATTGAACCCAAAGCTAAGCATTTCTCCCATTGCAAGATCAATCTAGTAGGCCAAACTAAAGTGATAATTCGAAGAGACTTGCAAAGATATTTAAATCATGCATACAAGAATTCAGAGAATAATGAAATATTGTTGATAGATAATCTTGATCATAAACCCACAATTCATCGGATCTCGACAAACACACCGCAAAAAGAATTACATCGAATAGATCTCCAAGAGAATCGAGGAGAACTTTGTATTGAGATCCAAAGAGAGAGAAGAAGCCATCTAGCTAATAAATATGGACCCGAAGGTCTGTGGTAAACTACTCACACATCATCGGAGAGGCTATGGTGTTGATGTAGAAGCCCTTCGTGATCGATTCCCCCTCCGGCGGAGCGCCGGAAAAGGCCCCCAAGATGGGATCTCATGGGTACATAAGGTTGTGGCGGTGGAAATAGGGTTTTGTGGTGCTCCTGGATGTTTTCAGGGTATATGAGTATATATAGGCGAAAGAAGTAGGTCGGTGGAGCCATGAGGGGCCCATGAGGGTGGGGGGCGCGCCCTCCTGCCTCATGGCTTCCTCGCTACTTCCTTGATGTCCACTCCAAGTCTCTTGGATTGAGTTTGTTCCAAAAATGATCCTCGTGAAGGTTTCATTCCGTTTGGATTCCGTTTGATATTCCTTTTCTGCGAAACACTGAAATAGGCAAAAAGATAGCAAGTTGCACTGGGCCTTCGGTTAATAGGTTAGTCTCAAAAATAATATAAAAGTGCATAATAAAGCCCATTAAACATACAAAACAGATAATATAATAGCATGGACCAATCAAAAATTATAGATACGTTGGAGACATATCAAGCATCCCCAAGCTTAATTCCCGCTCGTGCTCGAGTAGGTAAATGATAAAAACATAATTTTTGATGTGGAATGCTACCTAACATAATTTTCAAAGTAATTCTCTTTAGTGTGGCATGAATGTTCAGATCCGAAAGATTCAAGATAAAAGTTTAATATTGACATAAAAATAATAATACTTCAAGCATACTAACTAAGCAATTATGTATTCTCAAAACAACATGGCCAAAGAAAGCTTATCCCTACAAAATCATATAGTTTGGCTATGTTTCATTTTCGTCACACAAAAATGCTCTCATCATGCACAACCCCAATGACAAGCCAAGCAATTGTTTCATACTTTAGTAATCTCAAACTTTTTTCAACTTTCACGCAATACATGAGCGTGAGCCATGGACATAGCACTATGGGTGGAATAGAATATAATGATGGGGGTTGTGTGGAGAAGACAAAAAAGGAGAAAGTCTCACGTTGACGTGGCTAATCAATGGGATAGGGAGATACCCATCAATTGATGTCAATGCAAGGAGTAGGGATTGCCATGCAACGGATGCACTAGAGCTATAAATGTATGAAAGCTCAACAAAAGAAACTAAGTGGGTGTGCATCCAACTTGCTTGCTCACGAATACCTAGGGCATTTGAGGAAGCCCATTGTTAGAATATACAAGCCAAGTTCTATAATGAAAAATTCCCACTAGTATATGAAAGTGACAAAATAGGAGACCCTCTATCATAAAGATCATGGTGCTACTTTGAAGCACAAGTGTGGAAAAAAGGATAGTAGCATTGTCCCTTTTATTTCTTTTCTCTTTTTTGGGACAATGCTCTATTAATGATGATCATCACACTTCTATTTATTTACAACTCAATGATTACAACTCGATACTAGAACAAAATATGACTATATGAGTGCCTCCGGTGGTGTACCGGGATGGGCAATGAATAAAGAGTGACATGTATGATAAATTATGCATCATAGCTTTGCCACAAATACAATGTCAACTACATGATCATGCAAGGAAATATGACAATGATGAAGCGTGTCATAATAAATGAAGCAGTGGAAAGTTGCATGGCAATATATCTCGGAATGGCCATGGAAATGCCATAATAGGTAGGTATGGTGGCTGTTTTGAGGAAGATATAAGGAGGTTTATGTGTGATAGAGCATATCATATCACGGGGGTTGGATCCACCAGCAAAGTTTGCACCAACTCTCAAGGTGAGATAGGGCAATGCACGGCACCGAAGAGGCTAGCAATGATGGAAAGGTGAGAGTGCGTATAGTCCATGGACTCAACATTAGTCATAAAGAACTCACATACTTATTGCAAAAATCCACTAGTCATCAAAAACCAAGCATTACACGCATGCTCCTAGGGGGGATAGATTGGTAGGAAAATACCATCGCTCGTCCCCGACCACCACTCATAAGAATGACAATCAAATAACACCTCATGTTTCAAATTTGTCACACAACGGTCACCATACGTGCATGCTACGGGACTTGCAAACTTCAACACAAGTATTTCTCAAATTCACAACTACTCAACTAGCATGACTCTAATATTACCATCTTCATATCTCAAAACAATCATTAAGTATCAAACTTCTCATAGTATTCAATGCACTTTTTTATGAAAGTTTTTATTATAGCCATCTTGGATGCCTATCATATTAGGACTAATTTTATAGCCAAAGAAAATTACCATGATATTCCAAAATACTCTCAAAATGATATAAGTGAAGCATGAGAGCTCAATAATTTCTATAAAATAAAACCACCACCGTGCTCTAAAAAGATATAAGTGAAGCACAAAAGCAAAATTGTCTAGCTCAAAAGATATAAGTGAAGCACATAGAGTATTCTAATAAATTCCGATTCATGTGTGTCTCCACAAAAGGTGTGTACAGCAAGGATGATTGTGGTAAACTAATAAGCAAATACTCAAATCATACCAGACGCTCGAAGCAAAACACATATCATGTGGTGAATAAAAATATAGCCTCAAGTAAAGTTACCGATGGACGAAGACGAAAGAGGGGATGCCTTCTGGGGCATCCCCAAGCTTAGGCTTTTGGTTGTCCTTGATTTTTACCTTGGGGTGCCATGGGTAACCCCAAGCTTAGGCTCTTGCCACTCCTTATTCCAAAATCCATCAAATCTTTACCTAAAACTTGAAAAACTTCACAACACAAAACTCAACAGAAAATCTCATGAGCTCCGTTAGTATAAGAAAAAAAATCACCACTTTAAGGTACTGTAATGAACTCATTCTTTATTTATATTGGTGTTAAACCTACTGTATTCCAACTTCTCTATGGTTCATACCCCCCGATACTAGCCATAGATTCATAAAATAAGCAAACAACACACAAAAACAGAATCTGTCAAAAACAGAACAGTCTGTAGCAATCTGTAGGTTTCAAATACTTCTGTAACTCCCACAATCCTGAGAAAATAGGTAATCCTAAATAATTTGTATATTGATCTACTGCAGTTGGAATCAGTATTTTATCGCTCTCTGGTTAAAAATGAAAATTATTCTCGTGAGCGCATACTTTCTATTTTTTTCCAGCAAGATCAAATAACAATCATCCAAGAAGATCCTAAAGGCTTTACTTGGCACAAACACTAATTAAAACACAAAACCAAATCTAAACAGAAGCTAGATGAATTATTTATTACTAAACAGAAACAAAAATAAAATTGGGTTGCCTCCCAACAAGCGCTATCGTTTAACGCCCCTAGCTAGGCATGAAAGCAAGAATAGATCTAGGTATTGTCATCTTTGGTTTTAATTTTTTGTAGCAGAGTCATGCTCGAATTCGGGAGGTTCTTTACGTTTCCCTTCGTATTCAGAAAATTTTAGATCTAAAGAATTCAACCGCTTATTGCAAAGGGTAATCAACATATTCATGCGGTGAAGGTTTCCGCTAACACTCTTAAGAGGTTCAAGAGACTTTCGTAAAAAAATCGTCACTTCGCAAATCTTCTCAAAAACTTATTTCTCTTCCTGGGTATGATGTGGCCCCATTTGTGGAGGTAGTGTTCCCACTATTCTCTCTATGATTTCATGAGCAATACTGGGATCAATTTTGATAAAATTTCCTTTGGCAACGCAATCCAGGAGTTGTCTATGGGACATATTTAGTCCAACATAAAAATTGCGAAGTAAAATTCTAAAACTCACCTCTAAGGTGCAATTACGATAAGACTCGATCATCCTATACCAAGCATATTTTAAGTTTTCTCATTGTCTTTGTTTAAAGTGAAGAACTTCAAACTCGGGAGACAAAGGAGAAGATAAAGGACTAGCCATGACGACGAAACAAACGATCTAACACACGGACACACAAGAAGCAAGCAGAAAGAGACGTGTGGAAAAAGAGGGCGGAAGGAAAAGAGGCGAATAAAACGGCAAGGGTGAAGTGGGGGAGAGGAAAACGAGAGGCGAATAAAACGGCAAGGGTGAAGTGGGGGAGAGGAAAACGAGAGGTGAATGACAAATAATGTAATGCGAGGGAGAAGAGTTTGTGATGGGTACTTGGTATGTCTTGACTTGTGCGTAGATCTCCCCGGCAACGGCGCCAGAAATCCTTCTTGCTACCTCTTGAGCATGCGTTGGTTTTCCCTTGAAGAGGAAAGGGTGATGCAGCAAAGTAGCATAACTATTTCCCTCGGTTTTTGAGAACCAAGGTATCAATCTAGTAGGAGACTACATGCAAGTCCCTCGTACCTGCACAAAAAATCAAGAACCTTGCAACCAACGCGATAAAGGGGTTGTCAGTCCCTTCACGGCTACTTGCAAAAGTGAGATATGATAAAGATAATAAGATAAATATTTTTGGTATTTTTGTTGTATAGATTGAAAAGTAAAGATTGCAAAATAAAAGGAGATAGAAATAGCTAGTTGTCGGGAAAATAATATAATGGAGAATAGACCCGGGGGCCATAGGTTTCACTAGTGGCTTCTCTCAAGATAGCATAATCTATGGTGGGTGAACAAATTACTATCGAGCAATTGATACAAAAGTACATAGTTATGAGAATATCTAGGCATGATCATGTATATAGGCATCACATCCGTGACAAGTAGACCAAAACGATTCTGCATCTACTACTATTACTCCACACATCGACCGCTATCCAGCATGCATCTAGAGTATTAAGTTCATAAGAACAGAGTAATGCATTAGGCAAGATGACATGATGTAGAGGGATAAACTCAAGCAATATGATATAAACCCCATACTTTTATCCAAGATGGCAACAATACAATACGTGTCATTTCCCTTTCTGTCACTGATGACCCACAAGTATAGGGGATCTATTGTAGTCCTTTCGATAAGTAAGAGTGTCGAACCCAATGAGGAGCAGAAGGAAATGATAAGCAGTTTTCAGTAAGGTATTCTCTGCAAGCACTGAAAGTATCGGTAACAGATAGTTTTGTGCTAAAGTAATTTGTAATGGTTAACAAGTAATAAAAGTAAATAAGGTGCAGCAAGATGGCCCAATCCTTTTTGTAGCAAAGGACAAGCCTGAACAAACTCGTGTATAAAGGAAAGCGCTCCCGAGGACACGTGGGAATTATCGTCAAGCTAGTTTTCATCACACTCATATGATTCGCGTTCGTTACTTTGATAATTTGATATGTGGGTGGACCAGTGCTTGGTACTTCCCTTCCATGGACAAGCGTCCCACTTATGTTTAACCCCTCTTGCAAGAATCCACAACTACAAAAGAAGTATTAAGTTAAACCTAACCATAGCATGAAACATATGGATCCAAATCAGCCCCTTACGAAGCAACACATAAACTAGGGTTTAAGCTTCTGTCACTCTATCAACCCATCATCTACTTATTACTTCCCAATGCCTTCCTCTAGGCCCAAACAATGGTGAAGTGTCATGTAGTCGATGTTCACATGACACCACTAGAGGAGAGACAACATACATCTCATCAAAGTATCGAACGAATATCAAATTCACATGACTACTTATAGCAAGACTTCCCCCATGTCCTCAGGAACAAACGTAACTACTCACAAAACATATTCATGTTCATAATCACAGGGGTATTAATATGCATAAAGGATCTGAACATATGATCTTCCACCAAGTAAACCAACTAGCATCAACTACAAGGAGTAGTCAACACTACTAGCAACCTACATGTACAAATCTGAGGTTTTAGGACAAAGATTGGATACAAGAGATGAACTATGGTTTGAGATGAGATGGTGCTGGTGAAGATGTTGATGGAGATTGACCCCCTCCCGATGAGAGGATCGATGGTGATAATAGTGGTGGTGATTTCCCCCTCCCGACAAGAGGATCGATGGTGATGACGGTGGTGATGATTTCCCCCTCCCGAAGGGATGTTTCCCTGGTAGAACAGCTCCGCTAGAGCCCTAGATTGGTTCGGCCAAGGTTCGGCCTCGTGGCGGCGGAGTTTCGTCCCGTGAGCTTGCTTCTGATTTTTTCTCGGACAAATATTTCATATAGCAGAAGATGGGCACTAGAGCCCTCCCAGGGGGCCCACGAGGCAGGGGGCGCGCCAAGGGGGGTAGGGCATGTTCCCACCCTCGTGGATGGTGGGTGGCCCCCTCTGGTACTTCCTTCTCCCAATATTTTTTTATATATTCTGAAACTGACTTCCGTGAAGTTTCAGGACTTTTGGAATTGTGCAGAATAGGTCTCTAATATTTGCTCCTTTTCCAGCCCAGGATTCCAGCTGCCGACATTCTCCCTCTTCGTGTAAACCTTGTAAAATAAGAGAGAATAGGCATAAGTATTGTGACATAATGTGTAATAACAGCCCATAATGCAATAAATATCGATATAAAAGCATGGTGCAAAATGGACGTATCAACTCCCCCAAGCTTAGACCTCGCTTGTCCTCAAGCGGAAGCCGATATCGAAAAATATTACCACATGTTTAGAGATAGAGGTGTCGATAAAATAAAATACGGACATGAGGGCATCATGATCATTCTTAGAACAACAACAACAACACATAATTTCAAGTAATTGAGAAGAGCGATCTCCTCCTTTAAATCATGATCGTTCTTCTCAATTACAAGAATGATCATGATCACTCTTCTCAATGAGGGCATGAGGTCGGTGATATATATATATATAGATATATATATATATATATCTATATATATATCTATATATATATTGTCATATGGTTTCTTATGCTAAAGTAACAATTCATTCATAATTTCGAGTACGAATCAGAAACTTCATTGAAAACTAACAAACTACAATCTCAGTCATTGAAGCAATTGCAATTTATCATAACATCGGAAAGAGTCAATATAAGAGCTTTTTAGCAAGTCCACACACTCAACTATCATTTAGTCTTTCACAATTGCTAACACTCATGCAATATTTATGGGTATGAAATTTTAATCGGACACAGAGAAAGATAGGGGCTTATAGTTTTGCCTCCCAACCTTTTACCTCGAGGGTAATGTCAACAATAATAGTTCATGAAAACTCACATCCAATTAGCTATATATATCAAGATCTTTCCAACACATTGTGCTTGCCAAAGGGTAAAATGTAAAAAGGAAAGGTGAAAATCACCATGACTCTTGTATAAAGTATAAGACAAGAATAAAAGATAGGCCCTTCACAGAGGGAAGCAGAGGTTGTCATGTGCTTTTATGGTTGGATGCATGAAATCTTAATGCAAAATAACGTCACTTTATATTGCCACTTGTGATATGGACCTTTATTATGCAGTTCGTCGCTTTTATTTCTTCCACATCACAAGATAAAGCTTATTTTCTCCACACTAATAAATCATACATATTTAGAGAGCAATTTTTATTGCTTGCAACAATGACAACTTACTTGAAGGATCTTACTCAATACATAGGTAGATGTGGTGGACTCTCATGGCAAAACTGGGTTTAAGCAATGAGGTGTGAGACATAACTCTATCTGTCGGAGTCTTGAGATGACATCTTCCTCTAAACCTGCAGTAGAAACAACTCGAAACAAAAACAAAGGATATTTGCGTTGTACGGTGGTCAAAACCTTTAGGAGATTATATAATGAATTTTTACCGACCAAAAGAAGTATCGTGCAAGAAAATGGAGTCCGGAGGGCACACGAGGTGCCCACGAGGCAGGGGCGCGCCCAGGGGATAGGGCGCACCCTCCACCCTCGTGGGCGCCTCGTGTCCTTCCCGGACTACTTCTTATTTTCCTATTTTCTTAAATATTCCAAAACAGAGAAAAATTGCTATTAGAACTGTTTTGGAGTCGGTTTACTTACCGTACCTCATACCTATTCCTTTTCGGAGTCTAAAACATTATGGAAATTGTCCCTTATATATTCCTTCAGGGTTACGCTTTCGATAACATTAGTTTAAACATTTATGGGATTACCTAAGATATAATGTTTGATTCTTTGACCGTTCATCACCCTCGGATTTGTGCCTTCGAAGTTGTTGATTTTTATGGCACCGGAACGATAAACCTCCTCGATAATGTAAGGACCTTCCCATTTAGAGAGGAGTTTGCCTGCAAAAAATCTTAAATGAGAGTTGTATAGCAAAACATAATCACCTACATTAAACTCACGCTTTTGTATCCTTTTGTCATGCCATCTTTTAACTTTTTCCTTAAACAGTTTGGCATTCTCATAGGCCTGGGTTCTCCATTCATCAAGTGAGCTAATGTAAAAAAGCCTCTTCTCACCGGCAAGTTTGAAATCATAAGTGAGCTCTTTAATGGCCTAATATGCCTTATGTTCTAGTTCAAGAGGTAAGTGACATGCTTTTCCATAGACCATTTTATATGGAGACATACCCATAGGATTTTTATATGCAGTTCTATAGGCCCATAATGCATCATCAAGTTTCTTTGACCGATTCTTTCTAGATCTATTAACAGTCTTTTGCAAAATTAATTTAAGCTCTCTATTACTCAGTTCTACTTGACCACTAGACTGTGGGTGATACGGAGAAGCAATTCTATGATTAACATCATACTTAGCAAGCATCTTACGAAAAGCACCATGAATAAAATGTGAACCACCATCAGTCATTAAGTATCTAGGGGCTCCAAACCTCAGAAAAATAACTTCTTTAAGCATCTTAATAGAGGTGTTATGATCAACACTGCTAGTTGGAATAGCTTATACCCACTTAGTAACGTAATCAACAACAACTAAAATATGTGTATACCCATTAGAGGAAGGAAACAGTCCCATATAATCAAAGCCCCAAACATCAAATAGTTCAATGACAAGTGAATAATTCATAGGCATTTCTTGACGTCTACTAATATTACCAATTCTTTGACATTCATCACAAGATAAGACAAACTTACGGGCATCCTTGAAGAGAGTAGGCCAATAAAAACCGGATTGCAATACCTTATGTGTAGTTGTATCTCCAGCGTGGTGTCCTCCATAAGCCTCAGAGTGAAACTTGCGTAGGATTTGTTCCTGTTCATGGTCAGGTACACCATGTCTAATAACACCATCTACTCCTTATTTATAAAGGTGCGGGTCATCCCAGAAGTAATGTCTTAAATCATAGAAAAAACTTTTCTTTTGCTAGTAGGTGAAACTAGGTGGTATAAATTTAGTAACAATGTAATTAGCATAATCAGCATACCATGGAGCAGTATGAGAAGCATTTATGACAACTAATTGTTCATCAGGAAAGCTATCATCAATAGGTAGTGGGTCATTAACAACATTCTCTAACCTAGACAAGTTGTCTGCAATGGGGTTCTCAGCTCCCTTTTTATCAATAATATGCAAATCAAATTCTTGTAGTAGGGGAACCCATCTAATAAGTCTAGGTTTAGCATCTTTCTTTTCCATAAGATATTTAATAGCAGCATGATCAGTGTGAACAGTTAATTTAGAATCAACAATATAAGATCTGAACTTATCACAGGAAAATACAACTGCTAAAAATTCCTTTTCAGTAGTAGCATAATTTCTCTAGGCACTGTCTAGAGTTTTACTAGCATATTGGATAACATTTAATTTCTTATCAAATCTTTGTCCTAGAACAACCCCTACAGCATAATAACTAGCATCACACATAATTTCAAAGGGTAAATTCCAATCAGGAGGCTGAACAATAGGTGTAGAAATCAAGGCTTTCTTAAGTATTTCAAATGCTTCTACACAATCATCATCAAAGACAAATGGAACATGTTTTTGTAAGAGATTAGTCAGAGGCCTAGAAATTTTAGAGAAGTCTTTAATGAACCTCCTATAAAAACCAACATGACCAAGGAAACTTCTTATACCTTTGATGTCCTTAGGACATGGCATCTTTTCAATAGCATCAACCTTAGCTTTATCAACTTCAATACCTCTTTTAGAAATTTTATGCCCAAGACAATACCTTCATTAACCATAAAGTGGCACTTCTCCCAATTCAAGACAAGATTAGTTTCTTCACATCTCTGCAAAACTCGATCAAGGTTGCTTAAGCAATCATCAAAAGAAGTTCCATATACGGACAAATCATCCATGAAAACCTCAACAATCTTTTCACAAAAGTCAAAGAATATAACAGTCATACATCTTTGAAAGGTAGTAGGTGCATTGCATAAACCAAAAGGCATACGTCTATAAGCAAAGGTACCTAAAGGGCAAGTGAAAGTTGTCTTTTCTTGATCCTCTTTTGACACAGGTATTTGAGAGAAACCAGAATAACCATCTAGAAAGCAAAAATGTGTATGTTTAGATAATCTTTCTAGCATTTGATCAATAAAAGGTAAAGGGTAATGATCCTTTTAGTAGCTTTATTTAATTTGCGGAAATCAATTACCATTCTATAACCTGTAACAATTCTTTGTGGGATTAATTCATCTTTATCATTAGGAACAACATTAATACTTCCCTTCTTAGGGACACAATGAACAGGACTTACCCACTGACTATCAGCAACGGGATAAATTATACCTGCCTCCAAAAGCTTTAGTATTCCTTTTCTTACCACTTCTTTCATCTTAGGATTTAACCGTCGTTGGCGATCAACAACCGGTTTCGCGTCTTTCTCCAATTTTATTTTGCGCTGGCATAGAGTGGGACTAATGCCCTTAAGATCATCAATAGTATATCCAATAGCATCACGGTGCTTCTTCACAGTTTTCAATAATTTCTTTTCTTCGTACTCTGAAAGGTTAGCACTAACAATAACATGATATATTTTTCTCTCATCAAGATAAGCATATTTAAGAGTATTAGGTAATGGTTTAAGCTCAAACACGGGATCACCCTTGGGTGGAGGAGGATCCCCTAGGATTTCAACAGGCAAGTTGTGTTTCAAAATAGGTCCCTGTTTAAAGAATACTTCATCTATTTCCCTTCTTTCATTTATAAACATATCATTTTCATGGTCGAGCAAATATTGTTCTAAAGGATCATTAGGAGGCACAACAATAGAAGCAAGACCAATAATTTCATCTTTACTAGGCAATTCTTTATCATGGGGTTGTCTACGAAATTTAGCAAAATTAAACTCATGAGACATATCCCCCAAACCAATAGTAACAACATCCTTTTTGCAATCTACCCTAGCATTAATAGTATTTAAGAAGGGTCTACCAAATATAATGGGACAAAAGTTATCTTGTGGGGAACCAAGAAAAAGAAAATCAGCAGGATATTTAACCTTCCCACACAAGACTTCAACATCTCTAACAATCCCAACTGGTGAAATAGTGTCTCTATTATCAAGCTTAATTGTAAGATCAATTTCCTCTATCTCAGCAGGCGCAATATCATGCATAATTTCTTTATATAAGGAATGTGGTATTGCACTTGCACTAGCACCCATATCACATAAGCCATGATAGCAATAATCTCCTATTTTAACAGAAATAACAGGCATGCCTACAACAAGTCTATGTTTATTCTTAGTGCTAGGTCTAGCAATTCTAGCAGCTTCATCACAGAAGTAAATAACATGTCCATCTATATTATCGGCCAAGAGATCTTTAACCATAGAAATACTAGGTTCAACTTTAATTTTTTCAGAGGGTGTAGGTGTTATAGTATTACTCTTATGAACCATAGTTGAAACTTTAGCATGATCCTTTATTCTAACAGGGAAAGGTGGTTTCTCAATATAAGAAGTAGGAACAACATGATCTACATTATAAGTGATACTCTTTTCTTCAACTTTAACAGGTGCGACTACTTTCACTTCAATGGGAGGATTATATTTAAACATATTCTCCTTAGGGAGATCAACATGAGTAGCAAAGGATTCACAAAAAGAAGCTACTATCTCAGAGTCAAGTCCATATTTAGTGCTAAATTCACGGAAAACATCGGTGTCCATAAAAGATTTAACACAATCAAACTTAGGTGTTATACTTGACTCCTTACCTTCGTTGAGATCCCAATCTTCAGAGTTGCATTTAATTCTTTCCAATAAATTCCATTTGAACTTAATAGTCTTCATCATAAAAGAACCAGTACAAAAAGTATCGAGTATGGAGCGATTATCGAGAGAAAGCCGAGCATAAAATTTTTGAATAATAATTTCTCTTGAGAGCTCATGATTGGGGCATGAATATAACATTGACTTAGCCCTCCCCCAAGCTTGAGCGATGCTTTCTCCTTTGCGAGGCCAAAAATTATATATATAATTACGATCATGATGAACGAGATGCATAGGATAAAGCTTCTGATGAAATTCCAATTTCAAACGGTTGTAGTTCCATGATCCCATATCATCACATAGCCTAAACCATGTCAATGCCTTTCCCTTCAAATATAAAGGGAAGACCTTCTTCTTTATAACATCCTCGGGCATACCTGCAAGCTTAAATAATCCACAAACTTCATCCACATAGATTAGGTGCAAATCGGGATGCAATGTTCCATCACCTGTGAAAGGATTAGCTAGCAGTTTCTCTATCATACCCGAAGAAATTTCAAAGTAAACATTTTCAATAGGTTCAGTAGGTTGAGGAGCAACTCTTTGCTCTACTGTTTGGGGTGAAGATACCCCGAACAAGCCCCTCAAAGGATTATGTTCCATAGAAACAAGTGACAGTAAATTTCAGCACACTATATTAATTTTTCCTTACCAAATTCCACCTACCAAAGGCGCTTCACTCCCCGGCAACGGCGCCAGAATTGATGACCCACAAGTATAGGGGATCTATCGTAGTCCTTTCAAAAAGTACGAGTGTCGAACCCAACAAGGAGCAGAATGAAATGATAAGCAGTTTTCAGTAAGGTATTCTCTGCAAGCACTGAAATTATCGGTAACAGATAGTTTTGTGATAAAGTAATTTGTAACGGGTAACAAGTAATGAAAGAAAATAAGGTGCAGCAATATGGACCAATCCTTTTTGTAGCAAAGGACAAGCCTGAACAAACTCTTATATAAAGGAAAGCGCTCCCGAGGACACTTGGGGATTATCGTCAAGCTAGTTTTCATCACGCTCATATGATTCGCGTTCGTTACTTTGATAATTTGATATTTGGGTGGACCGGTGCTTGGGTACTGCCCTTCCTTGGACAAGCATCCCACTTATGATTAACCCCTCTTGCAAGCATCCGCAACTAGAAAAGAAGTATTAAGGTAAGGCTAACCATAGCATGAAACCTATGGATCCAAATCAGCCCCTTACGGAGCAACGCATAAACTATGGTTTAAGCTTCTGTCACTCTAGCAACCCATCATCTACTTATTACTTCCCAATGCCTTCCTCTAGGCCCAAACAATGGTGAAGTGTCATGTAGTCGACGTTCACATGACACCACTAGGGGAGAGACAACATACATCTCATCAAAGTATCGAACGAATACCAAATTCACATGACTACTTATAGCAAGACTTCTCCCATGTCCTCCGGAACAAACGTAACTACTCACAAATCATATTCATGTTCATAATTAGAGGGGTATTAATATGCATAAAGGATCTAAACATATGATCTTCCACCAAGTAAACCAACTAGCATCAACTACAAGGAGTAATCAACACTACTAGCAACCTACAGGTACCAATCTGAGGTTTTGGGACAAAGATTGGATACAAGAGATAAACTAGAGTTTGAGATGAGATGGTGCTGGTGAAGATGTTGATGGATATTGACCCCCTCTCGATGAGAGGATCGATGGTGATGACGGTGGTGATGATTTCCCCCTCCCGGAGGGATGTTTCCCTGGAAGAACAGCTCCGCCGGAGCCCTAGATTGGTTCCGCCTCGTGGCGGCAGAGTTTCGTCCCGTCAGCTTGCTTCTGATTTTTTTCTCGGACGAAAGACTTCATATAGCAGAAGATGGGCACCGGAGGCCTGCCAGGGGGCCCACGAGGCAGGGGGCGCGCCCAGGGGGTAGGGTGCGCCCCCACCCTCGTGGATGGTGGGTGGCCCCCCTCTGGTGCTTCCTTCGCCAATTTTTTTATATTTTGAAACTGACTTCCGTGAAGTTTCAGGACTTTTGGAATTGTGCAGAATAGGTCTCTAATATTTGCTCCTTTCCAGCCCAGAATTCCAGCTGCCGGCATTCTCCCTCTTCGTGTAAACCTTGTAAAATAAGAGATAATAGGCATAAGTATTGTGACATAATGTGTAATAACAGCCCATAATGCAATAAATATCGATATAAAAGCATGATGCAAAATGGACATATCAGTCACTTGGACCGAGCATGTAACACCCCGGATATGATGTACCCAATATGTACTCCAACTCTTGCCGTTTCCGGCCTTAAGTTATTTTACTTTCTCGGGTTCGGGTCTTTGTCTCCGTGTGTTGTTATCGTCGTCATGCATCTCATATCATGTCATCATGTGCATTGCATTTGCATACGTGTTCATCTCTTGCATCCGAGCATTTTCCCCATTGTCCGTTTTGCATTCCGGCGCTTCGTTCTCCTTCGGTGGTCATTTCTACCTTTCTTTCATGTGTGGGGATTAAACATTTCCGGATTGGGCCGAGACTTGTCATGCGGCCTTGGTTTACTACCGGTAGACCGCCTGTCAAGTTTCGTACCATTTGGACTTCGTTTGATGCTCCAACGGTTAACCGAGGGACCGAAAAGGCCTCATGTGTGTTGCAGCCCAACACCCCTCCAAATTGGCCCAAAACCCACCAAAACCCTCTCCATCATCTAGAGCATTCGATCACGATCACGTGGCCGAAAACCGCACCTCATTTGGACACTCCTAGCTCCCTCTATGCCTATATATAGACCCCCTCCTCCAAATTCGCGGATCCCCTCTCCGAAACCCTAGATCCATCCACCGCCGCCGCCGGACGTGTTCGGATGGAGTCGGACAACGTCCGCCCGCCGTCGCCACCCAACCACGTTCCTCCACGTGGCTCCCCGCCACCCACCGCCGCCGAGGCCCGCGCGGCTCAGCGCCGGCCCCCGAGCCCGGTCGGTCGTCTTCCCGCGCCGCCCCACTCCTCCTTTGCCCGCACCGCCGCCTTCTTCGTTGCGCCACCGCGGCGCCATTGTCGGCCGGCCGCGCTGACCGCTGCCTCCTCGCCGTCCTCCGCCGAGCTCCCTTACCGACGCCGCTCCTCGCCGGGGATGCGCCACCGCGCCGCGCCGCACTCCCCAGGAGCCCCTGGATCCGATCCGCTCCCTCCCCGGCGCCGCCCCGTGACGAATGCCGGCCGCCGCAAGCTCCCATCGCCAGTGAACCTCGGATCCGCCGCCGGCACTACAGTGTTTTTCGCCAGATCCAGATCCAGCTACAGTAAACCCTGGGTCGATTTCGCCTAAGTCCCTTTTCTGCATATTTTTTTGCCATGTTCATCGTGCCGTAACTCCGCATCCGTAGCTCCGTTTTGGGCATATAGCATATCAAATTTTTCTTCTCAGAGAGCACATCATTTCATTCCATTGCATCATTTTCATTTGAGTTCATCTTGATGCCCGAAATGCTGTTAGAAGAGTGCTACTTGAGATAATTGTCAGATCTGCTGCTCCATTTAGTTATTTGTCATTTTTGCCATGATTATTGTGTGCATGATATGCCCATGAGCTCTACATGTGTTTTGTTAAGGGTTTTGCCATCTTTCCAGAGGTGCAACCCATGTATTTTTGTGATGTGTGTGGTGACTAGCACAAGCTTGCGTATTGAGGCACTTGGTAATTCTGATTTCAGGGACTTAGCATTTCCACTAAGTCCTTGAGCTGTTTATCTCATATGGCCATATGTTCATGTTGTTTCCTAGTGATCCGTGCCTCTTTTGAGGATGATCAGTAAGGATGTTTTGTTAATCTTGTAGTGCTCTATCCATCCATGTCTTTGTTTGCAATTATGGAGCACCCTAGATTGAGTCAATCGATCTCTGCTTTTGCTACTTCATGAATCTGGGTAGATTGTCTACTTGTTAGCGATTTTGCCGAGGATGTTGTAGTTGATCCGTGCATGCTATGTTATTGTTCTTGCCATGTCTAGCTTGCATTTTGTGTATTCTTGATGGGTGTATGCTTAGATTGTCATGGCTTGCTCCGTAGTGAGTGCATCGAGCTCGTAAACATGCCTACTTGATATCTGTTTTCAGCATGTTCCAGTTTTCACTAAGTCTGAGAACTGTTTATGTTTTTGCCATGTTCACATGCTTGCAAATGTATTTTCCGATCCCTTTTGGCTCAAGGTCACTAAGGGACTTTTGTTAAGCTCTTTGAGTATCTCCATGCCATGCTTTACTTTGCCATGTTCAGGTCCTGTAGCATGTAGTTTTGTTGCTCTGAAGAGTGCTATCTGATCTGAAATTCCAGACAAGTGTTAATTTCACTAAGCCTGAAATCTGTTTACCATATGCATTTTTGCCATGCTTGTTTGAACCTGTTAATGGATGAATTGGCCGTAGCTCAGTGCTAGACTTTTTTTAAGCATCTTGAATGCATCCTTGCCATGTATTTTGTTGCCATGTTTGGGTGATGTAGCATGTTCATCTTGTTGCATTTAGATGACTACTTGCTGTAAATCGCAGACCGGTGTCATTTGAATCGCTTGCCATTTCCAAACCGTAATTCCGATTCCGGTGATCTTTATATCGTTTTCAAGTGATTTCATCTCATCTTTCCAGTGGCACACTTGGTTTTCCAAGTTGAGGCCAGGTTCATGCATTCCTCGTCAAATCTTGCATATGCATCACATATTGCATCCCGCATAGCATACCATGTTTGCATCATATTGTTTGAGCTTTGCACGTGGTTGATTGTGTCCTTGTTGCTTGTTTGTCTTGTTTGGGTAGATCCGGGAGATGAGTTCACTAACGAGGAGCCCATTGAGTTTGCTTTCGAGGATCCAGTCAACTCTGACTACTTTGCAGGCAAGATGATCATACCCTCGAAATCACTACTATCTTTGCTTTGCTAGATGCTTGCTCTTTTGCTATGCCATGCTACGATGCCTACCACATGCTTTCAAGCCCCCCAAATTGCCATGTCAAACCTCTAACCCACCATGTCCTAGCAAACCATTGATTGGCTATGTTACCGCTTTGCTCAGCCCCTCTTATACGTTGCTAGTTGCAGGTGAAGATTGGAGACCGTTCCTTGTTGGAACATTATTTACTTGTTGGGATATCATTATATTGCCATGTTATGTTAATGCATCTATATAATTGGTAAAGGGTGGAAGGCTCGGCCTCTCGCCTAGTGTTTTGTTCCACTCTTGCCGCCCTAGTTTCTGTCATATCGGTGTTATATTCCCGGATTTTGCGTTCCTTACGCGGTTGGGTTATAATGGGAACCCCTTGATAGTTCGCCTTGAATAAAGCTTTTCCAGTAATGCCCAACCTTGGTTTTACCATTTGCCACCTAGCCTCTTTTTCCCTTGGGTTTCCGGAGCCCGAGGGTCATCTTATTTAAACCCCCCCGGGCTAGTGCTCCTCTGAGTGTTGGTCCGACTAAGCTGCCTGCGGGGCCACCTCGAGGAAACTTGAGGGTTGGTTTTACTCATAGCTAGTCTCATCTGAGTGTGCCCTGAGAACGAGATATGTGCAGCTCCTATCGGGATTTGTCGGCACATTCGGGTGGTGTTGCTGGTCTTGTTTTAACTTGTTGAAGTGTCTTGAAGAACTGAGATACCGAGTCTGATCGGAACGTCTCGGGAGGAGGTCTATTCCTTCGTTGACCGTGAGAGCTTGTCATGGGCTAAGTTGGGACTCCCCTGCAGGGATTTGAACTTTCGAAAGCCATGCCCGCGGTTATGGGCAGATGGGAATTTGTTAATGTTCGGTTGTAGATAACTTGAACCTTAACTTAATTAAAATGAATCAACCGTGTGAGTTACCGTGATGGCCTCTTCTCGGCGGAGTCCGGGAAGTGGACATGGTGTTGGAGTAATGCTTGCCGCAGGACTACTCTCTAGTTATGCGTTCGCGCTTTGCCTTCTCTTCTCGCTCTCTTTTGCGAACAGGTTAGCCACCATATATGCTAGTCGCTTGCTGCAGCTCCACATATATTTACCTTGCCTTACCTATTAAGCTTAAATAGTCTTGATCGCGAGGGTGCGAGATTGCTGAGTCCCTGTGGCTCACAGATTACTATTACACCATATGCAGGGCCTGATGATTCCGCTCCAGGTGACGCGCTTGAGCTCAAGTGGGAGTTCGACGAGGACTCTCAGCGATACTATGTTTCTTTTCCTGATTATCAGTAGTGGTGCCCAGTTGGGGTGATCGGGACCATGTCGCATGTTGGGTTATCTTTTATTTTGGCGCGGTAGTCGGGCCATGAGTGTTTGAATGTTGTAATGCTATTTATGTACTTGATTGATGTGGTGAGTGTAAGCCAACTATGTTATCTCCCCTTTTATTATCTATATTACATGGGATGTTGTGAAGATTGCCTAACTTGTGACATTGCTTTCAATGCGGTTATGCCTCTAAGTCATGCCTCGACACGTGGGAGATATAGCCGCATCGAGGGCGTTACAAGTTGGTAATCAGAGCCTTCCCCGACCTTAGGAGCCCCCACTGATTGATCGTTTTAGCAGCCGAGTTGTGTCTAGAAAAATGTTTTGAGTCATTTAGGAATTATATATCGGAGAGTTTAGGAATTCTTTTTACTTCCCAGTCTCCTCATCGCTCTGGTAAGGCATCCTGACGTAGAGTTTTGACTCTTCTCTTCTCAAATTTCACTAATTTTTTTTTAGGATCACGCGGGTATCTTGGAATCGTTCCGATGGTTTTGTGACGAGAACATTGTCTTGGTGCCTCCTGTCAGGGGTTTTGTGGAGGTGTCCCGAGGAGTTGAGCTCCGAGGTGTTGTTGTCACAATTTTATCGTTGCAGTTCTGGAATACCTGAGTTTAGTACGCCGACATCGAAAATCTCTTTTATGCAGTTCGTTGGTGAGATAACCTCGACGCCACCCAGTACTGGGGCGGGAGTTCGGGAGTATCGCCATAACTTGTATAACAGATGTTTTTCGAAGGTTGAGGTAGATGGTTTCTGAAGTTTTTCTCGGTTATGTGTTGAAGGATGGATACAGCTGGATGTAGGAATTGCTAGATTTGGGTGAGATATTATGCTTCCCCTGTATCCCCAACACCTGATTGCATAACCGGAAAGGTTTGGGAGTTTCATAGGTGGGAATTCTTGTAGCTCTAGTTCTTCTTCCACGGATATTTGGTTTGAGATTGGGATTTCTTACCGAGTATTCATTCTTGATCCGTACCTTGTTGATTTATTTCTCTACCTTAATTCTAAGTGGCTTCTCAATTTATGGATATGTGACCATTTCAAGAGGAATACATTCATTCATTTTGTTCAGATGTGAAGACTATATGTTGCAATTTTCATTCCGTTGGATTCAGCTTCAATATTTGTCTATCAATGTGCTAATGGATGTCACCCTCTTCAGGATGGCTTCCGCTAAGAGCACCAATCAGAATCAGAATCAGGATCCGCCACCACCTCCACCTCCTCCGGAGGCATGGCAAGCTGTGATGGCCACAACCAATGCAAACACGCAGTTGATCATGCAAATTCTTCAAGAGCGCAATCAAGCGAATCAAGGCAACCAAGGGAACCAAGGCAACAATCAGAATCACTTTGCTACACTCAACCAGTTCCTTGCTAACGGGCCAAAGACTTTCAGCAATTGGGTTGAGGCAACTGATGCTGACGATTGGCTCGTGGATCTGTGCAAGCATTTTGAGTGTAGTAACGTTAGGTCTGAGGACTTTGCCAAGTTCGCTTCCTTCCAACTCAAAGACCAAGCGGCAGAGTGGTTCCAGCAGTACAAGGATTCCAGAGGTGGACGTGTGATTACCTGGGATGAATTCCGTCAAGATTTCAGAGCTCATCATATCCCTCAGAGCGTGGTTGAAAGCAAGCGTGAGGAATTCCGCAACCTGAAGTTGTTCCAGAAGCTCGCCCGCTTTGCCAAGCAGGACGTCCCTAATGAGAAGAGCATGATATACCAGTTCAGGGGTGGTCTCAGAGAAGAAATTCAGCTAGCTCTTGTTCACTTTGAGCCCTTGAGGTACGATGAGTTCTACAACATGGCACTGAAGCAAGAGGCCGCTCAACTGAGGTGTGATGCTTCCAAGAAGCGAGTCAGAGATGCTACTCCTTCTTCCTCTACTCAAGTGGCCAAGCAGCAGAAGTATTGGTTTCCTCCTCCTCCGTTCCGTCAGCCGTATCAGAAGAGCAAAGGTGGCAGTGGTTCTTCCCACCCACCCAACCCTGGCTTTCAGAACAAGACTTCGTCTCAAGCTCCAAGATCGAGTGCTCCGTATCACCGTCCGCTTTCAGAGGTCACATGCAACAAGTGCCAACAGAAGGGTCACTATGCCAACAAGTGTTTCAACCAGAGGCGTCTTCCTCCTCCTCCTCCTGTGAGATCAGCAAGTACAGCTGTGGTCAAGCATAACCCCAAGCACGCCAAGGTCAACTTGATGAACGCAGCTCAGGCAGAGGACTCGTCAGATGTCCTCATGGGTAACCTTCCTGTTAATGATATTCCTGCAAAAGTTCTTTTTGACTCTGGTGCATCGCATTCCTTCATGTCATTCCCATTTACATCGGAGAACAATTTTAGTACTAAGGCATTACCTAGAGCTATGCAAGTCGTCTCTCCGGCTAAGCGTCTGAGTTCTAGTATGATGCTTCTGGATATTTCTATCATGTGGGTGATTTCAAGTTTCTGGCTTCTCCAATGGTTCTTGGTAACTCGGATATTGATCTTATTCTTGGGATGGATTGGCTTTCTAAGCATAAGGCTCAGCTTGATTGTGTAGCCAAGCAGATTCAAGTGACTCACTCGTCTGAGGATGTAATTGTCTTTGCCGCTCGGGATAATACTATCCGTTTGTTTTCTCTCAATGAGAAGGGTGAACTAGATGCTATCTCGCAGATTCCAGTCGTTTGCGAATATCAAGACGTCTTTCCAGAAGAGCTTCCAGGAATGCCTCCGCACCGGCCAGTTGAATTCGTCATCGATCTTGAGCCTAGCACGGAACCAGTGTGCAAGCGTCCTTACAAGCTCGGACCTGAAGAGTTGAAGGAGCTGAAGAAGCAACTCGATATTCAAGAGAGATGGGTCTCATCCGGCCTAGTTCTTCTCCGTGGGGTTGTGGTGTTCTTTTTGTGAAGAAGAAGGATGGAACGGACCGACTTTGTGTTGATTACCGTCCATTGAACAAGAAGACCATCAAGAACAAATACCCACTTCCCAACATCAACGAGCTGTTCAAACAACTCAAAGGTGCCCAAGTATTCTCCAAGCTTGATCTCCGTATGGGTTATCATCAGATTTGAATCTGTGAGCAAGATATTCCCAAGACGGCTTTCAGGACAAGCTATGGTTCATATGAATACACTGTCATGTCTTTTGGCCTTGTCAACGCTCCTCTGACGTTCTCTCGCATGATGAACTTCATCTTCAATGCCTACACCAATGACTTCGTTTTGGTCTATCTCGATGACATCCTGGTTTTCTCAAAGAACAAGGAAGATCATGCCAAGCACTTGCGTTTGGTACTCGATAAGCTGAGGGAACACCAGTTCTACGCCAAGTTCTCCAAGTGCGAATTTTGGCTCGATGAGGTTCTTTATCTTGGTAATTTCATCTCTGCCAAGGGCATTGCGGTGAATCTTGAAGGTGTCTGCAATTGTGAATTGGGAACCTCCTCGGAACGTGAAGCAACTCCGTAGCTTCCTCGGCCTCGCAAGCTATTGCCGAAGATTTGTTGAAAACTTTTCTAAGATCGCGAAGCCTCTCTCAAATCTTCTCCAGAAGCACGTCAAGTATGTTTGGTCTCCGGAGTGTGACATTGCTTTCAACACTTTGAAAGAGAAATTGATCAGTGCTCCAGTTCTGACTCTGCCTGATGAATCCAAACTGTACGAGGTCTTTTGTGATGCCTCTCTCCAAGGTCTCGGTGCAGTGTTGATGCAAGAGAAGAAAGTTGTGGCTTATACCTCTCGCCAGTTGAAGCCCAATGAGAAGAACAACCCCACTCATGATCTGGAGTTGGTGGAAGTTGTGCATGCTCTTTTGACTTGGAGACATCTCTTATTGGGAAGAAAAGTGGACATTTTCAGTGATCACAAGAGTCTCAAGTACATCTTCACTCAGCCTAATCTCAACCTCAGGCAAACTCGATGGGTCGAAATGATTCAAGAGTATAATCCGAGTATCGAGTATACTCCGGGCAAGGCCAATGTGATTGCTGACGCATTGAGCAGGAAGGCTTACTGCAACAGTCTGATTCTCAAGCCTTATCAACCCGAGCTTTGTGAAGCTTTCCGCAAACTTAATCTGCAAGTTGTTCCTCAAGGTTTCCTCGCCAACCTGCAAGTCTCTCCTACCTTAGAAGACCAGATTCGCCAAGCCCAGCTTCTTGATGCTATGGTGAAAAAGGTAAAGATTGGGATTGCCAAGAGTCAACCCAAGTACAAGTGCTACCGCCTTGATGACAAGGATACTCTCTTCTTTGAGGATCGTATTGTTGTGCCCAAAGGTGACCTCCGGAAAGTGATCATGAATGAGGCTCACAATTCTCTCCTCTCCATCCACCCTGGGAGCACGAAGATGTATCAGGACCTCAAGTAGGCTTATTGGTGGACTCGAATGAAGCGCGAGATTGCTCAATTCGTGAATGAGTGTGATGTCTGCAGAAGAGTGAAGGCAGAACACCAAAGGCCAGCTGGTCTCCTCCAACCTCTTGCCATTCCAGAATGGAAGTTTGACCACATTGAGATGGACTTCGTGACTGGGTTTCCAAAGTCCAAACATGGCAATGATGCTATACTTGTTGTCATTGACAAACTCACTAAAGTGGCTCATTTTCTGCCTATCAAAGAATCAATCACTGTAGCTCAATTGGCGGAACTCTATACCTCTCGGATTGTCTCTCTGCACGGTATTCCTCAAGTGATCTCTTCAGATCGTGGCAGCATCTTTACCTCCAAGTTTTGGGACTCTTTTCAGAAGGCCATGGGCACCAACATCCGCTTCAGCACAGCTTTCCATCCTCAAACTAGCGGTCAAGTCGAGCATGTCAATCAGATTCTTGAAGATATGCTCAGAGCTTGTGTGATCTCCTTCAGCATGAAGTGGGAGGGTTGTCTTCCTTATGCTGAATTCTCCTACAACAACAGTTTTCAAGCAAGTTCGTGCAAGGCCCCATTTGACATTCTATATGGCAGGAAGTGTCGTACCCCTCTTAACTGGTCTGAAACCAGTGAACGTCAGCTTTTGGGAAATGACTTAATCACAGAGGCAGAGGAGATGTGCAAAGTCATTCGAGATAACCTCAAAGCAGCCCAATCCCGCCAGAAGAGCTACTATGATAGTAAGCACCGTGATTTAGCTTTCGAGATCGGAGATCATGTTTACCTCTGCGTCTCTCCAATGAAAGGTACTCGTCGTTTCGGTATCAAAGGGAAGCTTGCCCCTAGATACGTGGGACCTTTCAAGATTGTCAGCAAGAGAGGTGATCTCGCCTATCAACTCGAGCTTCCTTCAAACTTTGCAAATGTTCATGATGTGTTCCATGTCTCTCAGCTCCGAAAGTGCTTCAAGACTCCTGACCGCACCGTCAACTTCGAGGACACTGAGCTCCAAGAAGATCTCTCGTATCGTGAGCACCCCGTTGCTATTCTTGAAGAGACTGAACGCAAGACTCGCAACAAGTCAATCAAATTCCTCAAAATGAAGTGGTCACACCATTCCGACCGTGAAGCTACCTGGGAACGCGAGGATCATCTCCGTTCTGAGTACCCGGCGTTCTTTCAGTCCTAGATCTTGGGACGAGATCCTTTCGTAGTGGTGGAGTGTTGTAACACCCCGGATATGATGTACCCAATATATACTCCAACTCTTGCCGTTTCCAGCCTTAAGTTATTTTATTTTCTCGGGTTCGGGTCTTTGTCTCCGTGTGTTGTTATCGTTGTCATGCATCTCATATCATGTCATCATGTGCATTGCATTTGCATACGTGTTCATCTCTTGCATCCGAGCATTTTCCCCGTTGTCCGTTTTGCATTCCGGCGCTTCGTTCTCCTCCGGTGGTCATTTCTACCTTTCTTTCATGTGTGGGGATTAAACATTTCCGGATTGGACCGAGACTTGTCATGCGGCCTTGGTTTCCTACCGGTAGACCGCCTGTCAAGTTTCGTACCATTTGGACTTCGTTTGATGCTCCAACGGTTAACCGAGGGACCGAAAAGGCCTTGTGTGTGTTGCAGCCCAACACCCCTCCAAATTGGCCCAAAACCCACCAAAACCCTCTCCATCATCTAGAGCATTCGATCACGATTGCGTGGCCGAAAACCTCACCTCATTTGGACACTCCTAGCTCCCTCTATGCCTATATATAGAGCCCCTCCTCCAAATTCGCGGATCCCCTCTCCGAAACCCTAGATCCATCCACCGCCGCCGCCGGACGTGTCCGGACGGAGTCGGACAACGTCCGCCCGCCGTCGCCGCCCAACCACGCTCTGCCACGTGGCTCCCCGCCACCCGCCACCGCCGAGGCCCACGCGGCCCAGCACCGGCCCCCGAGCCCGGTCGGTCGTCTTCCCGCGCCGCCCCACTCCTCCTTTGCCCGCGCCGCTGCCTTCTCCGTTGCGCCACCGCAGCGCCATTGCCGGCCGGCTGCGCCAACCGCTGCCTCCTCGCCGTCCTCCGCCGAGCTCCCTTCCCGATGCCGCTCCTCGCCGGGGACGCGCCACCGCGCCGCGCCGCACTCCCCAGGAGCCCCTGGATCCGGTCTGCTCCCTTCCCGGCGCCGCCCCGCGACGAACGCTGGCCGCCGCAAGCTCCCGTCGCCAGTGAACCTCGGATCCGCCACCGCCGCTATAGTGTTTTTCGCCAGATCCAGATCCAGCTACAGTAAACCCTAGGTCGATTTCGCTTAAGTCCCTTTTCTGCATATTTTTTTGCCATGTTCATCGTGTCGTAACTCCGCATCCGTAGCTCCGTTTTGGGCATATAGCATATCAAATTGTTCTTCTCAGAGAGCACATCATTTCATTCGATTGTGTCATTTTCATTTGAGTTCATCTTGATGCCCGAAATGCTGTTAGAAGAGTGCTACTTGAGATAATTGTCAGATCTGCTGCTCCATTTAGTTATTTGTCATTTTTGCCATGATTATTGTGTGCATGATATGCCCATGAGCTCTACATGTGTTTTGTTAAGGATTTTGCCATCTTTCCAGAGGTGCAACCCATGTATTTTTGTGATGTGTGTGGTGACTAGCACAAGCTTGCAAAGTGAGGCACTTGGTAATGCTGATTTCAGGGACTTAGCATTTCCACTAAGTCCTTGAGCTGCTTATCTCATATGGCCATATGTTCATGTTGTTTCCTAGTGATCCGTGCCTCTTTTGAAGATGATCAGTAAGGATGTTTTGTTAATCTTGTAGTGCTCTATCCATCCGTGTCTTTGTTTGCAATTATGGAGCACCCTAGCTTGAGTCAGTCGAGCTCTACTTTTGCTACTTCGTGAATCTGGGCAGATTGCCTACTTGTTAGCGATTTTGCCAAGGATGTTGTAGTTGATCCATGGATGCTATGTTATTGTTCTTGCCATCTCTAGCTTGCATTTTGTGTATTCTTGATGGGTGTATGCTTAGATTGTCATGACTTGCTCCGTAGTGAGTGCATCGAGCTCGTAAACATGCCTACTTGATATCTGTTTTCAGCATGTTCCAGTTTTCACTAAGTCTGAGAACTGTTTATGTTTTTGCCATGTTCACATGGTTGCAAATGTATTTTCCGATCCCTTTTGGATCAAGGTCACTAAGGGACTTTTGTTAAGCTCTTTGAGTATCTCCATGCCATGCTTTACTTTGCCATGTTCAGGTCCTGTAGCATGTAGTTTTGTTGCTCCGAAGAGTGCTATCTGATCTGAAATTCCAGACAAGTGTTAATTTCACTAAGTCTGAAATCTGTTTACCATATGCATTTTTGCCATGCTTGTTTGAACCAGTTAATGGATGAATTGGCCGTAGCTCACTGCTAGACTTTTGTTAAGCATCTTGGATGAATCCCTGCCATGTATTTTTTTGCCATGTTTGGGTGCTGTAGCATGTTCATCTTGTTGCATTTAGATGACTACTTGTTGTAAATCGCAGACCGGTGTCATATTTGAATCGCTTGCCACTTCCAAACCGTAACTCCGATTCCGGTGATATTTATATCATTTTCTAGCGATTTCATCTCATCTTTCCAGTGGCACACTTGGTTTTCCAAGTTGAGGCCAGGTTCGTGCATTCCTCGTCAAATCTTGCATATGCATCACATATTGCATCCCGCATAGCATACCATGTTTGTATCATATTGTTTGAGCTTTGCACGTGGTTGATTGTGTCCTTGTTGCTTGTTTGTCTTGTTTGGGTAGAGCCGAGAGACGAGTTCGCTAACGAGGAGCCCGTTGAGTTTGCTTTCGAGGATTCAGTCAACTCTGACAACTTTGTAGACAAGATGATCATACCCTCGAAATCATTACTATCTTTGCTTTGCTAGATGCTCGCTCTTTTGCTATGCCATGCTATGATACCTACCACATGCTTTCAAGCCTCCCAAATTGCCATGTCAAACCTCTAACCCACCATGTCCTAGCAAACCGTTGATTGGCTATGTTACCGCTTTGCTCAGCCCCTCTTATAGCGTTGCTAGTTGCAGGTGAAGATTGGAGACCGTTCCTTGTTGGAACATTATTTACTTGTTGGGATATCATTATATTGCCATGATGGGGAACGTAGAAGAAATTCAAAATTTTCCTACGTATCACCAAGATCTATCTATGGAGAGACCAGCAATGAGGGGAAGGAGAGTGCATCTACATACCCTTGTAGATTGCCAAGCGGAAGCGTTCAAGAGAACGGGGTTGAAGGAGTCGTACTCGTCGTGATCCAAATCACCGGAGATCCTAGTGCCGAACGGACGGCACCTCCGCGTTCAACACACGTACGGCCCGGTGACGTCTCCCATGCCTTGATCCAGCAAGGAGAGAGGGAGAGGTTGAGGAAGAATCCATCCAGCAGCAGCACAACGGCGTGGTGATGGTGGAGGAGCGTGGTACTCCAACAGGGCTTCGCCAAGCACCGCAAGAGACAAGGAGAAAGAGAGGGAGGGCTGCACCAACAGGGAGAGATCAGATCGCGTGTCTTGGGCAGCCCCTAGGCCTCATATATATAGGGGAAGGGGAGGAGGGTGCGCCCCCTCTAGGGTTCCCACCCCTAGATGGGCGACAGCCCTAGATGGGTCTTGGGGTGGCGGCCAAGAGGGGGAGAGAGGGGGCGCCCCTTAGGGTGGGCCTTAGGGCCCATCTAAGCCTAGGGTTTCCCCTTCTCCTCCTTTGCTGTGCCTTGGGCCTTGTGGGAGGCGCACCAGCCCACTCAGGGGCTGGTCCCTCACCACTCTTGGCCCACGCAAGCCTCCGGGACTAGTGGCCCCACTTGGTGGACCCCCGGGACCCTCCCGGTGGTCCCGGTACATTACTGATAAACCCCGAAACTTTTCCGGTGACCAAAATAGGACTTCCCATATATAAATCTTTACCTCTGGACCATTCCGGAACTCATCGTGACGTCCGGGATCTCATCCGGGACTCCGAACAACATTCGGTAACCACATACAAACTTCCTTTATAACCCTAGCGTCATCGAACCTTAAGTGTGTAGACCCTACGGGTTCGGGAACCATGCAGACATGACCGAGACGTTCTCCGGTCAATAACCAACAGCAGGATCTGGATACCCATGTTGGCTCCCACATGTTCCACGATGATCTCATCAGATGAACCATGATGTCAAGGACTTAATCAATCCCTTATTCAATTCCCTTTGTCTATCGGCACGATACTTGCCCGAGATTCGATCGTCGGTATCCCGATACCTTGTTCAATCTCGTTACCGGCAAGTCTCTTTACTCGTTCCATAACACATCATCCCGTGATCAACTCCTTGATCACATTGTGCACATTATGATGATGTCCTACCGAGTGGGCCCAGAGATACCTCTCCGTCACACGGAGTGACAAATCCCAGTCTTGATTCGTGCCAACCCAACAGACACTTTCGGAGATACCCGTAGTGTACCTTTATAGCCACCTAGTTACGTTGTGACGTTTGGCACACCCAAAGCACTCCTACGGTATCCGGGAGTTGCACAATCTCATGGTCTAAGTAAATGATACTTGACATTAGAAAAGCTTTAGCATACGAACTACACGATCTAGTGCTATGCTTAGGATTGGGTCTTGTCCATCACATCATTCTCCTAATGATGTGATCCCGTTATCAACGACATCCAATGTCCATGGTCAGGAAACCGTAACCATCTATTGATCAACGAGCTAGTCAACTAGAGGCTTACTAGGGACATGGTGTTGTCTATGTATCCACACATGTATCTGAGTTTCCTATCAATACAATTCTAGCATGGATAATAAACGATTATCATGAACAAGGAAATATAATAATAACCAATTTATTATTGCCTCTAGGGCATATTTCCAACAGTCTCCCACTTGCACTAGAGTCAATAATCTAGTTCACATCGCCATGTGATTAACACTCACAGGTCACATCGCCATGTGACCAACACCCAAGAGTTTACTAGAGTCAGTAGTCTAGTTCACATCACTATGTGATTAACACTCAATGAGTTCTAGGTTTGATCATGTTGCTTGTGAGAGAGGTTTTAGTCAACGGGTCTGAACCTTTCAGATCCGTGTGTGCTTTACAAATCTCTATGTCATCTCCTAGATGCAGCTACCACGCTCTATTTGGAGCTATTCCAAATAACTGTTCTACTATACGAATCCAGTTTACTACTCAGAATAATCTGGATTAGTGTCAAAGTTTGCATCGGCGTAACCCTTTACGACAAACTCTTTTACCACCTCCATAATCGAGAAAATTCCTTACTCCACTAGTTACTAAGGATAATTTTGACCGCTGTCTTGTGATCCATTCTTGGATCACTCTTGTACCCCTTGACTGACTCATCGCAAGGCACACTTCAGGTGCGGTACACAGCATAGCATACTGTAGAGCCTATGTCTTAAGCATAGGGGACGACCTTCGTCCTTTCTCTCTATTCTGCCGCGGTCAGGTTTCGAGTCTTACTCAATGTTCACACCTTATAATACAGCCAAGAACTCCTTCTTTGCCGACCCATTTTGAACTCCTTCAAAATCTTGTCAAGGTAAGTGCTCATTTGAAAGTTCCATTAAGCGTTTTTATCTATCCTTATAGATCTTGATGCTCAATGCTCAAGTAGCTTAATCCAGGCTTTCCATTGAAAAGCAGTTTCCAAATAACCCTGTATGCTTTCCAGAAATTCTACGTCACTTCTGATGAACAATATGTCAACAACATATACTTATCAGAAATTCTATAGTGCTCCCACTCACTTCTTTGGAAATACAAGTTTCTCATAAACTTTGTATACACCAAAATCTTTGATCATCTCATCAAAGCATACATTCCAAATCCGAGATGCTTACTCCAGTCCTTAGAAGGATAGCTGGAGCTTTACACACTTATTAGCATCTTTCAGGATTGACAAAACCTTCCGATTGTATCACATACAACCTTTCCTCAAGAAAATCGTCGAGGAAACAATGTTTTGACATCCTATCTGCAAGATTTCATAAATAATGCAGTAATCGCTAATATAATTCCAACAGACTCTTAGCATCGCTACGAGTGAGAAAGTCTCATCGTAGTCAACTCCTTGAACTTGTCGGAAAACACCTTAACGACAAGCCGAGCTTTCTTAATGGTGATACTTACCATCATTGTCCGTCTTCCTTTTTTTAAAATCCACATGTACCTAACAGCCTTACGACCATCAAGTAGTTCTTCCAAAGTCTACACTTTGTTTTCATATATGGATCCTCTCTCGGATTATATGGCCTCAAGCCATTTATCGGAATCCGGGCCCACCATCGCTTCTCCATAGCTCGTAGGTTCATTGTTGTCTAGCAACATGACTTCCAAGACAGGATTACGTGCCACTCTGAAGTAGCACGCATCCTTGTCATCCCACGAGGTTTGGTAGTGACTTGATCTGAAGTTTCATGATCACTATCATAAGCTTCCACTTCAATTGGTGTAGGTGCCACAGGAACAACTTCCTGTGCCCTGCCACGCACTAGTTGAAGAGACGGTTAAATAACCTCATCAAGTCTCCACCATCCTCCCACTCAATTCTTTCGAGAGAAACTTTTCCTCGAGAAAGGACCCAATTCTAGAAACAATCCCTTATTGCTTTCGGATCTGAGACAGGAGGTATACCCAACTGTTTTGGGTGTCTTATGAAGATGCATTTATTCGCTTTGGGTTCGAGCTTATCAACCTGAAACTTTTCACATAAGCGTCGCAGCCCCAAACTTTTAAGAAATGACAGCTTAGGTTTCTCTAAACCATAGTTCATACGGTGTCATCTCATCGGAATTACGTGGTTCCCTATTTAAAGTGAATGTGGTTGTCTCTAATGCCTAACCCATAAACTATCATGGTAATTCAATAAGAGACATCATGGTATGCATCATATCCAATAGGGTGCAGTTATGATGTTCGGACACACCATCACACTATGGTGTTCCAGGCTGTATTAGTTGTGAAACAATTTCCACAATGTCTTAATTCTGTGCCAAACTCGTAATTCAGATATTCATCTCTATGATCATATCATAGATATTTTATCCTCTTGTCACGACGATCTTTCAACTTCACCTTGAAATTACTTGAACCTTTCAATAATTCAGACTCGTGATTCATCAAGTAAATATACTCAACATCTACTCAAATCATCTGTGAAGTAAGACCATAACGATATCCACTACACGCCCCAGCACTCATTGGACTGCACACATAAAAAATGTATTACTTCCAACAAGTTGCTTTCTAGTTCCATTTTACTGAAATCGAGGCTTTCAGTCATCTTGCCCATGTGGTATGATTTGCAGGTCTCAAGTGATTCAAAATCAAGTGAGTCCAAACGGTCCATTTGCATGGAGTTTCTTCATGCATATACACCAATAGACATGGTTCGCATGCCTCAAACTTTTCAAAACAAGTGAGTCCAAAGATCCATCAACATGGAGCTTCTTCACGCGTTTTATACCGATATGACTTACGTGGCAGTGCCACAAGTAGGTGGTACTATCATTACTATCTTATATCTTTTGGCATGAACATGTGTATCACTACGATCGAGATTCAATAAACCATTCATTTTAGGTGTAAGACCATTGAAGGTATTATTCAAATAAACAGAGTAACCATTATTCTCCTTAAATGAATAACCGTATTGCGATAGTCATAATCCAATCATGTCTATGCTCAACGCAAACACCAAATAACAATTATTCAGGTTTAACACCAATCTCGATGGTAGAGGGAGCGTGCGATGCTTGATCAAATCAACATTGGAAACACTTCCAAACACATATCGTCAGCTCACCTTTAGCTAGTCTCCGTTTATTCCGCAGCTTTTATTTCGAGTTACTAACACTTAGTAACCGAACCGATATCTAATACCCTGGTGCTACTAGGAGTACTAGTAAAGTACACAATGTATATCCAATATACTTCTTTCGACCTTGCCAGCCTTCTCATCTACCAAGTATCTAGGGTGGTTCTGCTTCAGTGACTGTTCCCCTTATTACAGAAGCACTTAGTCTCGGGTTTGGGTTCAACTTTGGGTTTCTTCACTAGAACATCAGCTGAATTGCCGTTTCATGAAGTATCCCTTCTTGCCCTTGCCCTTCTTGAAACTAGTGGTTTCACTAACCATCAACAATTGATGCTCCTTCTTGATTTCTACTTTCGTGGTGTCAAACATCACGAATATCTCAAGGATCATCATATATGTCCCTGATATATTATAGTTCATCACGATGCTCTAGCAGCTTGGTGGTAATGACTTTGGAGAAACTATCACTATTTCATCTGGAAGATCAACTCCCACTTGATTCAAGCGATTGTTGTACTCAGACAATCTAAGCACAAGCTCAACAATTGAGCTTTTCTCCCTTAGTTTGCAGGCTAAGAAAATCGTCGGAGGTCTTATACCTCTTGACATGGGCACGAGCCTAAAATCCCAATTTCAGCCCTCGAAACATCTCATATGTTTCGTGACGTTTCAAAATGTCTTCGGTGCCTCAATTCTAAACGCTTTAACATTACCGAACTATCATGTAGTCATCAAAACATGTATGTCAGATATTCGCAACATCCACAGACGACGTTCGAGGTTCAGCACACTGAGCGGTGCATTAAGGACATAAGCATTCTATGAAGCAATGAGGACAATCCTCAGTTTACGGACCTAGTCCGCATAATTGCTACTATCAACTTTCAACTAAATTTTCTCTAGGAACATATCTAAACAATAGAACTAAAGCGCGAGCTACGACATAATTTGCGAAGACCTTTTGACTATGTTTAGGATAATTAAGTTCATCTTATGAACTCCCACTCAGATAGACATCCCTCCAGTCATCTAAGTGATTACATGATTCGAGTCAACTAGGTCATGTCCGATCATCACGTGAGACGGACTAGTCAACGTCGGTGAACATCTTCATGTTGATCGTATCTTCTATACGACTCATGCTCGACCTTTCGGTCTTCTGTGTTCCGAGGCCATGTCTGTACACATGCTAGGCTCGTCAAGTCAACCTAAGTGTTTCGCGTGTGTAAATCTGTCTTACACCCGTTGTATGTGAACGTTAGAATCTATCACACCCGATCATCACATGGTGCTTCGAAACAACGAACTGTCGCAACGATGCACAGTTAGGGGGAACACTTTCTTGAAATTTTAATGAGGGATCATCTTATTTAGTACCGTCGTTCTAAGTAAACAAGATGTATAAACATGATAAACATCACATGCAATCAAATAGTGACATGACATGGCCAATATCATATTGCTCCTTTTGATCTCCATCTTCGGGGCTCCATGATCATCGTTGTCACCGCATGACACCATGATCTCCATCATCATGATCTCCATCATCGTGTCTTCTTGAAGTTGTCTCGTCATCTATTGCTTCTACTACTATGGCTAATGCTTTAGCAATAAAGTAAAGTAATTACATGACGTTTAAGTTGACACGCAGGTCATAAATAAATAAAGACAACTCCTATGGCTCCTGCCGGTTGTCATACTCATCGACATGCAAGTCGTGATTCCTATTACAAGAACATGATCAATCTCATACATCACATATCATTCATCACATTCTTCATGGCCATATCACATCACATAGCATACCCTGCAAAAACAAGTTAGACGTCCTCTAATTGTTGTTTGCATGTTTTACGTGGCTGCTATGGGTTTCTAGCAAGAACGTTTCTTACCTACGCAAAAACCACAACGTGATATGCCAATTGCTATTTACCCTTCATAAGGACCCTTTTCATCGAATCCGATCTGACTAAAGTGGGAGAGACAGACACCCAGCAGCCACCTTATGCAACTAGTGCATGTTTGTCGGTGGAACCGGTCTCACGTAAGCATACGTGTAAGGTTGGTCCGGGCCGCTTCATCCCACAATGCCGCCGAATCAAGATTGGACTAGTAACGGTAAGCATATTGAACAAAATCAACGCCCACAACTACTTTGTGTTCTACTCGTGTATAGAATCTACGCAATAGACCTAGCTCATGATGCCACTGATGGGGAACGTAGCAGAAATTCAAAATTTTCCTACGTATCACCAAGATCTATCTATGGAGAGACCAGCAACGAGGGGAAGGAGAGTGCATCTACATACCCTTTTAGATTGCCAAGCGGAAGCGTTCAAGAGAACGGGGTTGAAAGAGTCGTACTCGTCGTGATCCAAATCACCGGAGATCCTAGTGCCGAACGGACGGCACCTCCACGTTCAACACACGTACAGCCCGGTGACGTCTCCCATGCCTTGATCCAGCAAGGAGAGAGGGAGAGGTTGAGGAAGACTCCATCCAGCAGCATCACAACGGCGTGGTGATGGTGGAGGAGTGTGGTACTCCAGCAGGGCTTCGCCAAGCACCGCAAGAGACGAGGAGAAAGAGAGGGAGGGCTGCACCAATAGGGAGAGATCAGATCGCGTGTCTTGGGCAGCCCCTAGGCCTCATATATATAGGGGAAGGGGAGGAGGGTGCGCCCCCTCTAGGGTTCCCACACCTAGAGGGGCGGCAGCCCTAGATGGGTCTTGGGGTGGCGGCCAAGAGGGGGAGAGGGGGGGCGCCCCTTAGGGTGGGCCTTAGGGCCCATCTAAGCCTAGGGTTTCCCCTTCTCCTCCCTTGCTACGCCTTGGGCCTTGTGGGAGGCGCACCAGCCCACTCAGGGGCTGGTCCCTCACCACTCTTGGCCCACGCAAGCCTCCGAGACTGGTGGCCCCACCTGGTGGACCCCCAGGACCCTCCCGGTGGTCCCGGTACATTACCGATAAACCCTGAAACTTTTCCGGTGACCAAAACAGGACTTCCCATATATAAATCTTTACCTCCGGACCATTCCGGAACTCCTCGTGACGTCCGGGATCTCATCCGGGACTCCAAACAACATTAGGTAACCACATACAAACTTCCTTTATAACCCTAGCGTCATCGAACCTTAAGTGTGTAGACCCTACGGGTTCGGGAACCATGCAGACATGACCGAGACGTTCTCCGGTCAATAACCAACAGCGGGATCTGGATACCCATGTTGGCTCCCACATGTTCCACGATGATCTCATCGGATGAACAACGATGTCAAGGACTTAATCAATCCCATATTCAATTCCCTTTGTCTATCGGCACGATACTTGCCCGAGATTCGATTGTCGGTATCCCGATACCTTGTTCAACCTCGTTACCGGCAAGTCTCTTTACTCGTTCCGTAACACATCATCCCGTGATCAACTCCTTGATCACATTGTGCACATTATGATGATGTCCTACCGAGTGGGCCCAGAGATACCTCTCCGTCACACGGAGTGACAAATCCCAGTCTCGATTCATGCCAACCCAACAGACACTTTCGGAGATACCCGTAGTGTACCTTTATAGCCACCCAGTTACGTTGTGACGTTTGGCACACCCAAAGCACTCCTACGGTATCCGGGAGTTGCACAATCTCATGGTCTAAGGAAATGATACTTGACATTAGAAAAGCTTTAGCATACGAACTACACGATCTAGTGCTATGCTTAGGATTGGGTCTTGTCCATCACATCATTCTCCTAATGATGTGATCCCGTTATCAATGACATCCAATTTCCATGGTCTGGAAACCGTAACCATCTATTGATCGACGAGCTAGTCAACTAGAGGCTTACTAGGGACATGGTGTTGTCTATGTATCCACACATGTATCTGAGTTTCCTATCAATACAATTCTAGCATGGATAATAAACGATTATCATGAACAAGGAAATATAATAATAACCAATTTATTATTGCCTCTAGGGCATATTTCCAACATGCCATGTTATCTTAATGCATCTATATACTTGGTAAAGGGTGGAAGGCTCGGCCTCTCGCCTAGTGTTTTGTTCCACTCTTGCTGCCCTAGTTTCCGTCATAGGCTTTGCAATCTTTGAAAAGTTCTTAATGAATCTCCGGTAGTATCCTGCGAGTCCAAGAAAACTCCGGATCTCTCCAACTGTCATTGGTGCTTCCCATTCGGTTACGGTCTCAACCTTTGCACGGTCAACTGCTATCCCTTCTCCGGATATAACGTGCCCGAGGAATCCTACTTCCTTCAACCAAAACTCACATTTGTTAAATTTGGCATATAACTGATGTTCCCTTAGTTTCTCCAAAACCAAACGCAAATGTTCCTTATGCTCTTCTTCATTCTTTGAATAAACCAGGATATCATCAATGAACACTACGACGAACTTATCCAAAAACTCCATAAACACTTTGTTCATCATGTTCATAAAATAGGCAGGTGCGTTAGTCAATCCAAATGACATAACGGTATACTCATATAGTCCGTATCTTGTGGTGAATGCGGTCTTAGGTATGTCCTGCTCTCGAATCTTCAACTGGTGGTACCCTGATCGCAAATCGATCTTGGAAAACACTTTAGCTCCTTGCAAACGATCAAACAGATCATTAATCATTGGCAGTGGGTACTTGTTCTTGATGGTTACTTCATTCAATCCACGGTAATCAACAACCATCCGTAATGATCCATCCTTCTTCTCGACTAGAAGTACGGGTGATCCCCAAGGCAAAGAACTTGGGCGAATGTAACCTTTCTCCAGTAACTCCTTAATCTGATTCTTAATTTCTACCAAATCCTTTGCTGGCATCCGGTATGGTCTCTTTGATATTGGGCCTGTACCTGGCAATAACTCGATCAGAAACTCAATGTCTCTATCCGGTGGCATGCCTGGCAACTCTTCCGGAAATACGTCAGGGTAATCCTTCACCACTGGTACTTCCTGCTGCACAACTCCTGTTAGGCAATTTACTTGTGTCCTATTTGGCACATGCCGGGATACATACTTGATCCTTCTTCCTTCTGGCGTTGTAAGCAAAATTGACTTACTAGCACAATCGATGTTTCCTCCATACTTCGACAACCAATCCATACCGAGAATTACATCCAAACCTTGGGATTCCAGAATAATCAAATCTGTTGGGAAAACATGCCTTCCTATACTTAATGGCACTTGAAAACATCCTTGACTGGCCATGTACTCTGCTCCTGGCGAACTTACTAGCATAGGTGTTTTAAGAATCCTAGTGGGCAGGCTATATTTTTCCACAAATCCCCTTGATATGTATGAATGTGATGCACCAGTATCGAAAAGAACGAGTGCGGTAAATGACTTAACCAAAAACTTACCGATTACTGCGTCAGGCTGATCTTCAACCTCCTCCACGTTAACGTGGTTCACCTGTCCCCTGTTGAAAGGGTTCGGCTTCTTCCCTGAGCTTCCATTGCCATTTCCATTCTGGCCTTCAGGACATTCATTGGCATAATGTCCGGTCTTGGAACACTTGAAACACGTGACTTGACTCAGGTCTCTCTTGGATGGGGTTGATGGGGTGGTCCGGTTCTGGCCGTTGCTTCCTCCATTCCCATTGCCATTCTTGTGGCCATTATGGTTGTGCGAACTACCTCCTCCATGGGTATGCTGAAACTGAAATCCCGATTTAGGGGTAAAACGGGGCTTCTGCTGGGCTCCAGAGTTATACTTCCCCTGTCCATACTTCCTCTTGCGGTTCTCAATTTGCTGTTGCTTCCCTTCAATCATGATGGCACGATCTACCAACTCCTGGTAGTTGTTGAAACTTGCTACCATCAACTGCATGCTTAACTCATCATTCAATCCTTCCAGAAACTTCTCCTGCTTGGTTGCATCCGTAGCAACATCATCTGGGGCATAACGTGCTAGCTTGCTGAAGTCGTCAACATACTGGCCAACTGTCCTTCCTCCTTGGCGTAAGTTGCGAAACTCACGCTTCTTCACGGCCATAGCTCCTGCTGAAACATGTGCAGTGCGAAAAGCTTGCTGGAACTGATCCCATGTGACGGTGTCAACTAGGAAGGTGGCTGTGAAATTCTCCCACCATGCTGCCGCGGGTCCTTCAAGCTGATGTGCGGCAAACTTCTCTTTCTCACCATCCGTGCATCCTCCAGTGGTCAACTCCCTTCCTATCTTGCGGAGCCAATCGTCTGCTACTATCAGCTCGATGCTACTAGAAAACACCGGCAGATTCAGCCTAAGGAAACGGGCTAAGTGGTCAACAGGTGGTGGTGGTGGTGGGTTGTTATTGTTGTTCTGCTGATTCTGAACTAACATCTGCATCAATTGATTCTGCTGCTGGATCAACTGAGTGAGCTCCATTGGAAATCCATTGTCACGTCTCGGAGGCATCTGAGGGTTTTAGAAAAGAAGAGATATAAGAATAGAATGAGGTCTAAAGAGAAAACACTACCCCAATGCACATGAGCAAATTCACACAATATCACTTTATTCAATCAAACAAGGGCATACAATCGATCTAGCTATCGCAAAAGTGCTCGAACTATAGTGTTTACATGGGGGGAAATACTACTAATATTTGGTGGTCATCTAGAAATTTGAACCGGTGGAAGACTCCATGATGTCCGCTCCAGCTTCATCTTCAAATTCGGGTTCACTTGGATCCGAATCGGTGTCGTCGATGATGATGTAGTTGTCCGGACATGCGACGTACATGTCTTCCTTCCTGGATGCTAACTCCATCTTGAGTTCTTCAATTTCTTGCTTAAGATCGCAGTTGTGTCTTGCTAGGGCTACTATCTCGTCCATGTAGTCCTTGCGTGTAGCCTTCAGTTCTCCTTCTAGCTTGATGATCCTTGCCTTCGAATTCTTCAACTCTATCATATCGTTGCACATCTGGTTCTCGTGGCGTCGAATGTGCTGGTTTAACTCCTGGATAAAAGCTGCAATGGATCTCTCCTTCTTGGTGCTGACTAACTCCCATTGTTCATCTCGGCGTCCGCAAATCTGGTAAATAGTGTCCTTGAGGTCTTCTTGATAAACTTCTCCAATGCGTCCTATGGTGATATGGGCTGCCATGCTCTTTCCTAGACTCCAAGTTGGTGCATTGAAAACACTATCTATGGGCTTCATGATTGGCGCGAATGTCCTTCCCGGAACGTGAGCTTGAATCTTCCAGCGCACCTCTTCAGGCAGAGTGGTGTTGAAGGTTCCCGTGAAACTCGGTAATCCAATGTTTAGGTACTTGGTGACTTCCTTCAAGTGAAATCCAAAAGGTGTTCCTTCATCCGGTTGAGCGTACTTAATCTTCGCGTCCTTCATCCTAAAGAGTAGAAAAGATGAGGAGTTAGAAAATGAGGAGAGAATAGTGATCTATGGCTTTAACTTAGTGGTCGTGTCCTATAGTCAGTGTGTGCTCTGATACCATCTCTGTGGCGACCCGACCCGAATGGATCAAGTCTACTGTGCTCTGGTGTCATCCCTGGATCAGTAATGCTGACACCACATAGTACTTCGAAGGATTTATAGCAGAGTGGCAATCACACACTTATTACATCGTTGTCTCAAAGAGAACTTATTACAATAATATGGCTTAAGGCCATCTAATAACGATAACAGCGGAAGACTTGGAAGATAAATGGGTCCATCAACTCCAACGGCATCACTGAGTATAGAACCACGACCTAAAAGCACCTTAATCGACGTCTGAAAATTCTGCAACATTAACGTTGCAGCCCGAAATGGGTCAGCACATGGAATATGCTGGCAAGGTAACACATAGAGAATGATGGAATGAAACAGCTATACTATATGCATATTTGGCTGGTGGAAAGCTCTATGGTTACTGTTTTGCGTAAAGCCAGTTTTTCCCTACTGCAAAGGAATAAATTTATTTAACTATCATGGTGGTTGTTAAACATTGAGAATGGTTGACAGCATTCTCAATCCCTATTAAAAGTAGTCATTAATAACCCAATCATATTAATTAGAAGTAACATGATGAGATTCACATGATATTCAAGTACTAGATACTCAAGATGTCCATAACCGGGGACATGGCTAATCATGATTAGTTTGTTACACTCTGCAGAGGTTTGCACACTTTTCCCCACAAGACTCGATCGCCTCCGTTGGATTTCTCGCACTGCAGGACGTTTGAGAAACGGATGACCGAGACACAGTCTTTTAGAAGCGCTAGCACCTTATGATGGATAGACCGGTACACCTACTTTCCCCTACATCTGCTAGTCTACCCTGTAAGAGTTCGCACGACTTAGTCAACTATGCCAGAGCCCATATTGGCTTGTGGCTGCACACGTAAGTATTTAGCATGAAAGATCTTATGATCCCTTTGAGCCTGGGTGGCGGTCCAAAATAAAACAGGCAAGTCCTGATAGACATCAGGTGCCTCAATCCACCCAGATGTGTGTTTAAGCTGCCACCTTAGATAAACCATTAAAATTATCAATCTCACATCTGTCATGGATATCACTCACCCAATCCACGTCTACTAGCATACCATGGCATAATAAGCAAACGTAGAAGTAACTCCCAAAGGTTTCATGATAAACAGGTAATAGGTACTACCTCATCTACTTCCCATCCCACAATTTAATTAGATCCTAATCATGCAATGTGTGAGGATGGATCTAATGCAATAAAACTGGGTTTGTAGAAAAGGTATGATCAAAGTGTTACTTGCCTTGCTGATGATCCGCGAGTCCTAGAGATTCGAAGTAACAATCGGCGCAATCCGGGTAATCTATCACAGGCAAACAATAAGCATACAATAAGTACTCATCTAATGCACAGGTAAAACTCGAACAAAAGATCGAACCAGAAAGTTCAACTTAAGAACTCCGGTTGCAAAGAGAGAAAGAACCGAACAAAGAAACCGAAAACAAACGGCGGCAGAAAACAACTCGGTTCTAGCAAGTTGAAACTAGGTCAAATTTTACCGTAGCAAAAACTTAGTTAAAGTTGATTAGTCGGAACGGCGGTTTCGAAATGAAACTCCAGGCGCTTGAATCACCTGATTCCGATGAACGAGCGAGAAGATAAACTAGAACGAAGATCGGATCTGAGATCGCGATCGTGGAATAAATCCGACGAAAAGAAAAAGAAGAACGGTTAAACGAACGATCGTTCGTTAACCTAGGATAATCCGTTGATCACGTTCGTTAGGACGAACGGTCCGGCGAACGGTCTCGAGACAACTAAACCGGAAAAGAAAACGAATCCGATCTAGGGTTTCAGAAAATAAAACCGAACGAAAAACCGATCTAGAAAACGAATCGGAAGTGAAGAAAGAATCGGAACGGTCTAGAAGAAAAACCGATCCGAGGAAAGAAGAAGAGACGCGGCGCGGTACCTCCGGCGAGGTCTCCGGCGTGGGACTCCGGTGGCGGCGAGCAAGGGCGGCGGCGGCGGTGACGCAGGGCACAAGGGCGACGGCGGCGCTAGGGCAAGGCGGTGGCGGCTCTAGGGCGCGGGGTGAGGGCTTGGGGTTTTGTTGTGGGATTTAGAGGGGGTGTGGGGTATATAAAGAGGTGAGGGGAGAGGAGACTTGGGGGAGGGGGCAAGAAATAAGAGAAGGAAAAAAGAGTAGGAGAGGGAGATTGGAAAAAAGGCAAACGGAGTCCAACTAGGACTCCTAGGCGGCGGCGGCTCCCTCCTGCGCTGGGCGCGCGCGCGCGGTGGCCTCCTGGCCTTGGCCGGCGGCTTGGGCCTTGGCCCAGGCGCGCTGGAATTTTTTTAAACAGTTTCGCACGCAGAAAAACAAAAGAAAAGAATCTAAACGAACTCCAAAACTTCTAAAGTAAATTTTCCCCGACTCCTAAAAATGAGTCGAACAAAAGGAACTTTTCTCGGGACCTAGAATGCAAATTTTTGAAAACGCGCATTTTTCCCTATCCAAATAAAAGGCAAATAAAACTCCGACAAAACCAATGATCCTCTCTTCAAAATTTGAGAAGAACTCAAATATGAAAATGACGAAATCTCCAACTCTCTCCGAAGGTCCTTGAGTTGCATGAAATTTCTAGGATCAACAAAATGCAAGAAAATATGATATGCATGATGATCTAATGTATAACATTCCAAATAGAAAATTTGGGATGTTACAGTAATGCTATTTATGTACTTGATTGACGTGGCGAGTGTAAGCCAACTATGTTATCTCCCCTTTTATTATCTATATTACATGGGATGTTGTGAAGATTGCCTAACTTGCGACATTTCTTTCGATGCGGTTATGCCTCTAAGTCATGCCTCGACACGTGGGAGATATAGCCGCATCGAGGGCATTACAGAGCACCTCAAGATTGAACCCAAAGCGAAGCACTTCTCCCATTTCAAGAAAGATCAATCTAGTAGGCCAAACCAAACTGATAATTCGAAGAGACTTGCAAAGATATTTAAATATTTAAATCATGCATAAAAGAATTCAGAGAAGAATCAAATATTGTTCATAGATAATATTGATCATAAACCCACAATTCATCGGATCTCGACAAACACACCGCAAAAAGAATTACATCGAATAGATCTCCAAGAGAATCGAGGAGAACTTTGTATTGAGATCCAAAGAGAGAGAAGAAGCCATCTAGCTAATAACTATGGACCTGAAGGTCTGTGGTAAACTACTCACACATCATCAGAGAGGCTATGGTGTTGACGTAGAAGCCCTCTGTGATCGATTCCCCCTCCGGTGGAGCACCGAAAAAGGCCCCAAGATGGGATCTCACGGGTACAGAAGGTTGCGGCGGTGGAAATAGGGTTTCATGGTGCTCCTAGATGTTTTCAAGGTATATGAGTATATATAGGCGAAAGAAGTAGGTCGGTGGAGCCACGAGGGGACCATGAGGGTGGGGGGCGCACCCACCCCCTGGGGCGCGCCCTCCTGCCTCGTGGCTTCCTTGTTGTTTCCTTGACGTCCACTCCAAGTCTCCTGAATTGCGTTTGTTCCAAAAATGGTCCTCATGAAGGTTTCATTCTGTTTAGATTCCGTTTGATATTCCTTTTCTGCGAAACACTGAAATAGGCAAAAAAAACAATTTGCACTGGGCCTTCGGTTAATAGGTTAGTCCCAAAAATAATATAAAAGTGCATAATAAAGCCCATTAAACATCCAAAATAGATAATATAATAGCATGGAACAATCAAAAATTGTAGATACGTTGGAGACGTATCACATACTACTCATCGTCCTCGCCTGACTCAATCTTGATGTCCCCTAAGGGGCCTGCCTCATGGTCATTGCCGGTAAATGATTGCAGGTCCTCCTCCTCTTCATTGGGGCACCCCCTGTCAATCTCGTCGACCTTGGCGTCGATCCTCGACTAATGCTCCTCGTCTTCCTTCTTCATGCACTCCTCCTCCTTCTTGGCAAAGAACTCGAGCTCCGTTGCCACGAGGTCCAGATTAGCCTCAGCGTACCTCGCCATGGCCACTTGGTGAAGGAAATGTGCCCTAGAGGCAATGATAAAGTTGTTATTTATATTTTCTTATATCGTGATAAATGTTTATTATTCATGCTAGAATTGTATTAACCGGAAACTTAGTACATGTGTGAATACATAGACAAACAGAGTGTCCCTAGTATGCCTCTACTAGACTAGCTCGTTAATCAAAGATGGTTAAGTTTCCTAACCATAGACATGTGGTCATTTGATGAATGGGATCACATCATTATAGAATGATGTGATGGACAAGAACCATCCATTAGCTTAGCACTATGATCGTTTAGTTTATTGCTATTGCTTTCTCCATGACTTATACATGTTCCTATGGCTATGAGATTATGCAACTCCTGAATATCGGAGGAACACTTAGTGTGCTATCAAACGTCACAACATAACTGGGTGATTATAAAGATGCTCTACAGGTGTCTCCGATGGTGTTTGTTGAGTTGGCATAGATCGAGATTAGGATTTGTCACTCCGATTATCGGAGAGGTATCTCTAGGCCCTCTCGGTAATGCACATCACTATAAGGCTTGCAAGCAATGTGACTAATGAGTTAGTTGCGGGACGATGCATTACGGAACGAGTAAAGAGACTTGCCGGTAACGAGATTGAACTAGGTATAATGATATCGACGATCGAATCTCGGGCAAGTAACATACCGATGACAAAGGGAACAATGTATGTTGTTATGCGGTTTGACCGATAAAGATCTTCGTAGAATATGTGGGAGCCAATATGAGAATTCAGGTTCCGCTGTTCGTTATTGACTGGAGATGAGTCTCGGTCATGTCTATATAGTTCTTGAACCCATAGGGTCAGCACGCTTAACGTTCGATAACGATCGATATTATGAGTTTATGTGTTTTCATGTATCGAAGGTAGTTCGGAGTCCCGGATGAGATCACAGACATGACGAGGAGTCTCAAAATGGTCGAGACATAAAGATTGATATATTGGAAGACTATATTCGGACACCGAAATAGTTCCGAGTTGTGTCGGGTATTTTCCGGAGTACCAGGGGGTTACCGGAACCCCCCGGGTGGTTATTCGGCCTCATGGGCCCATTGGTGGAAGAGAGGAGGTAGGACAAGGTGTGGCACGCACCCCCCTAGCCCAAACCAAATTGGACTAGGGGGTCGGCCCCCCTTTCCTTCTCTCCTCCCTCTCCTTCCCCCTTCTCCTTGTTGGAATAGGAAGGGGGGGATCGTACTTGGAGTAGGATTGCCCCCCATGGCGCGCCTCCTCCCCTGGCCGGCCTCCTTCTCCCTCCCCCCTTTATATACGTGGGAGGGGGCACCCCAAAGACACACCAAAGTTTCTCTTAGCCGTGTGCGGTGCCCCCCTCCACAAAAATACACCTCGGTCATATAATTGTAGTACTTAGGTGATGCCCTGTGCCGATAACTTTATCATCACCGTCACCACACCGTCGTGCTGACGAAACTCTCCCTCGGCCTCAGCTGGATCAAGAACTCGAGGGACGTCATTGAACTGTATGTGTGCAGATCGCGGAGGTGTCATGCGTTAGGTACTTGATCGGTTGGATCGTGAAGACGTTCGACTACATCAATCGCGTTACTTAATGTTTCCGCTTTCGGTCTACGAGGGTACGTCCCCGCTCGCTTCTATGCTTCTCCTAGATAGATCTTGCGTGATCGTAGGAAATTTTTGAAATACTACATTCCCAACAGTGGTATCAGAGCCAAGTCTATGCATAGATGTTATATGCACGAGTAGAACACAAAGAGTTGTGGGCGACTTTGATTTGGAGGTATTGTTGGATGAAGCGGCCCAGACCGACATTACATGACCGCGTTCATGAGACTGGTTCTATCGCCGTGCTTCGCACACAGGTGGCTAGTGGGTGTCTATTTCTCCAACTTTAGTTGAATCGAGTTTGACTACGTCCGGTCCTTGTTGAAGGTTAAAACAGCACACTTGACGAAAAATCGTTGTGGTTTTGATGCGTAGGTAAGAACGTAAAACTTGCAACAACAAAGTAGAGGACGTCTAACTTGTTTTTGCAGGGCTTGTTGTGATGTGATATGGTCAAGACATGATGATATATAAATTTTTGTATGAGATGATCATGTTTTGTAACAGTTATCGGCAACTGGCAGGAGCTATATGGTTGTGGCTTTATTGTATGAAATGCAATCGCCATGTAATTGCTTTACTTTATCACTAAGCGGCAGTGATAGTCGTAGAAGCAATAGATTGCGAGATGACAACGATGCTTCGGTGGAGATCAAGGTGTCAAGCCGGTGACGATGGTGATCATGACGGTGCTTTGGAGATGGAGATAAAAGGAACAAGATGATGATGGCCATATCATATCACTTATTTGATTGCATGTGATGTTTATCCTTTATGCATCTTATTTTGCTTAGTACGGCGGTAGCATTATAAGATGATCTCTCACTAAATTTCAAGGTACAAGTGTTCTCCCTGAGTATGCACCGTTGCTACAATTCGTCGTGCCGAGACACCACGTGATGATTGGGTGTGATATTCTCTACGTTCACATACAACGGGTGCAAGCCAGTTTTGCACACGCAGAATATTCAGGTTGAACTTGACGAGCCTAGCATATGCAGATATGGCCTCGGAACACTGAGACCGAAAGGTCGAGCGTGATTCATATAGTAGATATGATCAACATAGTGATGTTCACCATTGAAAACTTCTCCATCTCACGTGATGATCAGACATGGTTTAGTTGATATGGATCACGTGATCACTTAGATGATTGGAGGGATGTCTATCTAAGTGGGTCAGGGAGTCCTGGACTAAGGGGTCCTCGGGCGTCCGACCTGTTATCTATGGGCCGGACTGATGGGCTATGAAGACATGAAGAACGAAGACTGCACAGTGTCCGGATTGGACTCTACTTGGCGTGGAAGGCAAGCTTGGTGACCGAAGATTATTTCTTATGTAACTGAGTCCATATAAACCCTAGATCCCCTCGGTGTCTATATAAACCATAGGGGATAGTCTGGAAAGGACAACACATATACTAATTACCATATTCATAGGCTAGACTTCTAGGGTTTAGCCATTACAATCTCGTGGTAGATCAACTCTTGTAACCCTCATATTCATCAAGATCAATCAAGTAGGAAGTAGGGTATTACCTCCATAGAGAGGGCCCGAATCTGGGTAAACATCGTGTCCCCTGTTACAATCGATCCTAGACGCATAGTTCAGGATCCCCTACCCGAGATCCGCCAGTTTAGACACCGACATTGGTGCTTTCATTGAGAGTTCCACTATGTCGTCGATGAAAGGCTCGATGGCTTGCCTTGTCATTAGAGGAAACATCACCGCAGGGGTAGTTTTGGCCCCGGGCCAAACCCTCCGGCTGGGCGACTTTACTATGATCGCCCGTTCGGTCGCAGAGCCGATGATGACCTCTCGGGCCATCGAAAATCCCCTTCGCATAAACTCCGAGCACTCCAAGTAGATGGATCCGATCGATCTTTCGTCCTTAAACGAGCTCCTAGATCGCATCACCGCTTTGGGAATCGTCACAGATTACGATCCGATCGAGCCTAAAACCGATCAGGGAGAAACCGAAGCTCCACTTGGAACCCACCAAATCATGGTAGTCCTAGAGCAGGACGGCAAGTCTTCTTCTATATCGAAGACGGACTATGTTCAGGTCGCCGTTCTTAAAGAGCCGGATACTCACCCGCGAAAAGACGCAACCAGCCCTCTGAACATAGCCTCGGACGGCGGCTCCAAACAATCAGAAGATGTTCCGGAACCGGGATTGTCCAGTCCGGAAGGTCGTCGAACCCTGGACAACCAGTTAGGTCGGGGTTCGGATTTAATTCCACCCACCCACCTGGACATAGAGGCTCTCACGAGCATAAAACAGCAATATCAGGAGAAGGTCCACCACTTTTGGGCCAGATTCCTCCTTGTCAAGAACAAGGTAAAAGATTGCCGTGACGAGGACGCAATATCAACGTTCTGCAAAAACCATGCGGGCGAAGGAATACTCAACGCCATCAATCGACGCCGCATACTCAAATTCGCTGACTTAGCAACCAGTGTACAAAAATACAGTGCGATGGAGAGCGCCTGGGAAACTCAAGCAGCTCATTGGGAGCCATCGGTCCCAGCTCAACTCCCCCTACAGGCGAAAAGGGCGATGATAGGTCTCCGTCGTATCTACTTTTCCAAACACTTTTGCCCTTGTTTTGGACTCTAACTTGTATGATTTGAATGGAACTAACCCGGACTGACGTTGTTTTCAGCAGAATTGCCATGGTGTTGTTTTATGTGCAGAAAACAAAAATCTCGGAATGACCTAAAACTCCATGGAATATCTTAGAATAAATAATAAAAAATCCTCACCAAAGATGAAGACCAGGGGGCCCACACCCTGTCCACGAGGGTGGGGGCGCGCCCCTCCCCCTGGGCGCGCCCCCCTACCTCGTGGGCCCCCTGGTGGCCCTCCGACGCCAACTCCAACTCCATATATTGGCTTTCGAGGAGAAAAAAATCAGAGAGAAAGTTTCATCGTGTTTTACGATACGGAGCCGCCGCCAAGCCCTAATCTCTCTTGGGAGGGCTGATCTGGAGTCCGTTCGGGGCTCCGGAGAGGGGGATTCGTCGCCGTCATCATCATCAACCATCCTCCATCACTAACTTCATGATGCTCACCGCCGTGCGTGAGTAATTGCATCATAGGCTTGCTGGACGGTGATGGGTTGGATGAGATTTATCATGTAATCGAGTTAGTTTTGTTAGGGTTTGATCCATAGTATCCACTATGTTTTGAGATTGATGTTGCTATGACTTTGCTATGCTTAATGCTTGTCACTAGGGCCCGAGTGCCATGATTTCAGATCTGAACCTATTATGTTTTCATGAATATATGTGAGTTCTAGATCCTATCTTGCAAGTCTATAGTCACCTACTATGTGTTATGATCCGACAACCCCGAAGTGACAATAATCGGGACCACTCCCGCTGATGACCATAGTTTGAGGAGTTCATGTATTCACTATGTGTTAATGCTTTGTTCCGGTTCTCTATTAGAAGGAGGCCTTAATATCCCTTAGTTTCCAATAGGACCCCGCTGCCATGGGAGGGTAGGACAAAAGATGTCATGCAAGTTCTTTTCCATAAGCACGTATGACTATTTACAAAATACATGCCTACATTATATTGATGAACTAGAGCTAGTTCTGTGTCACCCTGTGTTATGACTATTACATGATGAACCACATCCGGCATAATTATCCATCATTGATCCGGTGCCTACGAGTTTTCCAAATACTGGTTTACGCTTATTTACTTTTCCGTTGCTACTGTTACAATCACTACAAAAATACCAGAAACAGTACTTTTGTTGTCTTTACTTTGTTACCGTTATCACCACTATCATATTACTTTGCTACTAAACACTTTGCCGCAGATACTAAGTTTCCAGGTGTGGTTGAATTGACAACTCAGCTGCTAATATTTGAGAATATTCTTTGGCTCCCCTTGTGTCGAATCAACAAATTTGGGTTGAATACTCTACCCTCGAAAACTATTGCGATCCCCTATACTTGTGGGTTATCAAGACCTTTTTCTGGCGCCGTTGCCGGGGAGCATAGCTCTATTCTTTGAGTCACTTGGGATTTATATCTGCTGGACACTATAAAGAACTTGAAAGACGCCAAGACAAAAATTTATCCCTCAACTACGAGGGAGGTAAGGAACTGCCATCTAGCTCTGCACTTGATTCACCTTCTGTTATGAGTAAGCTAGCGACACCTAAACCTACTACTGCTATGAATTCTGATATGTCGCATGTTATTGATGATGCCACTTCTGCTATGCATGATACTTATGATGAAACTACTTCTATGCTTGATACTACTGTGCCACTTGGTGAATTTCTAGATGAGCAAATTTCTAAGTCTAGAGAAAGAGAAATTAGTGAACCTGAACACAATGATGTTAGTGATGATGAACCTATGCCTGTTATTCCTGAGGGTTATCTTTTTAATAATGAATCTTATGAAGCTATTCTTGCTTGTCCGGATAAACCTGAACGTAAGAGGTTACTAATTAAGTGGAGTAAGGAATCTTTTAGAGGTAGGATGAGACCCGACCCTGCTTTTGCTACTTCACCTATCTGTGTTCCTAATCAGGATTATTATGATATTACTGTTGATCGAGATATAATTACTTTGGTTGAATCTGATCCTTTTTATGGCTATGAATCTGAAATTGTTGTGGCACATCTTCATAAGTTAGATGAAATAGCTTCCCTATTTACTAATAATCTGAGATCGCGCCATTTTTATATACTCAAAATATTTCTGTTCTCGTTAAAGGGTGATGCTAAGAAATGGTTTAATTCTCTTGATCCTGCCTGTGTGCAAAGTCCCCAGGATATGATTTATTACTTCTCTGCTAAATATTTCCCTGCTCATAAGAAACAAGCTGCTTTGAGGGAAATATACAATTTTGTGCAAATTGAAGAAGAGAGTCTCCCGCAAGCTTGGGGGAGGCTTCTCAAGTTACTTAATGCTTTACCTGATCATCCTCTTAAGAAACCTGAAATATTTGATATCTTTTATAATGGACTAACTGATGCTTCCAGAGATTACCTGGATAGTTGTGCTGGTTCTCTTTTCAAGGAAAGAACACCAGATGATGCTGAAATTTTATTGAATAATATGTTGGCAAATGAAAATAATTGGGCACCTCCCGAGCCACCTCCCGAGCTAGCTCCTGAGCCAATTACTAAGCCTATTCCTAAACCAACTCCGAAGAAGAGAGGTGTTCTATTTCTCAGTCCCGAAGATATGCAAGAGGCAAAGAAATCTATGAAAGAAAAAGGTATTAAAGCTGAAGATATTAAGAATTTACCTCCTATTGAAGAAATACATGGTCTTAATTTACCGCCTGTTGAAGAAGTATATGATCTCAATTACTTATTTACTGAAGAACCTCCCGATATCCCGACACAGGTAGTAAAGGTAAATTCTCCCTATAGATATGATAAAGTTGAAGTCCCTCCTACTAAAATTGCTAGTTAGTGCTTGGATGAGTTTGATGACTTTATGTTTAAGCAAGATGACTTTAATGCTTATTTTGGTAGACAATTAAAGCAGAATACCTTTATGATCAAACGCTTGAGTGATTATATGGATAATGTTAGAGGTGAACTTAAACTTGTTAGCAAACATGCTTCTATGGTTACCACTCAAGTAGAACAAGTACTCCAAGCTCAGAAAGAAATGCTTGATGAAATGAATAGTAACAAAAATGATTATGCTGTTAGAGTGGCTACTAAAACTGGTAGAATGACTCAGGAACCTTTGTATCCTGAAGGCCACCCTAAGAGAATCGAGCAAGATTCTCAAAGAAATAATATTGATGCACCTAGTTCTTCTAAAAGGAAGAAAAAGAAAAATGATAGAACTGTGCAAACTTCTAGTGAACCTATTGCTGAACCACCTGATAATCCAAATGATATCTCTATGTCTGATGCTGAAACACAATCTGGTAATGAACATGAACCTAGTGAAAATGTTAATGATGATGTTCATGATGATGCTCAACCTAGTAATGATAATGATGTAGAAGTTGAACGTGCTGTTGATCTTGATAACCCACAATCAAAGAATCAATGTTATGATAAAAGAGACTTCGTTGCTAGGAAACATGGTAAAGAAAGAGAACCATGGGTTCAGAAACCCATGCCTTTTCTTCCGAAACCATCCAAGAAAAAGGATGATGAGGATTTTGAGCGCTTTGTTGAAATGATTAGACCTATTTTTTGCGTATGCGATTGACTGATGTGCTCAAAACAAATCCTTATGCTAAGTATATGAAGGATATCATTACTAATAAAAGAAAGATACCGGAGGCTGAAATTTCCACCATGCTTGCTAATTACACTTTTAAGGGTGAAATACCAAAGAAACTTGGAGATCCAGGAGTACCTACTATACCATGCTCCATTAAAAGAAATTATGTTAAAACTGCTTTATGTGATCTTGGAGCCGGTGTTAGTGTTATGCCTCTCTCTTTATATCGTAGACTTGACTTGAATAAGTTGACACCTACTGAAATATCTTTGCAAATGGCTGATAAATCAACTGCTATACATGTCGGTATTTGTGAGGATGTACCTGTTGTGGTTGCAAACGTTACTATTTTAACAGACTTTGTTATTCTTGATATTCCCGAGGATGATAGTATGTCTATTATTCTTGGAAGACCTTTCCTTAATACTGCAGGGGCTGTTATTGATTGCAACAAAGGCAATGTCACTTTTCATGTTAATGGCAATGAGCATACGGTGCACTTTCCGAGGAAACAACCTCAAGTTTATAGTGTCAACTCTATTGGAAAAATTCCATCGATTATATTTGGAGGTTTTGAATTTCCTCTTCCTACTGTCAAAAAGAAATATGATATACTTATTGTTGGGGATGTCCATATCCCCGTTGAGGTAACATAGTGTTATTCGAAATTTCTCCGGTTCCATGATTATCGGAATGAGTTTGTTAACAAGACTTGATCAACCTTGTTAGTGGATTCTTTTTGATGAGCATGAGATGGATGAAACTAGAAGCACAACCTTCTGTACCCTCTTTATATTTTCTTTTCTTTAGTAGAAATAAAGTAAAATAGTATTTTTTGTCTGTTTCCTGACTTACCCGTGCAATATAAAAATATCCCGAAAATAAAAGTCCTCAGAATGCCATGCCAATTTAATATGATTTTTTCGGTAATATTTAAGGATTTTTAGTGCAAAAATTACCGCGGGGGGAGCTGCCACCTGGTCACGAGGGTGGAGGGCGCGCCCTACCCCCCTGGGCGCCCCCTGCCTCGTGGGCCCACGGTGGCCCTCCTCCACTTATTCCTGCACCCATCTTATTCCTCTGTCTTGCACAAACCCGAAAAACCAACTCAAGCTCGTGTTCCAGCAACTTTTGCTGCGATTTTCGATCTCCTTGCTCAAAGCACCTCTCGCAAAACTGCTTGGGGAGATTGTTCCTTGGTATGTGACTCCTCCATTGGTCCAATTAGTTTTTGTTCTAGTGCTTTATTCATTGCAAATTTGTGCTGCATAGGTGACCATGTTCTTGAGCTTGCATGTCAAATATATATGGTTCCAAGTAGTTCTAATGCTTGATATATGCTCTAGGCACTTGTATGAGTAGTTTCTATTAATCTTATTGAATTTAGTTCACTTTTGTTTGAAGTTACTAAAAATTTCAGAATTATTTTCAGAGAAAACAATATATTTAGGAGGATGTTCCAAGGTGGTTCTTCAAGGAAGCAAGGTCCCAGACTTGCAATGCGTGATGGTGACGAGGAACCATCAAGAGACGCTCTCGTGAGGCCCTGTGAATGGCCTTCAGAAAATTTTATGAATCAAGTGGGAATTAAAGAAGAATTTTATGCATATGTGCATAATGCCGGTCTTGAGGACTTTGAAGCTGATAAATGCCCCTAGTATCGTTATCTCACAAGTTCATTTGTGGGGAGGTTTAATTATTCATCTTCGCGTAATCCTCCTTCAGTCATGTTTGACCTTTATGACAAGTCTTATACCATGGACTTAGAGGATTTCACTCGTGCATGCAAACTTCCATCTTGGGGTAGTATCAGGGATCCCCCTAAATCTGAATATAGAGATTTTCTTGCTAGAATAAATGTGGGGGAATCTAGAGATATAGCACAGGCCACTATAGGGAGCATTCACTTTCCTGCTATACATTATTTTGCTCTCTTCATTGGTAGATGTATAACTGCTAAGGATGAAGCATGTCACATGTGTGCCCCTAATCTCAGCATTCTCAGAAGTGCTGTGTTAGGGGACCAAGCTTATCATATGGGAGCCATTGTAGATCGTAGGTTGCATCTTAATAGACGTAACAGAGATTTCTTTGGAGGAATTTATGCAACCCACTTAGCTAATTTTTTTTATGTAGACATTCGTGAGGATGATGTGGAGTTGCCCACTTCTTATTTAGATCTTGATCCTATGTTTTCCCACCAGTTCATTGAGAGGACTGGACCACCTTACTAGTATCGACTAATCTTTGACAGACGGCGTGTGGTCCGTGTTGCTCTTCCTGCTCCTACCTTCTTTGATTTTCAGGCAAGAGGAAGATATATTATTACCAGAGAGGAGGCAGATGAGCACGAGAGGGGAGTGGAAGCAGCCCGACGCCGTGCTGCTGCTCAGCAGGCGGTAGCCGCTGCATCGCAGTATGACCCCAGCTTCACCTACAGATATCAGCCAGGTTATCCCTGGCAATAGACCAACTTAGGCCAAAAGCCTAAGCTTGGGGGAGTACGTATTTCCCACCGACATTACATTCATGTTCACACTCATTGCTAGATGTCGGTGCTCATACTCTTTCATTGTAATATCCATGTTAGTTTAAATTTATTTTTCTTGCTTTCTTCTTGTGTGTTTGATAAACCTTAAGAAAAAAACAAAAAAAAATTAGTGTTAGTCTGCTTTCCATGCTTGTAGTAGAATTAAAAAGAAAACCCAAAAATATTTCCCGTCCTTCTTTTGCTTGTTGGGAGCTTTCCCGTGTAAATAGTTTTTATTTTTCTTTTCCTTTCTTTGGGGGTCGAGAAGACTATATTGAAAATGCTTAGTGGCTCTTATATGCATGATCGTTTATTTAACTTAGAGCACATATTACTTGTCTTCTCTCTTGAGTTGAATGCTTGCAGATTCCAGCTTAGTCCAATGCACGTGCACTCCTATTATTATACACACCGTTCGGTCGTGCAAGTGAAAGGCAATAATGATGATATATGATGGACTCATTGGGATGAGAAAAGCTGGTATGAACTCGACCTCTCTTGTTTTTGTAAATATGATGATTCATCGTTCCTGATTCAGCTATTATGAAGTAAACATATTTGCAATGACATTTAGAGATTATAGTTGCTTGTGCCATGCTTGATTAGCTATGAGTTATAATGGTTAACCTTGCATGCCAACATGCTATTGAGATGATTATGATGTGGTATGATAGGATGGTATCCTCCTTTAAATGAATTGAGTGACTCGACTTGGCACATGTTCACACATGTAGTTGAATCAAATCAACATAGCCTTCATGATATTTATGTTCATGGTGGATTATATCCTACTCATGCTTATATTCGGTGTGAATTAATTTTAATGCATGTTTACGACTATTGTCGCTCTCTCAGTTGGTCGCTTCCCAGTCTTTTGCTAGCCTTCACCTGTACTAAGCGGGAATACTGCTTGTGCATCCAAACTCCTTAAACCCCAAAGTTGTTCCATATGAGTCCACTATACCTTCCTACTAGATCATTGATGGCGCGTGTTGCAGCGCCCGTCTATTTTGCCTCTTATAATTGTTAGTCATATGAAACAATTTATTTATTTATTCAGTGTTTGGGCTCTTATAGTTGTTATAGGAATATGAACCTAATTTGTATACATTGGTTTTCAGTGTTTTGAACTATTGCACTTTTGGGAGCTTATGCTTGTTCTGAAGAGAGGAATATATTATTGGTTTCCAAGCTACTGTGTTCAGATTTTTTCATAGGTCTAATGGACTTTTAGTTGGTTCGAGTTTGGGTCTCAAACATGTATGTATTTTAAATTAGAATGGTTGATGATTAGATGATTGCAATTGATCTTGACATGACTCCTCACATAAGAACCTCTCTCGCAAAGGCTCGTGTCATAAGATTCAAAAATAGCAATATTGTAGAACAACATTAGAAATATTTGACAAAATAAAACCACATCAAGATCAATCAAGACAAATAATAAATGGTACTCAGGTTTATGAATGGGTAGAACTGAAATATATAAATATATACTCACATAAAAAATTGCATTTCTCTATCTTACAGTTCATGGGAAGAGAGTACGCACAAAATGGAAACAACAAAATGTACAATTAGATGGAAATTAAACAACTAATATTTATGAAGACAAAAATCCAAGAATATATAAATTCAGCAGGAATAATATCTTACAAGATTCTATGAGCTTGCAATTGGTTTTGTCAGATTAATAACTCAGTTTAACAGGCTAGGCAAAGCTCACTAAACTGTTGTTTCCAAAGCTAAATGCTCAACAATCAGATGATACAGAGAAAGAATTTCTAACACTTTTAATATCTTGCAGCCATGAATATCAATTCCTTCAGATCCATGGACCTACAATTGAAACCGAGGAAAATGGAAAGATTAAATATAAAAAAAGCGATTGAAAGAGGATATACCATTGAGAAAGGAATTAAGGCACATGCAATACAAGTTCCATGGAAGGTCAGTGGCCCGAAGATCCCTCGACAAGGGACACAATATTAAAATACATCCACACTTACACTCAACTTTGTGCTAGAATATTCAGCGTTGAAAGGAGAAAAATAAAATTACTTCATGACAGCACTCTGCATTTAGGTCTGCGATTCGCGCAACGTATGAACCAGTTTCTACAATCTCGTTGGCTTCAATCTTCTCCATTCACAAAAACGTAACAAGTGAGAGAAGCACAATTGTACTGATAGAAGAATTATACAATGGATAGACATGATATTTGGAAGAGGATAAATGATAAAAATAGAGTCCGATGATTGCTTAGCAAGTTAGCAGATTAAAATGGTATAGATAAAACAACGACTATGCCACAAATTTAATGCGCTTGTAAAGCTATCAAGCGAATGAGAAAATCAATGATGTAATTTGTATACAGATGCACTGAGAGAAGTATGCAGATTATATTTAGTGATCTAAGTGATCTTATATTACTTTACAAAGGGAGTAGTTAGACTGCATATGGATTTTTATGACCTAAATAAGTACACATGCTCTAAACTAAAGGAGTGCACGTCTCCATTCACAATTTACTCTTCACAAGCTATGTATGTAACTCTGCAGAATAACACAAGTAGCCTACAAACATATGTGGAGGCACATGCAGGGATTATGGATATCAATAGATCAATAACAGAAATAGATAAGCACATAGTCACCTATTCGAGAGTACTTCCCACAAATTACTTAATATTGCCAAGACATCTCTGGATCATGATAAATATAGAGGACTTATAATCATCGCCTGGTGAAGTTGAGTAGATTGGAATGGTACAGATAAAACGACAACTATACCACAACTTCAGTGTGCTTGTGTGAATGCAATAAAAAAGAAGCTATGCAGAGAATGACCAAATCTATGATACAATTTGTATACAGATGCATTGAGAAAAATACACATATTATATAAGAATCTAACATGCAGCTAGACTGCATAGGAATTGTTGTGAGCTGAATAAGTACACATATTTAAAAATAAATAAGTGCACCTCTCCATCCATCCTTTACTCTTCACAAGCTATGAATGTAACTCTGCAGGAATAACATAAGTAGCCTGCAAACATGTGCGAATGCACATACAGGGATTATGGAAATCAACAGATCAAGAACACAACCAGAGATAGACACATAGTCTTCTATTCAAGATTCCTTCCCAAAAATTACTTATATTGCTCAGACATCCCGTGGATCTTGAATATCCAAAGTGATAGATTAGAAGAAAAATATCCGACTCGTTCTTGGTTTATTCAGGGCATTTCTTCAAGCAGGCGAGAGCCTTATGTGTGAGAGTGTGCAGCAGAGGGGAGGAGCCGTCAACGTGAGAAGTGGAGGTCGGTACATGTGGACTCGCGAGGTTGGTTGAGAACTTGAGATGCATGACCACGGAGGAGGCAAATTCGGCGTTGGAAGATGGGAGGAGAGGGTGAATGAACAAGGTGTTGTGTCACTTGCGCTTCACCTTATTGGGTTTTCCATAGTGGATTGATGCTGTTGGCCGGAGTAGACATCACCGGAGTAGAGGGGATGATGAATGACGACACCAGGAGGAGCTGCGATCCAGAGGGAAGGGATGTGGCAGCGACAGCTCACCGGTTCGCCTAGGTCACACGAGGTAAGGAATTGGGAAAGAACGGGGTGCGGGCGATGTGAAGTTGACGGCGCACAGGGGCGGCGCAGCGGCACGATGAGGGCTCTTGAGAGGATCCCACCGCGCCCAGAGTAATGAAGATGACCGACGGGGTTGTGCCATGGGAGGCGGCGGCTACGGTGGAGATGGGGCGGCGTGAGTTCTCAATCGAGAGAGAGAGAGAGGAGAGAGGTCATGGATGGGCCTAGAGAGTCGTCATGTTGATGGTTCGCTCAGATGGGCTTCTGCCGAATCATGCAGATGGCCCAATCAACCAGCGCACTTTGTTTTTTCTTCGAGAGCAGCGTCCCTCTAGGACAGCCCAATCAACCAGCGCACTTTGTTTTTTCTTCGAGAGCAGCGCCCTCTAGGACAGCTGGTCCACTTGCTGGGAGACGAGGGAAATGGCACACTAATGAAGATCAAACGGCCAAGAAATGTTAGATCCCGAAAACGGACGGCCAAAAACGCAAAGCGGTGAGAGGGCTCGCTTTAGGTGCGGTTATACTATCCTTAATATGCGGTATCTACCTGCCGTTCCAAGTAAATTTGTATGTGCCAAACTCCAAACATTCCAATGAAATTCTGTTTTGTATGCTCGAGCAGCTCATGTGCAACTATGGCTGCCTATATCTTCCATGCTAGGTGGGTTATTCTTAAGAGGAGTGGACTCCGCTCCTCATTCACGAGAAAGGGCCGGTAACCGGGATGCCCAGTCCCATGATCCAAAAAGATCAAAGCAAATCAAAATAATTAAACAAAACTCCCCTGGGACCCGTTGAATGTTGGAGGCACTCGTTGTTTCGAGCAAGCCATGGATTGATGCTTGTGGAGGAGGGGGAGTATAAACCTTTACCATTCTGTTTGGGAACTGCCTATAATGCATGTAGTATGGAAGATACAGCCATCTCATAGTTGTTACGTTGACAGTGAAAGTATGCCGCTCAAAATATTATTTATCTCTATTTCAAAAATCGAGCTCTGTCACCTCTACAAATCCCTGCTTCCCTCTGCGAAGGGCCTATCTATTTACTTTTATGTTGAGTCATCACCCTTCTTATTAAAAAGCACCCGCTGGAGAGCACACTGTCGTTTGCATTCATTATGATTGGTTTATATTGGGTATAACTTGACTGGATCTCTTTTACCATGAATTACAATGTTTAGTCAGCCCTTGATCTTTTAAGGTGCTCTGCATTTATGTTTTGCGGTCCCAGAAAGGGCTAGCGAGATACCATTTTGTTATATCATATTATGATTATTTTGAGAAAGTGTTGTCATCCAAGTTTTATTATTATGGCTCGCTAGCTGATTATGCTATTGATATGAGTAATTGTGAGACTTACGTGTTATTGTGAGTATGGTTAGTTCATAATAATTGCTGAAACTTGAATGCTGGCTTTTCATGTTTACAACAACAAGAGCAAACAGAGTTTGTAAAAGTTTTTCTTTTTCTCTTTCAGTTTGTCAAATGAATTGCTTGAGGACAAGCAAGGGTTTAAGCTTGGGGGACTTGATACGTCTCCGTCGTATCTACTTTTCCAAACACTTTTGCCCTTGTTTTGGACTCTAACTTGTATGATTTGAATGGAACTAACCCGGACTGACGCTGTTTTCAGCAGAATTGCCATGGTGTTGTTTTATGTGCAGAAAACAAAAGTTCTCGGAATGACCTGAAACTCCACGGAATATGTTAGAATAAATAATAATAAATCCTCGCCAAAGATGAAGACCAGGGGGCCCACACCCTGTCCACGAGGGTGGGGGGCGCGCCCCTCCCCCTGGGCGCGCCCCCCTACCTCGTGGGCCCCCTGGTGGCCCTCCAATGCCAACTCCATATATTGGCTTTCGAGGAGAAAAAAATCAAAGAGAAAGTTTCATCGCGTTTTACGATACGGAGCCGCCGCCAAGCCCTAATCTCTCTCGGGAGGGCTGATGTGGAGTCCGTTTGGGGCTCCGGAGAGGGGGATTCGTCGCCGTCGTCATCATCAACCATCCTCCATCACCAATTTCATGATGCTCACCGCCGTGCGTGAGTAATTGCATCGTAGGCTTGCTGGACGGTGATGGGTTGGATGAGATTTATCATGTAATCGAGTTAGTTTTGTTAGGGTTTGATCCCTAGTATCCACTATGTTTTGAGATTGATGTTGCTATGACTTTGCTATGCTTAATGCTTGTCACTAGGGCCCGAGTGCCATGATTTCAGATCTGAACCTATTATGTTTTCATGAATATATGTGAGTTCTAGATCCTATCTTGCAAGTCTATAGTCACCTACTATGTGTTATGATCCGACAACCCCGAAGTGACAATAATCGGGACCACTCCCGGTGATGACCATAGTTTGAGGAGTTCATGTATTCACTATGTGTTAATGCTTTGTTCCGGTTCTCTATTAAAAGGAGGCCTTAATATCCCTTAGTTTCCAATAGGACCCCGCTGCCATGGGAGGGTAGGACAAAAGATGTCATGCAAGTTCTTTTCCATAAGCACGTATGACTATTTACAAAATACATGCCTACATTATATTGATGAACTGGAGCTAGTTCTGTGTCACCCTATGTTATGACTGTTACATGATGAACCACATCCGGCATAATTATCCATCATTGATCCGGTGCCTACGAGTTTTCCAAATACTGGTTTACGCTTATTTACTTTTGTTGTCTTTACTTTGTTACCGTTATCACCACTATCATATTACTTTGCTACTAAACACTTTGCTGCAGATACTAAGTTTCTAGGTGTGGTTGAATTGACAACTCAGCTGCTAATACTTGAGAATATTCTTTGGCTCCCCTTGTGTCGAATCAACAAATTTGGGTTGAATACTCTACCCTCGAAAACTGTTGCAATCCCCTATACTTGTGGGTTATCAGGCGCACCCTCATGGCACGCCTAGCCCGACAATCAAGAAACACAAAACCGCTACACGGCATGGCACCGTTCTAGAGGGGTGGCTCGATGGCCCATGCAAAATACATACAACAACAGACACTGTGGCAACCCACAGCCTTAGAGCATGTTGGATACTACGACAGGTAGCCAAGAGCGGCGAGGACATCCTTATTAAGGATACCCCGGAACAACGCCCCCCCCCCAAAAGACGACCACCCAAGAGTATTAACAGTCTTCGAGACATTCGCTTCAAACAGCAAGCGCAAAAGGGCACTTCGCAAGCTCAATGAAGTCTGCCAAATCACTATACTAAACCCATGTAACGACACGGCTATAACATTCAACGCCGGTGACGAACCAAAGTACAGAATAGTACGAGCGCCTGTCGCGTTAGTACTCAGCCCCATCGTGGACGGGTTTCGACTTACCAAGGTCCTCATGGACGGCGGCAGCAGACTAAACCTCATTTACGAGGACACACTCCATAAAATGGGAGTAGACAGGAGCCACATCAAACAAAGTAACACAACCTTCCAACGAATTATTCCTAGTCGGGAGGCACGATGCGCGGGCAAAATCACACTTGACGTTGTATTCGGATCGCCGGAGAACTATCGGTCCGAAGAAATAACCTTCCAAGTGGCCCCTTTCAGCAGCGGATATCACGCCCTGTTGGGGCGGGATGCTTTTACACGCTTCCAAGATATACCTCACTACGGATATATGAAGCTCAAAATGCCCTGACCAAACGGTATAATCACTCTCGCCAGTGACCCGGACATAGCATTGCACGCTGAAAACAAAACCGCATTCCTGGCCTTGGAGGCGCTATCCAAAGCCCTCGCGGCCGAGGAATTAACTACGCTGCGCTCCATAGTGGACAGGGACGATGTGATCCTCGACAAATGCTCCAAATCCACCTCGTTTAAACCGGCAGTAGAACTAATCAAATTCTAGGTCCACCCAACGGATCCCAAGAAGACAGCATCCATCGGAGCTCAACTAAACCCAGCAGTTGACGCCGCACTACAAGAATTCCTGCGCGAAAACTGGGACATATTTGCCTGGCACCCTTCGGATATGCCAGGGATCCCACGCAAGCTGGCCGAACATAGCCTCAATATATTAAAGGGGTTTAAACCAGTTAAGCAAGCACTGTGGCGCTTTTCTGAACCCAAGCGACAAGCCATGGGGGAGGAGCTGGCCAAACTCATCGAGGCCAGATTCTTTAGAGAAATCAAACATCCGGACTGGCTGGCAAACCTGGTGATGGTACCAAAGAAGGACAAATCCTGGCGCCTGTGCGTCGATTTCAAATATCTCAACAAAGCCTGCCCTAAGGATTGTTGGGGAACGTAGTAATTTCAAAAAAAATTCCTACGGACACGCCAGATCATGGTGATGCATAGCAACGAGAGGGGAGAGTGTTGTCCACGTACCAACGCAGACCGACTGCGGAAGCGATCAGACAACGTAGAGGAAGTAGTCGTACGTCTTCCCGATCCGACCGATCCAAGCACCGTTACTCCGGCACCTCCGAGTTCTTGGCACACGAATAGCTCGATGACGCTCCCCGGGCTCCGATCCAGCAAAGCTTCGGGGAAGAGTTTCGTCAGCATGACTGCGTGGTGACGATCTTGATGTTCTACCGATGCAGGGCTTCGCCTAAGCACTACAACGGTATGACCGAGGTGGAATATGGTGGCAGGGGGCACCGCACACGGCTAAGGGACGATCTCAAGGACCAACTTGTGTGTCTGTGGGGTGCCCCTTGCCTCAGTATATAAAGGATGGAGGAGGAGGAGGCCGGCCAAGGCCATTGGTGCGGCCAGGATGGGAGTCCTACTAGGACTCCAAGTCCTAGTAGGAGTCCATCAAGAGGGGAGGAAGGGAGAAGGAAGTGGAGGAGTAGGAAAGGTGGCCGGCCCCCTTTTCCCTAGTCCAATTCGGACTAGAGGGGAGGGGGGGGGGGGCGCAGCAGGCCTTTTCTCCTCTTCCCACTAAAGCCCATCAAGGCCCAATACTTCTCCCAGCGAATTCCCGTAACTCTCCGGTACTCCGAAAAATACCCGAATCACTCGGAACCTTTCCGAAGTCCGAATATAGTCGTCCAATATATCGATCTTTACGTCTCGACCATTTCGAGACTCCTCGTCATGTCCCCGATCTCATCCGGGACTTCGAACTCCTTCGGTACATCAAAACTCATAAACTCATAATATAACTGTCATCGAAACCTTAAGCGTGTGGACCCTACGGTTCGAGAACAATGTAGACATGACCGAGACACGTCTCCGGTCAATAACCAATAGCGGGACCTGGATGCCCATATTGGCTCCTACATATTCTACGAAGATCTTTATCGGTCAGACCGCATAACAACATACGTTGTTCCCTTTGTCATCGGTATGTTACTTGCCAGAGATTTGATCGTCGGTATCCAATACCTAATTCAATCTCGTTACCGGCAAGTCTCTTTACTCGTTCCGTAATACATCATCTCACAACTAACATATTAGTTGCAGTGCTTGCAAGGCTTATGTGATGTGCATTACCGAGAGGGCCCAGAGATACCTCTCCGACAATCGGAGTGACAAATCCTAATCTCGAAATACGCCAACCCAACATCTACCTTTGGAGACACCTGTAGTACTCCTTTATAATCACCCAGTTACGTTGTGACGTTTGGTAGCATCCAAAGTGTTCCTCCGGCAAACGGGAGTTGCATAATCTCATAGTCATAGGAACATGTATAAGTCATGAAGAAAGCAATAGCAACATACTAAACGATCGGGTGCTAAGCTAATGGAATGGGTCATGTCAATCAGATCATTCAACTAATGATGTGATCCCGTTAATCAAATAACAACTCTTTGTTCATGGTTAGGAAACATAACCATCTTTGATTAACGAGCTAGTCAAGTAGAGGCATACTAGTGACACTCTGTTTGTCTATGTATTCACACATGTATTATGTTTCCGGTTAATACAATTCTAGCATGAATAATAAACATTTATCATGATATAAGGAAATAAATAATAACTTTATTATTGCCTCTAGGGCATATTTCCTTCAGTCTCCCACTTGCACTAGAGTCAATAATCTAGTTCACATCGCCATGTGATTTAACAGCAATAGTTCACATCACCATGTGATTAACACCCATAGTTCACATCGCCATGTGACCAACACCCAAAGGGTTTACTAGATTCAGTAATCTAGTTCACATCGCTATGTGATTAACACCCAAAGAGTACTAAGGTGTGATCATGTTTTGCTTGTGAGAGAATCTTAGTCAACGGGTCTGCCATATTCAGATCCACATGTATTTTGCAAATTTCTATGTCAACAATGCTCTGCATGGAGCTACTCTAGCTAATTGCTCCCACTTTCAATATGTATCTAGATCGAGACTTAGAGTCATCTAGATTAGTGTCAAAACTTGCATCGGCGTAACCCTTTACGACGAACCTTTTTATAACGTCCATAATCGAGAAACATATCCTTATTTCACTAAGGATAATTCTGACCGCTGTCCAGTGATCTACTCCTAGATCACTATTGTACTCCCTTGCCAAATCAGTGCAGGGTATCCAACAGATCTGCTATACAGCATGACATACTTTATAGAACCTATGGCCAAGGCATAGGGAATGACTTTCATTCTCTTTCTATCTTCTGCCGTGGTCGGGCTTTGAGTCTTACTCAACTTCACACCTTATAATACAGGCAAGAACTCTTTCTTTGACTGCTCCATTTTGAACTACTTCAAAATCTTGTCAAGGTATGTACTCATTGAAAAAACTTATCAAGCGTCTTGATCTATCTCTATAGATCTTGAAGCTCAATATGTAAGTAGCTTCACCGAAGTCTTTCTTTGAAAAACTCCTTTCAAACACTCCTTTATGCTTTACAGAATAATTCTACATTATTTCCAATCAACAATATGTCATTCACATATACTTATCAGAAATGTTGTAGTGCTCCCACTCAATTTCTTGTAAATACAGGCTTCACCGCAAGTCTGTATAAAACTATATGCTTTGATCAACTCATCAAAGCGTGTATTCCAACTCCGAGATGCTTGCACCAGTCCACAGATGGATCGCTGGAGCTTGCACATTTTGTTAGCACCTTTCAGATTGACAAAACCTTCTGTTGCATCATATACAACTCTTCTTTAATAAATCCATTAAGGAATGCAGTTTTGTTTATCCATTTGCCAGATTTCATAAAATGCGGCAATTACTAACATGATTCGGACAGACTCAAGCATAGATATGAGTGAGAAGCTCTCATCGTAGTCAACACCTTGAACTTGTCGAAAACATTTTGCGACAATTCTAGCTTTGTAGATAGTAACACTACTATCAGCGTCTGTCTTCCTCTTGAAGATCCATTTATTCTCAATTGCTTGCCGATCATCGGGCAGGTCAACCAAAGTCCAAACTTTGTTCTCATACATGGATCATATCTCAGATTTCATGGCCTCAAACCATTTCGCGGAATCTAGGCTCATCATCGCTTCCTCATAGTTTGTAGGTTCGTCATGGTCAAGTAACATGACCTCTAGAACAGGATTACCGTACCACTCTGGTGCGGATCTCACTCTGGTTTACCTACGAGATTCGGTAGTAACTTGATCTGAAGTTACATGATCATCATCATTAGCTTCCTCACTAATTGGTGTAGTAGTCACAAGAACAGATTTTTGTGATGAACTACTTTCCAATAAGGTAGAAGGTACAATTACCTTATCAAGTTTTCTACTTTCCTCCCACTTACTTCTTTCAAGAGAAACTCCTTCTCTAGAAAGGATCCATTATAAGCAACGAATGTCTTGCCTTAGGATCTGTGATAGAAGGTGTACCCAACAGTCTCCTTTGGGTATCCTATGAAGACATATTTCTCCGATTTGGGTTTGAGCTTATCAGGATGAAACTTTTTCCCATAAGCATCGCAACCCCAAACTTCAAGAAACGACAACTTTGGTTTCTTGCCAAACCATAGTTCATAAGGCGTCGTCTCGATGGATATAGATGGTGCCCCTTTTTTAACGTGAATGCTGCTGTCTCTAATGCATGACCCCAAAAACGATAGTGGTAAATCGGTAAGAAACATCGTAGATTGCACTATATCCAATAAAGTACGGTTATGACATTCGGACACACCATTATGCTGTGGTGTTCCAGGTGGTGTGAGTAGTGAAACTATTTCACATTGTTTTAACTGAAGACCAAACTCGTAACTCAAATACTCTTTTCCACGATCAGATCGTAGAAACTTTATTTTCTTGTTACGATGATTTTCCACTTTACTCTGAAATTATATGAACTTTTCAAATGTATCAGACTTCTGTTTCATTAAGTAGATATACCCATATCTGCTCAAATCATCTGTGAAGGTCTAAAAGTAATGATACCCGCTGCAAGCCTTAAATATTCATCGGACCACATACATCAGTATGTATGATTTCCAACAAATCTGTTGCTTGCTCCATTGTTCCGGAGAACGGCGTTTTAGTCATCTTGCCCAAAAGGCATGGTTCGCAAGCATCAAGTGATTCATAATCAAGTGATTCCGAAAGCCCATCAGCATGGAGTTTCTTCATGCGCTTTATACCAATATGACCTAAACGGCAGTGCCACAAATAAGTTGCACTATCATTATTAACTTTGCATCTTCTGGTTTCAATATTATGAATATGTGTATCACTACGATCGAGATCCAACGAACTTGTTTCATTGGGTGTATGACCATCGAAGGTTTTATTCATGTAAACAGAACAACAATTATTCTCTGACTTTAATGAATTACCGTATTGCAATAAACATGATCAAATCATATTCATGCTCAACGCAAAAACCAAATAACACTTATTTAAGTTCAACACTAATCCCGAAAGTATAGGGGAGTGTGCGATGATGATCATATCAATCTTGGAACTACTTCCAACACACATGGTCACTTCACCCTTAACTAGTCTCTGTTTATTCTGCAACTCCTGTTTCAAGTTACTACTCTTAGCAACTGAACCAATATCAAATACTGAGGGGTTGCTATAAACACTAGTAAAGCACACATCAATAACATGTATATCAAATATACTTTTGTTCACTTTGCCATCCTTCTTATCCGCCAAATACTTGGGGCAGTTCCGCTTCCAGTGACCAGTCCCTTTGCAGTAGAAGCACTTAGTCTCAGGCTTAGGACCAGACTTGGGCTTCTTCACTTGAGCAGCAACTTGCTTGCCGTTCTTCTTGAAGTTCCCCTTCTTCCCTGTTGCCCTTTTCTTCAAACTAGTGGTCTTGTCAACCATCAACACTTGATGTTTTTCTTGATTTCTACCTTCGTCGATTTCAGCATCACGAAGAGCTTGGGAATCGTTTCCGTTATCCCTTGCATATCATAGTTCATCACGAAGTTCTACTAACTTGGTGATGGTGACTAGAGAATTCTGTCAATCACTATCTTATCTGGAAGATTAACTCCCACTTGATTCAAGCGATTGTAGTACCCAGACAATCTGAGCACATGCTCACTAGTTGAGCGATTCTCCTCCATCTTTTAGCTATAGAATTTGTTGGAGACTTCATATCTCTCAACTCGGGTATTTGCTTGAAATATTAACTTCAACTCCTAGAACATCTCATATGATCCATGACGTTCAAAACGTCTTTGAAGTCCCGATTCTAAGCCATTAAGCATGGTGCACTAAACTATCAAGTAGTCATCATATTGAGCTAGCCAAACGTTCATAACGTCTGCATCTGCTCCTGCAATAGGTCTGTCACCTAGCGGTGCATCAAGGACATAATTTTTCTATGCAGCAATGAGGATAAACCTCAGATCACGGATCCAATCCGTATCATTGCTACTGACATCTTTCAACACAATTTTCTCTAGGAACATATCAAAATAAACATATGAAAGCAACAACGCGAGCTATTGATCTACAACATAGATATGCTAATACTACCAGGACTAAGTTCATGATAAATTAAAGTTCAATTAATCATATTACTTAAGAACTCCCACTTAGATAGACATCCCTCTAATCCTCTAAGTGATCACGTGATCCAAATCAACTAAACCATAACCGATCATCACGTGAGATGGAGTAGTTTTCAATGGTGAACATCGTTATGTTGATCATATCTACTATATGATTCACGCTCGACCTTTCAGTCTCCGTGTTCCGAGGCCATATCTGCATATGCTAGGCTCGTCAAGTTTAACCTGAGTATTCCGCGTGTGCAACTGTTTTGCACCCGTCGTATTTGAACGTAGAGCCTATCACACCCGATCATCACGTGGTGTCTCAGCACGAAGAACTTTCGCAACGGTGCATACTCAGGGAGAACACTTCTTGATAATTATTGAGAGATCATCTTAAAATGCTACCGTCAAACTAAGCAAAATAAGATGTATAAAAGATAAACATCATATGCAATCAAAATATGTGACATGATATGGCCATCATCATCTTGCTTCTTTGATCTCCATCTTGATCTATATCAATGTGTCGTCACGTGGTCGTCTCGCCAACACTTGCTCTTGCAACTATTGCTATCGCATAGCGATAAAGTAAAGCAATTATTGGGCGCTTGCATCTTATGCAATAGACAGACAACCATAAGGCTTTTGCCAGTTGTCGATAAGTTCAACAAAACATGATCATCTTATATAACAACTTATAACTCATCACGTTTTGACCATATCACATCACAACATGCCCTGCAAAAACAAGTTAGACGTCCTCTACTTTGTTGTTGCAAATTTTACGTGGCTGCTACGGGCTTAAGCAAGAACCAATCTCACCTACGCATCAAAACCACAACGATAGTTTGTCAAATAGACTCCGTTTTAACCTTCACAAGGACCGGGCGTAGCCACACTTGGTTCAACTAAAGTTGGAGAAACAGTCACCCGCAAGTCACCTATGTGCAAAGCACGTCGGGGAAACCGGTCTCGCGTAAGCGTACGCGTAATGTCGGTCCGGGCCGCTTCATCCAACAATACCGCCGAACCAAAGTATGACATGCTGGTAGGCAGTATGAGTTATATCGCCCACAACTCACTTGTGTTCTACTCATGCATATAACATCAAACCATAAAACCTAGGCTCTGATACCACTGTTGGGGAACGTAGTAATTTCAAAAAAATTTCCTACGCACACGCAAGATCATGGTGATGCATAGCAACGAGAGGGGAGAGTGTTGTCCACGTACCAACGCAGACCGACTGCGGAAGCGATCACACAACGTAGAGGAAGTAGTCGTACGTCTTCCCGATCCGACCGATCCAAGCACCGTTACTCCGGCACCTCCGAGTTCTTGGCACACGTACAGCTCGATGACGCTCCCCGGGCTCCGATCCAGCAAAGCTTCGGGGAAGAGTTTCGTCAGCACGACTGCGTGGTGACGATCTTGATGTTCTACCGATGCAGGGCTTCGCCTAAGCACTACAACGGTATGACCGAGGTGGAATATGGTGGCAGGGGGCACCGCACACGGCTAAGGGATGATCTCAAGGACCAACTTGTGTGTCTGTGGGGTGCCCCTTGCCTCAGTATATAAAGGATGGAGGAGGAGGAGGCCGGCCAAGGCCATTGGTGCGGCCAGGATGGGAGTCCTACTAGGACTCCAAGTCCTAGTAGGAGTCCATCAAGAGGGGAGGAAGGGAGAAGGAAGTGGAGGAGTAGGAAAGGTGGCCGGCCCCCTTTTCCCTAGTCCAATTCGGACTAGAGGGGAGGGGGGGCGCAGCAGGCCTTTTCTCCTCTTCCCACTAAAGCCCATCAAGGCCCAATACTTCTCCCAGCGAATTCCCGTAACTCTCCGGTACTCCGAAAAATAACCGAATCACTTGGAACCTTTCCGAAGTCCGAATATAGTCGTCCAATATATCGATCTTTACGTCTCGACCATTTCGAGACTCCTCGTCATGTCCCCGATCTCATCCGGGACTTCGAACTCCTTCGGTACATCAAAACTCATAAACTCATAATATAACTGTCATCGAAACCTTAAGCGTGCGGACCCTATGGTTCGAGAACAATGTAGACATGACCGAGACACGTCTCCGGTCAATAACCAATAGCGGGACCTGGATGCCCATATTGGCTCCTACATATTCTACGAAGATCTTTATCGGTCAGACCGCATAACAACATACATTGTTCCCTTTGTCATCGGTATGTTACTTGCCCGAGATTCGATCGTCGGTATCCAATACCTAGTTCAATCTCGTTACCGGCAAGTCTCTTTACTCGTTCTGTAATACATCATCTCACAACTAACATATTAGTTGCAGTGCGTGCAAGGCTTATGTGATGTGCATTACCGAGAGGGCCCAGAGATACCTCTCCGACAATCGGAGTGACAAATCCTAATCTCGAAATACGCCAACCCAACATCTACCTTTGGAGACACCTGTAGTACTCCTTTATAATCACCCGGTTACGTTGTGACGTTTGGTAGCATCCAAAGTGTTCCTCCGGCAAACGGGAGTTGCATAATCTCATAGTCATAGGAACATGTATAAGTCATGAAGAAAGCAATAGCAACATACTAAATGATCGGGTGCTAAGCTAATGGAATGGGTCATGTCAATCAGATCATTCAACTAATGATGTGATCCCGTTAATCAAATAACAACTCTTTGTTCATGGTTAGGAAACATAACCATCTTTGATTAACGAGCTAGTCAAGTAGAGGCATACTAGTGACACTCTGTTTGTCTATGTATTCACACATGTATTATGTTTCCGGTTAATACAATTCTAGCATGAATAATAAACATTTATCATGATATAAGGAAATAAATAATAACTTTATTATTGCCTCCAGGGCATATTTCCTTCAAGGATCCCTTCCCCCTCCCCCGCATTGATCAAATCATTGACGCCACCGTAGGACACAACTCACTGTGTTTCCTCTATGCATACTCCGGATACCATCAAATCAAAATGAAGGAATCCGATCAAGCTGCAACAACATTTATCACCCCATATGGGCCATTTTGCTTCAATACCATGCCCTTCGGGCTCAAGAACGTCGGCGCCACATATCAACGCATGACTCAAACATGCCTGGAGAAACAGATCGGCAAAATAGTAGAAGCTTACGTTGATGATGTTGTCATCAAAACCAGGCACGTGGAAACACTAATAGACGACTTACGTCTTACATTCGACAACCTGAGGGCGTATGACATCAAGCTCAACCCAGAAAAGTGTGTCTTCGGCGTCCCCGTCGGAAAACTGCTGGGCTTCATCATTTCCAATAGAGGAATCGAAGCAAACCCAGCCAAAATACTAGCTTTGTCACAATTGGCCAAGCCATCAGACCTTAAACAAGTCCAAAAACTTACAAGTTGCATGGCAGCTCTAAGCCGCTTTATCTCCATATTAGGAGAAAAGGCGCTGCCACTCTATCGCCTTCTATGGCGAACCGACCACTTTGAGTGGACGGACGCGGCAACAACCGGACTGGAAGAAATAAAAACCCTTCTTGCGGGTAACCCAATCCTGGCCGCACCAAACGCCGGCGAACCGATGTTATTATACATATCGGCAACACATTAGGTGGTGAGCACCATACTCGTCGTTGAACGAGAGCAGGACAGACATAAATTCCCGCTTCAGAAGCCAGTATACTACGTCTCTATGGTCCTTACACCATGCAAATCCTAGTACCCTCATTATCAAAAAATAGCATATGCGGTATTCATGGCATCTCGGAAGCTCCGTCACTACTTCCAGGAGTGTTCGATCACGGTGGCCACCGAAGTGCCACTCAATGACATCATAAATAACCGCGATGCTACGGTCCGGATTGCCAAATGGGCCATTGAGCTCTTGCCATTTGACATTACATACAAACCACGCCGAGCTATCAAATCCCAAGTACTGGCCGACTTCATCGCCGAATGGACAGAGGCCGACCTCCCTAAAGAGTACGGCACATACTCCAATTGGGTCATGCACTTCGACGGCTCCAAAATGCTGGTAGGGTTAGGAGCGGGTGTCACCTTAACGTCCCCTACCGGAGACATCGTCCAGTACATTCTCCAAATACTATACACAGACTCCAATAATGCAGCCGAATACAAGGCCTTATTGCATGGTCTCCGGATGGCTGTCTCCATGGGCATACAACGCCTAGAAGTGCGTGGGGACTCGAACCTCGCAATATCTCAAATAAATGGAGATTTCGACGCCAAAGATCTGAAGATGGCAGCGTATCATAACTCAATTATAAAAATGTCGGCCCGGTTCGAGGGGCTCGAGTTCCATCATGTGGCTCGAGAAAGTAATCAAGTGGCGGATGTTCTTGCTCGTATTGGCACTAAGCACGACCCCGTCCCACCTAATATCTTCATGGAAAGGCTCTTTAAGCCATCTGTGGTATGGCAGGGGAAAAACGGCAACGCCAGTCTGAACCAAAACATAACCCCGGATCTCGGAAACCTCGACATAACACCATCGGCGCATCTCATCATGGCAGTCATTGCCCCATGGACCGAACCCTTCCTGGCCTACCTTAATAGGAAGGAGCTTCTTGAGGACCAGAATGAGGCCCGCTACATTGTCCGGCACTCGAAGGTCTACAAGGTTCATGATGGAGAGCTGTACAAGAAAAGAGCCACCAGAGTCCTTCAACGATGTATATCCGAGGAAGAAGGGCGGCAGTTCTTGGCTGAAATTCATGCCGGACTCGGTGGGCACCACGCCGCAGCTCGGGCCCTTGTTAGCAAGGCTTTCCATACAGGGTTTTATTGGCCGACGGCCCGAGCGGATGCACGGGACCTTGTCCAACATTGCGTTGGATGCCAACTCTTTGCTAATCAAAGCCATATGCCCCCCACTGCCATACAAACAATCCCCATCACTTGGCCTTTCGCGGTCTGGGGACTCGACATGGTCGGACCCCTTAAAGGGGGAAGCCATAAGAAAAAATATCTACTAGTTATGGTGGACAAATTCACTAAGTGGATAGAGGCTAAACAGGTCAAAACGGCTGAGTCCGGCCCGGTGATAGACTTCATATCCGATGTTGTGCACCGTTATGGTGTCCCACACAGCATCATCACTGACAACGGGTCCAATTTCACAGCCGACGAGGTAAAAGCCTGGTGTACTAATCTGGGTATTAAACTAGATTACGCCTCCGTCTACCACCCACAAACCAAATGTCAAGTCGAACGCGCCAACGGTCTTATTATGAGCAACATCAAGCCCAGACTAGTGCGGTCTTTAAAAGAATCAGACAAGCACTGGGTCAAGGAGCTCGACTCTGTACTCCGGGGGTTGCGGACCACGCCCAATTGTACTACTGGGTACACACCCTTCTTCATGGTGTATGGTGCAGAGGCCGTATTGCCCTGCGATATTATTCACTACTCACCTAGAGTGTGTATGTACAAAGAGAGAGAAGTCGAGCTCTATCGGCAGGACAACCTAGATGCCCTGGAGGAGGAACGCGATGTCGCAAAAGCCCGTTAAGTAGTTTACCAACAGCTGGCTCGAAGATATCAAAGCAGAGAAGTACGGGCCAAGACTTACAATGTTTGCGAACTCGTTCTACGGCTCTCGGAGAAGAAAAAGGACAAACTCAAGCCCAAATGGGAGGGTCCCTTCATAATTGACAAAGTTCTCACCGGAGGAGCGTGCCGTCTTTGCAATGCATCAGACAATCGCCTCGATTCAAACCCCTAGAACGCGGACAGACTCCGGAGATTCTACGCCTAGCGCTACACCCCTTGTTCGTCTCCTCCTCCCCTGTAGTTCCCATTATTTTTCCTCTCTTTTCCGATTACTTTCTACTTTTTTGCTTTAAAGCTTTGATGCGGCTAGACCGCACACCATTGGCACATATATCTTTCAACATGTATGCCACTTGTACCTGGGGGCTTCTCGGACAGAAGTTCTTTTCATTCCTTGAGCATCAAGCTCCTCACATATGAGTTTTTTCCATATGTACCTTTTCTTTGCCATTATATGCAGCGATATGACTTAAGTTTTGGCCAAGCTGGGTTGCCTGGCTCCTGTGCTTATGCCCTATGTTCCCGTTAGTTCGGCTAGGGCATAAAGGGAGCACCTCTGCGATTGTTACCGCCGGGTCATCCGGATGTGTACCTCTTACTGGGTGAAGCCGAAAGCTAGCATTCTTAAGGGAATATTCGGTCGGTGAATTAAAGATGTTTTTTACATTCACTCCGTTGTGCACCCCCAGAAGTTATACAAACGTGGTGCTCACACCACAATTCAGATATGCGCATTAAACGCATACACACCCAGGGAAAGGAACCCTTAACGTAACTATTCTCTCTGGAAGATGTTTTTTATGATATCAATGTAATATAACATAGCTAGCCGGATACAGCTTGTCTGTTCAAGCAACTATGACCCCTATGCCTAGTTTTCCAGGCATACCTCGGCCTATTCGGCTGCGACGGTATTCGGAAACACTCCGCACCTTCGCGGCCGGAGGTTGAAGCGAAAAGGTCTGCCATGACAACTGATATATAATTCGGCTAGATGAGGAAAGTACATAGTCACTTGGACTCGAACACCTCCTCTTCTATACCTTCCAACAGGCAATCTAACTTACAATCCTATTGGGAGTATTTGGCAGCCACCTCTACTTGGTTATACACTAAACTTACGGGAATTTCTTCCCCATTCGACCCTAGCGGTCCGACACGAGCCATGTGATTAGGATCCAGCTTGGTATATCGCGTCTTCACCATGGCCCAGCCCTCTCGCGCGCCCTCCCGGCATGCCGATATCTTCAACAGCCAGATACGCCGCCGTGCCCCCTTGAACAGCTCTACCAGCTCCTCCATGCTTCCTGGAGGGGGGTCGGATGGCCATAAAGCCTTGGCGACACTCCGCATCGCCTGCCGAGCTTGCTCGTGCAACCGTGACAACCCTTGCAGTAGATCACTCGATGATCCAGACACCTCCTCTTCAGGGCGGTTCGTCAAAACACCTGCAATTACAGCTTAATCAGCTACAGTTACCTCCAAAGCTTTTATGAAACAACAGTGGACACATACTAAATATGCTGCCTCACAGCTTCTTTTTCTCCTTCACGGAGTCAGCTAGCTGAGCTCGCACATCTTTCAGTTTTTCGCCCAGTTTGGCGTTCAAGTCCTAGAGTTTCATCTTCTCTTGGACGACCGTTGTCAATACATGCTCACCCCCGCTAGTTGCCTTTTGGCTCCGCGTTCTTTGCTTCGAGCAGCGTCCAGCTGCTCTTGTAGTTGGTCTAACAGCCGAACACAAAGATTAACACCCGTATCTGCACTGTCGGTGTATCATTCTAAATTTTCGATAGAAGGAAACATTACCGGGATATGCCTTGTATTTCTCCAGCTCGGCATTGGCAACAAACAGCCGGCGCTGACACTTTTCCAGCTCCTGAGCTAGCTGGGTGTTCTTCTCTATAAGCACCTGGTAACACATTGATCCTTAAATCAGTTGTTTCAACTCCTTTAAGTCTCGGGGGCTACTGATTACCATAGTCATACAAAATAAATTTACCTGCACATCTTTCTAATGTTGCTTTGTGGCCCTGTTAATCCCATCTCGAGCAGCTCGGATATACGCATTGGCCGAGTTGAAGGCGTTAAACGTCTCCTCTGAAAAACCAGGGTCCTGTAAAATGGCCCGGCGGCATCGAAGATTCATCGCACCTTCCACTTCCGAGTTGGCAACGGATGCATCATCCGAGTCCTCGGCTGGAGGACTGTCCGGCATCGCCTCCGTACCAGCCCTCGTCTTCATGATAGGATTTGAATCCTGGCTGCGGGAAGTACGGCTGCTTGAACCTCCGGATATAGTCCGACGCATCTTTCTCCTAACTCATGGATAACAGGAAGGTCACAGTTGGGCGTGACTGCTTAGGTGCAGGTTGGCGGATTCATACCTCTTCGATGAAGGCACGGCCGTATCTTCGTTTGCCTTCCTCTTGGAAGGCTCGCCCAGCGTGGGGGATGCACTCTTCGAAGGTACCCTGAGAGTAGTACGGCGCGCCAAACCCTTCCCCTTTGGAGCACAAGATGGTGTGGTGGGTAAGAAGGAAGGAGAAATCTCTTTTTGAATAAAGGTGTGTTCGGATCCCTTACGTGTGAAGCTGTAAGAAGACCGGGGTAGTCGGCGATGATGGCCACCTCTGTGCCATCGTAGCTCGTCTGGTAAAACACCCCCTCCACAAGCACCACAAATATCTCCGGATCCTCTTCGAACCCGGGATCAAGCTCCCAGTTGTGATCTACCGGCTGTGGGGTGGGATGATGTCTACTACACACCCTTCTTCTTGTAGACGTTGTTGGGCCTCCAAGTGCAGAGGTTTGTAGGACAGTAGCAAATTTCCCTCAAGTGGATGACCTAAGGTTTATCAATCCGTAGGAGGCGTAGGATGAAGATGGTCTCTCTCAAGCAATCCTGCAACCAAATAACAAAGAGTCTCTTGTGTCCCCAACACACCCAATACAATGATAAATTGTATAGGTGCACTAGTTCGGCGAAGAGACGGTGATACAAGTGGTATATGGATAGTAGATAAAGGTATTTGTAATCTGAAATTATAAAAAACAGCAAGGTAACTAATGATAAAAGTGAGCGTAAACGGTATTGCAATTCTAGGAAATAAGGCATAGGGTTCATACTTTCACTAGTGTAAGTCCTCTCAACAATAATATCATAATTGGATAACATAACTATCCCTCAACATGCAACAAAGAGTCACTCCAAAGTCACTAATTGCGGAGAACGAACGAAGAGATTATGGTAGGGTACAAAACCACCTCAAAGTTATTCTTTCCAATCAATCCGTTGGGTTATTCCTATAAGTGTCACAAACAGCCCTAGAGTTCGTACTAGAATAACACCTTAAGATACAAATCAACCAAAACACTAATGTCACCTAGATACTCCAACTTCACCTCAAATATCCGTGGGTATGATTATATGATATGCATCACACAATCTCAGATTCATCTATTCAACCAACACAAAGGACCTCAAAGAGTGCCCCAAAGTTCTACCGGAGAATCTTGACAAAACGTGTGCCAACCCCTATGCATAGGTTCATTGGCGGAACCCGCAAGTTGATCACCAAAACATACATCAAGTGAATCACGTGATATCCCATTGTCACCACAGATACACACGGCAAGACATACATCAAGTGTTCTCAAATCTTTAAAGACTCAATCCGATAAGATTACTTCAAAGGGGAGACTCAATTCATTACAAGAGAGAAGAGGGGGAGGAGAAACATAAGATCCAACTAAAATAGCAAAGCTCGTGATACATCAAGATCGTATCACCTCAATAACACGAGAGAGAGAGAGAGAGAGAGAGAGAGAGATCAAAGACATAGCTACTGGTACATACCCTCAGCCCCGAGGGAGAACTACTCCCTCCTCGTCATGTAGAGCACCGGGATGATGAAGATGGCCACCGAAGAAGTATTGCCCCCTCCGGCAGGGTGCCAGAGCGGGTCTAGATTGGTTTTCGGTGGCTACGGAGGCTTCTGGCGGCGGAACTCCCGATCTATTGTGCTCACGGATGTTTTTAGGGTATATGGAGATATATAGGGGGGAAGAAGTACGTCAGGGGGGCCACGAGGGGCTCGCGAGGGTGGAGGGCGTGCGCAGGGGGGTGGGCGCGCCCCCTACCTCATGGCCTCCTCGAAGATCCCCTGATGTGCACTCCAAGTCTTCTGGGCTTCTTTCCTTCAAAAAATGTGTTCCGTGAAGTTTCAGGTCAATTGGACTACGTTTGATTTTCCTTTTCTTCGAAACCCTAAAACAGGGTAAAAACAGAAACTGGCACTGGGCTATGGGTTAATAGGTTAGTCCCAAAAAATGATATAAAAGTGTATAATAAAGCCCATATACATTCAAAACAGTAGATAATATAGCATGGAGCAATCAAAAATTATAGTTACGTTGGAGACGTATTAGCATCCCCAAGCTTAATTCCTGCTCGTCCTCGAGTAGGTAAATGATAAAAACAGAATTTTTGATGTGGAGTGCTACTTGGCATAATTTCAATGTAATTCTTCTTAATTGTGGCATGAATATTCAGATCCGAAAGATTCAAGACAAAAGTTCATATTGACATAAAAATGACAATACTTCAAGCATACTAACTAAGCAATTATGTCTTCTCAAAATAACATGGCCAAAGAAAGTTCATCCCTACAAAATCATATAGTTTAGTCATGCTCCGTTTTTGTCACACAATGCTCTCATCATGCACAACCCCGATGACAAGCCAAGCAATTGTTTCATACTTTAGTAATCTCAAACTCATAAACCTTCACGCAATACATGAGCGCGAGCCACAGATATAGCACTATGGGTGGAATAGAATATAATGAGGGGGTTATGTGGAGAAGACAAGAAAGGAGAAAGTCTCACATCAACGAGGCTAATCAATGGGCTATGGAGATGCCTACCGATTGATGTTAATGCAAGGAGTAGGGATTGCCATGCAACAGATGCACTAGAGCTATAAATGTATGAAAGCTCAACAAAAGAAACTAAGTGGGTGTGCATCCAACTTGCTTGCTCACGAAGACTTAGGGCACTTTGAGGAGGCCCATTGTTGGAATATACAAGCCAAGTTCTATAATGAAAAATTCCCACTAGTATATGAAAGTGACGAAACACGAGACTCTCTATCATAAAGATCATGGTGCTACTTTGAAGCACAAGTGTGGCAAAGGATAGTAGCATTCTCCCTTCTCTATTTTTCTCTCTTTTTTATTTTTTTATTTGGGCCTTTTCTTTTTTTATTGCCTTTCTCTCTTTTTTGGGCCTTCTCTTTTTTATGGCATTTTTTATTCCTCACTTGGGACAATGCTCTAGAAAATGATGATCATCACACTTCTATTTATTTACAACTCAATGATTACAACTCGATACTAGAACAAGGTATGACTCTATATGAATGCCTCCGGCGGTGTACCAGGATTGCGATGAATCAAGTGTGACATGTATGAAAAAATATGAACGGTGGCTTTGCCACAAATATGATGTCAACTACATGATCATGCAAAGCAATATGACAATGATGATGCGTGTCATAATAAACGGAACGGTGGAAAGTTGCATTGCAATATATATCGGAATGGCTATGGAAATGCCATAATAGGTAGGTATGGTGGCTGCTTTGAGGAAGATATAAGGAGGTTTATGTGTGACAGAGCGTATCATATCACGGGGTTTGGATGCACCAGCGAAGTTTGTGCCAACTCTCAATGTGAGAAAGGGAAATGCACGGTACCGAAGAGGCTAGCAATGATGGAAGGGTGAGAGTGTGTATAATCGATCGACTCAACATTAGTCATAAAGAACTCACATACTTATTGCAAAAATCTACAAGTCATCAAAAACCTCGGCACTATGCGCACGCTCCTAGGGGGATAGATTGGTAGGAAAAGACCATCGCTCGTCCCCGACCGCCACTCATAAGGAGGACAATCAAATAACACCTCATGTTTCAAATTTGTTACACAACGTTTACCATACGTGCATGCTACGGGACTTGCAAACTTCAACACAAGCATTTCTCAATTTCACAACTACTCAACTAGCACGACTTTGATATTATTACCTGCATATCTCAACACAGTCATCAAGCATCAAACTTCTCTTAGTATTCAAAACACTCATAAGAGAATTTTATTATTAATCTTGTATACCTAGCATATTAGGATTTTAAGCAAATTATCATGCTATTTAAGACTCTCAAAATAATATAAGTGAAGCATGAGAGTTCATCTATTTCTTCAAAATAAAACTACCACCATGCTCTAAAAGGTATAAGTGAAGCACTAGAGCAAATGACAAACTACTCCGAAAGATATAAGTGAAGATCAATGAGTAGTCAAATAATAATGCAACTATATGAAGACTCTCTAACATTTAATAACTTCAGATCTTGGTATTTTATTCAAACAGCAAGCAAATCAAAATAAAATGACATTCTAAGAATGGCAAACATCATGTGAAGAAGCAAAAACTTAGGATCAACCGATACTAACCGATAGTTGTTGAAGAAGAAAGGTGGGATGCCAACCGGGGCATCCCCAAGCTTAGACGCTTGAGACTTCTTGAAATATTGTCTTGGGGTGCCTTGGGCATCCCCAATCTTGAGCTCTTGTGCCTCCTTAATTCCTCTCATATCACGGTCTCCCTAAATCTCCAAAGCTTCATCCACACAAAACTCAACAAGGACCCGTGAGATAAGTTAGTATAAACCATTGCCAAAACCTTATCATACTCTACTGTAGCAAATCACTAAAATTATTATTAAACATTGCATACTAAATGCCTCTGCATATTAATAGTCCTATCCTCAAATAGAATCATTAAAGAAGCAAACATATGCAAACAATGCAAACATAACAGCAATCTGCCTAAACAGGACAGTCTGTAAAGAATACAGCAACATCCATACTTGCCTAGCTCCAAAAATTATGAAAGAAAATTCCCACTGTAGTAAATTTATCAGAGCTTAATATTAAAAAGTTTTCAACATTTTATCACATTCTGACTTTTCTAGGGAATTATTGCAACAGCGGTAAACTTTCTGTTTTCAAACAGCAACATGTGGACTTCTAAAATAGGCATAGTAAAGACTATCAATGCCACTTTTATTGAAATAAAAGATGAAAAAAATTGTTCTAAATAACAAAAATAAAATCCTAACAAAATAAATTGACGCTCCAAGCAAAACACATATCACGTGGTAAATAAAAATATAGCTCCAAGTAAAGTTACCGATGAACGAAGACGAAAGAGGGGATGCCTTCCCGGGCATCCCCAAGCTTAGGCTCTTGATTGTCCTTGAATATTACCTTGGGGTGCCTTGGGAATCCCCAAGCTTAGGCTCGTGCCACTCCTTATTCCATAGTCCATCGAATCCTTACCCAAAACTTGAAAACTTCACAACACAAAACTTAACAGAAAACTTGTAAGCTCCGTTAGTATAAGAAAATAAGTCACCACTTCAAGGTACTGTAATGAACTAATTATTTATTTATATTGGTGTTAAACTTACTTTATTCCAAATTCTCTATGGTTTGTAAACTATTTTACTAGCCATAGATTCATCAAAATAAGTAAACAACACATGAAAAACAGAATCTGTCAAAAACAGAACAGTCTGTAGTAATCTGTATCAAACATATACTTCTGGAACTCATAAAATTCTCAAATAAATTTCTGGACCTTAGGAATTTATCTGTTAATCATCTTCAAAAAGAATTAACTAAATATCACTTTCCAAATAAAAATGGCAGCAATTCTTGTGAGCGCTAAAGTTTCTGTTTTTTACAGCATGATCAACAAGACTTTCCCCAAGTCTTCCCAACGGTTCTAATTGGCACAAACACTAATTAAACCATAAAAACTCAATCATAACATAGGCTAGATGTATTATTTATTACTAAACAGGAACAAAAATCAAGGAACTAAAATAAAATTGGGTTGCCTCCCAACAAGCGCTATCGTTTAACGCCCCTAGCTAGGCATGATGATTTCAATGATGCTCATATAAAGGATAAGGATTGAAACATAAAGAGAGCATCATGAAGAATATGACTAGCACATTTAAGTCTAACCCATTTCATATGCATAGGGATTTTGTGAGCAAACAACTTATGGGAGCAATAATCAACTAGCATAGGAAGGCAAAACAAGCATAACTTCAAAATTTTAAGCAGATAGAGGGGAAACTTGATATTATTGCAATTCCTAGAAGCATATATTCCTCCCTCATAATAATTTTCAGTAGCATCATGAATGAATTCAACAACATAACTATCACCTAGAACATTCTTTTCATGATCTACAAGCATAGAAAATTTACTACTCTCCACATAAGCAAATTTCTTCTCATGAATAATAGTGGGAGCAAACTCAACAAAATAACTATCATGTGATTGAAAATTAAGATCAAGATGACAGGTTTCATGGTTATCATTATTCTTTAAAGCATATGTGTCATCACAATAATCATCATAGATAGGAGGCATGCTTTCATCATAATAAATTTGCTCATCAAAACTTGGGGGACAAAAAATATCATCTTCATCAAACATAGCTTCCCCAAGCTTGTGCCTTTGCATATCATTAGCATCATAGATATTCAATGAATTCATACTAACAACATTGCAATCATGCTCATCATTCAAATATTTAGTGCCAAACATTTTATAGATTTCTTCTTCTAGCACTTGAGCACAATTATCCTTTCCATCATACTCACGAAAGATATTAAAAAGATGAAGCGTATGAGGCAAACTTAATTCCATTTTTTTGTAATTTTCTTTTATAGACTAAACTAGTGATAAAACAAGAAAGTAAAATACTCGATTGCAAGATCTAAAGTTATATCTTCAAGCACTCACCTCCCCGGCAACGGCGCCAGAAAAGAGCTTGATGTCTACTACACAACCTTCTTCTTGTAGATGTTGTTGGGCCTCCAAGTGCAGAGGTTTGTAGGACAGTATTAAATTTCCCTCAAGTGGATGACCTAAGGTTTATCAATTCGTAGGAGGCATAGGATGAAGATGGTCTCTCTCAAGCAACCCTGCAACCAAATAACAAAGAGTCTCTTGTGTCCCTAACACACCCAATACAATGGTAAATTGTATAGGTGCACTAGTTCGGCGAAGAGATGGTGATACAAGTGGTATATGGATAGTAGATAAAGGTATTTGTAATCTGAAATTATAAAAACAGCAAGGTAACTAATGATAAAAGTGAGCGTAAACGGTATTGAAATGCTAGGAAATAAGGCCTAGGGTTCATACTTTCACTAGTGTAAGTCCTCTCAACAATAATATCATAATTGGATCGCATAACTATCCCTCAACATGCAACAAAGAGTCACTCCAAAGTCACTAATAGCGGAGAACGAACGAATAGATTATGGTAGGGTATGAAACCACCTCAAAGTTATTCTTTCCAATCAATCCTTTGGGCTATTCCTATAAGTGTCACAAACAGCCCTAGAGTTCGTACTAGAATAACACCTTAAGATACAAATCAACCAAAACCCTAATGTCACCTATATACTCCAATGTCACCTCAAGTATCTGTGGGTATGATTATATGATATGCATCACACAATCTCAGATTCATCTATTAAACCAACACAAAGGACCTCAAAGAGTGCGCCAAAGTTCTACCGGAGAATCACGACGAAAACGTGTGCCAACCCCTATGCATAGGTTCATGGGCGGAACCCGCAAGTTGATCAGCAAAACATACATCAAGTGAATCACGTGATATCCCATTGTCACCATAGATACGCACGGCAAGACATACATCAAGTGTTCTCAAATCTTTAAAGACTCAATCCGATAAGATTACTTCAAAGGGGAAACTCAATTCATTACAAGAGAGAAGAGGGGGAGGAGAAACATAAGATCCAACTATAATAGCAAAGCTCGCGATACATCAAGATCGTATCACCTCAAGAATATGAGAGAGAGATCAAAGACATATCTACTGGTACATACCCTCATCCCCGAGGGAGAACTACTCCCTCCTCGTCATGGAGAGCACCTGGATGATGAAGATGGCCACCAGAGAAGGATTGCCCCCTCCGGCAGGGTGTCGGAGCGGGTCTAGATTGGTTTTCAATGGCTACGGAGGCTTCTGGCGGCGGAACTCCCGATCTATTATGCTCACGGATGTTTTTAGGGTATATGGGGATATATATATAGGCGGAAGAAGTACGTCAGGGGGGGCACGAGGGGCTCACGAGGGTGGAGGGCGCGCCCAAGGGGGTGGGCGGCCCCCCTGCCTCGTGGCCTCCTCGTAGATCCCCCGACGTGCACTCCAAGTCTTCTGGGCTTCTTTCCTTCCAAAAATGAGTTCCGTGAAGTTTCAGGTCAATTGGACTCCGTTTGATTTTCCTTTTCTTCGAAACCCTAAAACAGGGTAAAAACAGAAACTGGCACAGGGCTATGGGTTAATATGTTAGTCCCAGAAATGATATAAAAGTGTATAATAAAGCCCATAAACATTCAAAACAGTAGATAATATAGCATGGAGCAATCAAAAATTATAGATACGTTGGAGACGTATCAGGGGACTACAAAATCCCTCGATGACTTTTTGCCAGTGCTGTCATAGGCAGACAAAGTTAAAAAGTTTATCAAAGGCAATCCGGAGATGGAAGGACTAAAAACAGAGGGGTCGGGCCTTACCTAGCTGGGAGGGTTGTACATAGAATACCCATATCTGAATTTGATGCGGAGAAATTCCTTTTCCTCCCCTTTGAACAGTTCGACTAATGTTTTAGCCAAAGCGGCAGGGGTATCCGGACCTTTCCGGCTGCAGCGAGAGGCGTCGTCCTCCCCATTGAAGTGCCACATTGGGAGCCCTTTGTATTGGAGTGGCTGAACCCCTCGCGTTATGGAAATCGCCATAACCTCAACTATTGTGAGTCCGGACTAAGTGAGCTCTTTCATCCTCCTCATCAGCTGACGAACCTCCGCGCCATCTACCTCTTCGAGACTCCGGGGACACCAACTATGGCGTTTCTTCAGTGGGACATGCGCAAACTCGGGAAGACCCTTTCGAACCAGGTCGGGAAGCACAATGTCCTCTATATAAAACCATTCGGAGGGCCAGTCATCACGTGCCTTCCTTGGTGGACCGGATGGGTATCTGGTATCAGCGACGCGCCATACTTCGGCACCTCCCACTTCGAATATTGACCCTTCGTGATTACGTGGGATGAGACAAAACAGCTTCCTCCACAACTCGAAATGAGCCTCGATGCCCAGGAAAAGTTCGCATAAAGCAACGTAACCCGCGATGTGCAGAATAGAGGCCGGAGTGAAGTTGTGCAGCTGGAGACGCTAGCCATGCTGGAATGGTTTCTCCTATGCAGTCTCTGGGGATTTCTTCTGCGCTGTGCTGAAGGGATCTAGGATCCAATCTCGTTAAATAGGCGCTCTTCCTCGCATGGATGAGGTGTTACTCGCAAAAAACACCCTGACTTTCCACATTCGCTCGACACGTGGAGGATGAAGATTATTCAATGCACAGAAGCCAAGGATGGCGACATTAGGGTCAATGGCCGAATACATTACTTGGAGATCATTAAAGGGGGAACCCGCCTTGCAATGCCGAAGACAACATGTGTGCCGAGCACTTTGCTATTGAAGACTGGTTCGGGGCTACTGAGGCAGTCCTGGAGTAAGGGGTCCTCGGGCGTCCGACCTGTTATCTATGGGCCGGACTGATGGGCTGTGAAGACATGAAGATCGAAGACTGCACCGTGTCCGGATTGGACTCTACATGGCGTGGAAGGCAAGCTTGGCGACCGAAGATTCCTTCTTATGTAACCGACTCCATGTAAACCCTAGATCCCCTCGGTGTCTATATAAACCGTAGGGGATAGTCCAGAAAGGACAACACGTATACTCATTACCATATTCATAGGCTAGACTTCTAGGGTTTAGCCATTACGATCTCATGGTAGATCAACTCTTGTAACCCTCATATTCATCAAGATCAATCAAGAAGGAAGTAGGGTATTACCTCCATAGAGAGGGCCCGAACCTGGGTAAACATCGTGTCCCCTGTCTCATGTTACCATCGATCCTAGACGCACAGTTCGGGACCCCCTACTCGAGATCCGCCGGTTTTGACACCGACAGTGGGCGTTCTTAAGTAATATGATTAATCAAACTTTAATTTATCATGAACTTAGTACCTGATAGTATTTTGCATATCTATGTTATTGTAGATCAATAGCTCGCGTATGTCTCCCCTATTTTATTTTTGATATGTTCCTAGAGAAAAATAAGTTGAAAGATGTTAGTAGCAATGATGCATACTAGCTCCGTGATCTGAGGATTATCCTCATGGCTGCACAGAAGTATTATGCCCTTGATGCACCGCTAGGTGACAGACCTATTGCAGGAGTAGATGCAAACATTATGAACGTTTGGCAAGCTCGGTATGATGACTAATTGATATTTTAGTGCACCATGCTTTACGGCTTAGAACCGAGACTTCAAAAACGTTTTGAATGACACGGAGCATATAAGATGTTCCAAGAGCTGTAATTTGTATTTTAGACTCATGCCCGAGTCGGAGGTATGAGACCTTTGACAAGTATTTTGCCTACAAGATGGAGGAGAATAGCTCAACCAGTGAGCATGTGCTCAGAATGTCTGAGTACTACAACCGCTTGAATCAAGTGGGAGTTAATCTTCCAGATAAGATAGTGATTGACAAAGTTCTCTAGTCACTATCACCAAGTTACTAGAACTTCGTGATGAACTATAATATGCAAGGGATGAACAAGACAATTCCCGAGCTCTTCGCGATGCTGAAATCAGCGAAGGTAGAAATCAATAAAAGCATCAAGTATTGATGGTTGACAAGACCACTAGTTTCAAGTAAAAGGGCAAGGGAAAGAAAGGGAACTTCAAGAAGAATGACAAGCAAGTTGCCACTCCCATAAAGAAGCCCAAAGCTAGACCCAAGCCTGAAACTAAATGCTTCTACTGCAAAGGAAATAGTCACTGGAAGTGGAACTGCCCCAAATACTCGGCGGATAAGAAGGATGGAAAAGTGAATAAAAGTATATATGATATACATGTTATTGATGTGTACTTTACTAGTATTCATAGTAGCCCCTGGGTATTTGATACTGGTTCAGTTGCTATGATTAGTAACTTGAAACAAGACTTACAAAATGAACAGACTAGTTAAGGGCGAGGTGACGATGTATGTTGGAAGTGATTCCAAGGTTGATAAGATCACCATCACATACTCCCTCTACCTTCGGGATTAGTATTGGACCTAAATAAATGTTATTTGGTGTTTGCGTTGAGCATGAGTATGATTGGATCATGTTTATTGCAATACAGTTATTCATTTAAGTCAGAGAATAATTGTTGTTCTATTTACATGAATAAATCCTTCTATGGTCTTACATCCAATGTAAATGGTTTACTGAATCTCGATTGCAGTGATACACATATTGATAATATTGATGCCAAAATATGCAAAGTTAATAATGATAGTGCAACATGTTTGTGGCACTGCCGTTTAGGTCATATTGGTGTAAAGCGCATGAAGAAAATCCATACTGATGGGCTTTTGGAATCACTTGATGCTTGCGAACCATGCCTCATGGGCAAGGTGACTAAGACTCTGTTCTCTGGAACAATGGAGCGAGCCACTGACTTATTGGGAATAATACATACTGATGTATGATGACCCACAAGTGTAGGGGATCTATCGTAGCCTTTTCTATAAGTAAGAGTGTCGAACCCAACGAGGAGCAGAAGGAAATGATAAGCAGTTTTCAGTAAGGTATTCTCTGCAAGCACTTAAATTATCGGTAACAGATAGTTTTGTGATCAGGTAATTTGTAACGGGTAACAAGTAATAAAAGTAAATAAGGTGCAGCAAGATGGCACAATCGTTTTTGTAGCAAAGGACAAGCCTGGACAAACTCTTATATAAAGGAAAGCGCTCCCGAGGACACATGTGGATTATCGTCAAGCTAGTTTTCATCACATTCATATGATTCACGTTCGGTACTTTGATAATTTGATATGTGGGTGGACCACTGCTTGGGTACTACCCTTACTTGGACAAGCATCCCACTTATGATTAACCCCTATTGCACGCATCCGCAACTACAACAGAAGTATTAAGGTAAACCTAACCATATCATGAAACATATGGATCCAAATCAGCCCTTACGAAGCAACACATAAACTAGGGTTTAAGCTTCTGTCACTCTAGCAACCCATCATATACTTACTTCTTCCCAATGCCGCCCTCTAGGCCCAAACAATGGTGAAGTGTCATGTAGTTGATGTTCACATGACACCACTAGAGGAATGACAACATACATCTCATCAAAATATCGAACGAATACCAAATTCACATGACTACTTATAGCAAGACTTCTCCCATGTCCTCAGGAACAAACGTAACTACTCACAAAGAATATTCATGTTCATAAGCAGAGGGGTATTAATATGCATAATGGATCTGAACATATGATCTTCCACCAAGTAAACCAACTAGCATCAACTACAAGGAGTAATCAACACTACTAGCAACCCACAGGTACCAATTTGAGGTTTGGATACAAAGATTGGATACAAGAGATGAACTAGGGTTTGAGATGAGATGGTGCTGCTGAAGATGTTGATGGAGATTGACCCTCTCCCGAAGAGAGGATCGTTGGTGATGACGATGGTGATGATTTCCCCCTCCCGGAGGGAAATTTCCCTGGCAGAACAACTCCGCCGGAGCCCTAGATTGGTTCCGCCAAGGTTCCGCCTCGTGGCGGCGGAGTTTCGTCCCACGAGCTTGCTTATGATTTTTTCCTGGACGAAAGACTCCATATATCCAAAGATGGGCATCAGAGGGCTACTAGGGGGGCCACAAGGCAGGGGGTAGGGCAGGCCCCCCACCCTTGTGGACGATGGGTGGCCCCCCTCTGGTACTTCTTTCGCCCAATATTTTTTATATATTCTGAAAATAATTCCCGCGGAGTTTCAGGACTTTTGGAGATGTGCAAAATAGGTCTCTAATATTTGCTCCTTTTCCAGCCCTGAATTCCAGCTGCCGGCATTCCTCCTCTTCATGTAAATCTTGTAAAATGAGAGAGAAAAGGCATAAGTATTGTGACATAATGTGTAATAACAGCCCATAATGCAATAAATATTGATATAAAAGCATGATGGAAAATGGATGTATCAACTCCCCCAAGCTTAGACCTCGCTTGTCCTCAAGCGAAAGCCGAAATCGAAAAATATGTCCATATGTTTAGAGATAGAGGTGTCGATAAAAATAAAATACGGACATGAGGGCATCATGATCATTCTTAGAACAACAACACACACACACAAACATATATATATATATATATATTGTCATATGATCTCTTATGCTAATGTAACAATTCATTCACATACTGAATCGGAAACTTCATTGAAAACTAGCAAACTATAATCTCAGTCATTGAAGCAATTGCAATTTATCATAACATAGGAAAGAGTCAATATAAGAGCTTCTCAGCAAGTCCACATACCCAACCATCATTTAGTATTTCACAATTGCTAACACTCACACGATATTTGTGGTTATGAAGATTTAATAGGACACAGAGAAAGATAGGGTCTTATAGTTTTATCTCCCAACTTTTTACCTCAAGGGTAATGTCAACAATAATAGTTCATGAAAACCCACATCCAATTAGCCATATATATCAGGATCTTTCCAACACATTGTTCTTGCCAAAGGATAAAATGTAAAAAGGAAAGGTGAAGATCACCGTGACTCTTGCATGAAGTATAAGACAAGAATAAAAGATAGGCTCTTCGCAGAGGGAAGTAGAGGTTGTCATGTGCATTTATGGTTGGATGCACAAAATCTTAATGCGAAAGAACACCACTTTATATTGCCACTTGTGATATGGACCTTTATTATGCAGTCTGTCACTTTTATTTCTTCCACATCACAAGATCGTATAAAGCTTATTTTCTCCATACTAATAAATCATACATATTTAGAGAGTAATTTTTATTGCTTGCAATGATGACAACTTACTTGAAGGATCTTACTCAATCCATTGGTAGATATGGTGGACTCTCATGGCAACACTAGGTTTAAGGATATTTGGAAGCACAAGTAGTAGCTCTACTTGGTGCAAAGAATTTGGCTAGCATGAGAGGGAAAGGCAAGCTCAACATGTTGGGTGATCCATGACAATATAATTTATCTTAGATGTGAGAAAACATAACCCATTACGTTGTCTTCCTTGTCCAACGTCAACTCTTTAGCATATCATACTTTAATGAGTGCTCACAATCATAAAAGATGTCCATGATAGTATATTTATATGTGAAAACCTCTCTTTCTTTATTACTTCCTATTAATTGCAACGATGACCAAAACTATGTTTGTCAACTCTTAACAACTTTTATTCATCACACTCTTTATATGTGAAGTCATTACTCTCCATAAGATCCATATGATCTCTTTATTTCTCTTTTTTTATTCCATTCCCTCAAGATCATAGCAAAATAATCAAGCCCTTGACTCAACACTAATCTTTATTATATATAGCTCACAGACTCGATTACATAGAAGGATCATAAAGCAAAACTAAAGAACTAGATCATACTAAAACGTTATTCTACTAGATTAAGACATTACCAAAAGGATCGAACTAAGAAAAATGGTAAAGATAAAAGTGATGGTGATACGATACCGGGGCACTCCCCCAAGCTTGGCAGTTGCCAAGGGGAGTTCCCATACCCATGTGTTCATGTTTCCTTCCTCAGAGGTGGTGATGATGGAGTTGTTGGTGATCACTACAATAAAAATACACTTTCGTGATGATACGTGTTTGTCACAGTAGGCCATTGTCGGATTCACGGGTTCCAACAGACCCTTAAGGTTCGAACACTGGGGCGGGGATCATGCCCTCTACCTCCCCGTCTCACAAAGATCTAAAACTACTAAAAGAACTGCACAAGGGACACAAGATTTATACTGGTTCGGTCCACCGTTGTGGTGTAATAACCTACTCCAGTGGGTGGTGGTTGGATTGCCTCTTGGGGCTGATGATGAAGAACAATATAAGGAAGAACAGCCTCGCGAGGGTCTGTTCTTGACTAGGGCGATGAACTGCTAGGAGGAGTTCAGTCACCCTTCTCTCTCTCTCTCTCTCTCTCTCTCTTTTATTTCGATCCCCTACCATGTGGGTGGCTGGTCCTATTTATAGAGGCCCTGGTCCTCTTCCCAAATATCGAGCGGGAAGGGAGCCAACAATGGCGGACTAATTTGAAGGGGGACAACAAGTATCAACTATCCTGACAAAAGCAGTCTTCGCCTGCGCAAAGCTCTGGTGATGACACCGTCTTGGGCTCCACGGTGACCTCCATCTCATAGTCCTCCTGGTCTTGGCCTCGTTGCACCGAAATGGCAACCTTTGCCTGATGCCTCGGTACTCCGCGGCTGCGCTTGCCCCCTTTGCACCAAAGAGGAAAGAAGGACGCTGCGCGCGCTGGCACCCGCCTGGCACCCTGAGTCGTCATGGCTTGCGTCACGTGCACCTCGCGAGGTGCCTGGCCTTGATCTCTCTGCCTCCTCGCAAGCCAACCTGACGAGGCCTTGCCCGAGGAAGCTCCGTGTCGTCTGGCTCGTGAGGCTTGGCCCCTCGCAAGGGTCTTGAGCCTTGTGTTGCTGAAGATGGGCCATGCCGGGCCTCCTTTGAGCCACGCCGTAGGCTGCAGGCAGGCAAGTCTAGGGACCCCCATTCCCAGAACGCCGACAGTAGCCCCCGGGCCCAAGGCGCGCATGGACTTGGCCGTGCCGAGAGGCGAAAGGGCAAGGGCGAAGCGCCGCGGGCCCTAACAGCGTGCGGCCTTGGGCGCCGCGTGGCGGTTGACGGGACGTGGGCGTCTCCACTTCCCCATGATGCCTCGGTGACCGCGCGAGGTGGACAAGTCCCTGCATGCAGATCGTGTCATAATTACCTGTGATCGTGGAGGCCGGCGGTTGGCCTTCGCCAGCTATAAGTATAGCACGGCGCGTGCCCTTCCAGTCCATCTCTTCTTGTTTTCTCCTTTGCCTCAATTCTTGTCCCGCCTTGGCGTGATGGCTCCGTCGAGGAGGTACTCGGCTGCGGAGAAGGGGAAGGCCCTCCAGGTCGATCCTGCCTCTCCCCCACCCAAGCGCGGTCGTGGGCGTCCTCGGAAGCATCTGGTGGCCGCCCCGGTAGCGTTTGGTGGTCATGGTGGCGGCTCCCAGCACGGCGGCGGGCGAGCCGTTGTGGCCGAGGGACGCGCCTGGGTTGCGCGCTCCCCCAGGCCGCGCTTTCGCGCTCCTCAGGCGCTACTATAGTTCGTCGTCTGGTCGGCGGAGCCGACTAGCGCCCGGCTCCAACTCCCTCGCTTCCTTCTTGGTGAACTCCCGGCCGGTGCTCCTAGTGGCCTCTGGCTCCAGGCGGAGGCCTGCCGCAGCAGGTCCTCGTGGGCCGCGCTGGAGGTCTCCGCCAACGGGGGCCTGGCCTTAACTCGTGGCTGGCAGGCGTTCGCCCGCGCTCGCGGCCTAGGGCGCCGGTGCACCCTGCACTTCAGGTTTGACGGCGACGCCACCCTCTACGTGAGGGTGTTTGGGGAAGATGGTCGCCGCGCGGGGTGTTGCCCTGAGGACGACGACCGCGGTTGGGGGCCCCGCCCCGACGGTGATGGAGGAGATAGCGCCCGCGCGGATGGCGGCACTCGAGACTCCCCGAGCTTCGTCAGCTCTTCCTCAAGCGACTCCTCCAGCAGTGGCCGTAGTCAACCCCCGCGCCGTCGAGCTTGCTTGGGAGGTGATGGCTCGTCCGCCCACCGTCGTGCCCCGGTGAAGCGCGAGAGGGAGTCTTCTTGAGGCCCGGAGGCAGCCCGGGTCGCCTCCGCGGGCTGATTTGAGGAGGGCTGCGCCGGGCTCGTCCCTTCCTTTCCCTTTTGTTTCCTGTGTAAGACAAAACAACTGCATGGAGCCCCGCTGGGGCGTGTTGGGAATTATTGCTGTTTTAGCCATTACCTTGATCTTATTTTTGCGCCTCTTAACTACACGCCTGTGTGTAGATAGTCTTTGACCCCTGCCGGGGGGCGACCGACCCAGGCCCTGTGTGCGCGTCGCGGTGCCCGAGGGGCACGGACTAGAGGGGTGCTCCTGTAACGTGCTCGGGCCATGAAACCTTCCAGCGGCTAGAGCAGAAACACTCGCGAGGACGTTGAGTACCATCCCTCGCGAGGTCGTTTATGAGAGAAACCAAAGCAAGGAGCGAAAATCGACGAACCACAAATCAGCAACAGCGACAACTTCAATAAGACTTCAAATGCAAGTAAACACGTCAACTGCGGAAAGCAAATGAAAAAGCCGCGTCCGGAACCTAATGTAGTCTTCGACGTCTTCTCACCAGCGCGGAGCTAAGTGCTGCCACTGGGCGTGGGAGGGAGCCCCAGGGCCTGAGGCCGGCGCTCCTGAGACTCCGGGGCGTGTACAGCCCCACTCATTATTACGTGAGAGTGTCACGGGGCGGTGAGCTTCACAGGCATTGGCCTTGCTTCACAGGCTCCTGGCCTTTTCCAAAACGTGATAGCTTCACAGGCACTCGCCTTGCTTCACAGGCTCTGGGCCTTTTCCAAAACACGACGGCTTCACAGGCACTCGCCTTGCTTCACAGGCTCTGGGCCTTTTCCAAAACGCGACAGCTTCACAGGCACTCGCCTTGCTTCACAGGCTCTGGGCCTTTTCCAAAAAGGGATAGTCTTCACAGGCACTCGCCTTGCTTCATAGGCTCTGGGCCTTTTCCAAAACGCGACAGCTTCACAGGCACTCGCCTTGCTTCATAGGCTCTGGGCCTTTTCCAAAACGCGACAGCTTCACAGGCACTCGCCTTGCTTCATAGGCTCTGGGCCTTTTAGGGGTAGAACCTCCGGAGGTGCTGGATGTTCCACGCGTTCTGGATCGGCTCCCCCTCCTGAGTCTCCAAGTGCACGGAGCCTGGCCTGGAAACATGAACAACCTTGAACGGGCCCTCCCACATGGGAGAGAGCTTGTGCAGCCCCTCCCTGGAGAGAACCCACCTGAGTACGAGGTCTCCTACCTCGAGGGTGCTGGGGCGGATGTTGCGGCAGTGATATCGTCGTAGCGCCTGTTGGTACCTTGCCGCTCGCAGCGCGGCTTCCCGGCGACGTCCCTACCCTAGTACGAGGTCTATCCCCCGCATGGCGTCCTGCTACGCCTCGTTGAACGCCAGGACCCGCGCGGACTGATGCCTGACCTCGTGAGGAAGGACTGCTTCAGCTCCATAGACCAGGAAGAATGGGGTCTCCCTAGTTGGTTTGGTTGCGGTTGTGCGGATGGACCACAACACGGACTGGAGCTCGTCGTACCAGCCTCTGCCGCAGGCCTCCAACTTCTTCTTGAAGGTCCTGGTCTTGAGGCCTCTCAGGACCTCCGCGTTGGCTTGTTCGGCCTGCCCATTGCTTCGCGGGTGTGCCACCGAAGCGTAGCATATCTGCGTCCCAAGGTTAGCACAATATGTTTTGAAGAGATTACTGGTGAACTGTGAACCGTTGTCTGTGATGATGCGATTCGGCACCCCGAACTGGCTCACGATACCCCTGATGAACTTGACCGCAGAGCCAGCGGGGATGGTACGAACAGCCTCCACTTCTGCCCACTTGGTGAACTTGTCAATGGCGACGTAGAGGTAACGGTAGCCCCCTGGCGCCCGAGGGAACGGGCCCAGAATATCCAACCCCCAAACTGCGAATGGCCACGAGATGGGTATTGTCTGCAGGCCCCCCGCCGGTTGATGGATCTGCTTGGAATGAAACTGGCAGGCCTCACAAGCCTTTACCAATTCGATCGCGTCATTGAGCGCGGTGGGCCAATAGAACCCGCTACGGAATGCCTTGCTGACGAGGGTCCATGATGATGAGTGGTGTCCACAGTCTCCGCCGTGTATGTCCTCCAGTAGTTCCTTTCCTTGCTCCCTGGAGATGCAGCGCAGAGATACACCGTTTGGTCGCTTCCAGTAAAGTTCTCCATCTCTGATGCAGTATGCCGTGGCCTGCCGCGCCACACGCTCCGCTTCCTCTTCCTTTTCCGGTAGGGCCCCTTGCGTTAAGTAACTCCGGAGTTCTGCGATCCAGCACTCCTCCTGAGGTTCCATCGTCAGGAGCAGGCATGCTCCTGAGGTCGGCCCACAGACCGGGGCTCCCAAGGCTGGCGGCTGGGGGAGCTCCTCTCGAGACTGAGCAGTGTTTGATAACGTTGGCTGTGCTGAGGGTTTGAAGAGCCGCTCTTCGAAGACGCCGGGTTCCTGCGGCAACCGCCTGGATGCCCGTCCGGCTATGTCTTCAGCTTCCTGATTGGTGCCACGGGGCACGTGCTTTAGCTCCAGCCCCCAGAACTGCTTTTCCATCCCGCGGACCTCCGCTAGGTAGGCCTCCATATGCTCGTCCTTCGGCTCGTACACCTTGTTGGAGAAGTTGACTAGGAGCTGCGAGTCGCCCTTGACGGTGAGGCGTTTCACTCCCAGGGCTACTGCGGCCTTCAACCCAGCTATCAGTCCCTCATACTCTGCAATGTTGTTCGAGACCTTTTCACCTTGCTGGAAACAGAGCTGCACGGCATAGTAGAGCTTATCCTGAGTGGGTGATATCAGCACCGCACCAGCCCTCGCGCCGTGTCTGGAGAACGCCCCGTCGAAGTACATGACCCAGCCTTCCGGCGCCTCACTCCCTGGAGAGAGGGACCGATCCTCGTTGTCCCTGAGGCCTGGTGCCTCCGCGCATTCCGCTATGAAATCCGCCAACGCTGCTCCCTTGATGACCCTGGTTGTGCTGAACTCGAGCTGAAACGCCTGCAGCTCCATGTTCCACTCGGCTACCCTTCCGGCTGAGTTAGGGCTCCTGAGCACTCTCTCCAGGGGGTATGATGAGGCGACCTTGATGGGATGAGCCTGGAAGTAGTGATGCAGCTTGCGTGAGGCTACCAGCAGCGCGAGGAGGAGCTTTTGAGGCATTGGGTACCGTGCCCTCGCGTCCCGTAACACCGTGCTAGCAAAGTAGACAGGATGCTCAACAAGGCTGAGAGTATCTGGGGCCGCGGTACCCTCGGGAGGCAAGGGCGCCTCGCGAGATGACGTGGCCTCGTGAGGTGGACCATCCGGGCGTGCAGCCTCACCTGCCTCTGGTGCATTCTTCGGCAGCTGACCCTCCTCAACTGCGGTTGCGGCTTCTGCAGGCTTTCCTTGTTCCCGTTTTGTCTTGCCTCGGGCTGCCGCTGCGGTCTTGAGTTGGCGTTCCTCCCTAACCGCCACCAGGGCTGCGCTGGCGGAGTAGGGAGTGGCAGCTAGGTAAAGCAGCAGGGGCTCTTGAGGGTGCGGAGCCACCATGACTGGGGGACTGGTCAGGTACCTCTTGAGATCTTGAAACGCCTTATCTGCCTCTTCAGTCCATTCAAAGGGCCCCTTTTTCTTCATCAGCTGAAAGAAAGGCAGCGCTCGCTCCCCTAATTTGGAGATGAAGCGCCCTAGCGCGGTCACGCGCCCAGTGAGCTTCTGCATTTCCCTGAGGGTCTTTGGCGGACTCATGTCCTCGACCGCCTTGACCTTCTCGGGGTTGGCCTCGATGCCACGATGGGACACGAGGAATCCCAAAAGCTTGCCCGAGGGGACGCCAAACACACATTTCTCCAGGTTGAGCCGCAGGTTTACTGCGTCGAGGCTCGCGAAGGTCTCCTCCAGGTCTTGTATCAGGGTCTTGGCCTCCCGAGATTTTACTACAATGTCATCAACGTAGGCTTCGACATTCTTTCCGAGTTGCGGGCCTAAGGTGATGTGCATCAGCCGCTGAAAGGTTGCCCCTGCGTTATGCAGTCCGAACGGCATGCATGTATAGCAGTATACCCCGCGCGGGGTTAAGAAACCGGTCTTCTCAACGTCTTCTACCGCCATCTTGATCTGGTGATACCCGGAGAAGGCGTCCAGGAAGCATAGCAGGTCACACTCCGCAGTGGAGTCGACGATCTGGTCAATGCGGGGGAGCGGAAACGGATCTTGCGGGCATGCTTTGTTGAGGTTGGTGAAGTCGACACACATGCGTTCCTTCCCCCCTTTCTTGGGCACAACGACAGGGTTGGCCAACCAATCCGGGTATCGGACCTCGCGAATGACCCCAGCGGCTTCTAGCTTGCGGGTCTCTTGGACAATGAAGGCCTGCTTCTCCATGGACTGCCGCCTGGCCTTCTGCTTCACGGGGCGCACATTTGGGCACACGTTGAGGTGATGCTCGATGACACTCCTAGGGATCCCCGCCAGCTGATCGGGCTCCCAAGCAAATACCTTCTTGTTCGCGCGCAAGAACTTGACCAAGGCCTCCTCCTGCTCAGGCTCAAGGTTGGCGCCTATGGTGAAAGTGGCACTGGAGGACCCGTCCTCGTCAACGGGTATCTGCTTGGTTTCTGCCTTGTCTTGGGTGAACAACTGCTTCTTCTTGGCGGGCGCAGCCCCCTTGGGCTCAGGGGTCTCCACATTGACGGGCCGTGCCGATGCCACCGTCTTGAAGGCGAGCTTGAGTACTCGCAGGGCGTCCCCGGTGTCCCCGTGCACGGCGAGGGTGCCGCTGCTCCCGGGCATCTTCATGAGGTTATACGCTGGGTGCGTGGCGGCCATGAACTGAGCCAGTGCCGGGTAGCCGAGGATGGCATTGTAAGGGAGGCCGATGGGGGCGATGTCGAAGTGGACCATCTCTATGCGGAAGTTGTCGTAGGTGCCGAAGGTTACCGGGAGCCGGATCTATCCCAGGGAGTCGGATGATCCGCCCCCGACGCCTGAGAAAGATCGGCTGGGTCGCAACCGCTCCCGGGGTATGCAGAGGAGGTTGAAAGTCTCGAACGAAAGCACGCTGAGGCCCGCGCCGCCGTCAACGAGAGTTCTGGTGACAGCCACCTGGCAGATGGTGGGGGTGCACAAAAGGGGGAGCGCGCCCGAGCCGACCAGGTTGGTGGGGTGGTCCTCCGAGCTGAAGGTCAGATCGGCCTCGCGCGCCGCCCGGTCCGGGGGAGCCCCCTGCCGTGCGGAAACGGCGCTAACCCGGTAGGCAAAAGGCTTGACGTGGCGACTCGTGGGCGGCGCCTGCGAGCCGCCCAGGAGGGCCGCAACGACCGGAGGCGTCGATGTTGTGGTGCAGCTACTCCGCCGCGTAGGCAGATGCTCGGGGGGTGCTTGCCGCTCGTTCCCCGCCGGGCCGGTGGCGGTGTTGACGGCGGGCGATGGGGGACAACGAGAACGCCCACCGGCGAGGGCCGCCGGGGCGACACGAGCTCACCTGGCGCCATACATGGATGTGGCGGTTGTAGGAGAGCGGAGTGGTGGAAGACAGATTCCGGCGCACCCCTACCTGGCGCGCCAAATGTCGGATTCACGGGTTCCGGCAGACCCTTAAGGTTCGAACACTGGGGTGCGCGCGGGGATCACGCCCTCTACCTCCCCGTCTCACAAAGATCTAAAACTACTAAAAGAACTGCACAAGGGACACAAGATTTATACTGGTTTGGGCCACCGTTGTGGTGTAATACCCTACTCCAGTGTGTGGTGGTTGGATTGCCTCTTGGGGCTGATGATGACGAACAATACAAGGAAGAACAGCCTCGCGAGGGTCTGTTCTTGACTGGGGCGATGAACTACTAGGAGGAGTTCAGTCACCCTTCTCTCTCTCTCTCTCTCTCTCTCTCTCTTATTTCGATCCCCCCTACCATGTGGGTGGCTGGTCCTACTTATAGAGGCCCTGTTCCTCTTCCCAAATATCGAGCGGGTAGGGAGCCAACAATGGCGGGCTAATTTGAAGGGGGACAACAAGTATCAACTATCCTGACAAAAGCAGTCTTCGCCTGCGCAAAGCTCTGGTGATGACGCCGTCTTGGGCTCCACGGTGACCTCCGTCTCATAGTCCTCCTGGTCTTGGCCTCGTTGCACCGAAATGGCAACCTTTGCCTGATGCCTCGGTACTCCTCGGCTGTGCTAGCCCCCTTTGCACCAAAGAGGAAAGAAGGACGCTGCGCGCGCTGGCACCCGCCTGGCGCCCTGAGTCGTCATGGCTTGCGTCACGTGCACCTCGCGAGGTGCCCCGCCTTGATCTCTCTGCCTCCTCGTGAGCCAACCTGACGAGGCCTTGCCTGAGGAAGCTTCGTGTCGTCCGCCTCGCGAGGCTTGGCCCCTCGCGAGGGTCTTGAGCCTTGTGTTGATGAAGATGGGCCATGCTGGGCCTCCTTTGAGCCATGCCGCAGGCAGGCAAGTCTGGGGACCCCCGTTCCCAGAACGCCGACAGTCATGTTTTCTGTCATGCATGTACATCCATGACAAATTTATGACAGAATCAAGATAGTCATACCTATGCTGTCGTAGAAGTGTTCCATGACATTACCAAAATTATCATCACACCACTTCCGTGACGATAAATCGTGCGTCACATAAGTGCTTTCGTCAAGGGTGACCAACATGTGGCATCCACCGTAACGACACGCCGTTAAGCTATCGAGTCCGGTTTTGGATCCGATAACCCGTTAACAACCCGGACCAATGGGGATTTTCCACGTGTAAGATCATCATTGGCCGGAGGAAACACGTGTTGCCTCACCGTTGGGATAGATGTCATCCACTCATTGGACAGGAGGCGCCTATGATAGGTAAACACGTGGCACGACCCAACAGTGGCCCATTTCGGTGAAAAAGGCTGGCCTAGTAAAAAATAGCAGGCCGGCCCATATAAGGCCTACTTGTGTCAGGTCCATTTAAGCCCATGACCCATATGAGATGTGCCAATTCGGCCCATCAACGGCCCATTAAAGATTTGACACCATTACAGCCCATCGTCAGTTCGAGCCCGTTAACAACCCGCTATATATTTGGGCTCAATATTGGCCCGATGAGATTTCGGCCTGTTAACGGCCCATTCAGTGGATAGGCCAATTTTCACGATGTACATCTTTCAGCCTTTTAGCGACCCATTTAAATATTGGGCTAATTTCCGACCCGGTGTGTCTTTCAGCTTGTTGATGGCCCATAAATCAGTTGGGCCATTTGTAGTCAGACCTGAGTTTCGGCCTTTTAGCGACCCATTTAAGTGTTGGGACAATTTCCGGCCCGGTGTGTCTTTCAGCCTGGTAACGGCCCATATATTTGTTATGCCATTTGTAGTTGGACCTGAGTTTTGGCCTTTTAGCGACCCATTTAAGTGTTGGGCCAATTCCCGGCTATGTGTGCCTTTCAGCCTGTTAACGGACCATAAATGAGTTGAGCCATTTGTAGTTGGACATGAGTTTTGGCCTTTTAACGGCCCATGCCCTTCTTGGTCCAATACCAGTCCGGTTTCTCTTTCGGCCTGCTAAAGGCCCACAACACAGTTGGGCCATTTACAATACGACCTGACTTGCGGCCTCTTAGCGGCCCATGCTCTTCATGGTCCAATACAAGCCTGATGTCTCTTTCGGCCTGCTAAAGGCCCACAGTATAGTTGGGCCATATGTAGCCCGAACTTAGTAAAGACTTGTTAACGGCCCGTGAAATCAATTGGGCCCACCTGTTGCCCGCTTTGATGTCATCCTATTAACGACCCGGGAGTTAAGAGGGCTAACCATTAACTTTCGGCCTGGTAACGGCCCATTAACTTAATGGGCCCACTAAAGTTCATACATGTCTTTAGGCCAAATTAGATAATTTGAGCCCATTAAGACAAGAAATTATGCACAGGACCAAAACCGATCAAGCAAAGGTACTACATACAGGGAAAAATGTTGCACATCTAGCATATATTATAGGAAATTACATCCACTGGGCAATCAAAGATTGATTCCAGTGCAAATAAATGAACAAAACCTAATGATCTACAATGTCACAATCTGCAACCTCAGCACGGATGATGCCCATAAGCATGTGGGCAAGTTCTTGCTGCTTTGCTACACTGTCTCTGAAAACATTGATCAGTTGTTGTGTCGCACGACTCTGCACCTCTGATTCCTCCACCATTTCCATCATTCCTTCATCCATTAATTGGTTCACAAACATACATTTTTTCCGTTGCATTCGGGACAGAGGATACTGAACGGATTCAGATGGCGATTTTGGCAGGCTTGTATGATTGATAGTAGAGAGTGTCTCGACCACTGCATCATAACATAAATGAAGAGGGGAACCAAACAGATTAATCATGAGTTATTGGCATATTACCTGGCCTAGATTTATTGTAAAGAAACAATGGGGTTGCCTTGCTGGTTTCAGAGTTTGTCTTCTTATCTTCAGCAGCCTGCACCAAATTAAGACACTAGCATTACTATCATTGGCCAAGTCAGATAATAGGAAAGCAACATTGGCACAACGAACGTTTGGGCAACTAGCCAACACCAAATTAACACAATATGACACAACTATCATCATCCAGGTAAGGTTATACGAAAGCAACATTGACACAATGAATGAATGGGCAACCAGAGCAGCACTACAATTCAGTAATGTGCATGATATGAGATAGTACACTCATGCAACTCAGTATGCAAAACTACCAGACAGTTTTCTTTACAAAAATAAACATTGGCGCCATTAACATTTTGCTACAACTAATTTTAGATCAGACAAAGGTTGGATTCACGCCGATTAACAAAATACATGCTGATGTAAAAATATAGTGATATACAACAGGTACTTACATCAGCATTGGAGCACAGAGAATTCCCACAAGATATTTTCCTCGAATACAATCCCAATGAAGGAAATCTTCTATCATTTAACCTTATTTTCTAAAATAGAGATGGGTAAGAAACATGTAGAAAATATGATCAGAATGCTATAAAGTTCATGATGCAAGGATACGCACACGCTTCTTAGAATGGAGTTGACATTCTTTTGCTGGACTGGAGCGGACTAGTTCTTTGGCCACTGGAATCTTCTTATTATCAGTGGGAGTTGGGTTTCTCTGTGCTGGAGCAGTATCTATGAAAAATGGAGTTGGTTTATTATCTCCTAGCGTTTGGATCTTTTGCAAAGACCTGGTTTGTAACCCTTCAGATTCTAACATAGTCGTCTTCCCCTTGCATGCCTTATATAGAAGAATGGTGCTTCAATTACAAAACATGCTACAACAAAGATGGAATAGGTACCGAAGAATAGAAATGCATGACATATTGACATGTGTTCCCTCCTTCCGGAAATAAATGGATGGGTATAGGCATTTTTCAGTTCTAGGTACATCCAGTTTTATCCATTTCTGTGACATGTAATCCGGACGGAGGGAGTATGATGTAAGAGCTAGGGATACGACAGGACAACACAGTATAAAAACACTGAAAACCCACTACAGAACCAAAGTAATCAAACCCAATGATATGAGATAGTACACTCATGCAGCTTAGGATGCAAAACTACCAGGCAGTTTTCCTTACAAAAATCAACATTGTGGCCTTAAATCATACATTTTGCTACAACTAAATTTAGATCAGATAAAGGTTGGATTCACGCTGATTAACAAAATACATGCTGATGTAAAAATATAGTGATATACAACAGGTACTTACATTTGCATTGGAGTATAGAGAATTCCTGCAAGAATCTTTCCTCACAGACGATACCAGTGCAAAAATTCTTCTATCTGTTAAGCTTATTTTCTAAAAGAGAGATGGGTAAGAAACATGTAGAAAATATGATCATCATGATATAAAATTTCATGATGCAAGGATACACACATGCTTCTTAGAATGGAGTTGACATATTTTTGCTGGACTGGAGCGAACTAGTTCTTTGGCCACTGGAATCTGCTTATTATCAGTAGGAGTTGGGTTTCTCTATGCTGGAGCAGTATTGATATGTGTCCAACGTATCTATAATTTTTGATTGTTCCATGCTATTATATTATCAACCTTGGATGTTTTATATGCATTTATATGCTATTTTATATGATTTTTGGGACTAACCTATTAACCCAGAGCCCAGTGCAAGTTTCTGTTTTTCCCTTGTTTTAGTGTTTCGCAGAAAAGGAATATCAAATGGAGTCCAAACGGAATGAAACCTTTGGAAAAGTTATTTTTGGAAAGAAAGCAATACGGGAGAATTGGAGTGCACGTCAGGGGATCAACGAGGAGAGCACGAGGCAGGGGGGTGCGCCCACCCCCTAGGCGCGCCCTCCACCCTCGTGGGCCCCTCGGGGCTCCCCGAATGTATTTCTTCCGCCTATATGGCTATATATATATATCCATATACCCTAAAACTATCGAGGAGCACAATAGATCGGGAGTTTCGCCGACAGAAGCCTTCGTAGCCACCGAAAACCAATCTAGACCCGTTCCGGCACCCTGCCGGAGGGGGCAATCCCTCTCTGGTGGCCATCTTCATCATCCCGGTGCTCTCCATGACAAGGAGGGAGTAGTTCTCCCTCGGGGTTGAGGGTATGTACCAGTTGCTATGTGTTTGATCTCTCCCTCCCTCCCTCTCTCTCTCTCTCTCGCGTTCTTGAGGTTGTGCGATCTTGATGTATCACGAGCTTTGCTAAAAAGTTGGATCTTATGATGTTTCTCCCCCTCTACTCTCTTGTAATGGATTGAGTTTTCCCTTTGAAGTAATCTTATCCGATTGAGTCTTCAAGGATTTGAGAACACTTGATGTATGTCTTGCGTGGGATACATGTAGTGACAATGGGGTATTCTATGATTCACTTGATGTATGTTTTGGTGATCAAATTGCGGGTTCCGCCCATCAACCTATGCATAGGGGTTGGCACACGTTTTCGTCTTGACTCTCCGGTAGAATCTTTGGGGCACTCTTTGAGGTTCTATGTGTTGGTTGAATAGATGAATGCTACCTCTTGAGCACTGCGTTGGTTTTCCCCGAAGAGGAAGGGATGATGCAGCAAAGTAGCGTAAGTATTTCCCTCAGTTTTTGAGAACCAAGGTATCAATCTCGTAGGAGGCTACGCGCCAGTCCCTCGCACCTGCACAAAAAATAAATCCTCGCAACCAACACGATAAGGGGTTGTCAATTCCTACACGGCCACTTACGAGAGTGAGATCTGATAGATATCATAAGATAATATTTTTGGTATTTTGTGATAAAGATGCAAAGTAAAGTAAAAGCAAAGTAAAAAAGCAAAGGAAATAACTAAGTAGTAGGAGATTAATATGATGAAGATAGACCCGGGGGCCATAGGTTTCACTAGTGGCTTCTCTCGAGAGCATAAGTATTCTACGGTGGGTGAACAAATTACTGTTGAGCAATTGACATAATTGAGCATAGTTATGAGAATATCTAGGCATGATCATGTATATAGGCATCACGTCTGAGACAAGTAGACCGACTCCTGCCTGCATCTACTACTATTACTCCACTCATCGACCGCTATCCAGCATGCATCTAGAGTATTAAGTTAAGAATAGAGTAACACCTTAAGCAAGATGACATGATGTAGAGGGATAAACTCATGCAATATGATGAAAAACCCATCTTGTTATCCTCGATGGCAACCATACAATACATGCCTTGCTGCCCCTACTATCACTGGGAAAGGACACCGCAAGATTGAACCCAAAGCTAAGCACTTCCCCCATTGCAAGAAAGATCAATCTAGTAGGCCAAACCAAACTGATAATTCGAAGAGACTTGCAAAGATAACCAACTGCACATAAAAGAATTCAGAGAAGATTCAAATATTGTTCATAAACAGACTTGATCATAAACCCACAATTCATCGGTCTCAACAAACACACCGCGAAAAGAAGATTACATCGAATAGTTCTCCGCAAGAGAGGGGGAGAACATTGTATTGAGATCCAAAAAGAGAGACGAAGCCATCTAGCTACTAACTATGGACCCGTAGGTCTGAGGTGAACTACTCACACTTCATCAGAGGGGCTATGGTGTTGATGTAGAAGCCCTCCGTGATCAATGCCCCCTCCGGCGGAGCTCCGGAACAGGCCCCAAGATGGGATCTTGTGGATACAGAAAGTTGCGGCGATGGAATTAGGGTTTTGGCTCCGTATATGATCGTTTGGGGGTACGTAGGTATATATAGGAGGAAGGAGTACGTCGGTGGAGCAACAGGGGGCCCACGAGGGTGGAGGGCGCGCTTGGGGGGTGTCGGTGTACTAAAGTAGGGGTACCTTAGTATCCCGAACTTGTGCACGGGCAGTCGCAGCGACCCGCGGCAAGGCTTGCCGAGTGACCGCCAAGACCCTCCATGGTTCCTTTAGGAGCCATTCAAGAACAAAGTATCCAAGAGCAAAACAAGACCCCAGCAAGAGGAGCTTGCCAGGAAGGACACAAGACCCCGGCGAGAGGAGCTTGCCGGGAGGACCAACCAAAGCATCTCAAGAAGCTCGCTGCGGCGTGCTGCGCGCCCCGACAAGGCCCGGTGAGCGACAAGCTCCCGGACGCGACAAGGCAACATCCGCGGCAAGGCGCTTGCCACGGCAAGCTACTACTCCGCAGCCCGTGCTCCAGCACACCCACCAATGTGTCGCCCTGGGACCATTCCTGGCGTACGTGGCGGGAGGCTGTGCAGCCAGGGGCATGCGGTGGCAAGCTGGCGCTGACAAGGAACCATCGTGGCAAACGGTGGCGCCCCTGACGGTCCCTTTCCGCCCCGTCTAGGCGACACAGACAGGCATTTAATGCCTTTGTCCCCTGCCGTCAGGGTTAGGTATGATACAACTGTAGCAAACGGTGGCGCCAACTACCACCTCTTTTACATTTTTACCCTCACCTATGTTGCCACCTGTCGGTGACCCCTTAGACATATGAAAGGAGGCCCATGCGCAACAGTGGGGGGGGGGGAGGACAGCCATTCTCACGCTCAGTCTCGCCAGCTGCTTGAGTGTACTGTAGCACTCATCGCTCCCGAGCAAGAACTCAATACAACCACCAAAGCAGGAGTAGGGTTTTACGCATCCGTGCGGCCCGAACCTGGGTAAACCGATTGTCTCGCTCGTGCGTTCGCCTCGATCTGCTCTTTGTGCATCCACCGCCCCTTGGCGAACCGAAAGGGGCTCGGCCCGCCGATCCCCATAGGTGTGCGAGGGACCAGCAACCCCCGACATCTTTGGCGCGCCAGGTGGGGGGGTGCGTCGAGGTTGTGCGAACCTGATCCGGCGTTCGCACGAGCCGAATCTTCATCATCTTCATCAACATGCCGCCGAAGAAGAAGGCTTCGGAAGCAGCTGCTCCGTCTGCACCGAACCCACCATCGCCGGGGCGCACGGCTGGTGGGGTAGACGCCGGCAGAAGAGCGGGCGCCGGCGGGGAGACCCATGGTGCTGCCAGGTCCAAGGACCAGGCTGCGCCGCACATCGGCGGCGCGGTCGCCTCCCACAACGACCGCGCGCACTCCAAGACCTCGGCGTCCGTACACGCACCGCGCCCGTCCCAGGAGGCGCGGGACCAGCAGCGTCATGGTACCCACGGTACCATACGTCTGCTGGGCCAAGATCAAGCTGGCGGAGCCCGGAGTGCTCAGGATCAGCATGCACGCCAACATGCTGGCGCGGGCGTGGCGCGGTCGCTTGGGCGAGATGTTTCTCCTTCTAACGCAGTTAGAAGTCCGAGCATATCTCGTTCCTCGCGCCGTTAGCTGCCGCCGCCCGCCTCTCCGGCAGAAGCTTTGGCGCGGAGCTGCTAGTGGTTCTTTGGTCGATCAGAATGACGCCAAATCGAGCCACTGGCCAGACACCCTTCGCTCTAGTCCATGGAGCGGAGGCAGTTATCCCCACAGAACTCGTATACGGGTCACCTCGAGTGCTCGCTTATGATGAGCTTGAGCGAGAGCGGCTGTGGCAAGATGGCGCGCTGCTCCTCGAGGAAGATCGTCTTCAGGCTGCTGTGCGAGCCGCTCGCTACCAGCAAGCTTGAGCTGCTCGCTACCAGCAAGCTTTGCGCCGCTATCAGAGCCGCAGGGCTAACGCCAGAAGTTTCGAGGAAGGCGACCTTGTTTCTTTGGCGCGATCAGTCCGCCAAGATTTCCAACAAGTTGACGCCGAAGTGGGAAGGCCCTTACCGGGTGAAGCGAGTCACCAGGCTTGGCGCTGTCCGCCTTGGGACCGAAGATGGCGTACCAGTGAGCAACTCCTGGAATACTGCGCATCTTCGCAAGCTTTGCCCGGGAGGCGCGGTTGTCGGACCCTGTCCGGCAACCACCCATTTGTACAAGTATTGCCGCTGTTGCATGTAATCCTTTGTACAAAGCCGGGCGCAGACCCCATGCATAAAGATTATGTGCTCAGCACATACCCCCGGGAAAGCAAACAATAGAGAAAGATAAGTGCCAAAGTTTGAGCAATCAAATTTCCTTTAGATTTTTAAGTTATCTTCCTTGAACGCCTGTACTTTGTATGGGAAACCTGGGCGCGAGGGAGCCGACTCGTAGCTAGTTGTGCCCTTACTGTTGTTTCGAGTCCGCTCAACAACTTAAGTGAGCTGCAACTAGCTCCGCGACAAGGTTTCTTGTCGGCCGCAGCACCGCCCGCAGATCGCTGACGTTCCGCACTCAGCACTCGCGGCAAGTGTGCCCGCGCCGGCAAGTTCCCTATATGCGCAGGGTAAAACATACAAAGGAAGGAGTCAAGTAAAGTAAATAACATATCAATTAAATTTATAGAGTTATCTTCCTTCTTGCGATCGTCCCTTGTATGGAAAACCTGTGCGTGGAGGATCCGACTCGTGGTTAGCCACGCCCTTACTGTTGTTTCGAGCCCCGCTCAACAACTTAAGTGAGCCGCGGCTAGCCGCGACAAGGTTTCTTGCCAGCGCGGGCACCAACCAACTCGTAGCTAAGTTGCGCCCTTATTGTTGTTTCGAGTCCGCTCAACAACTTAAGCGAGCCGCAACTAGCTCGGCGACGAGGTTTCTACCAGCTGCGGCACTGCCAGCGGGCTGCTGACGTTCCGCACTCAGCGCTCGCGGCAGAGGAGCCTGCGCTGACAAGTTCCCTAAAAGCGTAGGGTAAAAGCATACAAGGGGAAGAGTCAAGTAAAGGAAATAACATGGCAATTACTATCCAAGATAGAAGTATATTACAGAATAACTTGTCGCAGCTCTAACAGACTGTTTTTCATAACATGATTGACAGCGACAAGGAAAGAAGAAGATAAATGGCCTAGTCTACACGGTCGCCTTCGACCCTCCTGATTCCGCTCACCTTGTCCATGATAGGTGCGACAAGGGCCTTGAGCTCCTCCAGATCAGCATCTGGCGGCAGGCTTCGGAGGACGTTGTTGAGGCGGAGGCCTGGGTTGCGGAAGGCCACCTTCATCAGCACCTTCTGGAGAGCTCCCGCGTAGATCTTGCGCGACTCGTCGGCAAGCTGTTTTGGGAACTGCTCCCGGATTCGCTGGAGCGCCGTCGCCACGCCCTTGAAGAACAAAGTAAGCTTGGCGCTGGGTTGGAGGTTCTCGTCAGAGGAGTACCCGAGATCCACCATCCCCAACTGCGCTAGCTCCTTGTCGACGTCCGCGGCGACGTCCACCTGACCCTCCGTCCACTGCTCCATATTCTCTGACAAAGTCTTCCGGGCGGCGGCGGCTCGCCAGCAGCACCTTGCTGGCCTTGACCTCCTCCTTCAGGGCCGTCTCCTGCTGCTTGGCGCCCTCCAGAGATTTGGTCAGAGCCGCCAGCTTCACTTCAAGATCAGCATTTGAAGCCCTGGCGGCGTCGAGCTCCTTGCCTCTCTCAGTGAGGAGGGTCTGCAGCTCCAAATAGCTGTTGGCGTCACTCTCGCGCTCGAGCTTGAGCGCGGCAAGCTCGTCGCCGCTTGCCTTGAGGTCCGCCTCCAGCTGCGTCACCCTCAGCTCCAGCTCAGCCTTGGCGGCCTCGACAACTGCGGCGGCGTCTTCGGCCCGCTTGACGGCTCCGCCAACTGCCCGCTCGCGCGTGGCAAGTTCCTCCTCGTGGCTGTCGAGGTTGACCTTCCACTACGCCAAGTCACCCTCCTACGAGGACAGCTTCTCCGCGGCAAGCCGCTGGCGCTCCTCGATGTCGGCCTTCTCGAGGAGGAAGGCCTGCTGCGCTTCGGCAAGTTGCTCCCGCTCCTTCGCCAGGGAGCGGAGAGTTTCCTAATGGGCGCCTCGGAGCTCTTCTGCGCGCTTCTCGATATCAGCGCCAGCCTTCGCCACGAGTGCTTCGCGGGACTCCAGCTTGGCCTGCCGGGTGCGGTAGAGCGCCACTAGCTTCCGCAGCAGGCGCTCCTCTTCAGGATCGCCACTGCTGCTGCTTGCGCGTCAACCAGCTTCAGCCCGGCAGAGGCAAGCACCTCTCCGTCCAGCGTCTCCCCCTCGATCGGCGCCCTGGAGCTTGACGCCCAGGGGAGGCTGATGAAGATGTTCTCGCCGGCCTTCAGGTAGATGCCGGGCTGGGGCTCTTCGGAGCCTGGCGTGGCCGCAGCGGCAGAGGAGTCGATGGTCGGAGCAGCGCTTGGCGCTCCTGTGGCCTCTGGGTCGTCAGTACGACCGCCGGACTCCCCGCGCGCCTCTGCGGCGGCAGCCCTGGCGGCCTTCTCGCCGGCGCCGGCTGCTTCCTCGGCGGCGGCCTCCGTCTCCATCGGCTCTGCGGCAGATAGATCTGATGGCCGGAAGAGGGGAGAAGATTCAAGCAAAGTTCGAGCAAAATCCAAAAGGAAGATGAAGCAGCCGAAGAAGCCAAGGGGAGTTTGGGAGCAAGGAAATTACCTGTGCTCGGGCCTGCCGCTGTGGTCTCCGTCGCCGGGGTATCGCTGGCGCGGTCCCTTGCCGGAGATCCTTGCCGCGCCGGGGGCTCCTCCCTTGCCGAAGTCTCCTCCCTCGCCGGGGGCTCCTCCCTTGCTGGAGACCTCTCCCCCACCGGAGGACTCTCCCTTGGCGCTTCGGGAGCGGTCTCCAGGCTCTCCTGGTGAGGCTGCTCTGCTCCTGCACGAGTCAACAAACAAGCATCAGCACAACAAGGATCTTCGTGCGCGCCCCAATAGCAGGAAGTAAACAAACACTTACGCTGGGGGCTGCTCTGAAGATCAGCCGCCGGGTCCGACGGGTTCGTCTCAGGCACGTCCCTTGTTGACGTAGTGTGTTCGTCCTCGATGACGATCACCGGCACCTTGGCTCTCTTTGCCGCTCTCTGCGCCAGAGTCCTAAAAAGGAACAGATACAGAGGAAGGCAAGTGAGAAACAAGACAAGATGAAAAACAGCAAAGAACAAATAATTGCAAGTACAATAAGAAGAACTTACTCCTCCTCTTCTTCCTCGTCGGAGCTAAATGCGGAGAAGTCGAAGTCCGGCCCGCGTCTGGCGCGGGAAGGAGGAGGGGTAGGCTCCCTTGGTCGCTTGGCAGGAGCAGAGGCGACAGCCCAGGAAGATCCCGCTCCGGTTGCAGCGGCAGCATGGGGCGCTCCCGCGGCGGCGGTGCTTGCCGCGGTGGATCGCGTCGTGCGACGCGGTGACTATTGATCCGCCTGCCGCCTTGCTACATCCCCGACCTTGCGGAGACGCCTTCTCAGTGGAGACGGAGGTGCAGCTGGCGACGGGCTGTCGGAAGACGAAGTGGAGGAAGAGTCGATCTCCAGCGAGTCGCTCGCATCCCCGACAGGCTCGCTTGGCTCGGCGCCGCCCCCGGCAAGATCTTCCTTGCCGGCAAGTTCCTCTTGCCGGGCGAGCTCTTTCTTGCCGAGGAACTCCTCTCGCTCGGCACGGGTTTTTGCCTCTTCCGCCGCCGCTTACTCCAAAGTAAACCCAAATTCACCTGCCGCTGTGGCTGCCGCTGCCTCTTCCAACCTGGTGGCTATGTACGCCAGCTCCGCCTCGGTGGTGTCGCGGATGAGGCCATCCCTCTCGTCGGCGCGGATTGGCACTTCCACCAGGTCATCGAAAAACTGCTGCACGACCTCGTCTGCGGGCTCTTGCCAAGTTGGCTCAATTCCGTGCGACTCGCACAATGGCATCATCGCCCGGATGCGGTCGAGCGCAGAGTTGTTGCACAAAGGGACGACGCCCTGCGGCAGCCTGAAGACTTCGTGGTGATCCGAATTGTATTTGAAGAGCTCCTGCAGCATGCTAGTGTGCTCGAGGACAGTGAAATTATAGTTGAGGCCCGGGCGCAGCCTCATAATGTCCGCCGCGTTCTTAAACTCCCAAGCAGGCCTTCCCCGTTCCTGCAGAGGGGCAATGCGGCGGCGAAGAAAGTCCGCGCCAACAGCACCTATGGTGAGTCCGGCAAGCCTAAGGCGCTGGATCCTGGTGACGGTGATCGTTAGCTTGCTGTCTTCTGGGGCCAAGTCACTCCAGTCATTGCCGCGCACTGCTGCTGCTTGGCGCCGGACGGTGAATGGCTGCGGGCTCTCCTCGATAATCCAGCACCAATTTGCTCTCCACTCCTCCCACTTTCCGCGGAACTCCCCCTCCAGATAAGATTCCTTCTTGCCGGCTCTTGAGACCCAGGCGATTCCGCTGGACAGAGTCTCCCCTCTCTCTACCCGAGGGATAAAGAAATGGCGGAAGAGAGCTACACTAGGGTGGACTCCGACAAAGTTTTCGCAAAGGTGTGCGAAAACTGCCATGGTGAGGATGGCGTTGGGGGTGAAGTCAAGGAGGTAGAAGCCATATGTGTTCATAATATCACAGAAGAACTCGGAAAAGGGCGGGCAGAGCCCGCAGTAGAAGAACACAGCAAAGAAAGGGTACCCGTCCGGAGCCTTCATGTGGGCTGCAGCCGGGAGCACCCTGGTCTGCGGGTGAGCTCGCGTCTCCGCCGACCAGAACAGGTAATACCGCTCCCGCAACGCCTTCGCGTCGAGCTTGGGGGGGAAGATGGCTCGCTCCTTCCGCATCGCCACGAGCCGCTGCGCCTCGGTCGACTTCACTGCCTTCCCTTTGTCGCCCTTCGGAGCCATGGCGAAGGTGGTGGAGGAGGCCGACGGTGGTGGTGGATGCTGGTGGCAATGGGGGGAACAGGGCGCTGCTCTCTTGTTGCTCTGAGAAGACGGGGAGCGGTGGAGGTTTTGAGATTGGAAACAGCAACGGGCAGATGGCGCCGTACCCGTGTCTCCTCTGCTTATAAAGAGGAGGGGGGCGGACGTTTCACTGTCGCGAATAAACAACTACCCACGATTCCGCCCACCACGCCTCCACGCCCGCGAACCGTCCCCTTTTACCGCGACGTGATGCATGCGCGTGGAGGCGCAGCCCCGTGCACGCCGCCCACATCATGCACGGCGCCGCATTCGACGCGTGCCGCTTGGGGAGGGCGCGGTGGGTGCGGAGTGAGTTACGGCGTGCCAAGGCCGCACGTGCCCGTGCACAGTTTTGGGCCTGGCCCAACAGCGCTAGGCAACGTGTATGGCCCAGGCCCGGGGGCTCCTGTCGGTGTACTAAAGTAGGGGTACCTTAGTATCCCGAACTTGTGCACGGGCAGTCGCAGCGACCCGCGGCAAGGCTTGCCGGGTGACCGCCAAGACCCTCCATGGTTCCTTTAGGAGCCATTCAAGAACAAAGTATCCAAGAGCAAAACAAGACCCCGGCAAGAGGAGCTTGCCGGGAAGGACACAAGACCCCGGCGAGAGGAGCTTGCCGGGAGGACCAACCAAAGCATCTCAAGAAGCTCGCTGCGGCGCGCTGCGCGCCCCGACAAGGCCCGGTGACTGACAAGCTCCCGGACGCGACAAGGCAACATCCGCGGCAAGGCACTTGCCGCAGCAAGCTAATACTCCGCAGCCCGCGCTCCAGCACACCCACCAATGTGTCGCCCTGGGACCATTCCTGGCGTACGTGGCGGGAGGCTGTGCAGCCAGGGGCATGCGGTGGCAAGCAGGCGCTGACAAGGAGCCATCGTGGCAAACGGTGGCGCCCCTGACGGTCCCTTTCCGCCCCATCTAGGCGACACAGACAGGCATTTAATGCCTTTGTCCCCTGCCGTCAGGGTTAGGTATGATACAACTGTAGCAAACGGTGGCGCCAACTACCACCTCTTTTACCTTTTTACCCTCACCTATGTTGCCACCTGTCGGTGACCCCTTAGACATATAAAAGGAGGCCCATGCGCAACAGTGGGGGGGGGGGAGGAGGACAGCCATTCTCACGCTCGGTCTCGCCAGCTGCTTGAGGGTACTGTAGCACTCATCGCTCCCGAGCAAGAACTCAATACAACCACCAAAGCAGGAGTAGGGTTTTACGCATCCGTGCGGCCCGAACCTGGGTAAACTGATCGTCTCGCTCGTGCGTTCGCCTCGATCTACTCTTTGTGCATCCACCGCCCCCTGCCGAACCGAAAGGGGCTCGGCCTGCCGATCCCCATAGGTGTGCGAGGGACCAGCAACCCCCGACAGGGGGCGGGGGTAGGCGCGCCCCCCTACCTCGTGGCCTCCTCTTTTGTGTCTTGACGTAGGGTCCAAGTCTCCTGGGTCTTGTTCGTTGAGAAAATCACGTTCCTGAAGGTTTCATTCCGTTTGGACTCCGTTTGATATTTCTTTTCTTCGAAACCCTAAAATAGGCAAAAATAGCAATTCTGGGCTGGGCCTCCGGTTAATAGGTTAGTCCCAAAAATAATATAAAAGTGGATAATAAGGCCCAATAATGTCCAAAACAGTAGATAATATAGCATGGAGCAATCAAAAATTATAGATATGTTGGAGACGTATCAATGAACTTGAGATTGTGTGATGCATATCGTATAATCATACCCACGAATACTTGAGGTGACATTGGAGTATCTAGGTGACATTAGGGCTTTGGTTGATTTGTGTCTTAAGGTGTTATTCTAGTACGAACTCTAGGGCTCTTTGTGACACTTATAGGAATAGCCCAATGGATTGATTGGAAAGAATAACTTTGAGGTGGTTTCGTACCCTACCATAATCTCTTCGTTTGTTCTCCGCTATTAGTGACTTTGGAGTGACTCTTTGTTGCATGTTGAGGGATAGTATGTGATCCAATTATGTTATTATTGTTGAGGCAACTTGCACTAGTGAAAGTATCAACCCTAGGCCTTGTTTCAACACATTGCAATACCGTTTATGCTCACTTTTATCATTACTTACCTTGCTGTTTTTATAATTTCAGATTACAAATACCTTTATCTACTATCCATATACCACTTGTATCACCATCTCTTTGCCGAACTAGTGCACCTATACAATTTACCATTGTATTGGATGTGTTGGGGACAAAAGAGACTCTCTGTTATTTGGTTGCAGGGTTGCTTGAGAGAGACCATCTTCATCCTACGCCTCCTATGGATTGGTAAACCTTAGGTCATCCACTTGAGGGAAATTTGCTACTGTCCTACAAACCTCTCCACTTGGAGGCCCAACAACGTGTGGAAGAAGAAGGTTGTGTAGTAGACATCAAGCTCTTTTCTGGTGCCGTTGCCGGGGAGGTGAGTGCTTGAAGGTATATCTTTAGATCTTGCAATCGAATCTTTTAACTTCTTGTTTTATCACTAGTTTAGTTTATAAAATAAAATTACAAAAAATATACGGAATTAAGGGTACCTCATATGCTTCATCTTTTTAATATCTATCATGAAAATAAGGATTCCGATAATTGTGCTCAAGTGCTAGAAGAAGAGTGCATTAGAATGTTTGGCATTGAATATTTGAATGATGAGCATGATTGCAATGTTGTTAGTATGAATTCCTTGAATATCCATGATGCTAATGATATGCAAAGCCACAAGCTTGGGGAAGCTATGTTTGATGAAGATGATATTTTTTGTCCCCCAAGTTTTGATGAGAAAATTTATTATGATGAAAGCATGCCTCCTATTTATGATGATTATATTGATGAAAGTGGATTTGGAGAGGTCATGACTTTATTTAGTAATGATTCCACTATCTTGGAAGAGGTTTCAATCGATTATGATGAGAACAAAGTTGCTACTTATGATAATTATTGTGATGATACATATGCTATAAAAAGTAGTGATGATTATATTTATAAAACTTGTCATGATTATGATTACCATTTTTCTGAACATTACTCTTTTAATGTGGAAACTATTTATAGTATTCGAGTCTCTTATGATACTCCCACTATTCCGATTGAGAAGAATTTTGCTTGTGTGGAGAGTAATAAAATTTCTATGCTTGTAGATCATGAAAAGAATGCTTTAGGTTCTGGTTATATTGTTGAATTCATTCATGATGCTACTGAAAATTATTATGAGGGAGGAATATATGCTTTTAGGAGTTGCAATAATATCATGTTTCCTCTCTATGCGCTTAACGTTTTGAAGCTATGCTTGTTTTGCTTTCCTATGCTAGTTGATTATTGTTCCCATAAGTTGTTTGCTCACAAAATCCCTATGCATAGGAAGTGGGTTAGACTTAAATGTGCTAGTCATATTCTTCATGATGCTCTCTTTATGTTACAATTCTTATCTTTTATGTGAGCATCGTTGAAATCATCATGCCTAGCTAGGGGCGTTAAACGATAGCGCTTGTTGGGAGGCAACCCAATTTTATTTTTGTTCCTTGCTTTTTGTTCCTGTTTAGTAATAAATAATTAATCTAGACTCTGTTATGGTTGTGTTTTTTGTGTTTAATTAGTGTTTGTGCCAAGTAGAACCGTTGGGAAGACTTGGGGAAAGTCTTTGCGATCATGCTGTAAAAAACAGAAACTTTAGCGCTCACGAGAATTACTGCCAGTTTTTATTGGAGAGTGATATTGAGTTAATTCTTTTTGATTATGATTAATAGACAAATTGCTCAGGTCCACAGATTTATTTGAGAATTTTATGAGTTCCAGAAGTATACATTCGATACAGATTACTACAGACAGTTCTGTTTTTGACAGATTCTGCTTTCTATGTGTTGTTTGCTTATTTTGATGAATCTATGAGTAGTATCGGAGGGTATGAACCATAGAGAAGAGAAGTTGTAATACATTAGATATTACACCAATATGAATTTAGAATGAGTTCACAACAGTACCTAAGTGGTGATTTATTTTCTTATACTAACAGAGCTTACGAGTTTTCTGTTAAGTTTTGTGTTGTGAAGTTTTCAAGTTTTGGGTGAAGATTCGATGGACTATGGAATAAGGAGTGGCAAGAGCCTAAGCTTGGGGATGCCCAAGGCACCCCAAGGTAATATTCAAGGACAACCAAAATCCTAAGCTTGGGGATTCCCCGGAAGGCATCCCCTCTTTCGTCTTCGTTCATCGGTAACTTTACTTGGAGCTATATTTTTATTTACCACATGATATGTGTTTTGCTTGGAGCATTATTTTATTTTATTTAGTTTTGATTGATGTTTTAGTAAAATACCAAGATCTGAAATTCTTAAATTTTAGAGAGTCTTCACATAGTTGCATAATTATTCAACTACTCATTGATCTTCACTTATATCTTTCGGAGTAGTTTGTCATTTGCTCTAGTGCTTCACTTATATCTTTTTAGAGCACGGTGGTGGTTTTATTTTATAGAAATAGATGAAATCTCATGCGTAACTTAAATTATTTTGAGAGTCCTAAAAAGCATGATAATTTGCTTTGGTTATGAATTTAGTCCGAATATGATAGGCATCCAAGTGGGATATAATAAAAACTTTCATATAAAGTGCATTGAATACTATGAGAAGTTTGATACTTGATGATTGTTTTGAGATATGAGGATGGTAATATTAGAGTCATGCTAGTTGAGTAGTTGTGAATTAGAGAAATACTTGTGTTGAAGTTTGTGATTCCTGTAGCATGCACGTATGGTGAATCGTTATGTGATGAAGTCCGAGCATGATTTATTTATTGATTGCCTTCCTTATGAGTGGCGGTCGGGGACGAGCGATGGTCTTTTCCTACCAATCTATCCCCCTAGGAGCATGCGCATAATACTTTGCTTCGATAACCTGTAGATTTTTGCAATAAGTATGTGAGTTCTTTATGACTAATGTTGAGTCCATGGATTATACACACTCTCACCATTCCACCGTCGCTAGCCTCTCTAGTACCGCGCAACTTTCGCCGGTACCATAAACCCACCATATACCTTCCTCAAAACAGCCACGACACCTACCTATTATGGCATTTCCATAGCCATTCTGAGATATATTGCCATGCAACTTTCCACCATTCCACTTATTATGACACGCTCCATCATTGTCATACTGCTTTGCATGATCATGTAGTTGACATCGTATTTGTGGCAAAGCCACCATTCATAATTCTTTCATACATGTCACTCATGATTCATTGCACATCCTGGTACACCGCCGAAGGCATTCATATAGAGTCATATCTTGTCCTAAGTATCGAGTTGTAATTCTTGAGTTGTAAGAAAATAAAAGTGTGATGATCATCATTATTAGAGCATTGTCCCAGTGAGGAAAGGATGATGGAGACTATGATTCCCCCACAAGTCAGGATGAGACTCCGGATGAAAAAAAAGAGGCCTAGAAGCCCAAATAAAAAAAAGAGGCCATAAAAAAGAGAAGGCCCAAATAAAAAATTAAAAAATTAAAAAATGAGAGAAAAAGAGAGAAGGGACAATGCTACTATCCTTTTACCACACTTGTGCTTCAAAGTAGCACCATAATCTTCATTATAGAGAGTCTCCTATGTTGTCAATTTCATATACTAGTGGGAATATTTCATTATAGAATTTGGCTTCTATATTCCAATGATGGGCTTCCTCAAAATGCCCTAGGTCTTCGTGAGCGAGCAAGTTGGATGCACACCCACTAAGTTTCTTTTTGAGCTTTCATACACTTATAGCTCTAGTGCATCCGTTGCATGGCAATCTGTCGAATTTCGGGTTCCGGCAGACCCTTGAGGTTCGAACACTGGGGTACGCATGGAGATTCCGCCTCCTACCTACCTGCACCCCTCCGCCGTGTTAGGATCAAAACTACGGGAAGAACAACACAAGAGACACAGGGTTTATACTGGTTCGGGCCACCGTTGTGGTGTAATACCCTACTCCAGTGTGTGGTGTGTGGATTGCCTCTTGGGCTGATGATGATGAACAATACAAGGAAGAACAGCCTTGCGAGGGTCTGTTCTTGGCTGAGGCGATGAACTGCTGGGAGGAGTTCAGTCACCTTTCTCTCTCTCTCTCTCTCTCTCTCTCTCTCTCTCTCTCTCTCTCTCTCTCTCTTTCTCTGCTTCCAACCTCTCTAACGAGCTTCTTCCTTCCTACCTCTCTCCCCTTGCTCTGTGGGTGGCTGATCCTATTTATAGAGGCCCTGGTCCTCTTCCCAAATATCGAGCGGGAAGGGAGCCAACAATGGCGGGCTAATTTGAAGGGGGACAGCAAGTATTAGATATCCTGACAAAAGTAGTCTTCGCCTGCGCAAAGCTCTGGTGACGACGCCGTCTTGGGCTCCACGGTGACCTCCGTCTTGTAGTCCTCCTGGTCTTGGTCTTGTTGCAACGAAATGGCAACCTTTGCCTGATGCCTCGGTACTCCGCGGGTGCACTTGCCCCCTTTGCACCAAAGAGGAAAGGAGGACGCTGCACGGGCTGGCGCCCGCCTGTCGCCTTGAGTCGTCATGGCTTGCGTCACGGGCACCTCGTGAGGTATCCCGCCTTGATCTCTCTGCCTCCTCACGAGCCGGCCTGATGAGGCCGTGCCTGAGGAAGCTCCACGTCATCCGCCCTGCGAGGCTTGGCCCCTTGCGATGGTCTTGAGTTTGTGTTGGTGAAGATGGGCCGTGCTGCCCCCCCCCCCTTTGAGCCACGCCGCAGGCAGGCAAGTCTGGGGACCCCCGTTCCCAGAACGCCGACACAATCCCTACTCACTCACATTGATATCTATTGATGGGCATCTCCATAGCTCGTTGATACGCCTAGTTGATGTGAGACTATCTTGTCCTTTTTGTCTTCTCCACAACCACCGTTCTATTCCACCTATAGTGCTATGTCCATGGCTCACGCTCATGTATGCGTGAAGATTGAAAAAGTTTGAGAACATCAAAAGTATGAAACAATTTATTGGCTTGTCATCGGGGTTGTGCATGATTTAAATATTTTGTGTGGTGAAGATAGAGCATAGCCAGACTATATGATTTTGTAGGGATAACTTTCTTTGGCCATGTTATTTTGAGAAGACATGATTACTTGGTTAGTATGCTTGAAGTATTATTATTTTTATGTCAATATTAAACTTTGGTCTTGAATCTTATGGATCTGAATATTATTGCCACAATAAAGAGAACTACATGGATAAATATGTTAGGTAGCATTCCACATCAAAAATTCTGTTTTTATAATTTACCTACTCGAGGACGAGCAGGAATTAAGCTTGGGGATGCTGATACGTCTCCAATGTATCTATAATTTTTGATTGTTCCATGCTATTATATTATCAACCTTGGATGTTTTATATGCATTTATATGCTATTTTATGTGATTTTTGGGACTAACCTATTAACCCAGAGCCCAGTGCCAGTTTCTGTTTTCCCCTTGTTTCAGTGTTTCGCAGAAAAGGAATATCAAATGGAGTCCAAACGGAATGAAACCTTTGAAAAAGTTATTTTTGGAAAGAAAGCAATATGGGAGACTTGGAGTGCAAGTCAGGGGATCAACGAGGAGAGCGCAAGGCAGGGGGCGCGCCCACCCCTCGGGCGCGCCCTCCACCCTCGTGGGCCCCTCGTGGCTCCCCTGATGTATTTCTTCCGCCTATATATATATCCAAATACCCTAATACTATCGAGGAGCACAATAGATCGGGAGTTCCGCCTCCAGAATCCTCCATAGCCACCGAAAACCAATCTAGACCCGTTCCGGCACCCTACCGGAGGGGCAATCCCTCTCCGGTGGCCATCTTCATCATCCTGGTGCTCTCCATGACGAGGAGGGAGTAGTTCTCCCTCGGGGCTGAGGGTATGTACCAGTAGCTATGTGCTTGATCTTTCTCTCTCTCTCTCATGTTCTTGAGGTGGTACGATCTTGATGTATCGCGAGCTTTGCTATTATAGTTGGATCTTATGATGTTTCTCCCCCTCTAATCTATTGTAATGGATTGAGTTTTCCCTTTGAAGTTATCTTATCGAATTGAGTCTTTAAGGATTTGAGGACACTTGACGTATGTCTTGCGTGGGATACCTGTGGTGACAATGGGGTATTCTATGATCCACTTGATGTATGTTTTGGTGATCAACTTGCGGGTTCCGCCCATGAACCTATGCATAGGGGTTGGCACACATTTTCGTCTTGACTCTCTGGTAGAATCTTTGGGGCACTCTTTGAGGTTCTATGTGTTGGTTGAATAGATGAACCTGAGATTGTGTGATGCATATCGTATAATCATACCCACGGATACTTGAGGTGACATTGAAGTATCTAGGTGACATTAGGGTTTTGGTTGATTTGTGTCTTTAGGTGTTATTCTAGTATGAACTCTAGGGCTGTTTGTGACACTTATAGGAATAGCCCAATGGATTGATTGGAAAGAATAACTTTGAGGTGGTTTCGTACTCTACCATAATCTCTTCGTTTGTTCTCCACAAGTAGTGACTTTAGAGTGACTCTTTGTTGCATGTTGAGGGATAGTATGTGATCCAATTATGTTATTATTGTTGAGGGAACTTGCACTAGTGAAAGTATCAACCCTAGGCCTTGCTTCAACACATTGCAATACCGTTTATGCTCACTTTTATCATTAGTTACCTTGCTGTTTTTATATTTTCAGATTACAAAAACCTTTATCTACTATCCATATACCACTTGTATCACCATCTCTTCGCCGAACTAGTGCACCTATACAATTTACCATTGTATTGGGTGTGTTGGGGACACAAGAGACTCTCTGTTATTTGGTTGCAGGTTTGCTTGAGAGAGACCATCTTCATCCTACGCCTCCTACAGATTGATAAACCTTAGGTCATCCACTTGAGGGAAATTTGCTACTGTCCTACAAACCTCTGCACTTGGAGGCCCAACAACGTGTACAAGAAGAAGGTTGTGTAGTAGACATCAAGTATCTATAAAAACTGGAGTTGGTTTATTAACTCCTAGCATTTGGATCTTTTGCAAAGACCTGGTTTGTAACCCTTCAGATTCTAACCTAGTCGTCTTCCCCTTGCATGCCTTGTATAGAAGAATGGTGCTTCGATTATAAAACATGCTACAGCAGAGAGATGGAATAGGTAATGAAGAATAGAAAGGCATGACATATTGATATGTATTCCCTCCAGCCGGAAAAAATGGATGGGTCTAGGCGTATTTCAGTTCTAGATACATCCTTCTTTATCCATTTCGGCAACATGTAATACAGACGGAGAGAGTATGGTGTAAGAGCTAGGGATACGACAGGACAACACAGTAAAAAAACACTAGTTGAATGTAAAACTGTATGCTAGCGGAATACGCACAGAAAAAACTAAGGCAAGATACATGTGTATGATTGGGAAACTAAGATGGCATTGCAACAGAGCACTAGAACAACACTTCAATGTAAAAAAACATGGTATGGTAGACAGAGAAGTACATACTGATGAATAACAATGCATAAGATATTCAGAAGGATGATGTCCAAATTAAGCAGATGGCATTGCGATAGAGTAGAATGACAGTACTTGAATTTGAAAACATGTTATCATGAATGGAGTAGGTACTGAAAAATAGGAAGGCATGACATATTTACATGCATGATCAGCATGCTAAGCACATGGCATTGCAACAGAGTAGATACACTCCAGGACATTATATGCATGTTGTACCCATATCATGGGCCAAGTTAGAGCAAGGACCTTGTGGGGTGAAGAGGACTCAACATCTTTCTGCAAGTCTTCTAAAGAACTGCCTTTACATGTTCCATCATATTGGGTATCATTGACATCAAGTTTATTGGCCTTTACATTGCTCGATGAGGTTCTTGTGGATATATCAGTGTGTGAAATTATATCTGACATGCATGGAAGACAACTAGTAGTTAGATTTATGTAATGAGTGCCCGTAGGAGACGACATAAATAGTAGGACTGGGGTTAACTAGCAGCAACAGGTCTCAAAAACTAAAGGGAGAACACGGATGAAAGCTATAGAATATGTATCATTTGTACTCGAGATTAACTAGATGGCACACAAAAGTATTAAAGAACAACATAGGTAATACTAGAAGTGGTATAATACTATGATCACCAGCCTGTGGGATAGCATTGGCTGATGGATGATAACTATGGAACACCATTACCTAAAGAACAAGTATCTTAGCTGAACTATGGAACAACGTTAACTCCTGAACAAGACCCGTAAGAGATCAACATGAATATACAGTGAAATGTGATAATCTATTTTCCATGATTAGATGAATAACAAAGCCATAAATGTTGCACACAAGTAAGATAGGGTAGAACCTATCTGGCCGCCATCCATAGGAGTGAGCATCATGTGTTGACTTGTCGATGGCCCTGCAGTTGTTGTGGCTGTCCATGTCGGGCACACGCATTTGATGCAGGGAACTGTTGAGTGGGGACTATAGCTCCCTTCTGGTGTATGCTTCCCTTGTTGGAGCAGCTGCGGTGAATCGGAAGACGGTGTGGCTGAAGATGCAGATAATGCATAATGTTAAGAACGACATGTCTCTTTGATCTGAAGAAATACACTAAGAGATCAACAGCAAGGTACGAGAGTGGTCACATGTCTGTTGAATGAGACTAAATTGGGGTCACACGATTTTATTTTATTTTGGTACTGTCCGATCTACGCCGGATGGCTTGATGGCCGTCTTGTGCCTCCCGGCTGACACTGTTAGGAATCTTCCCCGAAGAGCCAGCGAGCAACGACAGAGCAGCTTGCCTCCGCCGTCCGTGGCCCTGGCCAAAACCCCGCTCCCCGCCCCACCGCACTGTCGTGGTTGCGCCGCCCCGGGCAAATCCACAAAGACTCCCCGTCATCCAGATCCGGCGGCGGCAGTACCTTGAACCCACACAACTCTAAGATAGCCATCTAAGAGCTGCTTCCGCGGTGAACTTGCGGCCCCGCACCCTTACGTTAGACACTAGCCAACCGGTAGCCTAGGAGCTCCGCCGCCTCAAGGGGTGCTGCTTCCCATTGGGAATCGATTGGCCCAGAATAAAAATTCAGACAACTGACGCCTAAATAAAGTGATTTGAGATGAGGGTGCGACCTGTCTGGCGGCATGGTGAAGTAGGCACGTCCAGCTGCCAATTCGGTGAGGCCGGCGCGGTTGCGGTGGCCACCGGCGGCAGGGAAACAACGATGTCACGATAGTGGATGACTACGGGGAAGCAGCGCCGGGACTCTTGACGGGTCCGAAGTTGGAGCCGCTCTGGCGCCGTGAACAACGGCGGGGGTGAATTGGCTCCGGTATGGTTCACGCGGCCGTCGTCGAGGCAGCTCCAGCAGCACGGAGTAAGAGGCACATGGCCCAGTGCATGATGGCAAATGGACAGCGTCTCTGGCATTAGGGAGGAGGGCAGCTGTGAAATTGGTGCTGTGGGGGCGCCATGGAGGAGGGGCTGAGGTTTCGCGGCTCGGGAGAAGGGAGCTTCTGGGTAGAAGGTGATTTGGCGCCCACGAGGTATGAATGGGGGGGATTGGGAGGGGAGTGGAACCATGTTTTACGGACGCATTTGTCTGAAATGTGAGGGGGAGTTACAGTTCTACCCCTGCCTTTAGGCTTCTCGGCTTGGGTCTGTGTACTGAGGGTCGGGGATAGTAGAGTAACTTTGCTTCTCCCCAAATAGTGGGCGGGAGCGATTTCGGGCGAGGAGGGCGTGTTTTGAAATATAGTGGGCGCGAGCGATTTCGGGCGAGGAGAGCGTGTTTTGAAATAGTGGGCGCGAGCTATTTCGGGCAAGGAGAGCGTGTTTTGCAGACCATGGTTTATGAATTATTCTGCACATGTCATTTCGGCATAGGAGAAGGCGCGCTTGGATGAAATTACGAACCTACCCTCGATGCACAACGGACCAATTAATGCGTCTCCCACATAGGACGGTAATTTCGCGTCTCCCATTTATTTGCTCAGGCGAATTCCACCGAGTAGAGGATGTTTAACGGTTCATTCAATTTGGGAGAACGAGCATCCACGTCTACCTTACCAAGTCGATTCGAATCAAATTTAGAAATATTAGCTTGCCACTTCTTTTTTAGATGGAGAGATGATGCTCGGGAGTAATGTGTTTTTACATGCTTGTTGCTAGCGATTTACTATATGACAAATAGTTGACCAACTCAAAAACGGGAATCAAACCCAAAATGAAATATCTCGATTCAATGAAATAGCTCGTTCACCAGGTCAAAATAGTGAACTAAATCCAAAATTGAACACCTCAATCGAATAGCATGTTGTACAGTATTATAGTACTCCATGAACATGTTGAAAGTCAAATTAACTAACTTGTTTGATATACGCATATATCCATTCATGTGTGGATTGCAGATAACATGTTCTCCAATTTAAATATTTGAATGCAAGTTTATATTGAAACATGGTTTATATCCGTCTTTGATGCATAAAACGTGACCTCCCCCTCTCCCGGACTCCTGCTCTCTCTCTCTTTCTCTCTCTCTCTCTCTCGCCGACAATCTTCAATTCTCTCACACGCATCCAACACACAAACCTTGTTGGTTGTGACACCCCGAGACCGTTGCACCAGGTGTCTTCCAGTTATCCGCTATTGTTGCCTTGTCATTTGTTTGTGTGTCATGCATTTCATATCATGTCATCATGTGCATCACATTTGCATACATGTTCGTCTCATGCATCCGAGCTTTTTCCCCGTTGTCCGTTTTGCAATCCAGTGCTCCTATGTCCTCCGGTGCCTCCTTTTGCCTCTTTCTGTGAGCGGGTATTAAATGTTCTCGGATTCGACCCAGATTTGCCAAGCGGCCTTGGTTCACTATCGGTAGACCGCCTGTCAAGTTTCGTGCCATTTGGAGTCCGTTTGATACTCCAACGGTTAACTGGGGAACCGTAAAGGCCTCGTGTGAGTTGCAGCCCAACACCCCTCCAAAGTGGCCCAAAACCCATCCATCCTCTCGGTCGTTCGATCACGACCGCGTGGCCGAAAACCGCACCTCATTTGGACTCTCCTAGCTCCCTCTACCTATAAATATGTGTCTCCCTCCGAAATTCTCGCGCAGATAAACCCTAACCTTCGTCCACCTCGTCCACGCCGGACATGTCCAGCCGCCACGTCGCTCCATCCAATGGGGGCGCGACACGTCATCCCGCCGATGCTCCCCTCCATTCACAGCACGCCACGTGGCCTCCCGCCGCCATCCACCGTGCCGGCCCGCTCGGGCCCGAGGCTGGCCCTCGCAGCCCGGTTGCCGCGCGCCACTGTCCGTCTCCTCCCGCCGTGGGCTCGCGCTCATTCCTCCGTCACGCCGCCCCGCTCCCGTTGGCCGGAGCTCGCCGGCTGTCATCCTCCGCCGCGGCATGCCGCCTGCCGCCACCTGGCTCCCTGCCACCGCTCCGCCACCGCGCGCAACCACCGCCATAGCGTCATCCTCATCGCCGCGTTGTCCTCCTCTGCCTCTCGCCGGATCCTCGGCCCCGCGACGTCCCCAACCTCTGCCTCTGACCGGAGCAACGCCTTCGCCGGAGTTCGTCGCCGGATCCGCTGCCCCGGATCGGGACCAGATCCACCAACGCATCGAACCAGACGGCACCTCCCCACGTCCCGGATATCCCCATCCCGCGTTGACTTTTCGCGGAGGTAAAAATTCCACTAAGTCCCCCGATCTATGACATTTTCTAGCTCTGTTCCACATGCCATATCTCATCATCTGTAGCTCCGTTTTGCGTGTGTGATATATCAAATTGTTCGCCTGGATGTCATCTTCATTTCATTACATTGCACCTTGTTTGTTTAAGTCCATCTTGATGCCCTAAATGCTATTGCAAGAGTTCTATGTAATGTTAGGTGCTGATTCTTACCAGGTTATGAGCATTTGTCATTTTTGCCATGATTAATGCGTGTTGCATATGAGTATGAGCTCTACATGTGTTTTGTTATATGCCATGCCATCTTTACAGGGGTGTATGCCATGTATTTTTTTGATCAATGTGAGGACTAGCACAAGCATGCAAAGTAGCTCTCATGATGTTGCTGATTTCAGGAACTTAGAATTTCCACTAAGTCCTTTTCCTGCTGTTATTTTTATGCCATGTATTCTTGTTGCTACAGAGTGATCCATGCCTCTTTTTAGCATGTTCAGTAAGGATGATTTGGAGATATTGTTGTGCTCTATCCATCCATGTCCCTGTTTGCATTTATGGAGTACCCTAGCATGTCTCAGTCTTGCTCTACTTTTGCTATAAAATGTTCCTGGCAGATTGTTTACGTGTCAATTAATTTTGCCAAGGTTGTTGTAGTTGATCCATGCATGCTATGAGGTTGCTCTTGCCATGGTTAGCTACTTCATAATGTCTTCTTGCTGGGTGTATGCTTAGTTTGTCATGCAATGCCTTGTGGTGAGTGCATCGAGCTCGTAAACATGCCTACATAACTCTGTTTTTGCCATGTCCAGTTTTCTGCTAAGTCTGAATCTGTTAACGATACTTGCTATGTTTACATGGTTGCCATTGTATCTTCTGAACATTTTTGGCTTATGGTCAGTAAGGGATTTTTGTTATATGCTTTGAGTAGATTCATTCCATGCCTTGCTTTGCCATGATATGTTCCTGTAGCATGTTGTTATCTTGCTCTAGACTTTGCTTCCTGGTGTTAATTCCTGACATGTTAGTATTTTCACTAAGTCTGTGAACCTGATATCTTTTGCACTTTTGCCATGCTTGTTTGAACCTGCTATTGTGTGATTTAGCCGTAGCTCAGTGTTCATATTTTGTCAAGCATCTTGAGTATATCACTGCCATGTGCTTTGTTGCTATGTTGGAGTGCAGTAGCTTAGTTTCTTGTTGCATGCTAGATGGCATCGTGCCGTTAATCGCAAAATTGTGCCATTATTGTTTTGCTTGCCATTTGCAAACCGTGCTTCCGATTCCGGTGATCTTTATATCGATTTCGACCGAAATCAACTCATCTTTCTAGTGGCACACTTGGTTTGCCAAGTTGAGGCCTAGTTCAATCTTTTCCTTCCGGAGCACGCATATGCATTGCATATCACATCCCACATATGATGCCATGTTTTGCATCATGTTGCTTGTGCATTGCACCGTGGTTGATTGTTGGTTCCTTTGTTTGTGTTCTTGCCTTGGGTAGAGCCGGGAGTCGAGTTCGTGATCGAGGTACCCGTTGAGTATGTTTACGAGGGTCAAGTTTACGTCAACTCAGAGAACTTTGCATGCAAGATGACCATACCTCGAAATCACTTCTATCTTTGCTTGCTAGTAGCTCGCTCTATTGATATGCCTATGCCGCAATACCTACCACATGCTTTATCATGCCTCCCATATTGCCATGTCAAGCCTCTAACCCACCTTGTCCTAGCAAACCATTGTTTGGCTATGTTACCTCTTTGCTCAGCCCCTCTTATAGCGTTGTTAGTGGCAAGTGAAGATGGAGTTTGTTCCTTGTTGGAACATGGATATTTTGTTGGGATATCACAATATCTCTTATTTAATTAATGCATCTATATACTTGGTAAAGGGTGGAAGGCTCGGCCTTATGCCTGGTGTTTTGTTCCACTCTTGCCGCCCTAGTTTTCTGTCATACCGGTGTTATGTTCCTTGATTTTGCATTCCTTACGCAGTTGGGTTATAATGGGAACCCCTTGACAGTTCGCCTTGGATAAAACTCCTCCAGCAAGGCCCAATCTTGGTTTTACATTTGCACTAACAACCTATCACCTTCCCTTGGGTTCTGCAGACTCAAGGGTCATCTTTATTTAACCCCCCAAGCCAGTGCCTCTCTAAGTGTTGGTCCGAAACGGGCAGCCTGCGGGGCCACCTCGGGGAAACTTGAGGGTTGGTTTTACTCGTAGCTTGACCTATCCAGTGTTGCCCTGAGAACGAGATATGTGCAGCTCCTATCAGGATGTCGACGCATCGGGCGGATTTGCTGGTCTTGTTTTACCATTGTCGAAATGTCTTGTAACTGGGATTCCGAGTCTGATCGGGTCTTCCTGGGAGAAGGAATATCCTTCATTGACCGTGAGAGCTTGTGATGGGCTAAGTTGGGACACCCCTACAATGTTTGAACTTTCGAAAGCCGTGCCTGCGATTATGGGCAGATGGGAATTTTTTAATGTCCGGTTGTAGAAAACTCGACACTTAACTTAATTAAAATGCATCAACCGCGTGTGTAGCCGTGATGGTCTCTTCTCGGCGGGGTCCGGGAAGTGAACACGGTGTTGGAGTTATGCTTGAACATAAGTAGTTTCAGGATCACTTCTTGATCACTTCTAGTTCATGACCGTGCTTTGCCTTCTCTTCTCACTCTCATTTGCGTAAGTTAGCCACCATATATGCTAGTGCTTGCTACAGCTCCACCTCACATACCTTTTACCTACCCATAAGCTTAAATAGTCTTGATCACGAGGGTGTGAGATTGTTGAGTCCCTGTGGCTCATAGATTACTCACAACAGTTGCAGGTGCCGATGATACCGTGCAGGTGACGCAACCGAGCTCAAGGAGGAGTTCGATGAAGATCTTGTTCGTTGTTTTGTTTCGTTTCCAGTTGATCAGTAGTGGAGCCCAGTCGGGGCGATCAGGGATCTTTTGCATTAGAGGGTGTCTTTCTTTATTTGGTTCCGTAGTCGGACCTTGTTTGTATTCTGGATGATGTAATGCTTTATTCATCTATTGTGTGAAGTGGCGATTGTAAGCCAACTCTTTATCTCTTTCTTATTCAGTACATGGGATGTGTAAAGATTACCCCTATTGCGACATGCCTACAATGCGGTTATGCCTCTAAGTCGTGCTCCAACACGTGGGAGATATAGCCGCATCGTGGGTGTTACAAGTTGCTAATCAGAGCCTTTCCCGACTTAGGAGCCCCCTGCTTGATCGAATCGCTGGCGTTGTTGAGTCTAGCAAAATGTTTTGAGTCTTTTAGGATTATATATATTGGAGAGTAGGATTCTTTTTACTCCTCAGTACCTTCGTCGCTCTGGTGAGGCCTCCTTACGTAGAGTTTTGACTCTTCTCTCCTCAAATTTCACTGTAAATTTTTTTAGGATCATGCGGGTATCTTGGAATCGTTCCGATAGTTTTGTGACGAGAACATTGTTCTTGGTGCCTCCTGACATTTAAGGGTTGTGGCAGTGTACCGGGGAGTTGAGCTCCGAGGTGTTGTCATCACAATTTTATCGTTGCAGTTCTGGAATACCTGAGTTCGCTGACATCAAAAATCTCTTTTATGCAGTTGTTGGTGAGATAATCTTGACGCCACCCAGTACTGGGGCGGGAGTTCGGGAGTATTGCCATAACTCGTATAACGGATTCTTTTCGAAGGTTGAGGTAAATGATTTCCGAAGGTTTCTTGGTTATGTGTTGAAGGATGGATGCAGCTGGATGTAGGATTTGCTAGTTTTGGGTGAGATATTATGCTTCCCCTGTATCCCCAACACCTGATTGCATAACCAGAAAGTTTCGGGAGTTTATAAGTGGGAATTCAAGTAGCTCCTAGGATATCTTTCCGACGGATGCATGATATGAGATTGGGGTTCGACGTCTAGTGGTTCGCCTATCCACGGTTGGTTTTACAGTGGTCTCGTTGTGTCTTAAAGAGTCCTTGGCTATGCTGACTCGGGGATGCTTCGTATGTCATGTGCACTGCCTTGTACATGATGGTGCGGTACGATCGAGCCCGTGTGGGCCCCACCACAAAAACTTCGGGCGAAATCTCTGTCATATGTTTGTTCCGGCTTATTCTGCAAGCCAATCCTTTGTTTTGTTTTGAGTTGTGGTATTCGAGTTGCTTCAATGTCAAGTGTTGATTCCATACCTTTCCTAAGCGGTTTTCTCATACTCCTATGTGAATACTAATCCTTCATGATAATCGAGATTGTCATGTCAATCCTTTTCAACCGATGTCTTTCTCTTCAAGTGGATCCGATCATTCCAACATTTGCAAGATCAAATCTCAGTTTTCTCATCGGTGTTTGTTTCATCCATCCCAAGTTGTCTTTGTTTTTCCCACCCTCCCACCCTTTTTCTTCGAGGACTCGGATTTCTTAATCAAGTATCAATTTTATTAATGGGAAGCCTCTCCATTCTTTTCGGTCAATGTTCTTACCCGGTGGTTCTCATGAAGATGCTCCACAAGTTTTATTATTCTTCCTGCTCTTTTCTTCTCTGGTGGATTAAATTCAAGCTTTGGTTTTGAGCATAGTCCTTTCTTTAGCCCAATGCTTTCTCATACCGGTGCACCTCTCAACTATCCTCTTCTCGCTATTCATTTGTTCCGGAGTACTGAAGACATCTCGAAGAGTGTGTACACTTGTATTTTTTTCAAGCTCTTTCGAGATTGTTATCTTATTCAAGTCATTTAATTCAACCGGTGCAATCTCCCTTTCAAGCAATCTCTTCAACGGTGTTTCTTTTGAGTGGGCCCTAACCCACAGGTTTTTCCTAGGATCTTACCTGACTCTTCTAATTTTCCCGGAGTTAGTCTCGAATTCATTTCAAAGTTTGATGTAAGAATGAATTATCATCAGTCAAATGCCTTTCTCCAAGATCTTTCAAATTCTTTTCATCGTTGGTTCTACCTTTCTGATTTTTCATCCCGGAGTATCTTAACAATTCTTGGTGGTGTTTCTCGTCGTCATTCTCGGATTTGAAGACCGAAGAAGTGTTTCCTGTAAATCTTGTGCCTTCTCTCGAGGATTCTCAGTTCAAGCGTGATGCCATCATCTCATAATTTTTTTGATTGTTAGAATTCTTTTCATCCATCCGGAGCAATTCAAGATTCTTTTCAGTTTGATTCTCCGGAGCCCATCATTTTAGAAGATTTATTCTTTCTCAGCTTTCATCTCTCTTTCTCTAAATCGTACCGGTGCATCATTCAAGTATTCTCTAATCAGCTCGTGATCTCTTCATTCTCATGTATCTAAATTCCCTCAAGTATCTTCATTCGTTCTTTAATTCTTACGGGTGATTCATCCATTTACTTCGTTCATTTTCAATTCTTACGGTAGTTCATTCAAGAGTTCCCTTCCTTGGTTATCTTATCAATTCATACGTTCTTTCCAAATCCTATCGGTGGTTCATTGAAGACCTTCCCAAGTTTGTGCTATATCTCTCTTAATCCTTTCAACGAGAATAAGTAGATTGCAAATCCGCTGCTTACCATCAATCTAAATTGGTGAAGGATTCGCATAACGTAATTCTTATTATTGTTTCATACAAGTGATCTAATTTCTTCTTTCCGGAGTGGTTCATCATATCACATTCTTGGTTTGAGATGCTTTATATTTTCTTCCGGAGTTCAAAGTTTCCACTTTATCTCGTCGCAAAGCTTCATCTAAATCTTTGCAAGGCTTCACCTTGTGTTGTCAACTTCTCTTTTTTTATCATCATTTTGTTACCGGAGTTCTTCATGGGAGCTCTACATGATGGTTCAGCAAGGATTTAATTCCTTCTCGAAGTGCTCATCAAGATTCTTTTCAGAGGAGCCCAAGCATTCTCCATCTTGCAATCCGGAGTGCAATTGTTCTCCCTTATCTTTTGAGGTGGTAATATATCATTCTTCATTCACAAGAATGAGGTATTTAAATCCATCACTTTCATCCATGGTTATCTTGGTATAGTTTTCACCTAAAGCCTTCCATTGGGAATGTAGCTCTTTGTGGTGATTATCTATGATCTAAGTTCTTCATCTATCCTCCCGGTGAAATACTCGTCTCCTTGTTGATATCAATCCAATCTTGCTTTCGCTAGTGCCAGAATTTCACCTTAAGTTTTGAGATGTTTTCCATAAGCCCACAACAAGCATAATCTTTTCGTTGTTGGTTTTCCAACAACTCCGTTTTAACTTTCTTGGAAGGGTGATCTTCAAGCTTACTTGTGGCATAAGCTGACCTTTTCTTCTGCATTCTTTTATTCCAATGATCTATCTTATATTATTTCCTCCGGAGGCACTGTGATGTTGCTCTCTTCAACCCATCATCTTGTTTGTCAAGATTATGTTTCTTTCCTTTGCTTATCCATTTAACCGGAGTGTTGTGTCCTATGCTCAAGTTCTTTTCATCTTATCAAGTTTCTTATCACTTTTCAAATGGAGTGCTGTCCGAATTTGTTCTTCCTTGTTCCTTGTTCCTAACGGAGTGTTTTTAAACTTCGTTCATCTCCGTTGTGTTCGTTCTTTCAAGTTGTTCAACATCTCAAGGTTCTTTGGTTTCAATCGTTTGTCAAAGAAGCAACTTAGTTTTACCTTTTTCTCTTCCTCTTCCGTTTTCCCTCCGGTGCCATTCTAGATCTCGGGACGAGATCCTCTCATAGTGGTGGAGTGTTGTAACGCCCCGAGACCGTTGCGCCAGGTGTCTTCCAGTTATTCGCTGTTGTTGCCTTGACATTTGTTTGCGTGTCATGCATTTCATATCATGTCATCATGTGCTTCGCATTTGCATACATGTTTGTCTCATGCATCCGAGCTTTTTCCCTGTTGTCCGTTTTGCAATCCGGCGCTCCTATGTCCTCCGGCGCCTCCTTTTGCCACTTTCCGTGAGCGGGTATTAAACGTTCTCAGATTGGACCGAGATTTGCCAAGTGGCCTTGGTTCACTACCGGTAGACCGCCTGTCAAGTTTCGTGCAATTTGGAGTCCATTTGATACTCCAACGGTTAACCGGGGAACCATAAAGGCCTCGTGTGTGTTGCAGACCAACACCCCTCCAAAGTGGCCCAAAACCCCTCCATCCTCTCAGTCGTTCGATCACGATCGCGTGGCCGAAAACCGCACCTCATTTGGACTCTCCTAGCTCCCTGTACCTATAAATATGTGTCTCCCTCTGAAATTCTCGCGCAGATAAACCCTAACCTTCGTCCACCTCGTCCGCGCCGGACATGTCCAGCCGCCACGTCGCTCCATCCAATGGGGGCGCGACACGTCACCCCGCCGACGCTCCCCTCCATTCACAGCACGCCACGTGGCCTCCCACCGCCGTCCACCGCGCCGGCCCGCTCGGGCCCGAGGCTGGCCCCCGCGGCCCGGTCGCCGCGCGACGCCGTCCGTCTCCTCCCGCCACGGGCCCGCGCCCGTTCCTCCGCCGCGCCGCCCCGCTCCCGTTGGCCGGAGCTCGCCGGCCATCACCGTCCGCCGTGACACACCGCCCGCCGTCACCCGGCTCCCTGCCGCCGCTCCGCCACTGCGCCGTCCTCATCGCCGCATCGTCCTCCTCACCGGATCCAGCCGGGCGCTCGCCGGATCCGCGGCCCCACGCTGTCCCCGACCTCCGCCGCTCGCCGGAGCAACGCCCTCGCCAGAGTTCGTCGCCGGATCCACCGCCCCAGATCGGGACCAGATCCACCAACGCATCGAACCAAACAGCACCTCCCCACGTCCCGGATATCCTCATCCCACGTTGACTTTTCGCGGAGGTAAAAATTCCACTAAGTCCCCAGATCTGTGACATTTTGTAGCTCTATTCCACATGCCATATCTCATCATCTGTAGCTCCGTTTTGCGCGTGTGATATATCAAATTGTTCATCTGGATGTCCTCTTAATTTCATTCCATTGCACCATGTCTGTTTGAGTCCATCTTGACGCCCTAAATGTTGTTGCAAGAGTGCTATGTAATGTTAGGTGCTGATTCTTATCAGGTTATGAGCATTTGTCATTTTTGCCATGATTAATGTGTGCTGCATATGAGTATGAGCTCTACATGTGTTTTTTTATATGCCATGCCATCTTTATAGGGGCGTATGCCATGTATTTTTGTGATCAATGTGATGACTAGCACAAGCATGCAAAGTAGCTCTCGTGATGTTGCTGATTTCAGGTACTTAGAATTTCCACTAAGTCCTTTTCCTCCTGTTATTTTTATGCCATGTATTCTTGTTGCTACAGAGTGGTCCATGCCTCTTTTGAGCATGTTCAGTAAGGATGATTTGGAGATATTGTTATGCTCTATCCACCCATGTCCCTGTTTGCATTTATGGAGTACCCTAGCATGTCTCAATCTTGCTCTACTTTTGCTATAAAATGTTCCTGGCAGATTGTTTACGTGTTAATCAATTTTGCCAAGGTTGTTGTAGTTGATCCATGCATGCTATGAGGTTGTTCTTGCCATGGTTATCTAGTTGATCATGTCTTCTTGCTGGGTGTATTCTTAGTTTGTCATGCAATGCCTTGTGGTGAGTGCGTCGAGCTCGTAAACATGCCTACGTAACTCTGTTTTTGCCATGTCCAGTTTTCTGCTAAGTCTGAATCTATTAACGATACTTGCTATGTTTACATGGTTGCCATTGTATTTTCTGATCCTTTTTGGCTTATGGTCAGTAAGGGATTTTTGTTATATGCTTTGAGTAGAGTCATGCCATGCCTTGCTTTGCCGTGATATGTTCCTGTAGCATGTTGTTGTCTTGCTATAAACTTTGCTTCCTGATATTAATTCCCAACATGTTAGTATTTTCACTAAGTCCGTGAACCTGATATCTTTTGCACTTTTGCCATGATTTTTTGAACCTGCTATTGTGTGATTTAGCCATAGCTCCATGTTCATCTTTTGTCAAGCATCTTGAGTATATCACTACCATGTGCTTTGTTGCTATGTTGGAGTGCAGTAGCTTAGTTTCTTGTTGCATGCTAGATGGCATCGTGCTGTTAATCGCAGAATTGTGCCATTATTGTTTTGCTTGCCATTTACAAACCATGCTTCCGATTCCGGTGATCTTTACATCGATTTTGACCGAAATCAACTCATCTTTCCAGCAGCACGCTTGGTTTGCCATGTTGAGGCCTGGTTCAATCTTTTCCTTCCGGAGCACGCATATGCATTGCATATCACATCCCGCATATCATGGCATGTTTTGCATCATGTTGCTTGTGCATTGCACCGTAGTTGACTATTGGTTCCTTTGTTTGTGTTCTTGCCTTGGGTAGAGCCGGGAGTCGAGTTCGTGATCGAGGTACCCATTGAGTACGTTTACGAGGAGTCGAGTTTACGTCAACGACGCGGTGGCGGAGCGGCGACAGGGAGCCGGGTCACGGCGGGCGGCGTGCTACGGCAGACGGCGACGACCAGCGAGCTCCGGCCAACGAGAGCGGGGCGGCGCAGTGGAAGAACGGGCACGGGCCCGCGGCAGGAGGAGACGGACGACAGCGCGCGGCGACCGGGCCGCGAGGGCCAGCCTCAGGCCCTAGCGGGCCGGGGCGGTGGACGGCAGCGGGAGGCCACGTGGCGTGTTGTGAATGGAGGGGAGCATCAGCGGGATGACGTGTCGCGCCCCCATTGGATGGAGCAACTTGGCGGCTGGACATGTCTGGCGCGGACGAGGTGGACGAAGGTTAGGGTTTATCTGCGCGAGAATTTCGGAGGGAGACACATATTTATAGGTAGAGGGAGCTAGGAGAGTCCAAATGAGGTGCGGTTTTCAGCCACGCGATCGTGATCGAACGACCGAGAGGATGGAGGGGTTTTGGATGGGTTTTGGGCCACTTTGGTGGGGTGTTGGGCTGCAGCACACACGAGGCCTTTACGGTTCCCCGGTTAACCATTGGAGTATCAAACAGACTCCAAATGGCACGAAACTTGACAGGCGGTCTACCGGTAGTGAGCCAAGGCCGCTTGGAAAATCTCGGTCCAATCCGAGAATGTTTAATACCCGCTCACGGAAAGAGGCAAAAGGAGGCGTCGGAGGACATAGGAGCGCCGGATTGCAAAATGGACAACGGGGAAAAAGCTCGGATGCATGAGACGAACATGTATGCAAATGCGATGCACATGATGACATGATATGAAATGCATGACATGCAAGCAAATGACAAGGAAACAACAATGAATAACAGGAAGACACCTGGCACAACGGTCTTGGGGCGTTACATTGGCTCTCTCTCTTTCTCTCCATCTCTCTCTCTCTCTTTGTGTGTGTGCGTGGGGCGGGTCTTTCTAGTTCGCATGCATATATACTCCATCTATAGGTCTCTCTCGCACACTATGTATGATTCTCTAGTCCAAGGTAGATACTTGGGTGCACTCAACGTATGAACACAAATTCCTTCGCTCGTTGCCCGTAACTCTCTCACGCACCACTCTGTCGTCTCGGAGCTCTTCCCCCTCTCTCTCAAACTCTCCATCTACCTGGGTCACACATATGTTGGGGAATGTAGCAATAATTCAAAATTTTCCTACGTGTCACCAAGACCAATCTAGGAGATACTAGCAACGAGAGAGAGGGAGAGCATCTTCATACCCTTGAAGATCGCTAAGCGAAAGCGTTACAAGAACGCGGTTGGTGGAATCATACACACATCGATTCAGATTGCGGTCGATTCTGATCTAAGCGCCGAACAACGGTGCCTCCGCGTTCAACACATGTCCAGCCCGGGGACGTCTCCTCCTTCTTGATCCAGCAAGGGGAGAGGAGAAGTTGAGGGAGAACTCCGACATCATGACAACGTGGTGGTGATGGAGCTCATGGTTCTCCGGCAGGGCTTCGCCAAGCGGTATAGAGGAGGAAGAGGTGTAGGAGAGGGGGAGGGGCTGCGCCAGGGGAAGGGTGTGTATTGTCTGGTAGCCCTTCCATCCCCACTATTTATAGGAGAAGGGGAGAGGGGGCTGGTCCCTTCAGATCCCATCTAGGGGAGGGGCAACGGCCAGGGAGGGAACCCTAGATAGGTTTTGGGCGCCCCACCCCTAGGAGACTTGCCCCCCCCCATCCAGGAGGCGCGGCTGCCCAAGGGGAGGCGCCCCACCTCTCCTGGTTACGTGAGATGGGGTGGGAGGGGCGCACAGCCCTTTAGTGGGCCGGTGCGCCCCTTCCCCTTGGCCCATAAGGCCCCCAAAAACTTGTCGGGGCCTCCGAAACCCCTTTCGGACACGCTGGTCGTCACCCGGTACCCCCGGAACAATTCCGGACTCCAATACCCTTCATCCAATATATCGATCTTCACCTCCAGACCATTCTGGAACTCCTCGTCACATCCGAGATCTCATCCGAGACTCCGAACAACCTTCGGTAACCACATACTATTTCCCATAACAACTCTAGCGTCACGGAACCTTAAGTGTGTAGACACTATGGGTTCGGGAACCATGCAGACATGACCGAGACATCTCTCCGGCCAATAACCAATAGCGGGATCTGGATACCCATATTGGCTCCCACATGTTCCAGGATGATCTCATTGGATGAACCACAATGTCGGGTATTCAATCAATCCCATATACAATTCCCTTTGTCTATCGGTATGTTACTTGCCCGAGATTCGATCGTCGGTATTCCTATACCTCGTTAAATCTCATTACCGGCAAGTCCCTTTACTCATTCTGTAACGCATGATCATGTGGATAACTCCTTAGTAACATTGAGTCATTATGATGATGCATTACCGAGTGGGCCCAGAGATACCTCTCCGTCATACGAAGTGACAGATCGCAGTCTCGATTCGTGCCAACCCAACAGACACTTTTGGAGATACCTGTAGTGCACCTTTATGGCCACCCAGTTACCTTGTGACGTTTGGTACACCCAAATCATTCCTACGGTATCCAGGAGTTGCACAATCTCATGGCCTAAGGAAACGATACTTGACATTAGAAAAGCTCTAGCAAACGAACTTTACAATCTTGTGCTACGCTTAAGATTGGGTCTTGTCCATCACATCATTCTCCTAATGATGTGATCCCGTTATCAATGACATCCAACGTCCATGGTCAGTAAACCATAACCATCTATTGATCAACGAGCTAGTCAACTAGAGGCTTACTAGGGACATGTTGTGGTCTATGTATTCACACATGTATTATAGTTCCCGTTTAATACAATTATAGCATGAACAATAGACAATTATCATGAACAAGGAAATATAATAATAACCATTTTATTATTGCCTCTAGGGCATATTTCCAACAGTCTCCCACTTGCACTAGAGTCAATATTCTAGTTCACATCGTTATGTGATTAACATTCATAGTTCACATCGCCATGTGACTAGACCCGAAGAGTTTACTAGAGTCAATAATCTAGTTCACATCGCCATGTGATTAACACCCAAGAGTTTACTAGAGTCAATAATCTAGTTCACATCACCATGTTATTAACACTTGAGTTCTAAGGTTTGATCGTGTTATGCTTACGAGAGAATTGCAGTCAACGGGTCTGCAACATTCAGATCCGTGTGTTCTTTGCAAATCTCGATTTCATATTGTAGATGTTGCTACTATGTTCCACTTGGAGCTATTCCAGATGGTTGCTCCACTATACGTATCCGGTTTGCTACTCAGAGTCATCCGGATAGGTGTTAAAGCTTGCATCGACGTAACCCTTTACGCCGAACTCTTTATCACCTCCATAACCGAGAAACATTTCCTTATTCCTAAGGACAATTTTGACCACTGTCCAATGATCCACTCCTGGATCACTCTTGCACCCGTTGCCAGGCACGTGGTAAGGCACATCGTGGTACACATCATGGCATATCGTATAGAGCCTATGGCTAAGGCATAGGGGACGACTTTCATGCTTTCTCTTTCTTCTAACGTGGTCGAGCTTCAAGTATTAACTTCACACCTCACAACTCAGGCAAGAACTCCTTCTTTGAAGGATCCATCTTGAACTCCTTCAAGATCATGTCAAGGTATGTGCTCTGTGAAAGTCTTATCAAGCGTCTTGATCTATCTCTATAGATCTTGATACCCAACATGTAAGCAGTTTTACATAGGTCTTCCCTTGAGAAACTCCATTCAAACAACCCTTTATGATTTCTAGAAATTCTACATCATTTCCGATCAATAATATGTCATCCATATATACCTATCAGAAATGTTGTAGTGCTCCCACTCACTTTCTTGCAAACTTTGTATAAACCCAAATGCTTTGATCGCCTCATCAAAGCATATGTTCCAACTCCGAGATGCTTGCTCCAGTCCATAGAAGGATCGCTGGAGTTTGCATACCTTTAGCATCCTTAGGATTGACAAAAACCTTTTGGTTGCATCACATACAACCTTTCCTAACGAAAACCATCAAGGAAACTTTGTTTTGACATCCATCTTCCTGATTTCGTAAATGAAAATGCAGCAACTGCTAACATTGTTCTAACAGACTTTAGCATCACTATGATCGAGAAAGTCTCATCATAGTCAACTCCTTGAACTTGTCGGAAACTTCTTTGAGACAAGTCGAGCTTCACAAATGGTGACATTACCATCAGCATCTGTCTTCTTCTTAAAGATCCATTTATTCTCAATGCCTTGCCATTCGTCGGGCAAGTCCACCAAAGTCCATACTTCATTCTCATACATGGATCCTATCTTGGATTTCATGGCTTCTAGCCATTTGTTGGAATCCGGGCCCACCATCGCTTCTTCATAGCTCATGGTTCATCGTTGTCCAACAACATGACCTTTAAGATAGGGTTACCACTTAGAAGTTGTACACACCCTTGTCGACCTACCAGGTTCGCTAGTAATTTGATCTGAAGCTTCATGATCATCATCGTTAGCTTTCTCTTCAACTGACGTAGTTGTCATAGAAACATCTTTCTGTGCGGCGCTACTCTCTGGTTGAAGTGAAGGTTCAACAACCTCATCAAGTTCTATCTTCCTCCCACTCAATTCTTTCGAGAGAAACTCTTTCTTGAGAAAGGACCTGTTCTTAGCGACAAACACTTTGACCTCAGATCCAAGATAGAAGGTATACCCAATCATCTTGTTTGGGTATTCTATGAAGACACAATTTTCCGCTTTGGGTTCGAGCTTTTCCGACCGAAGCCTATCGATATAAGCATCGTAGCCCCAAACCTTAAGAAACAACAACTTTGGTTTCTTGCCAAACCATAGTTCATATGGTGTCATCTCCACGGACTTAGATGGTGCCCTATTTAAAGTGAATGTAATTGTCTTTACTGCATAACCCCCAAAATAGCGGTAGATTGGTAAGAGACATCATACACCATATCCAATAAGGTTCGATTACGATGTTCGGACACACCATCATGCTATGGTGTTCTAGGTGGCGTCAACTGTGAAACGATTCCACCTTGTCTTTAGTGATTGCCAAACTCATAACTCACATACTTTCCCTTTGATCGGATCGAAGGAACTTGATCTTCTTGTTATGATGATTCTCAACTTCACTCTAAAGTTGCTTGAACTTTTCGAACATTTCAGACTTATGCTTCATTAAGTAAATATACCCATGTTTATTCAATTCACCGGTGAAGGTGAGAAAATAACGACATCCACCGCGCGCGCCAACACTCATCGGTCCGCACACATTAGCATGTATGATTTCCAACAAGTCACTTGCCCGTTCCATTGTTCCAAAGAACATGTTTTTAGTCATCTTGCCAAAGAGGCATGGTTCGCATGTGTCAAGTGATTCAAAATCAAGTGACTTCAAAAGTCCATTAGCACGGAGGTTCTTTCATGCGCTCTACACCAATATGACCTAAGCAGCAGTGCCACATGAAAGTGGTACTATCATTATGAACTCTAAATCTTTTGGCATCAATGTTATGAACATGTGTATAACTACGACCGGGATTCAATAAACCATTCACATTGGGTGCATGACCATAGAAGGTATTATTCATGTAAACAGAATAACCATTATTTTCTGACTTAAATGAATAACTGTATTGCAATAAACATGACCTGATCATGTTCATGCTCAATGCAAACACCAATGAAAACAACATTTATCTAGGTTCAACACTAATCCCGAAGGTAGAGGGAGCGTGCAATGGTGATCACATCAACCTTGGAAACACTTCCAACACACATCGTTACCTCGCCCTTAGCTAGTCCCCGTTAATTCCGTAGCTTTTGTTTCAAGTTACCAATATTAGCAACTGAACTGGTATCTAATGCCTAGGTGCTACTAGGAGTACTAGTAGGGTACACATCAATAACACACATATATCAAATATACTTTTGTTGAAGTCGACAACCTTCTTATCTACCAAGTATTTGAGGCAGTTCCGCTACTAGTGACCGTTCCCCTAATAGAAGCACTTTGTCTCGGGTTTGGGTTCTTGGGTTTCTTCACTGGAGCGACAATTGGCTTTCCATTCAAGAAGTTCCCCTGCTTGCCCTTACCCTTCTTTGAAACCAGTGCTCTTGTTAACCATCAACACTTGATGCTCCTTCTTGATTTCTACCTTTATGACCTTAAGCACGACGAACAGCTCCGGGATTATCTTCCCTTGCATGTTATAGTTCATCACGAAACTCTAGTAGCTTGGTGATAGCGACTGGAGAACTTTTGTCAATCACTCTCTTATCTGGAAGATTAACTCCCACTTGATTCAAGTGATCGAAGTACCCAGACATTCTGAGCACATGCTCACTGGCTGAGCTATTCTCCTCCGTCTTGTAGGCAAAGATCTTGTCAGAGGTCCCAACCTCTCAACACGGGCATGAGCCTGAAATACCAATTTCAGCTTCTTCGAACATCTCATATGTTCTATGGCGTTCAAAACGCTTTTGGAGCCCCGACTCTAAGAGATAAAGCATGGCGCACTAAACTATCAGGTAGTCATCAGAACGTGTCTACCAGATGTTCACAACATCCACCGACGACGCCAGAGGGGTTGGCACACCGAGTGGTGCATCAAGGACAGAAGCCTTCTGTGTAGCAGTGAGGACAATCCTCATACTACGGCCCTAGTCCGCACAATTGCTTACAATATCTTTCAACTTAGTCTTTCTCTAGGAATGCATTAAAACAAAGAGCTAAAGTGCGAGCTATTAATCCACAACATAATTTGCAAAGACAATTTAGACTATGTTCATGATAATTAAGTTCGCCTAATCAAATTATTCAATGAACTCCCACTTATATAGACATCCCTCTAGTCATCTAAGTGATACATGATTCGGATCGACTAGGCTGTGTCCGATCATCATGTGAGACGGACTAGTCATCAACGGTGAACATCTCCATGTTGATCGTATCTACTATATGACTCATGTTCGACCTTTCGGTCTCTCGTGTTCCGCGGCCATGTCTATACATGCTAGGCTCGTCAAGTTAACCTAAGTGTTTTGCATGTGTAAATATGGCTTACACCCGTTGTATTCGAACTTTAGAATCTATCACACCTGATCATCACGTGGTGCTTCGAAACAACGAGCCTTCGCAACGGTGCACAGTTAGGGGGGACACTTTCTTGAAATTTTAGTGAGGGATCATCTTATTTATGCTACCGTCATTCTAAGCAAATAATATGTAAACATGAAAAACATCACATGCAAATCATAAAGTGACATGATATGGACAATATCATATTGCGCCTTTGATCTCCATCTTCGAGGTGCGGCATGATCACCATCGTCACCGGCATGACACCATGATCTCCATCATCGTGTCTTCATGAAGTTGTCTTGCCAACTATTACTTCTACTACTATGGATAACGGTTAGCAATAAAGTAAAGTAATTACATGGCGTTTTCATTGACACGCAGGTCATACAATAAATCAAGACAACTCCTATGGCTCCTGCCGGTTGTCATACTCATCGACATGCAAGTCGTGATTCCTATTACAAGAACATGATCAATCTCATACATCACATATATCATTCATCACATCCTTTTGTCCATATCACATCACATAGCATACCCTGCAAAAACAAGATAGACGTCCTCTAATTGTTGTTGCATGTTTTACGTGGCTGCTATGGGTTTCTAGCAAGAACGTTTCTTACCTACGCAAAACCACAACGGTGATGTGCCAATTGCTATTTACCCTTCATAAGGATCCTTTTCATCGAATCCGATCCGACTAAAGTGGGAGAGACAGACATCCGCCAGCCACTTATGCATCAAGTGCATGTCAGTCGGTGGAACCTGATACGTCTCTGTCATATCTATATTTTTTTATTGTTCCATGCCAATATTCTACAACTTTTCTATACTTTTGGCAAATTTTTATACTGTTGTTGGGACTAACATATTGATCCAGTGCCCAGTGCCAGTTCCTGTTTGTTGCATGTTTTTTGTTTCGCAGAAAATCCATATCAAACGGAGTCCAAACGGGATAAAGACGGACGAAGATTTTTTTTGGAATATATGTGATTTTTGGGAAGTGAAATCAACGCGAGACGATGCTCGAGGGGCCCATGAGGCAGGGGGCGCGCCCCTGACCCTCGTGGCCACCCCATAAGGCGCTTGGTACCCTTCTTTCGCCGCAAGAGAGCTAATATCTGGATAGAGATCGTGTTAAAATTTCAGCCCAATCGGAGTTACGGATCTCCGGGAATATAAGAAACAGTGAAAGGGTAGAATCTGAGAACGCAGAAATAGAGAGAGACAGAGAGACAGATCCAATCTCGGAGGGGCTCTCGCCCCTCCCACGCCATGGAGGCCAAGGACCAGAGGGTAAACCCTTCTTCCATCTAGGGAGGAGGTCAAGGAAGAATAAGACAAAGGGGCCCCTTCTCTTCCGGTGGCATCGGAACGCTGCCGTGGCCATCATCATCACCGCAATATTCACCAACAACTTCACCGCCATCATCACCAACTCTTCCCCCTCTATGCAGTGGTGTAACCTCTCTCTTACCCGCTGTAATCTCTACTTAAACATGGTTCTCAATGCTATATATTATTTCCCAATGATGTGTGGCTATCCTATGATGTTTGAGTAGATCCGTTTTGTCCTATGGGCTATTTGATGATCAAGATTGGTTTGAGTTGCATGTTTTATTATTGGTGCTGTCCTATGGTGCTCTCCGTGTCACGCAAGTGTGAGGGACCCCTGCTGTAGGGTGTTGCAATACGTTCATGATTCTCTTATAGTGGGTCGCGTGAGTGACTGAAACACAAACCCGAGTAAGGGGGTTGTTGCGTATGGGATAAAGAGGACTTGATGCTTTAATGCTATGGTTGGGTTTTACCTTAATGATCCTTAGTAGTTGCGGATGCTTGCTAGAGCTCTAATCATAAGTGCATATGATCCAAGTAGAGAAAGTATGTTAGCTTATGCCTCTCCCTCATATAAAGTTGCAATAATGATTACTGGTCTAGTTATCGATTGCCTAGGGACAAATAACTTTCTCGTAACAAAAATCTCTCTACTAAAACTAATTTAGTTGTGTCTTTATCTAAACAGCACCTACTTTTTATTTACTTGCTCTTTATTATCTTGCAAACCTATCCAATAACACCTACAAAGTACTTCTAGTTTCATACTTGTTCTAGGTAAAGAAAACATCAAGCATGCGTAGAGTTGTATCGGTGGTCGATAGAACTTGAGAGAATATTTGTTCTGACTTTAGCTCCTTGTTGGGTTCGGCACTCTTACTTATCGAAAACTGTTGCGATCCCCTATGCTTGTGGGTTATCAGAACCAGTCTCACATAAGCGTACGTGTAAGGTCGGTCCGAGCCGCTTCATCCCACAATGCCGCCGAATCAAGATAAGACTAGTAACGGTAAGAAAATTGACCAAATCATCGCCCACAACTACTTTGTGTTCTACTCATGCATAGAATCTACGCATAGACCTAGCTCATGATGCCACTGCTGGGGAACGTAGCAATAATTCAAAATTTTCCTACGTGTCACCAAGATCAATCTAGGAGATACTAGCAATGAGAGAGAGGGATAGCATCTTCATACCCTTGAAGATCACTAAGCGGAAGCGTTACAAGAACGCGGTTGGTGGAGTCATACACGCATCGATTCAGATCGCGGTCGATTTCGATCTAAGCGCCGAACAACGGCGCCTCCATGTTCAACACACGTACAGCCCGGGGACGTCTCCTCCTTCTTGATCTAGCAAGGGGAGAGGAGAAGTTGAGGGAGAACTCCTACAGCACGACAGTGTGGTGGTGATGGAGCTCGTGGTTCTCCGGCAGGGCTTCGCCAAGTGCTACGGAGGAGGAGGAGGAGGTGTAGGAGAGGGGGAGGGGCTGCGCCAGGGGAAGGGTGTGTATCGTCTGGCAGCCCTCCCATCCCCACTATTTATAGGAGAAGGGTAGAGGGGGCCGGCCCTTCAGATCGCATCCCTAGGAGACTTGCCCCCCAAGCCAGGAGGGGCGGCTTCTAGGGAGGGAACCCTAGATAGGTTTTGGGCACCCCCACCCCTAGGAGACTTGCCCCCCAAGCCAGGAGGGGCGGCTGCCCTAGGGGAGGCACCCCCACCTCTCCTGGTTACGTGAGATGGGGTGGGAGGGGCGCACAACCCCTTCGTGGGCTGGTGTGCCCCTTCCCCTTGTCCCATAAGGCCCCCCAACATTTGCCGGGGCCTCCAAAACCCCTTTCGGACACGCTGCTCGTCACCCGATACCCCCGGAACAATTCCGGACTCCAATACCCTTCGTCCAATATATCGATCTTCACCTCCGGACCATTCTGGAACTCCTCGTCACGTCCGGGATCTCATCCGGGACTCGGAACAACCTTCGGTAACCACATACTAATTCCCATAACAACTCTAGCATCACCGAACCTTAAGTGTGTAGATCCTACGGGTTCGGGAACCATGCAGACATGACCGAGACATCTCTCCGGCCAATAACAAATAGCGGGATCTGGATACCCATATTGGCTCCCACATGTTCCATGATGATCTCATCGGATGAACCACGATGTCGAGGCTTCAATCAATCCCGTATACAATTCCATTTGTCTATCGGTATGTTACTTGCCCGAGATTCGATCGTCGGTATCCCTATACCTCGTTAAATCTCGTTACCGGCAAGTCTCTTTACTCATTCTATAATGCATGATCATGTGGCTAACTCCTTAGTCACATTGAGCTCATTATGATGATGCATTACCGAGTGGGCCCAGAGATACCTCTCCGTCACACGGAGTGACAAATCCCAGTCTCGATTCGTGCCAACCAAACAGACACTTTCGGAGATACCTGTATTGCACCTTTATGGCCACCCAGTTACGTTGTGATGTTTGCTACACCCAAAGCATTCCTACGATATCTAGGAGTTGCACAATCTCATGGTCTAAGGAAACGATACTTGACATTAGAAAAGCTCTAGCAAACAAACTTTACGATCTTGTGCTACGCTTAAGATTGGGTCTTGTCCATCACATCATTCTCCTAATGATGTGATCCCGTTATCAATGAAATCCAATGTCCATGGTCAGGAAACCATAACCATCTATTGATCAACGAGCTAGTCAACTAGAGGCTTACTTGTGACATGTTGTGGTCTATGTATTCACACATGTATTATGGTTTCCAGTTAATACAATTATAGCATGAACAATAGACAATTATCATGAACAAGGAAATATAATAATAACCATTTTATTATTGCCTCTAGGGCAGATTTCCAACGACATACACATGCATATCTCACTCGCACTCGATAGGCCCATCTAAAACTCTATCTCTCTCCCTCGTTCTCTCTCCATCTCACACGCACATACACACAATCTAATGCCTAGCTAGCCAAGTATGATGGTCCCTCACTCAATTGTAGGCACACGCAGTCCCCCTTATATGTATATGACTAGCTAATCTTAGTCTCCATCACAAACATGTGCATGGTCTATCTCGATTTCTCTCGGGGCATCTTTCTATCGTGCATGCACCTCCCTCGATCTCCCACCCATATAGTCCCCTCACGATCTCGAGGGGGTCTCTCTATCACAAACTCACCCTCTCGCCCTCCCCATGCGTCCATGTTCTCCATGTGTCCCTCTCGACCTTTGTTCCTTGTTGGCCAGACCTCTATTGGACATGTGCTATAGGGGTGTCTCTCTCCGTTGCAAACAATCACACACTAGCTATCTTCGTGTATCTCCTTGCCTCGGTTTTCTATCTCGGAGATGCATGCGTGATATGTTCACCTAAGAAACGAAAAAACACACACTCTCTCTAATTTATCGTTTGTTGTCACTTTCTCTTTCACACACATACTCTTTTTGCACACTTACTCATTCTCCTTCACACGCACATGATCCCTCTCGACTTAGGCACTCTCCTCGGTCCATAGCATATTGATTTATTGAAAAGTCAAACATCACAAAGTTTGACCATGTACGTGGAGAAAAACAATTACATCTGGAATGGCAAACATATACCATTAGATTCACCATGAGATGTAGTTTCGTATGATGTATCTTTGGTATTGAAGATATAAATAACACTTGTGTAAACCCAATCAAAGTTTCCAAAGTTTGACTTCTAAAAAAATTACATGCACGACATTATCGAGCAGATGGAATATCTCTTTCCCCCTCTCAGCTATCTGACGCACCACGAAGCCTTATCGGGGCTCCTCAATCTCTCTCAAACTTTATATCTCTCTGGTTCAGACATACACATGTCTCGCTCGCGCTATACATATAGACCCATCCAACACTCTCCGCCCTTGTTCTCTCTCTATGTGACACGCACCCCTAATAAGTACCATAATCCCTCACTTCATCATAGGCGCAAGCACTCCCCCCTAAGTATGATTATCTCCCACTAGCCATCAGGAACACACATATTGTCTCCTTCCATCCATACGTCTATCTCGATATCTCTCGGGGTATCTTCTATCGCGCACACACCTTGTCACTTGATCTCCCACCCATGTAGTCCCATCACGATCTCCATGGGATCTCTCTATGACAAACATACACTCTCTCCTCCCGATGTCTGCATTTTATCCGTACGTCTCTCTCGACCTCTCTCCCTTGTTTGTCAGACCCCTCTTGGCCACGTGCTAGGGGTCTTGCTCTCTCGGTTGCAAACAACCACACACTATCTCCTCACCTTGCTTCCGTTGTCGAAGATGCATGTGTGATATGTTTTCATAAGACACACACGTTTTTCTCGACTTTTATCATGTGTTGTCCATGTCTCTATCACACACGCACACACACTTTTTTCACTCACTCTTTTCTATTTCACTCTCTCTCTCTCTAGTTAGGGACTCTCTCACGTCCATAAGCATATGGATGTTTTGAAAAGTCAAACCTTAGAAAAGTTTGACCAGGTATATGTGGAGAAAAACATTTACATCTGGAAAGATCATTAGATTCATCACAACATGTACTTACTTCATACTATCATTTATCTTTGGTATTGTAGATATAAGTAATTTCTTTATAAACTTGGTCAAAGTTTCAAAAGTTTGACTTTAAAAAAATGTTGGACCTACATTATCGAACGGAGGGAGTAGCTCTTTCTCTCTCTCTCTCTGCTCTCTCTCACGGGCCTTCCCTCTCACACGAACACTCTATACCGACGGATTATACGCTCACTGTGTCAGTGTATAGCTCCGTATATTGTTTAGTTGACCGTTCAACCAGTCACATGCTGCCTTGTCAGCTCGTGTTCTATATCTTTGTGTGCTGGCCCATGTGGCAGTGGGTGAAAATAGGTAAACTAGAGGCCCATCTGACACGCGGTGAAGTAAACAAAGTTGAAACCACTCGGGGTAGCACCCCGCACGCTAGTAAATTGAGGGCGCATTGAGGACACACTTCTTCCGCGTGGAGGACACACTCGCGCACAATTCACCACTACGCGGCGGCATGCACAGAAGGACGCACTCGCGCACACCCAACACACAACACACACCAGCACACGTGTACACCGGCGTTGCCGCCGGTTGAGATGGACAGCGAGGCAGCCAACAAGAGGAGGCGGCTCGAGCCAAAACCGCATCCTGCGAGCATGGACTTCATCAACAACCTCCCCAATGAGATGCTGCTCGTCATCATCGGCCTCCTCCCCACCAAATCTGCCGTGCGGACCGCCCTGCTCTCCCGGCGGTGGCGCCCCCTCTGGCGCCGCGTCCCCCTCAACCTCACCGTCGACAGCTGCCTCTATGACGGGGATTGCAAACGCATGGCCGCAGTCTCCAAGATCCTTTCATCGCACCCTGGGCCAGCCAGACGCCTTGACATTTGCATGTTCAGTACCAACTGCAAGGTTCAACCCAAGTTCGACGAGTGGTTCTTATCCCCCGACCTAGATCAGCTCGAGGAGCTCAACTTTCAAGCTGGACGATGTCGCTCTCTGCCGCCGTCTGCGCTCCGCCTCGCGCCAACGCTGCGCCGCGCCAGCTTCAGCTCCTGCTATCTTCCCGAGATTAATGTCGTGCCCGCCCTTCCTCTCCCTCAACTCAAGCAACTCGACCTCTTCGACGTTGTCATCTTGAAGAAGGCTATGGAGCACTTGTTCTGCAGCTCTACTATGCTCGAGTACCTTCATCTTGAGCAGATCCACGTGTTCATTATCCTCCACATCGCCTCGACGAATCTCTGATGGATTTATGTGTCTTGATGGCCCCGCAACAAGACATCAATTGGGAAGATATCACTCCAGCTGTTCCACGTTATGGTCATTGAGAATGCGCCTTTCCTTCAGATATTACTTGTATCAGATCTAGAAGGTCCAACAAAAATCAGGGTCATTGACGCGCCGAAATTGACAGCGTTGGTTCACTCATCTGCCAAATTCTCCGAACTCTTTATTGGATCCGTAATCATTCAGGTACAACACTCATCTTCTTCTCCGTCTTCTTGAAATTCACATTTTTAATTTTCTTCTTGATATATTTATGACCGTCTTCCAGAAAATGATTCCCACAAGCTTGAGTCTATGCGCACAGTGAAGATCTTGGCAATAAAATCTATCGGCCCCAATCTGGATCAAGTTGTTGGATTCCTTACATGCTTTCCGTGCACGGAGAAGCTACTCATCGAGGTGAAACTTCTTTCCTATTAGTAAATGGTAATCACAATGTAGCTCAAATTTTTCGTAATTTTCCCAAATTACGATGACAAGTGTAGTGTACAAAACTGCATCTACGCACTGCACCGAAAGAAATGTTCTTAGTATTTTTTTCTCACGTGATTACCTGCATCGTTTTTTTGTTGTACTACTATAGTAGCCTAGGCTAGTCATAGTGGAAAGTAACTTACACTACTCCAGTAACTCTATGGTTACCCTAAGAGAAAGTACTACCTCCGTCCTGGTTTACTCTTCCTATTTTGTAGTATCAAAATTTGACCATAGATTTAACTGACAAAATGTTAATGCATGTCACTAAGAACTATATCGTTAGATTCATATTTGAACATAATTTCAAATGGTGTAATTTTTAGTGACATGCATTGGCATTTTCTTACGTAAATCTATGGTCAAAATTTTATACTAAATAAGAGGTAGTACAAAAGTGGGCTATAACGGCCCTCCACTATGTAGGGCAAAACACGTGCCAAACTCACTTTTGATGCATTTGGCATCGATGCCCCTCCATTGCTCACCTGGTGCCCCAATCTGGATCACCTACTTTGCTCCGCTGCCAAATTAATAACTCACGCAATGAAAAAACACTTGTGTGGGAGAGAGAGGACTGAGGCAATAAAAAAACACTTGTTTGGTAGAGTGAGAGGCTGGTGTAGTTGGTTTGATTGATTTGTTTATACATGTAGGTCTGTGTGCACAGCGGTGCCAACTATCTCACATCACGAGAGCGGTGCCAAAATCTTTTGATTTGACATCGATGCGTATTATGTGGCATACTTTTGTGAAATATGTCATCGGCCACATAGTGGAAGGCAACAAATTCCCAAGCTCTTCACGTACTCCTAGGTAAATGAGAGGAAAGAGAAAGAGAGAGAGATTGTGAAAAAATATCACTAGCCAACCAACCCTATCGTATGAGAGAATGATATTGGTACCTCTTGATGACACGACAATCTTATACAACCAACTGCTCTAATATGTTCTCTTCTTTTGCAGATAAAAAAAGACCCGAAAGTGAAAAATGTGATGTACTATAACAATCTCATCGAATGCCTTGATCTCCATCTTACAGAAATGGATTTGATCGACTACCGAGGCAGCACTTCTGAGATTAAATTGGCCATGTTCTTTGTTCTAGAGGCAAGCGTGCTCAAGGTAATGAGGTTTGGCATTCTCTGGCGCAACAACGAATGGCGTGCTGATCACCGGAAGCGTCTAAGCCTAAATGACAAAGTCTCCGCAGAAGCTGAATTTGTTTTTGAAACATCAAGTGGCCAGAGACTCGAAAACTTGTTTGCCCATTAGTGACTTGTCAGGGCGGTGGATTTTAGTTTGTATGATAATGCTGCATCCACCTAACGTAATGAAAGTTCTTACGTAAACTTCCTAGTAATCCCCTCTTCATAGGTGCAACATTACTCCTAACATTTGTAATATTTGTTTGAAACTTGTAATATTGTTGTGTCCTATTCCTGCATTTTCAAAATCATGCGAATCAAACAGGTCCTGAGTTGGTGATGATGTTGTGCCTGCCATCTTTCACCAATAGCCGTCGGATCTAGATCTAACGCATACAAACCAAACTTCTCCAGTTTTGCAAAAAGATGCCCGCACTTGTTCCCTATTTACAAACAACTCCTAGTCTCTCACAATCAGCTTTATCTCCTCCCCACCACATCTAGAAGGCCATGGAAAAATCTGGTGCGATGGCCGTTGCCGGCGCCGTCCACCCCCCAATCTTGGTGTTCCGTGCAATGCACGAGCATCTACGCACGGGAAATTATGTCAAACACGGCTAGTTGTAAGCAGGCTAGGTCTACAACCATGATGATAGTGACTGTAGACAGTGAGGCTGACTATGGTATGCTGAACACGGCGCCTATACTCAGGTGTCATCTCCGGCGTAGGGTCTTGTCACTTCACTGTGAGGAGCAGCACGTAATAATTTGACCAACGGATAGTATAGTGCTACTACATTGGTAGTACTACTACTAGTACTAGCACCACCGTCTGGATTTAGTAGTACTACCACGTCCATCTGGATTTAGTATTTGACTAGCAATATCTAGTAATGCATGTCACAAAAAATGTACTACCCCCTCTATAAATAAATAGATGGTGTATTGTTTTATTCCTATCGGCGAGATAACTTAATGTCTTTTTGCTACTTAGTAGGATTACGTGCAATGAACTAACCACTGCATGTGATGTTTGGTAGTCTCAAGTCATTGAAAGCATGCACGGGCACGGAGGGGGACGCAGCTTCATTGACTTACTGCACCTGCCTTTGGGTGTATGACATGTGGGCCCAACGGGTGGCTAGCCAACCTGTCATACACCCAAAGGCAGGTGCAGTAGAGGAGCGAGGAGTAGATGGCCAATGCGCACGTGAATTCAACGCAGTCTGCACTTCTCATATAAAGGCTCCCGCCAGTCCAATCTACGAAATCCTACGCACCTACGCACCCAAGGGCAAGAGTGATCACTCCAATCGCAAGATCAGTTGACTAGAAGCTAGACCCATGGAGGCGATGAACGCGAGCATCATCCGGCTGTGCCAGATGGTCCACGACGCCGGCCTGCGGCCCAGCATCGAGGAACGTCTCCAGGTAGTGCTTGAGGCCGCTAGGGCGAGAGGCCTCTTGGACGACAGCTTCGTCTCCTTGTTCGATGAGGTCCTCGTCGGCTTCCTCAACAAGTTCACCATCATCAAGAAGCTCGCGGACGACCTTGAGGTACGCCTCCAGCCCAAGCGCCTAGGCTCTGTGATGCCTGCCACCCTCAATGGCCTCTATGGTGAGAACCTCTTCGACGCACTGGTGGCCCTGCGACTGCCCGCCGTCGCGCCGGAGAATGTCCACCTCGAGGTCGCACTCGCCGCACAGCGCCTGGTGCAGCAAGACACCATCGACATAATCACCTACATCTATGCGCAAATCGTCCACAAGGACTACTACATGCAAGAGGAGGACAATAGGATGCTGGCCTTCTTGGACTGCAGGGCAACCTTGGACGACATTATTCAGAAGCACGTTGAGCTTGCCGCCAACGCCGCTACTCCTCACACGCCGGTTGGTGGCCCGGTGCACTTGGGCGTGAGGATGTCGTTGATGGATCGATATGTATCTTTATCTTTCTATCAAATCCATGTAGTAGTATATGGTACTACTAGTAATCATCTTACCTTTCGCATCAACTTCATAATTTTCCTACGTACTCCATGCATGAACCGCGCCAGAACCAAACTTCTCATTACTCTAGGGAAAATCGTTATTTCTATCTATCGATCGCGCCATGGAGCAGAACCAAATTTTACAAGTTACAAGTTCAAAAGGAAAAGCCTGCCGTGTTCGCGTCGCACCCCCACACGCTTGGCCTGGCACGCCGCTCAAGGGGGAATGTGTGCTGTGTTGCATTTTCACTTACAAGTGGGACCACAGTTGAGCAAACCGACTATCGGCAAACCCCCACCCTGCCCACCGTGCGATGGCTGAGAAAATAGGAGGGAGAAGAGATGGCTGTAGCACGTACTTGAAGAAAATTGGTGTCGGATGGGACTCGTGTGGGTGGCGTGTGCCGTACTGCTAGACATGAATGCTAGTTATGGCCCATGCCACCCCACTATATCGAGGTGCTGGTTACGTAGAACAAATTTCCTGGAGTCCGTGCTTAGCCCTCCTCTATCTCTCTTCTCAGCCAACCAGCAGACGCGCGGAGCCCATCGTCTGTTTGCTCATATGCGGTCCCACATGTCAGTGAAAACGCAAGAGGACCCACTGAACCTGCACATCTTTCACCTCGACGTGCTGGTGATGAAAAACAAATCCAATAAAGATCTTCGGTGGCCGCTTTTGGAGTTACTCAAGAGTAGTAAGATTCTATTTACAGTTTAACCCAAGATGCACATCACGTGGCTTCAACTACCACTCTATTTTCTTGCATGACACGACCTGGATGCTGGATGTCCCACGTGTCGACAAAAGGAGGAAGAACTCGGCCAAATCTCCGGTTGTGCTCTCGGATTAGACTAGTTGTGCTAACTTAAATTTTATTGTGTAGAATGGATGCAAGTTTTGGTATTGGGAAGAAGAGTACAACGATATATTGATAGAGCGCAATTTAGTAGATGCTCTAGCAGTTTTAGCTAGCATAGAGGCTAGAGATGAGACTAGTGCACTTGTTGATAGAATAGAGGCTAGACACATCTACTTCTTTACACTTGAAGAAGAAAGAAGCACGCAGGATCGAGCCTCCGCAGATCAACAGTGAATGCATCGAGAAGGCACTAATCCAACTTACAGGAGCAGTTATGGAAGTTGGAAATCTTCTAAAATGTATTCTTGTGGTTCTTGTTTTTCTAGTCAAAATTTTGGTGATGTATTTCCATGTACCAAAAAATCAATGATGAAAAAAAGATATGTGTTTGCAAAGAAAAATGTACGCGGCCAGGATGCTTCCGCGCATTCGGCGCACGGCCACCGCATCCGAGAAATGGCCCGGACACGACCCCATTGCCCTACCCAAATGGACAGAATCTGGAAAAAACGGAGGTCCATTTGGGGTCGTGCGTTGGAGTTGGCCTTACAAGTGGGACAGCAGTTGAGGAAACCGACTATCGGCAAACCCCCACCTCGCCCGCCACGCGATGGCTGAGTTAGAGAAATGACGAGGTTGAAGAGATTGTTGTAGGACGGACTCCAACAAATATGGTGTCAGATGGAAGTCGTGCTAGTGGCATGTGCCGTACTCCTGGACGTGAATGCTTGTTCTGGCCCGTGCCATCCTACTACTCCTACTACTTATAGTAGTAGTAGTATCGAGGATTCGAGGTGCTGGTTACGTACAACGAACACATTAACAAATGGCCCACCTCACACTGTGGCCAAATTTCCTGGAGTCTGTGCTAGGTTAAAAAGTGTTCTTTGTGAGGATGGGTGGCTGGTCTCAAGTTTAAAACTTGTTGTATTACGTACGTAGACGTAGAGATAGTGCAGCATGTGAAGCTAGTACAAATAGTGTACTATTGTTGATTGGCCTCATTCGATAACCTGTTGCAATGCACATATAATTATGTATTCGGAGAATATATATATGTTTTGCCTCGTCGCAGCACCCACTCAGAGAAGCGACTCGAAAGCCATTCATAAATTTGTAATTTTACCACACATATCATTTTATTACATACAACTGGTCATCAACCCACAACGACAACAAGGATACATTATAAATACTAAAGTTTTCATCACACAACAAATAACAAGGAATGAAATGAACTTCAACTCAACCAATCCTCGGCATTGGAAACGCTTGGTTTGAACCACAAGTGATTCTCTGGGAATGGCCAGCTACTGTCAATCTCGAGACCAATGCAGGACTGATCATCCAGGCTGAAGCGACCTACTATATCACGACCAGGGTAGGGAACCACCGCAATGTCCGACGTATAGATACAGTTGCTTCTCATAAATGGTAGTAACATTGTGTCAATAGCAGTTGGATCACCTTTCACCATCATTGGATAGTTTTGTCCAAGGAAGACCGAGTTTGCTCCAAGACTATCAATACTTTATCAGGGAGAAGGTGTTGGCGCTAGCACAGTAGTATCCATCCCGAATACCATACAACGGGTGTTGGAATAGGTCCGGAGAGTGCGACCATGGGAGACAACACCTGCTTCCTTAGTAGTAACATCAGCAGTGGGCTGTATACAGACAAGAAGGAGTGATCCATCGGAAGTTGCCAGGCGCCACTGAGTATATCGGCCCTCCTCGTCCTCATCTCCCCCTTGCTTATAAAAATTTTCAAGTATAGGTGGTGGAATGTCCACAGGACCTTGGAAACACAAGAATAAGGTTAATTAGTAGAGAAGGGAAACTTGCTAACTCGCATGCATGTGGATGAAACAATTATAATTATGATGGAAGACAAACGTACCGAAACTACGAGGATCCCATGCAAAAACAGTGCCACGAGTGGTGGCAGCAAACACAAGACCCTCATATTCAATTGCATCACAGTACACATCCATGTATAGAAACTGATTTTTGAGTAATATCCATCCAGTCGAACCACGAAGGAGGGTAACAAACTTGTCGAAGATAGCAACAACTTGATAGTTCTTGTAATTCCAAGAGCGGTTGGGAACTCGAGAAATTGCTATCTTCCATAGACGACAGTCACCATGATCATATTTGAACGTACGTAGATCATCTCTGTGCTCAACCTCAGGGCACTCGGAGATTTTTGGAAGTGGAATCCGCTGACGGGTGTACACATTCACAAGTTCCCACTCGCAATTGTACCGAATATAAACAACCCAATCTCCATTTGCGCCTGCCCAAGCCTTGCCCTCAAGCGATGGCATCTTAACATCATACATATCATTATCAAGCGGCATCAACTTGCACAAGGCGAGGCTTCGCTCGTCCCCGCGCCACTCAGCAGGGTCACGACGAAGAAGATAGGTGTAACACCCTCGATGCAGCTATATCTCCCACGTGTCGAAGCACGACTTAGAGGCATAACCGCATTGAAAGCTATGTCGCAAGTGAGGTAATCTTCACACAACCCATGTAATACATAAGGGAAAGAGATACATAGTTGGCTTACAATCGCCACTTCACACAATTACATGAATAAAGCATTACATCAACCATATACAATCAAGGTCCGACTACGGAACCAAAATAAAAGAAGACTACCCCAAATGCTACACAGATCCCCGATCGACCCATCTGGGCTCCACTACTGATCAACTAGAACAAAACAACACAAACGACAAGATCTTCATCGAGCTCCTCCTTGAGCTTGGTTGTGTCACCTGGAATGGCATCAACGGCACCTTCAAGCTGGTTTTGAAAGTAACTGTGAGTCACGGGGACTTAGCAATCTCACACCCTCGCAATCAAGACTATTTAAGCTTATGGGTAGGTAAAAGGTATGTGAGGTGGAGCTGCAGCAAGCGACTAGCATATTTGGTGGCTAACATACGCAAATGAGAGCGAGAAGAGAAGGCAAAAGCACGGTCGAGAATCTATGATCAAGAAGTGATCCTAGAACAACCTACGTCAAGCATTACTCCAACACCGTGTTCACTTCCCGGACACCGCCGAAAAGAGACCATCATGGTAACACACGCAGTTGATGCATTTTAATGAAGTTAAGTTTTAGGTTTTCTACTGTAGGATCGAAAGTATGTCTAGAGGGGGGTGATTAGACTACTTGACCAAATAAAAACTTAACCTTTTCCCAATTTTAGTTCTTGGCAAATTTTAGCTATTTTAGGACAAGTCAAGCAATCATCACACAATTCAAGCAAGCATGCAAAGAGTATATTGGCAGTGGAAAGTAAAGCATGCAACTTGCAAGAATGTAAAGGGAAGGGTTTGGAGAATTCAAACGCAATTGGAGACACGGATGTTTTTCCCGTGGTTCGGATAGGTGGTGCTATCCTACATCCACGTTGATGGAGACTTCAACCCACGAAGGGTAACGGTTGCGCGAGTCCATGGAGGGCTCCACCCATGAAGGGTCCACGAAGAAGCAACCTTGTCTATCCCACCATGGCCATCGCCCACGAAGGACTTGCCTCACTAGCGGTAGATCTTCACGAAGTAGGCGATCTCCTTGCCCTTACAAACTCCTTGGTTCAACTCCACAATCTTGTCGGAGGCTCCCAAGTGACACCTAGCCATTCTAGGAGACACCACTCTCCAAGAAGTAACAAATGGTGTGTTGATGATGAACTCCTTGCTCTTGTGCTTCAAATGATAGTCTCCCCAACACTCAACTCTCTCTCTCATAGGATTTGGATCTGGTGGAAAGAAGATTTGAGTGGAAAGCAACTTGGGGAAGGCTAGAGATCAAGATTCATGTGGTAGGAATGGAATATCTTGGTCTCAACACATGAGTAGGTGGTTCTCTCTCAGAACATATGAGTTGGAAGTGTAGATGTGTTCTGATGGCTATCTCCACGAATGAAGAGGAGGTGGAGGGGTATATATAGCCTCCACACAAAATCCAACCGTTACACATAGTTTTCCAATCTCGGTGGGACCGAATCAAAAAACTCGGTCGGACCGAAACGTAAACCTAGTGACCGTTAGAGATTTTCGGTGGGACTGACATGCAACTCGGTAGGACCGATTTTGTTAGGGTTAGGGCATAACGTGATCTCGGTGAGACCGATTACACAAACTCGGTGAGACCGATTTTGGTAATAATCTAACCTGTGAGTTGGTCAGGTAAACTCGGTGGGACCGATTTGCTCTTTCGGTGAGACCGAAAAGTTACAAAAAGGAAACAGAGAGTTTACATTGCAATCTTGGTGGGACCGATCCGCTCTTTCGGTGAGACCGAAAAGTTACGAAAGGGAAACAGAGAGTTTGCAATCCCATCTCGGTGAGACCGAGATCCCTATCGGTAGAACCGATTTGCTAGGGTTTGGCAGTGGCTTATGACAAGTGAAACTCGGTGGCGCCGGATAGGAAGAATCGGTAGGACCGAGTTTGGCTTAGGGTTTAGGTCATATGTGGATATGGGGAAGTAGTTGAGGGGTTCTGGAGCATATCACTAAGCACATGAAGCAAGAGGCTCATTAAGCAACACCTCGTCCCTCCTTGATAGTATTGGCTTTTACTAAAGACTCAATGTGATCTTGGATCACTAAAATATAAAATGAAGAGTCTTGAGCTTTTGAGCTTGAGCCAATCCTTTGTCCTTAGCATTTTGAGGGTTCCATTTCACCATCCATGCCATGCCAATCATTGAGCTTTCCTGAAATAATCATCTTGGAATAGCATTAGCTCAATGAGCTATATGTTGTTATGAATTACCAAAACCACCTAGGGATAGTTGCACTTTCAATCTCCCCCTTTTTGGTAATTGATGACAACATATAGATCAAAGCTTCGACAAATGATAATAAGAATGAATTACATCATCACTTTGAGAAGTATGTGATAAGTAAGAGCTCCCCCTAAATTTGTGCATATTTAAAATTTGCTTTGGACTGCAAATGCACAAGAAGTTAGAATCATGGGTTACTCTTCCATGTCACATACATCTTGGTGGAGCGCTTAAAATGATAAGAATGAAATACATGCACTCATCACCAAAGAAAAGTGAATGACCACATAAGATAGATAAGATATATCAAGCATGCATAAGTGTAGCTTATGATCAAACACATGATCATCAATGTCTCACAAGCATATCAAAGTATCTCGACCAAGAGCAAACAATGTTCGAAGAACCACCAAATAAAGCAAGAGAGAAAAACAGCACTCTCTCTCGAAGCCTATGATCTATACATTTTCTCCCCCTTTGGCAACAAGTTACCAAAAAGTTCCTAGAAAATGCAGAGTGCTAAATCGACACTCAGGCTTGATCTTCAGGTGGTGGTGGAGTCCGGATCACTCCAAGGACGAAGGCTTCCGTAGACGTGGTTGGAGTTGGAGCTGAAGTGGATGCTGGAGCAGGTTGGGCTGGTGCTGCGGCTGGAGCTAAGGCGGTTGCTCTTGTGTCAGGAACTGGCACTGCAGACGACCTCGGTCCTCGTGGCACTCTGGCAAAGGCATCAGTGGTTGTCTTCCCTTCCCTCTCCTGCATGCCATCTTGGAGCTGCTCCACTATAGTCTGAATCTCTGTCACCTTGATATCCAAGTCATAGAACTTTTGTTCTACGATTCTCTCTAGGCTTGCCTGGTTTTGAGTTAGGGTGGCCAGTCCTTTCTCAATCCGCATGGTGGATGCAATCAAGTAAATGAGCTGCTCTTGCTTGTTCTTCAAGAAGTACTCAGATGCCTCCTCTTGAGTTGGAATCTTGGCAGCTTTCTCCTTTATTGCCTTCTCCTTGGCTTGTGCATGGGCTGAAGATGGTTCATCTTTGGTCATCACAACTTGGTTGTCCTCGAACTCTGGATAGATAGGCAAATGTTCCTTGTCCAACAAGTATGTGTCTGTGCCCATTCTTGAGTTAATCAACATCTGGATCTGAGGGGCATATCCACAGCTCCTCTTCTGATCTGCTGCAGTCCTCTTGATATTCTCTACAATGAGGCTCATGACCTTGAATTTCTGAGGCACATCAAAGATATGTAGCAAGTTAATGGCATGACCTCTGATCATCCTGTGATCTCCAGACTTGGGCAAAAGTGTGTGCCTAAGGATCCAGTTGATGGTTGGCAGCCCTGACAGAAGATAATGCACTGAGCCAAACTTGAACGTATCAAGTGCTTCATTTGGAATCTCCTTGTACATGTTTGACATTGAGTTATGATCCATCTTCTTCTTGGAATAGACATCCAAGTCATCCTCATGCTCCTCTGGGGCATTGATAAGCTGTGCCCACTCAGCAACTATTGATTGGTACCTCGTACCTTCAGACATCCAAATTATCTTCCTACCTGGATAAAAATGTGATGTGGAGTAGAACTGCATGATAAGCTCCTCATTCCACTTTGTGAGCTTCTGCCCAACAAAGTCCTCTACTCCACATGCCTTGAAGTTGTCCTGTACTCCAGGGTAGTGCTCTTCATTCTCCTTGATATATTCCCAGTTGACCCATCTCATACCCCAAACTATGGGCTTCTTGGCAAGCAAAACTATCTCGTAGAAATCTTGTTGTTCCTTGGTGTGAAACCTGTAATCAACAGCAGTCCTCCTCCTAATAGCATAGGGATCTGCTTCTCTCCACTTCCTCAGCCCTGAGTCTCTTCTGAGCTTCATATCCTCAGCCACAGGATGAGCATCATCGTGGTCTGGGATCTTGGGCTTGAGCTTTCTCAGAACATGTTCTTCATCATCTTCTTCAACAACAGTCTCAGGCACTGGGGCCTTGTTCTTCTCAGCAGCTAGGATGCTTCTTGTATTCCTCTTTGGTTTTGGCTTTGGAGCTGGCTTGGCCTTGGAAGCAGTTGCTCCTGATCTTATGGCATCACCCATCAGCTTGCCTGCCTTAGGAGCTGGTGCAGCAACCTCTTCTTCCTCTTCCTCTTCTTCCATGATGGAAGCCTTTCCAAGCACTTTGGCTATGGTCTTCTTGACCCTCTCCTTCCTTTTCTTTCCTTCTGCAGCAGCTGGCTCTATGGGAGTGGGCTTCTCAGGAATCTTGGTTGAAGCTCTGGCCTTTGGCATAGGCTGCCTGCCTGCTGGCCTTTTGACCTTCATCCCTAGCTTTTATGCTCTGTGCTGGGCCATATTCTTTCTTGAGCACAGTTCTCTTTGATGTGGCTTCCTCTTCATCTGCCACATAATCTTCATCCTCGGAATCTGAAGTTCTCTTCTTCCTCTGTCTGGTGGCAGCTTTTGGCAGGTTGCTAGGGGTGCTCCTGCTGCCATCATCTGAAGAACTTGAGGGACTAGTGCCCTCACTCATTTGCACTTGCTGCTCTGACAAATTTTGGCTATCACTTTGGTCTGACATGATGAACAAGCTGACTGCTGACCCTGTGAATAGATTATAGATGAGGTAGAGTGGATGAGCATCACAAAATGCAGAGATTTTTGCAAGAGAATGATTCAAAAACTTAGTTTTAGTTTCCCACAGAAAGCATTTCGGATCTACTGATTTTTAAACTCGGTGATACCGAAGCAGTTTTTGGAACCTAAACTAGTGAACTCGGTCAGACCGAGTCACAGTTCGGTGGCACCGAGACTGCTAGGGTTTCACAAAGTTCCAAAATCGGTCACACCGATTAGTAATACTCGGTCAGACCGAGTCTCACTTGTGCAATGGCATAAGCCAAATGGGTGGGACCGAGTTTTTCAACTCGGTGGGTCCGAGATGGTTTCGGCGGAAACCTAACCCTAAAATTTTCGAATCAAACCTAATCTACGAGTTCATTGACTGGATAGAAGTTTATCAATCGTGGCAAGAATCATTATGATCACAATGTGCTAGGAATCGGATTGGGGAATAGCACAAAGATCGAGTCCATACCCTAGTTCGGCGGAGACTCGCTACAGCGGCAACGGCTGGGTTGATTTCCGTTGACGGCGACGGAGACCAACGACTGGAGGCGGCTGGCGGCGAGGAGACGATCCGGAGACCACGTTGGCAGAGCGAGCTATCGTGCGGGCGAAGGGGTTCGGAGAAATTTCCAAATTTTTGCCCGTGACTATATATAGCCCGACCCTGTCGGTGTGACCGAGTGGAACAACTCGGTGGCACCGAGATGCAAAACTGTATACAGTTGTTGCAACTCGGTGTGACCGAATGGTTCAAATCGGTTGCACCGAGATCGAAAACATAGATCAACTTAATGATCTCGGTAAGACCGAAAGTGGGGTATTGGTCAGACCAATAATCACAAAGAGGTTTTGGAAGTTTAAGTCTATGACGAATCAGGGACTCCGAGTGCTCCTCACACAGAGTGGTTCGAATCTGACTTGATCAAATTTTGTGATGTAGCATGAATAGAGTTTGAGACGAGAAAAGCATAGATAGCTAGAGGAGGTTCTTAGGCATCCTTGTCCATCCACTTGGCAAAGGAAATAAAACCAAACAATCAAAACAACAAGTGGATGTCCTCGAATGAGTAAAATATGCAACCAACATGCTCACACAATAAGATGGCAATAGAAATATGTGACAAAGCATGCACAACCAATTCTAGCATCTATCAAGCAATTTGCGATGACTAGGTCATCTATATATGAGTATATTGACTTAGGAGTCAAGTGAGAACACTTGATCATAGGTCATACTCATCGTTTAAGCTTAAGTGGGGTTACCACTTTTACATAAAGTATTGTCGTGTTCACATCTTTAGAGTTGCTTTAGCTCAAGTCTTAGAGTAAAGCTCCCCCTAGATGTGATATCCCCCCTAAGAGGGATGAACTAACCTTGGGTTTTGTCGATGATGACTTCATGTAGATGTTGAAGATGTGGATGCTCAATGTTGATGTAGATCACTTGGAGCTATCTATTTGAGTGAATTGCACTTTCAATACCTACATGGGTTAGTCCCACAAGGAACAAACAAGGATATCCATAGACATAGAGTGATGCACACAGAAGATGATGTCCATGAAAACTTTAGGTTACCTTGTCCCTTGTCTTACCAACAAGAGGGTTTGTGACTCCTTGAACTAGTGCAAGATGTGGAAGTTGATTGCACTTGTTCTTGCCAAAATGATAAGAATGAAGTATGTTGGCGGAGTCACCCTCAAGAACTCTCTAGTTCTTCTTCTTTTGGATCCACACCATCTTGATGGGAATCCTTGGAGTTGTAGTCATACTTGATGAAGTGGAACTTGAAGTAGTCTTGGGAATCCACTTGACTAAGGTCTTAGGAGCTTCTTCAAATGCATCAATTTCCACTTGAAGCTTGTCCTTGCCTTTTTGCTTGTAGTCTTGTGGTGGAAGATCATCTTGAGCTTGTGTCCCCTTGAAGGAAGTATCATACTTCTCTTGTTGAGGAACAAACTTTGTCTTGGGTATTGATCTTCTTCCCACTCAACTCCATTGGCATTGAACTTTCGTTCAAAACCAACACCTTGATTCTTCCGGTGCATTCCTTGCTTGTGCACAATTTCCTCGAATTGCTTACTCCCGGCAAGGCTTTTGTACACTCCTATCTCTATAATTCCCTTCAATAAGCTATTTTCTTGCTCAAGTGTAACTTGGCTAAGAGAATCATTAGTGGAACCAAGAGAACTACTAGAAGCAACAATATTGGATTTAGCATGATCATTGTTACTACTAGAGGAAGAATCTTTCTTGTTCTTGTTACTAGACTTGACTTGAGGCATGTAAGTGGATAAGAGTAAACGCTTGGCAATGTAAGAAGAACTTTTCTTGCGGAGATCATCATTGATTGCCTTTAAAAACTCATGCTCTTGCTCAAGATTGAGCTTTTCAAAGCGTAACTTCTCATGAGCTCTTAAAAGTTCTCGATGATCTTCGAAGATAGTTTCATGAGCTAACTTAAGAGTGTTTAGTTCTTTAGTTAGAGCCTCAACATTCTCCTTATCATTGTCATTTGTTTTATCTTGATTAGCATGATTAATTGACGTTTCATCATAGTATTCATCACTAGAGTTGTCAACAAGTAACTCATCATCACCTAACAAGTCATCTTCATCACTATTAAAATCAACATACTCGGGGTGTGTTACCTTAGGACCTTTGGCCATGAAGCATCTTCCAATTCCTTCATTTGGTGAGTCAAATATGTCGTAGGAGTTGGTTGACACAAGTGCTAGACCGGCAACACCTTCATCTTGAGTATATTCGGAATCAGAGTGATAACTTCTCTCGGAGTGGCTGTCGGAGTCGGAGCCGGATACCCATTCACCAACATGAGCTTGATGTCTTCGTTTTGTGTAGCTCCTTGATGATTTTTCCTTCCTTTCCGAATCCTTGCTTCTTCGTGAGTATCTTCGTTCATAACGATCATCTCTACTCCTTCTCTCTCTTGGTGGTGATTCTTCTTTTTTGCTTCTTCCTTTTGGAGAGTCTTCTCTTCTTTTGTAGGGAGCCGTACACTCATTGGAAAAGTGTCCGGGTCTTCCACAATTGTAGCAGTTAAACCCTCGACTAGAAGATCTTTTGTCATTGTAGGACCTTGACTTGAAGCTTATATCGTTGCTTCTACTCTTGTAGAACTTGTTGAAGTTCTTCACCATTAATCTCAATTCTTCATTGAAGCTTTGTTTCTCACTTGATGATGTAGGGTTTTCACATGAGGCTTTGTAGGCACCACTAGATTTGTTGTGAAGTTCCTCTTTATCCTTAAGTGACATCTCATGAGCAACAATTCTTCCAATTACCTCCGTTGGCTTGAGATCTTTGTAATTGGGCATCATTTGGATCAATGTGCACACGGTATCATATTTTCCATCCAAGGCTCTTAGAATCTTCTTGATGATGAATCTATCGGTCATCTCTTCACTTCCTAAGCCGGCAATCTCATTTGTGATGAGAGCAAGCCTAGAGTACATTTCAGCGACACCTTCACCATCCTTCATTTTGAACTTGTCAAGTTGACTTTGAAGCACATCCAATTTGGATTCCTTGACGGAGTCGGTACCTTCGTGCATATCAATCCAAGTGTCCCAAATTTCCTTTGCATTCTCAAGACGGCTGATTTTGTTGAATTCTTCGGGGCACAATCCGTTGAAGAGAATATCACAAGCTTGAGCATTGTATTGCAACATCTTCAACTCATCCGCGGTAGCTTCACGGTTTGGTTCTCTCCCATCAAAGAAGTCACCTTGCAAACCAACACACACAATAGCCCAAACGGCGGGGTTATGTCCAAGAATATGCATTTTCATTTTATGCTTCCAACTAGCAAAATTAGTACCATCAAAGTAAGGACCTCTACGGTGATAATTTCCCTCGCTAGACGCCATACTCTCCTAGGTTGTGAAACCAAGGCTATGACCACCAAAAGCTATGGAAATCAAAGCAAATGGAGACCAAGGCTCTGATACCACTTGTAGGATCAAAAGTATGTCTAGAAGGGGGTGATTAGACTACTTGACCAAATAAAAACTTAACCTTTTCCCAATTTTAGTTCTTGGCAGATTTTAGCTATTTTAGGACAAGTCAAGCAATCATCACACAATTTAAGCAAGCATGCAAAGAGTATATTGGCAGCGGAAAGTAAAGCATGCAACTTGCAAGAATGTAAAGGAAAGGGTTTTGAGAATTCAAACGCAATTGGAGACACGGATGTTTTTCCCGTGGTTCGGATAGGTGGTGCTATCCTACATCCACATTGATGGAGACTTCAACCACGAAGGGTAACGGTTGCGCGAGTCCACGGAGGGCTCCACCCACGAAGGGTCCACGAAGAAGCAACCTTGTCTATCCCACCATGACCATCGCCCACGAAGGACTTGCCTCACTAGCGGTAGATCTTCACGAAGTAGGCGATCTCCTTGCCCTTACAAACTCCTTGGTTCAACTCCACAATCTTGTCGGAGGCTCCCAAGTGACACCTAGCCAATCTAGGAGACACCACTCTCCAAGAAGTAACAAATGGTGTGTTGATGATGAACTCCTTGCTCTTGTGCTTCAAACGATAGTCTCCCCAACACTCAACTCTCTCTCATAGGATTTGGATCCGGTGGAAAGAAGATTTGAGTGGAAAGCAACTTGGGGAAGGCTAGAGATCAAGATTCATATGGTAGGAATGGAATATCTTGGTCTCAACACATGAGTAGGTGGTTCTCTCTTAGAACATATGAGTTGGAAGTGTAGATGTGTTCTGATGGCTCTCTCCACGAATGAAGAGGGGGTGGAGGGGTATATATAGCCTCCACACAAAATCCAACCATTACACACAGTTTTCCAATCTCGGTGGGACCGAATCAAGAAACTCGGTCGGACCAAAAAGTAAACCTAGTGACCGTTAGAGATTTTCGGTGGGACTGGCATGCAACTCGGTAGGACCGATTTTGTTAGGGTTAGGGCATAACGTAGTCTCGGTGAGACCGATTACACAAACTCGGTGAGACCGATTTTGGTAATAATCTAACCAAAGAGTTGGTCAGGTAAACTTGGTGGGACCGATTTGCTCTTTCGCTGAGACCGAAAAGTTACAAAAAGGAAACAGAGAGTTTACATTGCAATCTCGGTGGGACCGATCCGCTCTTTCGGTGAGACCGAAAAGTTACGAAAGGGAAACATAGAGTTTGCAATCCCATCTCGGTGAGACCAAGATCCCTATCGGTAGAACCGATTTGCTAGGGTTTGGCAGTGGCTTATGACAAGTGAAACTCAGTGGCGCCGGATAGGAAGAATCGGTAGGACCGAGTTTGGCTTAGGGTTTAGGTCATATGTGGATATGGGAAAGTAGTTGAGGGGTTTTGGAGCATATCACTAAGCACATGAAGCAAGAGGCTCATTAAGCAACACCTTATCCCTCCTTGATAGTATTGGCATTTCCTAAAGACTCAATGTGATCTTGGATCACTAAAATATAAAATGAAGAGTCTTGAGCTTTTGAGCTTGAGCCAATCCTTTGTCCTTAGCATTTTGAGGGTTCCACTTTCACCATCCATGCCATGCCAATCATTGAGCTTTCCTGAAATAATCATCTTGGAATAGCATTAGCTCAATGAGCTATATGTTGTTATGAATTACCAAAACCACCTAGGGATAGTTGCACTTTCATCTACAACCGGACATTAACAAATTCCCATCTGCCCATAACCGTGGGCATGACTTTCAAAAGTTCAATCCCTGCTGGGGTGTCCCAACTTAGCCCATCACAAGCTCTCACGGTCAATGAAGGATATTCCTTCTAGCGGGAAGACCCAATCAGGCTCGGAATCCCGGTTACAAGACATTTCGACAATCGTAAAACAAGACCAGCAACACCGCCCGAATGTGCCGACAAATCCCGATAGGAGCTGCACATATCTCGTTCTCAGGGCACACTCAGATGAGACTAGCTACGAGTAAAACCAACCCTCAAGTTTCCCTGAGGTGGCCTAGCAGGCAGCTCAGTTTGGACCAACACTCAGAGGAGCACTGGCCCGGGGGGGTTTAAATAAAGATGACCCTTGAGTCTGCAGAACACAAGGGAAAAAGAGGCTAGGTGGCGAATGGTAAAACCAATGTTGGGCATTGCTGGAGGAGTTTTATTCAAGGCGAACTGTCAAGGGCTTCCCATTATAACCCAACCGCGTAAGGAACGCAAAATCCGGGAACATAACACCGATATGACAGAAACTAGGGCGACAAGAGTGGAACAAAACACCAGGCATAAGGCCGAGCCTTCCACCCTTTACCAAGTATATAGATGCATTAATTAAATAAGATATATTGTGATATCCCAACAAAATATCCATGTTCCAACAAGGAACAAACTCCAATCTTCACCTGCAACTAGCAACGCTATAAGAGGGGCCGAGCAAAGCGGTAACATAGCCAAAACAACGGTTTGCTAGGACAAGGTGGGTTAGAGGCTTGGCTTAACAATATGGGAGGCATGATAAGAAAGTGGTAGGTATCGCAGCATAGGCATAGCAAAAGAGCGAGCAACTAGCAAGCAAAGATAGAAGTGATTTCGAGGGTATGGTCATCTTGCCTGAAATCCCGCAAGGAAGAGGAATGAGTCCATGAAGAAGACAAACGGACGTAGATGAACTGATCCTCACAAACGTGACGTTATCGGAACTAACCCGAAGAAGCAACACCGGAAAGAAGCAAAACAACAAAGTAAACAACCCTCACACAAGCATGGCATGATGCACAACCAAGTATGATGCATGTGCGGTTTAAATATGCATGGCATGGAAAAGTGCAACAAACAATACTACAATTTAAGTGGAGCTCAATATGCAACGAGTTGCATATTGACGGAACACCACATGACTTATTTAGTTCTCTCTCGGTTATGTACCCAACAATATTAAATGTTGTTAAGCATGTCAAGAGGTGAAACATAACAAAACTATACCATCTAAACAATTTAAATGGGGCCGGATATAACAAATAACGAATCCGGTAAATCCCCATATGCCTTAGTGATTTAATGCAACAACAATTTTAAACATTTTAATTGTTGTTATCATGATGCGGATGACATGAGCAAGTTTTATGCAATATTTATGAAAAAGTTGGCATGAACATGGTATGAAGCATTTGGTCACCATGGCGGAAGGGAAGGGTGCCACGGCAACATATCGGTATCGATAACTCGATTGAGATACCGATGCAAAAGAGAAGGATGCGGACATGTGGAACACGCAAGAGATGGTGGGGTGCTCCCGGTAACCGGGTTCCCATGAGTCGATGGCATGGAAGCGAGAGACACTCCGGACACGATGCAGACAAAGGGTGCATCTCATACAACACAAGCATTAGTTCTCGGACAATCATCTCAGGGTTATACCTTCGAAGCGTGCGTTTTCAAAGTGTATTGAGTCGGCGTAGAGGAAGTAGTGGAAGTAGACGTTCTCGGACGTCGAGGGAAGTAGTGGTTCACACGACGGTAGTCGAAGTAGTCGTCCTATCGTTCATCGGAGATCATCGGAGCGGTAGTGGAAGTAGAGGCTCACGACGTCTTGTCGAAAAATCACGGTGGCGGTAGTCGTACACATGTTGTAGTCGAACTTGATGGAACCAATGTCCTCGAGGGTAGTCGTGGTACTCGGGGTCTTCGGACTTTCCAGTCCCGTTCTTGCGACGGTAATCGTTCACGTCCCGTGGAAGTTCGAGTCACCGGTAAAGGATCTTGGCGGTCCAGAGGGGGTACTTGTCAGATCCACAACACTATGACCATTCATGGCAGAGGAGGTTGATGTTCACGGGTCTCCCAAAGGCGTCGTGGTACTTGGCGACATCCGATACATAGAGGTACTTGGCAGTTTTGTGTAGACGGACTTTCGGTGGTCTAGGACCGGTTGAACTTGGTGTATCCGACAGCGGAAAGCACACAACCCGCAGTCGGTGGAGTTTGTGGGCACGCAGAGGAAGGTCGGCGAGGATTTGGCACGGCAGAGCGCTACAACGAAGCCAGCAGGGTCCTCGGGCCACGCGAGGGAGAGGAGCGGCGCAAGGCGGCGCTGGGTGACTGCGGGCATGCCCCAGCGGCCTTGGTCGCCGGCAGCAGAGGGGCGAGGCGAGCGGCAGCCTCCTGCGGACGTGGACGGCGGCGCTGCAGAAGGACAGCGGCAGCAGGGTGCGAAGGAGCTTGGGGAGGTCGATCTGGTCGCCTCCGAGGCTTGGGCACGCCAGAGCTTCGAGCTGTAGGCAGCGGACAGCATCGATGGCTGCTCCCGGAGCTTTGCCAGAGGCGCGCGGACAAGGCAGGGCACGGGAGCTTGAGGTCGATGGCGTCGGGCGCTGGCCAACGCACTCGTCAGGGACGCGTGCGGCAGGGAACTCCTGCCAGTTCGGTCGGCCAGCGACGAGGCTGAGGAAGGAGGAGGGAGAGGGGAACGTGACGAGGGCACGGTGCTGCTCGTGGGCTTGGACTCCGCCGGCCAGAGCGACAGCAGGGAGCTCCTGCTCCAGCCAAATATGGCGTTGGGAGGAAGGGGAGAGAGGCGACGCGAGGATGGAGGCAGCGGGGGCGATGGAAGAGAGGGGCGTGCGCGATCTGGGGAGCTCCTCTCCCTGGCGATGCGGTGCAGGGTGTGTGAGGCGGTGGGAGTAGGAACGAGGAGGAGGGGATCGAGAGGAGAGGGTTCGAGCGGGGTGACTGCGCTTGCGTGAGGGTGACGGCGTGAGGGAGAGAGCGAAGGGAGAGAGCTGGGGATTCGGTCGGGGCTAGGGTTAGAATGTGCAAATGGGCCTTGGGCCAACTGGTGGTGGGCTGGCTGAGCTTAGGAGGGTTAGCTGGGCCGCTAGCTGCCGCTTCGGAGCAAAAAGGCCAACCTCTTGCTATTTCCCATTAACAGAAAAGTAGACAGAAGGAAAAGGGAAGGAAAGAAATAGCTAGGGGTTTTGGAAAATGCTGAAACTTCTCCTGCCGAGTCTAAGAATTATACTTAGCCCAAGAAAAGAAGTTTCACGCGATATAGAAGAGTTTAATTCAAGTTCATTTGAATTTAATTCAAATGGTTTGAACTAGGACGAGGTTTTAGGGGTGACCAAAAATGTTGAGATTTTTGGTGGAGCTTCAGAAAGCGATAAAAGAATATGAGGACAAAGTTTGGAGACCAAATTTGAATCAGAAAAGGCACGAAAACATTTGCAAGTGTTTATGGTTAATTCCAAATTAATGGAATAGATATTATAGCTCTCTAAATATCGAGAGGATATGTTGTAAAGAGAATCACCATGTGAATTCCCTCGGTTTAAATGGATCAAAGGTCCATGCCATTATTTAGTTGAGTTGCAAAAGATTTAAGAGATGATGGCATGAAGACATGATGCAACGAACCAAACAAATCACACGACGAAACCCGGAAACCCTAGAAGGCATCTGAACCTCCGGTCTTGGGGCATCACAATAGGGGAGATCAAACCGCTCCTGGACCCTTATGTTCCTTGTAATGATGTTATTAGTTGAGTCGAGAATGTTCTTGAACGAACCTGCCATGCTAGCCAAGGTGATGACGTCGCACCGATCAATGAGTTCCCCCACCACGTCATCTTTTAGTTCGAGGCAAGAATAACGGGGTCGTTTCTGGCTTGTTCCCTCCACGGAGAAGACGATCGAACAATGGCAGAAGGAAGGGTGAAGGCAAATGGAGGAGGGAGGAAGAGCGTGCGACAGCAGTTCCAAATCAAGAAGGATAGGGAAGAGTCGGTGGACGGTAGCCAGTTTGCCACGGTACACGAAGAGGCGCCCCGGCCTACACGTCCTTTCGTAAATTGTACAAAAGGACTCGCCGTCGTCTCACTGACATGTTGGAACGGGACCACATGTCAACGAAACATGGTGTGTAATTTCTCGTGCAAAATGCGATCTGGCCGCGTTGGCCCGCGGTGCCGCATTAGTTATCAACCTTTATTTTTTAACATACAATCTGAGTGGATAGTGATGTCTACTACACAACCTTCTTCTTGTAGACGTTGTTGGGCCTGCAAATGCAGAGGTTTGTAGGACAGTAGCAAATTTCCCTCAAGTGGATGCCCTAAGGTTTATCAATCCGTAGGAGGCGTAGGATGAAGATGGTCTCTCTCAAGCAACCCTGCAACCAAATAACAAAGAGTCTCTTGTGTCCCCAACACACCCAATACAATGGTAGATTGTATAGGTGCACTAGTTCGGCGAAGATATGGTGATACAAGTGCAATATAGATAGTAGATAAAGGTTTTTGTAATCTGAAATTATAAAAACAGCAAGGTAACTAGTGATAAAAGTGAGTACAAACGGTATTGCATTGCTAGGAAACAAGGCCTAGGGTTCATACTTTCACTAGTGCAAGTTCTCTCAACAATAATAACATAATTGGATCACATAACTATCCCGCAACATGCAACAAAGAGTCACTCCAAAGTCACTAATAGCGGAGAACAAATGAAGAGATTATGGTAGGGTAATCACAATCATGACAAGTTTTATAAATATAATCATCGCTACTTTTTATAGCATATGTATCATCACAATAATTATCAGAAGTAGCAACTTTGTTCTCATCATAATCGATTGAAACCTCTTCCAAGATAGTGGAATCATCACTAAATAAAGTCATGACCTCTCCAAATCCACTTTCATAATTATCATAATAAGATTCAACATCCTCCAAAATAGTGGGATCATTACTTCCTAAAGTTGACACTCTTCCAAACCCACTTTCATAAATATAATCATCATAAGTAGGAGGCATGCTATCATCATTCTAAATTCGCATATGAAAACTTGGGAGACTAAAAATATCATCTTCATTAAACATAGCATCCCCAAGCTTGGGACAAACATTAATTGCAGCAAATATATTCTCAAAAACATCATCTTCATCAAACATAGCATCCCCAAGCTTGGGACTTTTCATATCATTAGCATCATATATATTCAAAGAATTCATACTAACAATATTGCAATCATGCTCATCATTCAAATATTTAGTGCCAAACATCTTAATGCATTCTTCTTCTAGCATTTTGGCACAATTATCGGAATCCTTATTTTCATGAAAGATATTAAAAAGATGAAGCATATGAGGTACCCTTAATTCCATATATTTTTTGGTACTTTTCTTTTATGAACTAAACTAGTGATAAAACAAGAAACAAAAAGATTCGATTGCAAGATCTAAAGATATACCTTCAAGCGCTAACCTCCCCGGCAATGGCGCCAGAAAAGAGCTTGATGTCTACTACACAACCTTCTTCTTGTAGACGTTGTTGGGCCTCCAAGTGCAGAGGTTTGTAGGACAGTAGCAAATTTCCCTCAAGTGGATTACCTAAGATTTATCAATCCGTAGGAGGCGTAGGATGAAGATGGTCTCTCTCAAGCAACCCTGCAACCAAATAACAAAGAGTCTCTTGTGTCCCCAACACACCCAATACAATGGTAGATTGTGTAGGTGCACTAGTTCGGCGAAGAGATGGTGATACAAGTGCAATATAGATAGTAGATAAAGGTTTTTGTAATCTGAAATTATAAAAACAGCAAGGTAACTAGTGATAAAAGTGAGCACAAACGGTATTGCATTGCTAGGAAACAAGGCCTAGGGTTCATACTTTCACTAGTGCAAGTTCTCTCAACAATCATAATTGGATCACACAACTATCCCGCAACATGCAACAAAGAGTCACTCCAAAGTTACTAATAGTGGAGAACAAACAAAGAGATTATGGTAGGGTACGAAACCACCTCAAAGTTATCCTTTCTGATCTATCTATTCAAGAGTCCGTAGTAAAATAACACGAAGCAATTCTTTCTGTTCAATCTATCATAGAGTTCATACTAGAATAACACCTTAAGACACAAATCAACCAAAACCCTAATGTCACCTAGATACTCCAATGTCACCTCAAGTATCCGTGGGTATGATTATACGATATGCATCACACAATTTCAGATTCATCTATTCAACCAACACAAAGAACTTCAAAGAGTGCCCCAAAGTTTCTACCGGAGAGTCAAGACAAAAACATGTGCCAACCCTTATGCATAGGTTCATGGGCAGAAGCCGCAATTTGATCACCAAAACATATATCAAGTGGATCAATAGAATACCCCATTGTCACCACAGGTATCCCACGCAAGACATACATCAAGTGGTCTCAAATCCTTAAAGACTCAACCCGATAAGATAACTTCAAAGGGAAAACTCAATTCATTACAAGAGAGTAGAGGGGGAGAAACATCATAAGATCCAACTATAATATCAAAGCTCGTGATACTTCAAGATCGTATCACCTCAAGAACACGAGAGAGAGAGAGAGAGAGAGAGAGATCAGACACATAGCTACTGGTACATACCCTCAGCCCCGAGGGAGAACTACTCCCTCCTCATCATGGAGAGCACCGGCATGATGAAGATGGCCACCAGAGAGGGATTCCCCCTCCGGCAGGTTGCCGGAACGGGTCTAGATTGGTTTTCAGTGGCTACCAAGGCTTCTGGCAGCGGAACTCCCGATCTATTGTGCTCCTTGAAGTTTTTAGGGTATATGGGCATATATGGGAGGAAGAAGTACGTCGATGGACCTCCGGGCTGTCCACGAGGCAGGGGCGCGCCCAGGGGGGTGGGCGCACCCCCCCACCCTTGTGGGCAGCCCGGGACTCTCCTGGTCCAACTTCGATACTCCGTGGGCTTGTTCTGGTCCAAAAATAAGTTCCATGAAGTTTCAGGTCAAGTGGACTCCGTTTGATTTTCCTTTTCTGCGATACTCTAAAACAAGGGAAAAACAGAAACTGGCACTGGGATCTTGGTTAATAGGTTAGTCCCAAAAATCATATAAAATAGCATATAAATGCATATAAAACATCCAAGGTTGATGTTATAATAGCATGGAACAATCGAAAATTATAGATACGTTGGAGACGTATCAGCATCCCCAAGCTTAATTCCTGCTCGTCCTCAAGTAGGTAAATCATAAAAACAGAATTTTTGATGTGGAATGCTACCTAACATATTTATCCATGTAATCTTCTTTATTGTGGCAAGAATATTCAGATCCATAAGATTCAAGACGAAAGTTTAATATTGACATAAAAATAATAATACTTCAAGCATGCTAACAAGTAATCATGTCTTCTCAAAATAGCATGGCCAAAGAAAGTTCATCCCTACAAAATCATATAGTTTGGTCATGCTCCATTTTCGTCACACAAGAATGCTCTCATCATGCACAACCCTGATGACAAGCCAAGAAATTGTTTCATACTTTAGTAATCTCAAACTTTTTTCAACTTTCACGCAATACATGAGCGTGAGCCATGGATATAGCACTATGGGTGGAATAGAATATAATGAGGGGGTTATGTGGAGAAGACAAAAAGGAGAAAGTCTCACATCGACGCGGCTAATCAATGGGCTAAGGAGATTCCCATCAATTGATGTCAATGCAAGGAGTAGGGATTGCCATGCAACGGATGCACTAGAGCTATAAATGTATGAAAGCTCAACAAAAGAACTAAGTGGGTGTGCATCCAACTTGCTTGCTCACGAAGACCTAGGGCACTTGAGGATGCCCATTGTTGGAATATAGAAGCCAAGTTCTATAATGAAAATTTCCCACTAGTATATGAAAGTGACAACATAAGAGACTCTCTATCATGAAGATCTTAGTGCTACTTTGAAGCACAAGTGTGGTAAAAGGATAGTAACATTGTCCCTTCTCTCTTTTTCTCTCATATTTTTTTTGTTTTTTTGGGCCTTCTCTTTTTTTCTCTTTTTGGCCTTTCTCTTTTTTTTTCGTCCGGAGTCTCATCCCGACTTATGGGGGAATCATGGTCTCCATCATCCTTTCCTCACTGGGACAATGCTCTAATAATGATGATCATCAGACTTTTATTTACCTACAACTCAAGAATTACAACTCGATACTTTGCCAGATATGACTCTATATGAATGCCTCTGGCGGTGTACCAGGATTGCGATGAATCAAGTGTTCCATGTATGAAAAATTATGAACGATGGCTTTGCCACAAATACGACGTCAACTACATGATCATGCAAAGCAATATGACAATGATGATGCGTGTCATAATAAACGGAACGGTGGAAAGTTGCATGGCAATATATCGCGGAATGGCTATGGAAATGTCGTAATAGGTAGGTATGGTCGCTGTTTTGAGGAAGATATAAGGAGGTTTATGTGTGATAGAGCGTATCATATCACGGGGTTTGGATGCACTGGCGAAGTTTGCACCAACTCTCAAGGTGAGAAAGGGCAATGCACGATACCGAAGAGGCTAGCAATGATGGAAGGTTGAGAGTGTGTATAATCCATGGACTCAACATTAGTCATAAAGAACTCACACAATTATTGCAAAAATCTACAAGTCATCAAAAACCAAGAATTACACGCATGCTCCTAGGGGGGTAGATTGGTAGGAAAAGACCATTGCTCGTCCCCGACCGCCACTCATAAGGAAGGCAATGAAATAACACCTCATGTTTCAAATTTGTTACACAACTTTTACCATACGTGCATGCTATGGGACTTACAAACTTCAACACAAGCATTTGTCAAATTCACAACTACTCAACTAGCACAACTTTAATATCACTATCTCCATATCTCAAAACAGTTATCAAGTATCAAACTTCTCTTAGTATTCAATGCACTCTATATGAAAGTTTTTATTATATCCCTCTTGGATGCCCATCATATTAGGACTAAATTCATAACTAAAGAAAATTACCATGCTGTTTAGGAATCTCAAAATAATATAAGTGAAGCATGAGAGTTCATCTATTTCTATAAAATAAAACCACCACCGTGCTCTAGAAAGATATAAGTGAAGCACTAGAGCAAATGACAAACTACTCCGAAAGATATAAGTGAAGAGCAATGAGTAGTCGAATAATTATGCAACTATGTGAAGACTCTCTAACATTTAATAATTTCAGATCTTGGTATTTTATTCAAACAGCAAGCAAAACAAAAGAAAATAAAATGACGCTCCAAGCAAAACACATATCATGTGGCGAATAAAAATATAGCTCCAAGTAAAGTTACCGATGAACGACGACGAAAGAGGGGATGCCTTCCGGGGCATCCCCAAGCTTAGGATTTTGGTTGTCCTTGAATATTACCTTGGGTTGCCTTGGGAATCCCCAAGATTAGGCTCTTGCCACTCCTTATTCCATAGTCCATCAAATCTTTACCCAAAACTTGAAAGCTTCACAACACAAAACATAACAGAAAACTCGTAAGCTCCGTTAGCATAAGAATATAAATCACCACTTAGGTACTGTTGTGAACTCATTCTAAATTCATATTGGTGTAATATATACTGTATTCCAACTTCTCTATGGTTCATACCCTCTGATACTACTCATAGATTCATCAAAATAAGCAGACAACACATAGAAAACAAAATCTGTCAAAAACAGAACAGTTTGTAGTAATATGTATCAAATGTATACTTCTGAAACTCATAAAATTCTCAAATAAATTGGTGGACCTGAGTTATTTGTTTATTAATCATCTTAGAAAGGATTAACTAAATATCACTCTCCAATAAAAAATGGCAGCAATTCTCATGAGTGCTAAAGTTTCTGTTTTTTACAGCAAGATCAAAACGACTTTCCCCAAGTCTTCCCAACGGTTCTACTTGGCACAAACACTGATTAAAAGCATAAAACCACATATAAACATAGGCTAGATGAATTATTTATTACTAAACATGAGCAAAAAGCAAGGAACGAAAATAAAGTTGGGTTGCCTCCCAACAAGCGCTATCGTTTGACGCCCCTAGCTAGGCATGATGATTTCAATGATGCTCATATAAAAGATAAGAATTGAAACATAAAGAGAGCATCATGAAGAATATGACTACCACATTTAAGTCTAACCCACTTCCTATGCATAGGGATTTCGTGAGCAAACAACTTATGGGAACAATAATCAACTAGCATAGGAAGGCAAAACAAGCATAACTTCAAAACTTTAAGCACATAGAGAGGAAACTTGATATTATTGCAATTCCTACAAGCATATATTCCTCCCTCATAATAATGTTCAGTAGCATCATGAATGAATTCAACAATATAACTGATACGTCTCCAATGTATCTATAATTTTTGATTGCTCCATGTTATATTATCGTCTGTTTTGGACATTATTGGGCTTTATTATCCACTTTTATATTATTTTTGGGACTAACCTATTAACCGGAGGCCCAGCCCAGAATTGCTGTTTTTTGGGTCTATTTTAGGGTTTCGAAGAAAAGGAATATCAAACGGAGTCCAAACGGAATGAAACCTTTGGGAACGTGATTTTCGGAATGAACAAGATCCAGAAGACTTGGACCCTACGTCAAGCAACCAACAGGGAAGCCACAAGGTAGAGGGGCGCGCCTACCCCCCCCCCCCCTCCCGGTGTGCCCTCCACCCTCGTGGGCCCCCTGTTGCTCCACCGACGTAGTCCTTCCTCCTATATATACCTATGTACCCCCAAATGATCAAATACGGAGCCAAAACCCTAATTCCACTGCCGTAACTTTCTGTATCCACGGGATCCCATCTTGGGGCCTGTTCCGGAGCTCTGCCAAAGGGGGCATCGATCACGGAGGGCTTCTACATCAACACCATAGCCTCTCCGATGAAGTGTGAGTAGTTTACTTCAGACCTTCGGGTCCATAGTTATTAGCTAGATGGCTTCTTCTCTCTTTTTGGATCTCAACACAAAGTTCTCCCCCTCTCTTGTGGAGATCTATTCGATGTAATCTTCTTTTGCGGTGTGTTTGTTGAGACCGATGAATTGTGGGTTTATGATCAAGTTTATCTATAAACAATATTTGAATCTTCTCTGAATTCTTTTATGTATGATTGGTTATCTTTGCAAGTCTCTTCGAATTATCAGTTTGGTTTGGCCTACTAGATTGATCTTTCTTGCAATGGGAGAAGTGCTTAGCTTTGGGTTCAATCTTGCGGTGTCATTTCCCAATGACAGTAGGGGCAGCAAGGCACGTATTGTATTGTTGCCATCGAGGATAACAAGATGGTTTTTTATCATATTGCATGAATTTATCCCTCTACATCATGTCATCTTGCTTAAAGAATTACTCTGTTCTCTTAAACTTAATACTCTAGATGCATGCTGGATAGTGGTCGATGTGTGGAGTAATAGTAGTAGATGCAGGCATGAGTTGGTCTACTTGTCTTGGACGTGATGCCTATATACATGATCATACCTAGATATTCTCATAACTATGCTCAATTTTGTCAATTGCTCAATAGTAATTTGTTCACCCACCGTAAAATACTTATGTTCTTGATAGAAGCCACTAGTGAAACCTATGGCCCCCGGGTCTATCTTCATCATATTAATCTTCCAACACTTAGTTATTTCCTTTGCTTTTATTTTACTTTGCATCTTTATCATAAAAATACCAAAAATATTATCATATCATATCTATCAGATCTCACTCTCGTAAGTGACCGTGTAGGGATTGACAACCCCTTATCGCGTTGGTTGCGAGGATTTATTTGTTTTGTGCAGGTGCGAGGGACTCGCGCGTAGCCTCCTACTCGATTGATACCTTGGTTCTCAAAAATTGAGGGAAATACTTACGCTACTTTGCTGCATCACCCTTTCCTCTTTAAGGGAAAATCAACGTAGTGCTCAAGAGGTAGCAAGAAGGGTTTCTGGCGCCGTTGCCGAGGAGGTCTACGCAAAAGTCAACATACCAAGTACCCATCACAAACCCTTATCTCCCGCATTGCATTATTTGCCATCTGCCTCTCATTTTCCTCTCTCCCACTTCACCCTTGCCGTTTTATTCGCCCTGTCTCCCTCTCTCTCTCTCTCTCTCTCTCTCTCTCTATCCTCCCTCTATTTCTCTATTTGCCTCTTTTTGCCTGTTCCTCGTTTGCTTGTGTGTTGGATTGCTTGCTTGTCACGATGTCTCAAGATAACACTAAATTGTGTGACTTTACCGATACCAACAACAATGATTTTATTAGCACTTCGATTGCTCCCCTTACCGATGCTAAATCTTGTGAAATTAATGCTGCCTTACTGAATCCTGTCATGAAAGATCCATTTTTCGGCCTTCCTAGTGAAGATGCCGCTACCCAGCTAAATAGCTTTGTTGATTTGTGTGATATGCAAAAGAAGAAAGATGTGGACAATGATATTGTTAAATTGAAGCTATTTCCTTTTTCTCTTAGAGATCGTGCTAAAACTTGGTTTTCGTCTTTGCCTAAAAACAGTATTGATTCGTGGAATAAGTGCAAAGATTCTTTTATCTCTAAGTATTTTCCTCCCGCTAAGATCATCTCTCTTAGAAATGATATTATGAATGTTAAGCAACTTGATCATGAACATGTTGCACAAGCTTGGGAGAGATGAAATTAATGATATGTAATTGCCCAACACATGGTTTGAATTTGTGGATGATTATACAAAAATTTTATGCCGGATTGAATTTTTCTTCTAGAAATCTTTTAGATTCGGCCGCGGGAGGCACTTTTATAGAAATCACTTTAGGAGAAGCTACTAAACTCCTAGATAATATTATGGTTAATTATTCTCAATGGCACACTGAAAGATCTACTAATAAGAAAGTGCATGCGATCGAAGAAATTAATGTTTTGAGTGGAAAGATGGATGAACTTATGAAATTATTTGCTAATAAAAGTGTTTCTTCTGATCCTAATGATATGCCTTTGTCTACTTTGATTGAGAATAATAATGAATCTATGGATGTGAATTTTGTTGGTAGGAATAATTTTGGTAACAACGCGTATAGAGGAAACTTTAATCCTAGGACGTATCTAGTAATTCCTCTCATAATTATGGTAATTCCTACAACAATTCTTATGGAAATTATAATAAGATTCCCTCTGATTTTGAATCTAATATTAAAGAATTTATTACTTCGCAAAAGAATTTCAATGCTTTGAATGAAGAAAAATTGCTTAAGATTGATGAGCTGGCTAGGAACGTTGATAGAATTTCTCTTGATGTTGATTCTTTGAAACTTAGATCTATTCCACCTAAGCATGATATCAATGAGTCTCTCAAAGGCATGATAATTTCCATTGATGAGTGCAAAGAAAGAACCGCTAGGATGCGTGCTAAGAAAGATTCCTTTATAAGAGCGTGTTCTTCTAGTTTCCATGATAATAAAGATAAAGATCTAAAAGTTATTGATGTGTCCCCTAGTAAATCTCTATTTTCAATATGAATCTTGATAATGAAGGGACTGAATATGATCCACCTTTACCTAGAAGGCATTCCAAAAATTCAGAGTTTTTAGATCTTGATGCTAAATTTGATAAAAGTGGGATTGAAGAGATCAAAACTCTAGATGTTAATGAACCTACTATTTTGGACTTCAAGAAATTTAATTATGATAGCTGCTCTTTGATAGATTGTATTTCCTTGTTGCAATCCGTGCTAAATTCTCCTCATGCTTATAGTCAAAATAAAGCTTTTACTAAACATATCGTTGATGCTTTGATGCAATCTTATGAAGAAAAACTTGAGTTGGAAGTTTCTATCCCTAGAAAACTTTATGATGAGTGGGAACCAACTATTAAAATTAAAATTAAAGATCATGAATGCTATGTTTTGTGTGATTTGGGTGCTAGTGTTTCCACGATTCCAAAGACTTATATGATTTGCTAGGTTTCCGTGAATTTGATGATTGCTCTCTAAATTTGCACCTTGCGGATTCCACTATTAAGAAACCTATGGGAAGAATTAATGATGTTCTTATTGTTTCAAATAGGAATTATGTGCCCGTAGATTTTATTGTTCTTGACATAGATTGCAATCCTTCATGTCCTATTATTCTTGGTAGACCTTTCCTTAGAACGATTGGTGCAATTATTGATATGAAGGAAGGAAATATTAGATTGCAATTTCTGTTAAGGAAAGGCATGGAACACTTTCCTAGAAATAAAATTAAATTACCTTATGAATCTATTATGAGAGCCACTTATGGATTGCCTACCAAAGATGGCAATACCTAGATCTATCCTTGCTTTTTATGCCTAGCTAGGGGCGTTAAACGACAACGCTTGTTGGGAGGCAACCCAATTTTATTTTTATTCCTTGCTTTTTGCTCCTGTTTAGTAATAAATAATTTATCTAGCATCTGTTTTGGTTGTGTTTTTTGTGTTTAATTAGTGTTCGTGCCAAGTAGAACCGCTGGGAAGACTTGGGGAAAGTCTTGTTACACTTGCTATAAAAATAGAAACTTTAGTGCTTACGAGAACTGCTGCCATTATTATTTGGAGAGTTCTATTTAGTTAATTCTTTTTGAAGATGATTAATAGATAAATTCCTCACGTCCAGAAATTTATTTTAGAATTTTTGGAGTTCCAGATCTTGCGCTAGCTACAGATTACTACAGACTGTTCTGTTTTTGACAGATTCTGTTTTTCGTGTGTTGTTTGCTTATTTTGATGAATCTATGGCTAGTAAAATAGTTTATAAACCATAGAGAAGTTGGAATAAAGTAGGTTTAACACCAATATAAATAAAGAATGATTTCATTACAGTACCTTGAAGTGGTCTTTTGTTTTCTTTCGCTAACGGAGCTCACAAGATTTTCTACTTTAAGTTTTGTGTTGTGAAGTTTTCAAGTTTTGGGTAAGGATTTGATGGATTATGGAACAAGGAGTGGCAAGATCCTAAGCTTGGGGATGACCATGGCACCCCCAAGATAATCTAAGGACACCTAAAAGCCAAAGCTTGGGGATGCCCCCGAAGGCATCCCCTCTTTCGTCTACTTCTATCGGTAACTTTACTTGGAGCTATATTTTTATTCACCACATGATATCTGTTTTGCTTGGAGCGTCCTGTACGATTTGAGTCTTTACTAGCAAACATGCCCATGCGTTGCAACGGGAGATAACAACCCTCACACACCATTACCCACTGAGCATGGCTAAAGACCTCACCCTCAGGATCATAACATAATAAACATGACTAATACCTCATCCTCAGGTCCACATGCTCCATTTTAGTATAACACAAGACACATGTTTCCGCTTATCGTCTTTGTCATCCTCATTGTCGGTGGTCATGCTACCAGTTGTCACTAACCTAGGTTGGCTAGGTCCAATAGCTGGATTGTTGAGCCGCCTTTGTGTCCAGCAAAGATCAAGAGCGTTGACCAAAAATTTTCTTTATCATCTGGGTAATATAATAGGGTAAAGCACGACACATTATATATGTCTGTGTCATCATGTAAATTGAGTAGTTTGTGTCAGATAGACCATGAAACCTTGGTTGGACTCCACATGCATTTTGAGGGGAGTCACTGGGCCGAGTGGTCGTACATGAAGACGCGACAGACAAAAAGATCCCTTCCATATCCCAGTTTAATAAATTGAATTAAAACCATGCATCAGGTGGGCACATTTAAAAATCCGCCAAGTTTTATTAATAGGTATAGATTAAAACAATTTAGCTACAATACCTCCCAATTTTAAAGGAAACATGTTTTAAAAAATGTTTGCCTTTTCAAATTGAAAAATCAAAAATATTTGTGTTTTTTAAATGTTTGCAAATTCAAAAATAATCACAACAGTATCTCCTAGTTTAAAAAATTTTATTTTTGTTTTAAAAAATAGTTAGGTTTTTAAATATTTAGAAGCGAAATATTGTTCTTTTAAAAAAGTCGTGTTTAAATTTTTTATTAACAACTTTGCAAAAAATTGCGTTCTAAAATATATTCACTTTTTCAAAAAAAAACTTTTCATCTTAGTATCTGGTGCGACTGGGTGCTTATTTTAAATATTCGCGGAGCTAACTAACCAGCAAGTCTTCTCTAGTCTAGTGGCTAGGATTCTGAACACTCTAGCTTGAGCTGCGTTCGATACCTTGTGTTGTTCTAATTTTTGTTGCAGTTTTTTTCTGGCGCGGATTGTTGGTACGTTAATGGGCGGGCCCATTGCGCCTCTGCGTCTCATGTGATTTTTATTGACAGAAACTAATCTGGAGAAAGAGAAATCGCCCGCACGAGGAATCACCTGCGATGTACGAAAATTTTCTGGGTCCACCGTAAACCAAAAAAACTGGAGAAACAATCCTCCCTTTAATATTAGGTAAAGATTTGTTAGTTTTCCACAATCATCTTTGCTGTACACACCTTTTGAGAGAGACACACATGATTCGGAAATTATTAGAATACTCTATGTGCTTCACTTATATCTTTTGAGTTATATAGTTTTTGCTCTAGTGCTTCACTTATATCTTTTAGAGCATGTCGGTGGATTTGTTTTATAGAAACTATTGATCTCTCATGCTTCACTTAGATTATTTTGAGAGTCTTAAATAGCATGGTAATTTGCTTAAATAATCCTAATATGCTAGGTACACAAGATTAGTAAAACTTTCTTATGAGTGTGTTGAATACTAAGAGAAGTTTGAAACTTGATAATTGTTTTGAGATATGGAGATGGCGATATTAGAGTTGTGCTAGTTGAGTAGTTGTGAATTTGAGAAATGCTTGTGTTGAAGTTTGTGATTCCCGTAGCATGCACGTATGGTGAACCGTTATGTGATGAAGTCGGAGCATGATTTATTTATTGATTGTCTTCCTTATGAGTGGCGGTCGGGGACGAGCGATGGTCTTTTCCTACCAATCTATCCCCCGAGGAGCATGCGCGTAATACTTTGCTTCGATAACTAATAGATTTTTTGGAATAAGTATGTGAGTTCTTTATGACTAATGTTGAGTCCATGGATTATACGCACTCTCACCCTTCCACCATTGCTAGCCTCTCTAATACCACGCACCTTTCGCCGGTATCGTACACCTACCATTACCTTCCTCAAAACAGCCACCATACCTACCTATTATGGCATTTCCATAGCCATTCCGAGATATATTGCCATGCAACTTTCCACCATTCCGTTTATCATGACACACTTCATCATTGTCATATTGCTTTGCATAATCATGTAGTTGACATTGTATTTGTGGCAAAGCCACCGTTCATAATTCTTTCATACATATCACTCTTGATTCATTGCATATCCTGGTACACCATCGGAGGCATTCACATAGAGTCATATTTTGTTCTAAGTATTGAGTTGTAATTCTTGAGTTGTAAGAAAATAAAAGTGTGATGATCATTATTATTAGAGCATTGTCCCGGTGAGGAAAGGATGATGGAGACTATGATTCACCCCCAAGTCGGGATGAGACTCCGGGCGAAAAATAAAAAAACAAAAGAGAAAAGAAGAGGCCATAAAAAAGAGAAAAGACCCATATATATATATGAGAGAGAGAGAGAAGGGACAATGCTACTATCATTTTACCACACTTGTGCTTCAAAGTAGCACCATGGTCTTCATGATAGAGAGTCTCCTATGATATCACTTTCATATACGAGTGGGAACTTTACATTATAGAACTTGGCTTGTATATTCCAATGATGGGCTTCCTCAAAATGCCCTAGGTCTTCATGAGCAAGCAAGTTGGATGCACACCCACTTACTTTCTTTTTGAGCTTTCATATACTTATAGCCCTAGTGCATCCGTTGCATGGCAATCCCTACTCATTCACAATGATAACTATTGATGGGCATCTCCATAGCCCGTTGATACGCCTAGTTGATGTGAGACTATCTTCTCCCTTTTTGTCTTCTCCACAACCACCATTCTATTCCACCTATAAATGATATGTCCATGGCTCACGCTCATGTATTGCGTGAAGATTGAAAAAGTTTGAGAACATTAAAAGTATGAAACAAATTATTGGCTTGTCATCGGGGTTGTGCATGATTTAAATACTTTGTGTGGTGAAGATAGAGCATAGCCAGACTATATGATTTTGTAGGGATGACTTTCTTTGGCCATGTTATTTTGAGAAGACATAATTGCTTAGTTAGTATGCTTGAAGTATTATTATTTCTATGTCAATATTAAACTTTTGTCTTGAACCTTTCGGATCTGAATATTCATGCCACAATTAAGAAGAATTACATTAAAATTATGCCAAATAGAATTCCACATCAAAAATTCTGTTTTTATCATTTACCTACTCGAGGACGAGCAGGAATTAAGCTTGGGGATGCTTGATACGTCTCCAACGTATCTATTTTTGAGTGCTCCATGCTATATTATCTTCTGTTTTGGACATTATTGGGCTTTATTATCCACTTTTATATTATTTTTTGGGACTAACCTATTAACCGGAGGCCCAGCCCAGAATTGTTGTTTTTTTGCCTATTTTAGGGTTTCGAAGAAAAGGAATATCAAACGGAGTCCAAACGGAATGAAACCTTCGGGAACGTGATTTTTGGAACGAACAAGATCCAGGAGACTTGGACCCTACGTCAAGCAACCAACAAGGAAGCCACGAGGTAGGGGAGTGCCTACCCCCCCCCCCCCAGGCGCGCCCTCCACCCTCGTGGGCCCCCTGTTGCACCACCGACGTACTCTTTCCTCCTATATATACATACGTACCCCCAAACGATCAAATACGAAGCCAAAACCATAATTCCACCGCCGTAACTTTCTGTATCCACGAGATCCCATCTTGGGGCCTGTTTCGGAGCTCCGTCAGAGGGGGCATCAATCACGGAGGGCTTCTACATCAACACCATAGCCTCTTCAATGAAGTGTGAGTAGTTTACCTTAGACCTTCGGCTCCATAGTTATTAGCTAGACGGCTTCTTCTTTCTTTTTGGATCTCAATACAAAGTTCTCCCCCTCTCTTGTGGAGATCTATTCAATGTAATCTTGTTTTGCGGTGTGTTTGTTGAGATCGATGAATTGTGGGTTTATGATCAAGTTTATCTATGAACAATATTTGAATCTTCTCTGAATTCTTTTATGTATGATTGGTTATCTTTGCAAGTCTCTTCGAATTATCAGTTTGGTTTGGCCTACTAGATTGATCTTTCTTGCAATGGGAGAAGTGCTTAGCTTTGGGTTCAATCTTGTGGTGTCCTTTCCCAGTGATAGTAGGGGCAGCAAGGCACGTATTGTATTGTTGCCATGGAGAATAACAAGATGGTTTTTTTAATCATATTGCATGAATTTATCCCTCTACATCATGTCATCTTGCTTAAAGCATTACTCTGTTCTCTTGAACTTAATACTCTAGATGCATGCTGGATAGCGATTGATGTGTGGAGTAATAGTAGTAGATGCAGGCAGGAGTCGGTCTACTTGTCTTGGACATGATGCATATATACATGATCATACCTAGATATTCTCATAACTATGCTCAATTCTGACAATTGCTCAATAGTAATTTGTTCACCCACCGTAAAATACTTATGCTCTTGAGAGAAGCCACTAGTGAAACCTATGGCCCCTGGGTCTATCTTCATCATATTAATCTTCCAACACTTAGTTATTTTCTTTGCCTTTTCACTTTGCTTTTATTTTACTTTGCATCTTTATCATAAAAATACCAAAAATATTATCTTATCATATCTATCAGATCTCACTCTCGTAAGTGACCGTGTAGGGATTGACAACCCTTTATCGCATTGGTTGCGAGGATTTATTTGTTTTGTGCAGGTGCGAGGGACTCGCGCGTAGCCTCCTACTGGATTGATACCTTGGTTCTCAAAACTGAGGGAAATACTTACGCTACTTTGCTGCATCACCCTTTCCTCTTTGAGGGAAAACCAACGCAAGTGCTCAAGAGGTAGCAGTGCACTCGAATCATCTCCCTCCTTGTCAATAATGATTCCACGGATTTAAAGGCCCGAACAATTAAAACACATCTTTTTTCGCATCAGTTAGCTACCTTAATTACGGCCGGCTGCATCACCCTTTCCTCTTCAAGGGAAAACCAACGCAGTGCTCAAGAGGTAGCAATAACCAGCACATAAAGCATTCTTTTCATGATCTACAAGCATAGAAAATTTTCTACTCTCCACATAAGCAAAATTCTTCTCATTCGGAATAGTGGGAGTATCATAAGAGACTCAAATACTATAAATTGTTTCCACATTAAAAGAGTAATGTTTAGAAAAAGGGTAATCACAATCATGAAAAGTTTTATAAATATAATCATCACTACTTTTTATAGCATATGTATCATCACAATAATTATCAGAAGTAGCAACTTTGTTCTCATCATAATCGATTGAAACCTCTTCCAAGATAGTGGAATCATCACTAAATAAAGTCATGACCTATCCAAATCCACTTTCATAATTATCATAATAAGATTCAACATCCTCCAAAATAGTGGGATCATTACTTACTAAAGTTGACACTCTTCCAAACCCACTTTCATCAATATAATCATCATAAGTAGAAGGCATGCTATCATCATTCTAAATTTGCATATGAAAACTTGGGAGACTAAAAATATCATCTTCATTAAACATAGCATCCCCAAGCTTGGGACAAACATTAATTGCAGGAAATATATTCTCAAAAACATCATCTTCATCAAACATAGCATCCCCAAGCTTGGGACTTTTCATATCATTAGAATCATATATATTCAAAGAATTCATACTAACAACATTGCAATCATGCTCATCATTCAAATATTTAGTGCCAAACATCTTAATGCATTCTTCTTCTAGCATTTTGGCACAATTATCGGAATCCTTATTTTCATGAAAGATATTAAAAAGATGAAGCATATGAGGTACCCTTAATTCCATATATTTTTTGGTACTTTTCTTTTATAAACTAAACTAGTGATAAAACAAGAAACAAAAAGATTCGATTGCAAGATCTAAAGATATACCTTCAAGCGCTAACCTCCCCGGCAATGGCGCCAGAAAAGAGCTTGATGTCTACTACACAACCTTCTTCTTGTAGACATTGTTGGGCCTCCAAGTGCAGAGGTTTGTAGGACAGTAGAAAATTTCCCTCAAGTGGATTACCTAAGGTTTATCAATCCATAGGAGGCATAGGATGAAGATGGTCTCTCTCAAGCAACCCTGCAACCAAATAACAAAGAGTCTCTTGTGTCCCCAACACACCCAATACAATGGTAGATTGTGTAGGTGCACTAGTTCGGCGAAGAGATGGTGATACAAGTGCAATATAGATAGTAGATAAAGGTTTTTGTAATCTCAAATTATAAAAACAGCAAGGTAACTAGTGATAAAAGTGAGCACAAATGGTATTGCATTGCTAGGAAACAAGGCCTAGGGTTCATACTTTCACTAGTGCAAGTTCTCTCAACAATCATAATTGGATCACACAACTATCCCGCAACATGCAACAAAGAGTCACTCCAAAGTCACTAATAGCGGAGAACAAACGAAGAGATTATGGTAGGGTACGAAACCACCTCAAAGTTATCTTTTCTGATCTATCTATTCAAGAGTCCGTAGTAAAACCACAACTATCGCATCATTAGGAGAATGATGTGATTGACTTGACCCATTCCGTTAGCTTGGCACTCGATCGTTTAGTATGTTGCTATTGCTTTCTTCATGACTTATACATGTTCCTATGACTATGAGATTATGCAACTCCCGTTTACCGGAGTAACACTTTGTGTGCTACCAAACGTCACAACGTAACTGGGTGATTATAAAGGAGCTCTACAGGTGTCTCCAAAGGTACATGTTGGGTTGGCGTATTTCGAGATTAGGATTTGTCACTTCGATTGTCGGAGAGGTATCTCTGGGCCCTCTCGGTAATGCACATCACATAAGCCTTGCAAGCATTGCAACTAATGTTAGTTGTGAGATGATGTATTACGAAACGAGTAAAGAGACTTGCCGGTAATGAGATTGAACTAGGTATTGAGATACCGACGATCGAATCTCGGGCAAGTAACATACCGATGATAAAGGGAACAACGTATGTTGTTATGCGGTCTGACCGATAAAGATCTTCGTAGAATATGTAGGAGCCAATATGAGCATCCAGGTTCCGCTATTGGTTATTGACCGGAGATGTGTCTCGGTCATGTCTACATTGTTCTCGAACCCGTAGGGTCCGCACGCTTAAGGTTTCGATGACAGTTATATTACGAGTTTATGCATTTTGATGTACCGAAGTTTGTTCGGAGTGCCGGATGTGATCACGGACATGACGAGGAGTCTCTAAATGGTCGAGACATAAAGATTGATATATTGGAAGCCTATATTTGGATATCGGAAGTGTTCCGGATGAAATCGGGATTTTACCGGAGTACCGGGAGGTTACCGGAACCCCCGGGAGGTATATGGGCCTTAGTGGGCTTTAGTGGAAGAGAGGAGAGGTGGCCAGGGTTGGGCCGCGCGCCCCTCCCCCTAGTCCAAATAGGACAAGGAGAGGGGGGCGGCGCCCCCCTTCCTTCTCTCTCTCCTCTTCCCCCCCCCTCCCGAATCCTATTCCAACTAGGAAAGGGGGGGAATCCTACTCCCGGTGGGAGTAGGACTCCTCCTGGCGTGCCCTCCTCCTGGCCGGCCGCACCCCCCCCTTGATCCTTTATATACGGGGGCAGGGGGCACCTCTAGACACACAAGTTGATCCACGTGATCATATTCTTAGCCGTGTGCGGTGCCCCCTTCCACCATAATCCTCGATAATATTGTTGCGGTGCTTAGGCGAAGCCCTGTGACGGTAGTACATCAAGATCGTCAACACGCCATCATGCTGACGGAACTCTTCCCCGACAGTTTGCTGGAACGGAGTCCGGGGATCGCCATCGAGCTAAATGTGTGCTAGAACTCGGAGGTGCCGTAGTTTCGGTGCTTGATCGGTCGGGCCGTGAAGACGTACGACTACATCAACCGCGTTGTGCTAACGCTTCTGCTGTCGGTCTACGAGGGTAGGTAGATCACACTCTTCCCTCTCGTTGCTATGCATCACCATGATCTTGCGTGTGCGTAGGTAATTTTTTGAAATTACTACGTTCCCCAACAGTGGCATCCGAGCCTGGTTTTATGTGTTGATGTTATATGCACGAGTAGAACACAAGTGAGTTGTGGGCGATATAAGTCATACTGCTTACCAGCATGTCATACTTTGGTTCGGCGGTATTGTTGGACGAAGCGGCCCGGACCAACATTACGCGTATGCTTACGCGAGACCGGTTCTCCCGACGTGCTTTGCACAAAGGTGGCTAGCGGGTGACAGTTTCTCCAACTTTAGTTGAACCGAGTGTGGCTACGCCCGGTCCTTGCGAAGGTTAAAACAGCACCAACTTGACAAAGTATCATTGTGGTTTTGATTCGTAGGTAAGATTGGTTCTTGCTTAAGCCCGTAGCAGCCACGTAAAACTTGCAACAACAAAGTAGAGGACGTCTAACTTGTTTTTGCAGGGCATGTTTTGATGTGATATGGTCAAGACATGATGCTAAATTTTATTGTATGAGATGATCATGTTTTGTAACCGAGTTATCAGCAACTGGCAGGAGCCATATGGTTGTCGCTTTATTGTATGCAATGCAATCGCGCTGTAATGCTTTACTTTATCACTAATCGGTAGTGATAGTCGTGGAAGCATAAGATTGGTGAGACGACAACGATGCTACGATGGAGATCAAGGTGTCGTGCCGGTGACGATGGTGATCACGACGGCGCTTCGAAGATGGAGATCACAAGCACAAGATGATGATGGCCATATCATATCACTTATATTGATTGCATGTGTTGTTTATCTTTTATGCATCTTATCTTGCTTTGATTGACGGTAGCATTATAAGATGATCTCTCACTAATTATCAAGAAGTGTTCTCCCTGAGTATGCACCATTGTGAAAGTTCTTCGTGCTGAGACACCACGTGATGATCGGGTGTGATAGGCTCTATGTTCAAATACAACGGGTGCAAAACAGTTGCACACGCGGAATACTCAGGTTATACTTGACGAGCCAAGCATATACAGATATGGCCTCGGAACACGGAGACCGAAAGGTCGAGCGTGAATCATATGGTAGATATGATCAACATAGTGATGTTCACCAATGAAACTACTCCATCTCTCGTGATGATCGGACATGGTTTAGTTGATTTGGATCACGTAATCACTTAGAGGATTAGAGGGATGTCTGTCTAAGTGGGAGTTCTTAAGTAATATGATTAATTGAACCTAAATTTATCATGAACTTAGTACCTGATAGTATCTTGCTTGTTTATGTTTGATTGTAGATAGATGGCCCGTGCTATTGTTCCGTTAAATTTTAATGCGTTCCTTGAGAAAGCAAAGTTGAAAGATGATGGTAGCAATTACACGGACTGGGTCCGTAACTTGAGGATTATCCTCATTGCTGCACAGAAGAATTACGTCCTGGAAGCACCGCTGGGTGCCAGGCCTGCTGCTGGAGCAACACCAGATGTTATGAACGTCTGGCAGAGCAAAGCTGATGACTACTCGATAGTTCAGTGTGCCATGCTTTACGGCTTAGAATCGGGACTTCAACGACATTTTGAACATCATGGAGCATATGAGATGTTCCAGGAGTTGAAGTTGATATTTCAAGCAAATGCCCGGATTGAGAGATATGAAGTCTCCAATAAGTTCTATAGCTGCAAGATGGAGGAGAACAGTTCTGTCAGTGAGCATATACTCAAAATGTCTGGGTGTAATAATCACTTGATTCAATTGGGTGTTAATCTTCCAGATGATTGCGTCATTGACAGAATTCTCCAATCACTACCGCCAAGCTATAAGAGCTTCATGATGAACTATAATATGCAAGGGATGAATAAGACTATTCCCGAGCTCTTCGCAATGCTGAAAGCTGCGGAGGTAGAAATCAAGAAGGAGCATCAAGTGTTGATGGTCAACAAGACCACTAGTTTCAAGAAATAGGGCAAAGGGAAGAAGAAGGGGAACTTCAAAAAGAACAACAAGCAAGTTGCTACTCAAGAGAAGAAACCCAAACCTGGACCTAAGCCTGAAACTGAGTGCTTCTACTGCAAGCAGACCGGTCACTCGAAGTGGAACTGCCCCAAGTATTTGGCGGATAAGAAGGATGTCAAGGTGAACAAAGGTATATGTTATATACATGTTATTGATGTGTACCTTACTAATGCTCGCAGTAACACCTGGGTATTTGATACTGGTTCTGTTGCTAATATTTGCAACTCGATACAGGGACTACGGATTAAGCGAAGATTGGCTAAGGACGAGGTGACGATGCGCGTGGGAAATGGTTCCAAAGTCGATGTGATCGCAGTCAGCACGCTACCTCTACATTTACCTTCGGGATTAGTATTAGACCTAAATAATTGTTATTTGGTGCCAGCGTTAAGCATGAACATTATATCTGGATCTTGTTTGATGCGAGACGGTTATTCATTTAAATTAGAGAATAATGGTTGTTCTATTTATATGAGTAATATCTTTTATGGTCATGCACCCTTAAAGAGTGGTCTATTCTTATTAAATCTCGATAGTAGTGACACACATATTCATAGTGTTGAAGCCAAAAGATGCAGAGTTGATAATGATAGTGCAACTTATTTGTGGCACTGCCGTTTGGGTCATATCGGTATAAAGCGCATGAAGAAACTCCATACTGATGGGCTTTTGGAACCACTTGATTATGAATCACTTGGTACTTGCGAACCGTGCCTTATGGGTAAGATGACAAGAACACCGTTCTCCGGTACTATGGAGAGAGCAACAGATTTATTGGAAATCATACATACATATGTATGTGGTCCGATGAATGTTGAGGCTCGTGGCGGATATCGTTATTTTCTCACCTTCAAAGATGACTTAAGCAGATATGGGTATATCTACTTAATGAAACATAAGTCTGAAACGTTTGAAAAGTTCAAAGAATTTCAGAGTGAAGTTGAAAATCATCGTAACAAGAAAATAAAATTCCTACGATCTGATCGTGGAGGAGAATATTTGAGTTACGAGTTTGGTGTAAATTTAAAACAATGTGGAATAGTTTCGCAACTCACGCCACCCGGAACACCACAGCGTAATGGTGTGTCCGAACATCGTAATCGTACTTTACTACATATGGTGCGATCTATGATGTCTCTTACTGATTTACCGCTATCGTTTTGGGGTTATGCTCTAGAGACGGCCGCATTCACATTAAATAAGGCACCATCAAAATCCGTTGAGACGACGCCTTATGAACTGTGGTTTGGCAAGAAAACAAAGTTGTCATTTCTGAAAGTTTGGGCTGCGATGCTTATGTGAAAAAACTTCAACCTGATAAGCTCGAACCCAAATCAGAGAAATGTGTCTTCATAGGATATCCAAAGGAAACTATTGGATACACCTTCTATCACAAATCTGAAGGCAAGACTTTTGTTGCTAAATTCGGAGACTTTCTAGAGAAGGAGTTTCTCTCGAAAGAAGTGAGTGGGAGGAAAGTAGAACTTGACGAGGTAACTGTACCTGCTCCCTTATTGGAAAGTAGTACATCACAGAAACCTGTTTCTGTGACACCTACACCAATTAGTGAGGAAGCTAATGATAATGATCATGAAACTTCAGAACAAGATACTACTAAACCTCGTAGATCAACCAGAATAAGATCCGCGCCAGAGTGGTACGGCAATCCTATTCTGGAAGTCATGCTACTAGATCATGACGAACCTACGAACTATGAAGAAGCAATGGTGAGCCCAGATTCCACAAAATGGCTTGAAGCCATGAAATCTGAGATGGGATCCATGTATGAGAACAAAGTATGGACTTTGATTGACTTGCCCAATGATCGGCAAGCAACTGAGAATAAATGGATTTTCAAGAAGAAGACTGACGCTGACGGTAATGCTACTGTCTACAAAGCTCGACTTATCGCAAAAGGTTTTTGGCAAGTTCAAGGGATTGACTACGATGATGCCTTCTCACCCATAGCGATGCTTAAGTCTGTCCGAATCTTGTTAGCAATTGCCGCATTTTATGATTATGAAATTTGGCAAATGGATGTCAAAACTGCTTTCCTGAATGGATTTCTGCAAGAAGAGTTGTATATGATGCAGCCGGAAGGTTTTGTCGATCCAAAGGGAGCTAACAAAGTGTGCAAGCTCCAGCGATCCATTTATGGACTGGTGCAAGCCTCTCGGAGTTGGAATAAACGCTTTGATAGTGTGATCAAAGCATTTGGTTTTGTACAGACTTTTGGAGAAGCCTGTATTTACAAGAAAGTGAGTGGGAGCTCTGTAGCATTTCTGATATTATATGTAGATGACATATTGCTAATCGGAAATGATATAGAATTTCTGGATAGCATAAAAGGATACTCGAATAAAAGTTTTTCAATGAAAGACCTTGGTGAACCTGCATACATATTGGGCATTAAGATCTATAGAGATAGATCAAGACGCTTAATTGGACTTTCACAAAGCACATACCTTGACAAAGTTTTGAAGAAGTTCAAAATGGATCAAGCAAAGAAAGGATTCTTGCCTGTGTTACAAGGTGTGAAACTGAGTAAGACTCAATCCCCGACCAATGCAGAAGATAGAGAGAAAATGAAAGATGTTCCCTATGCTTCAGCCATAGGCTCTATCATGTATGCAATGTTGTGTACCAGACCTGATGTGTGTCTTGCTATAAGTCTAGCAGGGAGGTACCAAAGTAATCCAGGAGTGGATCACTGGACAGTGGTCAAGAACATCCTGAAATACCTGAAAAGGACTGAGGATATGTTTCTCATATATGGAGGTGACAAAGAGCTCATCGTAAATGGTTACGTTGATGCAAGCTTTGACACTGATCAGGACGATTCTAAATCGCAAACCGGATACGTGTTTACATTAAACGGTGGAGCTGTCAGTTGGTGCAGTTCTGAACAAAGCGTTGTGGCGGGATCTACATGTGAAGCGGAGTACATAGCTGCTTCGGAAGCAGCAAACGAAGGAGTCTGGATGAAGGAGTTCATATCCGATCTAGGTGTCATACCTAGTGCATTGGGTCCAATGAAAATCTTTTGTGACAATACTGGTGCAATTGCCTTGGCAAAGGAATCCAGATTTCACAAGAGAACCAAGCACATCAAGAGATGCTTCAATTCCATCCGGGATCTAGTCCAGGTGGGAGACATAGAGATTTGCAAGATACATACGGATCTGAACATAGTAGACCCGTTGACTAAGCCTCTTCCACGAGCAAAACATGATCAGCCCCAAAGCTCCATGGGTGTTAGAATCATTACTGTGTAATCTAGATTATTGACTCTAGTGCAAGTGGGCGACTGAAGGAAATATGCCCTAGAGGCAATAATATTGTTATTATTTTATTTCCTTATATCATGATAAATGTTTATTATTCATGCTAGAATTGTATTATCCGAAAACATAATACTTGTGTGAATACATAGACAAGCCAAACGTCACTAGTATGCCTCTACTTGACTAGCTCTTAATCGAAGATGGTTATGTTTCCAAACCATAGACATGTGTTGTCATTTGATTAATGGGATCGCATCATTAGGAGAATGATGTGATTGATATGACCCATTCCATTAGCTTAGCACCCGATCGTTTAGTATGTTGCTATTGCTTTCTTCATGACTTATACATGTTCCTATGACTATGAGATTATGCAACTCCCGTTTACCGGAGGAACACTTTGTGTGCTACCAAACATCACAACATAATGGGGTGATTATAAAGGAGCTCTACTCGTGTCTCCAAAGGTACATGTTGGGTTGGCGTATTTCGAGATTAGGATTTGTCACTCCGATTATCGGAGAGGTATCTCTGGGCCCTCTCGGTAATGCACATCACATAAGCCTTGCAAGCATTGCAACTAATGAGTTAGTTGTGAGATGATGTATTACGAAACGAGTAAAGAGACTTGCCGGTAACGAGATTGAACTAGGTATTGAGATACCGACGATCGAATCTCGGGCAAGTAACATACCGATGACAAAGGGAACAACGTATGTTGTTATGCGGTCTGACTGATAAAGATCTTCGTAGAATATGTAGGAGCCAATATGAGCATCCAGGTTCCGCTATTGGTTATTGACCGGAGACGTGTCTCGGTCATGTCTACATTGTTCTCGAACCCGCAGGGTCCGCACGCTTAAGGTTTCGATGACAGTTATATTATGAGTTTATGCATTTTGATGTACCGAAGTTTGTTCGGAGTCCCGGATGTGATCACGGACATGACGAGGAGTCTCGAAATGGTCGAGACATAAAGATTGATATATTGGAAGCCTATATTTGGATATTGGAAGTGTTCCGGATGAAATCGGGATTTTACCGGAGTACCGAGAGGTTACCGGAACCCCTAGGGAGGTATATGGGCCTTTGTGGGCTTTAGTGGAAGAGAGGAGAGGTGGCCAGGGCTGGGCCGCGCGCCCCTCCCCCCCTAGTCCGAATAGGACAAGGAGAGGGGGGCGGCGGCCCCCCTTCCTTCTCTCTCTCCTCTTTCCCCCCTCCCGAATCCTATTCCAAGTAGGAAAGGGGGGGATCCTACTCCCGATGGGAGTAGGACTCCTCCTGGCGCGCCCTCCTCCTGGCCGGCCGCACCCTCCTTGATCCTTTATATACGGGGGCAGGGGGCACCTCTAGACACACAAGTTGATCCACGTGATCATATTCTTAGCCGTGTGCGGTGCCCCCTTCCACCAAAATCCTCGATAATATTGTAGCAGTGCTTAGGCGAAGCCCTGCGATGGTAGTACATCAAGATCGTCACCACGCCGTCGTGCTGACGGAACTCTTCCCCGACACTTTTCTGGATCGGAGTCCGGGGATCGTCATCGAGCTGAACGAGTGCTAGAACTCGGAGGTGCCGTAGTTTCGGTGCTTGATCGGTCGGGCTAACGCTTCCACTGTCGGTCTACAAGGGTACGTAGATCACACTCTTCCCTCTCGTTGCTATGCATCACCATGATCTTGCGTGTGCGTAGGAATTTTTTTGAAATTACTACGTTCCCCAACACTATGACCATTGGATAGAGTGAATCAATGGCTTACGTTCAAAGTTATTCTCATAGTACTATAGAATGGTGTAGGAACGTGGAGAGATTTGGTTGCTTTTATAGCGCTGAATAATATACAATATTATGAGTGTAGACGCTCCACCCCGAGGTTTGTAGCTCCTTCTCGGTCGTCGGGAATCTATGTTCTTCCACTCTTTCGTTTAAGACATGAACTTTGTTCATCCTGTTGCCGGCACGCGGGACATCTATATGCCTCCATTTTACAAAATCATACTATATGCCTCCATGACACGCGGGACATCTAGCATCAAGGTGGCGTGTCATGGAAGAAAATGGAGATATGCAGTGCGTAAGTGAGTCGTGCACTTCGATGGCACCTAGTACTACACAATATTTTTTCTCCTCGATGGCACGTGAATAGTGCACATACTCAATGACAGAGCACGGGATGGTAGCCATGGACATGGTCGGCCCTTTTTGAAGAGAGTACTAATAAATACGTAACTTTGATGTGTCCCGTCAACTCGCAGAACGACGAGAAGCTTGCTTACTGCGCCTTCTCCCTCGCCAATGCGTGCGCGGTGGCTCGTAGAACGAGGAGAAACTTTTGCTTCCAAGGGGTGGACGTGCAGCAGTTCATTTGGTGTCAAATTGCCAGAAGTAGTACCATCATTATTGTTTGACTTCCGGAAGAGGAGAAGAGCCAAGCGCAAGGTCACCTACTAACCTAGTACAGTACTACTATAGCCAATGCTGGTCCACCTTTTTAGAGCATGGTTAATTAATATAGGCGGCTCTTGCAGCGGCACATCATTTAGAGAAAGTACTCCCTTCATAGGATCAAAGGAAGTGAAAAAAAAGTTGGATTGGATGCTAGATTGTTGATTAAAACATGATTACATAGGGAAAAAAATCCTATAGCATTCTATCCTATGAATCAAACGACCAATGTAGGAAAATTATGAGGGGGGTCTCTCCAACAGTGTTCCTCGGCTCGCACCTAGCATCACGGTGGTCGAACTTGGAGTCATTCATCTGGTACACATGGCATCTTAGATCTGGTACTCCAATATTAGGTTGTCTCTATGTGATGTGGCAACTTCATATACTAACCGGATGCTGCCTATAATACTACGGTACTCACACTCCAAGAAGTGACTCAAAAACCATTCATAAATTGAGTCTATGACAAGCATTTGCAAATGTACCATTCATTACATACAACAAGTCATCAACACACAACAACAATGATGATACATGTTGGATTATAGATTATTTCTGAAGGAAATATGCCCTAGAGGCAATAATAAAGCTATTATTTATTTCCTTATATCATGATAAATGTTTATTATTCATGCTAGAATTGTATTAACCGGAAACATAATACATGTGTGAATACATAGACAAACAGAGTGTCACTAGTATGCCTCTACTTGACTAGCTCGTTGATCAGAGATGGTTATGTTTCCTAACCATAGACATGAGTTGTCATTTGATTAACGGGATCACATCATTAGGAGAATGATGTGATTGACTAGACCCATTCCATTAGCTTAGCACTTGATCGTTTAGTTTGTTGCTATTGCTTTCTTCATAACTTATACATGTTCCTATGACTATGAGATTATGCAACTCCCGTTTACCGGAGGAACACTTTGTGTGCTACCAAACGTCACAACGTAACTGGGTGATTATAAAGGTGCTCTACAGGTGTCTCCGAAGGTACTTGCTGGGTTGGCGTATTTCGAGATTAGGATTTGTCACTCCGATTGTCGGAGAGGTATCTCTAGGCCCTCTTGGTAATGCACATCACCTAAAGCCTTGCAAGCATTGCAACTAATGAGTTAGTTGCGAGATGATGTATTACGAAACGAGTAAAGAGACTTGCCGGTAACGAGATTGAACTAGGTATTGAGATACCGATGATCGAATCTCGGGCAAGTAACATACCGATGACAAAGGGAACACCGTATGTTGTTATGCGGTCTGACCGATAAAGATCTTCATAGAATATGTGGGAGCCAATATGAGCATCTAGGTTCCGCTATTGGTTATTGACCAGAGATGTGTCTCGGTCATGTCTACATTGTTCTCGAACCCGTAGGGTCCGCACGCTTAAGGTTTCGATGACAGTTATATTATGAGTTTATGAGTTTTGATGTAACGAAGGAGTTCGGAGTCCCGGATGAGATCGAGGACATGACAAGGAGTCTCGAAATGGTCGAGACGTAAAGATCGATATATTGGACGACTATATTCGGACATCGGAAAGGTTCCGAGTGATTCGGGTATTTTTCGGAGTACCGGAGAGTAACGGGAATTCGCCGGGGAGTATATGGGCCTTATTGGGCTTTAGGGGAAAGAGAGAGGAGAGGTTGGGCGCCCCCCAAGGCCTAGTCCTAATTGGACTAGGGGGAGGGGCTGCGCCCCCTCCTTCCTTCTCTTCTCTCTTCCCTTGCCTTGACTCCTACTCCTACTACTTGGAAAGGGGGTAATCCTACTCCCGGTGGGAGTAGGACTCCTCCAGGGCGCGCCATAGGGGGCGGCCCTCTCCCCCCTCCTCCACTCCTTTATATACGTGGACAGGGGGCACCCCATAGACACAACAATTGATCCTTGAGACCTATTAGCCGTTGGCGGTGCCCTCCTCCACCACAATCCTCGATAATATTGTAGCGGTGCTTAGGCGAAGCCCTGTGACGGTAGAACATCAAGATCGTCACCACGCCGTCGTGCTGACGGAATTCTTCCCCGACATTCTGCTGGATCGGAGTCTGGGGATCGTCATCGAGCTGAACGTGTGCTAGAACTCGGAGGTGCCGTAGTTTTGGTGCTTGATCGGTCGGGCCGTGAAGATGTACGACTACATCAACCGCGTTGTGCTCACGCTTCCGTTTTCGGTCTATGAGGGTACGTGGACAACACTCTCCCTCTCGCTGCTATGCATCACCATGATCTTGCGTGTAAGTAGGTAATTTTTGAAATTACTACGTTCCCCAACAGTGGCATCCGAGCCTAGGTTTTATGTGTAGATGTCATATGCACGAGTAGAACACAAGTGAGTTGTGGGCGATATAAGTCATACTGCTTACCAGCATGTCACACTTTGGTTCGGCGGTATTGTTGGATGAAGCGGCCCGGACCGACATTACGCGTACGCTTACGCGAGACTGGTTTTACCGCCGTGCTATGCACACAGGTGACTAGCGGGTGTCAGTTTCTCCAACTTTAGTTGAACCGAGTGTGGCTACGCCCGATCCTTGAGAAGGTTAAAACAGCACCAACTTGACAAACTATCGTTGTGGTTTTTAATGCATAGGTAAGAACGGTTCTTGCTAAGCCCGTAGCAGCCACGTAAAACTTGCAACAACAAAGTAGAGGACGTCTAGCTTGTTTTTGCAGGGCATGTTGTGATGTGATATGGTCAAGACGTGATGAGATATAAGTTTTTGTATGAGATGATCATGTTTTGTTGAAGTTATAGGCAACTGGCAAAAGCCTTATGGTTATCTCTCTATTGCATAAGATGCAAGAGCCAAATAATTACTTTACTTTATCGCTATATGGTAGCAATAGTCGCAAAAGCAATAGTTGGCGATACAACCATGTGACGACACATTGGTATAGATCAAGATGATGGAGATCATGACGATGCTTTGCAGATGGAGATCAAAGGCACAAGATGATGATGGCCATATCATGTCACATATTTTGATTGCATGTGATGTTTATCTTTTATACATCTTATTTTGCTTAGTTTGACGGTAGCTTTATAAGATGATCTCTCACTAATTATCAAGGTACAAGTGTTCTCCCTGAGTATGCACCATTGCGAAAGTTCTTCGTGCTGAGACACCACATGATGATCGGGGGTGATAGGCTCTACGTTCAAATACAATGGGTGCAAAACAGTTGCACACGCGGAATACTCTGGTTAAACTTGACAAGCCTAGCATATAACAGATATGGCCTCGGAACACTGAGACCGAAAGGTCGAGCGTGAATCATATAGTAGATACGATCAACATAGTGATGTTCACCATTGAAACTACTCCATCTCACGTGATGATCGGACATGGTTTAGTTGATATGGATCACGTGATCACTTAGAAGATTAGAGGGATGTCTGTCTAAGTGGGAGTTCTTAAGTAATATGATTAATTGAACTTTAATTTATCATGAACTTAGTCCTGGTAGTATTAGCATATCTATGTTGTAGATCAATAGCTCATGATGTTGCTCCCAGTTTATTGTGTTCCTAGAGATAAATTATGTTGAAAAATGTTAGTAGCAATGATGCGGATTTGATCCGTGATCTGAGGATTATCCTCATTGCTGCACAGAAGAATTATGTCTTTAATGCACCGCTAGGTGACAGACCTATTGCTGGAGTAGAGGCAGACATTATGAACGTTTGGCTAGCTCAATATGATGACTACTTGATAGTTTAGTGCACCATGCTTAACAGCTTAGAATCGGGACTTCAAAGACATTTTGAATGTCATGGACCATATGAGATGTTCCAGGAGTTGAAGCTAATATTTCAAGCAAATACCCGAGTTGAGAGATATGAAGTCTCCAACAAGTTCTACAGCTAAAAAGATGGAGGAGAATAGCTCAAGCAGTGAGCATGTGCTTAGATTGTCTGGGTACTACAATCGCTTGAATCAAGTGGGAGTTAATCTTCCAGATAAAATAGTGATTGACAGAATTCTCTAGTCACCATCACCAAGTTAGTAGAACTTCGTGATGAACTATAATATGCAAGGGATAACGAAAATGATTCCCAAGCTCTTCGTGATGCTGAAATCAACGAAGGTAGAAATCAAGTGTTGATGGTAGACAAGACCACTAGTTTCAAGAAAAGGGCAAAGGGAAGAAGGGGAACTTCAAGAAGAACGGCAAACAAGTTGCTGCTCAAGTGAAGAAACCCAAGTCTGGACCTAAGCCTGAGACTAAGTGCTTCTACTACAAAGGGACTGGTAACTAGAAGCGGAACTACCCCAAGTATTTGGTGGATAAGAAGGATGGCAAAGTGAACAAAGGTATATTTGATAAACAGATTATTGATGTGTATTTTACTAGTGTTCGTAGCAACCCCTCGGTATTTGATACTGGTTCAGTTGCTAAGAGTAGTAACTCGAAACGGGAGTTGCAGAATGAATAGAGACTAGTTAAGGGTGAAGTGATGATGTGTGTTGGAAGTGGTTCCAAGATTGATATGATCATCATCGCACACTCCCTATACTTTCGGGATTAGTGTTGAACCTAAATAAGTGTTATTTGGTGTTTGCGTTGAGCATGAATATGATTTGATCATGTTTATTGCGATACGGTTATTCATTTAAGTAAGAGAATAAATGGTTGTTCTGTTTACATGAATAAAACCTTATATGGTTACACACCCAATGAAAATAGTTCGTTGGATCTCGATCGTAGTGATACACATATTCATAATATTGAAACCAAAAGATCCAAAGTTAATAATGATAGTGCAACTTATTTGTGGCACTGCCGTTTAGGTCATATTGGTGTAAAGCGCATGAAGAAAATCCATGCTGATGGGCTTTTGGAATCACTTGATGCTTGCGAACCATGCCTCATGGGCAAGATGACTAAGACTCCGTTCTCTGGAAAATGCTTGCGAACCATGCCTCATGGGCAAGATGACTAAGACTCCGTTCTCCGGAACAATGGAGAAAGCAATAGATTTGTTGGAAATCATACATACTAATGTATGTGGTCTGATGAATATTGAGGCTCGCGGCAGGTATCATTATTTTCTAATCTTCACAGATGATTTGAGCAGATATGAGTATATCTACTTGATGAAACACAAGTCTGAAACATTTGAAAAGTTCAAAGAATTTCAAAGTGAAGTGGAGAATCATCGTAACAAAAATAAAAGTTTCTACGATATGATCGCAGAAGGAAAATATTTGAGTTACGAGTTTGGCCTTCAGTTAAAACAATGTGAAATAATTTCACCACTCACGCCACCTGGAACACCACAGTGTAATGGTGTGTCCGAACGTCATAACCGTACTTTATTAGATATGGTGCGATCTATGATGTCTCTTACCGATCTACCACTGTCGTTTTGGGGTTATGCATTAGAGACAGCTACATTCACGTTAAAAAGGGGCACCATCTAAATCCGTTGAGACGACACCGTATGAACTGTGGTTTGGCAAGAAACCTAAGCTGTCGTTTCTTAAAGTTTGGGACTGCAATGCTTATGTGAAAAAGTTTCAACATGATAAGCTCGAACCCAAATCGGAGAAGTAAATCTTCATAGGATACCCAAGAGAAAATGTTGGGTAAACCTTCTATCACAGATCTGAAGGCAAGTTATTCATTGCTGAGAATGGATCCTTTCTAGAGAAGAAGTTTCTCTCGAAAGAAGTGAGTGGGAGGAAAGTAGAACTTGATGAGGTAACTATACCTGCTCCTTATTGGAAAGTAGTTCATCACATAAATCTGTTCCTGTGACTACTACACGGATTAGTGAGGAAGCTAATGATGATGATCATGTAACTTCAGATCAAGTTACTACCGAACCTCGTAGGTAAACCAGAGTGAGATCCGCACCAGAGTGGTACGGTAATCCTGTTCTGGAGGTCATGTTACTTGACCATGACGAGCCTACGAACTATGAGGAAGCGATCCTGAGCCCAGATTCCACGAAATGGTTTGAGGCCATGAAATCTGAGATGAGATCCATGTATGAGAACAAAGTATGGACTTTGATTGACTTGCCCAATGATCGGTGAGCCATTGAGACTAAATGGATCTTCAAGAGGAAGACGGACGCTGATAGTAGTGTTACTATCTACAAAGGTAGAATTGTCGCAAAAAGTTTTTCGACAAGTTCAAGGTGTTGACTATGATGAGAGTTTCTCACTCATATTTATGCTTAAGTCTGTCCGAATCATGTTAGCAATTGCCGCATTTTATGAAATCTTGTAAATGGATAAACAAAACTGCATTCCTTAATGGATTTATTAAAGAAGAGTTGTATATGATGCAACCGGAAGGTTTTGTCAATCCTAAAGGTACTAACAAAATATGCAAACTCCAGCGATCCATCCATGGACTGGTGCAAGGATCTCAGAGTTGGAATATACGTTTTGATAAGTTGATCAAAGCATATAGTTTTATACAGACTTGCAGTGAAGCATGTATTTATAAGAAAGTGAGTGGGAGCACTACAACATTTCTGATAAGTATATGTGAAATACATATTGTTGATCGGAGATAATGTAGAATTATTCTGCAAAGCATAAAGGAATATTTGAAAGGAGTTTTTCAAAGAAATACCTCGGTGAAGCTGCTTACATATTGAGCATCAAGATCTATAGAGATAGATCAAGATGCTTGATAAGTTTTTCAATGAGTACATACCTTGACAAGATTTTGAAGTAGTTCAAAATGGAACTGTCAAAGAAGAAGTTATTGCCTGTGTTACAAGGTGTGAAACTGAGTAAGACACAAAACCCGACCACGGCAGAAGATAGAGAGAGAATAAAAGTCATTCCCTATGCCTCAGCCATAGGTTCTATAAAGTATGCCATGTTGTGTACCAGACCTATTGTATACCCTGCCCTATGTTTGGCAAGGGAGTACAATAGTGATCTAGGAGTAGATCACTGGACATTGGTCAAAATTATCCTTAGTGGAATAAGGATATGTTTCTCGATTATGGAGGTGACAAAAGGTTCGTCGTAAAGGGTTACGTCGATGCAAGTTTTGACACTGATCCAGATGACTCAAAGTCTCAATCTGGATACATATTGAAAGTGGGAGCAATTAGCTAGAATAGCTCCATGCAGAGCATTGTTGACATAGAAATTTGCAAAATACTTACGGATCTGAATGTGGCAGACCCAATGACTAAACTTCTCTCACAAACAAAACATGATCACACCTCAGTACTCTTTGGGTGTTAATCACCTAGCGATGTGAACTAGATTATTGACTCTAGTAAATCCTTTGGGTGTTGGCCACATGTCGATGTGAACTATAGGTGTTAATCACATGGTGATGTGAACTATTGATGTTAAATCACATGGCGATGTGAACTAGATTATTAACTCTAGTGCAAGTGGGAGACTGAAGGAAATATGCCCTAGAGGCAATAATAAAGCTATTATTTATTTCCTTATATCATGATAAATGTTTATTATTCATGCTAGAATTTTATTAACCGGAAACATAATACATGTGTGAATACATAGACAAACAGAGTGTCACTAGTATGCCTCTACTTGACTAGCTCGTTGATCAAAGATGGTTATGTTTCCTAACCATATACATGAGTTGTCATTTGATTAATGGGATCACATCATTAGGAGAATGATGTGATTGACTTGACCCATTCCATTAGCTTAGCACTTGATCGTTTAGTTTGTTGCTATTGCTTTCTTCATAACTTATACATGTTCCTATGACTATGAGATTATGCAACTCCGCCCCGCCGCCCCGCCGCCGCTGCCTCGCCGCCCCGCCACGCCGCCACCGCCGGATGCCGCCGAGGTCCGCCGCCGCCTCAATTTCCGCACCATTTTTTTATTTTTATTTTTGAAAAACCGTTCGGTTTTTCCGTCGGTTTTTTTAGTTTCGTTTTTTAAATAGATCAGTTTTTTTCTGGTTTATTTATTTTAGCGAGCGTTCGTCGTTTTTCTTTTTCTCGGATTAAATCCGCGATTTTTCTGATCGCGATTCCTGATCCGATTTTCTTTTTAGTATAACTTTTCGCTCGTTTATCAGAATCCGACGATTCAAGTGCCTGGAGTTTCGTCTCGAAACCCTCTATCCGTTTAACCAACTTAAACAAGATTTTGCTACTGTAAAAATTGCCCTAGATCCAGATTAGTAGAACGAAGTTGTTTTGTTTCGCCGTTTGACTTTCGTTGCTTCGTTCGATTTGATTCTTTTTGCCAACTGGAGTTCTTAAGTTGAACCTTCTGGTTAGATCTCTTATTTGAGTTTTACTCGTGCATTAGATGAGTACTTATTGTATGCTTGTTTGTTTGTCTGCGATAGAATACCCGGAGTGGGCCGCATGTTACTTCGAATCTCTATGTTTCCCGGATCATCAGCAAGGCAAGTAACACTTTGATCATACCTTTCCTACTACCCAGTTTTATTGCATTAGATCAATCCTCACACATTGCATGATTAGGATCTAATTAAATTGTGGGATGGGAAGTAGTTGAGGTAGTACCTATTACCTGTTTATTATCAAACCTTTGGGAGTTACTTCTACATTTGCTTATTATGCCATGCTATGCTAGTAGATGTGGATTGGGTGAGTGATATCCATGACAGATGTGAGTTTGTTAATTAATGGTTTATCTAAGGTGGCACCTTAAACACACATCTGGGTGGATTGAGGCACCTGGGTATTCCAGGACTTGCCTGTTTTCTTTTGGACCGCCACCCAGACTCAAAGGGATCATGAGACTATTCATACTAGAAACTTCCGTGTGCAGCCACAAGCTATTATGGGCTCTAGCATAGTTGACTAAGTCGTGCGAACTCTTACAGTGGTAGACTAGCAGATGTAGGGGATGTAGGTGGTACGGTCTACCCGATCGTAAGGTGCTAGCGCTTCTGAAAGACTATGTCTCGGTCATCCGTCTTCTCAAACACCTTGTAGTGCGAGAAACCAAACGGAGGCGATCGAGTCTTGTGGGGAAAAGTGCGCAAACCTCTGCAGAGTGTAATAAACTAATCATGATTAGCCGTGTCCCCGGTTATGGACATCTTGAGTATCTAGTACCTGGATTATCATGTGAATCTCAACATGTTACTCTAAAATTAATTTTGTTGGGTTTTGTTTAATGATGATGCTTAATTGGGATTGAGAATGTTGTCAACCATTCTCAATGTTTAACAACTACCATGATAGTTAAATAAATTTATTCCTTTGAAGTAGGGAAAAATTGGCTTTACGCAAAACTGTAACCATAGAGCTTTCCACCAGCCAAATATGCATATAGTATAGCTGTTTCATTCCATTACTCTCTATGTGTTACCTTGCCAGCATATTCCATGTGCTGACCCGTTTCGGGCTGCAACGTTAATGTTGCAAACTTTTCAGAATACGATTAAGGAGTTTTTAGGTCGTGGTTCTATACTCAGTGATGCCGTTGGAGTTGATGGACTCACTTATCTTCCAAGCCTTCCGCTGTTATCGTTATTAGTTGGCCTTAAGCCATATTTATTGTAATAAATTCTTTATGGAGACCCTCGATGTAATAAGTGTGTGATTGCTACTCTGTTATAAATCCTCCGAGTACGATGTGGTGTCAGCATTATTGATCCAGGGATGACACCGAAGCACAAAGATCATACTGTTTGAGGTCTGGTCGCTATAGTATATGGGCCTTATTGGGCTTTAGGGGAAAGAGAGAGGAGAGGTTGGGCGCCCCCCAAGGCCTAGTCCGAATAGGACTAGGGGGAGGGGCTGCGCCTCCTCCTTCCTTCTCTTCTCTCTTCCCTTGCCTTGACTCCTACTCCTACTACTTGGAAAGGGGGGAATCCTACTCCCGGTGGGAGTAGGACTCCTCCAGGGCGCGCCATAGGGGCCGGCCCTCTCCCCCCTCCTCCACTCCTTTATATACGTGGCCAGGGGGCACCCCATAGACACAACAATTGATCCTTGAGATCTATTAGCCGTGTGCGGTGCCCTCCTCCACCATAATCCTCGATAATATTGTAGCGGTGCTTAGGCAAAGCCCTGCGACGGTAGAACATCAAGATCGTCACCACGCCGTCATGCCGACGGAACTCTTCCCCGACATTCTGCTGGATTGGAGTCCGGGGATCGTCATCGAGCTGAACGTGTGCTAGAACTCGGAGGTGCCATAGTTTCGGTGCTTGATCGGTCGGGCCATGAAGACGTACGACTACATCAACCGTGTTGTGCTAACGCTTCCGCTTTCGGTCTACGAGGGTACGTGGACAACACTCTCCCCTCTTGTTGCTATGCATCACCATGATCTTGCGTGTGCGTAGGAAATTTTTGAAATTACTACGTTCCCCAACAATTTCCAACAAAACATTCTAGTAAATACTGAAGTTTTCATCACACAACAAATAACGACAATGAAATGAACTTCAACTCAACCAATCCTCAGCGTTGGAAATGCTTGCTTTGAACCATAGGTGCTCTGGGAAGGGCCAGCTATTGTCAATATCAAGAGCAACACAGGACTGATCATCCAAGCTGAAGCACATATATCAGGACCAGGGTAGGGAACCACCGCAATGTCCAAGGTATAGATACAGTTGCTTCTCATAAATGGTAGTAACATTGTGTCAACAGCAGCTGGATCGCCTTTCACCATCATTGGATAGTTTTGTCCAAGGAAGAGCGAGTTTTCTCCAAGACTATCAATACTGTACCAGGGAGAAGGTGGTGGCACTAGCACACTAGTATCCATCCCGAATACCCTGCAACAGGTGTTGGAATAGGTCCGGAGAGGGTGACCATGGGAGAGAACACCTTCTACCTCAATAGTAATAATCACAGTGCACTGTATATAGACAAAAAGAGGTGATCCATCGGAATTAGTTTCCATGCGCCACTGAGTATATAAGTTCTACTCGTCCTCATGCTCGTGATCATCACCATCGTCATCTCCCCCTGGTTATGAATTTTTTCAAGTATAGGTGGTGGAATGTTCACAGGACCTTGGAAACACAAGAAGGTTAATTAGTAAAGGGAAACTTGCTAACCCGCATGCATGTGGCTGAAACAATTATAATTACGGTGGAAGACAAACATACCGAAACTACGAGGATCCCATGCAAAAATAGTGCCACGAGTGGTGGCAGCAAACACAAGATCCTCGTATTCAATTGCATCACAGTACTCATCCGTGTACAGAAACTGATTTTTGAGTAATATCCATGGACGAACCGTGGAATCAGTAAGGAAGGCAACAAGCTTGTCAAAGATAGCAACAACTTGATAGTTCTTGTAATTCCAAGAGTGGTTGGGAACTCGAAAAATTGCTATCTTTCGTAGACGATAGTAACCATGATCGTATTTGAACGTACGTAGATCATCTGTGTGCTCAACCTCAGGGCACTCTGAGATTTTTGGAAGGGGAATCCGCTGACGAGTGTACACATTCACAAGTTCCTACTCGCAATTGTACCCAATATAAACAACCCAATCTCCATTTGCGCCAGCCCAGGCCTTACCCTAAAGCGATGGCATCTTGACATCACATGTATCGTTATCAAGCGGCATCAACTTGCACAAGGCAAGGCCTCCGTCGTCCGCGCCCATGCGAATAGGCTTATAGCGAAGAAGATAAGGGAGATCAAACCGCTCCTGGACCCTTGGGTTCCTTGTAATGATGTTATTAGTTGAGTCGAGAATGTTCTTGAATGAACCTGCCATGCTAGCCGAGGTGATGACGTCGCACCAATCAATGAGTTCCCCCACCACGTCATCTTCAGATCGGGGCAAGAATAACGGGGTCGTTTCCGGCTTGTTCCCTCCATGGAGAAGACGATCAAACAATGGCAGAAGGAAGGGTGAAGGCAAATGGAGGAGGGAGGAAGAGCGTGCGATAGCAGTTCCAAATCGAGAGGGAAAGGCGAAGAGTCGATGGATGGTTGCCAATTTGCCACGGTACACGAAGATGCGCCCCGGCCTACACGTCCATTCGGAAATTGTACAAAAGGACTCGCCATCGTCTCACTCACATGTTGGAATGGGACCACATGTCAACGAAACATGGTGTGTAATTTCTCATGCAAAATGCGATCTGGCCGCGTTGGCCTGAAGTGCCGTATTATTTCTCGACTTTATTTTTTTAATGGCGTGCCGTTCAGTTTTGAAGCACGACTAACTGGTACTGTTTGAAGAGAAAATATAAAGTACCCTACCACTACGTCGCCTCTAGTACTAGTAGTATAAAAAAGATATATAGGCTGGAGCCTTAGAGCTTTCTTGCTAAGGGATGCCCACTTGCTTCTCACACTATCACCCTCTCTCCAGATCTAAAAAAGATGGTTGTCAGTGTCAAAACCGGCGGATCTCGGGTAGGGGGTCCCGAACTGTGCGTCTAGGCCGGATGGTAACAGGAGGCACGGGACACTAAGTTTTACCCAGGTTCGGGACCTCTCGATGGAGGTAAAACCCTACGTCCTGCTTGATTAATATTGATGGTATGGGTATTACAAGAGTTGATCTACCACAAGATCAGAGAGGCTAAACCCTAGAAGCTAGCCTATGGTATGATTGTTGATGTGTATGTTGTCCTACGGACTAAAACCCTCTGGTTTATATAGACACCTGATAGGGTTAGGGTTACATAGAGTCGGTTACAATGGTAGGAGATCTGAACATCCGTATCGCCAAGCTTGCCTTGCACGCCAAGGAAAATCCCCTCCGGACACAGGACGGAGTCTTCAATCTTGTATCTTCATAGTCCAGGAGTCCGGCTTGAAGGTATAGTTCGGCTATCCGAACACCCCCTAATCCAGGACTCCCTCAGTAGCCCCTGAACCAGGCTTCAATGACGACAGGTCCGGCGCGCAAATTGTCTTCGGCATTGCAAGGCGGGTTCCTCCTCCGAATACTTCATAGAAGATCTTGAACACAAAGATAGTGTCCGGCTCTGCAAAATAAGTTTCCACATACTGCCATAGAGAGAATAATATTTATACAAATCTCATCTGCTGACGTATTCCGTGGTGCGACACGCCACGGTGAAGCCTTTATCCGAGTCGTTTAATTACCCACCTCAGCGTGTTATGCGAGGTGGTTTCCTTGGCACGTCTTGTTAAAGCAGAGATCGTGTCCCCTTATTACGGGATTCTCATCAATACGGATGTGGGTAACCCAACCGCTTCTAGGACTCCTAGATCATAGGCAAGTCCAAACGGACACGGGGAGGACGCTTGATATCCACCCTCTTTATAAAGGGCCAAAGTTTTTACCTTTCCCTTCCGTGCTCAATCGAATCCTTCCCCCGCCTCAAGCTCAAACGCCCAAAGCTCAGGTCAGGTGCTCCGAACCTTCAGTCATGTCCGGATCCAGCCTTCAAGGCCGATGGATCCCCTCCTCCATCACGGAAGAAGACATCAAAAAGTTGAGGGAGGCCAGGTATCTGACCGCCGAAATATCGCATCGGCTGCCTCCCCGGGGGCAGGCCATCCCCTCTCCCAAACCCAACGAGAGCGTTGTGTTCGTCCCCCACTTCCTCTGGGGTCTAGGTTTTGCATTGGATCCTTTCCTCAGGGGCTTGATGTTTTATTACGGGCTAGATTTCCTTGATCTAGCTCCGGACTCCTTCCTGCATAACACGACTTTTGTTGTCGTATGCGAGGCCTTCCTCCGGGTTACCCCCCACTTTGGCTTATGGCTCAAGACCTTTGAAGTAAAGCCGACGGTGATCGAAGGGCAACATGCAAAGTGTAGAGGCGCCTCAATACGCAAGATGACGGGGGCTCCGTGGCCCAAAGGTTCCATCCCAGAGGTGTCTGCATTGTGGCAACAGGAGTGGTTCTACATCACGACTCCTAGAAGTGCCAAGTGGGTGGCCGCCCCCGTTTTTCGCTCGGGCCCTCCACCACGACTGATGTCATGGATCAGGAGAGGACTGAGCTGGGGTCCAGCCAAGGACGTGGCTTTACTGCAAAGCCGCATTCGAGATCTCTTCAACGAAGAACTCAGTTTGGTCGCGGTAATACAAGTTATGCTGGTTCGTCAAGTCCAGCCTTGCAAACGTCGGCCCCTTCGATTGTGGGAGTTCAATCCTGAGGGTCCGCGTGCCATTCAAAATTTTCTCGGCCTGACGCACGAGGATGTGTATAAGTTATTCTTTGGACCTCAAGTAGAGTGTCCAGAAATCACCGAGGACATGGGCCTGAGAAGTAACCGCGCCTCCGAACAGGTAAAGAGTCTTCCGGCCGAACATATTATCTTTCCTTCGTTACGAACTTATTTCTGAGAGTTTGCTTTTTCGACCAGGACTGGCTAACAAAGGCGAAGTTGATTCGGTGTTCGGCCCCGTCCCTAATGGTTTGGAGAATCTGGTATTAGAAGAGATGCTCCAGACCGCACCTTGCCCGGATCCCTTAAAGGAAGATACTGTGGAGGGTAATGCGGGCGGACGCGGGCCCTCAATTCTGCCTATTCTAACCGAGGGAGCGAGCGTCTCTGCGAAGGAAGACGACCGGAAAAGGAAAAGGACTGCGCCCAGGAATTCGGAAGCCGAAGCTTCCAAACGGGAGAAGAAATCTTCCACTGGGGGCCCTACCTTGGGGGGCGGTGCTGCCGCACAAAGTCCGCGGGGGGATCAATTCTCCCGGGAATCATAAGTGACCCGAAAACTTTAATAGTACAGATATGCCATCTTTTTCTTCTGAGAAAATAACCACCGCATATATTTGTGCTGTTCGGGCCTTAGCCCCTCTCAAATGAGCTCGTCTTCAGGGGATCTTCTTCCAGAGATGATGGAGAGCGAGACGCCTCCTCCGGACTCGTCCGCTCCGGAAGCGGGCGACCCTGAAGTGTCGTCGCGGAGGACCTCTCCGAGTGCGGAGAGGCCAGAAGGTGATCCAATTGATCCCCGAGGCTCCCAGTGTCCGGCTCCCGAAGAGGGTAGGCAAAAGAGTCCGGCGCCGTCTAGTGTGCGATCGGACGTCCTGAGGGAGTTGGTGGGGCGAGCGGCCATCTCAGATGATCACCGTGTGCTGATCAATATGGTGATGGAGAGGATATCGTCCGCCGAAAGCAGATTGCATGAAGCTTTGATGAGTCTACTGACAGACTTTGAGGTACGTAAAAAGGAATGTGTAATAGTCCTGCACATGCTAGGTGTGCCATGTGTAGATAGTAGCCCCTGAGACTCTGGTTGTCGTCGGAAACAATGACGAGCGGAGGATCATATTCCCAGGTAATAACCATACTGCCTTTATGTGCAGGAGATGGAAGCTCCGGTGGCCAACCGGACTAGCCAGTTTGCCCATTTAGAACGGCGGTTGGATGCGGCAGATGCCGACATCGAGCTTGTTAACAGAAGGCTTGACGAGGCGCAGGGTAAGTATCCTTGTCTGGTAAATGCCAAATAGGAAGAGTATGATGCTAGTGTTTTTAACATGTTATGACTGCAGATGGAGCTGCCACTGTTGAAGCCTTGCTGGCGGAACTTGCCCGAGCCAAGGAACAAGCAAGATTAGGTAATGCGGCTGCTTTGAGGGCGGCCAAAGAGTTGCGGGCCGAGAAGGCCGCACATGGCGAGAGCCGGAAGAAGATGGCCAATATGGCCATAGAATTAAAAGCCGCCATAGACCGTTGCTGGGCTCTTGAAAAGGAAAACCAGGCGAAGGCATCGGACCTTGAGAAGGCTGCTGTAACGGGAAAAGACCTCCGCTCTGCTATGAGGGCAAAGAAGGAGGAGCTGCGGGAAGCCGGGGATATTGTAGCCGGGAAGTCCTTTATGCTGCAGAGGAAGTACGGAGATCCACGGTATGCCCCTCTAGATCGGCTGTGGAGTTCGGAGGATGCGTATATGGATTTGGCGGCGAGCGCTGCCGATGCGGCCAAGTACTTCCAGAGTCATACGGACCATGAAGTAGACCAGCTATTTTGGAAGCAATTCCTTTCTCCCGAGCGTCCGCTTTCGTTGACGGACCAATTAGCCGAACGGGCCGAACTAAATAGGTTGTCCGGACTCTCCATGAGGTCTATTGTGGATCAACTATGGCCCGGAAGGTCAAAACCGAGCAGCTATTTTAGCTTGGTGCAGCAGGTCCTTGATGTGGTGCCGTGCATAAATGCGATGAAGAGGTCGGCGTGCATAGAATGTGCACGGATGGCCTTTGCCCATGCTAAAGCATACTGGGCAGAGATGGACGCTACCACTATTGCGGCGCAGGATTCGTCCATAGGTCGAAGGGCTGCTGAGCACTACTTTGAGGAAGTTCTTGAGGGTGCTCGTTTGATAGAGACCCAGTGCTCAAAAAACATTATGTTTGAATGACATGTAATCTCATTGTAAGCGAAATGCTTTTTAAATTTTTATGAGGCTAATTTTATATTTTTGCCCAAAAGTAATGTGATGCCTCCTGGGCGGCCGTTTATGTATCCGTGTGTATAACCTGAAAGATTGCAGTCGTCGGCTTCAACCCCCACGCATATAATGCAGAGGTGTTTGCAGAAACACGCGTTCACACTTAACCCAATGTCTTGGTCCTATTAAGGAGGTGATAGCGGAGCGAGCGAGGCAACCTGACTATAATGCTTTAACACTTTCACTTAGCCGTAGGAGTTTGACAGTGGGGCTATTAGATAGCCCCTGGTGGCTCCGCACTCTCCCGATCCCGGGGTGCGTATATGCCTGGCCGGAAAGCGGCCCTTCATTAAGGCGGAGGAATTCTAACATTCCCATGGGTCATCGAGTGGTTGACCAGTCTCACGCTAGATCATGACAGTCAGTTTTCGGCTTTCTCTACTGAGGCGCTCGTCCGGATGAACCAGGGCACAATCGCAGTAGTTCTCCTGGTGCTACCTTAGCCAGTAAAGCGGAACATAATGCACCAAAACACAGGAGCCGGGCAAACCCAACATTTGACCAAAGACAATGATTCGGAGATGATGCATATAGGGCCAAACTCGCAACACCGAACACTCCCTAAGGTATTCGGTCTTTGTGATATAAACCAGGCCTGAAGAATGGCCTTTGTAAGAAGCCCCTTGTGTCCAGCTACGTGCATTGTTCTGGCGTGGCCACATGCCAAGACGTCAGCATCCTTCTCAACGGTGGATATGTATCAACAAGAGACAGTAAAAAAGGTTTACGCAGGGTCTTAATCTAAAAAGAATCCTTGGGTCGGGTCCCTGCTGCACGTCTGCGCCTGTGTCTCCGTTGTGCCGTATCCTGGACGGGTGTAGCACGATGATCATCTTTAAAAGAGAGGAATTTAGGTAAAAAGGTTGTCGTGCAAAAGGATAGTTTTCTAAAGAAACCATGTACAATTCAAGATAAGAAGAAATCGCCACTCGTCTACGTGCGTTGAGCCCCTTGTACTTTTGAAAGATAGGGGTGTGACCGTTTATTTCATATGAGTAGCGGCGCCGGACTTGGTTAGTTGTGTATGAGATCTTGACAATCGATTGGATGCTTTTGCTGGTCCGAGCGCCTTTAGTGTGCGGCTGTCAAGGAAACCTCACTCTCTTCGGCGCGTAGAGATCGCTTGATACTTCCGTGCACTGAAATGATGCCACGTGGACCGGGCATCTTGAGTGTTAGGGAGGCGTAGTGTGGTATTGCATTAAAGTGAGCGAAAGCTTCGCGTCCGAGTAGTGCTTGATAGCCACTTTTAAACGGAGCCATGTGGAAAGTTAAATGCTCGCGACGGAAGTTATCGGGGGAGCCGAATATAACTTGTAGTAGGAGGGAGCCCGTACAACGAGCCCCTGGGCCTGGCGTTACTCCTTTAAAGGTAGTATTGCTATGGCGAATTTGCGTTGGGTCTAACCCCATCCCGCGGATTGTATCCTGATATATTCGGTTTAGGCTACTGTCGCCATCCATCAAGACTCGTGTGAAGTGGTATCCGCCAATTACTGGGTCTAATACCAGTGCAGCCCATCCTGCGTGCCGGATACTTGATGCGTAATCACGATGGTCGAAGGTGATCGGTTGAGACGACCAGTGGCAGGACTTTGCGGTGACGGGCACTTGGGTATATTTTTCAGGGAGTGCCGCATTGTTTTTTCTCTTGATCATGTGTAACACGTTTATTGTTTTGACGTCGGGTGGAAATTTCTTTTGTTCCCCCTTGTCTTACTTGGGAGGCTCGTGCTCATCTTCACTTGGTGTATCTTCCCCTTTGTGTATGGCGTTAAGCTTGCCGGACTGCTTGAAGACCCAACATTCTCTATGGGTATGATTAGCAGGTTTGCTAGGGGTACTATGGATCTGACATACTTGGTCCAGAATTTTGTTGAGGCTGGACAGTTCATCTCTGGTGCCTTTGGAGGGCGGCTTTTGGTTTGGCCGAGGGACTTTGAATCCGGCATTTACTGTCGTGCCCTTCGTGCTGTCTTCTTTATTCCGGCGTTTGTTATTGCTGTTGCGCCGTGATTTCCCGTTTCCATCTCTAACTTCAGATGTACTGGGGTCACTGGTGCTGCATCTGGCTAGCCAGCTGTCCTCACCCGCGCAAAAGCAGGTCATGAGGTTTGTTAATGCGGCCATCGTTCTCGGCTTGTTTTGGCCGAGGTGTCTAGCGAGCCATTCGTCGCGGACGCTGTGCTTGAAAGCCGCTAAGGCTTCGGCGTCCGGACAATCGACAATCTGGTTCTTTTTAGTAAGAAACCTATTCCAAAGCTTTCGGACTGACTCTCCAGGCTGTTGAGTTATGTGACTCAGGTCGTCCGCATCCGGAGGTCGGACATAAGTCCCTTGAAAGTTTGCCCGAAAGGCGTCTTCGAGCTCTTCCCAACTTCCAATGGAGCTTTCAGGGAGGCCTTTGAGCCAGTGACGAGCCGACCCTTTGAGTTTGAGAGGTAAGTACTTGATGGTATGGAGATCATCCCCTTGAGCCATATGTATATGAACGATATAGTCGTCAATCCAGACCCCAGGGTCTGTTGTTCCGTCGTATGCCTCTATGTTTACGGGCTTGAATCCCTCTGAGAATTCGTGGTCCAGCACCTCATCGGTGAAACATAGGAGGTGTGCGGCACCCCTGTAGCTGGGTGTGCCGCGTTGTTCGGATGCTTGTTGTGTTGCATTGTATGCTGGGGCGCGCTTGCGTGGTCCATAGATGGATCCTGTTGCACCGTCCTTTGGGTGTGAGCCCTCGCATGGGTTGCGTGTTGTATTGTGAGCGGCGTTGAATGCCGTTCTATGGTGGTTGAGAGGTCGTCTATCCGACCGGGTGGCTGCTTTGATATTTGGTTGTGGGGGGTCTGAGGCCTCCTCATCGAATTCGGGTAGCAGCTTCCGCTTTGGGTAGCTCTTGGAGGGGCGATTGTCACCGTACCTTCCTACAGTGTTGAGTATTTTGCTCCATCTGAATTGGAGCGTGTTTTGCGCGGCCTTGAGCCTCCGCTTCTGCTTTTTGAGGCTCCTTGCGGTGGCAACGAGCCTTTTACGGGCATTCTGCTGCTCCGAGTGCTTGTCCGGCGTTATGTCGTCCGGACCATTATCATTGATAGGATTTGTTTGTTCGGTTTGATTATCCGGATTGCCGTTGTCTGCCAGCGGTTCGCCCTGCTACAGCGCTGGATCAGTGTGATCGCTATATCTGTCGAGGCGGGATTTGGGGCGGCGCTTGCGTCGCCGCTTTGACTGCTTTTCGAGGGAACAATCCGTCGGTGCGTCCTTCCGCTCCTCGCCGTCATCTTTGGGTGCGTCCACCATGTATACGTCATATGACGAGGTGGTGTTCCGGGGCTCTATATGCGCTGATTCTTCATCGTCTCCTTCATCGGCGTCCATACCGTCAATGTCGTCGGAGTTGAAGTCGAGCATGTCAGTTAAATCGTCGACAGTGGCTACCAAGTGGGTGGTGGGTGGGCTTTGAATTTCTTCATCGTCCGAATCCCAACCTTGCTGACCATAGTCCGGCCAGGGATCTCCTGACAAAGAGAGAGACTTCAGTGATTTCAGGACATCGCCGAAAGGCGAGTGCTGAAAGGCGTCCGCGGCCGTGAACTCCATGATCGGCGCCCAATCGGATTCGCTCGGCAAGGGCGCGGAGGGTTCGGAGTCCGGAGAAGAATCCGGCTCGGAGTCATGAGTCTTGCAGAGTACGAGGCTGGTGTTTGGCTCAACCGCCGTTGGGATCGTAGCCCCCGAGGCGGCGTCTAACCGCCAGTCCTCGATCGGCGCGGCCGGCTCCGAACTAGGGGTCGGAGCCGATGTGGGTGTGGCCTCCAGGGCACTGTTTGGCGGCAGAGCTAGATCATGCTCGTCGTGACAGTGCGGCGTGCTCGGCAGTGGTTCGAATCCGTCGAAGATCAAGTCCTCGCGGATGCCGGCCGTGTAGTTTAAACTTCCGAATCTGACCTGACGGCCAGGGGCGTAGCTTTCGATCTGCTCTAGATGGCCAATTGAATCGGCCCGCAGTGCGAAGCCGCCAAAGACGAAGATCTGTCCGTGGAGGAAGGTCTCACCCTGGACTGCATCGCCATTGATGATCGTAGGAGCCATCGGGCCTGACAGCGACGGCATAGAGGAACTCTCAATGAAAGCACCAATGTCGATGTCAAAACCGGCGGATCTCAGGTAGGGGGTCCCGAACTGTGCGTCTAGGCCGGATGGTAACAGGAGGCAGGGGACACGAAGTTTTACCCAGGTTCGGGCCCTCTCGATGGAGGTAAAACCCCACGTCCTGCTTGATTAATATTGATGATATGGGTATTACAAGAGTTGATCTACCACGAGATCAGAGAGGCTAAACCCTAGAAGCTAGCCTATGGTATGATTGTTGATGTGTATGTTGTCCTACAGACTAAAACCCTCCGGTTTATATAGACACCGGATAGGGTTAGGGTTACATAGAGTCGGTTACAATGGTAGGAGATCTAAACATCCGTATCACCAAGCTTGCCTTCCACGCCAAGGAAACTCCCCTCCGGACATGGGACGGAGTCTTCAATCTTGTATCTTCATAGTCCAGGAGTCCGGCTTGAAGGTATAGTTCGGCTATCCGAACACCCCCTAATCCAGGACTCCCTCAATGCCCTCTCTCTCCCTCCTCACCGGTGGTTACAGATCCACCGGGGAAGGAAAGGACGTGCAGCGTTGACGCACTCGTCGTCGGCGAGCGAGGTCACGCATTGACGACAAGGCCGTCCTCTCAGACCTAGCGCCTGCGCGCGGTGGCCTCCGTCCCCAAGCTCGCTACCGTAGTGCGTGCGGAGGAAGATGACCACGAGCGAAGCCACTTCCCACCGACCCTCGGGTATGCTACCTCTTTTCGAACCATACCCTTGTTCTATTGCCCCATCTGCCATGTCGCTGCATGTGGATCTTTTTCCACTCCACCACCTTCCCAATTTTCTATCCTCTGCTCTGCTGGTCACGTAGACGAAAACCTTAATTTGCACTATTAAAGGAAACCCTACTTCATGCAGACTAATCCATGTCTGGGTTGAATAAGGAAAAGAAGGGAGACTGTACTGTCCAAGAGAGTAGGCATCAAACCCGCATCTAGGTTGAAAAGGGGAAAGTCAATAGCTAAGGAATGAGTCTCGTGTCTCTTGGTTGGAGAAGGGTAGAAAGGCATGACAACGCAATAGAGAATGACTAGGTCAGTCGGTTTGTTGTCCTCACATAGGAAAAGGGTGGCTAAACATAACAAAAACGGGACGTAATCCACATATGTTGCCTGGATATTTGTTGCTCTGGGCAACCATACCTCCTTCACCACTCTATGCGTCCGTGGAGGTACATCGTACTGGTGCTCCCACGGTCCGAGTGGGCCTCCCATGCTCTTATTGTCACTTTTTTGTTGTTAGTATAACGCCAGTAGTCAAGTCAAGCAATGCTACTGCTAAAGTGATGCCACATTTAACTAATGCCGCACTCAGTCTAATGCCACCGATAAATTTAAGCAATACCATTTAATGTCACTGGATTATTTCAGGGTTAGATGTTGATTGTGGATGTATTAAAGATTCTTCAGCTAAGGCATTCTAATGATGTTACACAGCCAGTATACCAACGATGAAACTTGTTACTACCTTTAGATTTTTGCACTGTTAATGCTTATAGATTACATACCTCACTTTCATGAGATAAGTTAATTTTTTTGTACAGTGTCACCAAAATGCCAATTTTTTTGTACAGTGTCGCCAAATTATCATTTTATTTTGGTTAAACTACACAAAAAATTATGAAGACAGGAGGAAGGGTCAAGAGTGGGCAGCTCCTCCTCCGGCTGTTCTCTTGATTCGTTCGATCAAGTTTTTATGTTTGATCGATTATCAAGATTGGGACATCAATTTTTAAGCCCCCCCCCCCCGAGTTTGAAATGATATTTACCTTGGAGGTACATGGTTTGCAATTTTTTATACTATCATTAGTTAATAATGCTAGTTACCTTTAGACTTTTTTATTCGGTTTAATGCTCATGCACAACTAGTATACCAATGCTGAAACGTGTTACCTTTACATTTTGTATTGTTAATTCTTATAGAAATCTTCCAGTGCCAGAGTTTATTGAAATCTGTTCAGTAAAACCATTATACTATACCCTACAATAAAATAACTACTCTACTGTTGTACTAGCCACTGGATTAGGGTATATTTGTACTATTCGAAATTTTGAATGGTGTTGCATTAGCGTATGGACATAAATAAAGTGTGGCAAGCTTTCCTAGATATGTGCTCAAGAAAACTACTACTTGTTTTTCTAAATACTAGATGTTTGGGTACTTTAAACTAAACCGCGAAAACGTCTTATATTAAGAAACAGAGGGTGTAGAGGTCACTCAAATTATCCCGGTAAAGCTAGTCACACATTGTTAAAATTAATGTTCATTATGTTATCAGAGGAGGTCTATAAGTTTGTCTCTAATGCCAGTCGACTACATACCTGACATCATGATGTAATGTTAAGTCATTTCCTTTTGTACAGTGTCACTGAATTGTCAAGGTGGTGATGGCATTTTATTTTAGTTGAGCTGCACTAAATATGCTTAAAAGAAGAGGAAAGGTCAGGAATCGATCATTCTTTCAGAAAGAACTATATATGCCTTTCTGACATCAGCCGTTGTTGCCTTATTTATTCCTTCAAACAGGTGGTTAGAAACATTCTTGCTACCTTTTCCCATTCGAAATTTGTGAGTCTATGCTTCAACTAGTGCCACTTTTATAGTAATCACACTTTCAATATCTATGCAAATAGGGATGCTCGATTTTAGTGGAACTGCACAAAAAAGTCCAACTGGTTCAACATTAGGAGCATGTTTTCTTCCAAACCTTTATATCCAATTGGTGGCACTATGAGTTGTTCATTAAGAAGGTACATGGTTTGCTACTATCTTGCTACTCTTTTTGTACAGTCATTAGATAGTAATACTAGTGGTTTGCATGTGAATTTATTGGCAGGGTGGACCTACATCGGAGGTGCAGGGCAGGATTCAATGATTGGATGCTCAATTTCGGTTGTATCGATTTCACCTCTTCCATCACTGCGAACATGGATATCCTTGGTTTGATGAAGAATAGGAGCTATATTTCTGCTCTGAACAAGCAAATCAATTCAGTATGAAATTGTCTAGGGCAAAACATGACTGTATCAAGTTGTCCAGTGCAAAACATGACAGATGCTAAGCGGAAGAGACATGTTTAAACCGAAAATACAAGGTGGGGTATATGTTTACTAGCTGCTTGATATTTGTGCAGACAGAGATGTCTACCCGTTGCTATTTGGCAAACACACAAAGTGACCGCAATTTTGGTTGAACTGCACAAGAGAATAATATAGTCACTGCATGCAGTGCCATTTGAAAATAGACACAGAAAGATTGGATAGTCACTTCATGGACTGCAGAAAAGTAGTACTGTACTATTTATTGGCCAACACTAGGTGCTTCATTGCTTTGGTCTGATTATACAATGGGCATCATTTTGCCTAAGTTAAAGTTTGTATTCCGAAAATAGTTTCACCGTGTGATCGAGAGAAGACCAAATCATATTGCACTGGATCTTCCTCCATCATGTGTGGTTCATTCTCATGGTTCCAGCTGTTGGTGAAACCACTTACATTTGCAAGAGGAATTGTAGACTTCACAAACAAATTTGTCTTTCGGTCTGTACTGAATGTTGGCCAAGAGAAGAATCCATGTTAGTAGGAGGAACATATGTTTTTTCTAGATCTTTGCTTTTGGAGCTACATATTTGTATATGATCTGTGAATCATTGAGATGCATTAACATGTTGATCTTATGTATGGGAATCGTGCTAGTTGGTTTTAGTTGCGGCCGATCTTTGCTTTTGGAGCTACATATTTGTATATGTTCTGTGAATCATTGAGATGCATTAAAAGTTCCTTATATTTGTTCGCTCAGTGTTTACAAGTTACTGATCGATCACTAGCTAGCCTACTAATGCGCTCGTGACAGTTTTAGTTGCGACGCAAAATCCGAAGTGGCAGTTTTTTGAATAAAAATGCCTACCTCTGAAGAAACTAACAAGCTGCAAAAGAAAATGCCATGCGAATATGAAGAAACTGCCAGCGAAAATGTTCGCAAATGCCTTATCTCCCAGCTAAAGTTCATCAACTAATGCCCTCGGCTGCGACTCGTTGCATGCTGCTCCGCATACTGGCTGCGAGCAATTTGAGTGCCTGCATGCAGCCAGCCGTAATTAAGGTAGCTAACTGATGCGAAAAAAGATGTGTTTTAATTGTTCGGGCCTTTAAATCCGTGGAATCATTATTGACAAGGAGGGAGATGATTCGAGTGCACTGCTACCTCTTGAGCACTTGCGTTGGTTTTCCCTCAAAGAGGAAAGGGTGATGCAGCAAAGTAGCGTAAGTATTTCCCTCAGTTTTTGAGAACCAAGGTATCAATCCAGTAGGAGGCCACGCACGAGTCCCTCGCACCTACACAAACAAATAAATCCTCGCAACCAATGCAATAAGGGGTTGTCAATCCCTACACGGTCACTTACGAGAGTGAGATCTGATAGATATGATAAGATAATATTTTTGGTATTTTTATGATAAAGATGCAAAGTAAAATAAATGGCAAAGGAAATAACTAAGTATTGGAAGATTAATATGATGGAAGATAGACCCGGGGGCCATAGGTTTCACTAGTGGCTTCTCTCAAGAGCATAAGTATTCACGGTGGGTAAACAAATTACTGTTGAGCAATTGACAGAATTGAGCATAGTTATGAGAATATCTAGGTATGATCATGTATATAGGCATCACGTCCGAGACAAGTAGACCGACTCTTGCCTGCATCTACTACTATTACTCCACACATCGACCGCTATCCAGCATGCATCTAGAGTATTAAGTTCAAGAGAATAGAGTAACGCTTTAAGCAAGATGACATGATGTAGAAGGATAAAATCATGCAATATAATATAAACCCCATGTCGGTGTACTAAACTAGGGGTACCTTAGTATCCCGAACTTGTGCACGGGCAGTCGCAGCACCCCGCGGCAAGGCTTGCCGGGCGACCGCCAAGATTCTCCATGGCTCCTTTGAGGCCATTCAAGAACAAAGTATCCAAGAGCAAAACAAGGCCCCGGCAAGAGGAGCTTGCCGGGAAGGAGACAAGACCCCGGCAAGAGGAGCTTGCCGGGAAGGAGACGAGGCCCCGGCAAGAGGAGCTTGCCGGGAAGGAGACGAGACCCCGACAAGAGGAGCTTGCTGGGAAGACCAACCAAAGCATCTCAAGAAGCTCGCTGCGGCGCACTGCGCGTCCCGACAAGACCCGGTGAGCGACAAGCTCCCGGACACGACAAGGCAACATCCGCGGCAAGGCGCTTGCCGCAGCAAGCTACTACTCCGCAGCCCGCGCTCCAGCTCACCCACCAACGTGTCGCTCTAGGACCGCTCCTGGCGTATGTGGCAGGAGGCTGTGCGGCCGGGGGCATGCGGTGGCAAGCAAGCACTGACAAGATAGCCATCGTGGCAAACGGTGGCGTTCCTAGCGGTCCCTCTCTGTACCGTCTAGGTGACACAAACAGGCATTTAATGCCCTTGTCCCCTGCCATCAGGGTTAGGTATGATACGATTGTTGTAGGTGGTGGAGCCAACTACCACCTCTTTTACATTTTTACCCACACCTCTGTTGCCACCTGTCGGTGACCCCTTAGACATATAAAAGGAGGCCCATGCGCAACAGAGAGGGGGGAGGACAGCCATTTTCACGCTCGGTCTCGCCAGCTGCTTGAGTGTACTGTAGCACTCATCGCTCCCGAGCAAGAACTCAATACAACCACCAAAGCAGGAGTAGGGTTTTACGCATGCGTGCGGCCCGAACCTGGGTAAATCGATCGTCTCCCTCATGCGCCTCGCCTCGATCTGCTCTTTGCTCGCTCTCCGCCCCCTGCCGAACCGAAAGGGGCCCCGGTCCGCCGCGGTCCCATAGGTGTCCGAGGGATCAGCCACCCCCGACATCTTTGGTGCGCCAGGTAGGGGCGCGTCGAGTCTGAGTGAACCTGATCCGGCGTTCGCACGAGCCGAACCTTCGTCAACCTCATCAACATGCCGCCGAAGAAGAAGGCTTCGGAAGCAGCTGCTCCATCTGCGCCGAACCCACCATCGCCGCAGCGCACGGCTGGTGGGGTAGACGCCGGCAGAAGAGCGGGCGCCGACGAGGGGGCCCATGGTGCTGCCAGGTCCAAGGACAAGACTGCGCCGCGCATCGGCGGCGCGGTCGGCTCCCACGACGACCGGGCGCACTCCAAGACCTCGGCGTCCGTGCATGCACTACGCCCGTCCCAAGAGGCACGGGACCAGCAGCGTCATGGTACCCACGGCACCATACGTCTGCTGGACCAAGATCAAGCCGGCAGATCCCGGAGTGCACAAGACCGGCATGCGCGCCAGCACGCCGGCGCGAGCGTGGCACGGTCGCTTGGGCGGGATACTGCTCCTTCTAACGTAGTTAGGAGTCCGAGCATATCCCGTTCCCCGCACCGTTCGCTGCCGCCGCCCACCACTCCGGCAGAAGCATTGGCATGGGCCCAGCTGCTCCTAGATTACCCTCCAGCGGCGGACAAGATCGACGACTGGAGGGCCACTATTCAGAGTCTCATCGGCTTTGCCAACGGCGACAACCCACGGCAGCCGAGCGCATCGCAGCCGCGGCAAGTCAGCCAGACGTGAGCCGGTGGCGGCAAGATCGGGGAGGGTGCAACCACTGTGCACTCCCCGCCTCGAAGGCCAAGATCGCCGATTCGCCAGATCTACCACGACAGCGGCTCCACCGCGTCATCAGATCCGCGAGCTCGTCGCAATCAGCGCCAAGTTCTCCATGAACGGCGACAAAAAGACGCTCGTACCCGCATCGAGCGTCGAAGAGAAGCGCGACGTCAATCCGACCAGCGCGCTGGGCCTTCTGTTGATATGCATGCACCGGGGGAACCAGGCAGCTTGCCGTACGCGGTAGGTTACCCTGCGTTTACCCGCGAGCTACGGCAAGTCCAGTGGCCCAGCCAAAAGAACTTCAAGCCAGACGTACCGGAGAAGTACGACGGCAAGTCGCACCCGTCATAGTTCCTCAGCATCTACACCATTGCGGTGCAAGCTGCCGGGGGAGAGACGACAAGGTCCTTGCCAACTACTTCCCGCTGGTACTCAAGCCCGAAGTCAGGTCCTGGCTCATGCACTTGCCGGACAACTCCATATCCTCTTGGGTAGACTTGTGCCACCAGTTTGTCAACCCCACGGCCAAGAGAGTGATCTCCACCTGCTTGCCCAGAAGGAAGGAGAGCCCCTGCGGAAGTATATTCAGAGATTCAGCCGCGTGCAGCGCGACATCCCAGATATCCACCCTGCCGCGGTTATCAGCGCATTCCATCAGAACGTGCGTAACTGCAGGATGCGGGAGGAGATGGAGATGAGCAGGATCAGAGACGTCAGCGAGCTGTACGCCCTGGCCGACAGGTGTGCACGCGCTGAAGAGGGGAGGAAACTCCCCGGAGAGAATACTGGGGCAGGAGGATCTGACAGTGAAGATGCTGCCCCAGCGAAGAGAAACCGGAGGCGCAATAGGAAGAAGAAAGGCGAAGAGGTACTGGTCGTTGAGCAGTCCGGCAGTGAAGGTGGCGCCAAGCAAGCCAAAGTCAGTGGCTCCGGCAAGGAGGTTGCCGCATGCACCAACTGCCAAGCTGTGGCGGCCATCGACAAGCAGGACGGCTCCGGCAAGCAGTACTGCAAGATCCACCGCACCAAGGGCCATGAACTCAAGAGCTGCAAGCAGGTCGAGCGGCTCGTCCAGCAACAAAAAGCTGAGTATGAGCGGCGCGACAAGGAAAGAGCCCAAGGAGGCGGTGTAGAGGCCGACAAGAAGCGCGCGAGCCAGGGAGGGTGCCGCGGCAAGGACAAGCAGTGGCAAGGGGACAGACCTCCCCGCGGCCGCGACAAGGATGAAGACGACGACAATGACGACGAAGATATGGATGATGCAGAGGCCAGCGAGCAGGAGTTCCAGAAGGCCACAGAAGTATTGTGCGTTGATGGCGGTGCTTCTCTGCATACTTCACACCGCCAACTCAAACAGTGGGCGCGTGGAGTTAATGCGGCGGAACCACCTGTCGAAGCGCGCAAGCTTCTGAAATGGTCCAACACACCTATCATCTTTGATATTAGGACCACCCTGATCGCACGACTGCGGTCGGGTGTTTGCCGTTGTTGGTTTCCCCAATAGTACACAACCTCAAAGTCACTAAGATGCTAGTAGACGGCGGGGCCGGCTTGAACTTGATCTCCTCCGCTGTGCTCCAGAAGCTCCAGATCCCCGACAGTGAGCTCGAAGGGACCGGCACATTCCAAGGAATCAACCCGGGAAGGAGCAAGCCAAAGGGGAAAGTCACATTGCCGGTAACATTCGGCAGCGAGATGAACTTCAGGACTGAGAGGGTCACTTTCGACATTGCCGATTTCCCATTGCCCTACAATGGCATACTCGTCCGTCCAGCACTGGCCAAGTTCATGGCAGCCTCTCACTATGCATACAACTTGCTCAAGATGCCAGGCCCGATAAGCGTCATCTCTGTCCCTGGAGACAAGAAGGATGCCCTCATCTACGCCGACAAGATCTACCGGGAAGCAACAGCCGCAACAGATCGCAACACACTTGCCGCTGAAGCTCCCGGGGGGAAGAAGACTAAGTCCGGCAAGAGCTCTGGTGCCCACTCCGGCAAGCGCGTCTCTTTGGGGTGCTGTGCTGCCGTCGAGGACGCACCATCGAGCTCCACCAGCAAGTGGACCAAGTCCGGCAAGAGCTCTGATGCCCACTCCGGCAAGTGCGCCTCCTCGGAGTGCTGCGCTGCCGTCGAGGACGCACCATCGAGCCCCACCAGCAAGTGCAAGAAGGCGATGGCAGCTCCACCACATACCAAGAAGGCGCCCGCCAAGGAGGACGGCACTGGTGGTACCTTCACCTTCAGTGCCACGCTTGACCCAAAATAGGAAAGCGCGCTCGTTGCTTTCCTGCGGGCGAATGTCGACGTGTTTGCATGGCAACCGTTTGATATCCCCGGTGTTCCCAGGAAAGTAATTGAGCACCATCTTGCCGTTTGTCCTCATGCGCGGCCCGTCAAGCAGAAAGTCAGGAAGCAAGCAGTGGAGCGCCAAGAGTTCATAGCAGAAGAGATCAAGAAGTTGGAAGCAGCAGGCCTTGTCAGAGGAGTGCTCCATCCAACGTGGTTGGCCAATCCGGTTGTAGTGCGCAAGGCAAATGGGAAGTGGAGGCTTTGTATTGACTTCACTGATGTTAATAAAGCTTGTCCCAAAGATCCATTTCCCTTGCCGCGCATTGACCAGATTGTTGACTCCACAGCCGGATGTGATCTGCTTTCATTTCTTGATGCATACTCAGGATACCATCAGATCTTCATGGCAGAAGAAGATGAGGAGAAAACCGCATTCATTACTCCATGTGGCACATACTGTTTCGTACGGATGCCTTTCGGATTAAAGAATGCCGGTTCAACATTTGCAAGAGTAGTCCATATCGCCTTGGAGCCATAGATACACAGAAATGTAGAAGCTTACATGGATGATATAGTGGTCAAGAGCAGGGACAAGGTGACTCTGATACAAGACTTGGACGAGACCTTTGCAAATCTGCGCAAGATTAACCTCAAGCTCAACCCTGAGAAGTGCGTGTTTGGAGTCCCTCCGGCAAGCTTCTCGGGTTCTTTGTGTCTCAGCGGGGGATTGAAGCCGACCCCGACAAGATCAAGGCCATCAAGCAGATCGAAGCACCAAGGCGTGTCAAGGACGTCCGGAAACTTGCCGGTTGCGTGGCTGCTCTCAGCAGGTTTATCTCTCGGTCTGCCGAGCGCTCCCTGCCATTTTTCAAAATTCTGAAAAAGGCAGGTCCAATGAAATGGACTCCGGAAGCGGAGGCTGCGCTGCAGGACTTGAAGAGATACCCGTCCTCTACCCCAACACTTGTCGCACCTAAGCCACAAGAGAAGCTGCTGTTGTACATAGCGGCAACCAATCAAGTGGTTAATGCTGCGTTAGTAGCGGAAAGGGAGGCAGATGACGAGCCAGCGACCGCGGCAAGCACATCCAGCGACAAGCAAGGAGCTTCTCCGGCAAGCCCTGGCCCCGACAAGCACGGATCTGCACAGATGCAAGAGGAGACACAGAAGAAGATGGTGCAGCGCCCAGTTTACTTTGTCAGTTCCCTTTTGCAGGGGGCTAGGTCAAGGTACTCTGGTGTGCAGAAGTTGCTTTTCGGCCTCCTCATGGCCCCGAGAAAGCTGCGCCATTACTTCCAAGCACATGAGATCACAGTTGTCACTCGCTTTCCACTGAAGAGGATACTACAGAATCCAGAAGCAACAGGCAGGATTGTTGAGTGGGCACTGGAACTGTCAAGCTTTGGCCTCAAATTTGAGAGTACATCAACAATCCAAGGCAGAGCATTGGCAGAATTCATAGCAGAGTGGACGCCAACACCAGACGAAGAAACCCCAGAGACAAGCATCCCCGTCAAGGAAGCAAGCAAAGAGTGCCTTATGTACTTTGACGGTGCCTTTTTGCTGCAAGGCGCCGGAGCTGGTGTGCTGCTTGTCGCACCCACCGGAGAGCACCTCAAGTACATAGTCCAGATGCACTTTCCCAAGGAGCAAGCGACAAACAATACCGCAGAGTACGAGGGCTTGCTTGCCGGTCTCAGGATTGCGGCAGACCTTGGGATTAAGAAGCTTATCGTCAGGGGTGACTCGTAGCTTGTCGTCCATCAGGTGAACAAGGTTTACTAGAGTCAGTTGATGGAAGCTTACGTTGATGAAGTGAGGAAGCTAGAAGAGCGCTTTGACGGCCTGCAAATGGAACATGTTCCGAGAGCTGAGAACAACATTGCCGATGGCCTGTCAAAGTGCGCAGCACTTAAGTTACCTGTGGAACCAGGGATCTTTGTGCTCAAGCTGACTCAGCCATCCGTAACACCATCAACTGGACAGAGCAAGAAGAGGAAGTTGATTTCTGGTGACTATATTCCGGCAGAGCTCCCCGAAGCCGCCGCCAAGAAGGTCCCCAAGATCGACGCCAAGAGTGCTGAGGAGCAGTCTACTCCGGCAAACCCCGGGGTTTGTTCCGTTGCAGCAGACACTCCCGGCAAGCTCTGCTCCGGCAAGCTTGTCGGGGAACGCCAAGCTCCGGCAGAGTCGTAGGCTCTTGCCGTAGAAGCGGACGTTCCCGCAGCAGCAGATGTGCCTTTAGTCCTTGTTGTTGAGCCACAGGCTCCAACATGGGCGCAGCAGATTGTCCGTTTCCTCCAGACAGGAGAACTTCCCGAAGAGCCAGAAGAAGCGGAAAGAGTAGCCCGGCAGTCAAGTATGTACCAGTTTGTTGACGGCACGCTGTACAGAAGAAGACTCAACGGTGTGAAATTGAAGTGCATTCCCCGGGAAGATGGACAAAAGCTGTTGGCAGAGATACATGGAGGCATATGTGGTCACCACATTGGCGCAAGAGCACTTGTCAGCAAAGCATTCCGGCAAGGATTCTTTTGGCCGACGGCCCTCCAGGATGCGACTGCACAAGTAACCAAGTGTGAAGCGTGCCAGTTCCATTCCAAGCAAATACACCAGCCAGCTCAAGCTCTCCAGACGATCCCTTTATCTTGGCCATTTTCGGTCTGGGGGCTCGACATCCTCGGCCCCTTCCCCCGAGCAGTTGGGGGCTTTGAGTACTTTTATGTTGCAATCGACAAGTTCACAAAGTGGCCGGAAGTGGAACCAGTGAGGAAGGTGACGGCGCAGTCCGCGGTCAAGTTCTTCAGGTCGATTTTTTGCCGTTTCGGAATCCCTAACAGGATAATTACCGACAATGGTACACAATTTACGAGCCGCACCTTCATGCAGTACGTCCAAGACCCTGGCGCCAAGGTCTGCTTCGCTTCTGTTGCCCACCCGAGAAGCAACGGTCAAGCGGAGAGGGCAAATGCTAAAGTGCTGCGCGGGCTCAAGACCAGAACTTTCGACAGGCTGCATAAGTGCGGACGCAACTGGATCGAGGAGCTGCCGGTGGTTCTTTGGTCGGTCAGGACGACGCCAAATCGAGCCACTGGCCAGACACCCTTCGCTCTAGTCTATGGAGCGGAGGCAGTTATCCCCACGGAACTCGTGTCACCTCGAGTGCTCGCTTATGATGAGCTTGAGCAAGAGCGGCTGCGTGAAGATGACGCGCTGCTCCTTGAGGAAGATCGTCTTCAGGCTGCTGTACGAGCTGCTCGCTACCAGCAAACTTTGCGCCGCTACCATAGCCGCAAAGTTAAAGCCAGAAGCCTCGAGGAAGGCGACCTTGTCCTTCGGCGCGTTCAGTCCGCCAAGAATTCCAACAAGTTGACACCAAAGTGGGAAGGCCCTTACCGGGTGAAACGAGTCACTAGGCCTGGCGCTGTCCGCCTTGAGACCGAAGATGGCACTCCGGTGAGCAACTCCTGGAATATTGAGCATCTTCGTAAGTTTAACCCGTAAGGCGCGGTTGTCGGACCCTGTCCGGCAACAACCCTTTTGTACAAGTCTTGCCGCTGTCGCGTGTAATCCTTTGTACAAAGCCAGGCGCAGACCCTGAGCACAAGTAAATGACGCGCTGGCGCCCTGAGTTATAGCATGCATGCTAGGTCGAGTCTCGTCCTTGGTTAGGGTTGATAGTGCTTAACAGCGGCTAACCCCTAACTTAGAGGTCGAGTGTGCGTCTCTTTGCCTTTCTTTCGTTTCCTTTGGTTCGCAGGGCCCGCATACCCTGGCCGGACCGCTCGAGGACAAAAAGGAGAAGGAGGACGTACCGGCATCTGGACCCCGGCAAGCCAGTGTTGCTGGGGGCTGCGAGTACACCCCGGCAAGCTAGTGTTGCCGGGGACTGCAAGTACCCAGATTCACCCATGGCAAGCCGGGGTTGCCGGGGGCTGCGATCTCAAATAAGTCCTTCGTCCCTCATCATGCATTCTCTTATGGACTGGGAATACGAAACCTCGTTTCTTCCCGAAACTACTGTGCTCCCTTAACTCTAGGCCCTGGGGCTCATCCCCGGGGCCAAGTTTGGTCGTAGTCGCGGCAAGCAAAGGGATGAAACAAGGGGCCGCACCCACCTCATCCCTGCCTCCGTCAAAAGCGTGAGAAAGGTCGAGCGACGTGGGAAGACGGCAGGGCCTGTTGCCGGGAGAAAAAGTGTCTATCTGAAAGATACCAAGGATTTGCTCCTTGGCGTGGGTTCTACCCGCGAGACAAGTGACCCGGCAAGCATCCCCTTTTCATTAAAAAAACATTCCACTCAGGTACAGTCCATAGAGAATGAAAAACATGAAAGAGAGGGTTACAAGTTTTAAATGCGACTGAGACCCGAAGGCTTAAAAATTTAAAAGATAAGATGCCCATAATCCCTTTCATGTCCCTCTCTTTAGGAGGTAGGTCAAGGAGGCGAAAAGGGGCGAAAGGGGCGCCTAGGCGAGCTACGAGAGCCAGAAGACACCAAGAGAACATCCCGGGGGCCGTCAAGGCTGGACGGTGATGGCGGCGCCGAAAGCGGGGCTCAAAGACGAGGCGGCAGGATGTCAGCACACCATCGACGGCACCACGCCCTCGTACTCCGACCTGACGGCCTTGCCGCCAGCCCTCTTCCTCTTCCGCAGCCTCCCCACGCCAGCCGCCCAAGGAGATGACCCCGGGGAGTTCAAGGAGCCGGCGACACGGATGATGGGGTCGCCGGTGCCGCACGGAGCGGCGTCCGACACCTAGTCGGACCCGTCGTCCTGCCGCCCGCCACCCTCGTCGTCACTGCCACTCTCCTCCTCGTCACTCTCGCTCGAGGAGGAGTCTTCGCTATCGGAGGAGCTGTCCACGCAGCACTTCGCCCGAGTGCCGAAGCACCCGAAGACCTTGACGGAGAGGAGATCGCCCTCCATCAACTTGAAATGGAGGGTGAGCCCCGCCATCAAGCTGTGGATGCGGGCGAACGTCTTCCACCCTCGACCATGATACATCACACCAGGGGCTGGGAATTCAATGCGGACTCGCGTGCCGCTGATCCCACAGCCCCTCATGTGCAGTCTCAGCGCCTCGGGCGGGCCCAACTCCATCGCGTTCGCAAACGGAGCTGGGAGTCGAAGGCGACGACGGGGCACCTGGCGCAACCTGACGAAGAACTCGCAAGGGTCATCCCCAGTATGGCCCGCCATGGGAGGAGGAACCGCCGGCGGAGGCGAAGCCGACGCACTGCCCCGTCCACCTCTTCCCCTAGCGCCTCGACCTCGCCCTCGCCCTCGTCCACGGCCTCGCCCCCTCCCTCTTCCCCTTACGGGTGGCTCTGCCACCATGGGTGCGGGGGAGGGAGGGATGCGCTCTCTGGCGGCGACCCTCGCCGCCACCGATAAAGGACCAGGGTTCCCCTTCTCCATGGCGAGTAGGAGAAAGGGGAGCAGAAGCTGGGGGAAGGAGGAGATGAGAGAATGCGGGCTTCCGTCCTCCCCTCCCGTTCTTTATAAAGGAGCGAGGTGGGGGCTCGGCCGCCCCGCTCAGCGAATCAGGACGCGAGAAGAGCAGGGGGCTGGGGCCGACCCGCTGCCTCGACCCGCGATGGCCCGGTTTTCCGCCTCCACCGTCTGCAACCCCAAATGCATGGGAACCGCGTGGCAGGCGTGCAGAACCGAGACGACAAATGAGGCGACCTCTCCCCACCCCGTGATCGTGGGGAGCGGACACCTCGAAAACTGCGCATGCCGCCCACGATCTCGCCCACGACACCGCGTTCGACGCGTGCCGTTTGGGGAGGGCGCGGTGGGTGCGGAGTCAGATGCAGCGTGACCTAGGCCACGCGTGCCCATGCACTGTTTTGGGCCTGGCCCAACAGCGCTCGGCACCGTGTATGGCCCAGGCCTGGGGGCTCCTGTCGTTGTACTAAAGTAGGGGTACCTTAGTATCCCAAACTTGTGCACGGGCAGTCGCAGCACCCCGCGGCAAGGCTTGCCGGGCGACCGCCAAGATTCTCCACGGCTCCTTTGAGGCCATTTAAGAACAAAGTATCCAAGAGCAAAACAAGGCCCCGGCAAGAGGAGCTTGCCGGGAAGGAGACAAGACCCCGGCAAGAGGAGCTTGCCGGGAAGGAGACGAGGCCCCGGCAAGAGGAGCTTGCCGGGAAGGAGACGAGACCCCGGCAAGAGGAGTTTGCCGGGAAGACCAACCAAAGCATCTCAAGAAGCTCGCTGCGGCGCACTGCGCGTCCCGACAAAACCCGGTGAGCGACAAGCTCTCGGACGCGGCAAGGCAACATCCGCGGCAAGGCGCTTGCCGCGGCAAGCTACTACTCCACAGCCCGCGCTCCAGCTCACCCACCAACGTGTCGCTCTGGGACCGCTCCTGGCGTATGTGGCGGGAGGCTGTGCGGCCGGGGGCATGCGGTGGCAAGCAAGCGCTGACAAGATAGCCATCATGGCAAACGGTGGCGTTCCTAGCGGTCCCTCTCTGTACCGTCTAGGTGACACAGATAGGCATTTAATGCCCTTGTCCCCTGCCGTCAGGGTTAGGTATGATACGACTGTTGTAGGTGGTGGAGCCAACTACCACCTCTTTTACATTTTTACCCCCACCTCTATTGCCACCTGTCGGTGACCCCTTAGACATATAAAAGGAGGCCCATGCGCAACAGAGAGGGGGGAGGACAGCCATTCTCACGCTCGGTCTCGCCAGCTGCTTGAGTGTACTGTAGCACTCATCGCTCCCGAGCAAGAACTCAATACAACCACCAAAGCAGGAGTAGGGTTTTACGCATCTGTGCGGCCCGAACCTGGGTAACTCGATCGTCTCCCTCGTGCGCCTCACCTCGATCTGCTCTTTGCTCGCTCTCCACCCCCCGCCGAACCGAAAGGGGCCCTGGTCTGCCGCGGTCCCATAGGTGTCCGAGGGATCAGCCACCCCCGACACCCCATCTTGTTATCCTCGATGGCAACAATACAATACGTGCCTTGCTGCCCCTGCTGTCATTGCGAAAGGACACCGCAAGATTGAACACAAAGCTAAGCACTTCTCCCATTGCAAGAAAGATCAATCTAGTAGGCCAAACCAAACTGATAATTCTAAGAAACTTGCAAATATAACCAATCATACATAAAAGAATTCAGAGAAGATTCAAATATTGTTCAGAGATAAACTTGATCATAAACCCACAATTCATCGGTCTCAACAAACACACCGCAAAAGAAGATTACATCGAATAGATCTCCACAAGAGAGGGGGAGAACTTTGTATTGAGATCCAAAAACTTTAACACAAGTATTTCTCAAATTCACAACTACTCAACTAGCATGACTCTAATATCACCATCTCCATATCTCAAAACAATTATCATGTATCAAACTTCTCATAGTATTCAACACACTCATAAGAATTTTTTTTATTAATCTTGAATGCCTAACATAACTAAAGCAAATTATCATGCTATTTTGTAGGACTCTCAAAATAATCTAAGTGAAGCATATGAGAACAATAGTTTCTATAAAACAACCCACCGATGTGCTCTAAAATATATAAGTGAAGCACTAGAGCAAAAACTATATAACTCAAAAGATATAAGTGAAGCACATAGAGTATTCTAACAATTTCCGAATCATGTGTGTCTCTCTCAAAAGGTGTGTACAGAAAGGATAATTGTGGTAAACTAAAAAGCAAAGACTCAAATCATACAAGACGCTCCAAGCAGAACACATATCATGTGGTGAATAAAAATATAGCTCCAAGTAAAGTTACCGATGGAAGTAGACGAAAGAGGGGATGCCTTCCGGGGCATCCCCAAGCTTTGGCTTTTAGGTGTCCTTAGATTATATTGGGGTGCCATGGGAATCCCCAAGCTTAGGCTCTTTCCACTCCTTGTTCCATAATCCATCAAATCTTTTACCCAAAACTTGAAAACTTCACAACACCAAACTTAAAGTAGAAAATCTCGTGAGCTCCGTTAGCGAAAAGAAACAAAACACCACTTCAAGGTACTATAATGAACTCATTCTTTATTTATATTGGTGTTAAACCTACTGTATTCCAGCTTCTCTATGGTTTATAAACTATTTTACTAGCCATAGATTCATTAAAATAAGCAAACAACACACGAAAAACAGAATCTGTCAAAAATAGAACAGTCTGTAGTAATATGTAACTAACGCAAGATCTGGAACCCCAAAAATTCTAAAATAAATTTCTGGATGCGAGGAATTTATCTATTAATGATCTGCAAAAAGAATTACTAAATATCACTTTCCAAATAAAAATGGCAGCAATTCTCGTGAGCGCTAAAGTTTCTGTTTTTTACAGCAAGATTAAAAAGACTTTCCCCAAGTCTTCCCAACGGTTCTACTTGGCACAAACACTAATTAAACACAAAAAACACAACCAAAACATAGGCTAGATAAATTATCTATACCAATATAAAAAGACCCAAAGAGGCAGATCCAACTGATCTCAGCCATTGAACTAAGTGAATCCAACGACCTAGACTGCTCCAATGGCGAGCGTTAAACGTGTTTAACGTGCAATTAATATAATATCAAATATTGCACTAATCACAGGATTAACACACAAATAATATCGTACCAAATATCTGCGTGCAATTAATATATTGACTAAATATTAAAGTGCGTTGCACGTGCACATTTACTAGTTTATTACTAAACAGGAGCAAAAGGCAAGGAATAAAAATAAAATTGGGTTGCCTCCCAACAAGCACTATCGTTTAATGCCCCTAGCTAGGCATAAAAGGCAAGGATAGATCTAGGTATCTTTAGTTGGTAATTCTTTAATGAGACATCTATCACCTTCAGGACTTTCTTTCCTTTTATCAATAATCAAACTTCTAGGCACAAGATCGAAAAAATCATTATTAGCAAATGGTTCCTTAATGATAGCAAAAAGATTAGGATGAATACTTATAGATTTGAGATCCGCAGTTTCTTTGCTAGAGGATTCACCCTTATTTTTAGGAACATACATAAGCTTGGCAATTTTAGTTGGAGGACTTGGAGTATTCTTTATGGAAGAAAAAGTGGTTCCCAAGTTGGTAATGATACCCTCAAGTTTATCGATTCTTGTGGAATCATGATTTATTCTTTCATTAACTATAGGTTCCTTCTCTTTAATATTTTTCAAAGTTACTCCTACTTTAGATCCACATTGGGTAATTTGGTTGTGGATCTTTTTATCGAAATTTTCAATTAACTCAACGGTAGCAACTTTATTTTCAATAATTTCAAGTTTTTGCATTACATGCTCCAAAGTTAACATAGTTCCATTAATCAAAAGAGGGGGTGAGCCAAATAAATCTATCATAGCATTATAGGAGTCAAAAGTGTGGCTACCCAAGAAGTTCCCTCCGGTAATGGTATCAAGGACATATCTGTGCCAAGGAATAGCACCTACATAAAAATTGCGAAGAAGAATAGAAGTAGATTGCTTCCTGGTAGATCTATTTTGAGCGTTGCAAATTCTATACCAATCGTCTTTTAGGTCTCCTTCCCTTTGCTTAAAATTAAGAATTTCTTTTTCAGGAGACAACGGAGAAGATAGGGGACTAGCCATAATGACAAGCAAGCAAACCAACACACGAGCAAACGAGAGATGGGCAAAAAGAGGCAAACAGAAAAGAGAGGGGCGATGGAGAGAGAGGGCGAATAAAACGGCAAGGGTGAAGTGGGGGAGAGGAAAACGAGAGGCAAATGGAAAATAATGTACTGCAGGAGATAAAGGTTTGTGATGGGTACTTGGTGTGTTGACTTTTGCGTAGACCTCCCCGGCAACGGCGCCAGAAATCCTTCTTGCTACCTCTTGAGCACTTGCGTTGGTTTTCCCTTGAAGAGGAAAGGGTGATGCAGCAAAGTAGCGTAAGTATTTCCCTCGGTTTTTGAGAACCAAGGTATCAATCCAGTAGGAGGCCACGCACGAGTCCCTCGCACCTACACAAACAAATAAATCCTCGCAACCAACGCGATAAGGGGTTGTCAATCCCTACATGGTCACTTACGAGAGTGAGATCTGATAGATATGATAAGATAATATTTTTGGTATTTTTATGATAAAGATGCAAAGTAAAATAAATGGCAAAGGAAATAACTAAGTATTGGAAGATTAATATGATGGAAGATAGACCCGGGAGCCAGAGGTTTCACTAGTGGGTTCTCTCAAGAGCATAAGTATTCACGGTGGGTAAACAAATTACTCTTGAGCAATTGACAGAATTGAGCATAGTTATTAGAATATCTAGGTATGATCACGTATATAGGCATCACGTCCGAGACAAGTAGACCGACTCCTGCCTGCATCTACTACTATTACTCCACACATCGACCGCTATCCAGCATGCATCTAGAGTATTAAGTTCAAGAGAACAGGGTAAAGCTTTAAGCAAGATGACATGTGAAAGTGCGTTATATCGACTAGAGGGGGGTGAATAGGCGATTTTTATGAAAGTCTTCAAAACGTGAAAGTTGTGAAGACAAACAGTAGAGATATGCCGATCACTAAGCAGCGGAAGTTAGATTACACTAGGCAAGCCATGGTCAAGTATTCAATAGAGTGAAAGCACAATGACAAGTAGCTACAGTGTAATAAGGATCAGGTAGGAAGAAGTTATGAAGACAAACAAATCATACAGTTACGTTGTGAAGACAAAAGATAGAGCAAGCAAGCAATGGCTTCACAATGAGTAACAGTAAGTAAAAGGAAGTGAAGATGAAACCAGTGACTCGTTGAAGACAATGATTTGTTGGACCAGTTCCACTTGCTGTGACAACTATATGTCTGGTTGGAGCGGCTAGGTATTTAAACCTTAGGACACACAGTCCCGGACACCCAGTCCTCACCGTATTCTCCTTGAGCTAAGGTCACACAGACCTCGCCCAATCACTCTGGTTAGTCTTCAAGGTAGACTCCCAAACCTTCACAGACTTCGTTCACCGGCAATCCACAATGACTCTTGGATGCTCAGAATGAGACGCCTAACCGGCTGGAGGATGCACAATCCTCAAGTGTAATAAGTCTTTAGATCACTCAGACAAGAAGACTTAAGTGATGCCCAATTCTCTCTCGCTCTGGGTGGTTAGGGCTTTTCTCCTCGCTAGGAATTTTCTCTCAAAGGCTTCGAGGTGGGTTGCTCTCAAACAACAAAAGCCGTGCACTGAAATCTGAGCAGCCAACCGTTTATGGTTGTAGGGGGTGGACTATTTATAGCCACTGGGCAACCCGACCTGATTTATCCGAAATGACCCAGGGTCACCAAGGAACTGACACGTGCACCAACGGTCAGATTTCAAACTCACACGGCAACTTTACTTGGGCTACAAGCAAAGCTGACTTGTCCGACTCTGGACAAGATTTGCTCTCATAGTCTTCACTCGAAGATATAGGTTTTGAATTAGGCATCACTTCAGTCGTTCTGACTGGTTCTCTTGGACCCCACTTAACAGTACGGTGGTTCCTATGACTCAACACAAATGAAAGAGAACTACTAAAGATCTAAGTCTTCGAGTTCCATAGGCTTCACGTGGTGTCTTTTCTTGTCATAGTCTTCAATGTGAATATCTTCATATACCACCATTGACTTCAATGTCTTCGTACATTTTTAGGGGTCATCTTTGGTAGTAAAACCGAATCAATGAGGGACTTCTACCTGTGTTATCCTGCAATTCTCACAAACACATTAGTCCCTCAACTAGGTTTGTCGTCAATACTCCAAAACCAACTAGGGGTGGCACTAGATGCACTTACAATCTCTCCCTTTTTGGTGATTGATGACAAACTAGTTGAAGTTTTCAACGGGGAATATAATTTGTGAAATTGTGAAGGAATTTTTCTTCATAAGCTGCAAGAGCTCCCCCTGAAGATGTGCATATAAGTAATTTGCTTTTGGAATGCAAATGCACATGGCAGGTTGTACTTGTGGATATTCACTTCAACTTATGATGGCAATCCACTATGCATGTAAAACTATATGAAGATAATGACATGCATAATGAAAGATGGACGTCTGCAGAATGATCTAAGTGCGGGATTTATCGTCGCACATACGGAATTTATCTTCGCAAAAACACGGTGGCAAACAAGTAGCAGACGTCCATCGAGTTTAAGTGTTACAACTCAAAGGACCAAATGTAGCAAATAGAGAGTTGTAAGCACGAAGCAAAATATAAGGCATCCGCCCATAATGACCCACTTGAAGACTATCAACATCATATGCTTCTCCCCCTTTTGTCAGTGAGGACCAAAAAGGTTTGAAGACATAGAGTTTTCTACTCGTTCCCATGAGCGGCAGGGTCGTCGTTGGTGTTTGGCGGTGCTGAAGAGCTTGGTGCAGTGTCGACGCGTGCTGAAGGAGGTGGTGGTGATGTAGCATCGTCTTCTTCCTCGATAATTCTTGCGGTCACTGTAGCAGCAGATGAAGAGAACTCTGAGTCTTCAAGTGATGGAGTTCCTCGCAGCACAGCCCTTCTGGGAGGTGTGGAGTCAAACTTGAATCACTCTTTGAAGCCATCCTCTTGAAGATCAGCTTCAGAACACATCATGGTGAGTCCTTTCCAGGTGCGGCGACAGGTTTCATGTGCAACGAATGCATTCTTGGTGGCCAGATTTCGGATGCGATTTACATCCACCAAGAGGCTTTTCATCTGTCTTTTCAGCCAGTCATGATGCCTATCCTGCTTTTGATGAAGGGCCACAAGAAGCTCTCGGTCATTGAGAGCACGAGCATGCTTCTTGGGTCTTGGAGCAGTGGCGCTGTCAGTGGCTTCAATGGAAGCAGGGCATGGTGCACGTGTAGTGCCAGCCAACGGATACACCCGAGAGATAGCTTCAACACCTTCAACGTTTTGAGTGAAGCTCTGGTGTTCTGCATTCTGAAGACTCAGAGGTTGCTTAGCAGGCTCAGGATATATGGCTTCAGCAGAGGTATCCACATCTGGCAAGAAGATCCGATGGTTGCGGGCTGAGGGCTGATACAAGATTGCAGAGTGAAGTTTGATCAGCCTCATTACCCAAGGGGCATAGAACTTCAAGCCAAACAAATCTGAGCCTGATGCAGCAAGTTGGCGTATGAAAAAGTCCTGTGCATTGAAGCATTTGCCATGAAGGATATAAAATATCAGAGTCTTCATTACACCCTCGATCTTGGCATGTGGAGAGTGCCCTTTGATAGGCTAGAGAGTCCGCCTTATGATGTGATAGATGGTTCTGGTCAGGTACTCAAGGTCTTCAACAAAGAACTCTGTGGGATAAGGAGCATCGTGGGGCAATGGCTTCATCATGGGGAGCATCTGACTCATATTTGGTTCAGGCCTCTGGAATATGCTCTCAAGAGCTTCAGTGTGTAGTTGACAGCCTTCTTCGAAGAGTTCGCCAGGAGTGGGTAGGCCTGTGAGCTCAATGATATCAAATGCATTGGCTTCGTGATGAACATTGCCGGTCATCCACTCCAGGACCCAAGTCTTCGGATCTCTGTTGTATCCTTTGATGTGGAGGGTGGCATAGAATTGTAGCAGAAGCTCTTCATTCCAGTGCTCTTCATCAGTCACAAACTGCAGCAGACCCACTTGCTTAAAGCAATCCAACGCTTCCTCCAGACAGGGCAGACCAGCAATAGCTTCAACATCAAGGCGCTTGTGCGGGAAGATGCGGCCTTGGTTGTACAGGATGCATGAATAGTAGCTGCGCTGAGGATAGCTCCAGAACCTATCTGATGAAATCCTTTCCCTTGAATAGGGGTTCTTGGAGCTATTGAAGAACGTATTATCTACCCTGAAGCTAGTGATGTTAAAGGAGCCAGGAGCTGATGCAGGACCTGGGAACCTTGGCAGTCTTGGGACTGGCTTCTGGACCTGAGGCATGTGCTCAACATGGTAATCAAATTGGGGACCAGCAGCAGACTCAGGAACAGAAGTATCAGGGACAGTGGCTTCACTGTCTTCTGATGCTTTCGGTGGGGATGACTCCACATTAGCTTCAATGTTAGTTGTGGCAGCCTCAATACTTTCAGCCTCCACTTGACTAGCTGGAGGGTCAGGCACAGGCATGTTCTCCTGGAGAACTGCTTCTTGGTGGAGCGGGGGAGTGGGATCTTGTGGTGCTTCTTCATCTTCTTAGGCTGATGCAGCCGGAATGTCTTCAGCAGAGTCCTGAGGCCTTGGACCTTTGCGAAGCCTGTGAAATGCAGACAATGCCTGTGGAGTTGGAGTGGGCTGGACCTCAGATTCTTCTTCCACTTGTGGGCGATCCGCCCATGACGCATCCTGGGCCATTGGCGTCAATGGACGACCAATGCTGATTAGCTCACTGTGATCTTGCTGAGGAAGGACTACATCATTTTCTACATTGTCATCATGACCAATGTCTTCAGCAGCGATGGGGTTGGCTGCTGGAATGTCTTCAGCTTCAGGAGCCTCTGTGGAAGCAGGCTCATGAACTGTGAGTTGGCGTTCTACGTCAGGATAGACCACAGAAAGGGGTTCAACCATCAAGGGCTCTGTGGGAGCAGCCCGATCTTTCTTGGTCTTCCTCTTCTTCTTGGAGGGGGCAGTAGGAGAGGCTTCAGGGTATTTCCTTTTCCTTGCTTCAGCCTCAGCAATCCTGGTCTTCTTGAGCTCTGAAGCTGTTGACCGGCTCTTTGGCTTCGAGCCAGTCGTTGCAGTTGGGAAGACTATCGGAGCTGCTTCCTGCCTTGGTGCATCGGGTTCAGCCGTAGTTGGCTTCTTCTTCTTCTTCGTGGCCATCCTGGGGTCGATGCCAGGACGCCCAAGTGCCTTGCGCTTCTCAGCCTCATTATAGGCTTGCACACATCTGTCAGCCAGAGTCTTCATGCGCTCGCGTGAACCTTGAGCTTCGGCGCGTTTCTTCAAGAAGTTTTCCTTGAGCTCATGCATCATGATCTTGAAGTTCTTCACTTCTTGCACGCTGAGCTTAGCCATATGCTTCTTGAACTGAGCCTTTTCATAGTCAATTTTCTGCTTCATCTCAACAATGCGCTGGGCGATGGCCAGTTCTGAAGCAATGGCTCCTTGGAAGGCAACACTGAGGCCAATGGGTAGCTGCCGATCTTCAAAGCTGATATTTGGCGTGTCAAACCACTCGTCAATGAAGTCGTGTATGATGGCGACATCAAAGAGAGGCAGATTATTGAAGATCTCTGCTTCTTCTTTGCTCTTGATGAGTTGCTCAAGAGCGTCATCTGCAAGGTCTTCATCACTTGATAGATCAATGGCGTCGTTGCGCAGAATGGCAGCAGCTGTGAGCTCTTGGCCGCTGTGTGGCTGAGGCATCTTGCTCTTCTGGGGCTTGGAGATGCGGGATACGTCTTCAGACTGCACACTGACTTCAGGAGGTGTAGTTGCCAATGGCTTCGCCCTTGAGATTTTTGGTGAAGGGGCCGGCTTTGAAGCTTTTGGCTTCTTCGACTGCTTTGGCTTCGGTACAGCAGGCGCTTCTTCTGAGTCAGAGTCAGCTGGTGGCTCATTCACTACAGTCCCTTGAACCAAGATGCGGGTGATGAGGCCTTGAAGATTGGTGTAAGGGCCGATGACATTGGGTTCTGCCTCGCGTGTGCCATCTGCCCTTGGTGCGGAGGGACCAGGGTTGAAGTCTAACCCAAACTTCTTCTTGTTCTGCTTCGCTGAGTTCTGGGCAAACTGGAAGTTGCGCTTGAACAGATTGTCGTCACGACACCAGAGTAGTGACGACGGATGTGCATCAGTAGGCTGTGGTGCACGGACCATGCATGGGTAGAAGCCTTGAGCAATGGCTTCATCTCTGGACCTGGGTATAAGATTCTTGTATAGGATGTCTCCCCACGGTCGTTTGATGGCACTTTTCTCAGCATACTCTTGGGTGACGAAGCGGTATTTGAACCATTGTTGTGCCCAATAGCGTCGAATCCATTGGATTCGGGTCTTGCGCTGACCATAATTCTCTTCAGGATCTGTTTTTTACATTTCTGCCAGTTCATCAGGCAGATCTTTGGAGGTTCCGCCATGACGATGTCTGCCCCCCTTCCGTGCTGCTGTCTATGAAGCCATAAACCTTAACTTGGAAGGCTTCAAGACGTTCAAAGACTTCAAAGGCTTTCTTTTGCTGGACCAACAGGAACTGGCTTCAGGATAATTTATGTGATGCTGTAAGAATTCTGCAAATGAATGCAGACTATGAAAACCAAAGGATTCTCCCACGGACATGTACCTGTGACAGCATTAAGGTGCGAGGGAAGGGGAAGAGGTCATATGCATTCTTAGAAGATTTTGAAGATTAATCAGTTTAGAAGACATTGACCTCATCGTGCGAAGACATTCACTCATAGATAAGAAGTTGGTTCCAGATTTGTACGAACCCACAGATCAGTACAAGTGAGGAATCTAACTACTTCATGAAGCACAAGTGAATATACTAGGCATGTTATGAGATGCAGATTGAGGGAGATCTAACTTGTGTGAATAGAAACTTCTTATGGTAGAAAGTGACAGAACCATAGGATCAAGAGGGGCTGTAAAAAGAAGTTTTATTTACCACACTTGGAACTGCTAGACGGAGTGGGAGATGAGGCCGAGCAGTTCAATCCTCCGTGCCCTAGCTTGGCGACGGAAGACACCTATGGCGATGGCGGAGAGGACGATGTCCGCGATCGGCGTGAAGACGGTGTCAGAGAGGTTGCGGCAGTGAAGCACTTCGTTGTTGGCGTCGTCGAGAGCTAGCGGTGGCGCTAGGGTTCGTGCGAGGGAGGAAGAAGGAGATAATGACCGCGGTGAGTGTGTATTTATAGTTACAGGGGCGGCACTGCGCTATTACACAGGTGCCCCTGGCGATTCGCATCTGAACAACATGTGGCCATCATGCGGAATCTCGGGGGCAGTTCCACAACCCACGCACGCCTTGATTGTCGGGTGGTCGTTACTACTTCTCCGGATTTCTTGTGGATGAATGAGCATTGAAAACGGGTTTAAAGGTTGTCTCTGTGTCTTATGCTGACAAGGACGCAGAGAAGACATTCAACAGTTTCAATAGAGTGCATATGACTTGGAGAGATAGAATTTGAGATAGAAAGCATAGAGAGATTAGGGTCCGATCACATTCACTTAGTTCAAAAGATTCAAAACAAGAAGACATAGCTATAAGTGAATGATGTAGAGGACAGAACACTAGTATATATATATATCTATATAATCCACGTAGTGAAGATAATCATGAAGACATGTTGAGATTGAAGCCAACCCAAATGTGAAGACATTGCAAGGTAACGCCATGAGTGAAGCACTTCAAAATAGAACGTTTGGTGGTGGCGTTACCCACCGTATAGGAAGTATTAGACCCAGACACAGCGCACAATTATCGTGGCGCTCCGAAGTCAATTTCCACATTAATGTATTCACACTTAGAATGTATGTCTTCATTGATTGAAGATATACGTTACTTCGTGTGTTGCACATCTAAGTCATCAATATGCATAAGTGTTAGGATGTGTGCCTGATCACAGGACATTTGAGGATTCCAAGATATTTAGCTCACACCGTAACTTGCAAAATCTCTTCTCATCCAAGGGCTTGGTGAAGATATCGGCCAATTGCTCTTCAGTGTTGACGTGTATGATATCAATATCTTCCTTCACAACATGATCTCTGAGAAAGTGATGACGAATTTCAATGTGCTTTGTCTTCGAGTGCTGAACTGGGTTGTTGGCAATCTTGATGGCGCTTTCGTTGTCGCAATAGAGTGGCACTTGCTTCAGATGAATGCCATAGTCCTTGAGAGTTTGCTTCATCCACAGAAGCTGAGCGCAGCAAGATCCAGCAGCAATGTATTCAGATTCAATAGTGGAGAGGGATACACAGTTCTGCTTCTTTGAAGACCAACATACAAGTGATCGTCCTAGAAAGTGACATGTGCCTGATGTAGACTTCCGATCAACCTTGTCACCAGCATAATCAGCATCCGAGAATCCAACCAGATCAAACTATGAGCCCTTTGGATACCATAACCCTAGAGTTGGGGTGTGAGCCAAATATCGAAGAATTCGCTTCACAGCTAAGTGATGCGACTCCTTTGGTGCCGCTTGAAATCGAGCACACATGCAAACACTAAGCATAATATCTGGCCTAGATGCACATAAATAAAGCAAAGAAGCAATCATGGAGCGGTATACCTTTTGATCGAACTCTTTACCATTGTCGTCAGGACCCAGATGATGTTTGGCTGGCATTGGTGTTGTGAAGCCTTTGCAGTCTTGCATACCGAACTTCTTCAGGCAATCTTTGAGATACTTCTCTTGAGATATGAAGATGCCATTGCATTGTTGCCGTATTTGAAGACCGAGGAAGAATTTCAGCTCCCCCTTCATAGACATCTGATATTGCTCTTACATCATATATCCAAACTCTTCACTGTACTTCTTATTGGTGCAGCCGAAGATAATGTCATCCACATATATTTGGCACACAAACAGTTCACCATCATATGTCTTCGTGAAGAGAGTGGGATCGAGGGAACCAGGTATGAAGCCTTTGCTCTTCAGGAAGTATTTGAGTGTGTCATACCAGGCCCGAGGGGCTTGTTTGAGGCCATACAGTGCCTTATTGAGCTTGTAAACCATGTCAGGATGTTTTGGATCTTCAAACCCAGGTGGTTGTGCAACATACACTTCTTCTTCAATCTTGCCATTGAGAAAGGCACTCTTCACATCCATTTGATACAAAAGTATGTTATGATGATTTGCATAGGCCAGCAGTATACGTATGGCTTCAAGTCTGGCCACAGGAGCAAATGTTTCATCGAAATCAATGCCTTCCACTTGAGTATATCCTTGAGCAACCAGGCGAGCTTTGTTTCTGACGATTTGACCATGCTCATATTGCTTGTTGTGGTATATCCATTTGGTGCCTATTATGTTATGATTCCGTGGATCAGGACGCTTAACCAGTTCCCATACATTGTTCAGCTCAAACTGTTGAAGCTCTTCTTGCATTGCTTGAATCCATTCAGGTTCCATAAAGGCTTCTTCAACTTTCTTGGGTTCTGAAATTGAGACGAATGCGAAGTGCCCACAGAAATTTGCCAGTTGAGTTTCCCTTGAACGAGTAAGTGGACCAGGTGCATTGATGCTGTCAATTATTCTGTCAATCTGCACTTCATTGGCAACACGAGGATGTATAGGTCGAAGACTTTGCTCTTGCTGATCTGTGTTGTCGTTGGGAGGAATGTCTTCAGGCTGAGCATTGTCTTCATGTGGATTAGGTGTTGAGATGATAAGTTCTTCTTCAGGATGAGCTTTAGAAAGTATAATTTCACCAGTTCCCATAAGACTTTGTTCTTGCTGATCTGTGTTGTCGTTGGGAGGAATGTCTTCAGGCTGAGCATTGTCTTCATGTGGATCAGGTGTTGAGATGATAAGTTCTTCTTCAGGATGAGCTTCAGAAGGTATAATTTCACCAGTTCCCATAAACTTGATTGATTCACTAGCTGGAACTTCATCTAGCCCATTTGGCAGTTGCTCTCTTTGTGAACCATTGGTCTCATCGAACCGCACATCCACTGTTTCAACCACTTTGTAGTGAAAGAGATTGAAGACTCTGTAGGAGTGCGAATCCTTTCCATATCCAAGCATAAAACCTTCATGTGCTTTTGGTGCAAACTTTGAGGTGTGGTGTGGGTCCTTGATCCAGCATCTTGCGCCAAATACTCTGAAGTAACTGACATTTGGCTTCTTGCCAGTTAGGAGTTCATAAGATGTCTTGTTCAGAAGCTTGTGAAGATAAACGCGGTTGATTGTATGGCATGCAGTGTCAATGGCTTCAGGACAGAATTTTCTTGGAGTCTTGTATTCATCTAGCATCGTTCTGGCCATCTCAATGAGTGTTCTATTCTTGCGTTCGACGACGCCATTCTGCTGTGGCGTGTACGGAGCAGAGAATTCATGTGTGATGCCCAAAGTGTCAAGATATGTATCAAGGCCAGTGTTCTTGAATTCAGTGCCATTGTCACTTCTAATGTGCTTTATCTTGGCGCCATAATTGTTCATAGCTCGATTGGTGAAGCGTCTGAAGACGTCCTGCACTTCAGTCTTGTAAAGGATTATGTGCACCCAAGTATATCTAGAGTAATCATCAACAATGACAAAGCCATAGAGGCAAGCAGTAGTGGAAAAGGTTGAGTAGTGAGTGGGACCAAAAAGATCCATGTGAAGTAGTTCGAAGGGTCGAGTAGTGGTCATGATTGTCTTTGAGGGATGTTTTGACCTCGTCATCTTCCCTGCTTCACAGGCACCGCATAAGTGATCTTTCTTGAACTTGACGCCCTCGATGCCTATGACATGCTTCTTCTTTGCAAGGGTGTGGAGGTTCCTCATGCCAGCATGTCCAAGCCTCCGATGCCAAAGCCAGCATTCTGAAGCCTTTGCCAGAAGGCATACTGCAAGCTGTGGCCCTGCTGAGAAATCTACCACATACAAATCATCTTTCCTATACCCTTCAAACACTAGAGACTTGTCAGATTCCATTAGTACCAAGCAACGATATTTTCCAAATATTATGACCATGTTCAAATCGCAAAGCATTGAGACAGACATTAAGTTGAAGCCAAGGGATTCAACAAGCATGACTTTATCCATGTGTTGATCCTTTGAGATTGCAACTCTACCTAGACCCAGTACCTTACTTTTACCAGTGTCAGCAAATGTGATGTGGCTCTTGTCGGATGGACGTAAGGTTGAGTCCATAAGAAGGCTTCTTTTGCCAGTCATGTGATTTGTACACCCACTGTCAATAATCCATTCTGAAGACGCTGGTGTCGTACCCTACAGTGCAATTAGGGGGATAGGCTTCACGAAGAGAATTGTGAAGCAAAAACATTTGATGAACTAGTGGGTTATGAAAACTTAGATCCAGATTAGGACTAATAGGGGGAGTAGCATGCGATTTAGGAACAAAGTACATAGTGATGCCATTTGGGCATTTGATCTTGCGCCCTGCAAGATTTTTAAGGTCCCCAGCAATAGCGTCAGAAGATTTTGGTTTTCTGCTGGAGACCTTTCCATGCAAAAGAGAGTTAAGCTTTCTTAACCACCCACATCTTCAAGGGTGGCTTAGAAGCAATAAGTCTAAGTGCAGCATCTGAGAATTTTGGCTTTGGAGCCCTAGCAAACAGTCTAGCAGGCGGACAATAGTACTCATAAGAATAGGCAGAATAGTTCTTGGTCACATGAACATGACGGTTTGATGAACCTCTCTCATATTCATATGCCTGAGTATGGTTTCCCTGCAAAGCATTTGCGTTAGTGTGACTCAGGTGAGTCCTTTGTTTGTATGAAGCCTTTGGACCGTATGAAGCCTTTGGTCTGAGATTTGTCTTCTTCATGTGAGGTGTAATGAAGACATTCACAGGAAGATTCTCCAAACACGTTTTTGGAACCCAAATCTTCTTCATAGGCGGTCCATTCCTGCAGTTAGTACCAATATACCTGGCAAACACTTCACCATTCTGTTTTTTAAACAGTTTATAGTTTGCATCAAATGATTCATCAATGATAATGGGGTTAGCACAAGTGAAGCCAGATAGATTGGATGGATCTGCTGAAGATTCCTTTGCAGCAACCCATGTGGTTTTGGGGTACTGCTCAGGTTTCCAGTAAGAGCCATCTGCATTTATTTTCCTTACGAACCCAACACCCTCTTTCCTAGGGTTTCGGTTCAGAATCTGCTTCTTGAGGACATCACATAATGTCTGATGCCCTTTAAGACTTTTGTACATCCCTGTTTCAAGCAATGTCTTCAACCTAGCATTCTCATCAGCAATAGCACTGGTATCCTCAGCAAAGGGGTTAGTTACCACATCAATAGTTGAAGATATTGCAACAGCAGTAGCAGTAGAACATTCAGCAACAGAAGCAGCGTTATCACGCTCAATGCATTTAAGACATGGTGGTTCAAATCCTTCCTGAGCGGAACTGATCTGTTTGGCGCGAAGTGACTCGTTTTCCTTTTGAAGATCTTCATGAGCCGCTCTCAATTTCTCAAGATCTTGCTTCCTTTGAAGATAATCATAGGAAAGCTTTTCATGACTTGTTGAGAGAGTATCATGACGATCTTCAAGTTCGTGATACTTAATGTGAAGATTTTTTATGTCTTCAATTAAGGATTCAGATCGAGTCATTTCAGCACCCAACAGATCATCGCTTCTGTCTAACAGTTTTTGAATGTGTTCCATGGCTTTCTGTTGTTCAGTTGCAATTTTAGCAAGTGTTTTGTAGCTTGGTTTTGAATCACAATCAGAGTCATCGTCACTAGATGTTTGATAGTGAGTAGTGCGTGTGTTTACCTTGGCACCGCGTGCCATGAAGCAGTAGGTAGGATCGGAGCAGTCCTTGTCATTTGCATCGGTGTCGGTGATGGAGTCATTGTCTTCAGTGTTGAAGATGGACTTGGCAATGTATGCTGTAGCCAGACTTGCAATGCCAGAATCAGACTCCTCCTCAGACTCCACCTCTGAATCCATTTCCTTGCCAACAAACGCACGTGCCTTGCCAGATGAGCTCTTCTTGTGTGATGAAGACTTTGAGGAAGACTTGGAAGAAGACTTTGAGTATTTCTTCTTCTTCTTGTCGTCAGAGTCATATTCCTTGCTCTTCTTCTTCTTTCTGTTCTCATTGTCCCACTGTGGACACTCAGAGATGAAGTGTCCAGTTTTCTTGCACTTGTGGCATGTTTTCTTCTTGTAGTCATGAGCAGAAGCTTCATCATTCCTTGAGCTTGATCGTGAAGACTTTCTGAAGCCTTTCTTCTTGGTGAATCTTTGGAACTTCTTCACAAGCATTGCAAGTTCCCTTCCAATGTCTTCAGGATCATCGGAACTGCTGTCAGATTCTTCTTCAGATGAGGAAACAGCTTTTGCCTTCAAGGCACGAGTTCGCCCATAGTTTGGACCGTAGATATCTCTTTTCTCAGAAAGCTGAAACTCATGTGTGTTGAGCCTCTCAAGTATGTCAGACGGATCGAGTGTCTTGAAATCAGGACGTTCTTGAATCATCAGGGCTAGGATGTCAAACGAACTATCAAGTGATCTCAGCAGCGTCTTGACGATTTCATGTTTGGTGATCTCAGTGGCGCCGAGGGCTTGAAGCTCATTTGTGATGCCAGTGAGCCGGTCAAATGTGTGCTGGACATTCTCATTATCATTTCGCTTGAAGCGGTTGAAGAGGTTGCGAAGAACACTGATTCTCTGATCTCTCTGGGTTGAGATGCCTTCATTGACCTTGGAAAGCCAGTCCCAGACCAGCTTGGATGTCTTCAAAGCACTCACACGGCCATACTGTCCTTTGGTCAGATGACCACAGATGATATTCTTGGCAATAGAGTCCAGTTGAGTGAACTTCTTGACATCAGCAGCAGTGACACCTTCTCCAGCCTTGGGAACGCCGTTCTCGACGACATGCCATAGGTCGATGTCAATGGCTTCAAGATGCATGCGCATCTTATTTTTCCAGTAGGGATATTCAGTTCCATCGAAGACGGGGCACGCAACGAAGACTTTGATTATCCCTGCAGTCGACATAGCTAAAACTCCATGTGGTTAAACCGAATCACACAGAACAAGGGAGCACCTTGCTCTGATACCAATTGAAAGTGCGTTATATCGACTAGAGGGGGGTGAATAGACAATTTTTATGAAAGTCTTCAAAACGTGAAAGTTGTGAAGACAAACAGTAGAGATATGCCGATCACTAAGCAGCGGAAGTTAGATTACACTAGGCAAGCCATGGTCAAGTATTCAATAGAGTGAAAGCACAATGACAAGTAGCTATAGTGTAATAAGGATCAGGTAGGAAGAAGTTATGAAGCCAAACAAATCATACAGTTACGTTGTGAAGACAAAAGATAGAGCAAGCAAGCAATGGCTTCACAATGAGTAACAGTAAGTAAAAGGAAGTGAAGATGAAACCAGTGACTCGTTGAAGACAATGATTTGTTGGACCAGTTCCAGTTGCTGTGACAACTGTACGTCTGGTTGGAGCGGCTAGGTATTTAAACCTTAGGACACACAGTCCCGGACACCCAGTCCTGAACCGCAGCTCAGGACACCCAGTCCTCACCGTATTCTCCTTGAGCTAAGGTCACACAGACCTCGCCCAATCACTCTGGTAAGTCTTCAAGGTAGACTCCCAAACCTTCACAGACTTCATTCACCGGCAATCCACAATGACTCTTGGATGCTCAGAATGCGACGCCTAACCGGCTGGAGGATGCACAGTCCTCAAGTGTAATAAGTCTTCAGATCACTTAGACAAGAAGACTTAACTGATGCCCAATTCTCTATGGCTCTGGGTGGTTAGGGCTTTTCTCCTCGCTAGGAATTTTCTCTCAAAGGCTTCGAGGTGGGTTGCTCTCAAATGACAAAAGCCGTGCACTGAAATCTGAGCAGCCAACCGTTTATGGTTGTAGGGGGTGGACTATTTATAGCCACTGGGCAACCCGACCTGATTTGTCCGAAATGACCCTGGGTCACTAAGGAACTGACACGTGCACCAACGGTCAGATTTCAAACTCACACGGCAACTTTACTTGGGCTACAAGCAAAGCTGACTTGTCCGACTCTGGACAAGATTTGCTCTCATAGTCTTCACTCGAAGATATAGGTTTTGAATTAGGCATCACTTCAGTCGTTCTGACTGGTTCTCTTGGACCCCACTTAACAATATGGTGGTTCCTATGACTCAACACAAATGAAAGAGAACTACTAAAGATCTAAGTCTTCGAGTTCCATAGGCTTCACATGGTGTCTTTTCTTGTCATAGTCTTCAATGTGAATATCTTCATATACCACCATTGACTTCAATGTCTTCGTACATTTTTAGGGGTCATCTCTGGTAGTAAAACCGAATCAATGAGGGACTTCTACCTATGTTATCCTGCAATTCTCACAAACACATTTGTCCCTCAACTAGGTTTGTCGTCAATACTCCAAAACCAACTAGGGGTGGCACTAGATGCACTTACAACATGATGTAGAGGGATAAACTCATGCAATATTATATAAACCCCATCTTGTTATCCTCGATGACAACAATACAATATGTGCCTTGCTGCCCCTGCTGTCACTGCGAAAGGACACCGCAAGATTGAACCCAAAGCTAAGCACTTCTCCCATTGCAACAAAGATCAATCTAGTAGGCCAAACCAAACTGATAATTTGAAGAGACTTGCAAAAATAATCAATCATACATAAAAGAATTCAGAGAAGATTCAAATATTGTTCATAGATAAACTTGATCATAAACCCACAATTCATCGGTCTCAGCAAACACACCGCAAAGGAAGATTACATCGAATAGATCTCCACAAGAGAGGGGGAGAACTTTGTATTGAGATCCAAAAAGAGAGAAGAAGCCATCTAGCTAATAACTATGGACCCGAAGGTCTGTGGTAAACTACTCACACTTCATCGGAGAGGCTATGGTGTTGATGTAGAAGCCCTCCGTGATCGATGCCCCCTCCGGCGGAGCTCTGGAAAAGGCCCCAAGATGGGATCTCGTGGATACAGAAAGTTACGGCGGTGGAATTAGGGTTTTGGCTCCGTATCTGGTAGTTTGGGGGTACATAGGTATATATAGGAGGAAGGAGTATGTCGGTGGAGCAATAGGGGGCCCACGAGGGTGGAGGGCGCGCCTGGGGGGGTAGGCGCGCCCCCTACCTCGTGCCCTCCTCGTTGATTGCTTGACGTAGGGTCCAAGTCCTCTGGATCATGTTCGTTTCGAAAATCACGTTCTCGAAGGTTTCATTCCGTTTGGACTCCGTTGGATATTCTTTTTCTGCGAAACCCTAAAATAGGCAAGAAAACAGCAATTCTGGGCTGGGCCTCCGGTTAATAGGTTAGTCCCAAAAATAATATAAAAGTGTATAATAAAGCCCAATAATGTCCAAAACAGAATATAATATAGCATGGAACAATAAAAAATTATAGATACGTTGGAGACGTATCATGCACTCGTTTGACCGTCATGCCGGCGTGCGACCCAGCATGGAGGGGATGGGACGACACAGTCAGAATTTTAGTTTCTCTAGTTTTCCATGGCAAGCTGGTGCGCTAAGCCATGCCTGCTTAATTATGCATTGAATTCGGATGGCCGTCGCGCTACCTTCCGTCTATAAGTACTATTTCCCGGCCTTCTATGGTGGCACCGTGACCCAACTCGCCCTATCCTCATAAGCCCCCACCGGCCTGACGTTGCTCGCCACTTATCCTCGCTCTCACCATGTCCACCATGCCCTCGCCCGTCCGCGATAGGTAAGGCCGGAGGCGGTCACCGCCGGAACTAGTGTTCATTTTTTCACCGGAAGGCAGATGGAGGGAGGAGGCATTCTATCGGTCTTTAGATGGCAATGCGGAGATTGAGGACTTGTTGGAGCGCGACCGCTTGGCGGAGGAGCAGGAGTTGTTGGAGCGCGACCGCTGGGCGGAGGAGCAGCGTATCGCCGATTTGCGCCGCTAGTGGGACATGGAGCAGCAGCGCACCGACGCTCTGAGTCGCGAGCAGAGCGCCCGCAACTGGGCTGAATACGTGGAGGCTGGCACCCGGAAATTAGCCCTGGAGGCTGTCGGGCACGCACGCGTTCGTGACGCCAATTTTTACTACCATCTCGTCAAGTGGGTTTCTCGCTTAGAAGTCGAAGCTTCGAAGGACCATGCCGGCATGGAAAGGGCCAACGCGCACGAGCAACGCACCCTATCGCACCTCTGGCAAGTCCGAGGTGAGGCGGAGGATGGCGGGGCCGGTGTTTAGCGTGTACCGCAGATGGCGGTCGGCATCGTCCAGTTAGCTAAGAGTAAGTTAGTACTTGTACGCTACTAGAGTATTAGTGGGAGTAGATAGTTAACTTGGCTATGATGGTTGTCAACGTGGAAGTTCAGTACTCTATATGTGGATCAGACCTGTTACTTTGCTCTGAATGTTGAACTTTCCGTTTGAACGTATGGAATGGGCTGTTATTTTTTAAATGGGTTGTATTTGTCCTCCACGGGTTTAGAGGCTGAATTGTGGGCCTACCAAGTTGATGCGTACACAATCAGGAGATGATTGTACATGGAGAGGATGACAGCAGGGACCCGCCAAGGTCATGGCAGTACGCAAGCAAGTGCCTCCTTATTTCAAGCCAATAAAAAATGGCTCCTCCTAATGGATTTCTGACATCTGGGTCCCATGCCATTGTCAACGTAGTCAATAAACAAGAGAATTGCACAACGAGCGGCTGACACCAGGGACCCAGCAGCTTGCCTAGGTTTTTTGTTTTGGGTTAATTTGATAAATTCCACTCCAAATCTGGTGTTTCTGAGAAATGCCACTGCAATTTCTAAACTTTGAAAAATGCCATTTCATGCCATTTCCGGTGGCATTTTTCGAAGTCTGAAGTGGCGTTTTTCAAAGTTTGCAAATTGCAGTGGCATTTTCCAAAGTTTGCAAAAATTGCAGCAGCATTTTTTAAAGTTTAGAAATTGAAGTGGCATTTTTATGAATCGCCATAATTGGAGTGGCATTTATCTAATTTGTTTTTGAGACGGAAGCAGGGTGTCAACTGGGCTGTGCGGGGCACTCTGGCCTGTCTAGACAGCCTTCTCTTTTATGTTTACCACAGACCAACCCAGTAGTTTTTTTGTTTCTGAAAATGGCTAGCCCATTTTTTTGATTTGCCAAGTAAGTCGCTTTGTCAGGCCTGTTGGGATGCAAATCTTTCAAGACGAGGAGAACTTCATTCGGCTGGACGAGAAAATGGTATATCAGTAATGAGAAATGGGCTGTACATTTTTAAAACACATGAAACCGGCAATTAGTTTCAATTTTTTTTCATTTTGAGATTTTAAATTGCATTAATTTTTATGCATGGACAATTTGTTGGATTTTATATTGATATACATTTATTTTTAAAATCAGTTTGAATGTGACTCGAAATTTCGGGATTAAAAATAGTTCGGACCGCACCAAAATATGCAAAATTTCGTATATTTTTTTAACGGTGGCCATAATATGGGATGTAATGCTAACAAAAAGAATATGGGCTCCAAAAAACCTTAAGAATTAGCAAATGGGTTGTAAATTATTAGAAATAATGGCAGATGGGTTGTATGTTGTTTTCCACATGTTTGAGACTTTCCTAAAAAAAAGGTTGACGCACAAGCAGTGACTGTTGGATGTCCATCCAACGGCCGGCGTGCTTCTTCAATCTCTACTCTTCCTGCTCCAGCCGCTCAAACAAGCGCCGGCAAGACTGCCTGCTCCCTCCTCCCCGCAGCTGGCTGTGCTGCCGCGCAGGCCTCACCGGCCCATCGTACTCCCATCTGTGGCCTAGCCATCCCTCTACTCACCCACACCTGCTGTTATTCTCCGGCGACGGCAGACGAACCAGTAAACCCTCGTACAGTCGCACTCCCCTCCACGTGGGAAATAACTGTCGAGTCTTCCCTGCCTCCGTGTCATTCCCTTCCTAGGCCTCGCCATCGTCCACCGCCCTGGTGCTCTTGGCGCGGCCTGGTCAACGTGGTCAACGACCGACATGCATCTGAAGTGGACTGTACGTGGAGAGGCTGACAGCTGGGTCCACGGCCGCACGCAAGGAAATGCCTCCTTATTACGCGCAAAATAATGATCCTCCACCTGACATCTGGGACCCACCGAAAGGGCCTCTGTATTGTGCGAAAAAATGTTACCACCGCTGACAGCTCGGACCCACCAGCTATATCTTCGCACGCAAGGAAGTGCGTCCTGATTACGCAGAAAAAAATGAATACTCCCCCTGCTAGCTGGGACCCAGTATAGTGGGAGGCTGACTTGTGGGCCTACTAAGTTGACGGGGATGGAGGGCTTTGTCAACTTAGTCAATATGCACGATTCTAGCTCCAGTGACCATACGATGTCCATCCAACGGCCGTAGTGCTTCTTCAGCCTCTGGTCTTCTTGCTCCAGCCGCCCAAACCAGCGCCGATCGTGCCTCGTCCTCCTGCCTCCCGTGGCCGGCTGCGATGCGGCAGAGGCCTCACCGCCCCCTACTACTCCCACCGCTAGCAAGGCCATCCCTCTACTCACCCACACCCGATGTTATTCCGCGGTGATGGTAGCCTCACACCACAGTGAACCAGTGAACCCTCATACTCCTCTATGCGTGGGCATCCACTGCCGCATCTTCCCCGGCTCCGCGTCGTCCCCTTCCTAGGCCTCACCGTCGTCCACCGCCCTGGTGCTCTCGGTGCGGCGTGGTCAACGTGGTCAAGGAATGACTTTGATCGGAAGAGTACTGTACGTGGAGAGGCTGACAGATGGGTCCACGGCAGCCGCAAGGAAGTGCCTCCTTATTATGCGGAAAATAATTATTCCTCCACCTGACAGCAGGGATCCACCGTACGAGCCACCGTATTTGGCGAAAAAATGTTTCCCCCCTGACTGTTGGGACCCATCGGACGGGCCACCGTATTTCGCAAAAAAAACATCCCCCCCCCCCCGTTGTCAGCTCGGACCCACCGGAAGTGCCGCCTTATTACGCACACAAAAAATGAATACTCCCCCTGCTAGTTAGGACCCACCTTGGTGGGTGGCTGACTTGTGGGCCTACTAAGTTGACGGGGACGGAGTGCTTTTTCAACTTAGTCAATATGAACGATTCTAGCTCCAGTGACCGTACGATGTCCATCCAACGGCCGTAGTGCTTCTTCAACCTCTGGTCTTCTTGCTCCAGCCACCCAAAGCAGCGCCGGTCATGCCGCATGCTCCTGCCTCCCGTGGTTGGCTGTGCTGCTGTGGAGGCCTCACCGCCCCCTACTATTCCCATCGCTGGCCAGGCCCTGCGGCGACGGCAGCCCCACACCGCAGCCAAACCAGTGAACCACCGTACTCCTCTTCGCGCGGGCTTCCACTGCCGCGTCTTCCCCAGCTCCGCGTCGTCCCCTTCCTAGGCCTCGCCGTCGTCCACCGCCCTGGTGCTCTCGGCGCGGCGTGGTCAACATGGTCAAGGAACGACTTCCATCGGAAGAGTACTATACGTGGAGAGGCTGACAGCTGGGTCCACGGCCGCAGCAAGGAAGTGCCTCCTTATTACGTGCAAAATAATTATTCCTCCACCTGATAGCGGGGACCCATCGGACGGGCCACCGTATTTTGTGAAAAAAAACGATTCCCCCTGATTGCTGGGACCCACCAGCTACATCTTCGCACGAAAGGAAGTGCCTCCGTGCAAAAAAAATGATTCGCCCCCCTGACTGCTGAGACCCACCAGCTACATCTTGATACGTCTCCATCGTATCTATAATTTTTGATTGTTCCATGCCAATATTCTACAACTTTCATATACTTATGGCAACTTTTTATACTATTTTTGGGACTAACATATTGATCCAGTGCCCAGTGCCAGTTCCTGTTTGTTGCATGTTTTTTGTTTCGCAGAATATCCATATCAAACGGAGTCCAAACGGGATAAAAACAAATGGAGATTTTTTTGGAATATATATGATTTTTGGGAAGAAAAATCCATGCGAGACGATGCCCGAGGGGTCACGAGGCAGGGGGGTGCGCCCCAGGGGGCAGGCATGCCCCTGACCCTCGTGGCCACCCCGTAAGGCGGTTGGTGCCCTTCTTTAGCCGCAAGAAAGCTAATATCCGGATAGAGATCATGTTAAAATTTCAGCCCAATCGGAGTTACGGATCTCTGGGAATATAAGAAATGGTGAAAGGGAAGAATCTGAGAATGCAGAAACGGAGAGAGACAGGGAGACAGGTCCAATCTCGGAGGGGCTCTCGCCCCTCCCACGCCATGGAGGCCAAGGACCAAAGGGGAAACCCTTCTCCCATCTAGGGAGGAGGTCAATGAAGAAGAAGACGAAGGGCCCCCTCTCCCCTTCTCTTCCGGTGGCGCCGGAACGCTGCTGTGGCCATCATCATCACTGCAATCTTCACCAACAACTTCACCGCCATCATCACCAACTCTTCCCCCCTCTATGCAGCGGTGTAACCTCTCTCTTACCCGCTGTAATCTCTACTTAAACATGGAGCTCAATGCTATATATTATTTCCCAATAATGTATGGCTATCCTATGATGTTTGAGTAGATCTGTTTTGTCCTATGGGCTATTTGATGATCAAGATTGGTTTGAGTTGCATGTTTTGTTATTGGTGCTGTCCTATGCTGCTCTCCATGTCGCGCAAGCATGAGGGATCCCTGCTATAGGGTGTTGCAATACGTTCATGATTCACTTATAGTGGGTTGCGTGAGTGACTGAAACACCAACCCGAGTAAGGGGGTTATTGCGTATGGGATAAAGACGACTTGATACTTTAATGCTATGGTTGGGTTTACCTTAATGATCTTTAGTAGTTGCGGATGATGCTAGAGTTCCAATCATAAGTGCATATTATCCAAGTAGAGAAAGTATGTTAGCTTATGCCTCTCCCTCATATAAAACTACAATAATGATTACCGGTCTAGTTATCGATTGCCTAGGGACAAATAACTTTCTCGTAACAAAAAGCTCTCTACTAAAACTAATTTATTTGTGTCTTTATCTAAACAGCCCCTACTTTTTATTTACATGCTTTTTATTATCTTGCAAACCTATCCAAAAACACCTACAAAATACTTCTAGTATCATACTTGTTCTAGGTAAAGCGAACGTCAAGCATGCGTAGAGTTGTATCGGTGGTCGATAGAACTTGAGGGAATATTTGTTCTACCTTTAGCTCCTCATTGGGTTTGACACTCTTACTTATCGAAAACTGTTGCGATCCCCTATACTTGTGGGTTATCACATCTTCGCACGCAAGGAAGTGCCTGACAGTCGGGACCCACCTGGTCGAAGCATACATAGTGTTGTCATTCTGGTTGTGAACATGTACATACATACTGGTCGATGTAGAGGTGTGCACGTGTCGTAGTAGAGGCGCGCACGTAGCATGTACACGTACATACAGCGGCCAAGGTGCAAGAAAGTAAGTACCGCCACGTATGTACATACGAGCGGGGTCTTGAACGCCTACTCGCGTGTACGTATGGCCATGGCTCGTGTACATGGCTGAGTCGGAACGGAGAAACTGCGTCGTCGTCGTGTTCATGGGGAGGCAACGGAATGCGTCATGTTCATCGGGAGGCAATGGAACGCATGGGAGCCAACCAGCTTGGACGGAACAACCGATGGAAACGAGGCCTGGCATACAGCAGAACGGAGGAAACGGCCTTGTGTTCGACCGGCCACGTTCGAAACGGGGTCCTGTTCATCGGGAGGGGTCTGGCGTACCACAAAACGGAGGAAACGGACCTCCTACGGTCGAAACGGGGGTCCTCTTGATCGGGAGGGGTGTGGCGTACCACAAAACGGAGGAAACGGACTTGTGTTGGAGCGATGCGGTCGAAACGGGGGCCCTGTTCATCAGGAGGGGTGTGGCGTACCGCAAAACGGGACTCCACGGGATATTGTTCATCTCCATCGTCGACCCCCTCCAGCCTCCACGGGCTACTGTTCATCCACCGTCGACCTCCTCCAGCCTCCACCTACGACTGTTCATCCACGGGCTCCTGTTCATCCAACCTCCACCGCGCGCTACTCCACCGGCTACTGTTCAACCAGCCCTCTCCACGGGCTCCTGTTCAACCACACCTCCACGGGCTACTGTTCATCCAGCCCTCCACCGTCTACTATTCATCCTGCCCTCCACGGGGTGGTCCTGTTCATCCATCCCTACACGGGGTCCTGTTCATCCAGCCCCAATCGGCATGATCGATCAGGGTCATGTTCATCCAGAGGCAACACCACGGGGTCATGTTCATCCACCCCCACCGGGAACTGTTCATCCAAACCCCCCAGCAACACTCACTGTTCATCCAAAGGCAACACCACGGGGTCTTGTTCATCCACCCCCACCGGGAACTGTTCATCCAACCCCCCCCCCCCCAGCAACGCTCACTGTTCATCTAGAGGCACCATCGATCGGCTTCAGTTAGCAGCAGTAGCGAAGGAATTGCTCGATCGGGTTCAGTTAACACCCATCGATCGATCGCTCGGGTTCGGTAACGCGTAGCCTGCAGTGCAATCGCTCGGGTTCAGTTAGGGCCCAACGCCTCGCTCGGGTTTAGTTAGAGCCCAACGCCTCGCACCCACGCACGTGCGTATATGAGAGAAACACGCATCGCTCGGCCCCAACCGCCCATAGTAACCGGGAACACCCCGATATTTTCCTCGCCCTCGCTTCTACCATGGTTTTTTCTGTCATGGACAGCCCAAAGAATGTCATGCAGCTGCGTCTCCGGCCCGCCCAGGACGAAAGGCCCATTTTCTGTCATAGAAGTAGGACCCCACCACATCTACGATGATACCGGGTTTTGTCACAATTATCGTCATAGAAGTGTCATAAGTATGACAGAATTTTTTTCGTTCAGCCCAAAATGTCACGGATGTGTCTTTTTTTGTAGTGGATGTAGGCTTGTCGTCCATCTTCCAAGGCATAGGCTCACCATCGTAGAAGGATGATCGAGTCTCTGGGATCCTCAAATCTGCAGCCAAACTCATCCCCTTGAATCTATATTCATACTCACAGTTTTAGTTTTGCAGGTCATAGATCTGGGCTTGGAGGCGCTCGATTTTCTCGTGAAGCTTGAAGATGGCCTACCCAATGTCCTTGTCATCCAGCTTGTGGTTGTTGGTGAACTCCGTTATCATTATATGATTGGAGTCGACTCCATGTTCCACCATCTCCTGGCACTTGAAAACTTGTTGCTCCATTGCCTCGAGCCTTGTCTCCACGCTTCCGGTCCTCCTTGGTCCCTCAACATCACGGATGTGCAGCAACCCCTCACGCATCTCAATGGTTTGAGGGTGTTGCAGCACCTCCGCGAGGTAGGGGTTGATGACCTTCTCGAAGAACTTGACCTTGGGGGCACTTGAAGATGCCATGGCGATCTAGATCTGTCAGAAAAATAGCTCGAAACAAAGACAGAATATATTTGCGTGATACGGTGGTCAGAACCTTCGAGAGATTATATAATGAATTTTTGCCGACCAAAAGAAGTATCGTGCAAGAAAACGGAGTCCGGAGGGCACACACGGTGCCCACGAGGCAGGGGGCGCACCCAGGGGGTAGGGCGCGCCCTCCACCCTCGTGGAAGCCTCGTGTCCTTTCCAGACTACTTCTTATTTTCCTATTTTCTTAAATATTCCAAAACGGAGAAAAATTGCCATTAGAACTGCTTTGGAGTCGGTTTACTTACCGTACCACGTACCTATTCCTTTTCAGGGTCTGAAACATTCTGGAAAGTGTCCCTTATGTATTCCTCCGGGGTTACGGTCTCAATAACATTAGTTTCAACATTTATGGGATTACCTGAGATATAATGTTTGATTCTTTGACCGTTCACCACCCTCGGATTTGTGCCTTCGAAGTTGTTGATTTTTATGGCACCAAAACGATAGACCTCCTCGATGACGTAAGGACCTTCCCATTTAGAGAGGAGTTTGCCTGCAAAAAATTTTAAACGAGAGTTATATAACAATACATAATCACCTACATTAAACTCATGTTTTTGTATCCTTTTATCATGCCATCTTTTAACTTTTTCTTTAAACAGTTTGGCATTCTCGTAAGCCTGGGCTCTCCATTCATCAAGTGAGCTAATGTCAAAAAGCCTCATCTCACCGGCAAGTTTGAAGTCATAGTTGAGCTCTTTAATAGCCCAATATGCCTTATGTTCTAGTTCAAGAGGTAAGTGACATGCTTTACCATAAACCATTTTATACGGAGACATACCCATAGGATTTTTATATGCAGTTCTATAGGCCCATAATGCATCATCAAGTTTCTTGGACCAATTCTTTCTAGATCTATTAACAGTCTTTTGCAAAATTAACTTGAGCTCTCTATTACTCGGTTCTACTTGACCACTAGACTATGGATGATATGGAGATGCAATTATATGATTAACATCATACTTAGCAAGAATTTTACGAAAAGCACCATGAATAAAATGTGAACCACCACCAGTCATTAAGTATCTAGGGACTCCAAACCTCAGAAAAATAACTTCTTTAAGCATCTTAATAGAGGTGTTATGATCAACACTACTAGTTGGAATAGCCTCTACCCACTTAGTAACATAATCAACAACAACTAAAATATGTGTGTACCCATTAGAGGAAGGAAAAGGTCCCATATAATCAAAGCCCCAAACATCAAATGGTTCAATAACAAGTGAATAATTCATAGGCATTTCTTGACGTCTACTAATAAAACTAATTCTCTGACATTCATCACAAGACAAAACAAACTTACGGGCATCCTTGAAGAGAGTAGACCAATAAAAACCGGATTGCAATACCTTATGTGCAGTTCTATCTACAGCATGGTGTCCGCCATCAGCCTCGGAGTGACACTTGCGTAGGATTTTTTCCTGTTCATGCTCAGTTACACAACGTCTAATAACACCATCCACTCCTTCTTTATAAAGACGGGGGTCATCCCAGAAGTAATGTCTTAAATCATAGAAGAACTTTTTCTTTTGCTGGTATGTGAAACTAGGTGGTATAAACTTAGCAACAATATAATTAGCATAATCAGCATACCATGGAGCAGTACGAGAAGCATTTATGACAGCTAATTGTTCATCAGGAAAGCTATCATCAATAGGTAGTGGGTCATCAAGAACATTCTCTAACCTAGACAAGTTGTCTGCAACGGGGTTCTTAGCTCCCTTTCTATCAATAATATGCAAATCAAATTCTTGTAGTAAGAGAACCCATCTAATAAGTCTAGGTTTAGCATCTTTCTTTTCCATAAGATATTTAATAGCAGCATGATGAGTGTGAACAGTGACTTTAGAATCAACCATATAAGGTCTGAACTTATCACAAGCAAATACAACTACTAAAAATTCTTTTTCAGTAGTAGCATAATTTCATTGAGCACTGTCTAGAGTCTTACTAGCATATTGAATAACATTTAGTTTCTTATCAACTCTTTGTCCTAGAACAGCCCCTAAAGCATAATCACTAGCATCACACATGATTTCAAATGGTAAATTCCAATCAGGAGGCTGAACAATAGGTGCAGAAATCAAAGCTTTCTTAAGTATTTCAAATGCTTCTACACAATCATCATAAAAACAGAAGGAACATCTTTTTGTAAGAGATTAGTCAGAGGCCCTGAAATTTTAGAGAAGTCCTTAATGAACCTCCTATAAAAACCGACATGACCAAGGAAACTTCTTATACCTTTGATGTCTTTAGGACAAGGCATCTTCTCAATATCATCAACTTTAGCTTTATCAACTTCAATACCTCTTTCAGAAATTTTGCGCCCCAAGACAATACCTTCATTAATCATAAAGTGGCACTTCTCCCAATTCAAGACAAGATTAGTTTCTTCACATCTCTGCAAAACTCGACCAAGGTTGCTTAAGCAATCATCAAAAGAAGTTCCGTAAACGGAGAAATCATCCATGAAAATCTCAACAATCTTTTCACAAAAGTCAGAGAATATAGCCGTCATACATCTTTGAAAGGTAGAAAGTGCATTACATAAACCAAAAGGCATACATCTATAAACAAAGGTACCAAAAGGGTAAGTAAAAGTTGTCTTTTCTTGATCCTCTTTTGACACAGGTATTTGAGAGAAACCAGAATAACCATCTAGAAAGCAAAAATGTGTGTGTTTGGATAATCTTTCTAGCATTTGATCAATAAAAGGTAACGGGTAATGATCCTTTTTAGTAGCTTTATTTAATTTGCGGAAATAAATTACCATTCTATAACCTGTAACAATTCTTTGTGGGATCAATTCAACTTTATCATTAGGAACAACAGTAATATCTCCCTTCTTATGGACACAATGGACAGGACTTACCCACTGACTATCAGCAACGGGATAAATTATACCTGCCTCCAGAAGCATTAGTATTTCTTTTCTTACCACTTCTTTCATCTTAGGACTTAACCGTCGTTGGTGATCAACAACTGATTTAGCGTCTTTCTCCAACTTTATTTTGTGCTGGCATAAAGTGGGACTAATGCCCTTAAGATCATCAAGAGTATATCCAATAGCAGCACGGTGCTTCTTCAGATTTTTCAATAATTTCATTTCTTCATGCTCTGAAAGGTTAGCACTAATAATAACAAGAGATATCTCTTTCTCATCAAGATAAGCATATTTGGGAGTATCAGGTAAAGGTTTGAGCTCAAACATGGGATCACCCTTAGGTGGAGGAGGATCCCCTAAGATTTCAACAGGCAAGTTGTGCTTCAAAATATGTCCCTGTTTAAAGAATACTTCATCTATTTCCCTTCTTTCATTCATAAACATATCATTTTCATGGTCTAGCAAATATTGTTCTAAAGGATCAGTAGGAGGCATGGCAATAGAAGCAAGACCAATAATTTCATCTTTACTAGGCAATTCTTTATCATGGGGTTGTCTACGAAATTTAGCAAAAATTAAACTCATGAGACATATCCCCTAAACCAACAGAAACAATATCCTTATTGCAGTCTATCTTAGCATTAACAGTATTCAAGAAGGGTCTACCAAATATAATGGGACAAAAGTCATCTTGTGGGGAACCAAGAACAAGAAAATCGGCAGGCTATTTAACTTTCCCACACAAGACTTCAACATCTCTAACAATCCCAACTGGTGAAATAGTATCTCTATTGGCAAGCTTAATAGTAACATCAATCTCTTCTATCTCAGCAAGTGCAATATCATGCATATTTCTTTGTATAAGGAATGAGGTATTGCACTAGCATCCATATCACATAAATCATGATAGAAATGATCTCCTATTTTAACAGAAATAACAGGCATGCCTACAACAGGTCTATGTTTATTTTTAGTATCAGGTCTAGCAATTCTAGCAAATTCATTGTAGAAGTAAATAACATGTCCATCAATATTATCGGCCAAGAGATCTTTAACCATAGCAACACTAGGTTCAACTTAAACTTGCTTGGGGGGTTTAGGTGTCTTAATATTACTTTTGTTAACCACAATTGAAGCTTTAGCATGATCCTTTATTCTAACAGGGAAAGGTGGCTTCTCAATGTAAGCAGTAGGAACAACAGGATCATTATAAGTGATAGTCTTTTCTTCAACTTTAATAGGTGCAACTACTTTTACTTCAATGGGAGGATTATATTTAAACCACTTCTCCTTAGGGAGATCAACATGAGTAGCGAAGGATTCATAGAAAGAAGCTACTATTTCAGAGTCAAGTCCATATTTAGTGCTAAATTCACGGAAAACATCGGTATCCATAAAAGATTTAACACAATCAAACTTAGGTCTTATACCTGACTCCTTACCTTCGTCGAGGTCCCAATCTTCAGAGTTGCGTTTAATTCTTTACAATAAATCCCATTTGAATTCAATAGTCTTCATCATAAAAGATCCAGTACAAGAAGTATCGAGCATGGAGCGATTACTGAGAGAAAGCCGAGCATAAAAATTCTAAATAATCATTTCTTTTGAGAGCTCATGATTGGGGCATGAATATAACATTGACTTAAGCCTACCCCAAGCTTGAGCAATGCTTTCTCCTTCGCGAGGCCAAAAATTATATATATTCTAAAAATAATTCCCGTGGAGTTTCAGGACTTTTGGAGATGTGCAGAATAGGTCTCTAATATTTGCTCCTTTTCCAGCCCAGAATTCCAACTGCCGGCATTCCCCCTCTTCATGTAAACCTTGTAAAATGAGAGAGAAAAGGCATAAGTATTGTGACATAATGTGTAATAACAGCCCATAATGCAATAAATATCGATATAAAAGCATGATGCAAAATGGACGTATCAATGTATGCAGTCCGATGAGTGTTGAGGCTCGCGGTGGGTATCATTATTTTTCTGACCTTCATAGATGATTTGAGAAGATATGAGTATATCTTCTTAATGAAACATAAGTCTGAAACATTTGAAAAGTTCAAAGAATTTTAGAGTGAAGTGGAAAATCATCGTAACAAGAAAATAAAGTTTCTACGATCTGATCATGGAGGAGAATATTTGAGTTACGAGTTTGGTCTTCATTTGAAACAATGTAGAATAGTTTCTCAACTCATGCCACCCAGAACACCACAGCGTAATGGTGTGTCTGGACGTCATAATCGTACGTTATTAGATATTGTGCGATCTATGATGTCTCTTACTGATTTACCGCTATCAGTTTGGGGTTATGCATTAGAGACAGCTGCATTCATGTTAAATAGGGCACCATCTAAATCCGTTGAGACTACACCATATGAAGTGTGGTTGGCAAGAAACCCAAATTGTTGTTTCTTAAAGTTTGGGGCTGACATGCTTATGTGAAAATGCTTCAACCTAATAAGCTCGAACCCAAATCGGAGAAATGTGTCTTCATAGGATACCCAAAGGAAACTATTGGGTACACCTTCTATCACAGATCCGAAGGCAAGATATTCGTTGCTAAGAATGGATCCTTTCTAGACAAGGAGTTTCTCTCGAAAGGAGTGAGTGAGAGGACTGTAGAACTTGATGAGGTAATTGTCCCTTCTCTCGAATTGGAAAGTAGTTCTGTAACACCCCGGATATGATTTACCCAATATGTAATCCAACTCTTGCCGTTTCCGGCGTTAAGTTATTTTATTTTTCTCGGGTCCGGGTCTTTGTCTCCGTGTGTTGTTGTCATTGTCATGCATCTCATATCATGCCATCATGTGCATTGCATTTGCATACATGTTCATCTCATGCATCCGAGCATTTTCCCCGTTGTCCGTTTTGCATTCCGGCGCTTCGTTCTCCTCCGGTGGTCATTTCTACCTTTCTTTCGTGTGTGGGGATTAAACATTTCCGGATTGGACCGAGACTTGCCAAGCGGCCTTGATTTACTACCGGTAGACCGCCTGTCAAGTTTCGTACCATTTGGACTTCATTTGATGCTCCAACGGTTAACCGAGGGACCGAAAAGACCTCGTGTGTGTTGCAGCCCAACACCCCTCCAAGTTGGCCCAAAACCCACCAGAACCCTCTCCATCATCTAGAGTGTTCGATCACGATCGCGTGGCTGAAAACCGCACCTCATTTGGACTCTCCTAGCTCCCTCCACCTCTATATAAAGACCCCTCCTCGAAAATCCGGATCTCCCCCGTCCAAATCCTAAAAAATATCTCCTCCGTCGCCGCCGGACACGTCCGGACGGAGCCGGATGTTGTCCGCCGCCGCCACCGACCAATCCTGCGCAGCCACCTGTCCCGGGCGGGCGCCCACATCACCGCCGCCGCGCCGGCCCGCCCGAGCCCGCGGGAGGCCCCCGCGGCCCGTTCCTTCGCCGCCCAAGCCCCGCGCCTCCTCGCCCCTCTTCCCCGACGCCGGTGCCGGCCGTCTCCGCCGCCTAGGTCGCCAGCCGCCGCCACGAGAGCTCGCCGAAGCCGCCTCCCCGCCCCGCCTCGCCTCCTCGCCGCCGGATCCGGTCGGGAGAGGCCGGAGCGACCTTCCCCTCACCTCCCCGCTGCTCCATCAAGCTCGCTGGAGCCGAGGGAGCTCGCCGGACTTGCCTCAGGCCGCGTGCCACCGAACCCTAGATCTGGAGGTCCAAATTTTCTTCTAAGTCACCATTTTTCAAGATTCAGATGCCCTTGTTCATCGTGCCATAACTCCGCATCCGTAGATCTGTTTTGGGCATATAGCACATCAAAATGTTCGCCTCAGAGAGTACATCATTTCATTCCATTGCATCATTTTCATTTGAGTTCATCTTGATGCCCGAAATGCTGTTAGAAGAATGCTATTTGAGATAATTGTCAGATCTGCTGCTCCAATTAGATATTTGTCATTTTTGCCATGATTAAGTTTTCACTAAGTCTATGATCTGATTATGTTTTTGCCATGTTCACATGCTTGCAAATGTATTTTCTGATCCCTTTTGGCTCAAGGTCACTAAGGGACTTTTGTTAAGCTCTTTGAGTAGCTCCATGCCATGTTTTACTTTGCCATGTTATGTCCTGTAGCATATTGTTTTCATGCTCCAAAGAGTGCTATCTGATCTGAAATTCCAGACAAGTGTTAATTTCACCAAGTCTGAGATCTGTTTGCCAAATGCATTTTTGCCATGCTTGTTTCAACCTGTTAATGGATGAATTGGCCGTAGCTAAGTGTTCATCTTTTGTTAAGCATCTTGAGTGGATACCTGCCATGTATTTTGATGCCATGTTTGGGTGCTGTAGCATGTTCATCTTGTTGCATTTAGATGGCCACTTGCTGTAAATCGCAGAACGTGGTCATTTTTGAATCGCTTGCCATTTCCAAACCGTAACTCCGATTCCGGTGATCTTTATATCGTTTTCAAGTGATTTCATCTCATCTTTCCAGTGGAACACTTGGTTTACCAAGTTGAGGCTAGGTTCATGCATTCCTTGTCAAATCTTGCATATGCATCACCTATGGCATCCCGCATAGCATACCATGTTTGCATCATATTGTTTGAGTTTGCACGTGGTTGATTGTGTCCTTGTTGCTTGTTTGTCTTGTTTGGGTAGAGCCGGGAGACGAGTTCGCTAATGATGAGCCCGTTGAGTTTGCTTTCGAGGATCCAGTCAACTCTGACAACTTTGCAGGCAAGATGATCATACCCTCGAAATCACTACTATCTTTGCTTTGCTAGATGCTCGCTCTTTTGCTATGCCATGCTACGATGCCTACCACTTGCTTTCAAGCCTCCCAAATTGCCATGTCAAACCTCTAACCCTCATTGTCCTAGCAAACCGTTGATTGGCTATGTTACCGCTTTGCTCAGCCCCTCTTATAGCGTTACTAGTTGCAGGTGAAGATTGGAGACCGTTCCTTGTTGGAACATTACTTACTTGTTGGGATATCATTATATTGCCTTGTTATTTTAATGCATCTATATACTTGGTAAAGGGTGGAAGGCTCGGCCTGTCGCCTAGTGTTTTGTTCCACTCTTGCCGCCCTAGTTTCCGTCATATCGGTGTTATGTTCCCGGATTTTGCGTTCCTTACGCGGTTGGGTTATAATGGGAACCCCTTGATAGTTCACCTTGATTAAAGCTTTTCCAGCAATGCCCAATCTTGGTTTACCATTTGCCACCTAGCCTCTTTTTCCCTTGGGTTTCCGGAGCCCGACGGTCATCTTATTTAACCCCCCCCCCCCCCCCCCCCCGCCGGGCCAGTGCTCCTCTGAGTGTTGGCCCGACCGAGTAGACTGCGGGGCCACCTCGGGGCAACTTGAGGGCTGGTTTTACTCGTAGGATGTCTCATCTGAGTGTGCCCTGACAATGAGATATGTGCAGCTCCTATCGGGATTTGTCGGCACATTCGGGCGGTGTTACTGGATTTGTTTTAACCTGTCGAAGTGTCTTGAAGAACCGAGGTACCGAGTATAATCGGAACGTCTCGGGAGGAGGTCTATTCCTTCGTTGACCGTGAGAGCTTGTCATGGGCTAAGTTGGGACTCCCCTGCAGGGATTTGAACTTTGGAAAGCCGTGCCCGCGGTTATGCATAGATGGGAATTTGTTAATGTCCGGTTGTAGATAACTTGAACCTTAACTTAATTAAAATGAATCAACTGTGTGAGTTGCCGTGATGGCCTCTTTTCGGCGGAGTCCGGGAAGTGGACACGGTGTTGGAGTAATGCTTGCCGCAGGATTGCTCTTTGGTTATTCGACCACGCTTTGCCTTCTCTTCTCGCTCTCTTTTGCGAACAGGTTAGCCACCATATATGCTAGTCTCTTGCTGCAGCTCCACATATATTTACCTTGCCTTACCTATTAAGCTTAAATAGTCTTGATCGCGAGGGTGTGAGATTGCTGAGTCCCTGTGGCTCACAGATTACTATTACACTAGATGCAGGGCCTGATGATTCCGTTCCAGATGACGTGCTTAGGCTCAAGTGGGAGTTCGACGAGGACTCTCGATGATACTATGTTTCTTTTCCTGATGACCAGTAGTGGTGCCCAGTTGGGGTGATCGGGACCGTGTCGCATGTTGGGTTGTCTTTTATTTTGGCGCCGTAGTTGGGCCATGAGTGTTTGAATGTTGTAATGCTATTTATGTACTTTGATTGACGTGGCGAGTGTAAGCCAACTATGTTATCTCCCCTTTTATTATCTATATTACATGGGATGTTGTGAAGATTGCCTAACTTGCGACATTGCTTTCAATGCGGTTATGCCTCTAAGTCGTGCCTCGACACGTGGGAGATATAGCCACATCGAGGGCATTATAAGTTGGTAATCAGAGTCTTCCCCGACCTTAGGAGCCCCCACTGATTGATCATTTTTAGCAGCCGAGTTGTGTCTAGAAAAATGTTTTGAGTCATTTAGGAATTATATATCGGAGAGCTTAGGAATTCTTTTTACTTCCCAGTCTCCTCATCGCTCTGGTAAAGCATCCTGACGTAGAGTTTTGACCCTTCTTTTCTCAAATTTCACTAAAAAAAATTTAGGATCACGCGGGTATCTTGGAATCGTTCCGATGGTTTTGTGACGAGAACATTGTTCTTGGTGCCTCCTGTCTTTAGGGGTTGTGGCAGTGTCCCAGGGAGTTGAGCTCCGAGGTTTTGTCGTCACAATTTTATCGTTGCAGTTCTGGAATACCTGAGTTTAGTACGCCGACATTGAAAATCTCTTTTATGCAGTTCGTTGGTGAGATAACCTCGACGCCACCCAGTACTGGGGCGGGAGTTCGGGAGTATCGCCATAACTTGTATAACTGATGGTTTTCGAAGGTTGAGGTAGATGGTTTCCGAAATTTTCTTGGTTATGTGTTGAAGGATGGATACAGCTGGATGTAGGATTTGCTAGATGTGGGTGAGATATTATGCTTCCCTTGTATCCCCAACACCTGATTGCATAACCGGAAAGGTTCGGGAGTTTCATAGGTGGGAATTCTTGTAGCTCTAGTTCTTCTTCCACGGATATTTGGTTTGAGATTGGGATTTCTTACCGAGTATTCGTTCTTGATCCGTACCTTGTTGATTTATTTCTCTACCTAAATTCTAAGTGGCTTCTCAATTTGTGGATATGTGACCATTTCAAGAGGAATACATTCGTTCATTTTGTTCGGACGTGAAGACTATATGTTGCAATTTTCATTCCGTTGGATTCAGCTTCAATATTTTTCTATCAATGTGCTAATGGATGTCAACCTCTTCAGGATGGCTCCTCCAACGCGCATGACTCCGAATCCTGATCCGCCACCACCTCCACCTCCTCCGGAGGCATGGCAAGCTGTGATGGCCGCAACCAATGCAAACACGCAGTTGATCATGCAAATTCTTCAAGAGCGCAATCAAGCGAATCAAGGCAACCAAGGCAACCAAGGCAACAATCAGAATCACTTTGCTACACTCAACCAGTTCCTTGCTAACGGGCCAAAGACTTTCAGCAATTGTGTTGAGGCAACTGATGCTGACGATTGGCTCATGGATCTGTGCAAGCATTTTGAGTGGAGTAACATCAGGCCTGAGGACTTTGTCAAGTTCGCATCCTTCCAACTCAAAGACCAAGCCGCAGAGTGGTTCCAGCAGTACAAGGATTCCAGAGGTGGACATGTGATTACCTGGGATGAATTCCGTCAAGATTTCAGAGCTTATCATATCCCTTAGAGCGTGGTTGAAAGCAAGCGTGAGGAATTCCGCAACCTGAAGCAAGGCTCTTTGCCTGTCTATGACTACAACAAGTTGTTCCAGAAGCTCACCCGCTTTGCCAAGAAAGACATCCCTGATGAGAAGAGCATGATATACCAGTTCAGGGGTGGTCTCAGAGAAGAAATCCAGCTAGCTCTTTTTCTCTTTGAGCCCTTGAGGTACGATGAGTTCTACAACATGGCATTGAAGCAAGAGGCTGCTCAACTGAGGTGTGATGCTTCCAAGAAGCGAGTCAGATATGCTACTCCTTCTTCCTCTACTCAACTGGCCAAGCAGCAGAAGTATTGGCTTCCTCCTCCTCCGTTCCGTCAGTCGTATCAGCAGAAGAGCAAAGGTGGCAATGGATCTTCCCACCCACCCAACCCTGGCTTTCAGAACAAGACTTCGTCTCAAGCTCCAAGATCGAGTGCTCTGTATCACCGTCCGCTTTCAGAGGTCACGTGCAACAAGTGCCAACAGAAGGGTCACTATGCCAACAAGTGCTTCAACCAGAGACGTCTTCCTCCTCCTCCTCCTGTGAGATCCGCAAGTACAGTTGTGGTCAAGCATAACCCCAAACACGCCAAGGTCAACTTGATGAACGCAACTCAGGCAGAGGACTCGTCAGATGTCATCATGGGTAACCTTCCTGTTAACGATGTTCCCGCAAAAGTACTTTTTGATACTGGTGCATCGCATTCTTTCTTGTCATGCCCGTTTGCATCGAAGCACAATGTTGATACTGAGATCATGCCCAAAGTCATGCAATTTGTTTCTCCCGACAAGCTTTTGACTTCTAGTTTGGTTGCTCCCGATATCTCTATCACGTTGGGCGACTACAAGTTTCTTTCTTCTCCGGTGGTTCTTGGTAATTCGGATATTGATCTTATTCTCGGAATGGATTGGCTTTCTAAGCACAAGGCACATCTTGATTGTGCAGCCAGGCAGATTCAATTGACTCATTCGTCTGAGGATGTAATTGTCTTTGCCGCTCGTGATGATACCATCCGTCTGTTTTCTCTCAATGAGAAGGGTGAACTGGATGCTATCTCGTAGATTCCAGTCGTTTGCGAATATCAAGGCATCTTTCCAGAAGAGCTTCCAGGAATGCCTCCGCACCGGCCAGTTGAATTCGTCATCGATCTTGAGCCTGGCACGGAACCAGTGTGCAAGCGTCCTTACAAGCTCGGACCTGAAGAGTTGAAGGAGCTGAAGAAGCAACTCGATATTCAAGAAAGAATGGGTCTCATCCGGTCTAGTTCTTCTCCGTGGGGTTGTGGTGTTCTTTTTGTGAAGAAGAAGGATGGAACGGACCGACTTTGTGTTGGTTACCGTCCATTGAACAAGAAGACTATCAAGAACAAATACCCACTTCCCAACATCAACGAGCTGTTCGAACAACTCAAAGGTGCCCAAGTATTCTCCAAGCTTGATATCCGTATGGGTTATCATCAGATTCGAATCCGTGAGCAAGATATTCCCAAGACAGCTTTCAGGACAAGCTATGGTTCATATGAATACACTGTCATGTCTTTTGGTCTCGTCAACGCTCCTCCGACTTTCTCTCGCATGATGAACTTCATCTTCAACGCCTACACCAATGACTTCGTTTTGGTCTATCTCGACTACATTCTGGCTTTCTCGAAGAATAAGGAAGATCATGCCAAGCACTTGCGTTTGGTACTCGATAAGCTGAGGGAACACCAGTTCTACGCCAAGTTCTCCAAGTGCGAATTCTGGCTCGATGAGGTTCTTTATCTTGGTCATATCATCTCTGCCAAGGGCATTGCGGTGAATCCTGAGAAGGTGTCTGCAATTGTGAATTGGGAACCTCCCCAGAACAAGAATCGGTCTCGCAAGCTATTGCCGAGGATTCGTTGAAAACTTTTCTAAGATCGCGAAGCCGCTCTCAAATCTTCTCCAGAAGCACGTCAAGTACGTTTGGTCTCCGGAGTGTGACATTGCTTTCAACACTTTGAAAGAGAAATTGGTCACTGCTCCAGTTCTGACTCCGCCTGATGAATCCAAACCGTACGAGGTCTTTTGTGATGCCTCTCTCCAAGGTCTTGGTGCAGTATTGATGCAAGAGAAGAAAGTTATGGCTTATACCTCTCGCCAGTTGAAGCCCAATGAGAAGAACTACCCCACTCATGATCTCGAGTTGGCGGTAGTTGTGCATGCTCTTTTGACTTGGAGACATCTCTTATTGGGAAGAAAAGTGGACATTTTCACTGATCACAAGAGTCTCAAGTACATCTTCACTCAGCCTAATCTCAACCTCAGGCAGACTCGATGGGTCGAAATGATTCAAGAGTATAATCCGAGTATCGAGTATACTCCAGGCAAGGCCAATGTGATTGCTGGCACATTGAGCAGGAAGGCTTATTGCAACTGTCGACTCTAAAGCCTTATCAACCCGAGCTTTGTGAAGCTTTCCGCAAACTTAATCTGCAAGTTGTTCCTCAAGGTTTCCTCTCCAACCTTCAAGTCTCTCCTACCTTGGAAGACCAGATTTGCCAAGCCCAGCTTCTTGATGCTATGGTGAAAAAGGTGAAGATTGGGATTGCCAAGAGTCAACCCAAGTACAAGTGCTACTGTCTTGATGACAAGGATACTCTCTTCTTCAAGGATCGTATTGTTGTGCCCAAAGGTGAACTTCGTAAAGTGATCATGAACGAGGCTCACAATTCTCTCCTCTCCATCCACCCTGGGAGAACGAAGATGTATCAGGACCTCAAGCAAGCTTATTGGTGGACTCGAATGAAGCGCGAGATTGCTTAGTTCGTGAATGAATGTGATGTCTGTAGAAGAGTGAAGGCAGAACACCAGAGGCCAGCTGGTCTCCTCCAACCTCTTGCCATTCCAGAATGGAAGTTTGACCACATTGAGATGGACTTCGTGACTGGGTTTCCAAAGTCCAAACATGGCAATGATGCTATATTCATTGTCATCAACAAACTCACCAAAGTGGCTCACTTTCTGCCTATCAAAGAGTCAATCACTGCAGCTCAATTGGCGGAACTCTATACCTCTCGGATTGTCTCTCTGCACGGTATTCCACAAGTGATCTCTTCAGACCGTGGCAGCATCTTTACCTCCAAGTTTTGGGATTCTTTTCAGAAGGCCATGGGCACCAACATCCGCTTCAGCACAGCTTTCCATCGTCAAACTAGCGGTCAAGTTGAGCGTGTCAACCAGATTCTTGAAGATATGCTCAGGGCTTGTGTGATCTCCTTCGGCATGAAGTGGGAGGATTGTCTTCCTTATGCTGAATTCTCCTACAACAACAGTTTTCAAGCAAGTTCGGGCAAGGCCCCATTTGAAATTCTGTATGGCAGGAAGTGACATACCCCTCTCAACTGGTCTAAAACCGGTGAACGTCAGCTTTTGGGAAATGACTTAATCACAGAGGCAGAGGAAATGTGCAAAGTCATTCGAGATAACCTCAAAGCAGCCCAATCCCGCCAGAAGAGCTAATATGACAGTAAGCACCGTGATTTGTCTTTCGAGATGGGAGATCATGTTTACCTCCGCTTCTCTCCTATGAAAGGTACTCGTCGCTTCGGTATCAAAGGGAAGCTTGCCCCTAGATACGTGGGACCTTTCAAGATCGTCAGCAAGAGAGGCGATCTCGCCTATCAACTCGAGCTTCCTTCAAACTTTGCAAATGTTCATGATGTGTTCCATGTCTCTCAGCTACGAAAGTGCTTCAAGACTCCTGACCGCACCGTCAACTTCGAGGACATTGAGCTCCACGAAGATCTCTCATATCGTGAGCACCCCGTTGCTATTCTTGAAGAGATTGAACGCAAGACTCGCAACAAGTCAATCAAATTCCTCAAAGTCAAGTGGTCACACCATTCCGACCGTGAAGCTACCTGGGAATGCGAGGATCACCTCCATTCTGAGTACCCGGCATTTTTTCAGTCCTAGATCTCGGGACGAGATCCTTTCATAGTGGTGGAGTGTTGTAACACCCCAGGTATGATTTACCCAATATGTAATCCAACTCTTGCCTTTTCCGGCATTAAGTTATTTTATTTTTCTAGGGTTCGGGTCTTTGTCTCCGTGTGTTGTTGTCGTTGTCATGCATCTCATATCATGCCATCATGTGCATTGCATTTGCATACGTGTTCATCTCATGCATCCGAGCATTTTCCCCATTGTCCGTTTTGCATTTCGGCGCTTCGTTCTCCTCCGGTGGTCATTTCTACCTTTCTTTCATGTGTGGGGATTAAACATTTCCGGGTTGGACCGAGACTTTCCAAGCGGCCTTGGTTTCCTACCGGTAGACCGCCTGTCAAGTTTCGTACCACTTGGACTTCGTTTGATGCTCCAATGGTTAACCGAGAGACCGAAAAGGCCTCGTGTGTGTTGCAGCCCAACACCCCTCCAAGTTGGCCCAAAACCCACCAAAACCCTCTCCATCATCTAGAGCGTTCGATCACGATCGCGTGGCCGAAAACCGCACCTCATTTGGACTCTCCTAGCTCCCTCCACCTCTATATAAAGACCCCTCCTCGAAAATCTGGATCTCCCCCGTCCAAACCCTAAAAAATATCTCCTCCGTCGCCGCCGGACACGTCCGAACGGAGCCGAACGTTGTCCGCCGCCGCCACCGACCAATCCTGCGCTGCCACCTATCCCGGGCGGGCGCCCACATCGCCGCCGCTGCGCCGACCCGAGCCCGCGGGAGGCCCCCACGGCCCGTTCCTCCACCGCCCAAGCCCCGCGCCTCCTCGCCCCTCTTCCCCGACGCCGGTGCCGGCCGTCTCCGCCGCCCAGGTCGCCGGCCGCCGCCACCGGTCCTCGCCGCCGCCACGAGAGCTCGCCGAAGCCGCCTCCTCGCGCCGCCTTGCCTCCCCGCCGCCGGATCCGGTCGGGAGAGGCCGGAGCGACCTTCCCCTCGCCTCCCCGCCGCTCCATCAAGCTCGCCGGAGCCGAGGGAGCTCGCCGGACTTGCCTCGGGCCGCGTGCCACCGAACCCTAGATCTGGAGGTCCAAATTTTCTTCTAAGTCCTCATTTTTCCAGATTCAGATGCCCTTGTTCATCGTGCCGTAACTCCGCATCCGTAGATCCGTTTTGGGCATATAGCACATCAAAATGTTCGTCTCAGAGAGTACATCATTTCATTCCATTGCATCATTTTCATTTGAGTTCATCTTGATGCCCGAAATGCTATTAGAAGAATGCTATTTGAGATAATTGTCAGATCTGCTGCTCCAATTAGATATTTGTCATTTTTGCCATGATTAATGTGTGCATGATATGCCCATGAGCTCTACATGTGTATTGTTATATGTTTTTCCATCTATCCAGAGGCGCAACCCATGTATTTTTGTAATGTGTGTGGTGACTAGCACAAGCTTGCAAAGTGAGACATTCGTTAATGCTGATTTTAGGGACTTAGCATTTCCACTAAGTCCTTGACCTGTTTATCTCATATGGCCATATGTTCATGTTGTTTCCTAGTGATCCGTGCCTCTTTTGAGGATGATAAGTAAGGATGTTTTGTTAATATTGTAGTGCTCTATCCATCCATGTCTTTGTTTGCAATTATGGAGCACCCTAGCTTAGGTCAATCGAGCTCTACTTTTGTCATTTCGTGAATCTGGGCAGATTGTCCACTTGTTAGCGATTTTATCGAGGATGTTGTAGTTGATCTGTGCATACTATGTTATTGTTCTTGCCATGTCTAGCTTGTATTTTGTGTATTATTGATGGGTGTATGCTTAGATTGTCATGACTTGCTCCGTAGTGAGTGCATCGAGCTCGTAAACATGCCTACTTGATATCTGTTTTCAGCATGCTCTAGTTTTCACTAAGTCTGTGATCTAATTATGTTTTTTCCATGTTCACATGCTTGCAAATGTATTTTCTGATCCCTTTTGGCTCAAGGTCACTAAGGGACTTTTGTTAAGCTCTTTGAGTAGCTCCATGCCATGTTTTACTTTGCCACGTTCAGGTCCTGTAGCATATTTTTTTCATGCTCCAAAGAGTGCTATCTGATCTGAAATTCCAGACAAGTGTTAATTTCACTAAGTCTGAGATCTGTTTGCCAAATCCATTTTTGCCATGCTTGTTTGATCCAGTTAATGGATGAATTGGCCGTAGCTCAGTGTTCATATTTTGTTAATCATCTTGAGTGGATCCCTATCATGTATTTTGATGCCATGTTTGGGTGCTGTAGCATGTTCATCTTGTTGCATTTAGATGGCTACTTGCTGTAAATCGCAGAACGTGGTCATTTTTGAATCGCTTGCCATTTCCAAACCGTAACTCCGATTCCGGTGATCTTTATATCGTTTTCAAGCGATTTCATCTAATCTTTCCAGTGGCACACTTGGTTTTCCAAGTTGAGGCCAGGTTCATGCATTCCTTGTCAAATCTTGCATATGCATCACATATGGCATCCCGCATTGCATACCATGTTTGCATCATATTGTTTGAGTTTGCACGTGGTTGATTGTGTCCTTGTTACTTGTTTGTCTTGTTTGGGTAGAGCCGGGAGACGAGTTCGCTAACGAGGAGCCCGTTGAGTTTGCTTTCGAGGATCCAGTCAACTCTGACAACTTTGCAGGCAAGATGATCATACCCTCGAAATCACTACTATCTTTGCTTTGCTAGATGCTCACTCTTTTGCTATGCCATGCTACGATGCCTACCACTTGCTTTCAATCCTCCCAAATTGCCATGTCAAACCTCTAACCCTCCTTGTCCTAGCAAACCGTTGATTGGCTATGTTACCGCTTTGCTCAGCCCCTCTTATAGCGTTACTAGTTGCAGGTGAAGATTGGAGACCGTTCCTTGTTGGAACATTATTTACTTGTTGGGATATCATTATATTGCCTTGTTATTTTAATGCATCTACATACTTGGTAAAGGGTGGAAGGCTCGGCCTCTCGCCTAGTGTTTTGTTCCACTCTTGCCGCCCTAGTTTCCGTCATATCGGTGTTATGTTCCCGGATTTTGCGTTCCTTACACGGTTGGGTTATAATGGGAACCCCTTGATAATTCGCCTTGATTAAAGCTTTTCCAGCAAGGCCCAACCTTGGTTTTACCATTTTCCACCTAGCCTCTTTTTCCCTTGGGTTTCCGGAGCCCAACGGTCATCTTATTTAACCCCCACCCCCCCCCCCCCCCCCCCCGCCGGGCCAGTGCTCCTCTGAGTGTTGGCCCGACCGAGTAGACTGCGGGGCCACCTCGGGGCAACTTGAGGGCTGGTTTTACTCGTAGGATGTCTCATCTGAGTGTGCCCTGAGAATGAGATATGTGCAGCTCCTATCGGGATTTGTCGGCACATTCGGGCGGTGTTACTGGATTTGTTTTAACCTGTCGAAGTGTCTTGAAGAACCGAGGTACCGAGTATAATCGGAACGTCTCGGGAGGAGGTCTATTCCTTCGTTGACCGTGAGAGCTTGTCATGGGCTAAGTTGGGACTCCCCTGCAGGGATTTGAACTTTGGAAAGCCGTGCCCGCGGTTATGCATAGATGGGAATTTGTTAATGTCCGGTTGTAGATAACTTGAACCTTAACTTAATTAAAATGAATCAACTGTGTGAGTTGCCGTGATGGCCTCTTTTCGGCGGAGTCCGGGAAGTGGACACGGTGTTGGAGTAATGCTTGCCGCAGGATTGCTCTTTGGTTATTCGACCGCGCTTTGCCTTCTCTTCTCGCTCTCTTTTGCGAACAGGTTAGCCACCATATATGCTAGTCTCTTGCTGCAGCTCCACATATATTTACCTTGCCTTACCTATTAAGCTTAAATAGTCTTGATCGCGAGGGTGTGAGATTGCTGAGTCCCTGTGGCTCACAGATTACTATTACACTAGATGCAGGGCCTGATGATTCCGTTCCAGATGACGTGCTTAGGCTCAAGTGGGAGTTCGACGAGGACTCTCGATGATACTATGTTTCTTTTCCTGATGACCAGTAGTGGTGCCCAGTTGGGGTGATCGGGACCGTGTCGCATGTTGGGTTGTCTTTTATTTTGGCGTCGTAGTTGGGCCATGAGTGTTTGAATGTTGTAATGCTATTTATGTACTTTGATTGACGTGGCGAGTGTAAGCCAACTATGTTATCTCCCCTTTTATTATCTATATTACATGGGATGTTGTGAAGATTGCCTAACTTGCGACATTGCTTTCAATGCGGTTATGCCTCTAAGTCGTGCCTCGACACGTGGGAGATATAGCCGCATCGAGGGAGTTATAAGTTCATCACAGAAATCTGTTTCAATGATTCCTACACCAATTAGTGAGGAAGCTAATGATGATGATCATGAAGCTTCTGATGAAGTTACTATCGAACCTTGTAGGTCAACCAGAGTAAGATCCGCACCACAGTGGTGCGGTAATCATGTTCTGGAGGTCATGTTACTTGACCATGACGAATCTACGAACTATGAGGAAGCGATGATGAGCCCAGATTCTGCGAAATGGCTTGAGGCCATGAAATCTGAGATGGGATCCATGTATGAGAACAAAGTATGGACTTTGATCGACTTGCCCAATGATCAGCGAGCCATTGAGATTAAATGGATCTTCAAGAGGAAGACGGACGATAATAGTAGTGTTACTATCTAAAAAACTTGAATTGTCGCAAAAAGGTTTTCAACAAGTTCAAGGTGTTGACTACGATGAGATTTTCTCACTCGTATCGATGCTTAAATTCTGTCCGAATCATGTTAGCAATTGCCACATTTTATGAAATCTGACAAATGGATGTCAAAACTGCATTCCTTAATGGATTTATTAAAGAAGAGTTGTATATGATACAACCAAAAGGTTTTGTCAATCCTAAAGGTGCTAACAAAGTGTGCAAGCTCCAGCGATCCATTTATGGACGGGTGCAAGCCTCTTGGAGTTGGAATATACGCTTTGATAGTATGATCAAAGCATATGGTTTTATACATACATTTGGAGAAGCCTATATTTACAAGAAAGTGAGTGGGAGCGCTACAACCTTTCTGATAAGTATGTGTCAATGACATATTGTTGATCGGAAATGATGTAGATTTTTCTGGAAAGCATAAAGGAATGTTTGAAAGGAGTTTTTCAAAGAAAGACCTCGGTGAAGCTGCTTACATATTGGGCATCAAGATGTATGGAGATAGATCAAGACGCTTGATAAGATTTTTCAATGAGTACATACCTTGACAAGATTTTGAAGTAGTTCAAAATGGAACAGTCAAAGAAGGAGTTCTTGCCTGTATTGCAAGGTGTAAAGTTGAGTAAGACTCAAAACACGACCACATCAGAAAATAGAAAGAGAATGAAAAGTCATTCCCTATGACTCAGTCATAGGTTCTATAAAGTATGCTATGCTATGTACCAGACCTATTGTGTACCTCACCATGAGTTTGGCAAGAGGGTACAATAGTGATCCAGGAGTGGATCACTGAACAACGGTCAAAATTATCCTTAATGGAATAAGGAAATGTTTCTCGATTATGGAGGTGACAAAGAGTTCGTCGTAAAGATTTACGTTGATGCAAGATTTGACACCAATTTGGATGACTCTAAGTCTCGATCTAGATACATATTAAAAGTGGGAGCGATTACCTAGAGTAACTCCGTGCAGAGCATTGTAGACATAGAAAATTTGCAAAATACATACGGCTCTAACGTGGCAGACCCGTTGACTAAACTTCTCTCACAAGCAAAACATGATCACTCTTTGGGTGTTAATCACATAGCGATGTGAACTAGATTATTGACTCTAGTAAACCCTTTGGGTATTAGTCACATGGAGATGTGAACTAAACACATAAAGATGTGAACTATTGGTGTGAAATCATATGACGATGTGAACTAGATTATTGACTCTAGTGCAAGTGGGAGACTGAAGGAAATATGCCCTAGAGGCAATAATAAAGTTGTTATTTATATTTCCTTATATCATGATAAATGTTTATTAATCATGCTAGAATTGTATTAACCGGAAACTTAGTACATGTGTGAATACATAGACAAACAAAGTGTCCCTAGTATGCCTCTACTAGACTAGCTCGATAATCAAAGATTGTTAAGTTTCCTAACCATAGACTTGTGTTGTCATTTGATGAATGGGATCACATCATTAGAGAATGATGTGATGGACAAGACCCATCCGTTGGCTTAGCACTATGATCGTTTAGTTTATTGCTACTCCTTTCTCCATGACTTATACATGTTCCTATGACTATGAGATTATGCAACTCTCGAATACCGAAGGAACACTTAGTGTGCTATCAAACGTCACAACATAACTAGGTGATTATAAAGATGCTCTACAGGTGTCTCCAATGGTGTTTGTTGAGTTGGCATAGATCGATATTAGGATTTGTCACTCCGATTGTCGGAGAGGTATCTCTGGGCCTTCTCGGTAATGCACATCACTATAAGCCTTGCAATCAATGTGACTAATGAGTTAGTTGCGGGATGATGCATTACAGAACGAGTAAAGAGACTTGCCGGTAACGAGATTGAACTAGGTATAGTGATACCGACGATCGAATCTCAGGCAAGTAACATACCGATGACAAAGGGAATAACGTATGTTGTTATGCGGTTTGACCAATAAAGATCTTCGTAGAATATGTGGGAGCCAATATGAGCATCCAGGTTCCGCTATTGGTTATTGAATGGAGATGAGTCTTGGTCATGTCTACATAGTTCTCGAACCCGTAGGGTCCGCACGCTTAATGTTCGATAACGATCGATATTATGAGTTTATGTGTTTTGATGTACCGAAGGTAGTTCGGAGTCCCGGATGAGATCACGGACATGACAAGGAGTCTCGAAATGGTCTACATAAAGATTGATATATTGGAAGACTATATTCGAACGCCGGAATAGTTCCGAGGTGTATCTGGTATTTTCCGGAGTGCCGGGGGGTTATCGGAACCCCCCGGGGGGTTATTGGGCCTCATGGGCCTATTGGTGGAAGAGAGGAGGCAGGCCAAGGTATGGCGCGCGCCCCCCTAGCCCAAACCGAATTGGACTAGGGGGGCCAGCCCCCCTTTCCTTCTCTCCTCCTTATCCTTCCCCCTTCTCCTTGTTGGAATAGGAAAGGGGGGTGAATCCTACTTGGAGTAGGATTGCCCCCCCCATGGCGCGCCTCCTCCCCCTGGCCGGCCTCCTCCTCCCTCCCCCCTTTATATACGTGGGAGGGGGGCACCCCAAAGACACACCAAAGTTTCTCTTAGCCGTGTGTGGTGCCCCCCTCCACAGAAACACACCTCGGTTTTATCGTTGTAGTAGGAGAAGCCCTGCGCCGGTAACTTCATCATCACCGTCACCACACCATCGTGCTGACGAAACTCTCCCTTGGACTCAACTGGATCAAGAGTTCGAGGAACATCACTGAGTTGTACGTGTGCAGATCGCGGGGTGTCGTGCATTCGGTACTTTATCGGTTCGATCGCGAAGACGTTCGACTACATCAACCGCGTTACTTAACGCTTCCGCTTTCGGTCTACGAGGGTACGTAGACACTCTCCACGCTCATTTCTATGCTTCTTCTAGATAGATCTTGCATGATCATAGGATTTTTTGAAATACTACGTTCCCAACACCTGGCCCCTTTCATGCGCGCTGCGCTGCTCCACCATGAGGCAATGTGCCTCCCCCTCCTCACAGGGCATTACCCGCACTTCAGGGGCAAGGAACTCTGCTTGTTCAATTGACATGACATTTTGGAAACTGAGCTCGAACTTGGGTCAATACCTTCAAGCCACCACATCATGACCATGCACGGCGACCTCAAGTGTGGCAAAGGTGTCGAGCCATTTCCGTCGACCATCACAAGTGATTTCGGAGGCGAAGTGACCCGACTGCCAGAGCTGAACACCGTGGTAGGGCACGTTGCTCGCGACACGGCAACGTGGAGGCGACGATTGCTGGTGTGGTGGCACTGTCAGCAAGACGGACCCCGACGACGATGACGGGCGATGTGGGCGGGCGTCGACGACGATTCTTGACGGAACGGCAGTTGAATGGGGTGGTGGTGGACGGAACAGGTAGATAATGGAGGGGGTTGTGCATCCGGCGATGGGGGGTTAGGGGCATCCATAATCTGGCGGCGGTGAGGCGACAACTTGTGTGGGCGGGCGATAGGGCGCACAAAGGCGGAAACGGACTAGATCTCGGTGGCGGTCATATTCAGCAACATGTGGTGCGGACGCAGCGGCTGCGACAGAGAAGGGGTAAGGTTCAGGAACCGGTTGTAGCTTCGCGCAGTGCAAACTTGCGTATTGCGACAGTTGCGTGAGCGCTGCAAATATGCCATGTCGGGAGGCTAAATTTTTAGACTGGCCAAAAAAAATTTGCAACACCATTTGTAGATACATCATCTGTTGGAGCACCGATTTGGGCCCAAATGCTCTAAAAAGTTTTTTTGCACCATGCCTATTATACATCAAACATCATCTATCGAAGATGCTCTGAAATAGTTCATGTAAGATATGATTGTGATATGTGAAATTCGGGAAAAATGTGGAATATGATTATCAAATTAATGAAGTATGAGTGTGATATGTGAACTAGTCAGTTTTCGGAAATAACCGAATTCACGATAATCTTGCAAAAAAAAAAGAATTCACAATCTTGTTAATGAAATTCTTCATAATACCTTTTTTTGAAATAGGTGTAATCACCATTTTGATATAATGAAATAGGCGGGCTCGCTTTTTGGAATGACTAAAATCACAATTTTGATTTTTTGTGCTTATGTCCATTAAAAATAAGTGTAATCACTCGTTTTAAATAAGGAATAAATTGAATAACTTATTTTGAAGTAGTTTTTTTAATAACTGGAATCATTTATATGAAATAGTTGGAATCACAATTTTAAAATATCTGAAATCACTTCTTTGAAATAGGTGGAATCACATTTTCAAAATAGTTGCAAATAGTTACTGTAAGTAACTGAAATCGGTCTTTGAAAATAATTGAAATATATTGATGGGGTGAAATCATACTTCAAAACTTTATGGGTGTCGTGAAATAATTGAAATTATTTTTATTTAAGTGACATCTTTTCTGAAATAGTTGAAATCACTAGTTTTTAAAATAGTGAAATAGCTAAAATCACTATTTTTGAATTGCAAAATAGTTTACAACAAATGAAATCTTCACATCATTTTTTTCTTCAAAAAATACTTATTTGAAATCATTTAATAACTGAATAACTTATTTTGAAGTAGTTTTTTTAATAACTGAAATCATTTATACGAAATAGTTGGAATCACAATTTTAAAATATCTGAAATCACTTCTTTGAAATAGGTGGAATCACATTTTGAAAATAGTTGCAATCAGTGATTGTAAGTAACTGAAATCGGTCTTTGAAAATAATTGAAATATATTGATGGGGTGAAATCATACTTCAAAATTTTATGGGTGTGGTGAAATAATTGAAATTATTTTTATTTAAGTGACATCTTTTCTTAAATAGTTGAAATCACTACTTTTTAAAATAGTGATTCAGGCCTCGTCTGATTAGCATCCCGTGGTCGCGATTCATCCAGGCGCTCGGCAGCCAGGATGGGATTCGAACCCCCGACCTCTTGCAGCTGCACCACCACGATAACCAACTCACCCAGACTATGTTGTTGTCAAGGTCCCCCAGACTATGAATGTATCGCGTAGTGGCTCTTTGTTCAAGATTAAATATGAACGACCTGCTAACTTGATGGCGAATTTAGTGAGAAGAATTCGGAGACTATGGAATTGACTGCTGTGATTTTTTTTTCTGGATTGGATCTGTCATTTTTTTGGGTGATACATCTATTGGCACACCCTGGTTACATTTTTAGTCCCGAATTTAGTGAGAAGAATTCGGAGACTATGGAATTGACTGCTGTGATTTTTTTTTCTGGATTGGATCTGTCATTTTTTGGGTGATACATCTATTGGCACACCCTGGTTACATTTTTAGTCCCAAAAAATGATGCTGAATATGGGATTTGAACACACACCAAGCAGCTAATGTGAAACACACACTAACCAGCTCAGCTAGACTATTTGTTGTGCAAAAAACTGCACATCATACTTTTTGACCATTCCCTGTTAATTCCTTTTTCTTTTTTCTTTGAGGAGTTGATCAAATATCCCCCGGTAATTTTTCTGTGAATAACATGATAAATCACACATTTGCAGACCCCATAACTTATTTACCCCTATCCTGATAACTTTGGCGACCGAAGGGGGGGGAGTTGACGAACTTTTGTGTGAATAGCATGGTACTCACACATCGCAGACCTGATAACTTACGGCATCTCCAGCCGCGCCCCCAGGAAGGCCTCCCTAGGCGTTTTTTTGCGCCGGCGCCAAAAAATCGGCCCAGTCACGCCCCCAGGAGCCCGATTTTCGCCGGCTTGGGCCGAAAACAACGTCGGCGGACCCAGGCCGAACCCGGCGCGCTGGGGGGCGCCCGGGGGCGCCGGGGCGAACTGTTTTGGCGCGAAACAGCCGCGGCCCCGCCGCGTCAGGGACACGGCTCTCTTCTCGCCCCTTCGTCGTCCTCATCGCCTTGTTTCCTGCGGCGAATCAATGCCAAAGCTGCCGCGCTGCCGCGCCGGTCAGCCTGCGCCATTGATGCCTCACGGGCGGCGCAGTGAAGACCGGATGACGCGCGTCCCTCGCCCTCCCTCGCCTGCCACGCATACTCACGGCGGCTCGCGCACGGGCGGCGCCTCAGCCTATATAAGACGCGCCCCAGCGCACTCGGCGACTCGCACTCTCTCGCCGTCGTCGTTCCTCCCTCTCCTCTCTCTCGCCGTCTCCAGTTCATCACACCCATGGCCGAGCGCTTCCCAGGCGAAGGCGCAGCGGCGAACGGCTTTGGCCGCCGCCATCTTCACGAGAACGAGGCTCGCCTCCTTTTCGAGGCCGAGTACCCGGTCCCGCCGGACATGCGGGTGCCCAGGGCGTGGAGGATCAGCGCCGGCGGCGTGCCGGTGCCCCCGATACCCACCGGCGCGGCGCGGCGTGCGGAGATCGCACGCATCCGCTCGTCCCTGCCTCGTGCGGCGAGGGAGGGGCCACGGTACGTCCCCGACAGCCTGCTCTGGGAGCCTTATTTCCGCCGCCGTCACGCCGAGCAGCTCGAGGCCACCAACGGCGTTGAGCCCTCCGGCAGGCTCAACGCCGTCGGCCGGCGTCGGTGGTGGGGCGTGCCCGGGCGCACGTTGGAGGCCGTCCTCGAGTACATCGAGGGCGGCAACACGCCGCGCCTCGAGTACCCCGCTCCCCCGTCCTTCCCACGCTGCCGGGGAAGCTCCTGGACCCCAAGGCGCATGGAGACTGGGGGGTCCTCCTCCTTGTCCGGCGGCTCCCCCTGCCTCCACCTTCGCCCCGTCAAGCCGGAGCCCCAGGGCACGCCTGTCAGTGCGCGCACCCGCAGCTCCGGCGTCCGCATCGGTGACAACGCCTCCCCCACCGGCCGCTTCGTCCTCGTCGAGCCCAAGCCGGAGCCCGGCCTCCCCGCGGAGTACGAGAAGATAGCCCGGCGTGGCTTCTCCGAAGAGGACGCCCTGCGGTGGGCGCGGGACGACTACCTCCGCGACGATATGGTCCGGCAACGCCGGGCCCTGGAGGAGATCGCCGCCCGCAAGCATGGACGCGAGGACGAGCATGACGGCGTGGTCCTCGACAGCGATGATGACGACGCCCCCAGACCGTCCAACCCGCCGCGCCAACCGGGGGAGGGATGCAGCAGGGACGGCGGAGGCGTCGGCGGGGGCGACGACGACGACGGCGGCGGCGGCGGTGACTACACGCGGTTCTACAGCCTCCTCGGCATGTAGAACCGCGTGGGCGGGCGGCGAGGCGGGCGGCGAGGGAGACGGCGGGGGTAGCCCGCGGTAGTTTTTCTTTTTTTTGTAAAATATGTTTAAATTTGAATGAACTCGAATGTGTTTGCGTTGTGTTTGCGCTGAATTTAAACATTTTAAAAACCCGTGGGGGCCGCGACTGGGGGGCATCACGCCCCCAGTGCGCGGTTTAGCGCCGGTGCGCCCCCAGGGGGCGATTTTTGCCCCTCCTTGGGGGCCAACGGCTGGAGATGCCCTTATGCACCTTATCCTGGTAAGTTTGGCAACGAGGGGGGGGGAGTTGATGAAATATTCCCTCGATAGCTTTTGTGTTAATAGCATGGTAACTCACACATCATAGACCTGATAGCTTACGTACAAATATCGGGGTAGCTTTTTTGGCCCGAAAAAAGTGTAAACATACCTTCGATAACTTTTTGTATGAATAGCATGTTAACTCACACATCATAGACCTGATAGCTTATGTACAAATATCGTGGTAGCTCTTTTGACCCAAAAAAACTAGTGTAAACATACCTTTGATAACTTTTTGTATGAATAGCATGGTAACTCACACATCGCAGAGCTGATAACTTATGCACCCTATCCCGATAACTTTGGCAACAAGGGGGGGAGGAGTTGATGAAATATCCCCTCGATAGCTTTTGTGTCAATAGCATGGTAACTCACACATCGTAGACCTGATAATTTATGTACCATGGTCCTGATAATTTTGGCGATGGGGGTGGTGGTGGGCGGTGGGGGTTTGATAAAACATCCCCTCGGTAATTTTTTATGTGAATAACATGGTAACTCACAGATCGTAGATCCGATAACTTATGTACCTGACCCTGATAAAAAGTCATAGAGGAGCCCCCCTATACATTCACACATATAGTACATCATCATTTATGCAGTGGAAAAAATTTGAAGAAAATACATTTCTTTTTGTCATCTAACAATGGTGAGAAAGAGTTTTAAAAGATTTTGTTTTCAAGTATTGAACAATAGTGTAGGTTGGTGTAATGGTTGCTGGTATTGGCATTTGGCGTGTCCTTGCTACCTGACGCAGGTTTGAATCCCATGTAGGACACTTTTTTTTATTGTCAAACTAATCGATCAGGGAAGAACAGGGGAAGCGGGAGCCATCGAAGGGGATTGTGCGGATCTGTTGCTAAAATCCCGCCGTGCGGTTGATAAGTTACGTACTGCATGCGTGATAACTTACATAGTCCAACGTGGTAACTTTTGACCTGAAAAAAAAGTCATCGAAATATACCAACATGGAATTTAGTTTCGAAGCTCTCGTCGCGACGATTTTTTATGTAAAAACGATTTTCCAATCCGCCCGACGGTTTGATTTGCAAATTATTTTGAAGTTTATTTTCTAAAAGAATATTTGCTGACATCACCAAATTTGTTGGTATATGCATGCATGTTAAAAAATGAGGTGCTCACTCGCGCCTCATGCTGACCGCATGCATGCCTAAGCCTCACTCTCCTCTTGCATGCAGTAGATCAAAGCTAGTATGGGTTATCCGTGTGTGTTCTTAAAATCAGTATATCTGGAAGTTAGTCGCGTCATGTAAAGAAATATAAGAGAGCGCTCTTATATTTTTTTACAAAGGGAGTATTTTTGATATAAATACAAAAGAATAACATCGGGATATATACATTGCCCAGAATACGGAGGGGCGTAGAGTGTGCAGTGCTGGATCTATGTGGTTGGCTAGCAGAACCACTAGAGAACATTTTGGCACCTGTAGACACTAGACAGCATCTGCGGTGCCGAACTCAAATCATAACGTCCGATCTTCTGCAGCCAACCGAGCATGCATGAGTAGCTGGCAATCTGGCATGAGGAATGCGTCAACTAGTACAACCTATCTGAAAAGATCTGAAAAAACCAATCTGGTAAGGAGTCAAGGCCATATTATATGCACGGACACGGCATGATGCCTCGATTTGTTTCTGCAATATTCTGGGTAAACTTATCGCCTGACTGAGGCGCAGAACTATCATGGGAAGATCGGCAGCAAATTTTACGATTCGATGGCAGCTCAAGTGCGGTTTTTTCAGGCAAATTTCGCAGTGCGTGCGGTTGCGAATTCTCTTGAGCAGCAAGAAAGTAACCCAAGATACTGCACTTCCACACTTCCACAGCACAATAACACCAACCGATCAAGTGTAGGAAAAGTTCAGATATTGCATTCCTGATCTACCAATTGCACAGCAAGAATATCAAGCTTTCTCGCCAAAAAAAGGTAAAAAAATCTAGCGAGGATTCCCTCAAAAATCTACCAAGTACTACACATGAACGAATCGTCAAGACCTAACTCTGAAGCCTGAAAGCCAGGGCAAAACTGGGAGTCTTGGGCTTGAACTGAATACGCCGATCACTGATCCCGATCTAGTCGTGGTGGCAGAGCAGCATGACGACGCACCGCCGGATGATGTAGAGCCTCGCCTTGTGCTCCCTCAGCATCCTGCTGAGGCCTCCTCCCCGCTTCCCTTGGCTGCTTGGCTTGCTCATCCTGGTTGAAGAACGGTCAAGGTGTTTTGCTTCAGAATAGAGTTCCTGTTTCTGCTTCAAGTCTTTATGTCTAGTGTGCTTTGATCTCATAGCATCTGGTGGGCTTTATATAGGGAAGGAGCCCCGGATCGCCGGCTCTCTTGGCTAGTTGTAGTCAGAAAAATCATATGCCACTTCTCCGGAGTCTGGAGACGGCAGCTGTCACTCCACATGCACATGGGCATGGCATGGCACAGCTTGACATCTTGCACGAACCTTGATGCAAGATCTTAGGGGCCATGTCTCCAAAATCTGTGGACCATCTGGTGCCTCATTAGTCCTTCTGATTCTGGTGATATTGAGATATTTGCCTCTGGGATTTGCTCAGCCACATGTATGGATTGACCGCTAGACATTCCTACTTGTTTGGCATCCACTTGATCTGATTTGTCTAGCCCTGGGCATACATATCTCACTGTCTGAGAGATTCTGGTGAGTTGAGATCGTCAGGTCCCCCTAGACAACTGATCTCCCTGTGCTTATCAACTGCATTGAGCTGTACAGGCATGTGAATTAGTGTATAAGTTCCAGGCAACTGATCACGCGGTGTTTGTTTATCAATCGCATTGAGTTGTACAGCCATGTGTATTAGTGCATGTCACTGTAGATTGAACTCTGCTTACTTCTATAGGTAGAGGGCTGGAGGATGCATGCATTTCACATTTTATTCAAAAAAAAAGGAGGGACTGAGCCACCGAGAGTGCGAATCGCAAAGTTGTGACCACGAGACAGTGCATTTAGATTCGGAGTTCGCTGTGGGAGGATGGACTCGCGCAGGAGGACGACACTGTCGGGCGTCGTGGTGGCGTCGATGGCAGAGAGACCTGACACGGTACATGCAACCGTACAGCTCTGAAGATGGATTGGTGGCAGGTGCGGCGGGCTCATACCCGGTAGGCGTCCTGGTTGAGGAGTGCGCCGCACTGATAAGTGCCCCATACCCGGCAGGCGTCCTGGTTGGTACCTCAGGTCTTAAATGTTTAGGTTTGGCTACGGTGTCTGTTTGGTATTAGGTCCAGACTATCTGCGCCCCTTCATCAATTGAATAGGTGTAGCGACATGTGTTGCTTAGACGGTGGCTTTAGTCTTATTGTTGTATGACTTTGTAAGATCTTGTGAGAATAATTAATAAAGTGGTCGTATGCATCGTCTAGATGCAGAAGCCGGGGTCATCCTCCTTTTCTAAAAAAACGAGACAGTGCATTTTGAAACGTGAAAATTTGGATTACTTCATCAGATGAATCACAAAGTTGTGACCACGAGATTTCCAATTCTGTTTTCTTTTTCCTTGCGATGGAAGCTTTTCTTTTCTTTCAAGTATGAAGCATTGACTATGATAACTTGAGGAAGCTTCGTATTATTTGATTGCATCAAAAGCTACCGTTTGTTTGACTGACATTTTCAGAACACATGTATGTGACTTTTGTTCTGGCAACGTTAACGTTTGTGGCCACCAAGGTTTCAGTCAATTGGCTTGCGCGCTAATATAGCAAATGTTTCGCGTAGACGAGTAATCTTCATTGTCCAATTTTCAGCCAGTTATCCAATACCCAATCAACACAAAACTACAGCGAATGTGCGGAGTGGATCTTTTCCTTAATAATAGACACCATTGATTTCCAAGTCTTAAAACCTCTGGATTTTCGCCTTCAAACCCATGCAAGTTGTTTTGGATGATATGACGGAATTTTTTGCAGAATGGTATTCTGGATAGAATATTCAATAAATGTATTTAATAAACTGTATTTAGAGGACGAAATACGGAAAATTGGAAACAGAAGGAAGCATATATCAAAGAAATAATAAAATTGGGAGAAAATGGAGGAACAAGTAGGAAACTTTGAAATTTAGAAGTATTATGAAAATGCACAAGTATTCCGGATAAGTTTGTTGGCTTCTTTATGAAGCCATTTCTATTACTAATAATATTGTTATTTTCCATTCTAGAGAAAGATAAAGTGAACACATAAAACAATGAGAAAATAAACACTACAAAATAATTACCAATATAATAATATTAACTAAATGGAATTTTTAGATAATTTTGGAAAAAGATTCTAAAATGTAAAAACCAAAAATAATATAATTATGCATGCAAACTAGTAAATGGGTTTATATTGTCAAGAATTGAAAATACCATACACTGATGTTGATTACTTAAGAAGTCAACCTTTTAGAATCTTTGTCATATATTTTCTTGAAAAAAACAGTTTTTTTGTGTGACCTCTATTTTCCTGCCATTTGTTTATAAATTTACAGTTTCCATGAGTCAAAATCTTCTATTTTCCCTTGATTATGTCCTTCCAAAATTAGCTTAGCTTTACAATAATAGTTTGTTGGTTACACTAAAATAGGTTACCACATGTGAAAAGCCACCACCATGAAATGATCTAAGAGATGGAACCAAATGATTTCAAGAGTACACAAGCAAAGTTCGCATGGCGCTAAAGTCCGGGGACAAAATAAAAAATAATAATTCAAGGATGAAACTAGTGATTTCCTTATCAATATTGGTTCCTGCTACAAAATTCATAGCTTATTCACTAGCTTTACGATGAAAGTCAGAAAGAGTAATGTCGGAAAAGGATGAAACTAGTGATTTTATCAATATGACTTTGTGCTACAAAACTCATAGCTTATCCACTAGGTTTTACCGTGAAAGTAATAACGACTAGAAAAGCCTAGATCTCATGACACCGATGTGGCGACCACAAGGCCGACATACCCAAGTCTATTGAATACCACATCCTCTATTGCGAATATATGAGATGACATGTGCTTACATTGTTGCAAACTATTCCAAATTTCTTATGGACAATCTTTTTTTTCCGTGAAATATACTTAGACGGTTAACCAATTCAGCGGTATAATCACCCTTGTAAAAAAAGATATTGCATCGAAATTGCTTGGCGCCTCACCGTCTTCATCCTCCCGAACATGCCGATGTGGCATCGGTCGCATGTTGCTCCAACGTCGAAGTCAGCATGCCATTTTCTATCGTGGACGGAAGTCATCAAGGCCACAGTCCTACTGGACAAGCGTCCTGGAGAAGAAGTCGTCATCACCGGCAGAGCCTGGGATCCAAGAGCCAAATCTCCATTATTTCTCACATACATCATGTCGACACCGGAGGCTGCATAGGTGTGATGGAGACGAGGTCGGCGGATTAAACTGCAAAGGGAAGCCATCACCATCGCGCTAACAAACCTTGCAAACCATAACCTCACTCGGGACAATATGCTATCGAACCATGTACGCAGTCGTAGTGGACATCCATCGAGATGGGGAGGCTTGAGGACACCTCATTCCTTGGCCGGGGCCGCGGCCACCACCAATGACATGCTGCCACAAAAGACTTTATTTGTACACCCCGATTACTGACGTCGAAAGGGCCGAAGCAACAAACAACAAAAAAACTGCCTAAAAGCATCAAATGGGAAATCTACAGTTCCATTCGATAGATCCAGGCCTCCCTGCACTCCCACACAAACAAAGTTGGTGGAGGGCGAGAAACCAGTGGAGATATGGCGGCGTGGTGTGCCAAGAGATGGCCTCTCATAGGGACGACTTGGGGAACAACTACTATGTTCCATTAGATACACTACATTTGACTGTGTGCAGCATGCTATGTAGAGGTCTAGGATTCGCTCAATGCAGTTGTATCATCTTGATATATTGATCGAATGGAAATGCCCTTTCTCAGGAAAAAATAGGCACACTACATTTTACTAACCAGTATCACCCACACATCAAATGTGCAAGTAAAAGCCCTGTTCAAGAATTCATCCAATTAACCAGTTAACTTGCCGATTAATCCCTACTCATAGGGTCACCGAGTAGCCGATAAACCAAAAAATCGTCCGATTAATTGATTAAACGGCCGATTAACTTACCGATTAGCCGATTAATCCCCTACTCGCTAGCCAACCGAGCAGCTACCAGTTAACGATTTCCTCAACAATGAGTAAAAGTGAGCACTAGTTGAGTAATATCCATATATTCAAATATCCAATTCGGCCCCCGACTCATCTACACCCTATGAACAGTAAATAATAATAAAAACATTAAAAAAACAAATATTTTTGTGGTCAAAGAGGCTTGAATGCGTGATATCCGTGTAAGTTTCAGCTCATTCGGACATTTAAGTAGCTCTCAGGAAAAAAATCAGGTCCGAACAGTGCAAAACAGTGAACTTTTTCACAGACTCCAGATTTGCCTTTTTTGCTGGGAGCTTGTTAGATGTTCAAATGCGCTGAATTTTTGCAAGGACATGACGAAGTCAAGCATCTTCCACCACAAAAAAATTGGATCTTTTTTTACTATTTTTGACGAATTTACTGTTCCAAAACGCCCCGTCCCCATATATTGCATTATAATCTAATAAATGCACAACTAGAACGTCAAGATTTCTCCCAATGTAAAAACTAGAATGTCTGAAAACTACGAACTATCCACTCAATATACACATCAAAGAATTGTCAAGACCTATACACTGAATTCTGAGACAGAGACCAGAAAAAAAATTGGTGCCCTTTCACTCGAACAAAACACACTGATCACTGATTAGTCGTGGTGACAAAGAAGCATGACGATGCATCGCCGGATTATGTAGAGCCTCGCCTTGTGCTCTCTTATCATTCTGCGAAGGCCTCCTCTGTGCTTGTCCTGGCACCTTGACTTGTTCATCCTGGTTGAACGATTAAGGGGTTTCTGCTCAGAAAAAGACACGGCCAATTGGGTTGTCAATTGCCTCTGTTTAGTGTGACTAATCTCATAGCATTTGGTGCGCTTATATAGGGGGGAAACCCTAAAAAGTGCCAGATCACGAGAGCGGCGTTTCAGCACCCGAGCTCCGGTGCTCTCTATATTTGACATTTTCAAATTTGTATTTTTGAAGTTTCAAAAAATGTGAATTTTTTTCCGGGGCTACATATACACATTCCGAATCCCCGTGGAAAGTTTTGGTAGAAATATCGTTTTGTTTTGGGCTATAGGAAAAACAAATTTCTGACAGTATATAGGAGAAAAAGGGTGCCATTTCTGTCAGGAATTTCTCTTTTTTGTATTTCTCAAAATACAGAGTATTTCTTCTCTAGATTTCTACCAGGCCTTAGGAATATGTGTACGTATTCACATATTTGTCTTAAGATTTTTTTTGAGCATCGAAAGTGTGTTTTTCAAAAATTTCAAATATCAAGAGCAATGAAGCTCGGTAGCTGCAGACACTTTTCGCCAGATCACTGGCTACCTTGCCTAGCTGTAGCTTGTGACAACATATTCCACTTTGATGTTGTAACAAAAAATCCTTTCTCTGAAATCGGCAGCTGCCACTCCGCAAGCACAGTGCACATGGCAGTTGACCACTTGAGTGGACGAACCTGAATGCAGGATCTAGGGAATAGCGGCTCTGATAATCTGTGGACCATAGTGCCTGCTCATGAACCGCTCTGATTGCATGCAGATACAGATATCTCACCCTGTGATATGTTTAGACAAGTGTATGGCTGCTAGCACTCCCACTTGCTTGACATCAACTTGTTTCTGTCTAGCCTTGGGCATACATATCTTAGTTCCTCTTCTCAACCCCGAGAGATTCTGATGAGTTTGTTATGATAAGATTCCCCTAAACAATGGTCTCGATGCTATGTTCTAGTCATCAATGATCTCACCATGTTCTCGTTTGCACTGAGTTGTGCAGACATGTGTATATCACAGCAGATTGCGTTTTGTTTATGCTATCAGCAGAAGTTGCATGCATTCCACATTTTTGCTGTCATAGAAAAGGAACGAGATGCACAATTTTGTGACCACTTGTGGTGGATGATGCCTGCGAGTATATATATCTGACCGCCTATTGACTGGACATGACAGCACATTCCTATCAGGCATATATCAATGAGGATAATTCAGATGAAATTGAGTGTATCTGCAGTTTCACACTCCGAAATAAACAAAATGTAAATGTACTTTTCTTCTTTGCTTTCAGGTTACTAGAGGCCTTGACTCTGAGGTTTTGTACGTTGTGATTTCATCAAAACCAAGCTAGCTTTTGTTAAGACCTTTGTTGAACCTATTTGCTATTTTATAAAGTTGACCGTATGCATCGGTCTGATGCAGAGGCCGGGAAGACCCCCTTTTCGAAGAAAAAAAACTTTTGTTTGACCAGTATTTTAGAGACACTTGGATGTGATGTGGCTTTGTTCTGCCAACGTTAACATTTGTGGCCTCCAAGGTTTTCAGTCAACTCGCTTGCGCGCCAAGATAGCAACTGTGTCGCTCGCGTGGACGAGTAAACCCCGATGCTTGATCAAGTATATATATATTAAGTTAAACCTCAGACGCCGGCCCTCAGCCGTCCACACCACATACCACCAATCCTTCAGAATTTGGCCGGGTAAAACGCAAGTCCGAAATGGACGGACGGATCAGCCATAGATCACGGTGCGCCACGAAGTATTTTTCACAGCAGAATTAGCTACGTACCATTGTTCCAGCTGACGATATATAGTCTTGAGGTCATGAGATGGTTGCCTTGCGCTGGACTGAAAGAAAGATTCTTGCTGCTCGGTCAAGGCACGCACGCAGACAGACAGGAAGTATTTGCTCTTTGCAATGTGAAGGAACGCCGATAACTCGCGGTGCAAGGCACGGTCGGCGATGACCAACAAGCAAGGCGGACCGGCCATACCGGGCGGCGGCGGCCTCTGGATCCGGGGCCAGAATAAAACGCAATCAATCTAAACCTCCCACGGAGATACAGATATTACTTCAGCAACGTGCGGTGGAGATTGATCGAGTAGCCTGAGCGCGGAAAACGATGAAGATCGCGGATTCGGATCCACGGCCCACATGCTGGACTGTCCATTTGGGAGGATGAACCCGGCCGGCCGGCCGACCGGCGCGGAAGAAAAAAGGGGATTGATGTACCTGCACGGGATCGCTCACCGTGAGCTGCCAACGCGGTCAAAACCCTCGTACGTACGTACAGCTAGCAGTGCGACAGATACACTGAACTGCCCAGCTCCCTCCGCGTGCAGTGCAGTATAAAGCCTCAGGGTGCCAAAGTGTTCGGCAACGCCGCCGCCTAGCTCCGTCTAGCCTAGGATCCAACAGTACGTGTGCGCGCATCAAGCACGCAGAGTTTTTCTCCGTCGCCGGAGACGCAGGAGAAGGCCGGAGATGGAGCTGGCCGTCGTGAGCCACGGGAAGCGGCGGGGCCTGGGGCTGGGCAGGGTGGTGCGGGAGCACAAGGCGAGGCTCCGCATCATCTGCCGCTGCGTCGCGCTGCTCGTCTGCTACCGCGACTGACCGAAGGCCATCCATCCACCCATGGACCTCTACGTGTGTGCGAGTGTTGCTGGAGTGATTCGTTTGTTGTGTTTCCGGCCGTGTGTCGCGTGTGTCCTGTGCGCGCTGGCCTGCTGCTAGCCGATGCCCTGCCGTATCTCTTTCTCTCGTTGTTTCCCCGATCGCCGAGGGGGCCTTTCCTACGAACGTGGCTGTTGCCCTTCGTTTTTTGGGGCCTCCTGTCCTGGCGCGGCCGGATTATTAGGGAGAGAGTGCGTTGCATACTTGCGTCAGACTGAGGCGGTCTCGTGGTAACCATGTTTTACTGGTGGTTCTCGACTGGGGATGAGTGACCCGAGAAGAGAATGCACTTGAAATGTTTCCTAATTTCGTCATCTGTTCGTTATTGTCATAAAAAATCAAGAATATTTGTCGTACACTTGTATACATGCACTGTAATTCTTTATGTTTTTTTATGTAAAAGTCTGAGTTCTTGATTTGGGCATCACCAACACGACCCGCAAATTTCCTCCCGCATTCGTTCGCGGACACGGATGACGGCCATCCAACCCTGCCCGCATACATTTCAACAATTTTTAAACCAATCAGACGAAGTTCGTGTAAACACGGCAGATTTCATATAAACCAAATGGCATCCATTACATTTTAGACATTTTTTACCTAAAAACTATACCGGAGTAAGGTAAAACTAGTCTAAAGTCGGCATTTTTTAACTAAAAACTATACTGGACTAAGGTAAAACTAGTCTAGAGTCGGCTCCGACGGATATCCATTCGCACGACACAAGTACCCTTGACTAATCTACGGCCTGCCGAGGCGGATCTCCATTGTCTTCCCCATGTCCGACAGCCCACTCTCCAGACTGCCATGAACCTGGGAGGTATATATGCTTCAGCACAAAGGGCGGCTCGCTTCCCCATGTTCGGCAGCACCACTCATCGGAGTGGAACCCCCGCGATGTGCTTTAGATGACGAGGAAGGAGACGACGATGGCCTGCGACCGGGCAAGGCACCGGCTGTGTATGTTGGTGTCGCCTCGGTGGTGGCCTTCATGTGAACCAAGCGGCGTTGGTCTCCCATGTTCTACTTTTCCTCGGTGATGGCGGCGGCCGCGGATGTGCTAGCCACCGCTTCGTCCATCTCCGTGAAGCCGTCTTCTTTCTCCGCCGGCAGAGTGCGGTTACACGTTTGAATGCCGCGGTCCCAGGCACATAGGAGCGGTACGACACGGTGTCATCCACTGTAGCCACGATGCCCATGCCGCCGTGCTCTCCCATGTGTCGGCCTGGAGCAACTAGCCGCTCCTCGGCGAGCTAGCTTGGAGTGGCGAGTTGTTGAACGACGCCCTGGCTTGAAGCTTTTGCATCCGCGAGTTGGGCTGTGGCGGCCTGAATCGTCGAGGGTGGTGGAGCAGAGCGTTGCCTGGCTCGTATCCGGCGGACTCGACGAGCCACACAGCCGACTTTTATGCTGGAGAGCTCCTCTTCCTGCTCGTCGGATGCCATGGAGATTGTGAAGAAAATGGTGCAAGGAGGATATGGGAGCGGAGTGTGGTGTGATTTTTGTCCGGCGTCTGACACCGTTTAAATAGTGGGCGGATGGATGGATCCAACCGGTGTTCTGTTTAATGACGGGCGGCTCATGAACGGACGTGTGGCTGGAGTAGATTTATTGCCGCACACGCGGGTTTAATGGAGGAAGGCGGGCAGTCTATGACGTTCAAATGCGGCGAGGAGGCGTGTTTAGCCGGACATGCAGCGGGTGGCGCTCTCTTGATCGGCGTGCCGCTTCAATGCCAGCAGTGAGACGTCGTGTCCGTCTACGCAACCCTTCCATCCGGTCAAATCATGGTATCAATGTCGACCGCTGCATGCTCTGGGCTGCCATGAATGCGGCGCGGCAAGGGCGCGGGCGCTCGATGGTAAGCGCAGGAGAGGCGGGTGGTTTTTTTGGTGGGCCAGGATGGTCAGACGCGGGCGTGGCAACTGTCCGAATTCCTAGAAAGCCCCCCAGCGCCCCCACGTTTGTATCCGGTTTGAGAAAGTACGTCCGGACCACCCTGTGGACCTATACAGGCCCGCATTGGTGATAGCTTCCGCGATCCAGACCGCATAGTCCGGGCATATACGGGCAATTTGAGGGTCGGCATTGGAGACACCCTTACATATGTAAGACAACTTGTAAATATTACCACCCATGCCATTAGTCCTTTGGACACTCTGCGGCCGGTGCTTATTTATTGTCTATCTGTTTAGGGCTTGTTCAGTTGTGCCCTCCCTCATAATAGGTCATCCTCGCACCTATGACACAAAGGGTTCCATGTTAAGGTAGCAACCAAGTCTGACGACAATTCATGTTGAGCTCGAAAAGAAGTGAGTTCACCTTATGTTTAATGACACATGCATGATCTCTCATAATAGGGCCACTTGGGGCTAGGGAGCTATTGAGGTGTACATGGATATGATCGTAGGATGCTCCGCATCAAAAAGTGACACAGGGCCACCTTCTTAAGTGGCAACTACTACCTCCATCCTGGTTTATTTGTCCCCTTAGTATTTTGTGCCAAACTTTGACCATAGATTTAATTATGGAAATAATAATGCATGCCACCAAAAATTATATCATTGGATACGTATTTGAACATAGTTTTCAATGATATTGTTTTTGGTTACATGCATTAACATTTTGTTAGTTAAATCTAAGGTCAAAATTTAGCACAAAATGTGAAGGGGACCAATAAACCAGGACGGAGGTAGTAAGTGATATAGAGGAGATTCCTCGTGGATTCTCTGCTAATGACGGCGATCCCTCCTTTGTGAACCTTAACCCCCTTTTCAACCTTGCCGGCACCAGAGACATAGTCCAAGATATTCCGCCATCAGCGGAGAAGGATCTACGTGCCAATTGAGGACCGTCCGCAGACAAATCACTGATAACCCACAAATATAGGGGGTCAATTGTAGCCTCTTTCGATAAGTAAGAGTGTCGAACCCAACGAGGAGTTAAAGGTAGAACAAATATTCTCTCAAGTTCTATCGACCACCGATACAACTCTATGCACGCTTAACGTTCGCTTTACCTAAAACAAGTATGAAACTAGAAGTACTTTGTAGGTGTTGTTGGATAGGTTTGCAAGATAATAAAGAGCGCGTAAATAAAAAGTAGGGGTTGTTTAGATAAAGACACAACTAAATTAGTTTTAGTAGAGAGCCTTTTGTCACAAGAAAGTTATTTGTCCCTAGACAATCGATAACTAGACCGGTAATCATTATTGCAATTTTATTTGAGGGAGAGGCATAAGCTAACATACTTTCTCTTCTTGGATGATATGTACTTATGATTGGAACTCTAGCAAGCATCCGCGACTACTAAAGACCATTAAGGTAAAACCCAACCATAGCATTATAAGGCATCAAGTCCTCTTTATTCCCATACGCAAACAACCTACTTACTCGGGTCTTTGTTTCTATCACTCACGCCACCCACCATAAGAAAATCATGAACATATTGCAAACTCTACAGCGGGTATCCCTCATGCTTGCGTGACACGGAGAGGACCATAGGACAGCACCAATAATAAAACATGCAACTCAAACCAATCACGATCATCAATTAACCCATAGGACAAAACGGATCTACTCAAACATCATAGGATAGCCATACATCATTGGGAAATAATATATAGCGTTGAGCACCATGTATTACAGCGGGTAAAAGAGGGGTTACACCGCTGCATAGAGGGGGGGGGTTGATGATGATGGCGGTGAAGATGTTGGTGTAGATTGCGGTGATGATGATGGCCCCGACGGCGTTCCGGCGCCACCGGAAGAGAGGGGGAGAGGCCCCCCTTCTTCTTCTTCTTCTTCTTCTTCTTCTTCCTTCACCTTCTCCCTAGATGGGAGAAGGGTTTCCCCTCTGGTCCATGGCCTCCATGGCATGGGAGGGGCGAGAGCCCCTCCGAGATTGGATATGTCTCTCTGTCTCTCTCTGTTTTTGCATTCCAGATTCTGCCTTTTCACCGTTTCTTATATTTCCGGAGATCCGTAACTCCGATTGGGCTGAATTTTGGACACGATTTTTATCCGGATATTAGCTTTCTTGCGGCGAAAGAAGGGCACCAACCGCCTTATGGGGTGGCCACGAGGGTCAGGGGCGTGCCTGCCCCCCCTGGGGCGCGCCCCTTGCCTCGTGGGCCCCTTGAGCATCGTCTCGCGTTGATTTCACTTCCTAAAATTCACATATATTCCAAAAAAATCTCCGTCAGTTTTTATCCCGTTTGGACTCCGTTTGATATGGATTTCTGCAAAACAAAGAAACATGCAACAAATAGGAACTGGCACTGGGCACTTGATCAATATGTTAGTCCCAAAAATAGTATAAAAAGTTGCCAAAAGTATATGAAAGTTGTATAATATTGGCATGGAACAATCAAAAATTATAGATACAACGGAGACGTATCGGCATCCCCAAGCTTCATTCCTGCTCGTCCTCGAGTAGGTAAATGAGAAAAAAGATATTTTTTATGTGGGATGCTACCTAGCATAATCTTGATCATGTAATCTAATCATGGCATGAATATTAAGACACGAGTGATTCAAAGCAATAGTCTATCATTTGACATTAAGATAATAATACTTCAAGCATACTAATAAAGCAATCATGTCTTTTCAAAATAACATGGCCAAAGAAAGTTATCCCTACAAAATCATATAGTCTGGCTATGCTCCATCTTCACCACACAAAATATTCAAATCATGCACAACACCGATGACAAGCCAAGCAATTGTTTCATACTTTTGACGTTCTCAAACCTTTTCAACTTTCACGCAATACATGAGCATGAGCCATGGACATAGTACTATACGTGGAATAGAATATGATGATGGAGGTTGTGTGGAGAAGACAAAAAGGAAGAAAGTCTCACATCGACGCAGCTAATCAATAGGCTATGGAGATTCCCATCAATTGATGGCAATGCGAGGAGTAGGGATTGCCATGCAACGGATGCACAAAGAGCTATAAGTGTATGAAAGCTTAAACTGAAACTAAGTGGGTGTGCATCCAACTTGCTTGCTCATGAAGACCTCGGGCATTTGAGGAAGCCCATCATTGGAATATACAAGCCAAGTTCTATAATGAAAATTCCCACTAGTATATAAAAGTGATAATCAAGAGACTCTCTATATGAAGAACATGGTGCTACTTTGAAGCACAAGTGTGAAAGATAGTAACATTGCCCCCCCCTTTTTGGTGGGCTTCTCTGGCCCCCTTTTTTATTTAGGCTTCTTTGGCCTCTTTTTTTTCTTAGGGCAATGCTCTAATAATGATGATCATCACATTTTTATTTACTTACAACTCAATATTACAACTCGATACTAGAACAAAGATATGACTCTATATGAATGCCTCCGGCGGTGTACCGGGATGTGCAATGATCTAGCGTAGCAATGACATAAAAACGGACAAGCCATGAAAACATCATGCTAGCTATCTTACAATCATGCAAAGCAATATGACAATGATGCTCAAGTCATGTATATGAAGATGATGGAAGTTGCATGACAATATATCTCGGAATGGCTATGAAATGCCATGATAGGTAGGTATGGTTGCTGTTTTGAGGAAGATATAAGGAGGCTTATGTGTGATAGAGTGTATCATATCACAGGGTTTGGATGCACCGGCGAAGTTTGCACCAACTCTCAAGGTGAGAAAGGGCAATGCACGGTACCGAAGAGGCTAGGAATGATGGAAGGGTGAGAGTGCGTATAATCCATGGACTCAACATTAGTCATAAAGAACTCACATACTTAATTGCAAAAGTCTATTAGCTATCGAAACAAAGTACTACGTGCATGCTGCTAGGGGATAGATTGGTAGGAAAAGACCATCGCTCGTCCCCGACCGCACTTATAAGGAAGACAATCAATAAATAAATCATGCTCCGACTTCATCACATAATGGTTCACCATGAAGGAAATATGCCCTAGAGGCAATAATAAAGTTGTTATTTATATTTCCTTATATCATGATAAATGTTTATTATTCATGCTAGAATTGTATTAACCGGAAACTTAGTACATGTGTGAATACATAGACATACAAAGTGTCACTAGTATGCCTCTACTTGACTAGCTCTTTGAATCAAAGATGGTTAAGTTTCCTAGCCATAGACATGAGTTGTCATTTAATTAACGGGATCACATCATTAGGGAATGATGTGATTGACTTGACCCATCCGTTAGCTTAGCACGATGATCGTTTAGTTTGTTGCTATTGCTTTCTTCATGACTTATACATGTTCCTATGACTATGAGATTATGCAACTCCCGAATACCGGAGGAACACTTTGTGTGCTGCCAAACGCCACAACTTAACTGGGTGATTATAAAGGTGCTCTACAAGTGTCTCCGATGGTACTTGTTGAGTTGGCATAGATCAAGATTAGGATTTGTCACTCCGATTGTCGGAGAGGTATCTCTGGGCCCTCTCGGTAATGCACATCACTATAAGCCTTGCAAGCAATGTAACTAATGAGTTAGTTGCGGGATGATGCGTTACGGAACGAGTAAAGAGACTTGTCGGTAACGAGATTGAACTAGGTATTGAGATACCGACGATCGAATCTCGGGCAAGTAACATACCGATGACAAAGGGAACAACGTATGTTGTTATGCGGTTTGACTGATAAAGATTTTCGTAGAATATGTAGGAACCAATATGAGTATCCAGGTTCCGCTATTGGTTATTGAACGGAGATGATTCTCGGTCATGTCTACATAGTTCCCGAACCCGTAGGGTCCGCACGCTTAACGTTCGGTGACGATCGGTATTATGAGTTTATTTGTTTTGATGTACCGAAGGTAGTTCCGAGTCCCGGATGAGATCGGGGACATGACGAGGAGTCTCGAAATGGTCGAGACATAAAGATCAATATATTGGACGACTATATTCGTGAAGCAAATATGCCCTAGAGGCAATAAGAAAGTTATTATTTATTTCCTTATTTCATGATAAATGTTTATTATTCATGCTAGAATTGTATTAACTGGAAAAATAATACATGTGTGAATACATAGACAAACAGAGTGTCACTAGTATGCCTCTACTTGACTAGCTCGTTAATCAAAGATGGTTATGTTTCCTAACCATAGACAAAGAGTTGTTATTTGATTAACGGGATCACATCATTAGGAGAATGATGTGATTGACTTGACCCATTCCGTTAGCTTAGCACTCGATCGTTTAGTATGTTGCTATTGCTTTCTTCATGACTTATACATGTTCCTATGACTATGAGATTATGCAACTCCCGTTTACCGGAGGAACACTTTGTGTGCTACCAAACATCACAACGTAACTGGGTGATTATAAAGGAGCTCTACAGGTGTCTCCAAAGGTACATGTTGGGTTGGCGTATTTCGAGATTAGGATTTGTCACTCCGATTGTCGGAGAGGTATCTCTAGGCCCTCTCGGTAATGCACATCACATAAGCCTTGCAAGCATTGTAACTAATGAGTTAGTTGCGAGATGATGTATTACGAAACGAGTAAAGAGACTTGCCGGTAACAAGATTGAACTAGGTATTGAGATACCGATGATCGAATCTCGGGCAAGTAACATACCGATGACAAAGGGAACAACATATGTTGTTATGCGGTCTGGCCGATAAAGATCTTCGTAGAATATGTAGGAGCCAATATGAGCATCTAGGTTCCGCTATTGGTTATTGACCAGAGACGTGTCTCGGTCATGTCTACATTGTTCTCGAACCCGTAGGGTCCGCATGCTTAAGGTTTCGATGACAGTTATATTATGAGTTTATGCATTTTGATGTACCGAAGTTTGTTCGGAGTCCCGGATGTGATCACGGACATGACGAGGAGTCTCGAAATGGTCGAGACATAAAGATTGATATATCGGAAGCCTATATTTGGATATCGGAAGTGTTCCGGGTGAAATCGGGATTTTACCGGAGTACCGGGAGGTTACCGGAACCCCCTGGGAGGTATATGGGCCTTAGTGGGCTTTAGTGGAAGAGAGGAGAGGTGGCCAGGGCTGGGCCGTGCGCCCCTCCCCCCTAGTCCGAATAGGACAAGGAGAGGGGGGCGCCCCCCCCTTCCTTCTCTCTCTCCTCTTTCCCCCCCTCCCAAATCCTATTCCAACTAGGAAAGGGGGGGGGAATCCTACTCCCGGTGGGAGTAGGACTCCTCCTGGCGCGCCCTCCTCCTAGCCGGCCGCACCCCCCCTTGATCCTTTATATATGGGGGCGGGGGCACCTCTAGACACACAAGTTGATCCACGTGATCATATTCTTAGCCGTGTGCGGTGCCCCCTTCCACCATAATCCTCGATAATATTGTAGCGGTGCTTAGGCGAAGCCCTGCGGCGGTAGTACATCAAGATCGTCACCACACCGTCATGCTGACGGAACTCTTCCCCGACACTTTGCTGGATCGGAGTCCAGGGATCGTCATCGAGCTGAACGTGTGCTAGAACTCGGAGGTGCCGTAGTTTCGGTGCTTGATCGGTCGGGCCGTGAAGACGTACGACTACATCAACCGCGTTGTGCTAACGCTTCCACTGTCGGTCTACAAGGGTACGTATATCACACTCTCCCCTCTCGTTGCTATGCATCACCATGATCTTGCGTGTGCGTAGGAAATTTTTTGAAATTACTACGTTCCCCAACAGTGATATCAGAGCCTAGGTTTTATGTGTTGATGCTATATGCATGAGTAGAACACAAGTGAGTTGTGGGCGATATAAATCATACTGCTTACCAGCATGTCATACTTTGGTTCGGCGGTATTGTTGGACGAAGCGGCCCGGACCAACATTACGCGTACGCTTACGCGAGACCGGTTCTCCCGACGTGCTTTGCACAAAGGTGGCTAGCGGGTGACAGTTTCTCCAACTTTAGTTGAACCGAGTGTGGCTATGCCCGGTCCTTGCGAAGGTTAAAACAGCACCAACTTGACAAACTATCGTTGTGGTTTTGATGCGTAGGTAAGATTGGTTCTTGCTTAAGCCCATAGCAGCCACGTAAAACTTGCAACAACAAAGTAGAGGACGTCTAACTTGTTTTTGCGGGGCATGTTGTGATGTGATATGGTCAAGACATGATGCTAAATTTTATTGTATGAGATGATCATGTTTTGTAACCGAGTTATCAGCAACTGACAGGAGCCATATGGTTGTCGCTTTATTGTATGCAATGCAATCATGTTGTAATGCTTTACTTTATCACTAAGCGTTAGCGATAGTCATGGAAGCATTAGATTAGCGAGACGACAACGATGCTACAATGGAGATCAAGGTGTCGCACCGGTGACGATGGTGATCACGACGGTGCTTCGAAGATGGAGTCACAAGCACAAGATGATGATGGCCATATCATATCACTTATATTGATTGCATGTGATGTTTATCTTTTATGCATCTTATCTTGCTTTGATTGACGGTAGCATTTTAAGATGATCTCTCACTAATTATCAAGAAGTGTTCTCCCCGAGTATGCACCGTTGCGAAAGTTCTTCGTGCTGAGACACCACGTGATGATTGGGTGTGATAGGCTCTACGTTCAAATACAACGGGTGCAAAACAGTTGCACACGCAGAATACTCAGGTTATACTTGACGAGCCAAGCATATACAGATATGGCCTCGGAACACGGAGACCGAAAGGTCGAGCGTGAATCATATAGTAGATATGATCAACATAGTGATGTTCACCATTGAAACTACTCCATCTCACGTGATGATCGGACATGGTTTAGTTGATTTGGATCACGTGATCACTTAGAGGATTAGAGGGATGTCTATCTAAGTGGGAGTTCTTAAAGTAATATGATTAATTGAACTTAAATTTATCATGAACTTAGTCCTAGTAGTATTTTGTAAATCATGTTGTAGATCAATAGCTCGCGTTGTTGCTTCCCTGTGTTTATTTTGATATGTTCCTAGAGAAAATTGTGTTGAAAGATGTTAGTAGCAAAGATGTGGATTGGATCCGTGATCTGAGGTTTATCCTCATTGCTGCACAGAAGAATTATGTCCTTGATGCACCGCTAGGTGACGGGCCTATTGCAGGAGTAGATGCAGACGTTATGAACATTTGGCTAGCTCAATATGATGACTACTTGATAGTTTAGTGCACCATGCTTAACGGCTTAGAATCGGGACTTCAAAGACGTTTTGAACGTCATGGACCATATGAGATGTTCCAAGAGTTGAAGTTAATATTTCAAGCAAATACCCGAGTTGAGAGATATGAAGTCTCCAACAAGTTCTATAGCTAAAAGATGGAGGAGAATTGCTCAACTAGTGAGCATGTGCTCAGATTGTCTGGGTACTACAATTGCTTGAATCAAGTGGGAGTTAATCTTCCAGATAAAATAGTGATTGACAGAATTCTCTAGTCACCATCACCAAGTTAGTAGAACTTCGTGATGAACTATAGTATGCAAGGGATGACGAAAACGACTCCTGAGCTTTTCATGGTGATGAAATCGATGAAGGTAGAAATCAAGAAAAAGCATCAATTGTTGATGGTTGACAAGACCACTAGTTTCAAGAAAAGGGCAAATGGAAGAAGGGGAACTTCAAGAAGAACGGCAAGCAAGTTGCTACTCAAGTGAAGAAGCCCAAGTCTGGTCCTAAGCCTCAGACTAAGTGCTTCTACTGCAAAGGGACTGGTCACTGGAAGCGGAACTACCCCAAGTGATTGGCGGATAAGAAGGATGGCAAAGTGAACATAAGTATATTTGATATACATGTTATTGATGTGTACTTTACTAGTGTTTATAGCAATCCCTCAGTATTTGATACTAGTTCAGTTGCTAAGATTAGTAACTCGAAACGGGAGTTGCAGAATAAACAGAGACTAGTTAAGGGTGAAGTGACGATGTGTGTTGGAAGTGGTTCCAAGATTGATATGATCATCATCGCACACTCCCTATACTTCCGGGATTAGTGTTGAACCTAAATAAGTGTTATTTGGTGTTTGCGTTGAGCATAAATATGATTGGATCATGTTTATTGCAATACGGTTATTCATGTAAGTTAGAGAATAATTATTGTTCTGTTTACATGAATAAAACCTTCTATGGTCATACACCCAATGAAAATAGTTTGTTGGATCTCGATCATGGTGATACACATATTCATAATATTGAAGCCAAAAGATGCAAAGTTAATAATGATAGTGCAACTTATTTGTGGCACTGCCATTTAGGTCATATTGGTGTAAAGCGCATGAAGAAAATCCATGCTGATGGGTTTTTGGAATCACTTGATTATGAATCATTTGATGCTTGCGAACGATGCCTCATGGGCAAGATGACTAAGACTCAGTTCTCCGGAACAATAGAGAGAGCAACATATTTGTTGAAAATCATACATACTGATGTATGTGGTCTGATGAATATTGAGGCTCGCGACATGTATCATTATTTTCTGATCTTCACAGATGATTTGAGCAGATATGAGTATATCTACTTGATGAAACACAAGTCTGAAACATTTGAAAAGTTCAAAGAATTTCAGAGTGAAGTTGAGAATCATCGTAACAAAAATAAAAGTTTCTACGATATGATCGCAGAAGTAAAATATTTGAGTTACGAGTTTGGCCTTCAGTTAAAACAATGTGAAATAGTTTCACTACTCACGCCACCTGGTGATGGGGAACGTTGCAGAAAACAAAAAAATTATATTCGTTTCACCAAGATCATCTAGGAGTTCATCTAGCAACGAGTCACGAGATGCATCTACATACCTTTGTAGATCGCGAGCGGAAGCGTTCGTTAGAACGAGGTTGAAGTAGTCGTACACGCCGTGATCCAAATCACCGATGACCAGCGCCGAACGGACGGCACCTCCGCGTTCAACACACGTACGGGACGGGAGACGTCTCCTCCTTCTTGATCCAGCAAGGGGGAAGGAGAGGTTGATGAAGATCCAGCAGCACGACGGCGTGGTGGTGGATGCAGGGCGTCACGACAGCAGGGCTTCGCCGTGTACTACGAGAAAGGAAGAAGTAACGGGGAGAGAGGAAGCACCAAAAGCGTGGGCTGCAAGTTCCTCCTCCCCCCCACTATATATAGGGGTGCCAGGGGGGCGCCGGCCCTGGTAGATGGGATCTACCAGGGGGGGGCGGCGGCCAAGGGGTGGGGGGCTTGCCCCCCAAGCAAGGGGGCGCCCCCCTTAGGGTTTCCCCCCCCCCCACCAACCCTAGGCGCATGGGCCTTGGGGGGGCTGGCGCCCCAGCCCACTATGGGCTGGGTTCCCTCCTATTTCAGCCCATGGGGCCCTCCGGGATAGGTGGCCCCACCCGGTGGACCCCCGGGACCCTTCCGGTGGTCCCGGTACAATACCGGGTACCCCGAAACTTGTCCCGATGGCCGAAACTGCACATCCTATATATAATTCTTTACCTCCGGACCATTCCGGAACTCCTCGTGACGTCCGGGATCTCATCCGGGACCCCGAACAACATTCGGGTTACTGCATATACTTATCTTCACAACCCTAGCGTCACCGAACCTTAAGTGTGTAGACCCTACGGGTTCGGGAGACAAGCAGACATGACCGAGACGACTCTCCGGTCAATAACCAACAGCGGGATCTGGATACCCATGTTGGCTCCCACATGCTCCACGATGATTTCATCGGATGAACCACGATGTCGAGGATTCAATCAACCCCGTATGCAATTCCCTTTGTCTATCGATATATTACTTGCCCGAGATTCGATCGTCGGTATCCCAATACCTCGTTCAATCTCGTTACCGGCAAGTCACTTTACTCGTACCGTAATGCATGATCCCGTGACCAGACACTTGGTCACTTTGAGCTCATTATGATGATGCATTACCGAGTGGGCCCAGTGATACCTCTCCGTCATACGGAGTGACAAATCCCAGTCTTGATCCGTGTCAACCCAACAGACACTTTCGGAGATACCCGTAGTATACCTTTATAGTCACCCAGTTACGTTGTGACGTTTGGTACACCCAAAGCACTCCTACGGTATCCGGGAGTTACACGACCTCATGGTCTAAGGAAAAGATACTTGACATTGCAAAACTCTAGCAAACGAACTATACGATCTTTATGCTATGTTTAGGATTGGGTCTTGTCCATCACATCATTCTCCTAATGATGTGATCTCGCTATCAGTGACATCTTATGTCCATAGCCAGGAAACCATGACTATCTGTTGATTAACGAGCTAGTCAACTAGAGGCTTACTAGGGACATGTTGGTGTCTGTTATTCACACATGTATTACGATTTCCGGATAACACAATTATAGCATGAATAAAGACAATTACCATGAACAAGGAAATATAATAATAATGCTTTTATTATTGCCTCTAGGGCATATTTCCAACACCTGGAACACCACGGTGTAATGGTGTGTCCGAACGTTATAACCATACTTTATTGGATATAGTGCAATCTATGATGTTTATTACCGATTTACCACCAAAGTTTTGGGGTTATGCATTAGAGACAGCTGCATTCATGTTAAAAAAAGGGCACCATCTAAATCCGTTGAGACGACACCGTATGAATTGTGGTTTGGCAAGAAACCAAAGTTGTTGTTTCTTAAAGTTCGGGGTTGCGATACTTATATGAAAAAGTTTCATCCTGATAAGCTCAAACCCAAATCGGAAAAGTGCGTCTTCATAGGATACCCAAAAGAAAGTTGGGTACACCTTCTATCACAGATCCTAAGGCAAGACATTCGTTGCTAAGAATGGATCCTTTCTAGAGAAGGAGTTTCTCTCAAAAGAGGTGAGTGGGAGGAAAGTAGAACTTGATAAGGTAACTGTACCTGCTCCCTTATTGGAAAGTAGTTCATCACAGAAATCTGTTCCTATGACTACTACACCAATTAAGTGAGGAAGCTAATGATGATGATCATGTAACTTCAAATCAAGTTACTACCGAACCTCGTAGGTAAAACCAGAGTGAGATCCGCACCAGAGTGGTACGGTAATCCAGTTCTGGAGGTCATGTTACTTGACCATGACGAGCCTATGAACTATGAGGAAGCGATGATGAGCCCAAATTCTGCGAAATGGCTTGAGGCCATGAAATCTGAGATGAGATCCATGTATGAGAACAAAGTATGGACTTTGATTGACTTGCCCAATGATCGGCGAGCCATTGGGATTAAATGGATCTTCAACAGGAAGACGGACGCTGATAGTAGTGTTACTATCTACAAAGCTAGAATTGTCGAAAAAAGGTTTTCGACAAATTCAAGGTGTTGACTACGATGAGAGTTTCTCACTCGTATCTATGCTTAAGTCTGTCCGAATCATGTTAGCAATTGCCGCATTTTATGAAATCTAGCAAATGGATAAACAAAACTGCATTCCTTAATGGATTTATTAAAGAAGAGTTGTATATGATACAACCAGAAGGTTTTGTCAATCCTAAAGGTGCTAACAAAATGTGCAAGCTCCAGCGATCCATCTATGGACTAGTGCAAGCATCTCGGAGTTGGAATATACGCTTTGATAAGTTGATCAAAGCATATAGTTTTATACAGACTTGCGGTGAAGCCTGTATTTACAAGAAAGTGAGTGGAAGCACTACAACATTTCTGATAAGTATATGTGTATGACATATTGTTGATGGGAAATAATGTAGAATTATTCTGCAAAGCATAAAGGAGTGTTTGAAAGGATTTTTCCAAAGAAAACCTCGGTGAAGCTGCTTACATATTGAGCATCAAGATCTATAGAGATAGATCAAGACGCTTGATAAGTTTTTTTTCAATGAGTACATACCTTGACAAGATTTTGAAGTAGTTCAAAATGGAATAGTCAAAGAAAGAATTCTTGCATGTGTTGCAAGGTGTGAAATTGAGTAAGACTCAAAGCCCGACCACGGCAGAAAATAGAATGAGAATGAAAGTCATTCCCTATGCCTTGGCCATAGGTTCTATAAAGTATGCCATGCTGTGTACCAGACCTATTGTATACCCTACACTAATTTTGGCAAGGGAGTACAATAGTGATCTAGGAGTAGATCAGTGGACAGCGGTCAAAATTATCCTTAGTGGAATAAGGATATGTTTCTCGATTATGGAGGTAACAAAAGGTTCGTCGTAAAAGGGTTACGTCGATACAAGTTTTGGCACTGATTCGGATGACTCTTAGTCTTCATCTAGATACATATTGAAAGTGGGAGCAATTAGCTAAAGTAGCTACGCGCAAAGCATTGTAGACATAGAAAATTGCAAAATACTTACGGATCTAAATATGGCAGACCCGTTGACTAAACTTCTCTCACAGGCAAAACATGATCACACCTTAGTACTCTTTGGGTGTTAATCACATAGCAATGTGAACTAGATTACTGACTCTAGTAAACCCTTGGGGTGTTGGTCACATATCGATGTGAACTATGGGTGTTAACCACATAAAGATGTGAACTATTGATGTTAGATCACATGGCGATGTGATCTAGATTATTGACTCTTGTGCAAGTGGGAGACTGAAAGAAATATGCCCTAGAGGCAATAATAAAGTTATTATTTATTTCCTTATTTCATGATAAATGTTTATTATTCATGCTAGAATTGTATTAACCGGAAACATAATACATGTGTGAATACATAGACAAACAGAGTGTCACTAGTATGCCTCTACTTGACTAGCTCGTTAATCAAAGATGGTTATGTTTCCTAACCATAGACAAAGAGTGTTATTTGATTAACAGGATCACATCATTAGGAGAATGATGTGATTGACTTGACCCATTCCGTTAGCTTGGCACTCGATCGTTTAGTATGTTGCTATTGCTTTCTTCATGACTTATACATGTTCCTATGACTATGAGATTATGCAACTCCCGTTTACCGGAGTAACACTTTGTGTGCTACCAAACGTCACAACGTAACTAGGTGATTATAAAGGAGCTCTAGAGGTGTCTCCAAAGGTACATGTTGGGTTGGCGTATTTCGAGATTAGGATTTGTCACTCCGATTGTCGGAGAGGTATCTCTGGGCCCTCTCGGTAATGCACATCACATAAGCCTTGCAAGCATTGCAACTAATGAGTTAGTTGCGAGATGATGTATTACGAAACGAGTAAAGAGACTTGCCGATAACGAGATTGAACTAGGTATTGAGATACCGATGATCGAATCTCGGGCAAGTAACATACCAATGACAAAGGGAACAACATATGTTGTTATGCGGTCTGGCCGATAAAGATCTTCGTAGAATATGTAGGAGCCAATATGAGCATCCAGGTTCCGCTATTGGTTATTGACCAGAGACGTGTCTCGGTCATGTCTACATTGTTCTCGAACCCGCAGGGTCCGCACGCTTAAGGTTTCGATGACACTTATATTATGAGTTTATGCATTTTGATGTACCGAAGTTCGTTCGGAGTCCCGGATGTGATCACGGACATGACGAGGAGTCTCGAAATGGTCGAGACATAAAGATTGATATATTGGAAGCCTATATTTGGATATCGGAAGTGTTCCGGGTGAAATCGGGATTTTACCGGAGTACTGGGAGGTTACCGGAACCCCCTGGGAGGTATATGGGCCTTAGTGGGCTTTAGTGGAAGAGAGGAGAGGTGGCCAGGGCTGGGCCGTGCGCCCCTCCCCCCCTAGTCCGAATAGGACAAGGAGAGCGGGGCGGCGCCCCCCCTTCCTTCTCTCTCTCCTCTTTCCCCCCCTCCCGAATCCTATTCCAACTAGGAAAGGGGGGGAATCCTACTCCCGGTGGGAGTAGGACTCCTCCTGGCGCGCCCTCCTCCTGGCCAGCCGCACCCCCCCCCTTGATCCTTTATATACGGGGGCAGGGGGCACCTCTAGACACACAAGTTGATCCACGTGATCATATTCTTAGCCGTGTGCGGTGCCCCCTTCCACCATAATCCTCGATAATATTGTAGCGGTGCTTAGGCGAAGCCCTGCGACGGTAGTACATCAAGATCGTCACCACGCCATTGTGCTGACGGAACTCTTCCCCGACACTTTGCTGGATCGGAGTCCGGGGATCATCATCGAGCTAAACATGTGCTAGAACTCGGAGGTGTCGTAGTTTCGGTGCTTGATCGGTCGGGCCGTGAAGACGTACGACTACATCAACCGCGTTGTGCTAACGCTTCCGCTGTCGGTCTACAAGGGTAAGTAGATCACACTCTCCCCTCTCGTTGCTATGCATCACCATGATCTTGCGTGTGCGTAGGAAATTTTTGAAATTACTACGTTCCCCAACAATTCGGACATCGGAAAGGTTCCGAGTGATTCGGGTATTTTTGGAGTACTGGAGAGTTACGGGAATTCGCCGGGGAGTATATGGGCCTTATTGGGCTTTAGGAGAAAGAGAGAGGAGGCTGCACGCCCCCAAGGCCTAGTCCGAATTTAACTAGGGTGAGGGGCGGCGCCCCCTCTTTCCTTCTCTTCTCTTTTTCCTTTCCTTCCCTCCTACTCCTACTACATGGAAGGGGGCAATCCTACTCCCGGTGGGAGTAGGACTCCCCAGGGCGTGCCATAGGAGGGCCGGCCCTCCCCCTCCTCCACTCCTTTATATACGTGGCCAGGGGGCACCCCATAGACACACAAGTTGATCATTGATCCCTTAGCCGTGTGCAATGCCCCCCTCCACCATAATCCACCTCGATCATATCGTAGTGGTGCTTAGGCGAAGCTCTGCATCGGTAGCAACATCATCACCATCATCACTCCGTCGTGCTAACGGAACTCTCCCGTGAAGCTCTGCTGGATCGGAGTTCGTGGGACGTCATCGAGCTGAACGTGTGTTGAACTCAGAGGTGCCGTATGTTCGGTACTTGGATTGGTCGGATCGTGATGACATACGACTACATCAACCGCGTTCTCATAACGCTTCCGCTTACGGTCTACGAGGGTACGTGGACGATACTCTCCTCTCTCATTGCTATGCATCACCATGATCTTGCGTGTGTGTAGGAAATTTTGAAATCACTATGTTCCCCAACAGTGGCATCTGAGCCAGGTTTATGCGTAGATGTTATATGCACGAGTAGAACACAAAGGAGTTGTGGGCGTGGGTATATACATATTGCTTGCCGTCACTAGTTGATTCTTGATTCAGCGGCATTGTTGGATGAAGCGGCCCAGACCGACATTACGCGTACGCTTACGCTAGACTGGTTCTACCAACGTGCTTCGCACACAGGTGGCTAGTGGGTGTCTGTTTCTCCAGCTTTAGTTGAATCGGATTCAATGAACAGGGTTCTTTCTGAAGATCAAAAAGCAATCACTATACCACGTTGTGGTTTTTTTGATGCGTAGGTAAGAACGGTCCTTGCTCAGCCCGTAGCAGCCACGTAAAACTTGCAACAACAAAGTAAAGGACGTCTAACTTGTTTTTGCAGGGCATGTTGTGATGTGATATGGTCAAGACATGATGCTAAATTTTATTGTATGAGATGATCATGTTTTGTAACACAGTTATCGGCAACTGGCAGGAGCCATATGGTTGTCACTTTATTGTATGAAATTCAATCGCCATGTAATTGCTTTACTTTATCACTAAGCGGTAGCAATAGTCGTGGAGACAATAATTGGTGTGACGACAATGATGCTTCGATGGAGATCAAGGTGTCAAGCTGGTAACGATGGTGATCATGACGGTGCTTTGGAGATGGAGATCACAGGCACAAGATGATGACGGCCATATCATATCACTTATATTGATTGCATGTGATGTTTATCCTTTATGAATCTTATTCTTCTTGATTGATGGTAGCATTATAAGATGATCTCTCACTAAATTTCAAGGTACAAGTGTTCTCCCTGAGTATGCACCGTTGCCAAAGTTCATCGTGCCGAGACACCACGTGATGATCGGGTGTGATAAGCTCTATGTTCATATACAACGGGTGCAAGCCAATTTTTGCACACGCAGAAATACTCGGGTTAAACTTGACGAGCCTAGCATATGCAGATATGGCCTCGAAACACTGAGACCGAAAGGTCGAGCGTGAATCATATAGTAGATATGATCAACATAGTGATGTTCACCATTGAAAACTACTCCATCTCACGTGATGATCGGACATGGTTTAGTTGATATGACTCACGTGATCACTTAGATGATTAGAGGGATGTCTATCTAAGTGGGAGTTCTTAAATATGATTAATTGAACTTTAATTTATCATGAACTTAGTACCTGATAGTATTTTGCTTGTCTATGTTCTTGTAGATAGATGGCCCGTGCTGTTGTTCCGTTAAATTTTAATGCTTTCCTTGAGAAAACTAAGTTGAAAGATGTTAGTAGCAATGATGCAGATTGGATCCGTGATCTGAGGATTATCCTCGTTGCTGCACAGAAAAATTATGTCCTTGATGCACCACTAGGTGACAGACCTATTGCAGGAGCATATGCACACGTTATGAATGTTTGACAAAGCTCGGTATGATGACTACTTTATAGTTTAGTGCACCATGCTTTATGGCTTAGAACCGGGACTTCAAAAATGTTTTGAATGCCACGGAGCATGTAATATGTTCCAAGAGCTGAAATTGGTATTTCAGACTCATGCCCGAGTCGAGAGGTTTGAGACCTCTGACAAGTACTTTGCCTAGAAGATGGAGGAGAATAGCTCAGGTAGTGAGCATGTGCTTAGAATGTCTGAGTACTACAATCACTTGAATCAAGTGGGAGTTAATCTTCCAGATAAGATAGTGATTGACAGAGTTCTCTAGTCACTATCACCAAGTTACTAGAACTTCGTGATGAACTATAATATGCAAGGGATAACGGAAACGATTCCCAAGCTCTTCGTGATGCTAAAATCGACGAAGGTAGAAATCAAGAAAAATATCAAGTGTTGATGGTTGACAAGACCACTAGTTTGAAGTAAAAGGGCAAGGGAAAGAAAGGGAACTTCAAGAAGAATGGCAAGCAAGTTGCCACTCCCATGAAGAATCCTAAAGCTCGACCCAAGCCTAAAACTGAGTGCTTCTACTGCAAAGGAAATGGTCACTAGAAGTGGAACTTCCCTAGATACTTGGCGGATAAGAAGGATGGCAAAGTGAACAAAGGTATATTTGATATACATGTTATTGATGTGTACTTTACTAGTGTTCATAGCAACCCCTCGGTATTTTGATACTGGTTTAGTCACTAAAGAGTAGTAACTCTTTAATAATGCAATCGCAGCCATGGCCCTTAGGGAAGTGGCTCGCGTGGGGGCACGCTACACCTGGACCAACAAACAACTAACGCCGGTGCGGTCGGTCTTGGACAGGGTTTTCATGTCCTCAGAGTGGGAGGTGTTGTTTCCCTTGTGCTCTTTGCATGCCGAAACGAGGATAGGGTCGGACCACGTCCCCCTCATCCTCTCCTCGAGGGAGGAAAGGTTAAAACGCAGCCCTCATTTTTTCTTCAAAACCGCGTGGTTAGAGTCTCCGGACTTTGAGCAAATTTTCCTTTCGAAATGGGAGAATTGCGTCGCCCGGGTCGGGCGCGCGCGCGGGCCGATGGAGTTCTGGATTGCTGCAGGAGCGGGCTTGCGTGCAGCCCTCAAAGGGTGGGGGGCTAACCAGGGGCGCGAAGATAAGCTTCTTCAACCGCGTTTGACCGTGGAGCTCGCTCAGATGGATGCTGTGGCGGATGTGCAGACATTCTCGGAGCAAGACTGGGCTCAGCGTTACGCGCTTGAGGCCCAGGTCGAGTCCCTCCTTAGAGCTGAGGAGGAGTACTGGCGTAGACGCGGTGGTATCAAGTGGACGCTCAAGGGTGACGCGAACACTCAATATTTTCACGCCTATGCTAATGGCCGTCGCCGCAAATGCTCCATTCTGCGCTTGCAATCTGAGCAGGGGCTCCTTTTGCGGCAATAGGATATTGTCCGCCACATTTACGAGTTCTACATCCAACTTATGGGTTCCAGGGAGGAATCCCGCGCCCGTCTTAGGGCGGATGTGTGGGACCCTGCGTTGCGGGTCACGGACAATGAAAACGAGGGCCTGGCATTGGCCTTCACCCCGGAGGAGATTGACAAGGCGACCCTTGGCATGAAATCCGACACCGCACCCGGGCCGGATGGGTGGCCAGTGGCGATGTTCAAAAGGTTTTGGCAAGTGCTCAAAGGGCCTATTTTTGACGTTTGCAATGGTTTTATGCGGGGTACGGTAGATATCTCTCGCCTAAACTTTGGGGTTCTCTCTCTGATCCCCAAAGTTCCGGGCGCGGATCATATTAGGCTCTTTCGTCCCATAGCGTTGATTAATGTTCTGTTTAAAATTTGTGCTAAGGCTTGTTCGACTCGCTTGTCTCCGATAGCTCACCGTATTATTAGTAGGAACCAATTGGCTTTTATTCGGGGGTGCAACATCTTAGAGGGGCCGTTGGCCCTCCAAGAGATTGTGCACTCCCTAAAACGTGCTCGCCAGCCCGCGATTCTCCTGAAACTAGATTTTGAGAAGGCGTACGATCGCGTGAACTGGGAGTTTCTCCGTCAGGTCCTCCTGGACCGGGGATTCTCGTCGGTTTGGGTTCATCGCATGATACAGTTGGTCTCGGGGGGCCAAATGGCGATTGCGGTGAACGGAGAAGTAGGGAACTTCTTTCGCAACAAGCGTGGGCTGCATCAGGAGGACCCAGCCTCGCCGTTGTTGTTTAACTTTGTAGCGGACGCCTTGGGCGCCATGCTCGACAGAGCTCGTTTGGATCTCCACATCAGGGGAGTGGTGGGCAACCTGATCCCGGGGGGGGGGAGGGAGTGTCACACCTGCAATACACGGATGACACACTCCTCCTTTTCGAGCCCGACACACAGTATCGCGTCGGTCAAGGCCATTCTGTTGTGTTTTGAACTCATGTCGGGGCTTAAAATCAACTTCCACAAGTGTGAAGTGGTGTCCATAGGGATGGACGTGGCCGAAATTCAGCGGGTAGCCAACTTGCTTAACTGCAAACTTGGCCAGTTTCCGTTCACTTACCTCAGCCTCCCGATCGCGGTGAAGAAATGTTCGATCGCCGATTGGGAACCTCTCACCTCCAAGGTAGCGGGCAGGGTGTGTCCGTGGAGAGGTAGATTTATGTCTTCAAGGGCTAGACTAATCTTAACCAACTCCAGCCTCTGATCCTTACCTATGTTCGCCATGGGTTTGTTCTTGTTGGCGGATGGGGTACACACTAAGTTGGATACCCCGCGGTCCCGTTTCTTTTGGGAAGGAGCGGGACCCAAACGGAAATACCATATGGTCAAATGGCAGGGCGTTTGTAGACCTAAAGCCCAGGGGGGCCTTGGGATTATCAACTCCAAGCTGATGAATATTGCACTCATGTGCAAATGGATCTGGAAGATGTCTCAGGGTGAGACTGGCCTCTAGATCGACCTCCTCCGTGTGAGATACTTCCCGAACAGGAATTTCTTCGAGGCGGCCTCTCGTGGGTCCCCCTTCTGGAACTCCACTCAAGCCCTAAAACCCTTCTTCTCCAGGGGAACGAAGTTTGGGGTTAACAACGGGCGCTCCACGCGGTTTTGGCTAGACCTTTGGATTGGCCACCAACCCCTATGGTCGGAGTTTCGCCAACTCTACTCCATTGCAGTCGAGCCCAACCAACTGGTTGCTTCGGCTCTTAGCTCCTCCCCACCCTACATCAACTTCAGAAGAGAATTATCGGGGACGGAAATGGCGGAGTGGGACCGCCTTCGGGATTTGATCGCGGATGTTTGCCTGTCAGACTCCGCGGACACGGTCTCTTGGAGACTTTCAGGCTCTGTCAATTCCTTATACAGAGAGCTTACCCGCGGCCAGGTCCCTTCGGCTGCCATGGGGATTTGGAAGGCTAAAATCCCTCTCAAGATCAAGGTCTTCCTTTGGCAACTTTGCCAAGATCGCCTTCCTACCTCTACCAACCTTGCTAAGCGCAACGGCCCCGCCTCCGGCCCTTGTGCTTTGTGTGGGGTTCCGGAAGATGCTGACCACGCTTTCTTCCGGTGCTCTTTGGCACGCTTTGCTTGGAGCGCGGTCCGTGAGGCCGCGGGGGTGGACTAGGATCCCCGCTCCCGAGCCGCGCTAGTGTCTTCTTTGTCATTGGTTCATGGCCCGGCTCGTCGGGTCATGTGGACGTGTACGGCGGCCATGTTATGGGCTATCTGGCATATTCGTAACAAGTTTACTAATGAGGGTGTATTTCCCTCGCATCCCGCTGATGTTATCTTCAAATGCATCGTTTTCTTGCAGCAATGGGCACCGCTGGGCAGACAACAGGACTCTGATCTTCATCGCCAAGCTCTCTGCCATCTTAGCTTAGTTTACGCCGAGTCCCGCGCTCCGTCGTCCGCGCCGTCTGCTGTCGCATAGGGATGGGCAGCCCCTTTTGGTTGTAGTTTCAGCCGAGCCTGTGTGCTCGTTTCGCTAGGCCGGACGTGCCTTGTAACGTACTTTATTCCTTCTCCGGTTGCTGTTTCCAAGACATGCTCGCCTTATGTTTGGTGCCGTGTGTTGGTCTTGCGGTTTTCATACGCTGCCTATGTTGTGGGCTTTATTAATTTAAAGTCGGACGTCCCTGACGTCTATGTTCTAAAGAGTAGTAACTCGAAACGGGAGTTGCAGCATGAACATAGACTAGTTAAGGATGAAGTGACGATGTGTGTTGGAAGCGGTTCCAAGATTGACATGATCATCATCGCACACTCCCTATACTTTCAGGATTAGTGTTAAACCTAAATAAATGTTATTTTGTGTTTGCGTTGAGCATGAATATGATTTGATCATGTTTATTGCAATACGGTTATTCATTTAAGTCAAAGAATAATTGTTATTCTATTTACATGAATAAAACCTTCTATGGTCATACACTCAATATAAATGGTTTATTGAATCTCGATCGTAGTGATACACATATTCATAATATTGAAGCCAACAGATGCAAAGTTAATAATGATAGTGCAACTTATTTGTGGCACTGCCGTTTAGGTCATATTGGTGTAAAGCGCATGAAGAAAATCCATGCCGATGGGCTTTTGGAATCACTTGATTACGAAATAGTTGATGCTTGCGAACCATGCCTCATAGGCAAGATGACTAAGACTCGGTTCTCTGGAATAATGGAGCGAGCAACTGACTTATTGGAAATAATACATACTGATGTATGCGGTCTAATGAGTGTTGAGACTCACGGTGGGTATCTTTATTTTCTGACCTTCACAGATGATTTGAGTAGATATGGGTATATCTACTTGATGAAACATAAGTCTGAAACATTTGAAAAGTTCAAAGAATTTTAGAGTGAAGTGGAAAATCATCGTAACAAGAAAATAAAGTTTCTATGATTTGATCGTGGAGGAGAATATTTGAGTTACGAGTTTGGTCTTCATTTGAAACAATGCGGAATAGTTTCGCAACTCACGCCAACTGGAACACCACAGCGTAATGGTGTGTCCGAACATCGTAATCGCACTTCACTAGATATGGTGCGATCTATGACGTCTCTTACTGATTTACCGCTATTGTTTTGGGGTTATGCATTAGAGACAGCTGCATTCACGTTAAACAGGGCACCATCTAAATCCGTTGAGATGACACTGTATGAACTATGGTTTGGCAAGAAACCAAAGTTGTCATTTCTTAAAGTTTCAGGTTACGATGCTTGTGTGAAAAAGTTTCAAATTGATAAGCTCGAACCCAAATCGGAGTAGTGCGTCTTCATAGGATACCCAAAAGAAACTATTGGGTACACCTTCTATCACAGATCCAAATGCAAGATATTTTGTTGCTAAAAGTGGATCCTTTCTAGAGAAGTTTCTCTCGAAAGAAGTGAGTGGGAGGAATGTAGAACTTGATAAGGTAATTGTACCTTCTCCCGAATTGGAAAGTAGTTCATCACAGAAATCAGTTCTAGTGATCTCTACACCAATTAGTGAGGAAGCTAATGATGATGATCATGAAACTTTAGATCAACTTACTACCGAACCTCATAGGACAACCAGAGTATGGTCCGCACCAGCGTTTACAGTAATCCTTTTTGGAAGTCATGTTACTTGACCATGACGAACCTACGAACTATGAGGAGGCGATGATGAGCCAAGATTCCACGAAATGGCTTGAGGTCATGAAATCTGAGATGGGATCCATGTATGAGAACAAAGTATGGACTTTGATTGACTTGCCCGATGATCAGTGAGTCATTAAGAATAAATGGATCTTCAAGAGGAAGACGGACGCTGATAGTAGTGTTACTGTCTACAAAGCTCGGCTTGTTGCAAAATGTTTTCGACAAGTTCAAGGGGTTGACTACGATGAGACTTTCTCACTCGTAGCGATGCTTAAGTCTGTCCGAATCATGTTAGCAGTTGCCGCATTTTATGAAATCTGGCAAATGGATGTCAAAACTACATTCCTTAATGGATTTCTTAAAGAAGAGTTGTATATGATGCAACCAGAAGGTTTTGTCGATCCTAAAGGTGCTAACAAAGTGAGCAAGCTCTAGCGATCCATCTATGGACTGGTGCAAGCATCTCGGAGTTGGAATATATGCTTTGATAAAGTGATCAAAACATATGGAGTTATCCAGACTTGCGGTGAAGCCTGTATTTACAAGAAAGTGAGTGGGAGCACTACAACATTTCTGATAAGTATATGTGAATGACATATTGTTGATTAGAAATAATGTAGAATTTTTTGGAAAGCACAAAGGAGTGTTTGAAAAGAATTTTTCAAAGAAAGACCTCGATGAAGTTGCTTACACATTGAGCATCAGGATCTATAGAGATAGATCAAGACGCTTGATAAGTTTTTTCAATGAGTACATACCTTGACAAGATTTTGAAGTAGTTCAAAATGGAACAGTCAAAGAAGGAGTTCTTGCCTGTGTTGCAAGGTGTGAAGTTGAGTAAAGATTCAAAACTCGACCACGGCAGAAAATAGAAAGAGAATGAAAAGTCATTCCCTATGCCTCAGTCATAGGTTCTACAAAGTATGCTATGTTGTGTACCGGACCTATTGTGTACCTCACCATAAGTTTGGCAAGAGGGTATGATGACCCCCAAGTATAGGGGACCTATTGTAGTCCTTTCGATAAGCCAGAGTGTCGAACCCAACGAGGAGCAGAAGGAAATGATAAGCGGTTTTCAGCAAGGTATTCTCTGCAAGCACTGAAATTATCGGTAACAGATAGTTTTGTGATAAGGTAATTGGTAACGAGTAGCAAGTAATAAAGGTAAATAAGGTGCAGCAAGATGACCCAATCCTTTTTGTAGCAAAGGACAAGCCTGGACAAACTCTTATATGATGTAAAGCACTCCCGAGGACACATGGGAATTATCGTCAAGCTAGTTTTCATCGCGTTCATATGATTCGCGTTCGGTACATTGATAATCTGATATGTGGGTGGACCGGTGCTTGGGAACTGTCCTTACTTGGACAAGCATCCCACTTATGATTAACCCCTCTTGCAAGCATCCGCAACTACAACAGAAGTATTAAGGTAAACCTAACCATAGCATGAAACATATGGATCCAAACCAGCCCCTTATGAAGCAACGCATAAACTAGGGTTTAAGCTTCTGTCACTATAGCAACCCATCATCTACTTATTACTTCTCAATGCCTCCCTCTAGGCCCAAACAATGGTGAAGTGTCATGTAGTCGACGTTCACATGACACCACTAGAGGGATGGCAACATACATCTCATCAAAATATCGAACGAATACCAAATTCACATGACTACTAATAGAAAGACTTCTCCCATGTCCTCAAGAACAAACGTAACTACTCACAAAGCATATTCATGTTCATAATCAGAGGGGTATTAATATGCATAATGGATCTAAACATATAATCTTCCACCAAGTAAACCAACTAGCATGAACTACAAGGAGTAATCAACACTACTAGCAACCCACAGGTACCAATCTGAGGTTTGGATACAAAGATTGGATACAAGAGATGAACTAGGGTTTGAGAGGAGATGGTGCTGGTGAAGATGTTGATGGAGATTGACCCCCTCCCAATGAGAGGATCGTTGGTGATGACGATGGTGATGATTTCCCCCTCCCAGAGGGAAGTTTCCCTGGCAGAACAGCTCCGCCAGAGCCCTAGATTGGTTCCGCCAAGGTTCCGCCTCGTGGCGGCGGAGTCTCGTCCCGAAAGCTTGCTTATGAGTTTTTTCCTCGACGAAAGACTCCATATAGTAGAAGATGGGCATCGGAGGGCCACTAGGGGGCCCACAAGGCAGGGGGCGCGCCTAGGGGGGTAAGGCGCGCCCCCCACCCTCGTGGCCAGGGTGTGGCCCCCATCTGGAACTTCTTGCGCTCAGTATTTTTTATATATTCTGGAAATAGGCTCCGTGAAGTTTCAGGACTTTTGGAGCTGTGCAGAATAGGTCTCTAATATTTCCTCCTTTTCCAGCCCAGAATCCCAGCTGCCAGCATTCTCCCTCTTCATGTAAACCTTGTAAAATAAGAGAGAATAGGCATAAGTATTGTGACATAATGTGTAATGATAGCCCATAATGCAATAAATATCGATATAAAAACATGATGAAAAATGACCATATCAACTCCCCCAAGCTTAGACCTCGCTTGTCCTCAAGCGAAAGCCGAAATCGAAAAATATGTCCACATGTTTAGAGATAGAGGTGTCGATAAAAATAAAATACGGACATGAGGGCATGATGATCATTCTTAGAACAGCAACTTATATATATATATATATATATATATATATATTGTCATATGATCTCTTATGCTAAAGTAATAATTCAATCACAATTTCAAGTATGAATCATAAACTTCATTGAGAACCAACAAACTCTAATCTCAGTCGTTGAGGCAATTGCAATTTATCATAACATAGGAAAGAGTCAATATAAGAGCTTTTCAGCAAGTCCACATACTCAACCATCTTTTAGTCTTTCACAATTGCTAACACTCACGCGATATTTATGGGTATGAAGTTTTAATCGGACACAGAGAAAGATAGGGGCTTATAGATTTGCCTCCCAACGTTTTACCTCCAGGGTAATGTCAACAATAATAGTTCATGAAGACTCACATCCAATTAGCTATATATATCATGATCTTTCCAACATATTGTGCTTTCAAAAGGATAAAATGTAAAAAGGAAAGGTGAAGATCACCATGACTCTTATATAAGGTAGAAGATAAAAGTAAAAGATAGGCCCTTTGTAGAGGGAAGCAGAGGTTGTCATGCTCTTTTATGGGTGGATGCACAAAATCTTAATGCAAAAGAACGTCACTTTATATTGCCACTTGTGATATGGACCTTTATTATGCAGTCCGTCGCTTTTATTTCTTCCATATCACAAGATCGTATAAAGCTTATTTTCTCCGCACTAATAAGTCATACATATTTAGAGAGCAATTTTTATTGCTTGCACCGATGACAACTTACTTGAAGGATCTTACTCAGTCCATAGGTAGGTATGGTGGGCTCTCATGGCAAAACTGGGTTTAGGGATATTTGGAAGCACAAGTAGTATCTCTACTTGGTGCAAAGAAATTGGCTAGCATGAGACGGAAAGGCAAGCTCAACATGTTGGATGATCCATGCCAATATAGTTTATCTCATATGTAAGAAAACATAACTCATTACGTTGTCTTCCTTGTCCAACGTCAACTCTTAGCATGTCATACTTTAATGAGTGCTCACAATCATAAAAGACATCCAAGATAGTGTATTTATAAGTAAACCTCTCTTTCTTTATTACTTCCTATTAATTGCAACGATGACCAAAACTATGTTTGTCAACTCTCAACAACTTTTATTCATCATACTCTTTATATGTGAACTCATTACTGTCCATAAGATCCATATGATCTCTTTGTTTCTTTTTATTCCTTCTCTTTTATTTTATTTAATTCCCTCAAGATCAGAGCAAAATAATCAAGCCCTTGACTCAACACTAATCTTTATTATATAGCTCACGGACTCGATTATATAGAGGGATCATAAAGCAAAACTCACAACTAGATCATACTAAAACTTTATTCTACTAGATCAAGATATTACTAAAAGGATCGAACTAAGAAAAACGGTAAAGATAAAAGTGATGGTGATACGATACCGGGGCACTCCCCCAAGCTTGGCAGTTGCCAAGGGGAGTGCACATACCCGTGTGATTATGTCTCCTTCTTCGGGGGTGGAGATGTGATATTCTTGGCGATGATGCCCCTCGGGATACGATTCTCATCCTCGAGCTTATTGACTTGCTGCTTGAGGTTCATTATTTCCTTACGAAGCTTGCCAGTGAAGGCGAAAGCTCCTTTCACCCAAGGATGTTGCATCGCTGCGGGGGAACAAGTAACACTCTTTTTCATATTTTCATAAGAAAGAAATCTAACATTGGAAGGGATTACCGAGTTTGGAATAGCTGAGCGCTGTGGTTCCCCCATCATGAATCCTGCCCGGAAACGAGAAGTAACTTCTTGATCCTCCTCCATGGCATCTATCCTTTTCAAGTCAGCTTCCATCTCTTCCTCCGTTGAGGGCCCAAAGTGATAGGCAACGTTGTTTGCCCCTGGACCTGGTGTCGGATGAGACACCCAACTCTCCCCGATTGACTCTTGAGAAGACATCTTGCTCTAATCTGCGGCAGAAATAGCTCGAAACAACGACAGGAGATATTTGCGTGATACTGTGGTCAAAACCTTAGGGTGATTATATAATGATTTTTTATCGACCAAAAGAAGTATCGTGCAAGAAAAGGAGTCCGGAGAGCGCACGAGGTGCCCACGAGGCAAGGGGCACGCCCTGGGGGGTAGGGCGCGCCTCCCACCCTCGTGGGAGCCTAGTGTCCTTTCCTGTCTGCTTCTTATTTTCCTATTTTTCTAAATATTCCAAAACGAAGAAATATTGCCATTAGAACTATTTTGGAGTCGGTTTACTTACCGTACCACGTACCTATTCCTTTTCAGAGTCTGAAACATTCCGAAAAGTGTCCCTTATGTATTCCTCTAGGGTTATGGTTTCAATAATATTAGTTTCAACATTTATAGGATTACCTGAGATATAATGTTTAATTCTTTGACTGTTGACCACCTTCAGATTTGTGCCTTCGAAATTGTTGATTTTTATGGCACCAGAACGATAGACCTCCTCGATAACGCAAGGACCTTCCCATTTAGAGAGAAGTTTGCCTGCAAAAAATCTTAAAAGAGAGTTGTATAGCAATACATAATCACCTACATTGAACTCACGCTTTTGTACCCTTTTATCATGCCATCTTTTAACTTTTTCTTTAAACAGCTTGGCATTTTCATAAGCCTGGGTTCTCCATTCATCAAGTGAGCTAATGTCAAATGACCTCTTCTCACCGGCAAGTTTGAAATCATAATTGAGCTCTTTAATGGCCCAATATGCCTTATGTTCTAATTCAAGAGGTAAGTGACACGCTTTACCATAAACCATTTTATACGGAGACATACCCATAGGATTTTTATATGCAGTTCTATAGCCTATCATGCATCATCAAGTTTCTTGGACCAATTCTTTCTAGATCTATTAGCAGTCTTTTGCAAAATTAATTTGAGCTCTCTGTTACTCAATTCTACTTGACCACTAGAATGTGGGTGATAAGGAGATGCAATTCTATGATTAACGTCATACTTAGCTAGCATTTTACGAAAGGCACCATGAATAAAATGTGAACCACCATCAGTCATTAAATATCTAGGGACTCCAAACCTTGGAAAAATAACTTCTTTAAGCATCTTAATAGAGGTGTTATGATCAGCACTACTAGTTGAAATAGCTTCTACCCACTTAGTAATGTAATCAACAGCAACTAAAATATGTGTATACCCATTAGAGGAAGGAAAAGGTCCCATATAGTCAAAGCCCCAAACATCAAATGGTTCGATAACAAGTGAATAATTCATACGCATTTCTTGACGTCTACTAATATTACCAATTCTTTGACATTCATCACAAGACAAGACAAACTTACGGGCATCCTCTAAGAGAGTAGGCCAATAAAAACCGGATTGCAATACCTTATGTGCAGTTCTATCTCCACCATGGTGTCCTCCATAAGCCTTAGAGTGACACTTGCGTAGGATCTGTTCCTATTCATTCTCAGGTACACAACGTCTAATAATACCATCTACTCCTTCTTTATAAAGATATGGGTCATCCCAAAAGTAATGTCTCAAATCATAGAAGAACTTTTTCTATTGCTGGTATGCGAAACTAGGTGGTATAAATTTAGCAACAATATAATTAGCATAATCAGCATACCATGGAGCAGTTCGAGGAGCATTTATGACATTTAATTTTTCATCACGAAAGCTATCATCAATAGGTAGTGGGTCATCAAGAACATTTTCTAACCTAGACAGGTTGTCTGCAACGGGGTTCTCAGCTCCCTTTCTATCAAGAATATGCAAATCAAATTCTTGTAGCAAGAGAACCCATCTAATAAGTCTAGGTTTAGCATCTTCTTTTCCATAAGATATTTAATAGCAGCATGATCAGTGTGAATAGTTACTTTAGAATCAACAATATAAGTTCTGAACTTATCACAGGCAAATAGAACTGCTAAGAATTCTTTTTCAGTAGTAGCATAATTTCTCTGGGCATTGTCTAGAGTTTTACTAGCATATTGAATAACATTCAATTTCTTGTCAACTCTTTGTCCTAGAACAGCCCCTACAGCATAATCACTAGCATCACACATAATTTCAAAGGGTAAATTCCAATCAGGTGGCTTGAACAATAGGTGCAGAAATCAAAGCTTTCTTAAGTATTTCAAATGCTTACACAATCATCATCAAAGACAAAAGGAATATATTTTTTGTAATAGATTAGTCAGAGGCTGAGAAATTTTTGAGAAGTCCTTAATGAACCTCCTATAAAAACCAGCGTGACCTAGAAAACTTCTTATACCTTTAATGTCCTTGGGACATGGCATCTTTTCAATAGCATCAATTTTAGCTTTGTCAACTTCAATACCTCTTTCAGAGATTTTATGCCCCAAGACGATACCTTCATTAACAATAAAGTGGCATTTCTCCCAATTCAAGACAAGATTAGTTTCTTCACATCTCTGCAAAACTCGATCAAGGTTTCTTAAGCAAACATCAAAAGAGGATCCATAAACGGAGAAATCGTCCATGAAAACCACACATATCTTTTCACAAAAGTTAGAGAATATAGCCATCATGCATCTTTGAAAGGTAGCAGGTGCATTACATAAACTGAAAGGCATACGTCTATAAGCAAAAGTACCGAAAGGGCAAGTAAAAGTGGTCTTTGATTGATCATCGGCTGACACATGTATTTGAGAGAAGCCAGAGTAACCATCTAAAAAACAAAAATGTGTATGTTTGGAATATTTTTTTAGCATTTGATCAATAAAAGGCAAAGGGTAATGATCTTTTTAGTAGCCTTATTTAATTTGCGGAAATCAATTACCATCCTATAACCTGTAATAATTCTTTACGGGATCAATTCATTTTTATCATTAGGAACAACAGTAATACCTCCCTTCTTAGGGACACAATGGACAGGACTTACTCACTTACTATCAGCAACGGGATAAATTATACCTGCCTCAGGGAGCTTTAATATTTCCTTTCTTAGGATTCAGTCGTCGTTGATGATCAGTAACTGGTTTGGCGTCTTCCTCCAAATTTATTTTGTGTTGACATAGAGTGGGACTAATGCCCTTAAGATCATCAAGAGTATATCCAATAGCAGCACGGTGCTTCTTCAGAGTTTTCAATAATTTCTCTTCCTCCTTCTCTGAAAGGTTAGCACTAATAATAACAGGATATAGTTTCTTTTCATCAAGATAAGCATATTTAAGAGTATCAGGTAATGGTTTAAGCTCAAGCACGGGATCACCCTTGGGTGGAGGAGGATCCCCTAGGATTTCAATAGGCAAGTTGTGTTTAAGAATAGGTCCTTGTTTAAAGAATACTTCATCTATTTCCCTTCTTTCATTCATGAACATATCATTTTCATGGTCTAGCAGATATTGTTCTAAGGGATCAGTAGGAGGCACGGCAATAGAAGCAAGACCAATAATTTCATCTTTAGTAGGCAATTCTTTATCATGGGGGTTGTCTACTAAATTTAGAAAAATTAAACTCATGAGACATATTATCCAAACCAATAGTAACAACGTCCTTCTTGCAATCTATCTTAGCATTAACAGTGTTCAAGAAGGGTCTATCTTAGCATTAATAGTGTTCAAGAAGGGTCTACCAAATATAATGGAACAAGAAAATCAGCAGGATATTTAGCCTTCCCACACAAGACTTCAACATCTCTAACAATCCCAATTGGTGAAATAGTATCTCTATTAGCAAGCTTAATGGTAACATCAATACCTTCTATCTCAGCTGGTGCAATATCATGCATAATTTCTTTGCATAAGGAAATAGGTATTGCACTGGCACTAGCACCCATATCACACAAGCCATGATAACAATGATCTCCTATTTTAACAGAAATAACAAGCATGCCTACCACAGGTCTATGTTTATCTTTAGCTCCAGGTTTAGCAATTCTAGCAGTTTCATCACAGAAGTAAATAACATGCCCATCAATATTAGCAGCCAGGAGATCCTTAATAATAGCAATATTAGGTTCAACTTTAACTTGCTCAGGAGGTGTATAAGTTCTAATATTACTTTTACGAACCACAGTTGAAGCTTTAGCATGATCCTTTATTCTAACAGGGAAAGGTGGTTTCTCAACATAAGCAGTAGGAACAACAGGATCATTATAAGTGATAGTCTTTTCTTCAACTTTAATAGGTGCAACTACTTTTGTTTCAATGGGAGGATTATATTTAAACCACTTCTCCTTGGGGAGATCAATATGAGTAGCAAAGGATTCACAAAAAGAAGCCACAAGCTCAGAGTCAAGTCCATATTTAGTGCTAAATTTACGGAAAACATCGGTATCCATAAAAGATTTAACACAATCAAACTTAGGTGTTATACCTGACTTCTTACCTTTGTCGAGATCCCAATCTTTAGAGTTGCGTTTAATTATCTCCAATAAATTCCACTTGTATTCAATAGTCTTCATCATAAAGGAACCAATACAAGAAGTATCGAGCATGGAGCGATTGTTGTCAGAAAGCCGAGCATAAAATTTTTGAATAATCATTTCTCTTGAGAGCTCATGATTGGGGCATGAATAGAACATTGACTTAAGCCTCCCCCAAGCTTGAGCGAAGCTTTCTCCTTCACGAGGCCAAAAATTATATATATAATTACGATCACGATGAACAAGATGCATAGGATAAAACTTGTGATGAAATTCCAATTTCAATCGCTTATAGTCCCATGATCCCATATCATCACATAGCCTATACCATGTCAATGCATCTCCCTTCAAAGATAAAGGAAAGACCTTCTTCTTGATAACATCATCGGGCATGCCTGTAAGCTTAAATAATCCACAAACTTCATCCACATAGATTAAGTGTAAGTCGGGATGCAATGTTCCATCTCCTGCAAAAGGATTAGCTAGCAGTTTCTCTATCATACCCGAAGGAATTTCAAATTAAACATTTTCATTTTCTGTAGGTCTAGTAGGTTGAGGAGCAACTATTTTCTCCACCGGTCGGGGTGAAGATACCCAGAACAAGCCCCTCAAAGGATTACTTTCCATAGTAACAAGTGACAGTAAATTTCAGCACACAATATAAATTTTTCCTTACCAAATTCCACCTACCAAAGGCGCTTCACTCCCCGGCAACGGTGCCAGAAAAGAGTCTTGGTGACCCACAAGTATAGGGGATCTGTGACGCCCCCTATTTAATCGTACACTAATCATACACGCAAACGTGTACGATCAAGATCAGGGACTCACGGGGAGATATCACAACACAACTCTACAAATAAAATAAGTCATACAAGCATCATATTACAAGCCAGGGGCCTCGAGGGCTCGAATACAAGAGCTCGATCATAGACGAGTCAGCGGAAGCAACAATATCTGAGTACAGACATAAGTTAAACAAGTTCCCATAAGATGGCTAGCACAAACTGGGATACAGATCGAAAGAGGCGCAGGCCTCCTGCCTGGGATCCTCCTAAACTACTCCTGGTCGTCGTCAGCGGGCAGCACGTAGTAGTAGGCACCTCCGGTGTAGGAGTCGTCATCGACGGTGGCGTCTGGCTCCTGGGCTCCAACATCTGGTTGCGACAACCAGGTAGAAGGAATAGAGGGAAAAGAAGGAGAAAGCAACCGTGAGTACTCATCCAAAGTACTCGCAAGCAAGGAGCTACACTACATATGTATGCATTGGTATCAACTGGAATAAGGCTATCATATGTGGACTGAACTGCAGAATGCCGGAATAAGAGGGGGGATAGCTAGTCCTGTCGAAGACTACGCTTCTGGCAGCCTCCGTCTTGCAGCATATAGAAGAGAGTAGACTGAAGTCCTCCAAGTAGCATCGTATAGCATAATCCTAACCGATGACCCTCCCCTCGTCGCCCTGTGAGAGAGCGATCACCGGTTGTATCTGGCACTTGGAAGGATGTGTTTTATTAAGTATCCGGTTCTAGTTGTCATAAGGTCAAGATACAACTCCGGGTCGTCCTTTTACCGAGGGACACGGCTATTCGAATAGATAAACTTCCCTGCAGGGGTGCACCACATACCCCAACACGCTCGATCCCATTTGGCCGGACACACTTTTCTGGGTCATGACCGGCCTCGGAAGATCAACACGTCGTAGCCCTACCTAGGCACAACAGAGAGGTCAGCACGCCGGTCTAAACCCTATGGCGCAGGGGTCTGGGCCCATCGCCCTTTGCACACCTGCACGTTGCGAACGCGGCCAAAAGCAGACCTAGCCTAGTGGCCTTCCAGTCCAATCCGGCGCGTGCCACTCAGTCGCTGACGTCACGAAGGCTTCGGCTGATACCACGACGCCGGGATACCCATAACTGCTCCCACGTAGATGGTTAGTGCGTATAGACCAAATGGCCAGACTCAGATCAAATACCCAGATCTCGTTAAGCGTGTTAAGTATCCGCGAACATCGACCAGGGCCAGGCCCACCTCTCTCCTAGGTGGTCGGAACCTGCCCTGTCGTTCCGCCTCAAAGATCCACTCGCGGGTGCTCCTACGAGCCTATCCGTCTTTAGTCACCACATGTATCATGTATAAAGTATATAGTATATACCCGTGATCACCTCCCGAGTGATCACGGCCCGATAGTATAGCATGGCAGACGGACAAGAATGTAGGGCCACTGATGATAAGCTAGCATCCTATACTAAGCATTAGGTTTGCAGGTAAAGGTAACAACAGTAGAAGCAAGGACAGGCTATGCATCAGTATAGGATTAACGGGAAACAGTAACATGCTACACTACTCTAATGCAAGCAGTATAGAGAAGAGTAGGCGATATCTGGTGATCAAAGGGGGGGGCTTGCCTGGTTGATCTGGCAAGAGAGAGGGGTCGTCAACTCCGTAGTCGTACTGGGTAGCAGCGGCGTCGGTCTCGGTGTCTATCGAGAGAAGAGGGGGGAGAAACAATAAATATTTAAGCAAGCATATGCATAGTGATGCATGACATGACAAGTAACGGCGTTAGAGGTGCCCTAACACGGTAATAGGTGATACCGGGGAAGGGGGATGACATCCGGGAAAGTATCCCCGGTGTTTTGCGTTTTCGGGCAGAGGACCGGAGGGGGAAAGTTGCGAGTTCGATAGGTTAGGGAGGTGTGGTGGACGAACAGGTTGCGTATCCGGAATCGTCTCGTCGTTCTGAGCAACTTTCATGTTGAAAATATTTTAATCCGAGTTACGGATTAAAAGATAGGATTTTCTAAAGATTTTATTAATTTCTGAAATTTAATTAATTTATTTAAATCCAACATTATCCAAAACAGTGAATGATGACGCAGGCATGACATCAGAGTGATGTCAGCAGGTCAACTGGTCGGTTGACCAGTCAAACCAGACAGGTGGGTCCAGTGGGACCCACATGTCATTGTCAGGGGCATTAACAGGGGGTTTAGACTAATTAAAAGGGTTAATTAGTGGGTGGGACCCAGTAGTCAGCGACTGTTTAGTTAATTAAATAATTAGCGAAATAATTAGCATTTCATTTATTTGTTTTTATTCCTTTATGGCATGGGGCCCGCATGTCAGTGCCACTGGGCTGCCCAGTCAGCACGTTGACTGGGTCAACCCAGTCAACGGGGCCCCCATGGCCCACTGGCAGTGACCCAGGGGTGGGGCCCGCCTAGCCACGTCGGCGGACGGCGCCGGATCTACGCCGGCGAGGCAAAACGCGGTGGCGCGGCTCGGGAGGTGGCCGGAAAACACCTACAGGGCACCGTTCGTCGAGTTTTCGGGCGCGTTCGAGAGCTATGGCTGCGCCGCGTCCAACGGTAGTGATTGTGGCGGCAGGGGTGACCGGATTCGAGCGCGGCGAGCTCACCGGCGGACGGCCGGAGTCGGACGCAAGAGGAAATGTCGATGCAGTCCGCTAGCGAGCGAACTGAGAGGCGAGGCGAGGCATGCGTCAGGTGGCGAATGCAACGGGCGCTGTCCCGTGACCATTTGGTCACCGGAAGCACGCCGGCGACGAGCGCAGGCGGCGACGCGTTTGGGCGCTCATCGGGGACGGCGCTAGGAGGCACGGGAGGGAGCATTCGTAGGCGCGTTGGGCTCCTAGGGACCCCAGGAGCACAACGGTGAGCTCGGGCGAGCGTGACGGCGGATGTGTCCACGGCGGCGAGGTACACCGCGGCGACCAGATCCCGGGCATGACGACGAGCTAGGTACCGCGCGAGCTAGGGAAGCTAGAGGGCGGAGGAGGGGGCAGCTCACCTAGCGGCACGCACGATGGCCGGTGAATGGTTAGTAGCTGCAGGGGCGTCGCCGGAGATGAAGAAGAACGGCGGCGAAGCTTGTCGGGGCAGAGGAGGAAGACGGCGGCGTCGGGGGCGCTGCGGTGGCTCTGGTCTCCAACGGACTGCACCAGTCGAAGCAGTGGACGACGGCGGGCCTTGGAGACACCGTGGAGCGGCGAGGTGGGCACGGTGGCCGTGGCTAGGCCGGAGTCATGGTGGCGGTGGCGCTCGGTTACGGAGAGGAACGAGGGGGGCGAGGTGGATCTGGAGGGGAGAGAGATAGGCGCAGGAGCCCAGGCGAGTCGGGGGCGAGTGGGAGGCGGAATCGAGGAGGCGCGGAGGAGTGGCGGCCTTATCCTCTCGTCGTTGCCGGCGAGAGGGTGCGGCGGGGACGTGCCCTGTTCCGCCCCGGGTCGGGGGAACAGGGGGAAGGGAGGCGGCAGGGAGCTGGGCCGGCTGGGCCGGCCAGGCTGGCTGCGGGCCAGGGGGCATGGGCGGTGGCCGCGCGGGTGGATTGGGCTGCCTGGTCCAGGGGGCTTTCCCCCTTCTTCTTTTTTTTGTTTTAGTTTTACTGTTTTCAGTTTCTTTCCTTTTTATTATTTCTTTTTTTTAATCCATTTAAAAGTATTTAGGCATTTTATAAAAATGTGTTTACTGCACCATAATTACCTTCGTAATATTTGGCGTCCACCGAACATTTTTGTTTCAATTTTGAAAACTTTTATTGTTTGCCTATTTTTGAATTTGAATTTGAATCGGTTTTGAACTAACTCGAGATTAGCAACTATAAACAAGGTGATGTGGCATCATTAGCAGAGGTTCACTGTAGCTTAATTACCCGGGCGTCACAAATCTCCTCCACTACAAGAAATCTCATCCCGAGATTTAGGAGGTAGAAGGAAACAATGCGGGGTAATCATCACGCAGGCGATCCTCGCGTTCCCAGGTGGCTTCGTCTTCAGAGTGATTCGACCACTGGACCTTGAGGAACTTGATCGCCTTCTGGCGTGTGCGGCGTTCAGCTTGGTCGAGAATGCGGACCGGATGCTCTTTATAGGAGAGGTCCTGTTGCAATTCGAGCACTTCATGATCCACAGCTCGGATTGGGTCCTTGAAGCAACGGCGGAGTTGTGACACATGGAACACATCGTGAACCTGAGAAAGGTTCGGCGGAAGCTCCAATTGATATGCCACTTTTCCACGCCTCTCGAGGATAGTGAAAGGACCAATATAGCGGGGAGCTAGTTTGCCCTTGATCCCGAAGCGGTGTGCACCCTTCATTGGTGTAACTCGAAGATAAGCCTTTTCGCCAGGTTGATAGACCATGTCTTGGTGATGACGGTCATACTGACTTTTCTGACGTGACTGAGCAGTCTTGAGATTCTCGCGAATAATGCGAACTTGTTCTTCAGCCTGTTGGATAATATCCGGACCAAAGAGTGGACGTTCCCCAGTTTCTGACCAGTTCAGAGGGGTTCGGCACTTTCGTCCATATAATACTTCGAAGGGGGACATCTTCAGACTAGCTTGATAGCTATTATTATAAGAGAACTCGGCATATGGAAGAGATTCCTCCCATTTCTTGCCGAATGAGATTACACAAGCTCGAAGCATGTCTTCGAGAACTTGGTTGACACGTTCAACCTGTCCTTGTGACTGAGGATGAAACGCAGTACTGAACGACAGATGAGTTCCCATAGCTTCTTGGAAACTCGCCCAAAACCTTGAAGTGAATAAGCTGCCACGGTCTGAACTGATAACCAGTGGGATGCCGTGAAGTGAAACAATTCTGGCCATGTAGAGAGTAGCAAGCTGACTAGCAATGATTGTCTCTTTGACCGCCAGAAAATGGGCAACTTTGGAAAGCCGGTCAATGACGACAAGAATAGCATCATTACCTTTCTGAGATTTGGGAAATCCAGTGACGAAGTCCATTTCAACATGGTCCCATTTCCATTCAGGAATAGAGATAGGTTGCAGAGTTCCAGCAGGCCTTTGATGCTCTGCTTTGATTCGGCGACAAACGTCACATTCAGCAACATAACGAGCAATGTCCTGCTTCATATTAGACCACCAGAATCTTTGACGAATATCCTGGTACATCTTGGTACTACCAGGATGGATGGACAGAGGCGTATCATGGGCTTCTTGCATAACCCCTTTAGTTTTATCCAGGTTTTTCTTCGAACATGGTACCACTAGGCGGCCTTTGAAATACAAGGCACCATCGTCAGCAACAGTGAAGAATGAGGGCTTTCCTTTTTTGAGGTCGCGCTTAATCTTGAGGACTTCATCGTCACATTTCTGTATCCATTTGATGGTGTCCACAAGATCTGGTTTCGCAACCAGGGTATTGAGAGAACCCTTGGAAACAACATGGAGGTTCCGTTTGGGGAAATCTTCGGGAGGGGGAGCGAGTGATCCCGGAGGAACAATATGGAGGTTCAGCCTTCTAAATTCTTCAACAAGCGATGGGTGAACTTTGTGAGCCTGGAGGTGTTACAGTAATACTTGCGGCTCAAGGCGTCAGCCATTACATTAGCCTTGCCGGGGGTATAGGATATACCCACGTCAAAGTCTGCAACAGTCTCCATCCATCTTTGCTGACGTAGATTTAAATCTGGCTGAGTAAACAGATACTTCAGACTTTGATGGTCGGTGAAGATCTCGCAACGATTACCGAGAAGGTAATGTCGCCACTGCTTTAGTGCATGAATGACAGCAGCAAGCTCGAGGTCGTGAACTGGGTAGTTTTCTTCGTGAGGACGCAGTTGACGAGAGGCATGCGCAATCACTCTGCGCTCTTGCATTAGGATACAACCTAATCCTTGACGGGAAGCGTCGCAGTAAATGACGAAGTCCTTCTTAGTATCAGGTGGAGCAAGTACGGGGGCAGAAGTCAACTTGTCTTTGAGCGCCTGGAAACTATCCTGACACTTGTCTGTCCAGTCAAACTTGACACCCTTATGCAACAGATTAGTCAGAGGCCTGGCAATCTTGGAGAAGTTCTCGACGAATCGACGGCAATAGCTAGCGAGACCGAGAAAACTTCGGACTTGCTTGACGTTCTTTGGAGGAGTCCAATCGAGAATAGCCTGAACTCGTTCAGGGTTGACGGCAATACCATCCTTGGAGATGACATGCCCAAGATAGGTTACTTCAGGGAGCCAGAATTCACACTTGGAATACTTAGCATACAGTTGATGCTCTCGAAGTTTTTCCAGCACAAGACGAAGATGTTCAGCATGTTCCTCCTTGTTCTTGGAAAATACAAGGATATCGTCCAAATAAACCACGACGAACTTGTCGAGGTAATCCATGAATATATAATTCATCAGACGAGAGACGGTGGCTGGAGCATTCGTTAGGCCGAATGACATGACGGTGTACTCGTATGACCCATACCGAGTCACGAAGGCGGTTTTTGGGATGTCCTCTTCACGAACACGAATCTGGTGGTAGCCCAACCTCAAGTCGAGTTTAGAGAACACTGACGAGCCAGCCAGTTGATCATAAAGATCATTGATCCGAGGAAGCGGATATTTATTCTGAATGGTAGCTTGGTTTATAGGACGGTAGTCTTGGACTAATCGGTTTGTCCCATCCTTTTTCTTAACAAAGAGAGAAGGTGCCCCCCAAGGAGAGCAACTTGGACGTATGAAACCTTTTACAAGAGATTTGTCGATTTCCTCCTTAAGCTCAATGAGTTCATGCGGCGGCATCTTATAGGGTCGTTTAGCTATAGGGGTGGTGCCGGGTTTCAAGTCGATGATGAATTCGACAGCTCTAGCAGGAGGAATCCCTGGAAGTTCTTCTGGGAAGACATCTTGGAATTCATGAACGACGGGAATGTTTTCAATGCCCTCGAGTGGTGCAGTGTTCAACGCATTCAAGGCATAAAGTCGTGCCTCGGCGTTCTGAACTAGATGAGCTTGGTAAGCTATTATTTCGTCAGAAGGGTGTAGCAGATGGACGACCTTAGTGGCGCAAACTATAGAAGCAGTATGCGCTTTCAACCAATCCATTCCCAGAATGAGGTCGATGCTACAGGACTTTAGTACGATGGGGGAGGCAAGGAATTCCAGTCCTTCAATTTCAACGGGGACGTTGTGACTAACCATAGAGGTTTGACACTGGCCCGCAGGGGTGTGTACCACAATCGCAGTGTTCATCTCTTCGTATTTAATGCCATGCATGAATGCAAACTCAGCTGATATGAATGAATGTGATGCTCCTGTATCAAATAAGATAGATGCTGGTACTGAATTTACGAGGAGTGTACCCATCACGGTAGCAGGCTGGTCTTGGGCTTCGTTCAGATCAACATGGTTGGCATGAACGCGACCATAAGACTTGGCATTGTTGTTGCGGGGCTGGTTGTTTCCACGGCCAGTTGCTGGAAGGGCCAGTTGATTCTATTTCTGGTTGCATTCCCTAGCACGGTGCCCTGGTTGTCCACACCTGAAGCACAAACCATTCTCGGGAGTAGGAACAGGAGCTTGGGGTGGTGGAGCTGGAAGCCTTGGCTGCCTAGTTGGAGCAGTAGGCAGACGAGGTGCAGCATAGGACTGCCTTGGGGCAGGTGTATTAGGCTGGTACACGTTGTTGGGAATCCATATCTTGCGCTTCTGCAAGGACGGGCCCGAAGATGAGCCCGTGTCACGGCTGCGCCTGTGAGAGCTCTGGTATTCCTGCAGACCAGTTTCGACATTGATGGCTTTGTTCACCAGAGTGGAGAAATCAGCAAAGTCATGCACTAGAAGTGCGAGTTTGATGTCAGCTTGAAGGCCATCCCGGAACTTCTCCTGTCTGCGTGCATCAGTTGCAATGTCCTCTTCAGCATAGCGGGACAAGTCCAGAAACTCCCGTTGATAAGCTTCCACAGTTTTGTTGCCTTGGGTGAGGTTGCGGAACTCACGCTTCTTCCGGTCCATGACTCCTTGAGGAATTAAGCGAGCACGGAAGGCAGCTTGGAAGTCTGGCCAGGTGATGATTGTCCCAGCTGGCAGGGTACGCCTGTGGCTGTCCCACCATTGAGCTGCGGGTCCTTTCAGGAAGAATGAAGCAAAGGTGACATAGCTGGCAGGGGCTACATCAGCAGACTCCATCTCATAGGTGATGTCACGGAGCCAGTCATCAGCATCCAGAGGCTGAGTTGAGCTACGGTACACGGTTGGGTTGAGGCGCATGAAATCCTGCAGAGTCACTTGGGTTGGCTGCTGGTTCATATTGGGGCGAGGGAACTGAGCCATAATATTCTCCATGAACTGACGATTCAGCTCAAACTGTTGCATCATCCCAGCCATGTACTCAGGCGGTGGTGGGGGGTTGCCACCACGACCACGACCACCTGGTCTAACCATCCTGCTAATATATAACAGGGGTAGTTCAGCATTTAGAAATTTGCAAAGACAAGAATCATTCATGAAGAAACATGCACAACGAAAGCAGCTCGATAGATACTACATAGTAGTCGGCATATCTTACAAAAGAGACCATGCATAGAGGTTGTTACACAGAGTTCGGCACAAAGTCTAAGACATCATAGGCGGCACGCAGGCTCGCGGCGAATGCAACTAACACTTAACAAGCAAGTCTACATCAGTCCCACACGGTACTGCGGAGGTAGCTGTAGCCTGAAAGCTGGTAGTGTGGCAGCGGGTACACCACGTTGGCAACCTGGGGTCCGCGGGGGCTCTGGTGCTGAACCCGACGCTCAGGTGGCAGAAGAGGGCCAAGTGCGGGAGAGTAGCCTCCCACCTCTGGCCAACCGACACCCTGAGGCATCACGGTCCTGGCGGGGTAGATAGCAGAACGCGGCAGCTCCCCAGATCCAACAAAGGGGTGTAACATCGTCAAAGCACGGTAGAGGTGCTGACGAGTGGTGTACAACTCGTGGCGAAGAGCTCGGTTAGCTCGATCCAGACCATCAGCATGCAGAACAAAGTTCTGATGGTGGAAGGGCTCGCGGGTGACAGTGGAGTAGGCAGCAGTGTAGTAACCCTCCGCACCAATATCAGATGCGATAGCAATGTGCCTGAAGGGGGAGGTGTCCAACTCCCGGTACTCCCTACGAAGGCGTGTCAGAGCAGCATAGGCAGCATCGTGAACTGCCATATCGATGGTCACTCCAACACCATAAGCGGTGTGCAACACAGTAGTGGAGTCATACTCCCGGGAGTAGAGGTGGACGGTGGCACGGTACTGCTCCTGGTTAAAGTCCTGGTACTCCTCGGTGATGGTGTACTCGGGGTGCCAGCGATAACCCAGATAGGTCATCATCTCAGCTAGCACGGCAGGTGATCCCGAGGCACCAATGGCCGTCGTGTGGCGTACGACCTGCCTCGTGGGTTCCATCTGAAAACAAAGATGTTTCAAAGGAGTCAATTGCCAGTGTGGAAATTGTTCAAAATACTATTCTAAGGATTAACTATGGCTTTATCCAACTTTGGGGTGAACATCGTAACGGGATCCTAGTGTCAGAGTTAGTAAATTTGTTTAACCCGAGTAGAAGAGAGATCAGAGTCCCAGAGTAAGGATCGAGGAGTAAAAGATCCTAATATCACCCGATGGCGACGTGGGCCCGTAAGGCACACAGCCAGGTTAGTAAAAAGTTTTGCAATGTCTAGACTCGACTTCGGCCAAGAAGTGTGGAAGGGGGATTCCTACGGGCAGTCGGCTCTGATACCAACTTGTGACGCCCCCGATTTAATCGTACACTAATCATACACGCAAACGTGTACGATCAAGATCAGGGACTCACGGGGAGATATCACAACACAACTCTACAAATAAAATAAGTCATACAAGCATCATATTACAAGCCAGGGGCCTCGAGGGCTCGAATACAAGAGCTCGATCATAGACGAGTCAGCGGAAGCAACAATATCTGAGTACAGACATAAGTTAAACAAGTTGCCATAAGATGGCTAGCACAAACTGGGATACAGATCGAAAGAGGCGCAGGCCTCCTGCCTGGGATCCTCCTAAACTACTCCTGGTCGTCGTCAGCGGGCAGCACGTAGTAGTAGGCACCTCCGGTGTAGGAGTCGTCATCGACGGTGGCGTCTGGCTCCTGGGCTCCAACATCTGGTTGCGACAACCAGGTAGAAGGAATAGAGGGAAAAGAAGGAGAAAGCAACCGTGAGTACTCATCCAAAGTACTCGCAAGCAAGGAGCTACACTACATATGTATGCATTGGTATCAACTGGAATAAGGCTATCATATGTGGACTGAACTGCAGAATGCCGGAATAAGAGGGGGGATAGCTAGTCCTGTCGAAGACTACGCTTCTGGCAGCCTCCGTCTTGCAGCATATAGAAGAGAGTAGACTGAAGTCCTCCAAGTAGCATCGTATAGCATAATCCTAACCGATGACCCTCCCCTCGTCGCCCTGTGAGAGAGCGATCACCGGTTGTATCTGGCACTTGGAAGGATGTGTTTTATTAAGTATCCGGTTCTAGTTGTCATAAGGTCAAGATACAACTCCGGGTCGTCCTTTTACCGAGGGACACGGCTATTCGAATAGATAAACTTCCCTGCAGGGGTGCACCACATACCCCAACACGCTCGATCCCATTTGGCCGGACACACTTTTCTGGGTCATGACCGGCCTCGGAAGATCAACACGTCGTAGCCCTACCTAGGCACAACAGAGAGGTCAGCACGCCGGTCTAAACCCTATGGCGCAGGGGTCTGGGCCCATCGCCCTTTGCACACCTGCACGTTGCGAACGCGGCCAAAAGCAGACCTAGCCTAGTGGCCTTCCAGTCCAATCCGGCGCGTGCCACTCAGTCGCTGACGTCACGAAGGCTTCGGCTGATACCACGACGCCGGGATACCCATAACTGCTCCCACGTAGATGGTTAGTGCGTATAGACCAAATGGCCAGACTCAGATCAAATACCCAGATCTCGTTAAGCATGTTAAGTATCCGCGAACATCGACCAGGGCCAGGCCCACCTCTCTCCTAGGTGGTCGGAACCTGCCCTGTCGTTCCGCCTCAAAGATCCACTCGCGGGTGCTCCTACGAGCCTATCCGTCTTTAGTCACCACATGTATCATGTATAAAGTATATAGTATATACCCGTGATCACCTCCCGAGTGATCACGGCCCGATAGTATAGCATGGCAGACGGACAAGAATGTAGGGCCACTGATGATAAGCTAGCATCCTATACTAAGCATTAGGTTTGCAGGTAAAGGTAACAACAGTAGAAGCAAGGACAGGCTATGCATCAGTATAGGATTAACGGGAAACAGTAACATGCTGCACTACTCTAATGCAAGCAGTATAGAGAAGAGTAGGCGATATCTGGTGATCAAAGGGGGGGGCTTGCCTGGTTGATCTGGCAAGAGAGAGGGGTCGTCAACTCCGTAGTCGTACTGGGTAGCAGCGGCGTCGGTCTCGGTGTCTATCGAGAGAAGAGGGGGGAGAAACAATAAATATTTAAGCAAGCATATGCATAGTGATGCATGACATGACAAGTAACGGTGTTAGAGGTGCCCTAACGCGGTAATAGGTGATACCGGGGAAGGGGGATGACATCCGGGAAAGTATCCCCGGTGTTTTGCGTTTTCGGGCAGAGGACCGGAGGGGGAAAGTTGCGAGTTCGATAGGTTAGGGAGGTGTGGTGGACGAACAGGTTGCGTATCCGGAATCGTCTCGTCGTTCTGAGCAACTTTCATGTTGAAAATATTTTAATCCGAGTTACGGATTAAAAGATAGGATTTTCTAAAGATTTTATTAATTTCTGAAATTTAATTAATTTATTTAAATCCAACATTATCCAAAACAGTGAATGATGACGCAGGCATGACATCAGAGTGATGTCAGCAGGTCAACTGGTCGGTTGACCAGTCAAACCAGACAGGTGGGTCCAGTGGGACCCACATGTCATTGTCAGGGGCATTAACAGGGGGTTTAGACTAATTAAAAGGGTTAATTAGTGGGTGGGACCCAGTAGTCAGCGACTGTTTAGTTAATTAAATAATTAGCGAAATAATTAGCATTTCATTTATTTGTTTTTATTCCTTTATGGCATGGGGCCCACATGTCAGTGCCACTGGGCTGCCCAGTCAGCACGTTGACTGGGTCAACCCAGTCAACGGGGCCCCCATGGCCCACTGGCAGTGACCCAGGGGTGGGGCCCGCCTAGCCACGTCGGCGGACGGCGCCGGATCTACGCCGGCGAGGCAAAACGCGGTGGCGCGGCTCGGGAGGTGGCCGGAAAACACCTACAGGGCACCGTTCGTCGAGTTTTCGGGCGCGTTCGAGAGCTATGGCTGCGCCGCGTCCAACGGTAGTGATTGTGGCGGCAGGGGTGACCGGATTCGAGCGCGGCGAGCTCACCGGCGGATGGCCGGAGTCGGACGCAAGAGGAAATGTCGATGCAGTCCGCTAGCGAGCGAACTGAGAGGCGAGGCGAGGCATGCGTCAGGTGGCGAATGCAACGGGCGCTGTCCCGTGACCATTTGGTCACCGGAAGCACGCCGGCGACGAGCGCAGGCGGCGACGCGTTTGGGCGCTCATCGGGGACGGCGCTAGGAGGCACGGGAGGGAGCATTCGTAGGCGCGTTGGGCTCCTAGGGACCCCAGGAGCACAACGGTGAGCTCGGGCGAGCGTGACGGCGGATGTGTCCACGGCGGCGAGGTACACCGCGGCGACCAGATCCCGGGCATGACGACGAGCTAGGTACCGCGCGAGCTAGGGAAGCTAGAGGGCGGAGGAGGGGGCAGCTCACCTAGCGGCACGCACGATGGCCGGTGAATGGTTAGTAGCTGCAGGGGCGTCGCCGGAGATGAAGAAGAACGGCGGCGAAGCTTGTCGGGGCAGAGGAGGAAGACGGCGGCGTCAGGGGCGCTGCGGTGGCTCCGGTCTCCAACGGACTGCACCAGTCGAAGCAGTGGACGACGGCGGGCCTTGGAGACACCGTGGAGCGGCGAGGTGGGCACGGTGGCCGTGGCTAGGCCGGAGTCATGGTGGCGGTGGCGCTCGGTTACGGAGAGGAACGAGGGGGGGGCGAGGTGGATCTGGAGGGGAGAGAGATAGGCGCAGGAGCCCAGGCGAGTCGGGGGCGAGTGGGAGGCGGAATCGAGGAGGCGCGGAGGAGTGGCGGCCTTATCCTCTCGTCGTTGCCGGCGAGAGGGTGCGGCGGGGACGCGCCCTGTTCCGCCCCGGGTCGGGGGAACAGGGGGAAGGGAGGCGGCAGGGAGCTGGGCCGGCTGGGCGGGCCAGGGGGCATGGGCGGTGGCCGCGCGGGTGGATTGGGCTGCCTGGTCCAGGGGGCTTTCCCCCTTCTTCTTTTTTTTGTTTTAGTTTTACTGTTTTCAGTTTCTTTCCTTTTTATTATTTCTTTTTTTTAATCCATTTAAAAGTATTTAGGCATTTTATAAAAATGTGTTTACTGCACCATAATTACCTTCGTAATATTTGGCGTCCACCGAACATTTTTGTTTCAATTTTGAAAACTTTTATTGTTTGCCTATTTTTGAATTTGAATTTGAATCGGTTTTGAACTAACTCGGGATTAGCAACTATAAACAAGGTGACGTGGCATCATTAGCAGAGGTTCACTGTAGCTTAATTACCCGGGCGTCACAGGATCTATAGTAGTCCTTTCGATAAGTAAGAGTGTCGAACCCAACGAGGAGCAGAAGGAAATGATAAGTGGTTTTCAGCAAGGTATTCTCTGCAAGCACTGAAATTATCGGTAACAGATAGTTTTGTGATAAGGTAATTGGTAATGAGTAGCAAGTAATAAAATTAAATAAGGTGCAACAAGATGGCCCAATCCTTTTGTAGCAAAGGACAAGCCTGGACAAACTCTTATATGATGTAAAGCGCTCCCGAGGACACATGGGAATTATCGTCAAGCCAGTTTTCATCACGTCCATATGATTCACGTTCGGTACTTTGATAATCTGATATGTGGGTGCACTGGTGCTTGGGTACTGTCCTTACTTGGACGAGCATCCCACTTATGATTAACCACTATTGCAAGCATCCACAACTACAACAGAAGTATTAAGGTAAACCTAACCATAGCATGAAACATATGGATCCAAATCAGCCCCTTATGAAGCAACGCATAAACTAGGATTTAAGCTTCTGTCACTCTAGCAACCCATCATCTACTTATTACTTCCCAATGCCTCCCTCTAGGCCCAAACAATGGTGAAGTGTCATGTAGTCGACGTTCACATGATACCACTAGAGGGATGACAACATACATCTCATCAAAATATCGAACGAATACCAAATTCACATGACTACTAATAGCAAGACTTCTCCCATGTCCTCGGGAACAAACGTAACTACTCACAAAGCATATTCATGTTCATAATCAGAGGGGTATTAATATGCATAATGGATCTGAACATATAATCTTCCACCAAGTAAACCAACTAGCATCAACTACAAGGAGTAATCAACACTACTAGCAACCCACAGGTACCAATCTGAGGTTTCGATACAAAGATTGGATACAAGAGATGAACTAGGGTTTGAGAGGAGATGGTGCTGGTCAAGATGTTGATGGAGATTGACCCCTCCCGATGAGAGGATCATTGGTGATGACGATGGTGCTGATTTCCCCCTCCCGGAGGGAAGTTTCCCCGGTAGAACAGCTCCGCCAGAGCCCTAGATTGGTTCCGCCAAGGTTCCACCTCGTGGCGGCGGAGTCTCGTCCCGAAAGCTTGCTTATGATTTTTTTCCTTGATGAAAGACTCCATATAGAAGAAGATGGGCATCGAAGGGCCACCAGGGGGCCGACGAGGCAAGGGGGCGTGCCCAGGGGGTAGGGCTCGCCCCCCACCCTCATGGCCAGGGTGTGGCCCCCCTCTGGAACTTCTTGCGGTCAGTATTTTTTATATATTCCGGAAATAGCTTCCATGAAGTCTCAGGACTTTTGGAGCTGTGCAAAATAGGTCTCTAATATTTGCTCCTTTTCCAGCCCAGAATCCCAGCTGTCAGCATTCTCCCTCTTCATGTAAACCTTGTAAAATAAGAGAGAATAGGCATAAGTATTGTGACATAATGTGTAATAACATCCCATAATGCAATAAATATTGATATAAAAGCATGATGCAAAATGGACGTATCAGGGTACAATAGTGATACAGGAGTAGATCACTGGACAGGGGTCAAAAATCCTTAGTGGAATAAGGAAATGTTTCTCGGCTATGGAGGTGACAAAGAGTTCGTCGTAAAGAGTTACGTCAATGCAAGCTTTGACACCGATCTGGATGACTCTAAGTCTCGATCTAGATACATATTGAAAGTGGGAGCAATTAGCTAGAGTAGCTCCGTGCAAAGCATTGTAGACATAGAAAATTTGCAAAATACATACGGCTCTGAATGTGGCAGACCCGTTGACTAAATGTCTCTCACAAGCAAAACATGATCACCCTTTGGGTGTTAATCACATAGCGATGTGAACTAGATTATCGACTCTAGTAAACCCTTTGGGTGTTAGTCACATGGAGATGTGAACTAATCACATAAAGATGTGAACTATTGATGTTAAATCACATGACGATGTGAACTAGATTATTGACTCTAGTGCAAGTGGGAGACTGAAGGAAATATGCCCTAGAGGCAATAATAAAGTTGTTATTTATATTTCCTTATATCATGATAAATGTTTATTATTCATGCTAGAATTGTATTAACCGGAAACTTAGTACATGTGTGAATACATAGACAAACAAAGTGTCACTAGTATGCCTCTACTTGACTATCTTGTTGAATCAAAGATGGTTAAGTTTACTAGCCATAGACATGAGTTGTCATTTAATTAACGGGGTCACATCATTAGGGAATGATGTGATTGACTTGACCCATCCGTTAGCTTAGCACGATGATCGTTTACTTTGTTGCTATTGCTTTCTTCATGACTTATACATGTTCCTATAACTATGAGATTTATGCAACTCCCGAATAGCGGAGGAACACTTTGTGTGCTACCAAACGTCACAACATAACTGGGTGATTATAAAGGTGCTCTACAGGTGTCTCCGATGTTACTTGTTGAGTTGGCATAGATCAAGATTAGGATTTGTCACTCCGATTGTCGGAGAGGTATCTCTGGGCCCTCTCGGTAATGCACATCACTATAAGCGTTGCAAGTAATGTAAATAATGAGTTAGTTGCGGGATGATGCGTTACGGAACAAGTAAAGAGACTTGCGAGTAACAAGATTGAACTAGGTATTGAGATACCGACGATCGAATCTCGGGCAAGTAACATACCAATGACAAAGGGAACAACGTATGTTGTTATGCTGTTTGACCGATAAAGGTCTTTGTAGAATATGTAGGAACCAATATGAGCATCCAGGTTCCGCTATTCGTTATTGACCGGAGATGAGTCTCGGTCATGTCTACATAGTTCTCGAACCCGTTGGGTCCGCACGCTTAACGTTTGGCGACAATCGGTATTATAAGTTTATGTGTTTTGTTGTACCGAAGGTAGTTCGGAATCCCGGATGAGATCGGAGACATGACGAGGAGTCTCGAAATGGTCGAGACGTAAAGATCGATATATTGGACGACTATATTCGGACATCGGAAAGGTTCCGAGTGATTCGGGTATTTTCGGAGTACTTGAGAGTTACGGGAATTCACCGGGGAGTATATGGGCCTTATTGGGCTTTAGGAGAAAGAGAGAGAGGAGGCTGCACACCCCCCAAGGCCTAGTCCGAATTTAACTAGGAGGAGGGGCGGCACCCCCTCTTTCCTTCTCTTCTCTTTTTCCTTTCCTTCCCTCCTACTCCTACTACATGGAAGGGGGCAATCCTACTCCCGGTGGGAGTAGGACTCCCCAGGGCACGCCATAGGAGGGCCGGCCCTCCCCCTCCTCCACTCCTTTATATACGTGGCCAGGGGGCACCCCATAGACACACAAGTTGATCATTGATCCCTTAGCCGTGTGCAGTGCCCCCCTCCACCATAATCTACCTCGATCATATCGTAGTGGTGCTTAGGCGAAGCCCTGCATCGGTAGCAACATCATCACCGTCATCACTCCGTCGTGCTAACGGAACTCTCCCGTGAAGCTCTGCTGGATCGGAGTTCGTGGGACGTCATCGAGCTGAACGTGTGCTGAACTCAGAGGTGCCGTACGTTCGGTACTTGGATCGGTCGGATTGTGAAGACATACGACTACATCAACCGCGTTCTCATAATGCTTCCGCTTACGGTCTACGAGGGTAAGTGGACGATACTCTCCTCTCTCATTGCTATGCATCACCATGATCTTGCGTGTGCGTAGGAAATTTTTGAAATTACTACGTTCCCCAACACACCATACGTGCATGCTACGGGAATCACAAACTTCAACACAAGTATTTCTACAATCCACAACTACCCACTAGCATGACTCTAATATCACCAGCTTTATATCGCAAAACTATTGCAAGAAATCAAACATATCATATTCAGTGATCTACAAGTTTTATGTAGGATTTTATGACTAACCATGTGAATGACCAATTCCTGTCCTCTCTCTAAATAGATATAAGTGAAGCAAGAGAGTTTAATTCTTTCTACAAAAGATATGCCCACGCTCTAACAAATATAAGTGAAGCAAAAGAGCATTCTACAAATGGCGGTTTTCAATGTGAAGAGAAAGAGGCAATCCAAACTTCAAATGATATAAGTGAAGCACATGAAGCATTCTATAAAGCCATGCTCAAAAGATATAAGTGAAGTGCAATGAGCATTCTATAAATAAACCATGGACTATCTAATACCAGCATGGTGCATGAAATAAAAGTGAAAACTAAATGCAAAAGACTCTCCAAGATTTACGCATATCATGTGACGAATAAAAATATAGCTCCAAGTAAAATTACCGATGATTGTTAGAAGAAAGAGGGGATGCCTTCGGGGGCATCCCCAAGCTTGGTTGCTTGGTAGTCCTTGAATATTTCCTTGGGGTGTCTTGGTCATCCCCAAGCTTAGGCTCTTGCCACTCCTTATTCCTTCATCTGTCGTGATCTCTTCCAAAACTTGAAAACTTCAATCACACAAAACTTAACGGAAAGTTCGGTAAGATCCGTTAGTATAATAAAGCAAATCACTACTCTAAGTACTGTTGCAAACCAATTCATATTTTGTTTTTGCATTGTAGCTACTGTAATATAAATTTTCCATGGCTTAATCCACTGATAGAAATTGATAGTTTCGTCAAAACAAGCAAACTATGCATAAAAAACAGAATCTGTCTTAAGCAGGACAGTCTGTAGTAATATGAACATTCACCGTACTTCTGGTACTCCAAAAATTCTAAAAACATTAGGAAAAATAAAAAATGTATAGAAAGACAGCGCAAAAAGTTTCAGAACCATTTGACATTCCAGTAAAAAATGTAAAATCGTGCACTACAGCCAAAGTTTCTGTTCTGCACCGCACAAACCAACAAGCAATGTAAACATCCTAAAGGAAAATCTTGGCACATTATTTTTATAATACAATGGAATTGTACAAGGGGATAATTATTTTTGTTGAAAAGTTTCTATAATGAAGATTCACAAAGTTTCTGTGAGCATGAACAAAGTTCAAGTAGCTCCCCCACTTCAAGAATGCTTGTCTCTCTCACTTTCACTTTCCTTTTTGAAAAGTTTTGGGTTTCCCTCTTTATTTTTTTTGTTTTTAAACTATATAAAAGCACTCAACAGAAATAAATGACTCTCTAAAACTTCCAGGTTGTCTCCCTGACAACGCTTTCTTTAAAGCCATTAAGCTAGGCATAAAGTGCTCAAGTAATGAACCCACCCGGATCCCAAGGTATATCAAAGCCAATTTTAATTAACAATGATTTTTGATTTAGTAGTGAGCACAAAGCAACATATATCATGTAATGACGAAGTATAACTCTCTTCCTATGCATCGGCATGTCATAAAAGAACAATTCATGCACACATAGTAAAGGCCAATGCATAGTATAAGCAGTTTCTTGCAATTCTATCGTGCTGGAAACATAAAGAGGCGGAGATGTAGTTCCTCTCTCATAATAATTGCAAGTAGGAGCAGCAAGCACATGCATATTATGGTCATCAAAATTATCATGTGCAGTAGTAAAACGCAACCCATCAATATAATCCTTAATAAAGGCAAACTTCTCCGATATAGTGTAGTCGGGAGAATTCAAAAGGATAATAGGACTATCATGCGTGGGTGCAATAGCAACAATTTCATGTTTAACATAAGGAACTATAGCAAGTTCATATCCATAAGAATAATTCATATTGGCATCTTGGCCACAAGCATAGCAAGCATCATCAAAAAGAGATATTTCAAAAGAATCAACGGGATCATAACAATCATCATAGCAATCATCCTTCGGAAAGCATGAAGGGAAATTAAACAATGTATGAGTTGAAGAGTTTCTCATTAGAAGGTGGGCACGGGTAGCTAATTCGCTCTCCCTCCTTTTGTTCTTCGCTCTCCTCACCATCTTTTTCATCCAATGAGCTCACAGTTTCATCAATTTCTTCTTCCATAGACTCCTGCAAAATATTAGTCTCTTCTCGGACAGCGGAGACTTTCTCAATAAATTCATCAATATCATAATCGTATTTATAATTCGCATAGCAACATTTAAGGATAGCTAAATTTTCAGGTCTATAAACCGAATCATCAAAATCTTCAAACTCTTTAAACAAAGATTCAATTTCATAAGCACACATAAAAGCAACGAATTCTTCTATTTGTTCCACATCATAATAGTCATATATACCATTAGCATAAGAAGCCAATTTTTCATCATCATTAAATTCACATAAAAAGGGAAGGTGTGGAGCCTTCATCCTAGAGCAACAAGTATAATCATATCTCAAGCATAGTTGCCGAGCATACCAATGCAACATATAAATTTGATCCCGTAACAGTTTCCCTTTTGAGTCAAACGATAATCCCTAAAGTATTCACATTGATCCAACGTTACTCCCATTATAAAGTTGAATGGGGTTTTCTCAGGATTATCAAAGTAGTACATAATATCTTTCACATAATGAGCATCGAGGGTTTTAGGAGGTTCCCCATCTCCATGAGTAGCAAGTAAACCTAATTTTTTTGGTATTTCGTGTTCCATATCCATAACTAAAGATAGAGAACAACTTAGAACAGCAAATAAAAATTACTTAGTGATAAAGCAAACACGCACACACGAGAATATTCACCCCACGCTATAACTCCCCAGCAACAGCGCCAGAAAAAGGTCTTGATAACCCACAAGTATAGGGGATCAATTGTAGCCTCTTTCGATAAGTAAGAGTGTCGAACCCAACGAGGACCTAAAGGTAGAACAAATATTCCCTCAAGTTCTATCGACCACCGATACAACTCTACGCACGCTTAACGTTCGCTTTACCTAGAACAAGTATGAAACTAGAAGTACTTTGTAGGTGTTGTTGGATAGGTTTGCAAGATAATAAAGAGCGCGTAAATAAAAAGTAGGGGCTGTCTAGATAAAGACACAACTAAATTAGTTTTAGTAGAGAGATTTTTGTCACGAGAAAGTTATTTGTCCCTAGGCAATCGATAACTAGACCGGCAATCATTATTGCAATTTTATTTGAGGGAGAGGCATAAGCTAACATACTTTCTCTTCTTGGATCATATGCACGTATGATTGGAATTCTAGCAAGCATCTGCAACTAGTAAAGATCATTAAGGTAAAACCCAACCATAGAATTATAAGGCATCAAGTCCTCTTTATTCCCATACGCAAACAACCTACTTACTCGGTCTGTGTTTCTATTACTCACGCCACCCACCATAAGCAAATCATGAATATTGCAAACCCTACAGCGGGGATCCCTCACGCTTGTGCGACACGGAGAGCATCATAGGACAGCACCAATAATAAAACATGCAACTCAAACTAATCACGATCATCAATTAACCCATAGGACAAAACAGATCTACTCAAACATCATAGGATAGCCATACATCATTGGGAAATAATATATAACGTTGAGCACCATGTTTAAGTAGATATTACAGCGGGTAAAAGAGGGGGTTACACCGCTGCATAGAGGGGGAAGAGTTGGTGATGATGGCGGTGAAGTTGTTGGTGTAGATTGTGGTGATGATGATGGCCCCGGCGGCGTTCCGGCGCCACCGGAAGAGAGGGGGAGAGGTCCCCCCATTCTTCTTCTTCTTCCTTGACCTTCTCCCTAGATGGGAGAAGGGTTTCCCCTCTGGTCCATGGCCTCCATGGCATGGGAGGGGCGAGAGCCCCTCCGAGATTGGATCTGTCTCTCTCTGTTTCTGCGTTTCAGATTCTGCTCTTTCACCGTTTCTTATATTCTCGGAGATCCGCAACTCCGATTGGGCTGAATTTTGGACACAATTTTATGCAGATATTAGCTTTCTTGCGGCGAAAGAAGGGCATCAACCGCCTGAAGGGGTGGCCACGAGGGTCAGGGGCGCGCCCCTGCCTCGTGGGCCCCTCGAGCATCGTCTCACGTTGATTTCACTTCCCAAAATTCACATATATTCCAAAAAAATCTCAGTCAGTTTTTATCCTGTTTGGACTCCGTCTGATATGGATTTTCTGCGAAACAAAAAACATGCAACAAACAGGAACTGGCACTGGGCACTTGATCAATATGTTAGTCCCAAAAATAGTATAAAAAGTTGCCAAAAGTATATGAAAGTTGTATAATATTGGCACGGAACAATCAAAAATAATAGATACGACGGAGACGTATCAATCACTTCTGCCATTGTTGTCACCGAGGGGCAGAAATGGAATTTGTATAAGCCCGATCAACCATTGCTATCGGAATCTACAGTGAGGACCCTCTCAATCAAACTTAATGTTCTACACGACGACGTGGTATGTGATAACCCACAAGTATAGGGGATCGCAACAGTTTTCGAGGGTAGAGTATTCAACCCAAATTTATTGATTCGACACAAGGGGAGCCAAAGAATATTTCAAGTATTAGCAGCTGAGTTGTCAATTCAACCACACCTGGAAACTTAATATCTGTAGCAAAGTGTTTAGTATCAAAGTAATATGGTAGTAGTGGTAACAATAGCAAAAGTAACGGTAGCAAAAGTAATATTTTTGGTGTTTTGTAGTGATGATACAGTAGCAACGGAAAAGTAAATAAGCGAAGAACAATATATGGAAACCTCATAGGCGATGGATTGGTGATGGAGAATTATGTCGGATGCGGTTCATCATGTAATAGTCATAACCTAGGGTGACACAGAACTAGCTCCAATTCATCAATGTAATGTAGGCATGTATTCCTAATATAGTCATACGTGCTTACGGAAAAGAACTTGCATGACATCTTTTGTCCTACCCTCCCGTGGCAGCGGGGTCCTATTGGAAACTAAGGGATATTAAGGCCTCCTTTTAATAGAGTACCAGAACAAAGCATTAACACATAGTGAATACATGAACTCCTCAAACTATGGTCATCACCGGTAAGTATCATGATTATTGTCACTTCGGGCTTAACGGATCATAACACATAATAGGTGACTATAGACTTGCAAGATAGGATCAAGAACTCTCATATATTGATGAAAATATAATAGGTTCAGATCTGAAATCATGGCACTCGGGCCCTAGTGACAAGCATTAAGCATAGCAAAGTCATAGCAACATCAATCTCAGAACATAGTGGATACTAGGGATCAAACCCTAACAAAATGAACTCGATTACATGATAAATCTAATCCAACCCATCACCGTCCAGCAAGCCTACGATGGAATTACTCACGCACGGCGGTGAGCATCATGAAATTGGTGATGGAGGAAGGTTGATGATGACGATGGCGATGGATTCCCCTCTCTGGAGCCCCGATCGGACTCCAGATCGGCCCTCCCGAGAGAGTTTAGGGCTTGGCGGCGGCTCTGTATCGTAAAACGCGATGAATCCTTCTCTCTGGTTTTTTCTCCCGAAAGTGAATATAGGGAGTCCAGGTTGAGGTTCATGGAGCGTCAGGGGGCCCACGAGGTAGGGGGCGCGCCCAGGGGGGTAGTGCGCGCCCCCCACCCTCGTGGACAGGTGGAGGCCCCCCTGACGTGGATCTTCCTTCCAGTATTTATTATATATTCCAAAATAATTCTCCGTTGAATTTCAGGTCATTCCGAGAACTTCTATTTTTGCACAAAAATAACACCATGGCAATTCTGCTAAAAACAACGTCGGTCTGGGTTAGTTCCATTCAAATCATGCAAGTTAGAGTCCAAAATAAGGGCAAAAGTGTTTGGAAAAGTAGATAAGACGGAGACGTATCAACTCCCCCAAGCTTAAACCTATTCTTATCCTCAAGCAATTCAGTTGATAAACTGAAATGATAAAGAAAAACTTTTACAAACTCCGTTTGCTCTTGTTGTTGTAAATATGTAAAGTCAGCATTCAAGTTTTCAGCAAAGATTATGAACTAACCATATTCACAATAACATTTAGGTCTCATGTTTACTCATATCAATGGCATAATCAAGTAGCGAGCAATAATAATAAATCTCGGATGAAAACACTTTCTCAAAACAATCATGATATGATATAACAAGATGGTATCTCGCTAGCCCTTTCTGAGACCGCAAAACATAAATGCAGAGCACTTTTAAAGATCAAGGACTGGCTAGACATTGTAATTTATGGTAAAAGAGATCCAGTCAAGTCATACTCAATGTAAACTAATAGTAATGGATGCAAATGACAACGGTGCTCTCCAACTGGTGCTTTTTAATAAGAGGATGATGACTCAACATAAAAGTAAATGGATAGGCCCTTCGCAGAGGGAAGCAGGGATTTGTAGAGGTGCCAGAGCTCGGTTTTGAAATAGATAAGAATAATATTTTGAGCGGTATACTTTCATTGTCAACATAACAACCAAGATATGGCGATATCTTCCATGCTACATGATGTCTACTACACAACCTTCTTCTTGTAGACATTGTTGGGCCTCCAAGTGCAGTAGTTTGTAGGACAGTAGTAAATTTCCCTCAAGTGGATGACCTAAGGTTTATCAATCCGTAGGAGGCATAGGATGAAGATGGTCTCTCTCAAGCAACCCTGCAACCAAATAACAAAGAGTCTCTTGTGTCCCCAACACACCCAATACAATGGTAAATTTTATAGGAGCACTAGTTCGGCGAAGAGATGGTGATACAAGTGGTATATGGATAGTAGATAAAGGTTTTTGTAATCTGAAAATATAAAAACAGCAAGGTAACTAATGATAAAAGTGAGCGTAAACGGTATTGCAATGCGTTGAAACAAGGCCTAGGGTTCATACTTTTGCTAGTGTAAGTTCCCTCAACAATAATATCATAATTGGATCACATAACTATCCCTCAACATGCAACAAAGAGTCACTCCAAAGTCACTAATAGCGGAGAACAAACGAAGAGATTATGGCAGGGTACGAAACCACCTCAAAGTTATTCTTTCCAATCAATCCGTTGGGCTATTCCTATAAGTGTCACAAACAGCCCTAGAGTTCGTACTAGAATAACACCTTAAGACACAAATCAACCAAAACCCTAATGTCACCTAGATACTCCAATGTCACCTCAAGTATCCGTGGGTATGATTATACGATATGCATCACACAATCTCAGATTCATCTATTCAACCAACACATAGAACCTCAAAGAGTGCCCCAAAGTTCCTACTGGAGAATCACAGAGAAAACGTGTGCCAACCCCTATGCATAGGTTCATGGGAGGAACCCGTAAGTTGATCACCAAAACATACATCAAGTGAATCACGTGGTATCCCATTGTCACCACAGATACGCATGGCAAGACATACATCAAGTGTTCTCAAATCTTTAAAGACTCGATCCGATAAGATTACTTCAAAGGGGAAACTCAATTCATTACAAGAGAGTAGAGGGGGAGGAGAAACATAAGATCCAACTATAATAGCAAAGCTCGCGATACATCAAGATCGTGCCAAATCAAGAACACGAGAGAGAGAGAGAGAGATCAAACACATAGCCACTGGTACATACCCTTAGCCCCGAGGGTGGACTACTCCCTCCTCATCATGGAGAGCACCGAGATGATGAAGATGGCCACCGGAGAGGGATTCCCCCCTCCGACAGGGTGCCGGAACGGGTCTAGATTGGCTTTCGGTGGCTACGGAGGCTTTTGGCGGCGGAACTCCCGATCTATTGTGCTCTCAGATGTTTTTAGGGTATATGGAGATATATAGGCGGAAGAAGTACGTCAGGGGGGGCATGAGGGGCCCACGAGGGTGGAGGGCGCGCGCAGGGGGTGGGCACGCCCCCTACCTCGTGGCCTCCTCGAAGCTTCCCTTACGTGCACTTCAAGTTTTCTGGGCTTCTTTCCTTCCAAAAAAGGGTTTCGTGAAGTTTCAGGTCAATTGGACTCCGTTTGGTTTTCCTTTTCTTCGAAACCCAAAAACAAGGTAAAAACAAAAACTGGCACTGGGCTCTGGGTTAATAGGTTAGTCCCAAAAATGATATAAAAGTGTATAATAAAGCCCATAAACATCCAAAACAGTAGATAATATAGCATGGAGCCATCAAAAATTATAGATACGTTGGAGACGTATCACTACACACATTATAGGCGGTTCTCAAACAGAATGGTAAAGTTTATACTCCCGCTCCACCAGCAAGCATCAATCCATGGCTTGCTCAAAACAACGAGTGCCTCCAACTAACAACAGTTCCGGGGGTGTTTTGTTTGCAATTATTTTGATTTGATTTGCATAAAGCATGGGAATGGGCATCCCGGTGAACAACCATTTTCTTGTGAGTGAGGAGCGGAGTCCACTCCTCTTGAGAATAACCCGCCTAATATGGAAGATACGGACAACCCAAGTTGATACATGAGCTATTCGAGCATACAAAACAAGATGTTTATTTGAAGGTTTAGAGTTTGGCACATACAAATTTACTTGGAACGACAGGTAGATACCGTATATAGGTAGGTATGGTGGACTCATATGGAATAATTTTGAGGTTTATGGAATTGGATGCACAAGTAATATTCCTGCTTAGTACAGGTGAAGGCTAGCTAAAGACTGGGAAGCGACCAGCTAGAGAGCGACAACAGTCATGAACATGAATTAAAATTAATCAACACGGAATGCAAGCATGAGTAGGATATAATGCACCATGAACATAAATATCGTGGCTATGTTGATTTTGTTTCAACTACATGCGTGAACATGTGCCAAGTCAAGCCACTCGAATCGTTCAAAAAAGGATACCACCCTATCATACCACATCACAACCATTTTAAAGCATGTTGACACGCAAGGTAAACCATTATAAACTCCTAGCTAATTAAGCATGGCATAAGCAACTACAATCTCTAATTGTCATTGCAAATATGTTTATTCATAATAGGGTAAATCAGGAATGATGAACTAATCATATTTACAAAAACAAGAGAGGTCGAGTTCATACCAGCTTTTCTCATCTCAATAAGTTCATCATATAATCATCATTATTGCCTTTCACTTGCACGACCGAATAGTGTGGATAATAATAATAGTGCACATGCATTGGACTAAGCTAGAATCTGCAAGCATTCAATTCAAGAGAGAATACAAGGTAATATGGGCTCTTTGTTAGATCAGCAGTAATGCGTATAAGAGTCACTTTAACATTTTCATTATAGTCTTCTCCTATCGACCACCAAAGAACAAGAAAAGAAATAAAACTATTTACATGGGAAAGCTCCCAACAAGCAAAAGAAGAACGAGAAATATTTTTGGGTTTTCTTTTTAATTACTACTACAAGCAGGGAAAGTGAACTAATTAAACGCTACAACTAATTTCTTTTGTTTTTCTTAAGGTTTATTAAACACACAAGAAGAGAGTATAAAAAAGGAAAATAAACTAGCATGGATGATACAGTGAAAAAGTATGAGCACCGACAACTAGCAATGAGTGTGTGAACATGAATGTAATATCGGTGAGAAATACGTACTCCCCAAGTTTAGGCTTTTGGCCTAAGTTGGTCTATGGCCACGGCTGGAATGGAGGATATCCAAAGTTATAGCTGGGGTCGTACTGAGATGCAGCAGCTATTGCCTAATGAGCTGCCGCTTGGAGACGGGCCGTCTCCGTCCTCCTCTTATACTCGTCCGCCTCCTCCCTGGTTATAACATATCTCCCTTTTGCCTCCTCACAAAGGAATCCGTGAGATAGTGGTACTGGCGGCATTTATCTGCCTCGAAGCTCTCAAGATCAGCATTACGCACATATGCGTTAAATTCTTCCTTGATTCCTGCTCGATCCATAAAGTCCTCCGAAGGCCATTCACAAGCCCGCACTTGAGCTTTCCTCGATAGTTCTTCGTCGGCATCGCGCATTGCGAGCCTAGGTCCTTGCTTCCTTGAAGGACCACCTTGGTACATTTTCCTAAACATATTTTTTCCTCTGAAAAATTTCTGAAATTTTAGTAACTTCAAAATAAAAGTGAACCAAACTCAACAATATTGATAGCAACTACTCCTACAAGTGCCTAGAGGCAATATCATGCATCAAAACTACTTTTGACCACATAAATTTGACATGAAAGCTCAAGAACAGGGTCACCTAAGAAGCAAAAATATGCAATGAATAAAGCACTAGAACAAAAACTAATTGGACCATTGGAGGAGCCACATACCAAGGAACAATCCCCCAAAGCAGTTTTGTGGAAGGTGCTTTGAGCAAGGAGATCGAAAATGGCAGCAAAATGAGCTTGGACTCGGGTTTGAGCTGGTTAGTGGTGTTTGTGGGAGGAAGAAGGAGTGTGTGGTAGCTGGAATAAGTGGAGGGGAGCCACCATGGACCCACGAGGCAGGGGGCGCGCCCATGGGGTAGGGCGCGCCCTCCACCCTCGGGGCCAGGTGCTTGCTCCCCCTGTTGTGTTCTCAGTGCCAGATATTCTCAAATATTCCAGAAAAAATCATATTTAAATTTCAAGGCATTTGGAGAACTTTTATTTTCGAGGTATTTTTATTGCAAGGATAATTCAGAAAATAGACAGAAATTACTATTTTTGCTTTATTTAATATAAATAACAGAAAATAAAAAGAGGGTACAGAGAGTTGTGTTTTCTAAATTCATCCATCTCATGTTCATCAAAAGGAATCCACTAACAAGGTTGATCAGGTCTTGTTAACAAACTCATTCCAATAACATGGAACCGGAGAATTTTCGAATAACACTAGGTTACCTCAACGAGGATATGCACATCCCCAACAATAAGAATATCATATTTCTTCTTGACAGTATGAAGAGGAAATTCAAAACCTCCAAAAATAATCGATGGAATTTTTCCAATAGAGTTTATACTATGAACTTGAGGTTGTTTCCTCGGAAAGTGTACTATATGCTCATTGCCATTAACATGAAAAGTGACATTGCCTTTGGTGCAATCAATAACAGCCCTGCAGTATTCAAAAAGGGTCTTCCAAGAATAATAGACATACTATCGTCCTCGGGAATATCAAGAATAACAAAGTCCGTTAAAATAGTAACGTTTGCAATCACAACATGCACATCCTCACAAATACCGACAGGTATAGCAGTTGATTTATCAGCCATTTGCAAAGATATTTCAGTAGGTGTCAACTTATTCAAATCAAGTCTACGATATAAAGAGAGAGGCATAACACTAACACCGGCTCCAAGATCACATAAAGCAGTTTTAACATCGTTTCTTTTAATGGAGCATGGTATAGTTGGTACTCCTCGATATCCTAGTTTCTTTGGTATTCCACCCTTAAAAGTATAATTAGCAAGCATGATGGAAATTTCAGCTTCCGGTATCTTTCTTTTATTTGTAACAATTTCTTTCATATACTTAGCATAAGGATTCATTTTGAGCATATCAGTCAAACGCATACGCAAGAAGATAGGTCTAATCATTTCAGCAAAGCGCTCAAAATCCTCACCATCCTTTTTCTTGGATGGTTTAGGAGGAAAAGGCATGGGTTTCTGAACCCATGGTTCTCTTTTCTTACCGTGCTTCCTAGCAACAAAGTCTCTCTTATCATAACATTGATTCTTTGATTGTGGGTTATCAAGATCAACAGCAGGTTCAATCTCTACATCATTATCATTACTAGGTTGAGCATCAATATGCACATCATCATTAACATTATTACTAGGTTCATGTTCATTACCAGATTGTGTTTCAGCATCAGAAATAGAAATATCATTAGGATTCTCAGGTGTGTCAATAACAGGTTCACTAGAAGCATGCAAAGTCCATCAATATTATTTCTTTGAGAATCTTGCTCAATTCTCTTAGGATGGCCCTCAGGATACAAAGGTGCCTGAGTCATTTTACCACCTCTAGTCATAACTCTAACATCATTATCATTTTTCTTACTATTTAATGCATTGAGCAAATCATTCTGAGCTTGAAGTACTTGTTCTACTTGAGTGGTAACCATAGAAGCATGTTTACTAATAAGTTTAAGTTCACCTTTAACATTAGCCATATAATCACCCAAGTGTTCAAGCATATCAGCATTGCATTTTAATTCTCTACCAAAATAAGCATTGAAGTTTTCTTGCTTAACCATAAAGTCATCAAACTCATCCAAGCATGGGCTAGCAAACTTAGTAAATGGAATTTCAGCTTTATCATATCTATAGAGAGAATTTACCTTTACTACCTATGTCGGGTTATCAAGACCATGTATTTCTCCAATAGGTGATGGATTAAAACCATGTATTTCTTCAACAGGCGGTAAATTAAGACCATGTATTTCTTCAATAGGAGGTAAATTCTTAACATTTTCAGCTTTAATACCTTTTTCCTTCATAGATTGTCGGTGTTGAGGAACGACACCTATGGGATCACAAGAATCCCTACTACGGTTGCGGGGCGCGGGGTCGTGGGAAGAGCAGATCTAACAGGTAGCATACAGCTTGTTTATCCAGGTTCGGGCCGCAAGGATGCGTAAAACCCTACTCCTGCTTTGGTGGATTGTTTATCTGCCTCCTTGAGCTAGCTATGGGGCATGAGGAGCTCCCAAAAGCCGAATCCTTCCCCTGGTCGCCTCGGGCCTCCTTTTATAGAAAAAGGGGTTGCCACAGTGGCACACAGGAGGTGGAAAGGGTACAGTGATGCGAGGTTATCCCTCGCATTACATGACAAGGCGTATTTAATGCATCTTTCTTAGGTGTCCTTGCTTTATCGGGGACGGGGGAGAGGACTGTCTCGTCCGTCGCCGCTTTTTCTTGTGTCGACACGCGCCCTGGCCAGCGATGCCTGAGATGCCACGTGGGCAGGCAGGCAACTGAGGTGGCGCAATGGCGGGTCTTCACGAAGATCTGCATGCCGCCATGCAGGTGCCTGCGCAGCTGGTTGGGTCGCCAGCTGCATGCATGCGGTGGTGGAGGTTTAGTCGGCGTGGGCCTGATGGTGGCCCTGCGGGTGTCCTTGGTAAGGGCCTTGCCGGGGCCCCCGGCAAGGGTCTTGCCGAGGTGCCTGCTGTCATCCCCGGCAAGGCGCTTGCCGGGGGCCTTGTGGTCTTCCTCGGCTGGGATCCCGCCAAGGGTTGTCGTCTCCTTAGTGCGTATCTGATCTTGAATGTCTTCACGAAGATCTGCATGCCGCCACGGGGATGTCTCCCGAATCCTTGCCCTTTGGGGGCAGTGGACTCAAGGGTGACTTGCTCCGTAGGCGCGAGACGAGTCGTCGCGCCAAGGGTCTTGTTGGGGCTGCTAGAACTGTCTCCCGGCAAGGATCTTGCCGGGGGAGTCCGCTTTGTCCCCTTTGCTCTTCGTGGTCTTGGCCTTGGCGTCGTTCTAGTTCTCTTGAGCTTCGGTCTTACCCTGGCTCACCTTCCTTGCCTTGCTTGGTGTGTTGGTGTCCGCTGCTCAGACTGCCCGTGCACAGTTATAGGGGTACAAAAAGTGTACCCCTCTTTTTGTACACCGACATAGATGTCTTTGCTTCTTGCATATCTTCAGGACTGAGAAATAGAATGCCCTCTTCTTCGGAGTTGGCTTAGGAGTTGGTTCAGGAATTGGATCAGGAAGTGTCCAATTATTTTCATTAGTCAACATATTATTCAATAGAATTTCAGCTTCATCTGGTGTTCTTTCCCTGAAAACACAACCAGCACAACTATCCAGGTGGTCTCTCGAAGCATCGGTTAGTCCATTATAAAAGATATCAAGTATTTTATTTTTCTTAAGAGGATAATCAGGAAAAGCATTAAGTAATTGGAGAAGCCTCCCCAAAGCTTGTGGGAGACTCTCTTCTTCAATTTGCACAAAATTATATATTTCCCTTAAATCAACTTGTTTCTTATGAGCGAGGAAATATTTAGCAGAGAAGTAATAAATCATATCCCGGGGACTACGGACGCAAGCAGGATCAAGAGAATTAAACCATATCTTAGCATCACCCTTTAATGAGAGGAAATATCTTAAGGATATAATAATAGCGAGTTTTCTCATCATTAGTGAACAGGGTGGCTATATCATTTATTTTAGTAAGATGTGCCACAACAGTTTCAGATTCATAACCATAGAAAGGATAGGATTCTACTAAAGTAATTATCTCAGGATCAACAGAGAAATCATAATCCTTATCAGTAAAAAAGATAGGTGACGTAGCATAAGCAGGATCATATTTCATTCTAGCAATCAAAGTTTTTTGTTTCAGCTTAGCTAATAGTTTCTTAAGATCACTCCGATCATTGCAAGCAAGAAAATCTCTAGTAGTTTCTTCATCCATAACATAGCCCTCAGGCACAACAGGTAATTCATATCTAGGGGGAGAATCTTCATCATCACTTTTATCAATATTATCAGTTTCAATAATTTCATTCTCTCTAGCCCTAGCAAGTTGTTCATCAAGAAATTCACCAAGTGGCACAGTAGTATCAAGCATAGAAGTAGTTTCATCATAAGTATCATGCATAGCAGAAGTGGCATCATCAATAACATGCGACATATCAGAATGAACGACAGGTGTAGGTGTCGCCAGCTTACTCAAAACAGAAGGTGAATCAAGTGCAGAGCTACATGGCAGTTCCTTACCTCCCCTCGTAGTTGAGGGATAAATTTTTGTTTTAGCGTCTTTCAAGTTCTTCATAATGACCAGCAGATATAAATCCCAAGTGACTCAAAGAATAGAGCTATGCTCCCCGGCAACGGTGCCGGAAAATAGTCTTGATAACCCACAAGTAGGGGATCGCAACAGTTTTCGAGGGTAGAGTATTCAACCCAAATTTATTGATTCGACACAAGGGGAGCCAAAGAATATTCTCAAGTATTAGCAGCTGACTTGTCAATTCAACCACACCTGGAAACTTAATATCTGCAGCAAAGTGTTTAGTAGCAAAGTAATATGGTAGTAATGGTAACGATAGCAAAAGTAATGGTAGCAAAAATAATATTTTTGGTGTTTTGTACTGATGATAACAGTAGCAACAGAAAAGTAAATAACCGAAGAACAATATATGGAAAGCTCGTAGGCAATGGATCGGTGATGGAGAATTATGCCAGATGCGGTTCATCATGTAACAGTCCTAACCTAGGGTGACACAGAACTAGCTCCAATTCATCAATGTAATGTAGGCATGTATTCCGAATATAGTCATACGTACTTATGGAAAGAACTTTCATGACATCTTTTGTCCTACCCTCCCGCGGCAGCGGGGTCCTATTGGAAACTAAGGGATATTAATGCCTCCTTTTAATAGAGTACCAGAACAAAGCATTAACACATAGTGAATACACGAACTCCTCAAACTACGGTCATCACTGGTAAGTATCCCGATTATTTTCACTTTGGGGTTAACGGATCATAACACATAATAGGTGACTATAGACTTGCAAGATAGGATCAAGAACTCTCATATATTGATGAAAACATGATAGGTTCAGATCTGAAATCATAGCACTCAGGCCCTAGTGACAAGCATTAAGCATAGCAAAGTCATAGCAACATCAATCTCAGAACATAGTGGATACTAGGGATCAAACCCTAACAAAACTAACTTGATTACATGATAAATCTCATCCAACCCATCACCTCCAGCAAGCCTACGATGGAATTACTCACGCACGGCGGTGAGCATCATGAAATTGGTGATGGGGGAAGGTTGATGATGACAATGGCGATGGATTCCCCTCTCCGGAGCCTCAAACAGACTCCAGACCAGCCCTCCGGAGAGAGTTTAGGGCTTGGCGGCGGCTCCGTATCGTAAAACGCGATGAATCATTCTCTCTGGTTTTTTCTCCCTGAAAGTGAATATATGGAGTCCAGGTTGAGGTCGGTGGAGCGTTAGGGGGCCCACGAGGCAGTGGGGCGCGCCCCCCCACCCTCGTGGACAGGTGGAGGCCCCCCTGACGTGGATCTTTCTTTTCGTATTTATTATATATTCCAAAATAATTCTCCGTTGATTTTAAGGTCATTCCGAGAACTTTTATTTCTGCATAAAAATAACACCATGGCAATTCTGCTGAAAACAGCGTCAGCCCGGGTTAGTTCCATTCAAATCATGCAAGTTAGAGTCCAAAATAAGGGCAAAAGTGTTTGGAAAAGTAGATACGATGGAGACGCATCAGTATGTAAATCAAAAGAAGGTCAACATGGTTGCACGACCAAGGTTATAGAAGGTTGTAATTTCCTCCAGGAGTTTCCGACCGATAAAATTGATATGCCCTTTAATGAGGTGATCCATGCAAATATCTTCTATGTCAGCGCAGTCTCCTCGGAGTTAATGAGGCTTTGGGCACTTCATCGAGCTTTAGATCCCCAACTCCGGCATAGTAATGTGGCCTTACCTGATCCCTTTTTCATGCACCGCCACAACATGGTATCCACAATTAGCCAGGAGCTCATCTCAAACTACCTGTACCCGTGCATGATTATGAATCATCCGCATAAGGACATCTTTCTCGCACCATACTGCGACAAGTAAGTCGTTAACGTCCACTCCTTTATTTTGTAACATATACATGGCCTTGTGGTTTGATCTCATCCATGTTAATTTCTTCATATTTTTTTTGCGCAACGACCGACATTTGATCGTAATCACACTATTACCGGTGCTGGGCTTGGCTTATTTCTCCGATTCAAAGAGAGACTCTCAAAAACAATGGACCGGATTGGAGGAGGTTCTAAATGATGCTCTACACAGGTGTAAGAACTACAAAAAAACGATAACACATCATTCAGAATTCAAGTTCATCGCTAGCGCTTGTTGCTACCAAGTACCAAATGTCAAAACCTCTCAAAGGTCTGGCTACCATGCCATGGTTATCATGGACGACTTTGTGAAGAAAAGCCAATATTTGTGAAATCATAGCCAGATCATCAAGTGGTCCGAGGAGAAGCAGAGGGAGATGGACATGGGGAAATTATTAAGAGAGCATGAGTGCCTCCAAAAGGTGTTGGCCAAAATCATCAACATGGAGGTTGTAAATAAGGATGGGTAGTTGCACTGCAAGCCAGAGCGAGATGAAGAACAACCTCACCGAGTCGAAAACATATTGCAGTCATCGATTGACACCGACTAACCAAGTCGGTAGATATACATCTTCAAAACAACTTGTCAAAATTTTCATTATGTGTTGAGACATGTTTGTTGCCCTGCACTTCTTAAACTATACGTTTGTTCACTAATACTCATAATTATTGTATCGGCAATTCGACATTGTAATGTACTATATGCATGTGGATGATTGTGTGAATGCGGCTGAGACAACATTCTATATATGTAATGCAATGTGATGATCAAGTATAAAATGTAGCAACCGCGTCATTACAATGCTACCACGGCAACAAAAAACACCACCACGGCAGTAATTCTTCTCTGGGCCTACATTGCTACCATTGACAAGCGCCAAAGGTACGTGCCACTGTTGTTACGTACAGTAATGACGGGCAAAGATAAATGCAACAATTTTTATCTACAGTTATTGCGGTGGACGCCGCTATTAAAATAGACCTACCACTAGCGGGCGCGTGCCCGTCACTGATACCATGTTAGCCAGTGGCAGGAGATCAGTGAACAAACGTCTCTGAGAACCTTACCCGTCACAGGTAAGCATTCCTGCAGTAGTGATGAGCTCCGAGGGATCTTCAAATGTCAAACTACAGGAGTGTTGACGTAAAGCATCCCTCTGAAATCAATAACTTCATAAAAGGCATTAACTATATAAACCCCTTAGAATGAAAGTTCCAACTCAGGGTATCTTCACTGTCTACAAGGTGCAAAGTTTTAACGATGTTAAAAGCTCAAACCTCTCATTGAGTAACCCTCGAGTAAAACACCTTTTAAAGGTGATCTCGAGATGAACTCCATTTCCTGATAATCACGGGGAAATCTGTGGCGTGGCCTTGTGGGCAGCATGCGTACGAACCCTGTAAACGCCCAACAGAAACATCTCTCAACCACTCGACGCCAGCGCCTCACATCCAAGTCCGCTGGCGAAAGAGATGCCGCGCGCGAGGCCTGACCGACTGAAAGGGAGGAGCCACCGTTCCTTCATTCTGTGCACAATCTTTTCTCCGGATCGATCCATTTTCTTTCTCTCAAAAATCGACCTGCGCGCGTTGCACGAGACTGACTTTGGTACCAGGGGAACTCGCAAAAGAAGCTTCAGCTAATTAACGGCGGCGTCAATCACCGCACCGGTGAGACGTACGTACGTGCTTCTCCTCCTACCTAGCTTTCTTTCTTTCGAGGTAGGGCCATTTCGGTTAGGTCATCTGAGTTGTCGTTCGTCTTTTACAGCCAGGCCACCGCATGCTTCTGTTTCTGTTTACGTATACACGACGAGAGGCCCGGGAAGTAAAATCCGCCCCCCTCCCCCCCCCCCCCCCCCAAATATTGTTTCCCCATTTTAATTAGCTCCCGAGCCCGTCCCTCGCGTCGCCCCCGCCCTGGGTGACTCGGGGGCTTCTCCAACCCTAGGCGCCGCCGCCGCCCTCTTCTCCTCCCCTCCTCACACCGCCGCCGGGTGAAACCTGCGTGGTAGACGGCGACGGTGGGGGGACTTCCTCTCCCGACTCCCCTTCCTCCGCGGGCGATGGATCTAGGCGGCAGGCGGTGGTGTCCTGCGACGCTCGCGGTCGGGCGCGAGGTGGCAAAACTCGACGAGCAGTGGCGGGGCGTGGCGGCGGGCGCTGGGCTCGCGGCGGCGCTCTGGCGTGTCCAGGCGGCGGTGGCCCCTGTGCGCGGTCGGCGGCTCCCTGTCCGACCCGAACGGCGCGGGGGGTGGCGGCGGCCCGGCGTGGCCGGCGATCTGGATGCGGTGGGGCCAGCGGCTCACTGGTCTACCAGAGATCCAGGGGCATCATCGTCTCCGACTTGATGTACTTCGATTCGTGCTAGATCTGGTACAGGGAGACTGTCATCATCTCCCGGTGTTGGCTACATGGATCTGATGGCGACGGCTAGACCCTTGGTCTAGTCTTCGACAGAGAAGGCGGCGGTCCGTGCACAAGAAGCGGATGGAGTTCTTCGAACAGATCTGGGTGAAAACCTACTCTTAGGTAGATGCCAAAGCCGGCGGTGGCGGCACTCTACGGTATCGTTTCCTTCTTGAAGGCATCGCCGTGGAGAAGTTCTAGACTACGATATGCTACCTCCAGGGGAAACCCTAGATCGATATATCAGAAGACGGCGACACGTTTGTGTCGTTCCCCCTTGGGGGCATCTTTCTTGAAGGTGTACGTGGGCTCGAAGGACCAGTAGACGGCGTCTTTGGTGGACCGGTGCTTCATCATGCACATTGATGGTGATAGATCTCGATGGCATGGCGCTCTGGAGATTAGGCGTCTGATGTGCGATGATGGACTCGCGCACGAAGGTGACGCTGTCTGGCGTCGTGGTGGCGTCGACGGTAGCTAGACTGGGCAAGGTAGATGCAGCAGTACAGCTCTGAAGATATATTAGTGGCAGGTGGCTGCGACGGCCTCATATCCGGCAGGCGTCCTGATTGGGACCTCAGGTCTTAGATGTTAGTTTTGGTTGCGAGGTCTGTTTGGTATTAGGTCCAGACTATCAACATCCCTTCATCAACTAGATAGGGGTAGCGACAGATGTTGCCTAGACGGTGAATTTAGTCTTACTGTTGTATGACTTTGTAAGGTCTCGTGTGAATAGTTAATAAAGTGGCTGCATGCATCGTCTAGATGCAAAGGCCAGAGGTTCTCCTCCTTTTCTAAAAAAATGTATAGACAACATAAATATGATTACATGAAACGATGCAAATAGGCTCGTGTACTTTAGAAATAGGCTTTCGCCCCACTTTCAAACTCCGAAACAAGAACCACGGCTCGGGCAACAACACAATCACGTCCAAAAGATACAAAAGAAATAGGGAAAAAACCACCTACTGGCTTCCGACACACGGCCCTATGAAGACGATAGACGACGCTATAGAAGAAATGCATCTATCATGAGCCGGGTCAAATCGCGATCCCGCTGCCTAGAGAGCGGGTGCCAATGCTGCAGAAAAGGAATTTGAAGAATTCAGACGCCTGTAGCAGAAAGACCCGCTCAAGCACTATTTTATTATGTGTCGTCCATAAAGTCCATGACATCACCGCAAAGATAAGTCAGAATAGATGGCGATGCCGTCCAAGTTGTGTAGCTCTGGCCTAAAGGAACTCTGCGAGGTCCAGGGCCTCCCAGTCGGGCCCTAGCGCTTCATGAACGAACGTCCATAGGACCCGAGCCGTCGTACACAAGTCTTCAGTACCACGCATAAGGAACAAATGTGATCACCTGGGCCTTGCCACTTAAGTACTTCGGTCTCCGAAGGGAGGCGGACTCGTAGAAGTTGCCACACAAAAATCTCAATCTTCAAAGGTAAAGGTGCTTTCCACAAGGGGGGAAGGAAGATGATGATGGGTGACTGGCATAATGCCTGGTGTGTTAAGTTCACCGAAAAATCACCCAACTGCGAGAGCCGTCAAGCTACGGAGTCCGGATAGCACGGAAGCATCGGCGAGAGGGCCGTCTACAATCTAGTCCAATCGTCATTCTCTGCTTGCCCAAAAGTACGGGGAAACTATAGATCCCACTGTCTAGATTGAGAAGCCGCAAAGCCTAGTACTAGCGGTTCCGCGCAGATTAAGAATAGGTCAGGAAAGCTCACCCTAAGAGGCTCGGTACCCAACCAAGGGTCCAGCCAAAATTGGGTACCATCCCCATTTCCTACAGAGAAGGAGACTCCTACATGAATCTCCTTCTTGATCCTTTGTATGTATCTCCAAAACTGGGACCCTCTCGAGCGGGAGTGTAGCGCCCCGAGACCGATGTGCCAGGTGTCCTCCAGTTATTCGTTGGTGTTGCCTTGTCATTGCTTGCGTGTCATGCATTGCATATCATGTCATCATGTGCACTTCATTTGCACACATGTTCGTCTCATGCATACGAGCATTTTCCCCGTTGTCCGTTTTGCATTCCGGCGCTCCGTTCTCCTCCGGTGGTCATTTCTGCCTTTCTTTCGTGTGTGGGGGTTAAACATTTCCGGATTGGACCGAGACTTGTCATGCGGCCTTGGTTTACTACCGGTAGACCGCCTGTCAAGTTTCGTGCCATTTGGACTTCGTTTGATACTCCAACGGTTAACCGAGGGACCGAAAAGGCCTCATGTGTGTTGCAGCCCAACACCCTTCCAATTTTGCCCAAAACCCACCTAAACCCCCTCCATCATCTCGGTCGTTCGATCACGATCGCGTGGCTGAAAACCGCACCTCATTTGGACTCTCCTAGCTCCCTCTACCTATAAATATGTGGCTCTCCCCGAAAATCTGGGTCTCCTCCACCCTAACCCTAAATTTTTTCCATTGCGCGCCGCCGGACAATGTCCGCCCTGGCCGAATGCGTCGCCGCCGCCAACCGCATGCCGCCACCTGTCCAGCACCGACCGCTCCCACTGCGTGGCCCGAGAAGCCCGGAGCCGGCCCCCGAGGGCCCGAACACCGCCGCCGCCTGCCTCCTTGCCCCGCCGCCTCGCATGTAACGCCCCGGACACACCCGCCGGTGGTCGTTACTCATGGCGGGATCTAGACTGGCCCCACAGATCAATACTAGTCTTTTCTGTGCACTTTGTCCTCACTCATGCGCACCCGGGAGCAACTTCCCGGTCGGTCACCCATCCTGACACTACTCCAAGCTGAGCACGCTTAACTTTGGAGTTCTGTTCGAATGGGCTCCCGGAAAAGAAGGAATTCCTTATTGATATGAGTAGTCTATCATCCCTAATAAGCCAAGCCATCACATACACACCCACTCAGAGGAACCGACGTCCTCGTCGGGCCACAGGAACGTTCCCTCTTGGCACAAACGTCTGTGCTTCCAGTCCGGTACATGTGCCATGTCGGGTGCCACGACGGGTCACAAACGTCATGAACAACATGACCACGCACCTGTCCGCAACCATCCGTGTAACCGCGAGGGTCGGCTCTGATACCAACTTGTAACGCCCCGGACACACCCGCCGGTGGTCGTTACTCATGGCGGGATCTAGACTGGCCCCACAGATCAATACTAGTCTTTTCTGCGCACTTTGTCCTCACTCATGCGCACCCGGGAGCAACTTCCCGGTCGGTCACCCATCCTAACACTACTACAAGCTGAGCACGCTTAACTTTGGAGTTCTGTTTGAATGGGCTCCCGGAAAAGAAGGAATTCCTTATTGATATGAGTAGTCTATCATCCGTAATAAGCCAAGCCATCACATCGCAGGTCCGTCACCGCCGACATCCCGCACGCCGGTGACCTACTCCGTCCGCCGACGGCGAGCCTCGCCGGACCGTGCCACCGGCCGCCGGCCACCACCGCCGCCTCGGTTGCCGCGCCGCCCGAGGACCGCGGCCACCAGCCATCGCCGCCTCCGGCCCCGTCGGCCTTCGCCCCGGCCGGATTCGTCCCTCCGACGAGCTCCGCCACTGTTCCGGCGACTTCCCCTTCTCCGGCGAGCACCCGCTGCTACAGTGCCACCGGATCCCGATCCAGATCTGTTTTGCCCTAGGTTAACTTTTTCCTCCGAACCCTAATCTTTTTGCAATATTCATCATGCTATATCTCCGCATCCGTAGCTCCGTTTTGCGCGTATAGCATATCAAAATGTTTGCCTCAGATAGTACATCATTTCATCTCATTGCATCATTTTCATTTGAGCTCATCTTGATGCCCGACATGCTGTTGGAAGAATGCTATTTGAGTTAAGTGTCAGATCTGCTGCTCCAAATAGCTATTTGTCATTTTTGCCATGATTAATGTGTGCATGATATGTATTTTTGTGATATGTGTGGTGACTAGCACAAGCTTGCAAAGTGGTGCATTCGTTAATGCTGATTTCAGGGACTTAGCAATTTCACTAAGTTCTTGATCTGTTCTTATCAATATGCCATATGTTCATGTTGTTTCCTAGTGATCCGTGCCTCTTTTGAGGATGATCAGTAAGGATAATTTGTTAATCTTGTAGTGATCTATCCATCCATGTCTTTGTTTGAAATTATGGAGCACCCTAGCTTGAGTCAATCGAGCTCTACTTTTGCTATTTCGTGAATCTGGGCAGATTGTCTACTTGTTAGCGATTTTGCCGAGGATGTTGTAGTTGATCCGTGCATGCTATGTTGTTGTTCTTGCCATTTCTAGCTTGTATTATGTGTATTCTTGATGGGTGTATGATTAGATTGTCATGACATGCTCTGTAGTGAGTGCATCGAGCTCGTAAACATGCCTACTTGATATCTGATTTGCATGCTCCAGTTTTTCTCTAAGTCTGTGATCTGTTTATGTTTTTGCCATGTTCACATGCTTGCAATTGTATTTTCTGATCCCTTTTGGCTCAAGGTCACTAAGGGATTTTTGTTAAGCTCTTTGAGTAGCTCCATGCCATGCCTTGCTTTGCCATGTTAAGTTCATGTAGCATATAGATTTCTTGCTCCAAAGTGTGCTACCTGATCTGAAATTCCAGACAAGTGTTAATTTCACTAAGTCTGAAACCTGTTTACCAATTGCACTTTTGCCATGCTTGTTTGAACCTGTTATTGGATGAATTAGCCGTAGCTCAGTGTTCATATTTTGTCAAGCATTATGAGTGGATCCCTGCCATGTATTTTGTTGCCATGTTTGAGTGCTGTAGCATAATTATCTTGTTGCATTTATATGGCTACTTGTTGTATATCGCAGACCGGTGCCATATTTGTTTTGCTTGCCATTTCCAAACCGTGCATCTGATTTCGGCGATCTTGATATCGATTTCAACCGAAATCACCTCACCTCTCCAGTGGCACTCTTGGATTTCCATGTTGAGGCCAGGTTCATTCATTCCTTGTCAAATCATGCATATGCATCGCATACCGCATCTCGCATATCATACCATGTTCATGTGTTGGTTGTTTACTATGTTGTGTGCTTCTTTCCGGTGTTTGCTTCTTCGGGATGGTTCCGGTAACGTCGCGTTTGTGAGGAATTGTTCTACTACGTCCGTTTGACTTCTTCATGGACTCGTTCTTCTTCCTTACGGGATCTCAGACAAGATGACCATACCCTCGAAACCACTTCTATCTTTGCTTGCTTAGTTGCTCGCTCTTTTGCTATGCCTATGCTGCGATACCTACCACTTGCTTATCATGCCTCCTATATTGTTGAACCAAGCCTCTAACCCACCTTGTCCTAGCAAACCGTTGTTTGGCTATGTTACCGCCTTGCTCAGCCCCTCTTATAGCGTTGTTAGTTGCAGGTGAAGATTGAAGTTTGTTCCTTGTTGGAACCTGGAGATGTTGTTCCTTGTTGGAACATGTTTACTTGTTGGGATATCACAATATATCTTATTTAATTAATGCATCTATATACTTGGTAAAGGATGAAAGGCTCGGCCTTTTTGCCTAGTGTTTTGTTCCACTCTTGCCGCCCTAGTTTCCGTCATATCGGTGTTATGTTCCCGGATTTTGCGTTCCTTACGCGGTTGGGTAATAATGGGAACCCCTTGACAGTTCGCCTTGAATAAAACTCTTCCAGCAATGCCCAACATTGGTTTTACCATTCGCCACCTAGCCTTTTCTTTTCCCTTGGGGGTCGCGTGCCCAAGGGTCATCATTATTTTAAACCCCCCCCCGGGCCCAGTGCTCCTCTGAGTGTTGGTCCGACCGAGCAGACTGCGGGGTCACAGGTTTGGTTTTACTCGTAGGATGTCTCATCTGAGTGTGCCCTGAGAACGAGATATGTGCAGCTCCTATCGGAATTTGTCGGCACATTCGGGCGGTGTTGCTGGACTTGTTTTGTCTTTGTCAAAATGTCTTGTAACCGGAATTCCGAGTCTGATCGGGTCTTCCCGCTAGAAGGAATATCCTTCGTTGACCGTGAGAGCTTGTGATGGGCTAAGTTGGGACTCCCCTGCAGGGATTTGAACTTTCGAAAGCCGTGCCCGTGGTTATGGGCAGATGGGAATTTGTTAATGTCCGATTGTAGATAACTTGAACCATAACTTAATTAAAATGAATCAACTGTGTGTTACCGTGATGGTCTCTTCTCGGCGGAGTCCGGGAAGCGAACACGGTGTTGGAGTAATGCTTGCCGCAGGTTGTTCTCTAGTTATCCATTCGTGCTTTGCCTTCTCTTCTCGCTCTTTTTTGCGAACAGGTTAGCCACCATATATGCTAGTCGCTTGCTGCAGCTCCACATATTACCTTACCTTATCTATAAGCTTAAATAGTCTTGATCATGAGGGTGTGAGATTGCTGAGTCCCCGTGACTCACAGATACTTCCAAAACCAGTTTGCAGGTGCCGTTGAACCGTGCAGATGATGCAACCAAGCTCAAGGAGGAGCTCGATGAAGATCTCGTCCTTTGTGTTGTTTTTCGTTCTAGTTGATCAGTAGTGGAGCCCAGTTGGGGTCGATCGGGGACCGTGTCGCATTTGGGGTTCTTCTTTTATTTTGGTTCCGTAGTCTGACCTTGATTGTATTTGGATGATGTAATGATTTATTCATGTAATTGTGTGAAGTGGCGATTGTAAGCCAACTATGTATCTTTTCCCCTATTGTATTACATGGGTTGTGTGAAGATTACCTCACTTGCGACATTGCTTTCAATGCGGTTATGCCTCTAAGTCGTGCTTCGACACGTGGGAGATATAGCCGCATCGAGGGCGTTACAAGTTGGTATCAGAGCCTTCCCCGACCTTAGGAGCCCCATTGCTTGATCGTTTTTAGCAGCCATTGTTGAGTCTAGAAAAATGTTTTGAGTCATTTAGGAATTATATATCGGAGAGTTAGGAATTCTTTTTACTTCCCAGTCCCTTCATCGCTCAGGTAAGGCATCCTGACGTAGAGTTTTGACTCTTCTCTTCTCAAATTTCACTAAAAAAATTTAGGATCACGCGGGTATCTTGGAATCGTTCCGATGGATTTGTGACGAGAACATTGTTCTTGGTGCCTCCTGTCATTTAGGGGTTTTGGCAGTGTCCCGGGGAGTTGAGCTCCGAGGTGTTGTCGTCACAATTTTATCGTTGCAGTTCTGGAATACCTGAGCTTAGTTTCGCCGACATCGAAAATCTCTTTTATGCAGTTATTGGTGAGATAACCTCGACACCACCCAGTACTGGGGCGGGAGTTCGGGAGTATTGCCATAACTCGTATAACGGATGCTTTTCGAAGGTTGAGGTAGATGATTTCCGAAGGTTTCTTGGTTATGTGTTGAAGGATGGATACAGCTGGATGTAGGATTTGCTAGTTTGGTTGAGATATTATGCTTCCCCTGTATCCCCAACACCTGATTGCATAACCGGAATTTTTTTGAGAGTTTATAAGTGGGAATTCAAGTAGATCTTAGGAAATCTTTCCGACAGATGTATGATATGAAATTGGGGTTCGACTTCTAGTGGTCCGCCTATTCACGGTTGGTTTTACAGTGGTCTCGTTGTGTCTTAAAGAGTCCTTGGCTATGCCGACTCGGGGACGCTTCGTATGTCATGTGCACTGCCTTGTACATGATGGTGCTGTACGATCGAGCCCGTGTAGGCCCCACCACGAAAACTTCGGACGAAATCTCTATCATATGTTTGTTCCGGCTTATTCTGCAAGCCAATCCTTTGTTTTGTTTTGAGTTGTGGTATTCGAGTTGCTTCGAAGTCAAATGTTGATTCCATATCTGTTCCTAAGCAGTGTTCTCATACTCCGATGTGAATACTGATCCTTCTTGATAATCGAGATTGTCATGTAAATCTTGTTCAACCGGTGTGTTTTCTCTTCAAGTGGACCCGATCATTTCAACATTCGCAAGATCAAGTATCAGTTCTTCTCAACGGTGTTTGTTTCATCCGTTCCAAGTTGTCTTTGTTTTCCCACCCTCCCACCCTTGTTTCTTCAAGGACTCAGATTTCTTAATCAAGTATCCATTTTACTGATGTGAAGTCTCTCCATTCTTTTCAATCAATATCCTTACCCGGTGATTCTCATGAAGATTCTAACGGAGCTTCAAGTTCGTCACTATTCACTCGTTTTCTTCTCCGGTGGATTCAATTCAAGCTTTTGGTGTTGATCATATCCTTTTTCATCGTTTCAAGTACCTTCTCTTACCGGTGCTCCTCATATTCATTCACTTCTTGCTATTCTATTATTCCGAAGTGCTGAAGATATCTCCAAGATTCGTGTTTCCACTCTTCTTTCATTCAAACTCTTTTGAGGATGTTATCTCATTCAAGCCATTTAATTCAACCGGTGCATTTTCCTTTTCAAGTAATCTTTTCAACGGTGTTTCTGTTGAGTGGGCCCTAACCCACAGGTCTTTTCCCAGGATCTTACCTGACTCTTCTAATTTTTCCCGGAGTTATTCTCATATCTTCTTAAGTTTGACATAAGAATGAATTATCATCAGCCAAATGTATTTCTCCAAGATCTTTCAAATTATTTTCATCGTTGGCTCAACCTTTCTATTCGTCATCCTGGAGTATCTCAACTATTCGTGGTGGTGTTTATCGTCATTATTCTCGGATTTGAAGACCGAAGAAGACTTTTCCTCCATATCTATCCATTCTCTCAGAGATTCGTGGTTCTAGCTTAATGCCATCCTCTCATAATTGTTTTGATTGTGAGTATTCTTTTCACCTATCCGGAGCTTTTCATGAGTTGTTTCCATTTCTTTACTCCGGACTCTTCTCAGAATTATTCATTCTCAGCTTTCAGCTCTTTTTCTCTAAATCTTACCGGTGTTTCGTGCAAATATCCTCTAATCAATTCAGGATCTTTTCGTTCACTTATATCAAATTCCCTGAAGTATCTTCATTCATTCTCTAACTCTTCCCGGTGTTTCTTTATCTTTCCTTCGTTCATTTTCAATTATTACGGTGGTTCATTCAAGTTTCTCTTCTTTCGTTTATCATATCAATTTATTTGTTATTTCTATCCTATCGGTGGTTCGTTGAAGACCTTCTCAAGTTGACGTTATATCTATCTTAACCCTTTCTACGAGAATAAGTAGTATGCGAAATCCGTTGATTGTCATCAATTTAATTGGTGAAGGATAAGCATAATGTAATTCTTATTCTTGTTTCATCCAAATGATTCAATTCCTTATTCCGGAGTGGTTCATCATACATATTCTTGATTTCAAGTGCTCATCTTTTTTTTCCCGGAGATCCAAGCTCTCGCAATTATATCACCACGAAGCTCCATCTAAATCATCGCAAGGTTTCACCTTGTATTTTCAACTTCTCTTTCTTTTGTTTGATCATTCTTTTGTTTACCGGAGTTCTTCATGAAGGTTCTACATGATGGTTCATCAAGGATTTATATTCCTTCTCGAAGTGTTCATCGAGATTCTTTTCTAAGGAGCTTAAGTTTCTTTATCTTGCAATCTGGAGTGCAGTTCTTTCTACCGTATCATTGGAGGTGGTTTTACATCATTCTTGATAATTTGAGTTCATGGTTCACATGTTGTTAAGAATGAGGTATTTTAAATCCATCAATCTCTTCTTTGGATTTATCTTGGGTTATATTTCACCTAAAGCCTTCCCTAAGGATTGTTGCTACCTATGGTGCTTATAAATGATCCAATTTCTTCATTTATCCTTTCCAGTGCGACATACTTTCTCGCCAATTTGTTCATATCAATCCTATTCTTTTCCCGTGAGTGGCAGGTTGTCACCTCATAATTTGAGATGTATTCCATAAGACCATATCAAGCTTATTCTTTTCGTTGTTGGTTTTCCAACAACTCCGTTCTAGCATTTGTCGTAAGCGTGCTCCCTCGAGATCTTGTTTCCCTTCGTTCATCCCATTCCATTCTTACTTTTGTTCCGGAGGCTTTGTGATGTTGCTCTCTTCAACCCATCATCTTGTTTGTCAAGATCATGTTCAGTTCCTTCCATTTTCAGTCGAAGTGCTGCCCAAATTATACCATTCTTTCCCTCTCTATCTTGTTTTTAACCGGAGTGTTGTGCCTTTTTCCTCAACTTCTTTTCATCTTATCAAGTCTTGCATCCCTTCTCAACCGGAGTGCCGCCCGAAGTTGTTTTCCTTGTTCCTCTTTTCTAACGGAGTGTTTTCGACTTTGTTCACCTTTGTTGTATTCTTTTCTCGATTTTGATCAACCTCTCAAGGTTCGTGATTTCACTCGTTTGCCAAAGGAGCAACTTAGTTTTACCTCTTCTCTTTCTTTTCTGTTGTCCCTCCGGTGCCATTCTAGATCTCGGGACGAGATCCTCTCGTAATGGTGGAGTGTTGTAGCGCCCCGAGACCGATGTGCCAGGTGTCCTCCAGTTATTCGTTGTTGTTGCCTTGTCATTGCTTGCGTGTCATGCATTGCATCTCATGTCATCATGTGCATTTCATTTGCATACATGTTCGTCTCATGCATACGAGCATTTTCCCCGTTGTCCGTTTTGCATTCTGGCGCTCCGTTCTCCTCCGGTGGTCATTTCTGCCTTTCTTTCGTGTGTGGGGGTTAAACATTTCCGGATTGGACCGAGACTTGTCATGCGGCCTTGGTTTACTACCGGTAGACTGCCTGTCAAGTTTCGTACCATTTGGACTTCGTTTGATACTCCAACGGTTAACCGAGGGACCGAAAAGGCCTTGTGTGTGTTGCAGCCCAACACCCTTCCAATTTGGCCCAAAACCCACCTAAACCCCCTCCATCATCTCGGTCGTTCGATCACAATCGCGTGGCCGAAAACCACACCTCATTTGGACTCTCCTAGCTCCCTCTACCTATAAATATGTGGCTCTCCCTGAAAATCCGGGTCTCCTCCACCCTAACCCTAATTTTTTTCCATCGCGCACCGCCAGACAATGTCCGCCCTGGCCGGACGCGTCGCCGCCGCCAACCGCATGCCGCCACCTGTCCAGCACCGCCCGCTCCCACCGTGCGGCCCGGGAAGCCCGGAGCCGGCCCCCGAGGGCCCGAACGCCGCCGCCGCCTGCCTCCTTGCCCCGCCGCCTCGCAGGTCCGTCGCCGCCGCCATCCCGCACGCCGGCGACCTACTCCGTCTGCCGGCGGTGAGCCTCGCCGCACCGCGCCACCGGCCGCCGGCCACCACCGCCGCCTCGGTTGCCGCACCGCCCGAGGACCGCGGCCACCAGCCATCGCCGCCTCCGGCCCCGTCGACCTTCGCCCCGGCCGGATTCGTCCCTCCGGCGAGCTCCGCCACTGTTCCGGCGACTTCCCCTTCTCCGGCGAGCACCCGCTGCTACAGTGCCACCGGATCCCGATCCAGATCTGTTTTGCCCTAGGTTGACTTTTTCCTCCGAACCCTAATCTTTTTGCAATATTCATCATGCTATATCTCCGCATTCGTAGCTCCGTTTTGCGCGTATAGCATATCAAAATGTTCGTCTCAGAGAGTACATCATTTCATCTCATTGCATCATTTTCATTTGAGCTCATCTTGATGCCCGAAATGCTGTTGGAAGAATGCTATTTGAGTTAAGTGTCAGATCTGCTGCTCCAAATAGCTATTTGTCATTTTTGCCCTGATTAATGTGTGCATAATATGCCCCTGAGCTCTACATGAGTTTTTTATATGCTTTGCCATCTTTACAGAGGTGCTTGCCATGTATTTTTGTGATATGTGTGGTGACTAGCACAAGCTTGCAAAGTGGTGCATTCGTTAATGCTGATTTCAGGGACTTAGCAATTTCACTAAGTCCTTGATCTGTTCTTATCAATATGCCATATATTCATGTTGTTTCCTAGTGATCCGTGCCTCTTTTGAGGATGATCAGTAAGGATGATTTGTTAATCTTGTAATGCTCTATCCATCCATGTCTTTGTTTGCAATTATGGAGCACCCTAGCTTGAGTCAATCGAGCTCTACTTTTGCTATTTCGTGAATCTGGGTAGATTGTCTACTTGTTAGCGATTTTGCCGAGGATGTTGTAGTTGATCCATGCATGCTATGTTGTTGTTCTTGCCATTTCTAGCTTGTATTATGTGTATTCTTGATGGGTGTATGATTAGATTGTCATGACATGCTCTGTAGTGAGTGCATCGAGCTCATAAACATGCCTACTTGATATCTGATTTGCATGCTCCAGTTTTTCTCTAAGTTTGTGATCTGTTTATGTTTTTGCCATGTTCACATCCTTGCAATTGTATTTTCTGATCCCTTTTGGCTCAAGGTCACTAAGGGACTTTTGTTAAGCTCTTTGAGTAGCTCCATGTCATGCCTTGCTTTGCCATGTTAAGTTCCTGTAGTATATAGATTTCTTGCTCCAACGTGTGCTACCTGATCTAAAATTCCAGACAAGTGTTAATTTCACTAAGTCTGAAACCTGTTTACCAATTGCACTTTTGCCATGCTTGTTTGAACTTGTTATTGGATGAATTATCCGTAGCTCAGTGTTCATCTTTTGTCAAGCATTATGAGTGGATCCCTGCCATGTATTTTGTTGCCATGTTTGAGTGTTGTAGCATAATTATCTTGTTGCATTTAGATGGCTACTTGCTGTATATCGCAGACCAGTGCCATATTTATTTTGCTTGCCATTTCCAAACCGTGCATCCGATTCCGGCGATCTTGATATCGGTTTCAACCGAAATCACCTCACCTTTCCAATGGCACTCTTGGATTTCCATGTTGAGGCCAGGTTCATTCATTCCTTGTCAAATCATGCATATGCATCGCATACCGCATCTTGCATATCATACCATGTTCATGTGTTGGTTGTTTACTATGTTGTGTGCTTCTTTCCGGTGTTTGCTTCTTCGGGTTGGTTCCGGTAACGTCGCGTTTGTGAGGAACTGTTCGACTATGTCTGTTTGACTTCTTCATGGACTCGTTCTTCTTCCTTGCGGGATCTCAGGCAAGATGACCATACCCTCGAAATCACTTCTATCTTTGCTTGCTTAGTTGCTTGCTTAGTTGCTTGCTCTTTTGCTATGCCTATGCTGCGATACCTACCACTTGCTTATCATGCCTCCTATATTGTTGAACCAAGCCTCTAACCCATCTTGTCCTAGCAAACCGTTGTTTGGCTATGTTACCGCCTTGCTCAGCCCCTCTTATAGCGTTGTTAGTTGCAGGTGAAGATTGAAGTTTGTTCCTTGTTGGAACATGGAGGTGTTGTTCCTTGTTGAAACATGTTTACTTGTTGGGATATCACAATATATCTTATTTAATTAATGCATCTATATACTTAGTAAAGGGTGGAAGGCTCGGCCTTTTTGCCTAGTGTTTTGTTCCACTCTTGCCACCCTAGTTTCCGTCATATCGGTGTTATGTTCCCGGATTTTGCGTTCCTTACCCGATTGGGTAATAATGGGAACCCTTTGACAGTTCGCCTTGAATAAAACTCTTCCAGCAATGCCCAACATTGGTTTTACCATTCGCCACCTAGCCTTTTCTTTTCCCTTAGGGGTCGCGCGCCCAAGGGTCATCATTATTTTAAACCCCCCTGGGCCAGTGCTCCTCTGAGTGTTGGTCCGACCGAGCAGACTGCGGGGCCACCTCGGGGCAACTTGAGGTTTGGTTTTACTCGTAGGATGTCTCATCTGAGTGTGCCCTGAGAACGAGATATGTGCAGCTCCTATCGGGATTTGTCGGCACATTCGGGCGGTGTTGCTGGACTTGTTTTGTCTTTGTCGAAATGTCTTGTAACCGGAATTCCGAGTCTGATCGGGTCTTCCTGCTAGAAGAAATATCCTTCATTGACCGTGAGAGCTTGTGATGGGCTAAGTTGGGACTCCCCTACAGGGATTTGAACTTTCGAAAGTCGTGCCCGCGGTTATGGGCAGATGGGAATTTGTTAATGTCCGGTTGTAGATAACTTGAACCATAACTTAATTAAAATGAATCAACTGTGTGTGTTACCGTGATGGTCTCTTCTCGGCGGAGTCCGGGAAGCGAACACGGTGTTGGAGTAATGCTTGCCGCAGGTTGTTCTCTAGTTATCCGTTCGTGCTTTGCCTTCTCTTCTCGCTCTCTTTTGCGAACAGGTTAGCCACCATATATGCTAGTCGCTTGCTGCAGCTCCACATATTACCTTACTTTATCTATAAGCTTAAATAGTCTTGATCGCGAGGGTGTGAGATTTCTGAGTCCCCGTGACTCACAGATACTTCCAAAACCAGTTTGCAGGTGCCGTTGACCCTTGCAGATGATGCAACCAAGCTCAAGGAGGAGCTCGATGAAGATCTTGTCCTTTGTGTTGTTTTTCGTTCTAGTTGATCAGTAGTGGAGCCTAGTTGGGGTCAATCTGGGACCGTGTCGCATTTGGGGTTCTTCTTTTATTTTGGTTCCGTAGTCGGACCTTGATTGTATTTGGATGATGTAATGATTTATTCATGTAATTGTGTGAAGTGGCGATTGTAAGCCAACTATGTATCTTTTTCCCCTATTGTATTACATGGGTTGTGTGAAGATTACCTCACTTGCGACATTGCTTTCAATGCGGTTATGCCTCTAAGTCGTGCTTCGACACGTGGGAGATATAGCCGCATCGAGGGCGTTACAGGGAGCATGCCAAGAGAGGCCCACCCCTAAGGTATTTAGCCTGAACGAGCTGAAGCCACAGGCCACCCTTACCGCTCATGATCCACCAGACCAATCGCAACATGAGCGCAACGTTCATACGACGGGAGACCATAATACCCAGGCCTCCCCGGTCCTTGGGCATACAGATGTCTGCCCACTTACAGACGATCATACATACGCACATAAGCTCATCCTTATAAATGCACGCACGCACACTCTACCTCTATGAGCACATCCGAGAGACTGAGCCGGCACCTCATCTTGAGATTGACAAAGTTGTCACAGACGCCTTCGTAGTCAACAGGAGCGTCTCCTCCCAGTGAACACACATCATCGGAAGGTCTGGGATAAATCCAGAAAAATGCGAACACCGGTGTCAAGTCTAGGACTTGATCTCTGGTGGGTTGGGGATATCATTGTCCTTCTAACTATCCAACCACATGTTGGTTCGCGAGGGTGATGTTTTATTGACATGCCAAATTCCAAGCTCAAACACATTACGAAATGTGAGCTATGAAAAATAATAATGATGAATAGTGACATTATTGTTCGGCACTATTTAGTGCTGATTTTTTTTGTTTTCATAGCTCGCATCATGTAATGTGTTTGAATTTGAAATTTCAAATGGCAATAAAACATCACTGTTCTAAACCTAGACCATATTTGTGCCAAACAAGTTTTAGAAATGTTTGACATTTGTTGGCTATCTTTTAAAAAATCAATTGGGTTAAATGTGCAGGAGAATATCATACAAAAACCCGCATTCGATTAAAACCATGCGGAAAAGACCACTTCAAGTTTCAAAAAACATGGATGTTTTCAAGAATGTTAGACAACGACGCTTAGTCGCCTCGAAAAGAACACTAAATCTAGTTAAGAAAAGATTGAGAGCCCTCCAACCGAAGAGGGACCGGGATCCGCTGTGCGGCCCATAGAGCCACCGGGGGCGAGGCGGACTGACAATGGCACTGGCAAGAGGCATGGGCGACTGGGTGTTAGGAGATGGGATTGGAAGAGCCCCAGTTTGTGGCGGTTTCTGCATGACTTCGTTCTTTTGTGATCCCTATGCGTGTTTACATTGTACTCGGGTTTTAAGGGTGCAAAATTTTAAAACCCCTCGTTAGAACTGAGCCTTTGATTTGATGAATTTTGTAGGAATTCCATGATATAGAGTCCTATAGATTTTTCCCTTTTTAGGGTTTTTTACATGAATTTTATGAAAAAAAGGATAGGAATTCTATAAGAAAATTTTCTTTGGAGCCCTTTATTTTATAGGAATAGAATCCTATTCGTACACAGGATATGAACCTATCCTTTGTATTTCAAAGAAAAAAATAGCTAAATTGCATGGAAAAAAATCTTATCTTATAAACCAAATGACATCCCTTTTCTTATAGGATTTGAGATACATGTTATCTTTTTTTTGTGATTTTTCTGTTCTAATGATATTCCTATTCTATGAACCAAAAGAGGCTTGAATCTCTTGGTTTGCAAGAATGAATTCCTATTCTTATGTGCGATTGATTCATGTCCTTCACACTTCAAAGAAAAAATAGATTAGGCCTAATGAGAAAATTCCTATCCTATTAATCAAATGATATTTTTTCCCTTTATAGTAACTGAGATACATGCCATCTCAATGCCTATGACTTCCCTATTTCTGTTCCTATGATATGTCTATTGTACTCCTTCCGTTCCCAAATATAAGTTTTTTTTAGAGATTTCAATAGGTGACTACATACGGAGCAAAATGAGTCAATCTACACTCTAAAATATGTCTACATACATCCATATGTTATAATTCATTTGAAATGTTTTAAAAAGACTTATATTTCGAAACGGAGGGAGTATAAACCAAAACCAAAGAAAACCGTGCGGAGATGTGTCTTTGATAGATATTGTGGGATTTGGTCGTTGTTGGTCTTTGATGGATCCCTGTGGATCCAGTCTTCGTTCGTGTGACTATAGTTGGGATCCTTCCGATTTACACTTTTCTTTATTGGCGACAGCTGCTATTCTATTGTGTTGGTCTTGCGAATCCTTAACACGACAATTTTCTACCTATTCATTAGTACAATAATTTTTGCCCGGCTTATGTGAGGAAGGGCCAATGACGATGGCGCACATTCGGCTTCCTCAAGTGCTTGTTGTCATACGGACCTTAATTTAATTTTTGTATTTTTCAATGTTTTTTACGGGATTGTTATTTGTTTTATGTTGTTTGTACTATCACGATAGATGACCAATAGATCAGATTTCTTTTTTAAAGCAAAGGCCTGAGGCGTGAATGAAGACTGAAGAGTGGGAAACGCGCGATCTGCTTCACTGGTAGGCGGCAGCTCCGACGAAAAAGAAAGGAAACCAACATCTATTTCGGCTGCTCCGTGCGTCGTTGATTGGATGCACCAACACACGGGGAGGAACGCCCAGCCCGTCCAAACTCAAACCAGACCACCAAACAAGGCGAAAATAAAAAACGAGGCGAGGCGGCAGCCGACGACGAGCAGCAGCGGGAAATGTCGGCGCTGCAGAGCTGGCGCAAGGCGTACGGCGCGCTCAAGGACACCACCACCGTCAGCCTCGCCAGCCTCAACTCCGACTTCAAGGTTCCCCCTCCTCCCCTTCTCCCCTCGCCGTCTCTGGGCGCCAAGTTCACTCGGTTCTCCCCCATTCCCCTAACCGTCCGAGGCGAGGGGTTCAGTTGCTGCGCTCACGCGCTTTGGATCTGTGGTTCTCACTCCATCGACTCGAGATTTATTCTGCCATTTTCCCTAGGATCTGGATGTGGCGATCGTGAAGGCCACGAACCATGTGGAGTGCCCGCCCAAGGATCGCCACCTGCGCAGTACGTCGATTGATTCTCGCACCCCGAGTTCGTCTTATATTTCTGGCTTAATTTAATCTAGTGTGCGCTGGGTTGAGCAGTGGGGTAGAGGGTGCCGTAGTCTGTCCCAAGTCTCGGTTCGGTTTGGTGTTTGATCAGTTGGTGGTGGTGTTGCAGAGATTGTGGCGGCTTCGTCCATGGCCAGGCCCCAAGCGGACGTCGCCTACTGCATCCACGCGCTTGCCCGCCGCCTCACCAAGACCCGGAGTTGGATCGTAAGCACCGTCCACTCGCTTCTCCCGTGAAATCTTTCTTCCATTCATTTGGTATATTTGATACTCTATGGATAACCACGAGGCCATTCGATCTGCGTTTCCCGTACTGCTGCCGCTTAACTGTTGCACGGTTACTGAAATTTGTGCAGTATCCCCAAATGTAATCAGTCAATAATCAATCTGTCCAACTGCTGCCTGTTGAGCCTAAATTGGACGTAGTTTGGTCTTTGTTATCCAAGGCAATAGTTCTATATGCGTTTATTCTCGGATCGATACATCACTTGTTTGAATCTGGCATTGAGAATACCATCATGTTGCTACGTATGACCTCCAGTGCGATCCCAGTTTGTACCGACGGTTGATTGCAGATATTGGTTGATTTGGAACCTAAAACCTCAAGCGTGGCCAACAACTGCGTAATTTGGTCTCAAAACGACTTTACACAATATGGTTTATATAGCCGAGTTGGAAATTACAGTATCAGGGTTTGTTATTTGTAACTTAATTTACTTATGTTCCTTCTTCCTATTGCATTGCATATACATTGCCAATTTCCCAGCACAAAAAGATGAACATACATGAGAATGTCCAAAACTGTTTGTGCCATCAGAAGTCAAAACAACGGGGATCAGGGGTCCAATACTTGCGCTGATGTCTGTGAAATTCCAATTCAAATCGCCAATCTTCATTGCGCTACAATGTGCCAATGAAATTCGCTAGCATGGTATCTGGCATGAACACTACACAGCTGAAATAGCTTATACCTTGGAGCTGTGAGTTGCCGAGTTCAAACCCAATATGTGCATATAATTCATTGAAACTCACTGTCTTCTTAGTTTCTCCATTTTCTTGGATTAGCTTTCATATTCTCAATCCAGTGATGTTATAGTATCATATTAAGTGCTTATGCCGGAATATTTCTTATTTACTAACTTGATAGGTGAAGTTCAACATTTTGAAGAGGAGTCATGTTCAGCCAATCATGCTTTGCTCTGCTGGTTTTTTCTTCTTGCAATTACCTTAACAGGAATAACCTCAAAGTTTTTTGAGTTCTCAAAAATTGTATCTAGTAATATTTGTAGTGTTTTACATCTTTTCGGTTAACTTGATAGGTGAAGTCTTTGTCCATCATCGTGGGAGCCAACTAATTTAGCATGCATTTTCACGCACTATGCAGGTTGCACTGAAGACACTTGTGGTGATCCATCGACTCCTCCGGGATGGTGAACCTACATTCCGCGAAGAACTTCTTAATTTTACACAAAGGGTCCAGATTTTGCAGTTATCTAACTTCAAGGATAACTCCAGTCCTATTGGTCAGCATTTCTTTTTCTCTATTTGCAGCATGACATCATGCCTTGTTCAGCTCAACATTCTGCATGCTAAATTTCCTTTCTAATCTTGATGTATATATCCAGCTTGGGACTATTCTTCATGGGTTCGAACATATGGTTTATTTTTGGAGGAAAGACTGCAATGCTTCAGGATCTTGAAGTATGATATTGAAGCTGAGCGTTTGCCCAAGCAAGGTCAAGGGACTGAAAAGGTTTGAGCATTTGCATTCTCATAATAAAAATCAGCTTTCAGAGTTATGACTAAATTGGAAAAGTTATACAATTTTTGCCAATTATTATCTGTTGATTATCTAGCTGGTGCTGCTTTAATTTATCATTAGACTTATTTTCAGGCACACAGTCAAACCAGAGAATTAGATTCTCAGGCCTTGCTGGAGCAGATGCCGGCACTTCAGCAGTTACTATATCGACTTATTGGATGCCGGGTGATTCTCTCTTATACCTACCATCCACTACTCTGCACTAGTCGAAAATTGAATTTTTGGATAACCCGTTTCCCCCTCAGTATTTTTATGGACAGAACATGACATGCCTTTTCCTTTTCTGATGCAGCCAGAAGGAGCTGCTAATACCAATTATTTGGTGCAATATGCTCTAGCCCTTGTAAGATTTATTGTTTAGTGATCACTTTTTCCTTTTCTTATTCAATCTGAAAATTCATATTTAATTTGACCGTGCAACTATACTTTCGCGAATCTCTTTGGTTGCCTTGGGCACTTAATAGTTTCTCTGAACAGAGAATAATGTGTGCCGGTGGTGTTACGGTGGAGCAGTTCTTTTCCTTCCATATATATTTTCTGTAAAACAAAATTTATGCAGTAACATAACAATGTTCTATTTCTTTTCTAACAATTTATTGTTTGTTATTTCTAGTATCTCCTCTGATTTTAAATACAAGGCCACTATCAAAAATACCATTTACATCTATACAAAGCCACTATCTCTTCCCGAGAAGAATTTATTAGATTTTTGCCTTGTACGATGGTGCTTATAGAGAAAGAGGCATCACATGCAACATATTTAATTAGCTCGGAACACGAGAGGTTTTCCGCACAATTAATTGTGTTATTTGTTAGTTGGTTTTATTTTCTTATATGAAAAAATGGGATAGTGACCTTGTATACAAAAGTGGAGGGAGTAATATTACAGTCAGCTAGCTGATTCCTTGGCACATTCACAGAAATTTCCACTTGCCGAGTTGTTGATTTAATTACACCCCATCTCCCATCGTGCGTAAAAGGATATAGTTTTGTTCCTTTTATGACAAGTAATCACAACTTCACATCTGTACTTTGATTCTGCACACTTTATAAAATGAGGGAAAACATTCTGTTCAATAGGCAACATGAATGGGCAAATGGCTCCTGTATTTTCTCGAAAACATGCCTCATTAGTTGTTAACTTGGTAATTTGAGTGGATGCCTTCATTTTCCGCAGGTCCTTAAAGAAAGCTTCAAAATTTATTGCGCAATAAACGACGGAATTATCAACCTTGTTGATAAGGTAAATTATTTTTCAAAGTGATAGCATCATTTTTCTTGTCGTGACAAGTTATGTACAATTTTTTTCATTCTTTTTGCTGAACAACTATGTAGTTTTTTGAGATGCCAAGGCATGATGCACTTAAAGCCCTTGAAATATACAGGAGGGCTGGCCAACAGGTAAATCTGTAGGGTGATCGCGTAAAATTTGTCTTACATCGTAGAGGATCAAGATGATAGCAATTGCCTGTGATTATTTTGGCATTTTTACCGAACAACTTTACTTGGATGCTTCAGGCTGGAAACCTATCTGATTTCTACGAAAATTGCCGGGGATTAGAACTCGCAAGAAATTTCCAGTTTCCCACTTTGAGGGAGGTGAGGTTTTGTGTTTATGGTGTAAGTTCCCATTGTTTACTATCCGGTATATCACTGTACTCACTTCAATTTTATTTGTTCTCAGCCACCACAGACATTCCTTTCAACCATGGAAGAGTATGTGAAGGAGGCTCCACGTATGGTTCCAATTAAAGACCCCTTGGTTAGTTAAGATTTAGCTATTTCAGTCTAGACAACAATCTTGTTAACTTGTTCATTCTTCTTTCACTGCTATAGTGATAGAAACATGTATTTTTGTTACCATCCAAGTGACACGGTTAGCGATTTTAATAGGTTCTGTAATGGTCATTGTGTCACCACTATGAAAGCACATGTAGACTATTTTTCCCCTTAATCAATATATTGATGGCTAGAATTTATTCTTACACTTGCGTAATTGTTATTTTAACAGGAGTTTCCTGAGAGGCTTCTTCTTACATACAAACCAGAAGAATCAGAAGAAGTTCCTGAGCCTGTCCCTGTTCAGGAGGAAGTTCTGCAAATGGAAGAACCTGCTCCAGTACCATCTTTAACTGAAGTAGCTTCATCTCCTCCCAACACCAGAGTTGCAGATACTGGTGATTTACTGGTAAGCAAAAAGACCATTTGCTGAATTTTACACCAGTGCATTTTTCACAATCTAATGTCATGTCTGCTCCTAGGGATTAAGTGATCCAAACCCCAGTGTATGGGCAATAGAGGAAAGCAATGCTTTGGCCTTGGCTATTACTCCGACAGGTAATTAGTCAGCATTCAATTCGTAGAGATGTCTGACGTCAATCTGATATTAGGTAATCCTGAAGATTATCTGCATAAATGCAACAGGTGTTAATACTTCAACAACTAGCACAGCCTCAGTGCAAGATATAGGATTTGACCCAACGGGATGGGAACTTGCTCTTGTCACTACCTCGAGTAGCAACACCAATTCACTGGCTGTTGATAGTACTTTGGTTGGTGTCTTTACCCTTTCTCTGAATATATTTACCTTACTGTTGGTTGCCTCTGTTCAAATCTGGATCTGGAACCTGCTAGGCTTCTATGCGTTTGCTACTGATTTCCTGCAAGCTTGTCGCAGTTTTGGTCTAAGTAGGGCTGTAAATCGTAACCATAGCGGTTTCATGGCGTCCAGCAAGCTTTTCACAGTTTTGGTAGGATTCTGACCATAGCCTAAAACTCGGTTGATGACTGGACGAAAATCAGCATGTGCCTGGTTGATTGTCCTTCAGTACCTGGAGGAGTGACTACTTGAGACCTATTGTACCAAAATGCATTCACATAAAAACGAAGCAATGTTTTTTTGGATAATATATGAAGGAATAGTTGAAATTATAATTCAAGATATTCCTTCATAATTACCTAATGGCTCTCATGAAGAATAGTTGAAATTATAATTCGTAGACATTCCTTCAATACCTGCAAAGTCATTCACTGCCTCGTCATAACAGTGTTCAGGTTCACAACTTTAGGCATGCAGATTTTTCGACACCCGAACCTTTTGGAGGTATAAATTGCCGCCGCAATATTTCAGGCCAGCTGAAACCACTTCTCAGCTACCCAAATGCATCTGCAAATAAAAGTTGATGACAAGGGCTTGCAGCCAGATGATGTGTGGAAAGCTATAGATTTCTTGCACTGATTATATTTTCCTGTCATCAAAATCGTAATGTCTTTCTTTAATTATCTATGTGTATCCGTCTGATTGTCAAACTTGTCACTCTTATTCCTGATTGTTGCAGGGCGGTGGATTCGACAAGCTCACGTTGGACAGCTTGTACGATGATGGAACCTACAGGCAGATGCAGCAACAGTTGCCATACGGTTCAGTACCTCACAATCCCTTCATGGCGAGCGACCCTTTCACGGTGTCTAATCAAGTAGCTTCTCCGCCATCGGTTCAAATGGCCGCCATGGGACAGCAGCCCCAGCAGATGCAACCAAATCCCTTCGGACCACCGTCGCACCCACAGCCTGTGCCAAACCCATTCCTCGATGCCGGCTTCGGCCCTTTCCCGGCAGCAAATGGAAATGGAATGCACGCACAGGCCAACCCGTTCGGAACCGCCCAACTCCTATAGCTTCACACCATACAGTCACAGTTACATACACGTTGCGCAATGCCAACCCAAATTCCAGAGTTACATACTGCGTGTTGAGAAGTTCAATCTCCTTGCGTCACAAATGTCAATGCCAGCTTTGTCCCGCCATATCTCGGGCGGTGGCTGCTTGATCAATTCTTGTATAGCCCGTGCTTATTAAATTTTGGTGTATATTTTTTCACCACTTTGACGGTTATGGAAGACCCTCCTTGTGAAGAATTTCGTTATTGCTGATGCAGCATCACATGCCAATGAATACGTATATGCGGATACAGGAAGCGCAGAGGTCACAGTTCACACGAGTTCTGGATCCCTGCTCCCCAGCGACTCGATTTTCTTTTTCTGCAGTGTTTGTTTTTCTTCACCCGCAAAAGAAGAGAAGTGCTCAAGAGAAGGGTTTGTTCTTCTTTGGTCTCCAATGAGAGGAACCATCCTTAACTTCTCGTTTAATCTGCACATTTATAGGAGTATCACAATTCAGACAAACGTTCATTTTTTGAGACGGGTTATATGCGACAGGAGTGAATGATTGTACTTATTCCAAAGGTGGATGACCCCAAGAATGATTGTGCTTATTCCAAAGATGGATGCCCCCAAACGTCTTACCGAGCTCAGACCTATTAGCCTGTGCGATGTTATCTACAAAGTGATTGCTAAATGCATGGTGAATCAGCTTCGGCCTCTATTTGACGGCATTATTTCTCCTAACCAGAGTGCTTTCATCCTTGACAAATTAATTACAGATAATGCTTTCATCAATTTTGAGTGCATTCACACTATTAAACAAGAGAACGGTCCAGATGGGAGTTAATGTGCATACAAATTGGATTTATCGAAAGCTTATTAATGGTGGATTGGAAATTCTTGGAGCGAGTGATGCAACAAATGGGTTGAATGCTCGAGCTGCCCTTGAACAAAGAGATGATGTGATCCAAGGCACTTAGCATTCACAACCGGACTAATGTGACGGAGTTGGTTGGGCGGCAAGGATTGTTGAAGGATGAACAAGGAGGATGCGTTGAGTTGCTTGTCCACTTCTTTTTATGACGAAATTCTTGGATCATATGGGTGATATCCTTCTTCGATGATTCCTCACAATTGAGTCGAAGAACCGCTAATAAAAGATTTCATTCAAAAAAACCAATCAGCAAAGTTAGTCGTATCATGTTGAGGAGAAGTGCCAAGATGCGTGATATGAGGTGAGGGAACCGGATCACCATAGACCGGAGGTGGGCCACCTCGGCATGAGCACCCGACCCATTTTTCCCTTAGGAAGGATTAGGCTCCACGCCACTAGTCATCCCCTTGGAGGCATCCAAGGAGGTAGCATCAACTTCCTTCTCGAAAATGGTGGATAATGGTGGTAGACAATCCTAGAAGGAATTTATCCAACATGATCTGCACTTTGTCCACTATGGTCGTGTTAAATGTCTCAAGAGCGGCATTTAACTCGGCCATGGTGATTGTAGTGCTGTCCACGATGGGGCTACAACTTGTTCCTTACCCACATCGTTGTCGACTATACTTTTTAGGCGATAAAGCCTTTATAAAGAGCGAGGCTCTGATATCAATTGAAAAGATCGATATGATTGACTAGAGGGGGGTGATTAAGCGACTAACAATTTTTAGCTTATTTTGCAAGTTTTAGGACAAGCTCAACAACAACAAGTGCAAGCTAAAGAGTAAACACGATATAGCAAGCTTGCACAATAAAAGTAAAGGATAGAAGTAACCGCAAGTGAAGACGAGGATGTGTTGTCGAAGTTCCTTCCTTTGAGGGAGGTACGTCTTCATTGGAGGGATGTGGAGTCATGATGCACCCCAAGCGCCACAATGGCTCACCCTATTCTCGTCACGCTCTCGCACGATGCAAGGTGTCGTGAATCAACTAGCGGTACCCACGAAAGCGGCAACCGAAACCTTCACAAACAAGACTGGGGCTCTCTCCACAACTTAATTGGAGGCTCTCAACACCACCGCAGAGCTTCACCACAATGGAATGTGGCTCTGAGGTGAGCTCTTCCGTCAATGATGCAACCCTAGAGTAACAAGATCCACAACAAAATGTAGGGGGGGGGAGGTCAAATTTTCTTTGGTGAGAGTGTAGATCTAGATTTCCTTTCTTAATCCCTAACAAATAAACATGTTTGGTTGGCTAGAAATGGAGATCGGCAAGCATAGGCTCCGTGCATTAATGGAAGGAGAGACGGAGGCAAGAGGTAGGTGAGAGGAGGAATAACCTCCTCCTCAAATAGTCCCCATCAAATTCAACCGTTACTCACATAAATACCCACAGGGGGGTATAACTGCTCCAGAGAGCGGTACAACCGCCCCAAGCCCCAAATGGCAGCCTACCTAGCCTGAGCGGTACAATCGCACAGAAGAGCGGTACAACCACTCCACGCAGAAAGCATGGCCCCGCTCCTATGCCCGGTTGTACCGGCTATTTTAGACCTGGCCACCGCCCAAGTTTTGCTGCCAACCCCGTGAGGATCACCCCTCAGGCGGTGGATGCGCTGATATAAGGGCCGGTAGTACCACCCCATACTGGGAGCGGTACAACCACACTTATACGCGATACAACCGCCTCACAATACTCTTATTATTGCCCACTCCGCAAGGGAGCGGTACAATCGCTTGTACAGCGGTACAACCGCCTAGCTAAATTTCAGCACAAGTTGAATTGGGGTTCTCTCCTCGAAAACGAATTGGAATGCTACGTGTGTGTAATATATATTTTGATTTGATTCTCCCTGTACCTTCAACATGGACCCTGGTACGTTTCGGTCGTATATACTTTTCCAAACACTTTTGCCCTTATTTTTGACCCTAACTTGCTGTTAGGGAACGTAGTAATTTCAAAAAAATTCCTACGCACATGCAAGATCATGGTGATGCATAGCAACAAGAGGGGAGAGTGTGATCTACGTACCCTTGTAGACTGACAGCGGAAGCGTTATGGCAACGCGGTTGATGTAGTCGTACGTCTTCACGGCCCGACCGATCAAGCACCGAAACTACGGCACCTCCGAGTTTTAGCACACGTTCAGCTCGATGACGATCCCTGGACTCCGATCCAGCAAAGTGTCAGGGAAGAGTTCCGTCAGCACGACGGCGTGGTGACGATCTTGATGTTCTACCGTCGCAGGGCTTCGCCTAAGCACTACTACAATATTATCGAGGATTATGATGGAAGTGGGCACCGCACACGGCTAAGAAAACGATCACGTGGATCAACTTGTGTGTCTAGGGGTGCCTCCTGCCCCCGTATATAAAGGAGCAAGGGAGGAGGCCGGCCGGCCCTATGGCGCACCAAGGAGGAGGAGTCCTCCTCCTAGTAGGAGTAGGACTCCCCTCTTTCCTACTCCTACTAGGAGGGGGAAAGGAAGGGGGGAGAGAGAAGGAAAGGGGGGCGCCACCCCCCCTCTCCTAGTCCAATTCGGACCAGGGGGGAGGAGGCATGCGGCCCACCCTGGCTGCTCCTCTCTCTCTCCACTAAGGCCTATATGGCTCATTACTTCTCCCAGGGGGGTTCCGGTAACCCTCCGGCACTCCGGTTTTCTCCGAAATCACTCGGAACACTTCCGGTGTCCGAATATAGCCGTCCAATATATCAATCTTTATGTCTCGACCATTTCGAGACTCCTCGTCATGTCCGAGATCACATCCGGGACTCCGAACTAACTTCGGTACATCAAAACTCATAAACTCATAATATAACTGTCATCGAAACCTTAAGCGTACGGACCCTACGAGTTCGAGAACAATGTAGACATGACCGAGACATGTCTCCGGTCAATAACCAATAGCGGAAACTGGATGCTCATATTGGCTCCCACATATTCTACGAAGATCTTTATCGGTCAGACCGCATAACAACATACGTTGTTCCCTTTGTCATCGGTATGTTACTTGCCCGAGATTCGATCGTCGGTATCTCAATACCTAGTTCAATCTCGTTACCGGCAAGTCTCTTTACTCGTTTCGTAATACATCATCTCGTAACTAACTCATTAGTTGCAATGCTTGCAAGGCTTCTGTGATGTGCATTACCGAGAGGGCCCAGAGATACCTCTCCGACAATCGGAGTGACAAATCCTAATCTCGAAATACGCCAACCCAACATTTACCTTTGGAGACACCTATAGAGCTCCTTTATAATCACCCAGTTACATTGTGACGTTTGGTAGCACACAAAGTGTTCCTCCGGCAAACGGGAGTTGCATAATCTCATAGTTATAGGAACATGTATAAGTCATGAAGAAAGCAATAGCAACATACTAAACGATCGGGTGCTAAGCTAATGGAATGGGTCATGTCAATCACATCATTCTCCTAATAATGTGATCCCGTTAATCAAATGACAACACATGTCTATGGTTAGGAAACATAACCATCTTTGATTAACAAGCTAGTCAAGTAGAGGCATACTAGTGACGTTTTAGTTTGTCTATGTATTCACACAAGTATTATGTTTCCGGATAATACAATTCTAGGATGAATAATAAACATTTATCATGATATAAGGAAATAAAATAATAACATTATTATTGCCTCTAGGGCATATTCCCTTCAGTCTCCCACTTGCACTAGAGTCAATAATCTAGATTACTCAGTAATGATTCTAACACCCATGGAGCTTTGGTGCTGATCATGTTTTGCTCGTGGAAGAGGCTTAGTCAACGGTTCTGCAACATTCAGATCCGTATGTATCTTGCAAATCTCTATGTCTCCCACCTGGACTAGATCCCGGATGGAATTGAAGCGTCTCTTGATGTGCTTGGTTCTCTTGTGAAATCTGGATTCCTTTGCCAAGGCAATTGCACCAGTATTGTCACAAAAGATTTTCATTGGACCCGATGCACTAGGTATGACACCTAGATCAGATATGAACTCCTTCATCCAGACTCCTCCGTTTGCTGCTTCCGAAGCAGCTATGTACTCCGCTTCACATGTAGATCCCGCCACAACGCTTTGTTTAGAACTGCACCAACTGACAGCTCCACCGTTTAATGTAAACATGTATCCGGTTTGCGATTTAGAATCATCCGGATCAGTGTCAAAGCTTGCATCAACGCAACCATTTATGATGAGCTCTTTGTCACCTTCATATATGAGAAACATATCCTTAGTCCTTTTCAGGTATTTTAGGATGTTCTTGACCGCTGTCCAGTGATCCACTCCTGGATTACTTTGGTACCTCCTTGCTAGACTTATAGCAAGACACACATCAGGTCTGGTACACAGCATTGCATACATGATAGATCCTATGGCTGAAGCATAGGGAACATCTTTCATTTTCTCTCTATCTTCTGCATTGGTCGGGCATTGAGTCTTACTCAATTTCACACCTTGTAACACAGGCAAGAATCCTTTGTTTGCTTGATCCATTTTGAACTTCTTCAAAATTTTGTCAAGGTATGTGCTTTGTGAAAGTCCAATTAAGCGTCTTGATCTATCTCTACAGATCTTAATGCCCAATATGTAAGCAGCTTCACTGAGGTCTTTCATTGAAAAACTCTTATTCAAGTATCCCTTTATGCTATCCAGAAATTCTATATCATTTCCGATTAGTAATATGTCATCTACATATAATATCAGAAATGCTACAGAGCTCCCACTCACTTTCTTGTAAATACAGGCTTCTCCAAAAGTCTGTACAAAACCAAATGCTTTGATCACACTATCAAAGCATTTATTCCAACTCCGAGAAGCTTGCACCAGTCCATAAATGGATCGCTGGAGCTTGCACACTTTGTTAGCTCCCTTTGGATCGACAAAACCTTCCGGTTGCATCATATACAACTCTTCTTCCAGAAATCCATTCAGGAATGCAGTTTTTACATCCATCTGCCAAATTTCATAATTATAAAATGCGGCAATTGCTAACATGATTCAGACAGACTTAAGCATCGCTACGGGTGAGAAGGTCTCATCGTAGTCAATCCCTTGAACTTGTCGAAAACCTTTTGCGACAAGTCGAGCTTTGTAGACAGTAACATTACCATCAGCGTCACTCTTCTTCTTGAAGATCCATTTATTCTCAATTGCTTGCCGATCTTTGGGCAAGTCAACCAAAGTCCATACTTTGTTCTCATACATGGATCCCATCTCAGATTTCATGGCTTCAAGCCATTTTGCGGAATCTGGGCTCACCATCACTTCTCCATAGTTCGTAGGTTCATCATGATCTAGTAGCATGATTTCCAGAACAGGATTACCGTACCACTCTGGTGCAGATCTTACTCTGGTTGATCTACGAGGTTCAGTAATATCTTGTTCTGAAGTTTCATGATTATCATCATTAGCTTCCTCACTAATTGGTGTAGGTGTCACAGAAACTGGTTTCTGTGATGTGCTACTTTCCAATAAGGGAGTAGGTATAGTTACCTCGTCAAGTTCTACTTTCCTCCCACTCACTTCTTTTGAGAGAAACTCCTTCTCTAGAAAATTTCTGAATTTAGCAACAAAAGTCTTGCCTTCGGATCTGTGATAGAAGGTGTATCCAATAGTTTCCTTTGGATATCCTATGAAGACACATTTCTCCGATTTGGGTTCGAGCTTATCAGGTTGAAGCTTTTTCACATAAGCATCGCAGCCCCAAACTTTCAGAAATGACAACTTTGGTTTCTTGCCAAACCACAGTTCATAAGGCGTCGTCTCAACGGATTTTGATGGTGCCCTATTTAACGTGAATGCGGCCGTCTCTAGAGCATAACCCCAAAACGATAGTGGTAAATCAGTAAGAGACATCATACATCGCACCATGACGTTCGGACACACCATTACGCTGTGGTGTTCCGGGTGGCGTGAGTTGCGAAACTATTCCACATTGTTTCAAATGTACACCAAACTCGTAACTCAGATATTCTCCTCCATGATCTGATCGTAGGAATTTTATTTTCTTGTTACGATGATTTTCAACTTCACTCTGAAATTCTTTGAACTTTTCAAATGTTTCAGACTTATGTTTCATTAAGTAGATATACCCATATCTGCTTAAGTCATCTGTGAAGGTGAGAAAATAACGATATCCGCCACGAGCCTCAACATTCATCGGACCACATACATCTGTATGTATGATTTCCAACAAATCTGTTGCTCTCTCCATAGTACCGAAGAATGGTGTTTTTGTCATCTTACCCATAAGGCACGGTTCGCAAGTACCAAGCGATTCATAATCAAGTGGTTCCAAAAGTCCATCAGTATGGAGTTTCTTCATGCGCTTTACACCGATATGACCCAAACGGCAATGCCACAAATAAGTTGCACTATCATTATCAACTCTGCATCTTTTGGCTTCAACATTATGAATATGTGTGTCACTACTATCGAGATTTAACAAGAATAGACCACTCTTTAAGGGTGCATGACCATAAAAGATATTACTCATATCAATAGAACAACCATTATTCTCTGATTTAAATGAATAACCGTCTCGCATCAAACAAGATCCAGATATAATGTTCATGCTCAACGGTGGCACCAAATAACAATTATTTAGGTCTAATACTAATCCCGAAGGTAGATGTAGAGGTAGCGTGCCGACTGCGATCACATCGACTTTGGAACCATTTCCCACGCGCATCGTCACCTCGTCCTTAGCCAATCTTCGCTTAATACGTAGTCCCTGTTTCGAGTTGCAAATATTACCAACAGAACCAGTATCAAATACCCAGGTGCTACTGCAAGCATTAGTAAGGTACACATCAATAACATGTATATCACATATACCTTTGTTCACCTTGCCATCATTCTTATCCGCCAAATACTTGGGGCAGTTCCGCTTCCAGTGACCAGTCTACTTGCAGTAGAAGCACTCAGTTTTAGGCTTAGGTCCAGGTTTGGGTTTCTTCTCTTGAGTAGCAACTTGCTTGCTGTTCTTTTTGAAGTTCCCCTTCTTCTTCCCTTTGCCCTTTTTCTTGAAACTAGTGGTCTTGTTGACCATCAACACTTGATACTCCTTGATTTCTACCTCCGCAGCTTTCAGCATTGCGAAGAGCTCGGGAATAGTCTTATTCATCCCTTGCATATTATAGTTCATCACGAAGCTCTTGTAGCTAGGTGGCAGTGATTGGAGAATCCTGTCAATGACGCAATCATCTGGAAGATTAACTCCCAATTGAATCAAGTGATTATTATACCCAGACATTTTGAGTATATGCTCACTGACAGAACTATTCTCCTCCATCTTGCAGCTATAGAACTTATTGGAGACTTCATATCTCTCAATCCGGGCATTTGCTTGAAATATTAACTTCAACTCCTGGAACATCTCATATGCTCCATGATGTTCAAAACGTCGTTGAAGTCCCGATTCTAAGCCGTAAAGCATGGCACACTGAACTATCGAGTAGTCATCAGCTTTGCTCTGCCAGACGTTTATAACATCTGGTGTTGCTCCAGCAGCAGGCCTGGCACCCAGCGGTGCTTCCAGGACGTAATTCTTCTGTGCAGCAATGAGGATAATCCTCAAGTTACGGACCCAGTCCGTGTAATTGCTACCATCATCTTTTGACTTTGCTTTCTCAAGGAACGCATTAAAATTCAACGGAACAACAGCACGGGCCATCTATCTACAACCAAACATAAACAAGCAAGATACTATCAGGTACTAAGTTCATGATAAATTTAGGTTCAATTAATCATATTACTAAAGAACTCCCACTTAGATAGACATCCCTCTAATCCTCTAAGTGATAACGTGATCCAAATCAACTAAACCATGTCCGATCATCACGTGAGATGGAGTAGTTTCATTGGTGAACATCACTATGTTGATCATATCTACTATATGATTCACGCTCGACCTTTCGGTCTCCGTGTTCCGAGGCCATATCTGTATATGCTTGGCTCATCAAGTATAACCTGAGTATTCCGCGTGTGCAACTGTTTTGCACCCGTTGTATTTGAACATAGAGCCTATCACACCCGATCATCATGTGGTGTCTCAGCACGAAGAACTTTCGCAATGGTGCATACTCAGGGAGAACACTTCTTGATAATTAGTGAGAGATCATCTTAAAATGCTACCGTCAATCAAAGCAAGATAAGATGCATAAAAGATAAACATCACATGCAATCAATATAAGTGATATGATATGGCCATCATCATCTTGTGCTTGTGATCTCCATCTTTGAAGTACCGTCATGATCACCACCATCACCGGCGCGACACCTTGATCACCATCGTAGCATTGTTGTTGTCTCGCCAATCTTTATGCTTCCACGACTATCGCTACCGCTTAGTGATAAAGTAAAGCATTACAGCGCAGTTGCATTGCATACAATAAAGCGACAACCATATGGCTCCTGCCAGTTGCCGATAACTTGGTTACAAAACATGATCATCTCATACAATAAAATTTAGCATCATGTCTTGACCATATCACATCACAACATGCCCTGCAAAAACAAGTTAGACGTTCTCTACCTTGTTGCTGCAAGTTTTACGTGGCTGCTACGGGCTTAAGTAAGAACCAATCTTACCTACGCATCAAAACCACAATGATAGTTTGTCAAGTTGGTGCTGTTTTAACCTTCGCAAGGACCGGGCGTAGCCACACTCGGTTCAACTAAAGTTGGAGAAACTGACACCCGCTAGCCACCTTTGTGCAAAGCACGTCGGGAGAACCGGTCTCGCATAAGCATACGCGTAATGTCGGTCCGGGCCGCTTCGTCCAACAATACCGCCGAACCAAAGTATGACATGCTGGTAAGCAGTATGACTTATATCGCCCACAACTCACTTGTGTTCTACTCGTGCATATAACATCAACACATAAAACCTAGGCTCGGATGCCACTGTTAGGGAACGTAGTAATTTCAAAAAAATTCCTACGCACACGCAAGATCATAGTGATGCATAGCAACAAGAGGGGAGAGTGTGATCTACGTACCCTTGTAGACCGACAGCGGAAGCGTTATGACAACGCGGTTGATGTAGTCGTACGTCTTCACGGCCCGACCGATCAAGCACCAAAACTACGGCACCTCCGAGTTTTAGCACACGTTCAGCTCGATGACGATCCCCGGACTCCGATCCAGCAAAGTGTCGGGGAAGAGTTCCGTCAGCACGACGGCATGGTGACGATCTTGATGTTCTACCGTCGCAGGGCTTCGCCTAAGCATTACTACAATATTATCGAGGATTATGGTGGAAGGGGGCACCGCACACGGCTAAGAAAACGATCACGTGGATCAACTTGTGTGTCTAGGGGTGCCTCCTACCCCCGTATATAAAGGAGCAAGGGGAGGAGGCCGGCCGGCCCTATGGCGCACCAAGGAGGAGGAGTCCTCCTCCTAGTAGGAGTAGGACTCCCCTCTTTCCTGCTCCTACTAGGAGGGGGAAAGGAAGGGGGGAGAGAGAAGGAAAGGGGGGAGCCACCCCCCCTCTCCTAGTCCAATTCGGACCAGGGGGGAGGAGGCGTGCGGCCCACCCTGGCTGCTCCTCTCTCTCTCCACTAAGGCCCATATGGCTCATTACTTCTCCCAGGGGGGTTCCGGTAACCCTCCGGCACTCCGGTTTTCTCCGAAATCACTCGGAACACTTCCGGTGTCCGAATATAGCCGTCCAATATATCAATCTTTATGTCTCGACCATTTCGAGACTCCTCGTCATGTCCGTGATCACATCCGGGACTACGAACTAACTTCGGTACATCAAAACTCATAAACTCATAATATAACTGTCATCGAAACCTTAAGCGTACGGACCCTACGAGTTCGAGAACAATGTAGACATGACCGAGACATGTCTCCGGTCAATAACCAATAGCAGAAACTGGATGCTCATATTGGCTCCCACATATTCTATGAAGATCTTTATCGGTCAGACCGCATAACAACATACGTTGTTCCCTTTGTCATCGGTATGTTACTTGCCCGAGATTCGATCGTCGGTATCTCAATACCTAGTTCAATCTCGTTACCGGCAAGTCTCTTTACTCGCTTCATAATACATCATCTCGTAACTAACTCATTAGTTGCAATGCTTGCTAGGCTTCTATGATGTGCATTACCGAGAGGGCCCAGAGATACCTCTCCGACAATCGGAGTGACAAATCCTAATCTCGAAATACGCCAACTCAACATTTACCTTTGGAGACACCTGTAGAGCTCCTTTATAATCACCCAGTTACGTTGTGACGTTTGGTAGCACACAAAGTGTTCCTCCGGCAAACGGGAGTTGCATAATCTCATAGTTATAGGAACATATATAAGTCATGAAGAAAGCAATAGCAACATACTAAACGATCGGGTGCTAAGCTAATGGAATGGCTCATGTCAATCACATCATTCTCCTAATAATGTGATCCCGTTAATCAAATGACCACACATGTCTATGGTTAGGAAACATAACCATCTTTGATTAACAAGCTAGTCAAGTAGAGGCATACTAGTGACGTTTTAGTTTGTCTATGTATTCACACAAGTATTATGTTTCCGGATAATACAATTCTAGCATGAATAATAAACATTTATCATGATATAAGGAAATAAAATAATAACATTATTATTGCCTCTAGGGCATATTTCCTTCACTTGCATGATTTGAATGGAACTAACCCAGACTGACGTTGTTTTCAGCAGAATTGCCATGGTGTTATTTTTGTGCAGAAATAAAAGTTATCGAAATGACCTCAAAATCAACAGAGAATTATTTTGGAATATATAAAAAATACTAGAAGAAATATCCACGCCAGGGGGCCCACACCCTGTCCATGCGAGTGGGGGGCGCCCTACCCCCTAGGCGCGCCCCCTACCTCGTGGGCCCCCTGGAGCTCCACCGACCTCAACTCCAACTCCATATATTCGTGTTCGGGGAGAAAAAAAATCAGAGAGAAGGATTCATCGCGTTTTACGGTACGGAGCTGCCGCCAAGCCCTAAACTCTCTCAGGAGGGCTAACCTGGAGTCCGTTTGGGGCTCCGGAGAGGGGAATCCGTCGCCATCGTCATCATCAACCATCCTCCATCACCAATTTCATGATGCTCACCGCTGTGAGTGAGTAATTCCATCGTAGGCTTGCTGGACGGTGATGGGTTGAATGAGATTTATCATGTAATCGAGTTAGTTTTGTTAGGGTTTGATCCCTAGTATCCACTATGTTCTGAGATTGATTGATAGAGGCAAAGGTGTCTCGTCTTTCGATAAGAAGGTGGCTATCGTTCTGAAGGAAGTCGACTTCGACGATCCGACTACGAACGTGCGAGGACATCGCGTCTTAGCAATCGCTAAACCAACTCCGAGAGGTTATTGACCACACCGGAGCACGATTAACCTGACCACAAAGGTCTGTTTCCTGCAGGCAAATGAAGAACGAGCAAGAAACTGAGATTGCAATCTGGATACTGCGAATATAAGATGAAAGCTTTATTGATCAAGGTGGGGTTCTGTGACGCCTTTGTCTCGTCGTTGAACACAAACAAAGTACGCGAAGTTGCCGCTATGGTGAACTTTAATCTAAACAAAACCCAAAGTCTAAACGACGCCCTAAGGGCTGTATATATGGAGGAAGAGGGGGGGATTTCGTGGCCCTTGGAGGAGGGGTCCGAAACCAACCCTAACTCTTGTTTCCCCACACATACGGACTCTAAAAACAGCCTATACTTAAGTATTTCGAAAATACATGGGCCTGACCCAATAATAAGGTGACACAACACCTAAAATAGCCTTTGGACGAAATTTATGAAGTGGCATCTTGAATATTTCGTCCAAGGCTTCATGCACTCCTTATGGTGGCTTCAAAGTCCTGAAATCATCACCTGTAACTCCGTTCTTGATCCCCTTGCGCCTGCCATCATCTCCATGCTTGAGCTTGCTCCAAGGTTCATCTTTCTTGTCCAATCTAGGCCCTTCATTTGTAAGCAAAACAAATGTATCCAATTTAGGCAGCATCATATTCTCATGAACATTAGAATCATTACCAAGAAACAAAAGTACTTGATAATTCAATTGGCGTGCGCGAGCTCTAGTAATTGGTTCAGTATGTATAGCAGCAGGGGCTGTGGGTGTAACAATGTATTGATGTCCTCATCATCCCCCCATCTTGAAATGAAGTCGTCCTCGACGAAGTTCATCGTCCTCACCCAAATAAGGCTTCAAATCTGCAATGTTAAAAGTGGGACTAACCCCAAAATCTGCACGCAGCTCAAGTTTATATGCATTATCATATTTTCTCTAACACCTTAAAAGGACCATCAGCACGTGGCATTAGCTTTGATTTGCGCAAATTAGGAAATCTATCCTTACACAAATGTAACCAAAAAAGATCTCCAGGTGCAAACACAACATGTTTTCTACCCTTATCTCCAGCAAGTTTATATTTAGCATTCATACGCTCAATGTTTTTCTTAGTTAACTCATGCATTTTTAAAATCAATTCAATACGTTCTTTAGCATCAAAATTAACCTTCTCCGAAGATGGAAGAGGTAACAAATCAATAGGTGCACGAGGTAGGAAACCATACACAATTTCAAAAGGGCACATCTTAGTAGTAGAATGCAATGAACGATTATAAGCAAATTCAATATGAGGCAAGCATTCTTCCCACATTTTCTTATTATTCTTCAAAACAGCCCTAAGCATAGTAGACAATGTTCTATTGACTACTTCAGTTTGTCCATCAGTTTCGGGGTGACAAGTAGTACTAAAAAGCAGTTTAGTCCCCAACTTAGCCCATAAACATCTCCAAAAGTGGCTAAGAAATTTAGTATCACGATCTGAAACAATAGTATTTGGCACAACATGCAAGCGAATAATTTCACAAAAGAACAAATCAGCAACATTAACAACATCATCGCTTTTATGACAATGGTATAAAGTGTGCCATTTTCGAGAACCTATTCACGACAACAAATATGCTATCCCTCCCCTTCTTTGTTCGAGGTAAACCTAAAACAAAGTCCATAGATATATCCTCCCAAGGAACACTAGGTACAGGCAAAGGCATATATAAACCATGAGGATTGAGTCATGACTTAGCTTTTTGACATCTAGTGCAGCGAGCAACAAAACGCTCAACATCCCGTCTCATCTTTGGCCAAAAGAAATGTGTAGCAAGTATATCATCCGTCTTCTTGACGCCAAAGTGTCCCATTAAACCTTCTCCATGCGCCTCCTGCAACAACAAAAGACGAACGGAGCTAGCTGGAATGCATAGCTTGTTAGCACGAAACACAAATCCATCGTTAAGAACGAACTTGTTCCAAGTTCTCCCTTCCTTACAATTCTGCAATACATCTTTAAATTTAGCATCATGCACATATTGATCTTTGATGGTCTCCAAACCAAATATTTTAAAGTCAAGTTGTGAAAGCATAGTATAACGACGAGACAATGCATCAGCAATGACATTTTCTTTACCTTTCTTGTGTTTAATGACATAAGGAAAAGTCTCAATGAATTCAACCCATTTAGCATGTCTACGGTTCAGTTTTGCTTGACTTTTTATGTGTTTCAAAGATTCATGATCAGAATGTATAACAAATTCCTTGGGCCATAAATAATGTTGCCATGTTTCTAAGGTCCGAACAAGAGCATATAATTCTTTATCATAAGTAGAATAGTTCAGACTAGGCCCACTCAATTTTTTAGAAAAGTATGCAACAGGTTTGCCATCTTGTAATAACACACCTCCTAATCCAATTCCACTAGCATCACATTCAAGCTCAAAAGTCTTATTAAAATCAGGAAGTTGGAGTAAAGGAGCATGTGTCAACTTATCTTTCAATACCATGAAGGCTTCTTCCTATGCGGTAGCCCAAACAAAAGGCACATCCTTCTTTGTAAGCTCGTTGAGAGGTGCAGCAATGGTGCTGAAATCTCTCACAAAACGCCTAGAGAAACTAGCGAGGCCAAGGAAACTCCTCACTTGTGTGACCGTTTTGGGCTGCGGCCAACTCTCAATAGCTTCAATCTTGGCTTTATGAACTTCAATTCCCTGTGGAGTAACAACATATCCAAGAAAAGATACTCGGTCGGGGCAAAAGGTGCACTTTCCAAGGTTACCAAACAAACGTGCATCACGTAGAGAAATAAAAACAGCACGTAAATGTTCCAAATGTTCCTCCAAAGATTTGCTATAAATGAATATGTCATCAAAGTAAACTACCAAAAATCGTCCAACGAAAGCACGTAAAACTTCATTCATTAATCTCATGAAAGTACTAGGTGCATTGGTTAACCCAAAAGGCATGACTAACCACTCATATAATCCAAACTTAGTTTTAAATGTTGTTTTCCATTCATCTCCCAATTTCATACGAATTTGATGGTATCCACTACGCAAATCAACTTTGGAGAATATTGTAGAGCCACTCAATTCATCAAGCATATCATCTAGCCTAGGAATAGGATGACGATAACAAATAGTAATAGTATTAATGCCTCTACAATCAATGCACATACGCGACGTACCATCCTTTTTCGGCACTAAAATGATAGGAACAACACAAGGACTAAGAGATTCGCGTATATAACCTTTGTCGAGCAGTTCTTGTACTTGACGCACAATCTCCTTCGTATCCTCTGGATTGGTACGGTATGGTGCACGGTTGGGTAATGATGCACCGGGAATTAAGTCAACTTGATGCTCAATCCCTCGAATAGGTGGTAATCCCGGTGGCACGTCTTGTGGAAAGACGTCAGCGAACTCCTACAAAATGTTAGTGATAGCAGGAGGCAAAGAGGAAGGCACGTCCTCGAATGAAAATAATGCCTCTTTGCACACAAAAGCATAGCAAACAGATTTGCTAAAATCTAAATCATCAATATCAGATTTGGTGGCAAGTAAACATGCACTTTTCAATTTAATTTTAGAAGCAACACTAGATGGTTTATTATTAGGCTGCATTTGTTGCTCAAATTCTTTTGCCACAATTTGATTTTCACTTTTATTTTTCTCCTATTTTTCTTTATTAGCTCTATTAATATCATCTTTCAAAATGGAATCAAGAGTCATAGGAAGCAAAGTAATATTTTTATCCTAATGAACAAGAGTATACTAATTGTTTCTACCATGGTGTACAAAATTATTACCAAATTGCCATGGTCTACCAAGTAATAAGGAACATGCTTGCATAGGTACCACATCACAATCAACATAATCAGCATATGTAGAGATACTAAAATGCACACGAACAGTACGTGTTACCTTAACCTTGCCGTTGTTGTTGAACCATTGGATGTAGTAAGGATGTGGATGTGGTCTTGTGGTAAGAGATAGCTTCTCCACCATCTCCATGCTAGCCAAGTTATTGCAGCTCCCTCCATCTATGATGACGCGAACAGAACGTTCCTTCACAACTCCCTTTGTATGGAACAAATTATGCCTCTGATTTTGCTCAGCTTGTGTAACCTGCACACTCAAAACACGTTGAGCAACTAAACATTCATACCTGTTAGCATCTTTAGCAGCCATGTATTGCGTCTCATGATCAAAATCCTCTCCACCGTGTTCTTCATGTGTAATAAGAGCCAAAGTCTCCTCATCATAGTCACTAGCGGACTCATACCCACCATCATCAGTAGCAATCATCACACTCTGAGATTGGCATTCTCTCCTAAAATGTCCTCTTCCCTTACAATGACGACAAATAATATCACTTGTGTGCCCTGTTGATGCCATGGAAGAAGAAGAGCTCTGCGTAGGTCCAGCAGGTGTGCTCTAGGCAGATAGTGGTGGTTGTGCCTGCTTTCTTGTATCACGGCTGGAGGTTGATACGTCTCCATCGTATCTACTTTTCCAAACACTTTTTCCCTTGTTTTGGACTCTAACTTGCATGATTTGAATGGAACTAACCCGGACTGACGCTGTTTTCAACAGAATTACCATGGTGTTATTTATGTGCAGAAACAAACATTCTCGGAATGACCTGAAACTTCACGGAGCAAATTTTTGGAAAATATAAAAAATACCTGCAAAAGATGAAGGCCAGGGGACCCACCACCTCTCCACGAGGGTGGGGGGAGCGCCCCCTACCTCGTGGGTCCCCTGATGCCTCTCCGACTCCAACTCCAACTCTATATATTGTGTTTCGGGGAGAAAAAAATCAGAGAGAAGAATTCATTGCGTTTTACGATACGGAGCCGCCGCCAAGCCCTAAAACCTCTCGGGAGGGCTGATCCGGAGTCGGTTCGGGGCTCCGGAGAGGGGAATCCGTCGCCATCGTCATCATCAACCATCCTCCATCACCAATTTCATGATACTCGCCGCCGTGCGTGAGTAATTCCATCGTAGGCTTGCTGGACAGTGATGGGTTGGATGGGATCTATCATGTAATTGAGTTAGTTTTGTTAGGGTTTGATCCCTAGTATCCACTATGTTCTGAGATTGATGTTGCTATGACTTTGCTATGCTTAATGCTTGTCACTAGGGCCCGAGTGCCATGATTTCAGATATGAACCTATTATGTTTTCATCAATATATGAGTGTTCTTGATCCTATCTTGCAAGTCTATAGTAACCTATTATGTGTTATGATCCGTTAACCCCGAAGTGACAATAATCGGGATACTTACCGGTGATGACCGTAGTTTGAGGAGTTCATGTATTCACTATGTGTTAATGCTTTGTTCCGGTACTCTATTAAAAGGAGGCCTTAATATCCCTTAGTTTCCGTAAGGACCCCGCTGCCACGGGAGGGTTGGACAAAAGATGTCATGCACGTTCTTTTCCATAAGCACGTATGACTATATTCGGAATACATGCCTACATTACATCAATGAACTGGAGCTAGTTCTGTGTCACCCTAGGTTATGACTGTTACATGATGAACCGCATCCGGCATGATTCTCCATCACCGATCCATTGCCTACGAGCTTTCCATATATTGTTCTTCGCTTATTTATTTTCCCGTTGCTATTGCTATCATCACTAAAAAATACCAAAAACATTACTTTTACTACTGTTACCTTTTGTTACCGTTACCACTACTATCATATTACTTTGCTACTAAATACTTTGCTGCAGATATTAAGTTTCCAGGTGTGGTTGAATTGACAACTCAGCTGCTAATACTTGAGAGTATTCTTTGGCTCCCCTTGTGTCGAATCAATAAATTTGGGTTGAATACTTTACCCTCGAAAACTGTTGCGATCCCCTATACTTGTGGGTTATCAAGACTATTTTCTGGCACCATTGCTGGGGAGCATAGCTCTATTCTTTGAGTCACTTGGGATATATATATATCTGCTTATCATTATGAAGAACTTGAGAGATCCAAAAACCAAGATCTATCCCTCAACTACGAGGGGAGGTAAGGAACTACCATCTAGCTCGGCACTTGATTCACCTTCTGTTTTGAGTAAGCTTGCGACACCTACACCTGCTTCTGCTATTCGTTCTGATATGGCGCATGTTATTGATGATGCTACTTCTGCTATGCATGATACTTATGATGAAACTACTTCTATGCCTGATACTATTGTGCCACTTGGTAAATTTCTTGATGAACAACTTGCTAGGGCTAGAGAGATTGAAAATATTGAATTTGATAATACTGATGAAAGTGATGATGAAGAATCACTTGTTATTCCTGAGGGTTATGTTTTTGATCAAGAAGCTTCTTTAGCTATTTTAGCTTGCAAAGATAGAAACGAACTTAAGAGGTTATTAGCTAAATGGAATAAGCAATCTCTAAATGCTAGAATGAAACCTGACCCCTGCTTTTGCTACTTCACCTATCTGTGTTACTGATAAGGATTATGAATTCTCTGTTGATCCTGATATAATTACTTTGGTTGAGTATGATCTTTTTCATGGCTATGAATCTGAAACTGTTGTGGCACATCTTACTAAATTAAATGATATAGCCACCCTGTTCACTAAAGATGAGAGAACTCGTTACTTTTATATCCTTAAAATATTCCCGTTCTCATTAAAGGGTGATGCTAAGACATGGTTTAATTCTCTTGATCCTGGTTGTGTGCGTAGTCCCCAGGATATGATTTATTACTTCTCTGCTAAATATTTCCCTACTCATAAGAAACAAGCTGCTTTAAGGGATATATATATTTTTGTGAAAATTTAAGAAGAGAGTCTCCCACAAGGTTGGGGGAGGCTTCTCCAATTACTTAAATCTTTGCCTGATCATCCTCTTAAGAAAAATGAAATACTTGATATCTTTTATAATGGACTAACCAATGCCTCTAGAGATTACCTAGATAGTTGTGCTGGTTCTGTTTTCAGGGAAAGAACACCGGATGAAGCTGAAATTCTATTGAATAATATGTTGACAAATGAAAATAATTGGACACCTCCAGAGCCAATTCCCGAGTTTATTCCTAAACCAACTCCGAAGAAGAGGGGTATTCTATTTCTCAGTCCTGAAGATATGCAAGAGGTAAAGAAATCTATGAAAGAAAAAGGTATTAAAGCTGAAGATGTTAAGAATTTACCTCCGATTGAAGAAATACATGGTCTTAATTTACCGCCTGTTGAAGAAACATATGATCTTAACCCATTACCTATTGAAGAAAATCATGGTCTTGATAACCCGACACACGTAGTAAAGGTAAATTCTCTCTATAGATATGATAAAGCTGAAATCCCACTTACTAAGTTTGCTAGCCCATGCTTAGATGAGTTTGATAAATTTATGGCTAAGCAAGAATATTTTAATGCTTATTTTGGTAGGCAATTGAAATACAATTCAAATATGCTTGAACACTTGGGTGATTATATGGCTAATGTCAAAGGTGAACTTAAACTTATTAGCAAACATGCTTCTATGGTTACCACTCAAGTAGAACAAGTACTTAAAGCTCAAAATGATTTGCTCAATGAATTGAATAGTAAGAATAATGATAATGCTGTTAGAGTTGTGACTAGAGGTGGTAGAATGACTCAGGAACCTTTGTATCCTGAAGGCCACCCTAAGAGAATTGAGAAAGATTCTGAGAGAAATAATATAGATGCACCTAGTCCTACTAAAAGGAAGAAAAAGAAAAATGATAGGACTTTGCATGCTTTTAGTGAACCTATTACTGAAACACCTGACACCCAAATGATATTTCTATTTCTGATGCTGAAACTCAATCTGGTAATGAACCTGAAACTAGTAATAATGTTACTGATAATGTTCATGATGATGCTCAACCTAGTAATGATAATGATGTAGAAATTGAACCTGCTGTTGATCTTGATAACCCACAATTAAAGAATCAACGTTATGATAAGAAAGACTTTGTTGCTAGGAAACATAGTAAAGAAAGAGAGCCTTGGGGTCAGAAACCCATGCCTTTTCCTCCCAAACCATCCAAGAAAAAGGATGATGATGATTTTGAGCGCTTTGCTGAAATGATTAGACCTATCTTTTTGAGTATGCGATTAACCGATATGCTTAAAATGAATCCTTATGCTAAGTATATGAAAGATATTGTTACTAATAAAAGAAAGATACCAGAAGCTGAAATTTCCACCATGCTTGCTAATTATACTTTTAAGGGTGGAATACCAAAGAAACTAGGAGATCCAGGAGTACACACTATACCATGCTCCATTAAAAGAAACCATGTTAAAACTGCTTTATGTGATCTTGGAGCCGGTGTTAGTGTTATGCCTCTCTCTTCATATCATAGACTTGATTTGAATAAGTTGACACCTACTGAAATATCTTTGCAAATGGCTGATAAATCAACTGCTATACCTGTCGGTATTTGTGAGGATGTGCCTGTTGTAGTTGCAAACGTTACTATTTTAACGGACTTTGTTATTCTTGATATTCCCAAGGACGATAGTATGTCTATTATTCTTGGAAGACCCTTTTTGAATACTGCAGGGGCTGTTATAGATTGCACTAAAGGCAATGTCACTTTTCATATTAATGGTAATGAGCATACGGTACACTTTCCGAGGAAACAACCTCAAGTCCACAGTATCAATTCTATTGGAAAAATTCCATCGATTATATTTGGAGGTTTTGAATTTCCTCTTCCTACTCTCAAGAAGAAATATGATATTCTTATTATTGGGGACGTGCATATCCCCATTGAGGTAACATAGTGTTATTCGAAATTTCTCCGGTTTCATGTTATTCGGAATGAGTTCGTTAACAAGACTTGATCAACTGTTAGTGGATTCCTTTTTGATGATCATGAGATGGATGAAACTAGAAGGCACAACCTTCTGTACCCCACTCTTACTTTCTGTTATTTATATTAAATAAAATAAAAATAAATATTTTTCTGTCTGTTATCTGATTATCCGTGCAATATAAAAATACCTCGAAAATAAAAGTTCTCCAAATGCCCTGAAATTTAAATATGATTTTTTCTAGAATATTTGAGAATATTTGGCACTAAGAACACAACAGGGGGTCAACCACCTACCCACGAGGGTGGAGGGCGCGCCCTACCCCCCTGGGTGCGCCCCTGTCTCGTGGGCCCACGGTGGCCCTCCTTCACTTATCCTTTCACCCACACACTCCTTCTTCCTCCCCCAAACACGAATATCCAGATCAAACCCGAGTCCAAGCTCGTTTTGCTGCCATTTTCGATCTCCTTGCTCAAAGCACCTCTCACAAAACTGCTTGGGGAGATTGTTCCTTAGTATGTGACTCCTCTATTGGTCCAATTAGTTTTTGTTCTAGTGCTTTATTCATTGAAAATTTTGGTTGCTTAGGTGACCCTGTTCTTGAGCTTGCATGTCAAATTTATATGGTCAAAAGTAGTTTTGATGCATGATATAGGCTCTAGGCACTTGTAGGAGTAGTTGCTATCAATATTATTGAGTTTGGTTTACTTTTATTTTGAAGTTACTAAAAATTTCAGAATTTTTCAGAAAATGATGAGGAGACTTTTGAGGGGCTCATCGAGCCAAAGCTTGAAGGAAAAGGCACCAAAGCCTAAGTATAATCTGCCTCGCACCGCGGAGGTTCGGGCGTGTGAATGGCCTTCCGATGATTTCTTGAGAGCAGTCGGGATTTATGAAGATTTTCATGAATTGGCTAAGAATGTAGGCCTCACCACTTTCCTCCATGACCAATGCGATCAGTATCTCTTACTCACAAATACCTTTGTGCAAAACTTTCATTTCCATTCTAGGAGCTCACCACATACGGTGGAGTTTTATCTATATGATGAGCATAAGGAGATGTCACTTTATGATTTTTGTCGGGTTTGTTTAGTCCCTTTTGAGGGCAAGACAGAGGAACCACATCGCGATGATGTGGACGGGTTTATTGATACTATCACTGTAGGGGAAATAAGGAAGGTTTCCGATGCACGAATCACTAGCATACATTTTCCTGTTTTACGCTATTTTGCATTATTTGCTAGTCGTTGTTTAATTGGTCGCGGAAACTGTGGAAACCTTAGTATCCCTGATATTATTATTTTGCTCCATGGTTTATACGGTAATAACTCTGTTAGTATGGGCGACATTATTGCTAAACGGTTAAGTCTGAACCGTACCAAGGGCCCCATCTTTGGAGGCATCTATGCTTCACGCCTAGCTGCACATTTTAACATACCTATTAGACATTATGAGAAGTAAGAAAAGGTGCTGCCTCGTGTTTATCTAGATTATAAAAGTATGGTGGCACATGATTTTATTGTTAAGAATAGGGAAGGAGAGCTTAAATACCAATTGTTCTTTAATAAACATCATCCTGAGACTATTACCCTGCCTGCTCCTTCTTTGTTTGATTTATCTATAGGCTAGTACCTTGTTCCGTTAAAGGCTATTCACGCCTATCGGAACGCTGCACCAGCATGGAGCCAGAGCCGGAACCACAAGTTGATCCTCCACGATAGTCCAATTATCAGGGGGATCCGGAGATGATTGTCAGCCAGTGGCAATCAGAGTCTTCCTCTTCTTCATCTCAGTACGACCCCAACTACTATTATGGATATCCTCCAGGACAGCCGTGGCCATAGACCAACTTAGGCCAAAAGCCTAAGCTTGGGGGAGTACGTATTTCCCACCGACATTACATTTATGTTCACACACTCATTGCTAGATGTCTGTGCTCATACTTTTTCATTGTATCATCCATGCTAGTTTATTTTCCTTTTTATGCTTTCTTCTTGTGTGTTTAATAAACCTTCAGAAAAACCAAAAAAAATAGTTGTAGCTTTTAGTTAGTTTAATTTCCATGCTTGTAGTAGTAATTAAAAAGAAAAACCCAAAAATATTTCCTATTCTTCTTTTGCTTGTTGGGAGCTTTCCCGTGTAAATAGTTTTATTTCTTTTCTTTTCTTTGGGGGTCGATATGAGAAGACCATAATTAAATTGTTGAAGTGGCTCTTATATACATTATTGTTGATCTGACAAAAGAGCCCATATTGCCTTGTCTTCTCCTGTTTATTGAATGCTTGCAGATTCCAGCTTAGTCCAATGCACGTGCACTATTATTATTATTCACACTATTCGGTCGTGCAATTGAAAGGCAATTATGACGATATATGATGGACTGACTGAGATAAGAAAAGCTGGTATGAACTCGACCTCTTTTGTTTTTGTAAATATGATTAGTTCATCGTTCCTGATTCAGCCTATTATGAATAAACATGTTTGCAATGACAACTAGAGATCATAGTTTCTTGTGCCATGCTTGATTAGCTATGAGTTATAATGGTTTACCTTGCGTTCCAACATGCTATTAAAATGGTTGTGATGTGGTATGATAGGGTGGTATCCTCCTCTGAATGATTTAAGTGACTTGACTTGTGGCATGTTCACGATGATATTTATGTTCATGGTAGATTATATCCTACTCATGCTTGCATTCGGTGTTGATTAATTTTAATGCATGCTCATGACTGTTGTCGCTCTCTAGCTGGTCGCTTCCCAGTCTTTTGCTAGCCTTCACCTGTACTAAGAGGGAATACTGCTTGTGCATCCAATCCCTTAAACCCCAAAGTTATTCCACAAGAGTCCACTATACCTACCTATATACGGTATCTACCTGCCGTTCCGAGTAAATTTGTATGTGCCAAACTCTAAACCTTTAAATAAATATCATGTTTTGTATGCTCGAATAGCTCATGTATCAACTAGGGCTGTCTGTATCTTCCATGTTAGGCGGGTTATTCTCAAGAAAGGAGTGGACTCCGCTCCTCACTCACGAGAGAAATGGCTGGTCACCGGGATGCCCAGTCCCATGCTTTATGCAAACTAAATCAAAATAATTGCAAACAAAACTTCCCCTGGGACTATTGTTAGTTGGAGGCACTCGTTGTTTCAAGCAAGCCATGGATTGATGCTTGTTGGTGGAAGGGGGAGTATAAACTTTACCATTCTGTTTGGGAACCGCCTATAATGTGTGTAGCATGGAAGATATCGCCATCTCTTGGTTGTTATGTTGACAATGAAAGTATACCGCTCAAAACATTATTCACCTCTGTTTCAAAACCGAGCTCTGGCACCTCTACAAATCCCTGCTCCCCTCTGCGAAGGGCATATCTATTTACTTTTATGCTGAGTCATCATCCTCTTATTAAAAAGCACCAGTTGGAGAGCACCACTGTCATTTGCATTCATTACTGTTAGTTTACATCGAGTATGACTTGACTGGATCTCTTTTACCATGAATTACAATGTCTAGTCTGTCCTTAGTCTTTAAAGGTGCTCTGCATTTATGTTTTGCGGTCTCAGAAAGGGCTAGCGAGATACCAATCTTGTTATATCATATTATGATTGTTTTGAGAAAGTGTTGTCATCCGAGATTTATTATTATTGCTCGCTAGTTGATTATGCTATTGAGATGAGTAAACTTGAGACCTGAGCGTTATTGTGAATGTGGTTAGTTATAATCTTTGCTGAAAACTTGAATGCTGGCTTTACATATTTACAACAACAAGAGCAAAAGAGTTTGTAAAAGTTTTTCTTTATCACTTTCAGTTTGTCAACTGAATTGCTTGAGGACAAGCAAAGGTTTAAGCTTGGGGGAGTTGATACGTCTCTGTCGTATCTACTTTTCCAAACACGTTTGCCTTTGTTTTGGACTCTAACTTGCATGATTTGAATGGAACTAACCCGGACTGACGCTGTTTTCAGCAGAATTGCCATGGTGTTATTTATGTGCAGAAACAAACGTTCTCGGAATGACCTGAAAGTTCACGGAGCAACTTTTTGGAAAATATAAAAAATATCTGCAAAAGATGAAGGCCAGGGGACCCACCACCTCTCCACGAGGGTGCGGGGCGCGCCCCCTACCTCGTGGGCCCCCTGGTGCCTCTCTGACTCCAACTCCAACTCTATATATTGTGTTTCGGGGAGAAAAAAATCAGAGAGAAGAATTCATCGCGTTTTACGATACGGAGCCGCCACCAAGCCCTAAAACCTCTCGGGAGGGCTGATCTGGAGTCCGTTCGGGGCTCCGAAGAGGGGAATCCGTCACCATCATCATCATCAACCATCCTCCATCACCAATTTCATGATGCTCACCGCCGTGCGTGAGTAATTCCATCGTAGGCTTGCTGGACGGTGATGGGTTGGATGGGATCTATCATGTAATCGAGTTAGTTTTGTTAGGGTTTAATCCCTAGTATCCACTATATTCTGAGATTGATGTTGCTATGACTTTGCTATGCTTAATGCTTGTCACTAGGGCCCGAGTGCCATGATTTCAGATCTGAACCTATTATGTTTTCATCAATATATGAGTGTTCTTGATCCTATCTTGCAAGTCTATAGTCACCTATTATGTGTTATGATCCGTTAACCCCGAAGTGACAATAATTGGGATACTTACCGGTGATGACCGTAGTTTGAGGACTTCATGTATTCACTATGTGTTAATGCTTTGTTCCAGTACTCTATTAAAAGGAGGCCTTAATATCCCTTAGTTTCCGTGAGGACCCCGCTGCCACGGGAAGGTAGGACAAAAGATGCCATGCAAGTTCTTTTCCATAAGCACGTATGACTATATTCGGAATACATGCCTACATTACATCAATGAACTGGAGCTAGTTCTGTGTCACCCTAGGTTATGACTGTTACATGATGAACCGCATCTGGCATAATTCTCCATCATCGATCCATTGCCTATGAGCTTTCCATATATTGTTCTTCGCTTATTAACTTTCCCGTTGCTATTGCTATCATCACTACAAAATACCAAAAACATTACTTTTACTACTGTTACCTTTTGTTACCGCTACCACTACTATCATATTACTTTGCTACTAAATACTTTGCTGCATATATTAAGTTTCCAGGTGTGGTTGAATTGACAACTCAGTTGCTAATACTTGAGAGTATTCTTTGGCTCCCCTTGTGTTGAATCAATAAATTTGGGTTGAATACTTTACCCTCGAAAACTGTTGTGATCCCCTATACTTGTGGGTTATCATAGGTGGCACGCGATGGAGGTGCTGGTGGAGTGGAAGTAGAGGATGCACGTGGTGTCCATGAGAAAGATCGACCTGCAGAAAAGTTAGTTCGCGCCAATGCCTCTCGATCCCGCACTTCACGTTCAGCTTTACAAGCAAGATGGAATAAACGAGTGCTATTAGTATACTCCTTATACTCTAGAATGGTCTGAATCTCTCTATTTAATCCACCCATAAAACCTGCAAGCATAGCTTCATTCTCCCCAACAATACCACATCTAATCATGCTAGTTTGTAATTCCTGATAATATTCTTCTACATAATTTTTTCCTTGTCTTAAATGCTACAATTTTTGAAGTAATTCACGTTGATAATATGGTGGAACCCAACGAGTACGCATAGCAGTTTTCAACACAGCCCAAGTAGCTGGAATAGGATATAATCTACAATGTTCAGACCACCAAACACATGCAAAGCTAGTGAAAGCACAAACAGCAGCAGGAACACGTCTCTCCTCAGGATATTGTAAACATGTAAATCGTTGTTCAGTTTCTAACTCCCAAGTAAGATATATATCGGGAACATATCTACCCTCAAATGGTGAAATATTCAATTTTAGTTTAGGAAGATGGTCATGTACCTCAGGTGGTGGTGCAGCCCTACCGCTGCGATGATATGCATGAGGACGACCTGGTGGTGGTGGTGCTGGTGGTTGCACGTAGTTCTGATTTTGGTCAACCTCATCCTCGTAATGGTCCTCCACCTCTGCAGTAGCAGCAGGAGCGGCAGAAGCATCAACAGTGACACCAGAGTTTTTCCCAGGGTCAATGGGAACACGTTGCGCTCGTCCCACTTGATTTTGAAAGCGACATTGTTGTTGTTGTTGTAGAGGTGCGTTAGGGGCAGCCGGTGATGGTGGTGGAAGATGCGCGAGAAATTCATTAAACTTGTTATCGAGCTTTGTTTCGAACGTCTTCTCCATGCCATCTATCTTCTCCATGGCCTCTTCAAATCTGTTTAGCACATCTTGCACCTGTCCACTCATCATTTACTGAAATTGATCATGCAACTCCTTATTCGTCATGTTCTCCCAGTCAGTCTCGTCGGCTTGTGATCCTGCCATGGTTAGCAGCAATAGAAACACACAAGAATATGATCCAACAGACTACTAACAAGAGGTGGTGGTGGATGTCACAAATCCTTCAAGCAAATCTCAAATTCTTACCAGTTCTTACCCAGCAGCAGGCGGTGATCGGCAACCGTCGTAGTCAAAACTCTCAAAGCTTGGATAGAGCGATTACCACGGAGAGTCAAACGCACGACGTAGACGTATGTGGAGCTGGGAAGGCTTATAATATGGTAGCAAAAAGGGTCAGCAATAATCAATTCAGATATGCAAAGTTGAATAAACGCTCAAAGACGGTACTGTGCTGGTCCTAGGCTAGACTGTGCTAGAGATGCGAGCCTAGAACACTAACAAAATCACGACGGTGCACGTAGACAAGGGAGGAGCATGCTCTGATTTTTTTTCTTTTTTTTCACTTTTTTTCCTCTTTTTTTTGCTCTGCAACAATTTTTTTCGAAAAAGTCTACAAATGGTCTAAAAACTGCCTAGCCAGAATTTTCCAGACTTAGTTTTTTTTTGAGTTTGGAACTATTTTTCTTCTCCGGGTAGCACGGAATCTCAGGAGTACTACTCTGTCACGACTCGAAGAATCGCGTGATCTGGAAATTGAAAACCAAGCAACAATTACTGGACTCTGACTAGGACTGGTGGCAGAGATGAATCTGGTGGAATCTCGGACTGGTGGCGGCGATGGATCTGGTGGAAATCGGACTGGTGGTGGATATATGTTGCAGGTGGACTCGGATTGGCATGATGGCGGCGGATATGTGGTGGCATATATGGACTCGGATTCGTGGTGAATATGTGGTGGTGAATATGGCAGCGACGACGAAGTTGGTGTGGTGGTGGTATATGGCAACAGCGATGATGATGATGCGGTGGTGATATATGGCAGCGGCGACGTGACAACCTGTGAACAGAACTCGAAACTCTAAAGGACTAGACGCTAAGACCAGCAACTTGACACGATGATGCAACCGCAAATTCAGCAAAGCAAATACAGAAAAGATTATGCAAAGGCTCAGATTGGTTCGGATAGGATGAACTAACCCTAATTTTTTTGGGCTTTTTCGTGGACTATAGGTACGAAGAACAGACTCGATCTAAACTACGAAAAACTGTAAAATCTCACCGAGCAACCTGGAAATCTGATACCACTTGATAGAGGCAAAGGTGCCCCGTCTTTCGATGAGAAGATGGCTATCGTTCTGAAGGAAGTCGACTTCGACGATCTGACTACGAACGTGCGAGGACGTCACGCCTTAGCAATCGCTGAACCAACTCCTAGAGGTTATTGACCACGCCGGAGCACGATCAACCTAACCACAAAGGTTTGTTTCCTGCAGGCAAACAAAGAACGAGCAAGAAAGTGAGATTGCAATCTGGATACTGCGAATATAAGATGAAAGCTTTATTGATCAAGGTGGGGTTCTGTGACGCCTTTGTCTCGTCGTTGAACACAAACAAAGTACGCGAAGTTGCCGCTATGGCGAACTTTAATCTAAACAAAACCCAAAGTCTAAACGATGACCTAAGGGCTGTATATGTGGAGGAAGAGGGGGGGGGGGATTTCGTGGCCCTTGGAGGAGGGGTCCGAAACCAACCCTAAATCTTGTTTCCCCACACATACAGACTCTAAAAACAGCCTATACTTAAGTATTTCGAAAATACATGGGCCTGGCCCAATAATAAGGTAACGCAGCACCTAAAATAGCCTCTGGACGAAATTTATGAGGTGGCATCTTGAATATTTCGTCCATGGCTTCATGCACTCCTTATGGTGGCTTCAAAATCCTGAAATCATCACTTCTAACTCCGTTCTTGATCCCCTTGCGCCTGCCATCATCTCCATGCTTGAGCTTGCTCCAAGGTTCATCTTTCTTGTCCAATCTAGGCCCTTCATTTGTAAGCAAAACAAATGTATCCAATTTAGGCAGCATCATATTCTCATGAACATTAGAATCGTTACCAAGAAACGAGAGTACCTGATAATTCAATTGGCGTGCGCGAGCTCTAGTAATTGGTTCAGTATGTATAGCAGCAGGGGTTGTGGGTGTAACAATGTATTGATGTCCTCATCATCCTCCCCTCCTTGAAATGAAGTCGTCCTCGACGAAAGTTCATCATCCTCACCCAAATAAGGCTTCAAATCTGCAATGTTAAAAGTGGGACTAACCCCAAAATCTACAGGCAGCTCAAGTTTATATGCATTATCATTTATTTTCTCTAACACCTTAAAAGGACCATCAGCATGTTGCATTAGCTTTGATTTGCGCAAATTAGGAAATATATCCTTACGCAAATGTAACCAAACAAGATCTCTAGGTGCAAACACAACATGTTTTCTACCCTTATCTCCAGCAAGTTTATATTTAGCATTCATACGCTCAATGTTTTCCTTAGTTAACTCATGCATTTTTAAAATCAATTCAGCACGTTCTTTAGCATCAAAATTAACCTTCTCCGAAGATGGAAGAGGCAAAAAATCAATAGGTGCACGAGGTAGGAAACCATACACAATTTCAAAAGGGCACATCTTAGAAGTAGAATGCAATGAACGATTATAAGAAAATTCAATATGAGGCAAGCATTCTTCCCACATTTTCTTGTTATTCTTCAAAACAACCCTAAGCATAGTAGACAATGTTCTATTGACTACTTCAGTTTGTCCATCAGTTTGGGGTGACAAGTAGTACTAAAAAGCAGTTTAGTCCCCAACTTAGCCCATAAACATTTCCAAAAGTGGCTAAGAAATTTAGTATCACAATCTGAAACAATAGTATTTGGCACACCATGCAAGCGAATAATTTCACGAAAGAGCAAATCAGCAACATTAACAGCATCATCGCTTTTATGACATGGTATAAAGTGTGCCATTTTCGAGAATCTATTCACGACAACAAATATGCTATCCTTCCCCTTATTTGTTCAAGGTAAACCTAAAACAAAGTCCATAGATATATCCTCCGAAGGAACACTAGGTACAGGCAAAGGCATATATAAACCATGAGGATTGAGTCGTGACTTAGCTTTTTGACATGTAGTGCAGCGAGCAACAAAACGCTCAACGTCTCGTCTCATCTTTGGCCAAAAGAAGTGTGTAGCAAGTATATCCTCCGTCTTCTTGATGCCAAAGTGTCCCATTAAACCTCCTCCATGCGCCTCCTGCAACAACAAAAGATGAACGGAGCTAGCTGGAATGCATAGCTTGTTAGCACGAAACACAAATCCATCATTAAGAACGAACTTGTTCCAAGTTCTCCCTTCCTTACAATTCTGCAATACATCTTTAAATTCAGCATCATGCACATATTGATCTTTGATGGTCTCCAAACCAAATATTTTAAAGTCAAGTTGTGAAAGCATAGTATAACGACGAGACAATGCATCAGCAATGACATTTTCTTTACCCTTCTTGTGTTTAATGACATAAGGAAAAGTCTCAATGAATTCAACCCATTTAGCATGTCTACGGTTCAGTTTTGCTTGACTTTTTATGTGTTTCAAAGATTCATGATCAGAATGTATAAAAAATTCCTTGGGCCATAAATAATGTTGCCATGTTTCTAAGGTCCTAACAAGAGCATATAATTCTTTATCATAAGTAGAATAGTTCAGACTAGGCCCACTCAATTTTTCAGAAAAGTATGCAACAGGTTTGCCATCTTGTAATAACACACCTCCTAATCCAATTCCACTAGCATCACATTCAAGCTCAAAAGTCTTATTAAAATCAGGAAGTTGGAGTAAAGGAGCATGTGTCAACTTATCTTTCAATACCGTGAAGGCTTCTTCCTATGCGGTAGCCCAAACAAAAGGCACATCCTTCTTTGTAAGCTCGTTGAGACGTGCAGCAATGGTGCTGAAATCTCTCACAAAACGCCTAGAGAAACTAGCAAGGCCAAGGAAACTCCTCACTTGTGTGACCGTTTTGGGCTGCGGCCAACTCTCAATAGCTTCAATCTTGGCTTTATGAACTTCAATTCCCTATGGAGTAACAACATATCCAAGAAAAGATACTTGGTCGGTGCAAAAGGTGCACTTTCCAAGGTTACCAAACAAACGTGCATCACGTAGAGAAATAAAAACAGCACGTAAATGTTCCAAATGTTCCTCCAAAGATTTGCTATAAATGAATATGTCATCAAAGTAAACTACCACAAATCGTCCAACGAAAGCACGTAAAACTTCATTCATTAATCTCATGAAAGTACTAGGTGCATTGGTTAACCCAAAAGGCATGACTAACCACTCATATAATCCAAACTTAGTTTTAAATGTTGTTTTCCATTCATCTCCCAATTTCATACGAATTTAATGGTATCCACTACGCAAATCAACTTTGGAGAATATTGTAGAGCCACTCAATTCATCAAGCATATCATCTAGCCTAGGAATAGGATGACGATAACGAATAGTAATAGTATTAATGCCTCTACAATCAATGCACATACGCGACGTACCATCCTTTTTCGGCACTAAAATGATAGGAACAACACAAGGACTAAGAGATTCGCGTATATAACCTTTGTCGAGCAGTTCTTGTACTTGACGCACAATCTCCTTCGTCTCCCCTGGATTGGTACAGTATGGTGCACGGTTGGGTAATGATGCACCGGGAATTAAGTCAACTTGATGCTCAATCCCTCGAATAGGTGGTAATCCCAGTGGCACGTCTTGTGGAAAGACGTCAGCAAACTCCTGCAAAATGTTAGTGACAGCAGGAGGCAAAGAGGAAGGCACGTCCTCGAATGAAAATAATGCCTCTTTGCACACAAAAGCATAGCAAACAGATTTGCTAAAATCTAAATCATCAATATCAGATTTGGTGGCAAGTAAACATGCACTTTTCAATTTAATTTCAGAAGCAACACTAGATGGTTTATTTTTAGGCTGCATTTGTTGCTCAAATTCTTTTGCCACAATCTAATTTTCAATTTTATTTTTCTCCTATTTTGCTTCATTAGCTCTATTAATATCATCTTTCAAAATGGAATCAAGAGTCATAGGAAGCAAAGTAATATTTTTATCCTGATGAACAAGAGTATACTAATTGTTTCTACCATGGTGTACACAATTATTACCAAATTGCCATGGTCTACCAAGTAATAAGGAACATGCTTGCATAGGTACCACATCACAATCAACATAATCAGCATATGTAGAGATACTAAAATGCACACGAACAGTACGTGTTACCTTAACCTTGCCGTTGTTGTTGAACCATTGGATGTAGTAAGGATGTGGATGTGGTTTTGTGGTAAGAGATAGCTTCTCCACCATCTCCATGCTAGCCAAGTTATTGCAGCTCCCTCCATCTATGATGACGCGAACAGAACGTTCCTTCACAACTCCCTTTGTATGGAACAAATTATGCCTCTGATTTTGCTCAGCTTGTGTAACCTGCATAAGCAACACACGTTGAGCAACTAAACATTCATACCTGTCAGCATCTTCAGCAGCCATGTATTGCGTCTCATGATCAAAATCGTCTCCACCGTGTTCTTCATGTGTAATAAGAGCCAAAGTCTCCTCATCATAGTCACTAGCGGACTCATACCCACCATCCTCAGTAGCAATCATCACACGCTGAGATTGGCATTCTCTCGTAAAATTTCCTCTTCCCTTACAACGACAACAAATAATATCACTTGTGTGCCCTGTTGATGCCATGAAAGAAGAAGAGCTCTGCGCAGGTCCGACAGGTGTGCTCTTGGCAGATAGTGGTGGTTGTGCCTCCTTTCTTGTATCACGGCTGGAGGTTGATACGTCTCCGTCGTATCTACTTTTCCGAACACTTTTGCTCTTGTTTTGGACTCTAACTTGAATGATTTGAATGGAACTAACCTGGACTGACACTGTTTTCAGCAGAATTACCATGGTGTTATTTATGTGCAGAAACAAACGTTCTCGGAATGATGTGAAACTTCACAGAGAAAATTTTTGGAAAATGTGAAAAATACCTGCAAAAGATGAAGGCCAGGGGACCCACCACCTCTCCACGAGGGTGGGGGGCGCGCCCCCTACCTCGTGGGCCCCCCTAGTGCCTCTCCGACTCCAACTCCAACTCTATATATTGTGTTTCGGGGAGAAAAAAATCAGAGAGAAGAATTCATCGCGTTTTACGATACGGAGCCGCCACCAAGCCCTAAAACCTCTCGAGAGGGCTGATCTGGAGTCCGTTCGGGGCTCCGGAGAGGGGAATCCGTCGCCATCGTCATCATCAACCATCCTCCATCACCAATTTCATGATGCTCACCGCCGTGCGTGAGTAATTCATCGTAGGCTTGCTGGACGGTGATGGGTTGGATGGGATCTATCATGTAATCGAGTTAGTTTTGTTAGGGTTTGATCCCTAGTATCCACTATGTTCTGAGATTGATGTTGCTATGACTTTGCTATGCTTAATGCTTGTCACTAAGGCCCGAGTGCCATGATTTCAGATCTAACCCTATTACGTTTTCATCAATATATGAGTGTTCTTGATCCTATCTTGCAAGTCTATAGTCACCTATTATGTGTTATGATCCATTAATATCCCTTAGTTTCCAATAGGACCCCGCTGCCACGGGAGTGTAGGACAAAAGATGTCATGCAAGTTCTTTTCCATAAGCACGTATGACTATATTCGGAATACATGCCTACATTACATTGATGAATTGGAGCTAGTTTTGTGTCACCATAGGTTATGACTGTTACATGATGAACCGCATCCGGCATAATTCTCTATCACCGATCCATTGCCTACGATCTTTCCATATATTGTTCTTCGCTTATTTACTTTTCCGTTGCTATTGTTATCATCACTATAAAACCCAAAAATATTAATTTTGCTACTGTTACCTTTTACTACCGTTACCACTACTATCATATTACTTTGCTACTAAATACCTTGCTGCAGATATTAAGTTTCCAGGTTTGGTTGAATTGACAACTCAGCTGCTAATACTTGAGAATATTCTTTGGCTCCCCTTGTGTCGAGTCAATAAATTTGGGTTGAATACTCTACCCTCGAAAACTGTTGCGATCCCCTATACTTGTGGGTTATCAAGACTATTTTCTGGCGCCGTTGCCAGGGAGCATAGCTCTATTTTTTGAGTCACTTGGGATTTATATCTGCTTATCATTATGAAGAACTTGAAAGATCCAAGAACCAAGATTTATCCCTCAACTATGAGGAGAGGTAAGGAACTGCCATCTAGCTCTGCACTTGATTCATTTTCTGTTTTGAGTAAACTTGTGACACCTACACCTGCTATTCATTCTGATATGTCGCATGTTATTGATGATGCCACTTCTGCTTTGCATGATACTTATGATGAAACTACTTCTTTGCTTGATAATACTTTGCCACTTGGTGAATTTCTTAATGAACAACTTGCTAGGGCTAGAGGGAATGAAATTATTGAAACTGATAATATTGATGAAAGTGATGATGAAGATTCTCCCCCTAGATATGAATTACCTGTTGTGCTTGAGGGCTATGTTATGGATGAAGAAACTGCTAGAGATTTTATTGCTTGCAATGATAGGAGTGATCTTAAGAAATTATTAGCTAAGCTGAAACAAAAAACTTTGAATGCTAGAATGAAATATGATCCTGCTTATGCTACTTCACCTATCTTTGTTACTAATAAGGATTATGATTTCTCTGTTGATCCCGAGATAATTACTTTGGTTGAATCTGATCCTTTCTATGGCTATGAATCTGAAACTGTTGTGGCACATCTTACTAAATTAAATGATATAGCCACCCTGTTCACTAATGATGAGGAAACTCGCTGCTATTATATCCTTAAGATATTTCCGTTCTCATTAAAGGGTGATGCTAAGATATGATTTAATTCTCTTGATCCTAGTTGTGTGCGTAGTCCCCAGGATAAGATTTATTACTTCTCTGCTAAATAATTCCCTGCTCATAAGAAACAAGCTGCTTTAAGGGAAATATATAATTTTGTGCAAATTGAAGAAGAGAGTTTCCCGCAAGCTTGGGGGAGGCTTCTCCAATTACTTAATGCTTTGCCTGATCATCCTCTTAAGAAAAATGAAATACTTGATATCTTTTATAATGGACTAACCGATGCTTCTAGAGACCACCTGGATAGTTGTGCTGGTTGTGTTTTCAGGGAAAGAACACCAGATGAAGCTAAAATTTTATTGAATAATATGTTGACCAATGAAAATAATTGGACACTTCCTGATCCAATTCCTGAGCCAACTCCGAAGAAAAGGGGTATTCTATTTTTTAGTCCTGAAGATATGCAAGAGGCAAGAAAATCTATGAAAAAAAGGTATTAAAGCTGAAGATGTTAAGAATTTACCTCCTATTGAAGAAATACATAGTCTTAATTTACCGCCTGTTGAAGAAACACACGGTCTTGATAACCCGATACGGGTAGTAAAGGTAAATTCTCTCTATAGATATGATAAAGCTAAAATACCATTTACTAAGTTTGCTTGCCCATGCTTGGATGGGTTTGATGACTTTATGGTTAAACAAGAAAACTTCAATGCTTATGTTGGTAGACAATTGAAACACAATGTTGATATGCTTGAACACTTGGGTGATTATATGGCTGATAAGTCTCCAACGTATCTATAATTTTTTATTGTTCCATGCTATATTATATTCTTTTTTGGATATTATTGGGCTTTATTCTACACTTTTATATTATTTTTGGGACTAACCTATTAACCGGAGGCCCAGCCCAGAATTGCTATTTTTTTTGCCTATTTTAGGGTTTCGAAGAAAAGGAATATCAAACGGAGTCCAAACGGAATGAAACCTTTGGGAACGTGATTTTCGGAACGAACATGATCCAGAGGACTTGGACCCTACGTCAAGAAATCAATCAGGAGGCCACGAGGTAGGGGGCGCGCCTACCCCCCAGGCGCGGCCTCCACCCTCGTGGCCCCCCTGTTGCTCCACCGACGTACTCCTTCCTCCTATATATACCTACGTAACCCCAAACTACCATATACGGAACCAAAACCCTAATTCCACCGCCGTAACTTTCTGTATCCACGAGATCCCATCTTACGGCCTGTTCTGGAGCTCCGCCGGAGGGGGCATCGATCACACAGGGCTTCTACATCAACACCATAGCCCTTCCGATGAAGTGTGAGTAGTTTACCTCAGACCTACGGGTCCATAGTTATTAGCTAGATGGCTTCTTCTCTCTTTTTGGATCTCAATACAAAGTTCCCCCTGTCTTGGGGAGATCTATTCTATGTAATCTTCTTTTGCGGTGTGTTTGTTGAGACCGATGAATTGTGGGTTTATGATCAAGTTTATCTATGAACAATACTTGAATCTTCTCTGAATTATTTTATGTATGATTGGTTATCTTTGCAAGTCTCTTCGAATTATCAGTTTGGTTTGGCCTACTAGATTGATCTTTCTTGCAATGGGAGAAGTGCTTAGCTTTGGGTTCAATCTTGCGGTGTCCTTTCCGAGTGACAGTAGGGGCAGCAAGGCACGTATTGTATTGTTGCCATCGAGGATAACAAGATGGGGTTTATTTCATATTGCATGAGTTTATCCCTCTACATCATGTCATCTTGCTTAAAGCGTTACTCTGTTCTCTTGAACTTAATACTCTAGATGCATGCTAGATAGCGGTCGATGTGTGGAGTAATAGTAGTAGATGCAGGCAGGAGTCGGTTTACTTGTCTCACACGTGATGCCTATATACATGATCATACCTAGATATTCTCATAATTATGCTCAATTTTGTCAATTGCTCAACAGTAATTTGTTTACCCGCCATGAATACTTATTCTCTTGAGAGAAGCCACTAGTGAAACCTATGGCCCCCGGGTCTATCTTCCATCATATTAATCTTCCATTACTTAGTTATTTTTATTGCCTTTTATTTTACTTTGCATCTTTATCATAAAAATACCAAAAATATTATCTTATCATATCTATCAGATCTCACTCTCGTAAGTGACCGTGTAGGGATTAACAACCCCTTATCGCGTTGGTTGCGAGGATTTATTTGTTTGTGTAGGTATGAGGGACTCGTGCGTGGCCTCCTACTGGATTGATAACTTGGTTCTCAAAAACTGAGGGAAATACTTACGCTACTCTGCTGCATCACCCTTTCCTCTTCAAGGGAAAACCAACGCAAGTGCTTAAGAGGTAGCAAGAAGGATTTCTGGCGCCATTGCCGGGGAGGTCTATGCAAAAGTCAACATACCAAGTACCCATCACAACCCTTATCTCCCGCATTACATTATTTTCCATTTGCCTCTCGTTTTCCTCTCCCTCACTTCACCCTTGCTGTTTTATTCGCCCTCTCTCTTTCTCTCTTTGCCTCTTTTTTGCCCGTTCCTCGTTTGCTTGTGTATTGAATTGCTTGCTTGTCACGATGGCTCAAGATAACACTAAATTGTGTGACTTTACCAATACCAACAACAATGATTTTATTAGCACTCCGATTGCTCCCCTTACCGATGTTGAATCTTGTGAAATTAATGTTGCCTCGCTGAATCTTGTCATGAAAGATCCGTTTTCCGGCCTTCCTAGTGAAGATGCCGCTACCCATCTAAATAGCTTCGTTGATTTGTGTGATATGCAAAAGAAGAAAGATGTGGATAATGATATTGTTAAATTGAAGCTATTTCCTTTTTCGCTTAGAGATCGTGCTAAAGCTTGGTTTTCGTCTTTGCCTAAAAATAGTATTGATTCGTGGAATAAGTACAAAGATGCTTTTATCTCTAAGTATTTTCCTCCCGCTAAGATCATCTCTCTTAGAAATGATATTATGAATTTTAAGCAACTTGATCATGAACATGTTGCACAAGCTTGGGAGAGGATGAAATTAATGATACATAATTGCCCTACGCATGGTTTGAATTTGTGGATGATTATACAAAAAATTTATGCCGGATTGAATTTTGCTTCTAGAAATCTTTTAGATTCGGCCGCAGGAGGCACTTTTATGAAAATCACTTTAGGAAAAGCTACTAAACTCCTAGATAATATTATGGTTAATTATTCTGCACACTGAAAGATCTACTAATAAGAAAGTGCAAGCGATAGAAGAAATTAATGTTTTGAGTGAAAAGATGGATGAGCTTGTGAAATTATTTGCTAATAAAAGTGTTTCTTCTGATCCTAATGATATGCCTTTGTCTACTTTGATTGAGAATAATAACGAATCGATGGATGTGAATTTTGTTGGTAGGAATAATTTTGGTACCAACGCATATAAAGGAAACTTTAGCCCTAGGTCGTATCCTAGTAATTCCTCTAATAATTATGGTAATTCCTACAACAATTCTTATGGAAATTATAATAAGATGCCCTCTGATTTTGAATCTAATATTAAAGAGTTTATTACTTCGCAAAAGAATTTCAATGCTTTGATTTAAGAAAAATTGCTTAAGATTGATGAGTTGGCTAGGAACGTTGATAGAATTTCTCTTGATGTTGATTCTTTGAAACTTAGATCTATTCCACCTAAGCATGATATCAATGAGTCTCTCAAAGCCATGAGAATTTCCATTGATGAGTGCAAAGAAAGAACCGCTAGGATGCGGGCTAAGAAAGATTGCTTTATAAAAGCGTGTTCTTCTAGTTTCCATGATAATAAAGATGAAGATCTAAAAGTTATTGACGTGTCCCCTATTAAATCTTTGTTTTGCAATATGAATCTTGATAATAATGGGACTGAATATGATCCACCTTCACCTAGATGGCGTTCCAAGAATTCGGAGTCTTTAGATCTTGATGCTAAAATTGTTAAAAGTAGGATTGAAGAAGTCAAAACTTTAAATATTAATGAACCCACTATTTTGGATTTCAAGGAATTTAATTATGACAATTGCTCTTTGATAGATTGTATTTCCTTGTTGCAATCCGTGCTAAATTCTCCTCATGCTTATAGTCAAAATAAAGCTTTTACTAAACATATCGTTGATGCTTTGATGCAATCTTATGAAGAAAAACTTGAGTTGGAAGTTTCTATCCCTAGAAAACTTTATGATGAGTAGGAACCTACTATTAACATTAAAATTAAATATCATGAATTCTATGCTTTGTGTGATTTGGGTGCTAGTGTTTCCACGATTCCAAAGACTTTGTGTGATTTGTTAGGTTTCCGTGATTCTGATGATTGCTCTTTAAATTTGCACCTTGCAGATTCCACTATTAAGAAACCTATGGGAAGAATTAATGATGTTCTTATTGTTGCAAATAGGAATTATGTGCCCATAGATTTTATTGTTCTTGACATAGATTGCAATCCTTCATGTCCTCTTATTCTTGGTAGACCTTTCCTTAGAACGATTGGTGCAATTATTGATATGAAGGAAGGGAATATTAGATTCCAATTTCCGTTAAGGAAAGGCATGGAAAACTTCCCTAGAAAGAAAATTAAATTACCTTATGAATCTATTATGAGAGGCACTTATGGATTGCCTACCAAAGATGGCAACACCTAGATCTATCCTTGCTTTTTATGCCTTATACGATAGCGCTTGTTGGGAGGCAACCCAATTTTATTTTTATTCCTTGCTTTTTTGCTCCTGTTTAGTAATAAATAATTTATCTAAACTCTGTTTTTTTGTGTCTAATTAGTGTTTGTGCCAAGTAGAACCGTTGGGAAGACTTGGGGAAAGTCTTGTTAATCTTGCTGTAAAAAATAGAAACTTTAGCGCTCACGAGAACTGCTTCCATTTTTATTTGGAAAGTGCTATTTAGTTAATTCTTTTTTAATATGATTAATAGATAAATTCCTCACGTCCAGCAATTTATTTTAGAATTTTTGGGGTTCCATATTTTGCGTTAGTTACAGATTACTACAGACTGTTCTGTTTTTGACAGATTATGTTTTTCGCGTGTTGTTTGCTTATTTTGATGAATTTATGGCTAGTAAAATAGTTTATAAAACATAGAGAAGTTGGAATATAGTAGTTTTAACACCAATATAAATAAAGAATGAGTTCATTACAGTACCTTGAAGTGGTGTTTTGTTTTCTTTCGCTAACGGAGCTCACGAGATTTTCTACTTTAAGTTTTGTGTTGTGAAGTTTTCAAGTTTTGGGTAAAGATTTGATGGATTATGGAACAAGGAGTGGCAAGAGCCTAAGCTTGGGGATGCCCATGGCACCCCCAAGATAATCTAAGGACACCTAAAAGCCAAAGCTTGGGGATGCCCCGGAAGACATCCCCTCTTTCGTCTACTTCTATCGGTAACTTTACTTGGAGCTATATTTTTATTTACCACATGATATGTGTTTTTCTTGGAGCGTCTTGTATTATTTGAGTCTTTATTTGTTAGTTTTCCACAATCATCCTTGCTGCACACACCTCTTTGAGAGAGACACACATGATTCGGAAATTATTAGAATACTCTATGTGCTTCACTTATATCTTTTGAGTTATATAGTTTTGCTCTAGTGCTTCACTTATATCTTTTAGGGCACGTCGGTGGATTTGTTTTATAGAAACCATTGTTATCTCATGCTTCACTTAGATTATTTTGAGCGTCCTACAAAACAGCATGGTAATTTTCTTTAATCATTTGAGGCATTCAAGACTAAATAAATAAAATTTTCTTATGAGAGTGTTCAATACTATGAGAAGTTTGAAACTTGATAATTGTTTTGAGATATGGAGATGGTGATATTAGAGTCGTGCTAGTTGAGTAATTGTGAATTTGAGAAATGCTTGTGTTGAAGTTTGTGATTCCCGTAGCATGCACGTATGGTGAACCGTTATGTTAAGAAGTTGGAGCATGATGTATTTATTGATTGTCCTCCTTATGAGTGGTGGTCGGGGACGAGCGATGGTCTTTTCCTACCAATCTATCACCCTAGGAGCATGCGCGTAGTACTTTGCTTTGATAACTAATAGATTTTTTCAATAAGTATGTGAGTTCTTTATGACTAATGTTGATTCCATGGATTTTACGCACTCTCACCCTTCCACCATTGTCAGCCTCTCTAATACCGCACACCTTTTGCCGGTATCATACACTCACCATATACCTATCATGGCATTTCCATAGCCATTCCGAGATATATTTCCACGCAACTTTTCACCGTTCTGGTTATCATGACATGCTCCATCATTGTCATATTGCTTTGCATGATCATGTAGTTGACATTTTAGTTGTGGCAAAGCCACCGTTCATAATTCTTTCATATAAGTCACTCATGCATCATTGCTATCCCGGTACACCGCCGGAGGCATTCATATAGAGTCATACTTTGTTCTAGTATCGAGTTGTAATCATTGAGTTGTAAATAAATAGAAGTGTGATGATCATCATTCTTAGAGTATTGTCCCAAATAAAAAGAAGGAGAAAGGCCAAAGAAAAAAAGGCCCAAAAAAGGGGCAATACTACTATCTTTTTTCCACACTTGTGCTTCAAAGTAGCACCATGATCTTCATAATAGAGAGTCTCCTATGTTATCACTTTCATATACTAGTGGGAATTTTTCATTATAGAACTTGGCTTGTATATTCCAACGATGGGCTTCCTCAAAATGCCCTAGGTCTTCGTGGGCAAGAAAGTTGGATGCACACCCACTTAGTTTCTTTTTGTTGAGCTTTCATATATTTATAGGTCTAGTGCATCCGTTGCATGGCAATCCCTACTCACTCACATTGATATCTATTGATGGGCATCTCCATAGCCCGTTGATTCGCTTAGTTGATGTGAGACTATCTTCTCCCTTTTTGTCTTCTCCACAACCACCATTCTATTCCACCTATAGTGCTATGTCCATGGATCACGCTCATGTATTGCGTGAAGATTGAAAAAGTTTGAGAACATTAAAAGTATGAAACAATTGCTTGGCTTGTCATCGGGGTTGTGCATGATTTGAATACTTTGTGTGGTGAAGATGGAGCATAGCCAGACTATATGATTTTGTAGGGATAACTTTCTTTGGCCATGTTATTTTGAAGAGACATAATTGTTTAGTTAGTATGCTTGAAGTATTATTATTTCTATGTCAATATTAAACTTTTGTCTTGAATCTTTCGGATCTGAATATTCATACCACAATTAAGAGAATTACATTGAAATTATGCCAAGTAGCATTCCACATCAAAATTCTATTTTTTATCATTTACCTACTCGAGGACGAGCATGAATTAAGCTTGGGGATGCTTGATACGTCTCCAATGTATCTATAATTATTGATTGTTCCATGCTATATTATATTCTGTTTTGGACATTATTGGGCTTTATTATACACTTTTATATTATTTTTGGGACTAACCTATTAACCAGAGTCCCAGCCCAGAATTGTTTTTTTGTGCCTATTTTAGGGTTTCAAAGAAAAGGAATATCAAACGGAGTCCAAACGGAATGAAATCTTCGGGAACGTGATTTTTGGAACGAACATGATCCAGAGGACTTGGACCCTACGCCATGAAATCAATCAGGATGCCACGAGGTAGGGGGCGCACCTACCCCCCCCCCCCCCCCAAGGCACGCCCTCCACCCTCGTGGGCCCCCTGTTGCTCCACCGACATACTCCTTCCTCCTATATATACCTACGTACCCCCAAACTACCATATACGGAGCCAAAACCCTAATTCCACCGCCATAACTTTCTGTATCCACGAGATCCCATCTTGCGGCCTGTTCCGGAGCTCCGCCGGAGGGGGCGTCGATCACGGAGGGTTTCTACATCAACACCATAGCCCTTCCGATGAAGTGTGAGTCATTTACCTCAGACCTACGGGTCCATAGTTATTAGATAGATGGCTTCTTCTCTCTTTTTGGATCTCAATACAAAGTTCTCCCCCTGTCTTGTGGAGATCTATTCGATGTAATCTTCTTTTGCGGTGTGTTTGTTGAGACTGATTAATTGTGGGTTTATGATCAAGTTTATCTATGAACAATATTTGAATCTTCTCTGAATTCTTTTATGTATGATTGGTTATCTTTGCAAGTCTCTTTGAATTATTAGTTTGGTTTGGCCTACTAGATTGATCTTTATTGCAATGGGAGAAGTGCTTAGCTTTGGGTTCAATCTTGCGGTGTCCTTTCCCAGTGAAAGTAGGGGCAGCAAGGCACGTATTGTATTGTTGCCATTGAGGATAACAAGATGGGGTTTATTTCATATTGCATGAGTTTATCCCTCTACATCAAGTCATCTTGCTTAAAGCGTCACTCTGTTCTCTTGAACTTAATACTCTAGATGCATGCTGGATAGCGGTCGATGTGTGGAGTAATAGTAGTAGATGCAGGCAGGAGTCGGTTTACTTGTCTCGGGCGTGATGCCTATATACATGATCATACCTAGATATTCTCATAATTATGCTCAATTCTGTCAATTGCTCAACAGTAATTTGTTTACCCGCCGTGAATACTTATGCTCTCGAGAGAAGCCACTAGTGAAATCTATGGCCCCCGGGTCTATCTTCCATCATATTAATCTTCCATTACTTAGTTATTTTTATTGCCTTTTATTTAATTTGCATCTTTATCATAAAAATACCAAAAATCTTATCTTATCATATCTATCAGATCTCACTCTCGTAAGTGACCGTGTAGGGATTGACAACCCCTTATCGCGTTGGTTGCGAGGATTTATTTGTTTGTGTAGGTATGAGGGACTCGTGCGTGGCCTCCTACTGGATTGATACCTTGGTTCTCAAAAACTGAGGTAAATACTTACGCTACTCTGCTGCATCACCCTTTCCTCTTCAAGGGAAAACCAACGCAAGTGCTCAAGAGGTAGCAATGGCTAATGTTAAAGGTGAACTTAAACTTATTAGTAAACATGCTTTTATGGTTACCACTCAAGTAGAACAAGTACTTAAAGCTCAGAATGATATGCTCAATGAATTAAATAGTAAGAAGAATGATAATGTTGTTAGAGATATGACTAGAGGTGGTAAAATGACTCAGGAGCCTTTGTATCCTGAGGGTCATCCTAAGAGAATTGAGCAAGATTCTCAGAGAGCTAATATAGATGCACCTAGTCCTTCTAAGAGGAAGAAAAATAAAAATGATAGGACTTTGCATGCTTCTAGTGAACCTGTTGTAGACACACCTGAGAATCCCAATAATATTTCAATTTCTGATGCTGAAACACAATCCGGTAATGAACATGAACCTAGTGATAATGTTAATGATAATGTTCATGTTGATGCTCAACCTAGCAATAATAATGATGTAGATATTGAACCTGATGTTGATCTTGATAACCCACAATCAAAGAATCAATGTTATGATAAGAGTGACTTTGTTGCTAGGAAGCACGGTAAGGAAAGAGAACCATGGGTTCAGAAGCCCATGCCTTTTCCTCCTGAACCATCCAAGAAAAAGGATGATGAGGATTTTGAGTGCTTTGCTGAAATGATTAGGCCTATCTTCTTGCGTATGCGTTTGAATGATATGCTTAAAATGAATCCTTATGCTAAGTACATGAAAGATATTGTTACTAATAAAAGAAAGGTACCGAAAGCTTGAACTTCCACCATGCTTGCTAGTTATACTTTGAAGGGTGGAATACCTAAGAAACTAGGAGATCCCAGAGTACCAACTATACCATGCTCCATTAAAAGAAACTATGTTAAAACTGCTTTATGTGATCTTGGATTCGGTGTTAGTGTTATGCCTCTCTATTTATATTGTAGACTTGATTTGAATAAGTTGACACCTACTGAAATATCTTTGCAAATGGCTGATAAATCAACTGCTATACCTGTCGGTATTTGTGAGGATGTGCTTGTTGTGGTTGCAAACCTTGCTATTTTAACGGACTTTGTTATTCTTGATAATCCTGAGGATGATAGTATGTCTATTATTCTTGGAAGACACTTTTTGAATACTGCAGGGGCTGTTATTGATTGCACCAAAGGCAATGTCACTTTTCATGTTAATGGTAATGAGCATACGGTACACTTTTCGAGGAAACAACCTCAAGTCCACAGTATCAATTCTATTGGAAAATTTTCAACAATTACTATTGGAGGTTTTGAATTTCCTCTTCCTAGTGTCAAGAAGAAATATGATATTCTTATTGTTGGGGATGTGCATATCCCCATTGAGGTAACCTAGTGTTATTCGAAAATTCTCCGGTTTCATGTTACTCGGAATGAGTTTGTTAACAAGACCTGATCAACCTTGTTAGTGGATTCCTTTTGATGAGCATGAGATGGATGAATTTAGAAAACACAACTCTCTATACCCTCTTTTTTACTTTTTGTTATTTATATTAAATAAAGCAAAAATAGTATTTTCTGTCAGGTTTTTGAATTATCCATGCAATAAAAAATACCCCGAAAATAAAAGTTCTCCAAATGCCCTGAAAATTAAATATGATTTTTTTCTAGAATATTTGAGAATATCTGGCACTGAGAACACAACAGGGGGCAAGCACCTGGCCACGAGGGTCCATTGCGCGCCCCCTTCCTCGTGGACCCACGGTGGCTCCCCTCCACTTATTCCAGCCACCACACACTCCTTCTTCCTCCCACAAACATCACTAGCCAGCTCAAACCCGGGTCCAAGCTCATCTTGCTGCCATTTTCGACCTCCTTGCTCAAAGCTCCATTCACAAAACTGCTTTGGGGGATTGTTCCTTGGTATGTGACTCCTCCAATGGTCCAATTAGTTTTTGTTCTAGTGCTCTATTCATTGCATATTTTTGCTGCTTAGGTGACCCTGCTCTTGAGCTTGCATGTCGAATTTATATGGTCAAAAGTAGTTTCAATGCATGATATAGTCTCTAGGCACTTGTGGGAGTAGTTGCTATCAATTTTGTTGAGTTTGGTTCACTTTTATTTTGAAGTTACTAAAAATTTCAGAAATTTTTCACAGGAAGAAATATGTTTAGGAAAACGCACCAAGTTGGTTCTTCAAGGAAGCAAGCACCCAGACTCGCAATACGCGATGTTGACGAGGAACCACCAAGGGATGCTCAAGTGCAGCCCTGCGAATGGCCGTCGGAGGACTTCATGATTCGAGCAGGAATCAAGGAGTAATTTGAAGCTTATGTGCATAATGCCGATCTTGAGAGCTTCGAGGAAGATAAATGCCGCCAATACCTCTATTTAACTGATTCATTTGTGAGAAGGTTTAAATTTTCATGATCACGCAAATCTCAAACTGTCATGTTTGATCTTTATGATAAATCTTATACAATGGACTTAGAAGATTTTACCACTGCTTGTAAACTCCCTCAATGGGGTGATGTTAGTGAACCTCGCAAGTCTGAATTTAGAGATTTTTTTGCTAGTATAACTATGGGGAATCTAGGGATGTGACGCAAGCTACCATAGGGAGCATTCATTTTCCTGCTTCACATTACTTTGCTCTCTTCATAGGTAGATGCATTAATGGTAAAGATGAAGCATGTCACATGTGTGTGCCTGATCTTAGCATTCTCAGAAGTGCTGTCTTAGGAGATAAACAATACAACTTGGGGGCTATCGTTGCACGTAGGTTGCATAATAATCGTATTCATGGAGATTTCTTTGGTGGAATTTATGCAACCCGTATAGCTAACTTTCTTGAGATACCCATACGTGGACATGATATTGAGTTGCCTCCTTCTTATCTAGATTATGAGGCTATGGTTCGTCATCAGTTTGTTGAGAGGAACGATTAGTTCCTCTAGTATCGACTAATCTTTTACAGACTACACACCTATCACGTCGCTCTCCCTGCTCCTACTTTCTTTGACCTTCAGGCAAAGGGGCGATATTTTATAACAAGGGAGGAGGCGACTAAGTACGAGAGGAGGGTGGAGATAGCTCGCCTCCAAGTTGCAGCTCATTAGGCAATTGCCGCTGCATCTCAGTACGACCCCAGCTACAACTTTGGATATCTGCCAGGCCAGCCGTGGCCATACACCAACTTAGGCCAAAAGCCTAAGCTTGGGGGAGTACGTATTTCTCACTGACATTACATTCATGTTCACACACTCATTGCTAGTTGTCGGTGCTCATACTTTTTCACTATATCATCCATGCTAGTTTATTTTCCTTTTTATGCTTTCTTCTTGTGTGTTTGATAAACCTTTAGAAAAACAAAAAAAATTAGTTGTAGCTTTTAATTAGTTTAATTTCCATGCTTGTAGTAGTAATTAAAAAGAAAACCCAAAAAATTTCTCGTTCTTCTTTTGCTTGTTGGGAGCTTTCCCGTGTAAATAGTTTGACTTCTTTTCTTTTCTTTGGGGGTCAAGAGGAGAATACCATAATGAAAATGTTAAAGTGGCTCTTATATGCATTATTGTTGATCTGACAAAAGAGCCCAATATTACCTTGTCTTCTCTCTTGAATTGAATGCCTGTAGATTCCAGCTTAGTCCAATGCATGTGCACTATTATTATTATCCACACCGTTCGGCCGTGCAAGTGAAAGTCAATAATGATGATTATATGATGAACTTATTGAGATGAGAAAAGCTGGTATGAACTCGACCTCTCTTGTTTTTGTAAATATGATTAGTTCATCGTTCCTGATTCAGCCTATTATGAATAAACATGTTTGCAATGACAATTAGAGATTATATTTGCTTATGCCATGCTTAATTAGCTAGGAGCTTATAATGGTTTACCTTGCGTGCCAACATGCTATTAAAATGGTTGTGATGTGGTATGATAGGGTGGTATCCTCTTTTGAATGATTCGAGCGGCTTGACTTGGCACATGTTCACGCATGTAGTTGAAACAAAATCAACATAGCCTCTACGATATTTATGTTCATGGTGCATTATATCCTACTAATGCTTGCATTCGGTGTTGATTAATTTTAATGCATGTTCATGACTGTTGTCGCTCTCTAGCTGGTCGCTTCCCAGTCTTTTGCTAGCCTTCACCTGTACTAAGCGGGAATATTGCTTGTGCATCCAACTCCATAAACCCCAAAGTTATTCCATATGAGTCCACCATACCTACCTATATAAAATATCTACCTGCTGTTCCAAGTAAATTTGTATGTGCCAAACTCTAAACCTACAAATAAACATTCTGTTTTGTATGCTCGAATAGCTCATGTATCAATTAGGGTCGTCCGTATCTTCCATGTTAGGCGGGTTATTGTCAAGAGGAGTGGACTCCGCTCCTCACTCATGAGAAAATGGTTGGTCACCGGGATGCCTAGTCCCATGCTTTATGCAAATCAAATCAAAATAATTGCAAACAAAACTCCCCCGGGATTGTTGTCAGTTGGAGGCACTCGTTGTTTCGAGCAAGCCATGGATTGATGCTTGTTGGTGGAGGGGGAGTATAAACTTTACCATTCTATTTGGGAACTGCCTATAATGTGTGTAGCATGGAAGATATCGCCATCTCTTGGTTGTTATGTTGAGAACAAAAGTATACCGCTCAAAATATTATTCATAACTATTTCAAAATCGAGCTCTGGCACCTCTAGATATCCCCGCTTCCCTCTGCGAAGGGCCTATCTATTTACTTTTATGTTGAGTCATCATCCTCTTATTAAAAAGCACCAGTTGGAGAGCACCACTGTTATTTGCATCCATTACTGTTAGTTTACATTGAGTATGACTTGACTGGATCTCTTTTACCATGAATTACAATGTCTAGTCAGTCCTTGATCTTTAAAGGTGCTCTGCATTTATGTTTTGCGGTCTCAGAAAGGGCTAGCGAGATACCATCTTGTTATATCATATCATGATTGTTTTGAGAAAGTGTTGTCATCTGAGATTTATTATTATTGCAAGCTAGTTGATTATGCCATTGATATGAGTAAACATGAGACCTAAATGTTATTGTGAATATGGTTAGTTCATAATCTTTGCTGAAAACTTGAATGCTAGCTTTACATATTTACAACAATAAGAGCAAACAGAGTTTGTAAAAGTTTTTCTTTATCACTTTCAGTTTATCAAATGAATTGCTTGAGGACAAGCAAAGGTTTAAGCTTGGGGGAGTTGATACGTCTCCTTCGGATCTACTTTTCCAAACACTTTTGCCCTTGTTTTGAACTCTAACTTGCATGATTTGAATGGAACTAACCCGGACTGACGCTGTTTTCAGCAGAATTGCCATTGTGTTATTTTTGTGCAAAAATAAAAGTTCTAGGAATGACCTGAAAATCAACGGAGAATTATTTTGGAATATATAAAAAATACTAGAAGAAAGATCCATGCCAGGGGGCCCACACTCTGTCCACGAGGGTGGGGGCGCGCCCTACCCCCCTGGGCGTGCCCCCTACCTCGTGGCCCCCCTGGAGCTCCACCGACCTCAACTCCAACTCCATATATTCGTGTTCGGGGAGAAAAAAATCATAGAGAAGGATTCATCACGTTTTACTATACGAAGCCGCCGCCAAGCCCTAAACTCTCTCGGGAGGGCCGATCTAGAGTCTGTTCGGGGCTCTGGAGAGGGGAATCCGTCGCCATCGTCATCATCAACCATCCTCCATCACCAATTTCATGATGCTCACCGCCGTGCATGAGTAATTCCATCATAGGCTTGCTGGACGGTGATGGGTTGGATGAGATTTATCATGTAATCGAGTTAGTTTTGTTAGGGTTTGATCCCTAGTATCCACTATGTTCTGAGATTGATGTTGCTATGACTTTGCTATGCTTAATGCTTGTCACTAGGGCCCGAGTGCCATGATTTCAGATCTGAACCTATTATGTTTTCATCAATATATGATAGTTCTTGATCCTATCTTGCAAGTCTATAGTCACCTACTATGTGTTATGATTCGGCAACCCCGAAGTGACAATAATCGGGACCACTCCCGGTGATGAGCGTAGTTTGAGGAGTTCATTGTAACGCCCCGAGACCGATGTGCCAGGTGTCTTCAAGTTATTTGTTGTTGTTGCCTTGTCATTTTCTTGCGTGTCATGCATTTCTTATCATGCCATCATGTGCATCGCATTTGCATACATGTTCGTCTCATGCATCTGAGCTTTTTCACCGTTGTCTGTTTTGCATTCCGGCGCTCCTCTGTCCTCCGGTGCCCCCTTTTACCTCTTTTCGTGTGCGGGTATTAAACGTTCTCGTATTGGACCGATACTTGTCAAGCGGCCTTGGTTTACTACCGGTAGACCGCCTGTCAAGTATCGTACCATTTGGACTTCGTTTGATACTCCAACGGTTAACCGAGGAACCGTAAAGGCCTCGTGTGTGTTGCAGCCCAACACCCCTCCAAAGTGGCCCAAAACCCACCAAAACCCCCTCCATCCTCTCGATCGTTCGATCACGATCGCGTGGCCGAAAACCGCACCTCATTTGGACTCTCCAGCTCCCTCTACCTATAAATATGTGATCCCGTCCGAAATTCGCGGTCCAACCCTAGATCTCACCTCCCTCTGTGCCGCCGGACATGTCCGCCCGCCGGCGGACGCGTCCATCCCGCTGCCACCTCACTCCGGCGAATCACACATTGACACCTCAGCAGCGCCGTCGCCCCGCGCCATTCATGGAGTGCCACCTGTCCATCGCCGGCTCCCTCCACCGCGCGGGCCTGAGGCGCCCAGATCCGGCCCGCCCGGCCCAAGTCCCACGCCGCTCCTCCAAGCTCGATCCCGAGCCGGGCCAGGGGAGCACCTCACCGCCCCATGCCTCAGCGCTGCCGCCTGGCCTCCCGCCGGTGAGCATCTCCGCCGCCGCCCAGCAAAGCTCCGGCGAACTCCATCCCCGCCGGATTCGGGATCCCCGTCACCAGATCCGTCCGAGCCCACCTTGCTCCGGCCTCCTCCTCGTCTCCCTTCCGACCGGCACCGGCACCGCCCTGCCATGGCCTCTACCTCCTCCTCCGCCGCCGTGGTCAACGCTGGCGCCCGCCGGAGCTGCCCTGCTCCTCGATCCAGATCGGATCGGGAGGGACGACATGCCTCGCCCGCGCGGGCCCTGCTCTGGCCCAGCGCGCCTTGCGGCCCAGTCCACGCCAGCCTCCTCCCTCTTCTGCAGCTGGGCCGAGCCCACGTGGTGAGTTCCCGCTATCCTTCGCTCATGCGTTGTGTAGCTATTTGACGCTCGCTGCGAAATCTGCTAAGTCCCAGATCTGCATATTTTTTTGCATTGTTCATCGCATCGTAACTCTGCACCCGTGGCTCCGTTTTGGGCGTGTAGCATGTCAAATTGTTCGTCTCGGCGAGTACTTCATTTCATTCCATTGCACCATGTCCATTTGAGCTCGTCTTGATGCCCTAAATGCTGTTGCAAGAGTGGTGACTAGCACAAGCATGCAAAGTAGCCCTCGTAATGTTGCTGATTTCAGGGATTTAGAAATATTCTAAGTCTTTGTCCTGTTAATATTTTTATGCCATGTATTCTTGTTGCTACAGAGTGATCCATGCCTCTTTTGAGCATGATCAGTAAGGATGTTTTGTAGATATGGTTGTGTTCTATCCATCCATGTCTTTGTTTGCAATTATGGAGCACCCTAGCTTGACTCAATCGAGCTCTACTTTTGCTATAAAATGTTCCTGGAAGAATGTTTACGTGTTAAGCATTTTTGCCGAGGTTGTTATAGTTGATCCATGCATGCTATGTTGTTGTTCTTGCCATGTTTAGCTTCTATGCCATGTCTACTTGTTGGGTGTATGCTTAGTCTATCATGCAATGCCTTGTGGTGAGTGCATCGAGCTCGTAAACATGCCTACTTAATATCTGGTTTGCCATGTTCCAGTTTTTCACTAAGTCTGAATCTGTTAACGATAATTGCTATGTTCACTTGGTTGCCATTGTATTTTCTGATCCCTTTTAGCTTATGGTCAGTAAGGGACTTTTGTTGTATGCTTTGAGTAGCATGTTGTTATCTTGCTCTAAACATTGCTTCCTGATGATAAATTCCTGTCATGTTGTTATTTTCTCTAAGTCTGTAACCTGATATCTTTTGCACTTTTGCCATGCTTGTTTGAACCTGCTATTGAGTGAATTAGCCGTAGCTCAGTGTTCATCTTTTGTTAAGCATCTCGAGTGGTTTGCTGCCATGTGCTTTGTTGCTATGTTAGAGTGCAGTAGCTTGTTGTTCTTGATGCATCAAGATGGCCTTGTGTTGTTCATCGCAGCGTTGCGCCATTATTGTTTTGCTTGTCATTTCCAAACCGTGCATCCGATTCCGGTGATCTTTATATCGATTTCGAACGAAATCAACTCATCTTTCCAGAGGCACTCTTGGTTTTCCAAGTTGAGGCCTGGTTCAATCTTTCCTTTCCAAAGCATGCATATGCATCGCATATCACACCCGGCATATCATGCCATGTTTTGCACCATGTTGTTTGTGCATTGCACGTGGTTTATTGTGTCTCCCTTTGCTTGTGTTCCTGCTTTGGGTAGATCCGGGAGACGAGTTCGTGTTCGAGGACCTGTTGAATATGCTTACGAGGATCAAGCTTTCGTCTTCTCGAAGAACTTAGCAGGCAAGATGACCATACCCTCGAAATCACTTCTATCTTTGCTTGCTAGTTGCTCGCTCTATTGTTATGCCTTTGCTACGATACCTACCACATGCTTTATCATGCCTCCCATATTTCCATGTCAAGCCTCTAACCCACCTTGTCCTAGCAAATCGTTGTTTGGCTATGTTACCACTTTGCTCAGCCCCTCTTATAGCGTTGTTAGTTGCAGGTGAAGATTAGAGTTTGTTCCATGTTGGAACATGGATATGGTTGGGATATCACAATATCTCTTATTTATTTAATGCATCTATATACTTGGTAAAGGGTGGAAGGCTCGGCCTTATGCCTGGTGTTTTGTTCCACTCTTGCCGCCCTAGTTTCCGTCATACCGGTGTTATGTTCCTTGATTTTGCGTTCCTTACGCGTTTGGGTTATAATGGGAACCCCTTGACAATTCGCCTTGAATAACACTCCTCCAGCAAGGCCCAACATTGGTTTTACCATTTGCCACCTAGGCTTTTCTTCCCTTGGGTCGGCCAACCCAAGGGTCATCTTTATTTTAACCCCCCCGGGCCAGTGCTTCTCTAAGTGTTGGTCCAACCTGAGTGATGTCCGGCGCCCCCTGGGCAACCAGGGTCTATGCCAACCCGATGTCTGGCTCATCCGGTGTGCCCTAAGAACGAGATATGTGTAGCTCCTATCGGGATTTGTTGGCACATCTGGGTGGCTTTGCTGGTCTTATTTTACCATTGTCAAAATGTCTTGTAACCAGGATTCCGAGCCTGATCGGGTCTTCCTGGGAGAAGGAATATCCTTCATTGACCATGAGAGCTTGTGATGGGCTAAGTTGGGACACCCCTGCAGGGTTTTGAACTTTCGAAAGCCGTGCCCGCGGTTATGGGCAGATGGGAATTTGTTAATGTCCGGTTGTAGAAAACCTGAAGCTTAACTTAATTAAAATGCATCAACCGCGTGTGTAGACGTGATGGTCTCTTTCCGACGGTGTCCGGGAAGTGAACACGGTGTTGGAGTTATGCTTGAACGTAAGTAGTCTTGGATCACTTCTTGATCATAGTTTCTCGACCGCGCTTCGCCTTCTCTTCTCGCTCTCATTTGCGTAAGTTTAGCCACCATACATGCTAGTGCTTGCTGCAGCTCCACCTCATACCTTTTACCCTTCCTATAAGCTTAAATAGTCTTGATCGCGAGGGTGTGAGATTGCTGAGTCCCCGTGACTCACAGATTCTTCCAAAACCAGTTTGCAGGTGCCGATGATACCGTCCAGGTAACGCAACCGAGCTCAAGGAGGAGCTAGATGAAGATCGTGTCCTTTGTGTTGTTTCGTTTTAGTTGATCAATAGTGGAGCCTAGTTGGGGCGATCGGGGATCTGTAGCATTAGGGGTGGTCTTCTTTTATTTTGGTTCTATAGTCAGACCTTGATTGTATATGTTGATGTAATGCTTTATTCGTGTATTGTGTGAAGTGGCGATTGTAAGCCAACTCTTTACCGCCTTCTTATTCAGTACATGAGATGTGTAAAGATTACCCCTCTTGCGACATTGCCTTCAATGCAGTTATGCCTCTAAGTCGTGCTCCAACACGTGGGAGATATAGCCGCATCGAGGGTGTTACAAGTTGGTAATCAGAGCCTTCCCCGACTTAGGAGCCCCTGCTTGATCGATTCGTTGGCGTTGTTGAGTCTAGAAAAATGTTTTGAGTCATTTAGGATTATATATATCGGAGAGTAGGATTCTGTTTACTCCTCAGTCCCTTCATCGCTCTGGTGAGGCATCCTGACGTAGAGTTTTGACTCTTCTCTTCTCAAATTTCACTAAAAAATTTAGGATCACGCGGGTATCTTGGAATCGTTTCGATGGTTTTGTGACGAGAACATTGTTCTTGGTGCCTCCTGACATTTAGGGGATGTGGCAGTGTCCTGGGGAGTTGAGCTCTGAGGTGTTGTCGTCACAATTTTATCGTTGCAATTCTGGAATACCTGAGTTTCGCCGACATCGAAAATCTCTTTTATGCAGTTGTTGGTGAGATAACCTCCACGCCACCCAGTACTGGGGCGGGAGTTCGGGAGTATTGCCATAACTTGTATAACGGATTCTTTCCGAAGGTTCAGGTAAATGATTTCCCAAGGTTTCTTGGTTATATGTTGAAGGATGGATATAGCTGGATGTAGGATTTGCTAGTTTTGGGAGAGATATTATGCTTCCCCTGTATCCCCTACACCTGATTGCATAACCAGAAAGTTTTGGGAGTTTATAAGTGGGATTTCAAGTAGCTCTTAGGATATCTTTCCGACAGATGTATGATATGAAATTGGGGTTCGACGTCTAGTGGTCCGCCTATCCACAGTTGGTTTTAGAGTGGTCTCGTTTTGTCTTAAAGAGTCCTTGGCTATGCTGACTCGGGGACGCTTCATATGTCATGTGCACTGCCTTGTACATGATGGTGTTGTATGATCGAGCCCGTGTAGGCCCCACCATGAAAACTTCGGATGAAATCTCTATCATATGTTTGTTCCGGCTTATTTTGCAAGCCAATCCTTTATTGTTGTTTTCTGTTGTGGTATTCGAGTTGCATCGCAGTCAAATGCTGATTCCATACCTTTCCTAAGTGGTGTTCTCATATTTCTATGTGAATACTAATCCTTCTCGCTTATCGAGATTGTCTTGTCAATTCTTTCCAATCGGTGTGATTCTCTTCAAGATGATCTTATCATTTTTCCCATCCGCAAGATCATTTATCAGTTCTTTGCAATGGTGTTTGTTTCATTCTTCCCAAGTAGCCTTTGTTTTCCCGCCCTCCCATCCCTTTTTATTCAAGGACTCAGATATCTTAATCAAGTATCCATTTTTTTCATGTGAAGTCTCTCCATTCCTTCCGTCAATGTTCTTATCCCGTGATTCTCAGGAAGATTCTAACGGAGCTTCAAGTTATAATTATTCGTTCTCTTTCTTCTCCGATGGATTCCATCCAAGCCTTGTCCTTTTTCCTCGTTTCAAATGCATTCTCATGCCGGTGCAATTCTTAATCATTCACCTCTCGCTATTCATTTGTTCCGGAGTGTTGAAGATATCTCAGAAGGGTCGTCTTTTCATTCAAGATCTGTTCAACCTATTTCGAGGTTGTTACCTCATTCAAGCCATTTAATTCAACCGGTGCATTCTCTCTTTTCAATCTTTACAACGGTGTATCCTTTGAGTGGGCCCTAACCCACAGGTCTTTTCCTAGGATCTTACCTGACTCTTCTTTTCCCGATGTTATGCTCAAATTCATTTCAAGTTTGACGTAAGAATGAGTTATCATCAGTCAAATGCCTTTCCCCAAGATCTTTCAAATTCTACCACCGTTGGTTCAACCTTTAAAGTCGTCATCCCGAAGTATCTCAACTATGCTTGGTGGTTTTTCTCATCATCATTATCAACATTTGGTGACCAAAGAAGAGTTTTTCCTTCCATATCTTATCCGTTCTATCAAAGATTCGTGATTCTAGCTTGATGTCATACTCTCATAACTGTTTGATTGTGAGAATTCTTTTCATCCTTCCAGAGCAATCCAGGAGTCTTTTTAGTCTAATTCTTCGGAGGCCATCATTTTGGGAGTATTCATTCTAGCTTTCAGCTCTCATTCGCCATATCTTACCGGTGCTTCATTCAAATATTCTCTAATCAGTTTGTGATCTCTTTGTTCTCTTGCATCTAAATTATCTCAAGTATCTTCATTCGTTTTCCAATTCTTCCCGGTGTTTCTTTATCTTTTCTTCATTTGTTGTTTCAATCCTACCGGCGGTTCATGAAGGAAATATGCCCTAGAGGCAATAATAAAGTTATTATTTATTTCCTTATATCATGATAAATGTTTATTATTCATGCTAGAATTGTATTAACCGGAAACATAATACATGTGTGAATACATAGACCAACAGAGTGTCACTAGTATGCCTCTACTTGACTAGCTCGTTAATCAAAGATGGTTATGTTTCCTAACCATGAACAAAGAGTTGTTGATTGATTAACGAGGTCACATCATTAGTAGAATGATCTGATTGACATGACCCATTCCATTAGCTTAGCACCCGATCGTTTAGTATGTTGCTATTGCTTTCTTCATGACTTATACATGTTCCTATAACTATGAGATTATGCAACTCCCGTTTACCGGAGGAACACTTTGGGTACTACCAAACGTCACAACGTAATTGGGTGATTATAAAGGAGTACTACAGGTGTCTCCAATGGTAGATGTTGGGTTGGCGTATTTCGAGATTAGGGTTTGTCACTCCGATTGTCGGAGAGGTATCTCTGGGCCCTCTCGGTAATGCACATCACATAAGCCTTGCAAGCACTGCAACTAATATGTTAGTTGTGAGATGATGTATTACGGAACGAGTAAAGAGACTTGCCGGTAACGAGATTGAACTAGGTATTGGATACCGACGATCGAATCTCGGGCAAGTAACATACCGATGACAAAGGGAACAGCGTATGTTGTTATGCGGTCTGACCGATAAAGATCTTCGTAGAATATGTAGGAGCCAATATGGGCATCCAGGTCCCGCTATTGGTTATTGACCGGAGACATGTCTCGGTCATGTCTACATTGTTCTCGAACCGTAGGGTCCGCACGCTTAACGTTACGATGACAGTTATTATGAGTTTATGCATTTTGATGTACCGAAGGTTGTTCGGAGTCCCGGATGAGATCACGGACTTGACGAGGAGTCTCGAAATGATCGAGATGTAAAGATTGATATATTGGAAGCCTATGTTTGGACATAGGAAGTGTTCCGGATGAAATCGGGATTTTACCGGAATACCGGGAGGGTTACCGGAACCCCCCGGGAGACTAATGGGCCTATTGGGCCTTAGTGGAAAAGAGAAAAGGGGCAGCCCACAGCCTAGCCGCGCGCCCCCCCTTCCCCAAGTCCTAGTAGGACTAGGAGAAGGGGCCGGCCCCCCTCTCTCTCCTTTCCCCCTTGAGAGTCCTAGTTGGAATAGGATTGGAGGGGGGAGTCCTACTCCCGGTGGGAGTAGGACTCCCCCTGCGCCTCCCTCTCTCTGGACGGCCGGCCCCCCTCCTCCAACCTTTATATACGGGGGCAGGGGACACCCCAAGACACACAAGTTGATCCTTGAGATCATTCCTTAGCCGTGTGCGGTGCCCCCTGCCACCAAATTCCACCTCGATCATACCGTTGTAGTGCTTAGGCGAAGCCCTGCGTCGGTAGTACATCAAGATCGTCACCACGCCGTCGTGCTGACGGAACTCTTCCTCGACGCTTTGCTGGATCGGAGCCCGAGGAACGTCATCGAGCTGAACGTGTGCTAAGAACTCGGAGGTGCCGGAGTAACGGTGCTTGGATCGGTTGGATCGGGAAGAAGACGTACGACTACTTCCTCTATGTTGTGTGATCGCTTCCGCAGTCGGTCTGCGTTGGTACGTAGACAACACTCTCCCCTCTCGTTGTTGTGCATCACCATGATCTTGCGTGTGCGTAGGAAATTTTTCGAAATTACTACGTTCCCCAACAGTGGAATCAGAGCCTAGGTTTTATGGTTTGATGTTATTTGCACGAGTAGAACACAAGTGAGTTGTGGGCGATACAAGTCATACTACCTACCAGCATGTCATACTTTGGTTCGGCAGTATTGTTGGGTGAGACGATCCGGACCAACCTTACGCGTACTCTTACGCGAGACCGGTTCCCTCGACGTGCTTTGCACATAGATGGCTTGCGGAAGACTGTCCCTCCAACTTTAGTTGAACCAAGTGTGACTACGCCCGGTCCTTGAGAAGGTTAAAACGGAGTCTATTTGACGAACTATCGTTGTGGTTTTGATGCGTAGGTGAGATGAGTTCTTACTTAAGCCCGTAGCAGCCACGTAAAACTTGCAACAACAAAGTAGAGGACGTCTAACTTGTTTTTGCAGGGTATGTTGTGATGTGATATGGTCAAGGCATGATGCTGATTTTATTGTATGAGATGATCATGTTTTGTAACCGAGTTATCGGCAACTGGCAGGAGCCATATGGTTGTCGCTTTATTGTATGCAATGCAATCGCGATGTAATGCTTTACTTTATTACTAAACGGTAGTGATAGTCGTGGAAGCATAAGATTGGCGAGACGACAACGATGCTACGATGGAGATCAAGGTGTCGCGCCGGTGACGATGGTGATCATGACGGTGCTTCGGAGATGGAGATCACAAGAACAAGATGATGATGGCCATATCATATCACTTATATATTGATTGCATGTGATGTTTATCCCTTTTTATGCATCTTATCTTGCTTTGATTGACGGTAGCATTATAAGATGATCTCTCACTAAAATTATCAAGAAGTGTTCTCCCTGAGTATGCACCGTTGCCAAAGTTCGTCGTGCCCAGACACCACGTGATGATCGGGTGTGATAAGCTCTACGTCCAAATACAACGGGTGCAAAACAGTTGCACACGCAGAATACTCAGGTTATACTTGACGAGCCAAGCATATACAGATATGGCCTCGGAACACGGAGACCGAAAGGTCGAGCGTGAATCATATAGTAGATATGATCAACATAACGATGTTCACCATTGAAAACTACTCCATCTCACGTGATGATCGGTTATGGTTTAGTTGATTTAGATCACGTGATCACTTAGAAGATTAGAGGGATGTCTATCTAAGTGGGAGTTCCTAAGTAATTTGATTAACTGAACTTAAACTTATCATGAACTTAGTACCTGATAGTATCTTGCTTGTTTATGTTGATTGTAGATAGATGGCTCGTGCTATTGTTCCGTTGAATTTTAATGCGTTCCTTGAGAAAGCAAAGTTGAAAGATGATGGTAGCAATTACACGGACTGGGTCCGTAACCTGAGGATTATCCTCATTGCTGCACAGAAGAATTACGTCCTGGAAGCACCGCTGGGTGACAGGCCTGCTGCTGGAGCAACGCCAGATGTTATGAACGTCTGGCAAAGCAAAGCTGATGACTACTCGATAGTTCAGTGTGCCATGCTTTACGGCTTAGAATCGGGACTTCAACGACGTTTTGAACGTCATGGTGCATATGAGATGTTCCAGGAGTTGAAGTTAATATTTCAAGCAAATGCCCGAATTGAGAGATATAAAGTCTCCAATAAGTTCTATAGCTGCAAGATGGAGGAGAACAGTTCTGTCAGTGAGCATATACTCAAAATGTCTGGGTATAATAATCACTTGATTCAGATGGGAGTTAATCTTCCAGATGACTGCGTCATTGACAGAATTCTCCAATCACTGCCACCAAGCTACAAGAGCTTCGCGATGAACTACAATATGCAAGGGATGAACAAGACTATTCCCGAGCTCTTCGCAATGCTGAAAGCTGCGGAGGTAGAAATCAAGAAGGAGCATCAAGTGTTGATGGTTAGCAAAACCACTAGTTTAAGAAAAAGGGCAAAGGGAAGAAGAAGGGAAACTTCAAGAAGAACAGCAAGCAAGTTCCTGCTCAGGAGAAGAAACCCAAATCTGGACCTAAGCCTGAAACTGAGTGCTTCTACTGCAAGCAGACTGGTCACTGGAAGCGGAACTGCCCCAAGTATTTGGCGGATAAGAAGGATGGCAAAGTGAGCAAAGGTATATGTGATATACATGTTATTGATGTGTACCTTACTAGAGCTCGCAGTAGCACCTGGGTATTTGATACTGGTTCTGTTGCTAATATTTGCAACTCGAAACAGGGACTACGGAATAAGCGGACGCTAGCAAAGGACGAGGTGACGATGCGCGTGGGAAACGGTTCCAAAGTCGATGTGATCGCGGTCGGCACGCTACCTCTACATCTACCTTCGGGATTAATATTAGACCTAAATAATTGTTATTTGGTGCCAGCGTTGAGCATGAACATTATATCTGGATCTTGTTTGATGCGAGACGGTTATTCATTTAAATCAGAGAATAATGGTTGTTCTATTTATATGAGTAATATCTTTTATGGTCATGCACCTTTGAAGAGTGGTCTATTCTTGTTGAATCTCGATGATAGTGATACACATATTCATAATGTAGAAGCCAAAAGATGCAAAGTTAATAATGATAGTGCAACATTTTTGTGGCACTGCCGTTTGGGTCATATCGGTGTAAAGCGCATGAAGAAACTCCATACTGATGGGCTTTTGGAACCACTTGATTATGAATCACTTGGTACTTGCGAACCGTGCCTCATAGGCAAGATGACTAAAACACCGTTCTCCGGTACTATGGAGAGAGCAACAGATTTATTGGAAATCATACATACCGATGTATGTGGTCCGATGAATATTGAGGCTCGTGGCGGATATCGTTATTTTCTCACCTTCACAGATGATTTAAGCAGATATGGGTATATCTACTTAATGAAACATAAGTCTGAAACATTTGTAAAGTTCAAAGAATTTCAGAGTGAGGTTGAAAATCATCGTAACAAGAAAATAAAGTTTCTACGATCTGATCGTGGAGGAGAATATTTGAGTTACGAGTTTGGTGTACATTTGAAAAATTGTGGAATAGTTTCGCAACTCACGCCACCCGGAACACCACAGCGTAATGGTGTGTCCGAACGTCGTAATCGTACTTTACTAGATATGGTGCGATCTATGATGTCTCTTACTGATTTACCGCTATTGTTTTGGGGTTATGCTTTAGAGACGGCCGCATTCACGTTAAATAGGGCACCATCAAAATCCGTTGAGACGACACCTTATGAACTATGGTTTGGCAAGAAACCAAAGTTGTCGTTTCTTAAAGTTTGGGGCTGCGATGCTTATGTGAAAAAGCTTCAACCTGATAAGCTCGAACCCAAATCGGAGAAATGTGTCTTCATAGGATATCCAAAGGAAACTATTGGATACACCTTCTATCACAGATCCGAAGGCAAGACTTTTGTTGCTAAATTCGGAAACTTTTTAGAGAAGGAGTTTCTCTCGAAAGATGTGAGTGGGAGGAAAGTAGAACTTGACGAGGTAACTATACCTACTCCCTTATTGGAAAGTAGTACATCACAGAAAACTGTTTCTGCGACACCTACACCAATTAGTGAGGAAGCTAATGATAATGATCGTGAAACTTCAGGACAAGATACTACTGAACCTCGTAGATCAACCAGAGTGAGAACCGCGCCAGAGTGGTACGGTAATCCTGTTCTGGAAATCATGCTACTAGATCATGATGAACCTACGAACTATGAAGAAGCGATGGTGAGCCCAGATTCCGCAAAGTGGCTTGAGGCCATGAAATCTGAGATGGGATCCATGTATGAAAACAAAGTATGGACTTTGGTTGACTTGCCCGATGATCGGCAAACAATTGAGAATAAATGGATCTTCAAGAAAAAGACTGACGCTGACGGTAATGTTACTGTCTATAAAGCTCGACTTGTCGCGAAAGGTTTTCGACAAGTTCAAGGGGTTGACTACGATGAGACCTTCTCACCCGTAGCGATGCTTAAGTCCGTCAGAATTATGTTAGCAATTGCCGCATTTTATGATTATGAAATATGGCAGATGGATGTCAAAACTGCATTCCTGAATGGATTTCTGGAAGAAGAGTTGTATATGATACAACCAGAAGGTTTTGTCGATCCAAAGGGAGCTAACAAAGTACGCAAACTCCAGCGATCCATTTATGGACTGGTGCAAGCATCTCGGAGTTGGAATAAACGCTTTGATAGTGTGATCAAAGCATTTGTCTTTATACAGACTTTTGGAGAAGCCTGTATTTACAAGAAAGTGAGTGGGAGCTCTGTAGCATTTCTAATATTATATGTGGATGACATATTGCTGATTGGAAATGATATAGAATTTCTGGATAGCATAAAGGGATACTTGAATAAAAGTTTTTCGATGAAAGACCTCGGGGAAGCCGCTTACATATTAGGCATAAAGATCTATAGAGATAGATCAAAACGCTTAATTGGACTTTCACAGAGCACATACCTTGACAAGATTTTGAAGAATTTCAAAATGGATCAAGCAAAGAAAGGGTTCTTGCCTGTGTTACAAGGTGTGAAGTTGAGTCAGACTCAATGCCCGACCACTGCAGAAGATAGAGAGAAAATGAAAGATGTTCCCTATGCTTCAGCCATAGGCTCTATCATGTATGCAATGCTGTGTACCAGACCTGATGTGTGCCTTGCTATAAGTTTAGCAGGGAGGTACCAAAGTAATCCAGGAATGGATCACTGGACAGCGGTCAAGAACATCCTGAAATACCTGAAAAGGACTAAGGATATGTTTCTCGTATATGGAGGTGACAAAGAGCTCACCGTAAGAGGTTACGTTGATGCAAGCTTTGACACTGATCCGGACGATTCTAAATCGCAAACCGGATACGTGTTCACTTTAAACGGTGGAGCTGTTAGTTGGTGCAGTTCTAAACAAAGCGTCGTAGCGGGATCTACATGTGAAGCGGAGTACATAGCTACTTCGGAAGCAGCGAACGAAGGAGTCTGGATGAAGGAGTTCATATCCGATCTAGGTGTCATACCTAGTGCATCGGGTCCAATGAAAATCTTTTGTGACAATACTGGTGCAATTGCTTTAGCAAAGGAATCCAGATTTCACAAAAGGACCAAACACATCAAGAGACGCTTCAACTCCATCCGGGATTTAGTCCAGGTGGGAGACATAGAGATTTGCAAGATACATACGGATCTGAATGTTGCAGACCCGTTGACTAAGCCTCTTCCACGAGCAAAACATGATCAGCACCAAGGCTCCATGGGTGTTAGAATCATTACTGTGTAATCTAGATTATTGACTCTAGTGCAAGTGGGAGACTGAAGGAAATATGCCCTAGAGGCAATAATAAAGTTATTATTTATTTCCTTATATCATGATAAATGTTTATTATTCATGCTAGAATTGTATTAACCGGAAACATAATACATGTGTGAATACATAGACCAACAGAGTGTCACTAGTATGCCTCTACTTGACTAGCTCATTAATCAAAGATGGTTATGTTTCCTAACCATGAACAAAGAGTTGTTGATTGATTAACGAGGTCACATCATTAGTAGAATGATCTGATTGACATGACCCATTCCATTAGCTTAGCACCCGATCGTTTAGTATGTTGCTATTGCTTTCTTCATGACTTATACATGTTCCTATAACTATGAGATTATGCAACTCCCGTTTACCGGAGGAACACTTTGGGTACTACCAAACGTCACAACGTAACTGGGTGATTATAAAGGAGTACTACAGGTGTCTCCAATGGTAGATGTTGGGTTGGCGTATTTCGAGATTAGGGTTTGTCACTCCGATTGTCGGAGAGGTATCTCTGGGCCCTCTCGGTAATGCACATCACATAAGCCTTGCAAGCACTGCAACTAATATGTTAGTTGTGAGATGATGTATTACGGAACGAGTAAAGAGACTTGCCGGTAACGAGATTGAACTAGGTATTGGATACCGACGATCGAATCTCGGGCAAGTAACATACCGATGACAAAGGGAACAACGTATGTTGTTATGCGGTCTGACCGATAAAGATCTTCGTAGAATATGTAGGAGCCAATATGGGCATCCAGGTCCCGCTATTGGTTATTGACCGGAGACATGTCTCGGTCATGTCTACATTGTTCTCGAACCGTAGGGTCCGCACGCTTAACGTTACGATGACAGTTATTATGAGTTTATGCATTTTGATGTACCGAAGGTTGTTCGGAGTCCCGGATGAGATCACGGACATGACGAGGAGTCTCGAAATGATCGAGACGTAAAGATTGATATATTGGAAGCCTATGTTTGGACATAGGAAGTGTTCCGGATGAAATCGGGATTTTACCGGAATACCGGGAGGGTTACCGGAACCCCCCGGGAGACTAATGGGCCTATTGGGCCTTAGTGAAAAAGAGAAAAGGGGCAGCCCACAGCCTAGCCGCGCGCCCCCCTTCCCCAAGTCCTAGTAGGACTAGGAGAAGGGGCCGCCCCCCCTCTCTCTCCTTTCCCCCTTGAGAGTCCTAGTTGGAATAGGATTGGAGGGGGGAGTCCTACTCCCGGTGGGAGTAGGACTCCCCCTGCGCCTCCCTCTCTCTGGCCGGCCGGCCCCCCTCCTCCAACCTTTATATACGGGGGCAGGGGACACCCCAAGACACACAAGTTGATCCTTGAGATCATTCCTTAGCCGTGTGCGGTGCCCCCTGCCACCAAATTCCACCTCGATCATACCGTTGTAGTGCTTAGGCGAAGCCCTGCGTCGGTAGTACATCAAGATCGTCACCACGCCGTCGTGCTGACGGAACTCTTCCTCGACGCTTTGCTGGATCGGAGCCCGAGGAACGTCATCGAGCTGAACGTGTGCTAAGAACTCGGAGGTGCCGGAGTAACGGTGCTTGGATCGGTCGGATCGGGAAGAAGACGTACGACTACTTCCTCTATGTTGTGTGATCGCTTCCGCAGTCGGTCTGCGTTGGTACGTAGACAACACTCTCCCCTCTCGTTGTTGTGCATCACCATGATCTTGCGTGTGCGTAGGAAATTTTTCGAAATTACTACGTTCCCCAACAGTGGAATCAGAGCCTAGGTTTTATGGTTTGATGTTATTTGCACGAGTAGAACACAAGTGAGTTGTGGGCGATACAAGTCATACTACCTACCAGCGTGTCATACTTTGGTTCGGCAGTATTGTTGGGTGAGACGATCCGGACCAACCTTACGCGTACTCTTACGCGAGACCGGTTCCCTCGACGTGCTTTGCACATAGATGGCTTGCGGAAGACTGTCTCTCCAACTTTAGTTGAACCAAGTGTGACTACGCCCGGTCCTTGAGAAGGTTAAAACGGAGTCTATTTGACGAACTATCGTTGTGGTTTTGATGCGTAGGTGAGATGAGTTCTTACTTAAGCCCGTAGCAGCCACGTAAAACTTGCAACAACAAAGTAGAGGACGTCCAACTTGTTTTTGCAGGGTATGTTGTGATGTGATATGGTCAAGGCATGATGCTGATTTTATTGTATGAGATGATCATGTTTTGTAACCGAGTTATCGGCAACTGGCAGGAGCCATATGGTTGTCGCTTTATTGTATGCAATGCAATCGCGATGTAATGCTTTACTTTATTACTAAACGGTAGTGATAGTCGTGGAAGCATAAGATTGGCGAGACGACAACGATGCTACGATGGAGATCAAGGTGTCGCGCCGGTGACGATGGTGATCATGACGGTGCTTCGGAGATGGAGATCACAAGAACAAGATGATGATGGCCATATCATATCACTTATATATTGATTGCATGTGATGTTTATCCCTTTTTATGCATCTTATCTTGCTTTGATTGACGGTAGCATTATAAGATGATCTCTCACTAAAATTATCAAGAAGTGTTCTCCCTAAGTATGCACCGTTGCCAAAGTTCGTCGTGCCCAGACACCACGTGATGATCGGGTGTGATAAGCTCTACGTCCAAATACAACGGGTGCAAAACAGTTGCACACGCAGAATACTCAGGTTATACTTGACGAGCCAAGCATATACAGATATGGCCTCGGAACACGGAGACCGAAAGGTCGAGCGTGAATCATATAGTAGATATGATCAACATAACGATGTTCACCATTGAAAACTACTCCATCTCACGTGATGATCGGTTATGGTTTAGTTGATTTAGATCACGTGATCACTTAGAAGATTAGAGGGATGTCTATCTAAGTGGGAGTTCCTAAGTAATTTGATTAACTGAACTTAAACTTATCATGAACTTAGTACCTGATAGTATCTTGCTTGTTTATGTTGATTGTAGATAGATGGCTCGTGCTATTGTTCCGTTGAATTTTAATGCGTTCCTTGAGAAAGCAAAGTTGAAAGATGATGGTAGCAATTACACGGACTGGGTCCGTAACCTGAGGATTATCCTCATTGCTGCACAGAAGAATTACGTCCTGGAAGCACCGCTGGGTGACAGGCCTGCTGCTGGAGCAACGCCAGATGTTATGAACGTCTGGCAAAGCAAAGCTGATGACTACTCGATAGTTCAGTGTGCCATGCTTTACGGCTTAGAATCGGGACTTCAACGACGTTTTGAACGTCATGGTGCATATGAGATGTTCCAGGAGTTGAAGTTAATATTTCAAGCAAATGCCCGAATTGAGAGATATGAAGTCTCCAATAAGTTCTATAGCTGCAAGATGGAGGAGAACAGTTCTGTCAGTGAGCATATACTCAAAATGTCTGGGTATAATAATCACTTGATTCAGATGGGAGTTAATCTTCCAGATGACTGCGTCATTGACAGAATTCTCCAATCACTGCCACCAAGCTACAAGAGCTTCGCGATGAACTACAATATGCAAGGGATGAACAAGACTATTCCCGAGCTCTTCGCAATGCTGAAAGCTGCGGAGGTAGAAATCAAGAAGGAGCATCAAGTGTTGATGGTTAGCAAAACCACTAGTTTAAGAAAAAGGGCAAAGGGAAGAAGAAGGGAAACTTCAAGAAGAACAGCAAGCAAGTTCCTGCTCAGGAGAAGAAACCCAAATCTGGACCTAAGCCTGAAACTGAGTGCTTCTACTGCAAGCAGACTGGTCACTGGAAGCGGAACTGCCCCAAGTATTTGGCGGATAAGAAGGATGGCAAAGTGAGCAAAGGTATATGTGATATACATGTTATTGATGTGTACCTTACTAGAGCTCGCAGTAGCACCTGGGTATTTGATACTGGTTCTGTTGCTAATATTTGCAACTCGAAACAGGGACTACGGAATAAGCGGACGCTAGCAAAGGACGAGGTGACGATGCGCGTGGGAAACGGTTCCAAAGTCGATGTGATCGCGGTCGGCACGCTACCTCTACATCTACCTTCGGGATTAATATTAGACCTAAATAATTGTTATTTGGTGCCAGCGTTGAGCATGAACATTATATCTGGATCTTGTTTGATGCGAGACGGTTATTCATTTAAATCAGAGAATAATGGTTGTTCTATTTATATGAGTAATATCTTTTATGGTCATGCACCTTTGAAGAGTGGTCTATTCTTGTTGAATCTCGATGATAGTGATACACATATTCATAATGTAGAAGCCAAAAGATGCAAAGTTAATAATGATAGTGCAACATTTTTGTGGCACTGCCGTTTGGGTCATATCGGTGTAAAGCGCATGAAGAAACTCCATACTGATGGGCTTTTGGAACCACTTGATTATGAATCACTTGGTACTTGCGAACCGTGCCTCATAGGCAAGATGACTAAAACACCGTTCTCCGGTACTATGGAGAGAGCAACAGATTTATTGGAAATCATACATACCGATGTATGTGGTCCGATGAATATTGAGGCTCGTGGCGGATATCGTTATTTTCTCACCTTCACAGATGATTTAAGCAGATATGGGTATATCTACTTAATGAAACATAAGTCTGAAACATTTGAAAAGTTCAAAGAATTTCAGAGTGAGGTTGAAAATCATCGTAACAAGAAAATAAAGTTTCTACGATCTGATCGTGGAGGAGAATATTTGAGTTACGAGTTTGGTGTACATTTGAAAAATTGTGGAATAGTTTCGCAACTCACGCCACCCGGAACACCACAGCGTAATGGTGTGTCCGAACGTCGTAATCGTACTTTACTAGATATGGTGCGATCTATGATGTCTCTTACTGATTTACCGCTATCGTTTTGGGGTTATGCTTTAGAGACGGCCGCATTCACGTTAAATAGGGCACCATCAAAATCCGTTGAGACGACACCTTATGAACTATGGTTTGGCAAGAAACCAAAGTTGTCGTTTCTTAAAGTTTGGGGCTGCGATGCTTATGTGAAAAAGCTTCAACCTGATAAGCTCGAACCCAAATCGGAGAAATGTGTCTTCATAGGATATCCAAAGGAAACTATTGGATACACCTTCTATCACAGATCCGAAGGCAAGACTTTTGTTGCTAAATTCGGAAACTTTTTAGAGAAGGAGTTTCTCTCGAAAGAAGTGAGTGGGAGGAAAGTAGAACTTGACGAGGTAACTGTACCTGCTCCCTTATTGGAAAATAGTACATCACAGAAAACTGTTTCTGTGACACATATACCAATCAGTGAGGAAGCTAATGATGATGATCATGAAACTTCAGGACAAGATACTACTGAACCACGTAGATCAACCAGAGTGAGATCCGCACCAGAGTGGTACGGTAATATAGTTCTGGAAGTCATGCTACTAGATCATGATGAACCTACGAACTATGAAGAAGCGATGGTGAGCCCAGATTCCGCAAAGTGGCTTGAGGCCATGAAATCTGAGATGGGATCCATGTATGAAAACAAAGTATGGACTTTGGTTGACTTGCCCGATGATCGGCAAACAATTGAGAATAAATGGATCTTCAAGAAAAAGACTGACGCTGACGGTAATGTTACTGTCTATAAAGCTCGACTTGTCGCGAAAGGTTTTCGACAAGTTCAAGGGGTTGACTATGATGAGACCTTCTCACCCGTAGCGATGCTTAAGTCCGTCAGAATTATGTTAGCAATTGCCGCATTTTATGATTATGAAATATGGCAGATGGATGTCAAAACTGCATTCCTGAATGGATTTCTGGAAGAAGAGTTGTATATGATACAACCAGAAGGTTTTGTCGATCCAAAGGGAGCTAACAAAGTACGCAAACTCCAGCGATCCATTTATGGACTGGTGCAAGCATCTCGGAGTTGGAATAAACGCTTTGATAGTGTGATCAAAGCATTTGTCTTTATACAGACTTTTGGAGAAGCCTGTATTTACAAGAAAGTGAGTGGGAGCTCTGTAGCATTTCTAATATTATATGTGGATGACATATTGCTGATTGGAAATGATATAGAATTTCTGGATAGCATAAAGGGATACTTGAATAAAAGTTTTTCGATGAAAGATCTCGGGGAAGCCGCTTACATATTAGGCATAAAGATCTATAGAGATAGATCAAAACGCTTAATTGGACTTTCACAGAGCACATACCTTGACAAGATTTTGAAGAAGTTCAAAATGGATCAAGCAAAGAAAGGGTTCTTGCCTGTGTTACAAGGTGTGAAGTTGAGTCAGACTCAATGCCCGACCACTGCAGAAGATAGAGAGAAAATGAAAGATGTTCCCTATGCTTCAGCCATAGGCTCTATCATGTATGCAATGCTGTGTACCAGACCTGATGTGTGCCTTGCTATAAGTTTAGCAGGGAGGTACCAAAGTAATCCAGGAATGGATCACTGGACAGCGGTCAAGAACATCCTGAAATACCTGAAAAGGACTAAGGATATGTTTCTCGTATATGGAGGTGACAAAGAGCTCACCGTAAGAGGTTACGTTGATGCAAGCTTTGACACTGATCCGGACGATTCTAAATCGCAAACCGGATACGTGTTCACTTTAAACGGTGGAGCTGTTAGTTGGTGCAGTTCTAAACAAAGTGTCGTAGCGGGATCTACATGTGAAGCGGAGTACGTAGCTGCTTCGGAAGCAGCGAACGAAGGAGTCTGGATGAAGGAGTTCATATCCGATCTAGGTGTCATACCTAGTGCATCGGGTCCAATGAAAATCTTTTGTGACAATACTGGTGCAATTGCTTTAGCAAAGGAATCCAGATTTCACAAAAGGACCAAACACATCAAGAGACGCTTCAACTCCATCCGGGATTTAGTCCAGGTGGGAGACATAGAGATTTGCAAGATACATACGGATCTGAATGTTGCAGACCCGTTGACTAAGCCTCTTCCACGAGCAAAACATGATCAGCACCAAGGCTCCATGGGTGTTAGAATCATTACTGTGTAATCTAGATTATTGACTCTAGTGCAAGTGGGAGACTGAAGGAAATATGCCCTAGAGGCAATAATAAAGTTATTATTTATTTCCTTATATCATGATAAATGTTTATTATTCATGCTAGAATTGTATTAACCGGAAACATAATACATGTGTGAATACATAGACCAACAGAGTGTCACTAGTATGCCTCTACTTGACTAGCTCATTAATCAAAGATGGTTATGTTTCCTAACCATGAACAAAGAGTTGTTGATTGATTAACGAGGTCACATCATTAGTAGAATGATCTGATTGACATGACCCATTCCATTAGCTTAGCACCCGATCGTTTAGTATGTTGCTATTGCTTTCTTCATGACTTATACATGTTCCTATAACTATGAGATTATGCAACTCCCGTTTACCGGAGGAACACTTTGGGTACTACCAAACGTCACAACGTAACTGGGTGATTATAAAGGAGTACTACAGGTGTCTCCAATGGTAGATGTTGGGTTGGCGTATTTCGAGATTAGGGTTTGTCACTCCGATTGTCGGAGAGGTATCTCTGGGCCCCCTCGGTAATGCACATCACATAAGCCTTGCAAGCACTGCAACTAATATGTTAGTTGTGAGATGATGTATTACGGAACGAGTAAAGAGACTTGCCGGTAACGAGATTGAACTAGGTATTGGATACCGACGATCGAATCTCGGGCAAGTAACATACCGATGACAAAGGGAACAACGTATGTTGTTATGCGGTCTGACCGATAAAGATCTTCGTAGAATATGTAGGAGCCAATATGGGCATCCAGGTCCCGCTATTGGTTATTGACCGGAGGCATGTCTCGGTCATGTCTACATTGTTCTCGAACCGTAGGGTCCGCACGCTTAACGTTACGATGGCAGTTATTATGAGTTTATGCATTTTGATGTACCGAAGGTTGTTCGGAGTCCCGGATGAGATCACGGACATGACGAGGAGTCTCGAAATGATCGAGACGTAAAGATTGATATATTGGAAGCCTATGTTTGGACATAGGAAGTGTTCCGGATGAAATCGGGATTTTACCGGAATACCGGGAGGGTTACCGGAACCCCCCGGGAGACTAATGGGCCTATTGGGCCTTAGTGGAAAAGAGAAAAGGGGCAGCCCACAGCCTAGCCGCGCGCCCCCCCTTCCCCAAGTCCTAGTAGGACTAGGAGAAGGGGCCGGCCCCCCTCTCTCTCCTTTCCCCCTTGAGAGTCCTAGTTGGAATAGGATTGGAGGGGGGAGTCCTACTCCCGGTGGGAGTAGGACTCCCCCTGCGCCTCCCTCTCTCTGGCCGGCCGGCCCCCCTCCTCCAACCTTTATATACGGGGGCAGGGGACACCCCAAGACACACAAGTTGATCCTTGAGATCGTTCCTTAGCCGTGTGCGGTGCCCCCTGCCACCAAATTCCACCTCGATCATACCGCTGTAGTGCTTAGGCGAAGCCCTGCGTCGGTAGTACATCAAGATCGTCACCACGCCGTCGTGCTGACGGAACTCTTCCTCGACGCTTTGCTGGATCGGAGCCCGAGGAACGTCATCGAGCTGAACGTGTGCTAAGAACTCGGAGGTGCCGGAGTAACGGTGCTTGGATCGGTCGGATCGGGAAGAAGACGTACGACTACTTCCTCTATGTTGTGTGATCGCTTCCGCAGTCGGTCTGCGTTGGTACGTAGACAACACTCTCCCCTCTCGTTGCTGTGCATCACCATGATCTTGCGTGTGCGTAGGAAAATTTTCGAAATTACTACGTTCCCCAACAGTTCATTGAAGACCTTCCCAAGTTTCCGCTATATCTCGCTTAAGCCTTTCTACGAGAATAAGTAGTGTGCCAAATCCGCCGCTTGTCATCAATTTAAATTGGTGAAGGATAAGCATAATGTAATTCTTATTCTTGTTTCATCGAGTGAATTCAATTCCTTATTCCAGAGGTTCATTATATCACATTCTCGGTTCGAGATGCTTTATCTTTTCTTTCTCGGAGTTCCAAGTTTTTTCTCGATTATACCATTGTGAAAATCCATCTAATCATTGCAAGGATTCACCTTGCGTTTTCAACTTCTCTTTCCTTTCGTGTGATCATCCTTTTGTTACCGGAGTTCTTCATGAAGGTTCTACATGATGGTTCATCAAGGATTTAATTCCTTCTCGAAGTGTTCATCAAGATTCTTTTCAGAGGAGCCCATGCATTCTTCATCTCGCATTCCAAAGTGTAATTCTTTCTACCATATCATTGGAGGTGGTATTATGTCATTCTTGATAATTTGAGTTCATGTTTCATGATTCACATGTTGTTAAGAATGAGGTATTTTAAATCCATCAACCTCTTCGTTGGAATTATCTTGTGTCATGTTTCACCTAAAGCCTTCCCTAAGGATTGTTGCTATTATGGTGCTTATAAATGACCCAAGTTCTTCATTTATCCTTCCGGTGAGATAAGATTCTCATTTCCTTGTTGATATCAATAAAATCTATCGTTTCCGTTAGTGGCAGAATTTCACCTCTTGATTTTGACATGTTTTCCATAAGCCCACAACAAGAGTACTCTTTTCATTGTTGGTTTCCCAACAATTCCGTTCGACCCTTCTCCTAAAGATGCCTTCAAGCTCATTCGAGGTAGAAGATGTTGTTTTCTCCTCTGTTCTTTTGATTCCATTCGTTTATCTCTTCCGGAGGCATTGAGGTATTGCTTTCTTCACTCATCATCTCGGATTGTGAGGACCATGTTCTTTTCTTTGTTAATCCTTTTAACCGGAGTGTTGTGTCATCTCTTCTAGTTCTTTTCATCTGATCAAGTTTCATATCATTTTTCTAACGGACTGCTGTCCGAATTTGTTTTTTCCTTGTTCCTCTTTTCTAACGAAGTGTTTTCAACTTCGTTCATCGCCGTTGCATTCTTTCTTTCTTTCAAATTTGCTCAACCTCACAAGGTTCTTTGGTTTCACTCGTTTGTCAAAGAAGCAACTTAGTTTTACCTCTTCTCTTTCTCTTCCATTTTTCCCTCCGGTGCCATTCCAGATCTCGGGACGAGATCCTCTTGTAGTGGTGGAGTGTTGTAATGCCCCGAGACCAATGTGCCAGGTGTCTTCCAGTTATTCGCTGTTGTTGCCTTCTCATTTGCTTGTGTGTCATGCATTTCTTATCATATCATTATGTGCATTGCATTTGCATACGTGTTCGTCTCATGCATCCGAGCTTTTTCTGAAGGAAATATGCCCAAGAGGCAATAATAAAGTTATTATTTATTTCCTTATTTCATGATAAATGTTTATTATTCATGCTAGAATTGTATTAACCGGAAACATAATACATGTGTGAATACATAGACAAACAGAGTGTCACTAGTATGCCTCTACTTGACTAGCTCGTTAATCAAAGATGGTTATGTTTCCTAACCATAGACAAAGAGTTGTTATTTGATTAACGGGATCACATCATTAGGAGAATGATGTGATTGACTTGACCCATTCCATTAGCTTAGCACCCGATCCCTTAGTTTGTTGCTATTGCTTTCTTCATGACTTATACATGTTACTATGACTATGAGATTATGCAACTCCCGTTTGTCGGAGGAACACTTTGTGTGCTACCAAACGTCACAACGTAACTGGGTGATTATAAAGGAGCTCTACAGGTGTCTCCAAAGGTAAATGTTGGGTTGGAGTATTTCGAGATTAGGATTTGTCACTCCGATTGTCGGAGAGGTATCTCTGGGCCCTCTCGGTAATGCACATCACATAAGCCTTGCAAGCATTGCAACTAATGAGTCAGTTGCGAGATGATGTATTACGAAACGAGTAAAGAGACTTGCCGGTAACGAGATTGAACTAGGTATTGAGATACCGACGATCGAATCTTGGGCAAGTAACATACCGATGACAAAGGGAACAATGTATGTTGTTATGCGGTCTGACCGATAAAGATCTTCGTAGAATATGTGGGAGCCAATATGAGCATCCAGGTTCCGCTATTGGTTATTGACCGGAGACATGTCTCAGTCATGTCTACATTGTTCTCGAACCCGTAGGGTCCGCACGCTTAAGGTTTCAATGACAGTTATATTATCAGTTTTGATGTACCGAAGCTAGTTCGAAATCCCGGAAATGATCACGGACATGACGAGGAGTCTCAAAATGGTCGAGACATAAAGATTGATATATTGGACGGCTATATTCGGACACCGGAAGTGTTCCGGGTGATTTTGGAGAAAACCGGAGTGCCGGAGGGTTACCGGAACCCCCCCTCCCCCGGGGGGAGAAGTAATGGGCCTTATGGGCCCTAGTGGAGAGAGAGAGGGGCGGCCAGGGTGGGCCGCACGCCCCTCCCCCTCTGGTCCGAATTGGACTAGGAGAGGGGGCGGCGCCCCCCTTTCCTTCTCCCTCTCCCCCTTCCTTTCCCCCTCCTAGTAGGAGTAGGAAAGAGGGGAGTCCTACTCCTACTAGGAGGAGGATTCCTCCTCCTTGGCGCGCCCTAGGGCCGTCTGGCCTCCTCCCCTTGCTCCTTTATATACGGGGGCAAGGGGCACCCCAAGACACACAAGTTGATCCTCGTGGTCGTTTTCTTAGCCGTGTGCGGTGCCCCCTTCCACCATAGTCCTCGATAATATTGTAGCGGTGCTTAGGCGAAGCCCTGCGATGGTAGAACATCAAGATCATCACCACACCGTCGTGCTGACGGAACTCTTCCCCGACACTTTGCTGGATCGGAGTCCGGGGATCGTCATCGAGCTGAAGGTGTGCTAAAACTCAGAGGTGTCGTAGTTTCGGTGCTTGATCGGTCGGGCCGTGAAGACGTATGACTACATCAACCGCGTTGTCATAATGCTTCCGCTTCCGGTCTACAAGGGTACGTAGATCACACTCTCCCCTCTCGTTGCTATGCATCACCATGATCTTGCGTGTGCGTAGGATTTTTTTGAAATTACTACGTTCCCCAATAGTGGTATTAGAGCCTAGGTTTTATGTGTTGATGTTATATGCACGAGTAGAACACAAGTGAGTTGTGGGCGATATTAGTCATACTGCTTACCAGCATGTCATACTTTGGTTTGGCGGTATTGTTGGATGAAGCGGCCCGGACCGACATTACGCGTACGCTTACGCGAGACTGGTTCTACCGACGTGCTTTGCACACAGGTGGCTGGCGGGTGTCAGTTTCTCCAACTTTAGTTGAACCGAGTGTGGCTACGCCCGGTCCATATGAAGGTTAAAAGAGCACCAACTTGACAAACTATCATTGTGGTTTTGATGCGTAGGTAAGATTGGTTCTTGCTAAGCCCGTAGCAGCCACGTAAAACTTGCAACAACAAAGTAGAGGACGTCTAACTTGTTTTTGCAGGGCATGTTGTGATGTGATATGGTCAAGACATGATGAGATATAAGTTGTTTTATGAGATGATCATGTTTTGTTGAAGTTATCGGCAACTGGCAAAATCCTTATGGTTGTCTCTCTATTACATAAGATGCAAGCGTCAAATAATTGTTTTACTTTATCGCTATGCGATAGCAATAGTTGCAAGAGCAATTGTTGGCGAGACGACCATGTAACGACACATTGATATAGATCAAGATGATGGAGATCATGGTGTCATGCCGGTGACGATAGAGATCATGACAGTACTTTGGAGATGGAGATCAAACGCGCAAGATGATCATGGCCATATCATGTCACATATTTTGATTGCATATGATGTTTATCTTTTATACATCTTATTTTGCTTAGTTCGATAGTAGATTTATAAGATGATCTCTCACTAATTATCAAGAAGTGTTCTCCCTAAGTATGCACCATTGCGAAAGTTCTTCGTGCTGAGACACCACGTGATGATCGGGTGTGATAGGCTCTACGTTCAAATACAACGGGTGCAAAATAGTTGCACACGCGGAATACTCAGGTTATACTTGACGAGCCAAGCATATACAGATATGGCCTCAAAACACGGAGACCGAAAGGTCGAGCATGAATCATATAGTAGATATGATCAACATAGTGATGTTCACCAATGAAACTACTCCATCTCACGTGATGATCGGACATGGTTTAGTTGATTTGGATCACGTGATCACTTAGAGGATTAGAGGGATGTCTATCTAAGTGGGAGTTCTTAAGTAATATGACTAATTGAACTTACATTTATTATGAACTTAGTCCTGGTAGTATTTTGCAAATTATGTTGTAGATCAATAGCTCGCGTTGTTGCTTTCAAATGTTTATTCTAATATGTTCCTAGAGAAAATTGTGTTGAAAGATATTAGTAGCAATGATGCGGATTGGATCCGTGATCTGAGGTTTACCCTCATTGCTGCACAGAAGAATTATGTCCTTGATGCACCGCTAGGTGACAGACCAATTGCAGGAGCAGATGCAAACGTTATGAACGTTTGGCTAGCTCAATATGATGACTACTTGATAGTTTAGTGCACCATGCTTAACAGCTTAGAATTGGGACTTCAAAGACGTTTTGAACGTCATGGACCATATGAGATGTTCCGGGAGTTGAAGTTAATATTTCAAGCAAATACCCGAGTAGAGAGATATGAAGTCTCCAACAAGTTCTATAGGTAAAAGATGGAGGAGAATCGCTCAACTAGTGAGCATGTGCTCAGATTGTCTGGGTACTACAATCACTTGAATCAAGTGGGAGTTAATCTTCCAGATAAAATAGTGATTGCCAGAATTCTCTAGTCACCATCACGAAGTTAGTAGAACTTCGTGATGAACTATGATATGCAAGGGATAACGGAAACGATTCCCAAGCTCTTCGTAATGCTGAAATCGACGAAGGTAGAAATCAAGAAAAACATCAAGTGTTGATGGTTGACAAGACCACTAGTTTCAAGAAAAGGGCAAAGGGAAGAAAGGGAACTTCAAGAAGAACGGCAAGCGAGTTGCTGCTCAAGTGAAGAAGCCCAAGTCTGGACCTAAGCCTGAGACTAAGTGCTTCTACTGCAAAGGAACTGGTCACTGGAAGCGGAACTACCCCAAGTATTTGGCGGATAAGAAGGATGGCAAAGTGAACAAAGGTATATTTGATATACAGATTATTGATATGTATTTTACTAGTGTTCATAGCAACCCCTCGGTATTTGATACTGGTTCAGTTGCTAAGAGTAGTAACTCAAAACGGGAGTTGCAGAATGAACATATACTAGTTAAGGGTGAAGTGACGATGTGTGTTGGAAGTAGTTCCAAGATTGATATGATCATCATCTCACACTCCCTATACTTTCAGGATTAGTGTTGAACCTAAATAAGTGTTATTTGGTGTTTGCGTTGAGCATGAATATGATTTGATCATGTTTATTGCAATACGGTTATTCATTTAAGTTAGAGAATAATTGTTGTTCTGTTTACATGAATAAAACCTTATATGGTTACACACCCAATGAAAATGGTTCATTGGATCTCGATCATAGTGATACACATATTCATAGTATTGAAGACAAAAGATGCAAAGTTAATAATGATAGAGCAACTTATTTGTGGCACTGCCGTTTAGGTCATATTGGTGTAAAGCGCATGAAGAAACTCCATGCTGATGGGATTTTGGAATCACCTGATTATGAATCACTTGATGCTTGCAAACCATGCCTTATGGGCAAGATGACTAAGACTCCGTTCTCCGGAAAAATGGAGCGAGCAACTGACTTATTGGAAATAATACATACTGATGTATGTGATCCAATGAGTGTTGAGGCTCGCGGCGGGTATCGTTATTTTCTGACCTTCACAGATGATTTGAGCAGATATGGGTATATCTACTTGATGAAACACAAGTCTGAAACATTTGAAAAGTTCAAAGAATTTCAGAGAGAAGTGGAGAATCATCGTAACAAGAAAATAAACGTTTCTACGATATGATCGCAGAGGTAAATATTTGAGTTGCGAGTTTGACCTTTAGTTAAAACAATGTGAAATAGTTTCACTACTTACGCCACCTGGAACACCATAGTGTAATGGTGTGTCCGAACATCATAACCGTACTTTATTGGATATAGTGCAATCTATGATGTTTCTTACCGATTTACCACTATAGTTTTGGGGTTATGCATTAGAGACAGTTGCATTCACATTAAAAAAAGGGCACCATCTAAATCCGTTGAGACGACACTGTATGAACTGTGGTTTGGCAAGAAACCAAAGCTGTCGTTTCTTAAAGTTTGGGGTTGCAATGCTTATAAGAAAAAGTTTCATCTTGATAAGCTCAAACTCAAATCGGAGAAACGTGTCTTCATAGGATACCCAAATAAGACAGTTGGGTACACCTTCTATCACAGGTCCGAAGGCAAGACATTCGTTGCTAAGAATGGATCCTTTGTAGAGAAGGAATTTCTCCCGAAAGAAGTGAGTGGGAGGAAAGTAGAACTTGATGAGGTAACTATACCTTGGAAAGTAGTACATCACAGAAACCAGTTTCTGTGACACCTACACCAATTAGTGAGGAAGCTAATGATGATGATCATGAAACTTCAGAACAAGATACTACTGAACCTCGTAGATCAACCAGAGTAAGATCCGCACCAGAGTGGTACGGTAATCCTGTTCTGGAAGTCATGCTACTAGATCATGATGAACCTACGAACTATGGAGAAGCGATGGTGAGCCCAGATTCCGCAAAATGGCTTGAAGCCATGAAATCTGAGGTGGGATCCATGTATGAGAACAAAGTATGGACTTTGGTTGACTTGCCCAATGATCGGCAAGCAATTGAGAATAAATGGATCTTCAAGAAGAAGACTGACGCTGACGGTAATGTTACTGTCTACAAAGCTCGACTTGTCGCAAAAGGTTTTCGACAAGTTCAAGGGATTGACTATGATGAGACCTTCTCTCCCGTAGCGATGCTTAAGTCTGTCCGAATCATGTTAGCAATTGCCGCATTTTATGATTATGAAATTTGGCATATGGATGTCAAAACTGCATTCCTGAATGGATTTCTGGAAGAAGAGTTGTATATTATGCAGCCGGAAGGTTTTGTCGATCCAAAGGGAGCTAACAAAGTGTGCAAGCTCCAGCGATCCATTTATGGACTGGTGCAAGCCTCTCGGAGTTGGAATAAACGCTTTGATAGTGTGATCAAAGCATTTGGTTTTGTACAGAGTTTTGGAGAAGCCTGTATTTACAAGAAAGTGAGTGGGAGCTCTGTAGCATTTCTGATATTATATGTAGATGACATATTACTAATCGGAAATGATATAGAATTTCTGGATAGCATAAAGGGATACTTGAATAAGAGTTTTTCAATCAAAAGACCTCGGTGAAGCTGCTTACATATTGGGCATTAAGATCTATAGAGATAGATCCAGACGCTTAATTGGACTTTCACAAAGCACATACCTTGACAAAGTTTTGAAGAAGTTCAAAATGGATCAAGCAAAGAAAGGATTCTTGCCTGTGTTACAAGGTGTGAAGTTGAGCAAGACTCAAAAACCCGACCACGGCAGAAGATAGAAAGAGAATGAAAGTCATTCCCTATGTCTCAGCCATATGTTCTATAAAGTATGCCATGCTGTGTACCAGATCTATTCTATACCTTACACTAATTTTGGCAAGGGAGTACAATAGTGATCTAGGAGTAGATCACTGGACAGCGGTCAAAATTATCCTTAGTGGAATAAGGATATGTTTCTCGATTATGGACATGACAAAAATGTTCATCGTAAAGGGTTACGTCGATGCAAATTTTGACACTGATCTAGATGACTCTAAGTCTCAATCTAGATACATATTGAAAGTGGGAGCAATTAGCTATAGTAGCTCCATGCAGAGCATTGTTGACATAGAAATTTGCAAAATACATACGGATCTGAATATGGCAGACCCGTTGACTAAACTTCTCTCACAGGCAAAACATGATCGCACCTTAGTACTCTTTGGGTGTTAATCACATAGCGATGTGAACTAGATTATTGACTCTAGTAAACCCTTTGAGTGTTGGTCACATAACGATGTGAACTATGGGTGTTAATCACATGATGATGTGAACTATTGGTGTTAAATCACATGGCAATGTGAACTAGATTATTGACTCTAGTGTAAGTGGGAGACTGAAGGAAATATGCCCTAGAGGCAATAATAAAGTTATTATTTATTTCCTTATTTCATGATAAATGTTTATTATTCATGCTAGAATTGTATTAACCGGAAACATAATACATGTGTGAATACATAGACAAACAGAGTGTCACTAGTACGCCTCTACTTGACTAGCTCGTTAATCAAAGATGGTTATGTTTCCTAACCATAGACAAAGAGTTGTTATTTGATTAACGGGATCACATCATTAGGAGAATGATGTGATTGACTTGACCCATTAGCTTAGCACCCGACCGCTTAGTTTGTTGCTATTGCTTTCTTCATGACTTATACATGTTCCTATGACTATGAGATTATGCAACTCCCGTTTGCCGGAGGAACACTTTGTGTGCTACCAAACGTCACAACGTAACTGGGTGATTATAAAGGAGCTCTACAGGTGTCTCCAAAGGTCAATGTTGGGTTGGAGTATTTCGAGATTAGGATTTGTCACTCCGATTGTCGGAGAGGTATCTCTGGGCCCTCTCAGTAATGCACATCACATAAGCCTTGCAAGCATTGCAACTAATGAGTCGGTTGCGAGATGATGTATTACGAAACGAGTAAAGAGACTTGCCGGTAACGAGATTGAACTAGGTATTGAGATACCGACGATCGAATCTCGGGCAAGTAACATACCAATGACAAAGGGAACAACGTATGTTGTTATGCGGTCTGACCAATAAAGATCTTCGTAGAATATGTGGGAGCCAATATGAGCATCCAGGCTCCGCTATTGGTTATTGACCGGAGACATGTCTCGGTCATGTCTACATTGTTCTCGAACCCGTAGGGTCCGCACGCTTAAGGTTTCGATGACAGTTATATTATGAGTTTATGAGTTTTGATGTACCGAAGTTAGTTCGGAATCCCGGATGTGATCACGGACATGACGAGTAGTCTCGAAATGGTCGAGACATAAAGATTGATATATTGGACGGCTATATTCAGACACCGGAAGTGTTCCGGGTGATTTCGGAGAAAACCGGAGTGCCGGAGGGTTACCGAAACCCCCCGAGAGAAGTAATGGGCCTTATGGGCCCTAGTGGAGAGAGAGAGGGGGGCGGCCAGGGTGGGCCGCGCGCCTCTCCCCCTCTGGTCCGAATTGGACTAGGAGAGGGGGGGCGGCGCTCCCCTTTCCTTCTCCCTCTCCCCCTTCCTTTCCCCCTCCTAGTAGGAGTAGCAAAGAGGGGAGTCATACTCCTACTAGGAGGAGGACTCCTCCTCCTTGGCACGCCCTAGGGCCGGCCGGCCTCCTCCCCTTGCTCCTTTACACACGGGGGCAGGGGGCACCCCAAGACACACAAGTTGATCATCGTGATCATTTTCTTAGCCGTGTGCGGTGCCCCATTCCACCATAGTCCTCAATAATATTGTAGCGGTGCTTAGGCGAAGCCCTGCGACGGTAGAACATCAAGATCGTCACCACACCGTCGTGCTAACGGAACTCTTCCCCGACACTTTGCTGGATCAGAGTCCGGGGATCGTCATCGAGCTGAACGTGTGCTAAAACTCGGAGGTGCCGTAGTTTCGGTGCTTGATCGGTCGGGCCGTGAAGACGTATGACTACATCAACCGCGTTGTCATAACGCTTCCGCTTCCGGTCTACCAGGGTACGTAGATCACACTCTCCCCTATTGTTGCTATGCATCACCATGATCTTGCGTGTGCGTAGGAAATTTTTTGAAATTACTATGTTCCCCAACATTTTCCCCGTTGTCCGTTTTGCATTCCGGTGCTCCTATGTCCTCCGGTGCCCCCTTTTACCTATTTTCGTGTACGGGTATTAAACGTTCTCGGATTTGACCAAGACTAGTTAAGCGGCCTTGGTTTACTAGTGGTAGACCGCCTGTCAAGTTTCGTGCCATTTGGACTTCGTTTGATACTCCAACGGTTAACCGAGGAACCATAAAGGCCTCGTGTGTGTTGCAGCCCAACACCCCTCCAAAGTGGCCCAAAACCCACCTAAACCCCCTCCATCCTCTCGGTTGTTTGATCACGATTGCGTGGCCGAAAACCGCACCTCATTTGGACTCTCCTAGCTCCATCTACCTATAAATATGTGATCTCCTACGAAATTCGCGGTCCAACCCTAGATCTCACCGCCACCTCACTCCGGCGAATCACACGTTGACACCTCAGCAGCGCCGCTGCCCCGCGCCAATCACGGTGTGCCACCTGTCCATCGCCGGCTCCCTCCACCGCGTGGGCCCGAGGCGCCCCGATCCGGCCCGCCCGGCCCGAGTCCCACGCCGCTCCTCCATGCTCGATCCCAAGCCGGGCCAGGGGAGCGCCTCGCCGCCCCATGCCTCAGCGCCACCGCCTGGCCTCCCGTCGGCGAGCATCTCCGCCGCCGCCCGGCGAAGCTCCGGCGAACTCCGTCCCCGCCGGATTCGGGATCCCCGTCACCGGATCCCTCCGAGCCCACCTTGCTCCGGCCTCCTCCTCGTCTCCCTTCCGACCGGCGTCGGCACCGCCCTGCCATGGCCTCTACCTCCTCCTCCACCGCCGTGGTCAACGCTGGCGCCCGCCGGAGCTGCCCTGCTCCTCGATCCAGATCGGATCGGGAGGGACGACATGCCTCGCCCGCGCGGGCCCCGCTCTGGCCCAGCGCGCCTCGGGGCCCAGTCCACGCCGGCCTCCTCCCTCTTCTGCAGCTGGGACGAGCCCACATGGTGAGTTCCCGCTATGCTTCGCTCGTGCGTTGTGTAGCTATTTGACGCTCGTTGTGAAATCTGCTAAGTCCCAGATCTGCATATTTTTTTGCATTGTTCATCGCATCGTAACTCTGCACCCGTGGCTCCGTTTTGGGCGTGTAGCATGTCAAATTGTTCGTCTCAATGAGTACGTCATTTCATTACATTGCACCATGTCTATTTGAGCTCATCTTGATGCCCTAAATGTTGTTGCAAGAGTGCTATGCAATGTTAGTTTCAGATTCTTATCAGTAATTGGACATTTGTCATTTTTGCCATGATTAATGTGTGCCTCCTATGAACTTGAGCCCTACATGAGTTTTGAAGTATGACATGCCATCTTTACATGGGTGTATGCCATGTATTTTTGTGATCATTGTGGTGACTAGCACAAGCATGCAAAGTAGCCCTCGTAATGTTGTTGATTTTGTCGGATTTCGGGTTCCGGCAGACCCTTAAGGTTCAAACACTGGGGTGCGCGCAGAAATCACGTCCTCAACCTCCCCGTCTCACAAAGATCTAAACTACTAAAGGAATCACACAAGAGACACAAGATTTATACTGGTTCGGGCCACCGTTGTGGTGTAATACCCTACTCCAGTGTGTGGTGGATCGATTGCCTCTTGGGGCTGATTGTGATGAACACTACAAGGAAGAACAGCCTCGCGAGGGTCTGTTCTTGGCTGGGGTGATGAACCGCTGGGAGGAGTTCAGTCACCTCTCTCTCTCTCTCTCTACTTGCTAGACGGATCCACACACCGGACCGAACCCCTCTACTCTGTGTCCCTTCCTACGAAAACCGAACCCCTCTACTCTGTGGGTGGCCGGTCCTATTTATAGGGGCCCTGGTCCTCTTCCCAAATATCGAGCTGGAAGGGAGCCAACAATGGCGGGCTAATTTGAAGGGGGACAGCAAGTACTCTTATCCTGACTAAAGATGGTCTTCGCCTGCGAAAGACTCTGCGGTGACGCCGTGCTGGGCCCCATGGTGACCTCCGTCTCGTAGTCCGCTTGGTCCTGGTCTTGTTGCACCGAAATGGCAACCTTTGCCTGATGCCTCGGTACTCCGCGGTTGCGCTTGTCCCCTTTGCACCAAAGAGGAAAGAAGGACGTTGCACGCGCTGGCGCCTGCCTGGCACCCTCGATCATCATGGCTTGCGTCACGGGCACCTCGCGAGGTACCCCGCCTTGATATCTCCGTCTTCTCACGAGCCAGCCTGAGGAGGCTGCGCCTGAGGATGCATTGCGTCGTCCGCCTTGCGAGGCTTGGCCCCTCACGAGGGTTTTGAGTCTTGTGCTTGACGATGATGGGCCATGTTGGGCCCCCATTTGAGCCACGCCGCAGGCCGCAGGCAGGCAAGTCTGGGGACCCCCATTCCCAGAATGCTGACAGTAGCCCCCGGGCCCGAGGCGCGCATGGGCTTGGCCGTGCCGAGAGGCGAAAGGGCAAGGGCGAAGCGCCACGGGCCCTAACAGCCTGCGGCCTTGGGCGCCGCGTGGCGGTTGATTGGACGTGGGCGACTCCACTTCCCCACGACGCCTTGGTGACCGCGCGAGGTGGACAAGTCCCTGCATGCAAATCGTGTCATGATTACCTGTGATCGTGGAGGCCGGCGGTTGGCCTTCGCCAGCTATAAGTACTGTACGGCGCGTGCCCTTCCAGTCCATCTCTCTTTGCTTTCTCCTCTGCCCCCAGTTCTTGCTTCGTCTTGGTGTGATGGCTCCATCGAGGAGGTACTCGGCTGCGGAGAAGGGGAAGGCCCTTCAGGGCGGTCCTGCCTCTCCCCCACCCAAGCGCGGTCGTGGGCGCCCTCGAAAGCACCCGGTGCCCGCCCCGGCAGCGTTTGGCGGTCATGGGGACGGTTCCCAGCGCGGCGGCGGGCGAGCCGCCGCAGCCAAGGGACGTGCTTGGGTTGTGTGCTCCCCTAGGCCGTGCTTTCGCGCTGTGCAGGCACTGCCGGAGTTCGTCGTTTGGTCGGCGGAGCCGACCAGCGCCTGGCTCCCACTCCCTCGCTTCCTCCTTGGTGAACTCCCGGCCGGTGCTCCTGGCGGCCTCTGGCTCCAGGCAAAGGGCTGCTGCAGCAGGTCCTCACGGGTCGCGCTGGAGGTCTCCGCCAGCGGGGGTTTGGCCTTGACTCGTGGATGGCAGGCGTTCGCCCGCGCTCGCGGCCTGGGGCGCCGGTGTACTCTGCACTTCAGGTTCGATGGCGATGCCACCCTCTATGTGAGGGTGTTTGGGGAAGATGGTCGCCGCGTGGGGTGCTGCCCTGAGGACGACGACCACGTCCGAGGGCTCCGCTCTGATGGCGATGGAGGAGATAGCACCCGCGCGGATGGCGGCGTCCGCGACTCCCCAAGCTTCGTCGACTCTTCCTCAAGCGACTCCTCCAGCGGCGGCAACAGCCCACCCCCGCGCCGTCGAGCTCGCCTGGGAGGTGGTGGTTCGTCCGCCCGCTGCCGTGCCCTGGTGAAGCGCGAGAGGGAGTCCGCCTGAGGCCCGGAGGCAGCCCGTGCCGCCTCCGCGGGCCGGTGTAAGGGGGGCCGCGCCGGGCTCCTCCTTTCCTTTTCCTTTTGTTTCCTGTGTAAGACAAAACAGCTGCCTGGAGCCCCTGCCAGGGCGTGTTGGGAATTATCGCCGCTTAGCCATTACCTTGATCTTATTTTTGCGCCTCCTGACTACACGCCTGTGCATAGATAGTCTTTGACCCCTGCCGAGGGGGTGACCGACTGTCGGGGGTGCTGATCCCACGGACACCTATGGGGATCGGCGGGCCGAGCCCCTTTTCGGTTCGGCAGGGGGCGGAGAGCGCACAAAGAGCAGATCGAGGCGATGCGCATGAGCGACATGATCAGTTTACCCAGGTTCGGGCCGCACGGATGCGTAAAACCCTACTCCTGCTTGGGATTGTGTTGGTTTCTTGCTCGGGAGCGCTGATTGCTACAGTACACACCAGCAGCTAGCCAGACCGAGCGTGAGAATGATTGTCTGACCCCCTCTACGTTGCGCATGGGCCTCCTTTTATACGCTAAAGGGGTCACCGACAGGTGGCAACGTAGAGAAGGGCAAAAATGGAAAAAGCACTGCGGTTGGCACCGCCGCCTACAACAGTGTTATCATACCTAACCCTGACGGCAAGGGACAAAGGCATTAAATGCATGTCTGCGTCACCTAGACAGTGCAGAAAGGGACCGCCAGGGACGCCACTGCTTGCCATGATGGCGATCTTGTCAGCGCCGCTTGCCACCGTGTACCTCTGGCTGCACAGCTTTCCGCCACGTACGCTCTGGAAGGGTCCCAGGGCGACACGTTGGTGGATCTGCTGGAGCGCAGGTACATAGTGGAAGCCTGCCGCGGCAAGTGCCTTGCCGCGGTCGTTGTCTTGTCGCGTCCGGGAGCTTGTCGCTCACCGGGCCTTGCCGGGACGCGTGGTGCGTTGCGGCAAGTTCCTTGAGATGCCTTGGTTGGCCTTCCCGGCAAGCTCCTCTTGCCGGGGTCTTGTCTCCTTCCCGGCAAGCTCCTCTTGCCGGGGCCTTGGATACTTTGTTCTTGAATGGCTCCAAAGGAACCATGGAGGATCTTGGCGGTCACTCGGCAAGCCTTGCCGCGGGACGCTGCGACTGCCCATGCACAAGTTCGGGATACTAAGGTACCCCTACTTTAGTACACCAACAGGAGCCCCCGGGCCTGGGCCATACACGGTGCCGAGCGCTGTTGGGCCAGGCCCAAAACAGGGCACGGGCACGCGTGGCCTAGGTTACGCCGTGTCTCACTCCGGATCCACCGCGCCCTCCCCGCACGACACGCGTCGAACGCGGCGTCGTGGGAGGGATCGTGGGCGGTTTCTTTATTAGGAAAGGCGGAACGTCTGCCACCTCCCCCTTTATAAGCAAGGGGAAGCAGGGGTAGTGCGCCCACTCGCCCCCTTTCCTGTCCAATCTCAAAAGCCTCCGCCCCGCCTCCGTCTTCTCAAAGCAGCAAGAGAGCAGCGCCCTGCCCCCCCCATTGCCACCAGCACCACCAACACCGTCGACCTCTTCCACCACCTCCGCCATGGCTCCGAAAGCCGACAAGGGGAAGGCCGTGAAGTCGACCGAGGCGCAGCGGCTCGCGGCGCTGCGGAAGGAGCGGGCCATTTTCCCCCCAAAGCTTGGCGCTAAGGAGTTGAGGGAGTACTACTACCTCTTCTGGTCGATGGAGACGCGAGCACACCCGAGCACCAAGGTACTCCCAGCCACTGCTCACAAAATGGCTCCACAAGGATATCCCTTTTTCGCTGTCTTCTTCTACTGCGGGATCTGCGCGCCCTTCTCCGAATTCTTTTGCGACATCATGAATACCTATGGTCTCTGCCTCCTTGACTTCACCCCCAACGCCGTCCTCACCATGGCAGTTTTCGCACACCTATGCGAAAACTTTGTCGGAGTCCACCCAAATGTAGCCCTCTTCCGCCATTTCTTCATGCCCTGAGTAGAGAGAGGAGAGCCTCTATCCGGTGGAATCGCCTGGATCTCTAGGGCCGGCAAGAAGGATTCATATCTGGAGGGCGAATTCCGCGGCAAGTGGGAGGAGTGGAGAGCAGATTGGTGTTGGATCGTTGAGGAGGACCCGCAGCCATTCACCGCCCGGCGCCAAGTAGCAGCAGCACGCGGCAGCAACTGGAGCGACGTGGCCTCGGAAGACAGCAGGCTGAGGATTGCCGTCACCAGGATCCAACGCCTCAAGCTTGCCGGACTCACTGTAGGCGTCGTTGGCGCAGACTTCCTTCGCCGCCGCATCGCCCCCTGCAGGAACGGAGGAGGCCCGCCTGGGAGTTCAAGAACGCGGCGGATATCATGAGCCTACGCCCGGGCCTCAACTACAACTTTACTGTCTTGGAGCTCAACGCAATGCTACAGGAGCTCTTCAAGTATGATCCTGACCACCCATAAGTCTTTCGGTTGCCGCAGGGCGTCGTCCCGTTGTGCAACAACTCTGCGCTCGACTGCATCAGGGCAATGATGCCGCTGTGCGACTCGCATGGAATCGTGCCAACTTGGCAGGAGCCTGAAGACGACGTCGTGCAGCAGTTCTTCGACAACTTGGTGGAGGTGCCGATCCGCCCTGATGAGAAGGATGGCCTCACTCACGACACCACCGAGGCAGAGTTGAAGCGCATCGCCACCAGGCTGGAAGAGGCGGCGGCAGCTGCAGTGGCAGGCGAGTTCGGATTCACCTTGGAGGAGGCAGCGGCAGCAGAGGCGGCAAACCGTGCCGAGCGAGAGGAGCTCGCCGGCAAGAAAGATCTTGCCGGGCAAGGGGAGACTGCCGGCAAGAAAGAGCTTGCCGGGCATGACGCCGAGCCAAGCGAGCCCGCCGAAGACACGAGTGGCTCGTTGGAGATCGACTCCTGTTCCTCCTCATCTTCGGATAGCACGCCGCAAGTAGAGCCTCCATCTCCACCAAGAAGGCGTCTCCGCAAGGCCGGGGACGTGGCGAGGCGGCAGCCGAGTCGACAGTTGCCGTGCCGCGCGACACGCTCTACCGCGGCAAGCACTGTTGCCGCGGGAGCGCCCCACGCTGCTGCTACAACTGGAGCAGGGTCTTCCCGGACCGCGGCTTCTGCTCCCGCCAAGCGGCCAAGGGAGCCTGCTCCTCCACCTTCCTGCGCCGGATGCGAGCCGAACTTCGACTTCTCCGCGTTCAGCTCTGACGAGGAAGAAGAAGAAGAGTAAGTTTCTCATATTGTTCTTGCAGTTCTTCAATCTTTGCTGTTTTATCTTGCATCTCACTTGCTTCCCTCTGAATATGTTCCTTTTTAGGACTCTGGCCCAGAGAGCGGCAAAGAGGGCGAAGGCGCCGGTGATTGTCATCGAGGACGAACCCACCGCGTCAGCAGGGGACACGCCTGAGACAAACTTGCCGGACCCGGCGGCTAATCTCCAGAGCAGCCCCCAGCGTAAGTATCTTGTTTGCTTTCTGTTGTCGGGCGCGCATGAAGATCCTCGTTTTGCTGATATCTGTTTGCTGATTTGTGCAGGAGCAGAGCAGCCCCACCAGGAGGGCCCGGAGGCCGCCCCCGAGGGGCCAAGGGAGAGTCCTCCGGCAAGGGAGAGGTCCCCGGCAAGGGAGAGCCCTCCGGCAAGGGAGACGACTCCGGCAAGGGAATGGTCTCCGGCAAGGGACAGCACCAGCGGCCCTCCGGCGACGGAGACCACAACTGCAAAACCTAGCACAGGTACTCTCCTTGCTTCAGACTTCCCTTGGGTTTTTCTTCTTCTTTCTTTTTCTTGGATATTTGCTTGAATCTTCTCCCCTTTTCCGGCTGCCAGACCCATCTGCTACAGAGCCAATGGAGACCGAGGTTGCTGCCGAAGACGCTGCTGCCACCGAGGACGCAGCCGGTGCCGACGAGCCCGCCGACGAAGAGGCCGCCAGGGATGCCGCTGCAGAAGCAGGCGGGGAGTCTGGCGATCATACTGACGACCCGGAGGCCACAGGAGTGCCAGGCGCTGCACCGACCGCTGACCCCTCCGCCACTGCCGCCGCGCCAGGCTCTGAAGAGCCCCAGCCTGGCGTCTACTAGAAGGCTGGCGACAACATCTTCATCAACCTCCCCTAGGCGTCAAGCTCCAGGGCGCCGGTCGAGGGGGAGATCTTCGACGGAGAAGTGCTTGCCTCCGCCGGGCTGGCGCTTGTCGACGCGCCAAGCAGCAGCAGCAGCAAGCCTGAGGAGGAGCGGCTGCTGCGGAAGCTGCTGTCACTCTACCGCGCCCGACAAGCCAAGCTAGAAACCCGTGAAGCGCTTGTTGCCAAGGCGGGAGTTGACATCGAGAAGCGCGCGGAAGAGCTCCGGGGCCAAAATCAAGAAACTCTCCGGTCCTTGGCAGTGGAGCGGGAGCAGCTTGCCGAGGAGCAGAGGGCCTTCCTCCTCGAGAAGGCCGAAATCGAAGAGCAACATAGGCTTTCCGCTGAGAAGCTGTCCGTGCAAGAGGGTGAGCTGGTGCAGCGGAAAGTTGATCTTGACAGCCACGAGGAGGAGCTTGCCGCGCGCGAGAGAACAGTTGGTGGAGCTCTCAAGCAAGCCGAAGACGCTGCCGCGGCTGCAGAGGCCGCCAAGAAGGAGTTGGAGGAGAAGGTGACGCAGCTGGAGGCGGATCTCAAGGAGAGCGGCGACGAGCTTGCCGTGCTCAAGCTTGAGCGCGAGAAGGACGCCGTCAGCTACTCGGAGCTGTAGACCCGCCTTGCCCAGAAGGGCAAGGAGCTTGACGCCGCCAAGGACTCCACTGCAGATCTTGAGTTGAAGCTGGCCACTTTGACCAAGACACTAGACAGCGACAAGGAGAAAGAGACGGCCTTGAAGGAGGAAGTCAAGGCCGGCAAGGCGCTGCTGGCGAGCGCTGCCGCCGCCCAAAGCACATTCCGGGAGAATGTGGAGCACTGGACGGAGGGGCTCGTGGATGTTGCCGCCGACATCAACAAGGAGCTGGCGTAGCTGGGAATGGTGGATCTCGGGTATTCGTCCGACGAGAACCTCCAACCCAACGCCAAGCTCACTTCATTCTTCAAGGGCGTGGCGACGGCACTCCGGCGACTCCGGGAAGGGATCCTGAAGCAGCTTGCCGGCGAGTCGCGCAAGATCTGCGCGGGAGCTCTTTAGAAGGTGCTGATGAAGGTGGCGTTCCGCAATCCGGGCCTCAACCTCACCAACGTCTTCAGGTCCTTGCCACCGGATGCTGATCTGGAGGCGCTCAAGGCCCTTGTCGCACCCATTGTGGACAGGGTGAGCGGGATCAAGAGGGTCGAGGGCGACCGTGTAGATTAGGCCACCCATTTTCTTCTTTTCTTGTCGCTTCTGGTCATGTCATGAGAACAATTTGTTAGAGCCGCGACAAGCTCATCTTGTAATATAACTTTATTCTGTGCAATGATTGCAATGTTATTTCCTTTTACTTGATTCCTTCCTTTGTATGTTTTTACCCTACGCTTTTAGGGAACTTGCCGGCGCAGGCACCTTTGCCGCGAGCGCTGAGTGCGGAACGTCAGCAGCCTGCTGGCGGTGCCGCAGCCGGCAAGAAACCTTGTCGCAGCTAGTCGCAGCTCACTTAAGTTGTTGAGCGGACTTGAAACAACAGTAAGGGCGTAACTAGCTACGAGTTGGTTCCTCCGCGCACAGGTTTTCCATACAAAGCACGGTCGTTCAAGGAAAATAACTTAAAAATTTAAAGGGAATTTGATTGCTCAGACTTTGGCAACTTATCTTTTCTGTTACTTCCTTCCCGGCAAGGCGAAACCTTCTTGAACTCCGCCTGGTCCATATCATTATCTTCTCCCTCCCCCCCCCCCGGCAAACTTGTGCGCGAGGGAACCTTCTTTTCCTTGTGAAAAAGAAAGAGGATGAAATAACAATATGGAGCCTTATGGCTCGTTGTTACTTACCGGGCTAGGTGCTGCACAAAATGTCAGATAACACATGCAAAATTTAAAAAGCATGAAATTGACAAGGTGTGCTGAGCACATGATATTTATGCACGGGGTCTGTTCCCGGCTTTGTACAAAGGATTACATGCAACAGCGGCAAGACTTGTACAAAAGGTGGTTGCCGGAACGGGTTCCGGCAACCACGCCCTACGGGTAAAACTTGCGAAGATGCTCAATATTCCAGGAGTTGCTCACTGGGATGCCATCTTCGGTCTCCATGCGGACAGCGCCAGGCCTAGTGACTCGTTTCACCCGGTAAGGGCCTTCCCACTTCGGCGTCAACTTGTTGGAATTCTTGGTGGACTGAACGCGCCGAAGAACAAGGTCGCCTTCCTCGAGACTTCTGGCATTAACTTTGCAGCTATGGTAGCGGCGCAAAGCTTGCTGGTAGCGAGCAGCTCGCACAGCAGCCTGAAGACGGTCTTCCTCAAGGAGCAGCGCATCATCTTGCCGCAGTTGCTCTTGCTCAAGCTCATCGTAAGCGAGCACTCAAGGCGACCCGTATACGAGTTCCGTGGGGAGAACTGCCTCCGCTCCATAGACTAGAGCGAAGGGTGTCTGGCCAGTGGCTCGATTTGGCGTCGTCCTGATCGACCAAAGAACCACCGGCAGCTCCTCGATCCAGTTTCTTCCGCACTTGTGCAGCCTGTCGAAAGTTCTGGTCTTGAGCCCGCGCAGCACTTCAGCATTTGCCCTCTCCGCTTGACCGTTGCTTCTCGGGTGAGCAACAGAAGCGAAGCAGACCTTGGCGCCAAGATCTTGGACGTACTGCATGAAGGTGCGGCTCGTAAATTGCGTACCGTTGTCGGTGATTATCCTGTTAGGGATTCCAAAACGGCAAACAATCGACCTGAAGAACTTGACTGCTGACTGTGCTATCACCTTCCTCACTGGTTCCACTTTCGGCCACTTTGTGAACTTGTCGATTGCAATGTACAAGTACTCAAAGCCCCCGACTGCTCGGGGAAAGGGGCTGAGGATATCGAGCCCCTAGACCGAAAATGGCCAGGATAAAGGGATCGTCTGGAGAGCTTGAGCTGGCTGGTGTATCTGCTTGGAATGGAACTGGCACGCTTCACACTTGGTTACTTGTGCAGTTGCATCCTGGAGGGCTGTCGGCCAAAAGAAGCCTTGCCGGAACGCTTTTCCGACAAGTGCTCTGGCGCCAATGTGGTGACCACATATGCCTCCATGTATCTCTGCCAACAACTTTTGTCCATCTTCCCGGGGAATACACTTCAATTTCACACCGTTGAGTCTTCTTCTGCACAGTGTGCTATCGACAAACTGGTACATACTAGACTGCCGGGCTACTCTTTCCGCCTCTTCTTGCTCTTCGGGAAGTTCTCCTGTCTGAAGGAAACGGACAATCTGATGTGCCCATGCTGGAGCTTGTGGCTTGACAACAAGGACTAAAGGCATATCTGCTGCTGCGGGAACGTCCGCTTCTACGGCAAGGGCCTGCGGCTTTGCCGGAGCTTGACGCTCCCCGGCAAGCTTGCCGGAGCAAAACTTGTCGGGAGCGTCTGCTCCAACGGAACAAACCCTAGGGCTTGCCGGAGCAGACTGCTCCTCAGCACTCTTGGTGTTGATCTTGGGGACCTTCTTGGCGGCGGCTTCGGGAAGCTCTGCCGGAAAATAGTCGCCAGAAATCAACTTCCTCTTCTTGCTCTGTCCAGTTGACGGCGTTACGGACGGTTGAGTTAGCTTGAGCACAAAAATCCCTGGTTCCACAGGTAATTTAAGTGCGGCGCACTTTGACAGGCCATCGGCAATGTCGTTCTGAGCTCTTGGGACATGCTCCATCTGTAGGCCGTCAAAGTGCTCTTCTAGCTTTCTCACTTCGTCAACGTAGGCTTCCATCAAAGGACTCTAATAATTCTTGTTTACTTGGCGGACGACAAGCTGCGAGTCACCCCTGACAATGAGCTTCTTGATCCCAAGGTCTGCCGCGATCCTGAGACCGGCAAGCAAGCCTTCATACTCTGCAGTATTATTTGTCGCTTGCTCCTTGGGAAAGTGCATCTGGACTACGTACTTGAGGTGCTCTCCGGTGGGTGCGACAAGCAGCACGCCAGCACCGGCGCCTTGCAGCGAGAAGGCACTGTCGAAGTACATGAGCCACTCTTTGCCTGCTTCCTTGACGGGGATGCTCGTCTCTGGAATTTCTTCATCTGGTGTTGGCGTCCACTCTGCTATGAATTCTGCCAATGCTCTGCTTTGGATAGTTGATGTACTCTCAAACTTGAGACCAAAGCTTGACAGTTCCAGTGCCCACTCGACAATCCTGCCAGTCGCTTTTGGATTCTGCAGTATCCTCTTTAGCGGAAAGCGAGTGACAACTGTGATCTCGTGTGCTTGGAAGTAATGGCGCAGCTTTCTCGAGGCCATAAGAAGGCCGAAAAGCAACTTCTGCACACCAGAGTACCTTGACCTAGCCCCCCTGCAGAAGGGAGCTGACAAAGTAAACTGGGCGCTGCACCATTTTCTTCTATATCTCCTCGCGCATCTGCGCAGATCCATTCTTGTCGGGACCAGAGCTTGTCGGGGAAGCCCCCTGCTTGTCGCTGGATGTGCTTGCCGCGGTTGCTGGCTCGTCGTCTGCCTCCCTCTCTGCCACTAACGCAGCACTAACCACTTGATTGGTTGCCGCTATGTATAGCAGCAACTTCTCTTGTGGCTTAGGTGCGACAAGTGTTGGAGTGGAGGACAGGTATCTCTTCAAGTCCTGCAGCACAGCCTCCGCTTCCGGAGTCCATTTCATTGGACCTGCCTTTTTCAAAATTTTGAAAAACGGCAGGGCGCGCTCAGCAGACCGAGAAATAAACCTGCTGAGAGCAGCCACGCAACCGGCAAGCTTCCGTACATCCTTGACGCGCTTTGGTGCTTCGATCTGCTCAATGGCCTTGATCTTGTCGGGATTGGCTTCAATTCCTTGCTGAGACACAAAGAACCCGAGAAGCTTGCCGGAGGGGACTTCAAACACACACTTCTCGGGGTTGAGCTTGAGGTTGATCTTGCGCAGATTTGTGAAGGTCTTGTCTAAATCTTGGATCAGAGTTGCCCTGTCCTTGCTCTTGACCACTATGTCATCCATGTAAGCTTCTACATTTCTGTGTATTTGCGGTTTCAGAGCGACATGGACTACTCTTGCAAATGTTGAACCAGCATTCTTTCAACGAAAAGGCATCCGTACGAAACAGTACGTGCCACATGGAGTAATGAATGCGGTTTTCTCCTCATCCTCTTCTGCCATGAAGATCTGATGGTATCCTGAGTATGCGTCAAGAAATGAAAGCAAATCACATCCGGCTGTGGAGTCAACAATCTGGTCAATGCGCGGCAAGGGAAATGGGTCTTTGGGACAAGCTTTATTAACATCAGTAAAGTCAATACAAAGCCTCCATTTTCCATTTGCCTTGCGCACGACTACAGGATTGGCCAACCACGTGGGATGGAGCACTCCTCTGACAAGGCCTGCTGCTTCCAATTTCTTGATTTCTTCTGCTATGAATTCTTGGCGCTCCACTGCTTGCTTCCTAACCTTCTGCTTGACGGGCCGCGCATGAGGACAAACGGCAAGGTGGTGCTCAATTACTTTCCTGGGAACACCGGGGATGTCAGACGGTTGCCACGCAAACACGTCGACATTCGCCCGCAGGAGAGTAATGAGCGCGCTTTCCTATTTGGGGTCAAGAGTGGAACTGATGGTGAAGGTACCACCAGTGCCGTCCTCCTTGGCGGACACCTTCTTAGTATGTGGCGGAGCTGCCATTGCCTTCTTACACTTGCCGATGGAGCTCGATGGTGCGTCCTCGACGGCAGCGCAGCACTCCGAAGAGGTGCGCTTGCCGGAGTGGGCATCAGAGCTCTTGCCGGACTTGGTCTTCTTCTTCCCCCCGGGAGCTTCAGCGGCAAGTGTCTTGCGATCTGCTGCGGCTGCTGCTTCCCGGTAGATCTTGTCGGCGCAGATAAGAGCATCTTTCTTGTCGCCAGGGACAGAGATGACGCTTATCGGGCCTGGCATCTTGAGCATGTTGTAAGCATAGTGAGAGGCTGCCATGAACTTGGCGAGCGCTGGACGGCCAAGTATCCCATTGTAAGGTAATGGAAAATCGGCAACGTCAAAAGTGACCCTCTCAGTTCTGAAGTTCATCTCGCTGCCAAATGTTACCGGCAACGTGACTTTCCCCTTCGGCTTGCTCCTTCCCGGGTTAATTCCTTGGAATGTGCCGGTCTCTTCGAGCTCGCTATCAGGGATCTGGAGTTTCTGGAGAACAGCAGAGGAGATCAGGTTCAAGCCGGCCCCGCCGTCAACTAGCATCTTTGTGACCTTGAGGTTGCGGATAGTTGGCGAAACCAACAGCGGCAAGCACCCGACCGCAGTTGTGCGATCAGGGTGGTCCTCAATATCAAAGATGATAGGCGTGCTGGACCATTTCAAAAGCTTGCGCGATTCGACTAGTGGTTCTGCCACATTGACTTCCCGCGCCCACTATTTGAGTCGGCGGTGGGAAGTATGCAGAGAAGCACCACCGTCAACGCACAAAACTTCTATTGCTTTCTGAAACTCCTGCTCACTGTTCTCGACATCATCCATGTCTTCGTCGTCGTCATCGTCGTCATCCTTGTCGCGGCCACGGGGAGGTCTGTCTCCTTGCCGCTGCTTGGCCTTGCCGCGGCGTCCTCCCCGGCCAGCGCGCTTCTTGCCGGCTTCTCCACCACCTCCTTGGGCTCTCTCCTTGTCGCGCCACTCGTACTCAGCCTTTTGTTGCTGGACAAGCTGCTCGACTTTCTTGCAGCTCTGGAGGTCATGGCCTTTGGTGCGGTGGATCTTGCAATACTGCTTGTCGGTGCCGTCCTGCTTGTCGGCAGCTGCCACAGCCTGGCAGTTGGTGCATGCGGCAACCTCCTTGCCGGAGCTACCAACTTTGGCTTGCTTGGCACCACCGTCGTTGTCGGACTGCTCAACGACTAGCACCTCTTTGCCCTTCTTCCTCCTGTTGTTGCGCCGCCGGTTTTTCTTTGCCGGGGCGGCATCCTCACTGTCAGATCCTCCTGCACCAGTATTCTCTCCGGGGAGTTTCCTCCCTTCTTCAGCACGTGCACACTTGTCGGCCAGGGCGTATAGCTCACTGACGTCTCTGATCCTGCTCATCGCCATCTCTTCCCGCATCCTGCGGTTACGCACGTTCTGATGGAACGCGCTGATAACCGCGGCAGGGTGGATGTCTGGGATGTTGCGCTGTACACAGCTGAATCTCTGAATATACTTGCGCAGGGGCTCTCCTTTCTTCTGGGCGAGCAGGTGAAGGTCACTCTCTTGGCCATGAGGTTTGTGGCCGCCTGTAAAGGCGCAGACAAACTGATGGCAAAGGTCTGCCCAAGAGGATATGGAGTTGTCCGGCAAGTGCATGAGCCAGGACCTGACTTCGGGCTTGAGCACCAGCGGGAAGTAGTTGGCAAGGACCTTGTTGTCTCGCCCCCTGGCAGCCTGCACCGCGATGGTGTAGATGCTGAGGAACTCCGACGGGTGCGACTTGCCGTCGTACTTCTCGGGTACGTCTGGCTTGAAATGCTTCTGACTGGGCCATTGGACTTGCCGCAGCTCACGGGTAAACGCTGGGCAACCTACCATGTACGGCAAGTCGCCTGGTTCCCCTGGCGCATGCATATCGACAGAGGGCCCAGCACGCAGGTCTGATTGACGCCGTGCTTCTCTTCGGCGCTCGATGCGAGTACGAGCTTCTTCTTGCTATCGTTCGTAAAGAACTTGGCGCTGATCGCGACGAGCCCGAGGATCTGATGACGCGGTGGAGTCGCTGTGATGGTGGATCCGGCGAGTCGGCGACCTTGGCCTTCAGGGCGGAGAGTGCATAGTGGGTGCACCCCCACCGGTCTTGTTGCCACCGGCTTGCGCCTGGCTGACTTGCCGCGTCAGTGAAGTACTCAGCTGCCGTGGGTTGTCGCCGTTGGCAAAGCCGATGAGGCTCTGAATGGTGGCCCTCCAGTCGTTGATCTTGTCAGCCGCCGGAGCGTAGTCTAGAAGCAGTTGAGCTCGCGCCAGAGCTTCTGCCGGAGTGGCGGGCGGCGGCGGCGAACAGTGCGAGGAGCGAGATATGCTCGGACTTCTAACCATGTTAGAAGGAGCAATATCTCGTCCAAGCGACCATGCCCCACTCGCGCCAGCATGTTGACGCGCATGTTGGTCTTGAGCACTCCGGGATACACCAGCTTGATCTTGGCCCAGCAAACGTATGGTACCGTGAGTACCATGACGCTGCTGGTCCCGCGCCTCCTGGGATGGGTGCGGTGCGTGCACGGACGCCGAGGTCTTGGAGTGTGCCCGGTCGTTGTGGGAGCCGACCGCGCCGCCAATGTGCAGCGCAGTCTTGTCCTTGGATCTGGCAGCACCGTGTGCTCCCTCGTCGCCGCCCATTCTTCCGCCGGCGTCTACCCCACCAGCCGTTCGCTCCGGCGATGGTGGGCTTGGCGCGGACGGAGCACCCGCCTCCGAAGCCTTCTTCTTCGGCGGCATGTCGATGAAGACGATGAAGATCTGGCTCGTGCGAACACCGGATCAGGTTCGCACAACCTCGACGCACCCCTACCTGGCGCGCCAAAGATGTCGGGGGTGCTGATCCCACGGACACCTATGGGGATCGGCGGGCCGAGCCCCTTTTCGATTCGGCAGGGGGCGGAGAGCGCACAAAGAGCAGATCGAGGCGATGCGCACGAGCGACACGATCAGTTTACCCAGGTTCGGGCCGCACGGATGCGTAAAACCCTACTCCTGCTTGGGATTGTATTAGTTTCTTGCTCGGGAGGGCTGATTGCTACAGTACACACCAGCAGCTAGCCAGACCGAGCGTGAGAATGATTGTCCGACCCCCTCTACGTTGCGCATGGGCCTCCTTTTATACGCTAAAGGGGTCACCGACAGGTGGCAACGTAGAGAAGGGCAAAAATGGAAAAGCACTGCGGTTGGCACCGCCGCCTACAACAGTGTTATCATACCTAACCCTGACGGCAGGGGACAAAGGCATTAAATGCCTGTCTGCGTCGCCTAGATGGTGCAGAAAGGGACCGCCAGGGATGCCACTGCTTGCCACGATGGCGATCTTGTCAGCGCCGCTTGCCACCATGTACCTCTGGCTGCACAGCTCTCCTCCACGTACGCTCTGGAAGGGTCCCAGGGCGACACGTTGGTGGATGTGCTGGAGCGCAGGTACATAGTGGAAGCCTGCCGCGGCAAGTGCCTTGCCGCGGTCGTTGTCTTGTCGCGTCCGGGAGCTTGTCGCTCACCGGGCCTTGCCGGGACGCGTGGTGCGTTGCGGCAAGTTCCTTGAGATGCCTTGGTTGGCCTTCCCGGCAAGCTCCTCTTGCCGGGGTCTTGTCTCCTTCCCGGCAAGCTCCTCTTGCCGGGGCCTTGGATACTTTGTTCTTGAATGGCTCCAAAGGAACCATGGAGGATCTTGGCGGTCACCCGGCAAGCCTTGCCGCGGGACGCTGCGACTGCCCGTGCACAAGTTCGGGATACTAAGGTACCCCTACTTTAGTACACCGACACCGACCCAGGCCCTGTGTGCGCGTCGCGGTGCCCGAGGGGCACGGACTAGAGGGGTGCTCCTGTAACGTGCCCAGGTCATGAAACCTTCCAGCAGCTAGAGCAGAAACGCTCGCGAGGGCGTTCGAGCACCACCCCTCGCGAGGTCGTTTGCGAGAGAAACCAAAGCACGGAGCAAAAATCGGCGAACCACAAATCGGCAACAGCGATAACTCCAATAAGACTTCAAATGCAAGTAAACGCGTCAACTGCAGAAAGCAAAGGAAAAAGGCGCGTCCGGCACCTAATCTAGTCTTCGACGTCTTCTCACCAGCGCGGAGCTAAGTGCTGCCACTGGGCGTGGGAGGGAGCCCCAGGGCCCGAGGCCGGCGCTCCTGAGACTCCGGGGCGTGTACAGCCCCACTCATTATTACGTGAGAGTGTCACGGGGCGGCGAGCTTCACAGGCATTGGCCTTGCTTCATAGGCTCCGGGCCTTTCCAGAACGCGATAGCTTCACAGGCGGTCGCCTTGCTTCACAGGCTCTGGGCCTTTCCAAAACGTGATAGCTTCACAGGCACTCGCCTTGCTTCACAGGCTCTGGGCCTTTCCAGAACGCGATAGCTTCACAGGCACTCGCCTTGCTTCACAGGCTCTGGGCCTTTCCAAAACGCGATAGCTTCACAGGCACTCGCCTTGCTTCACAGGCTCTGGGCCTTTCCAGAACGCGATAGCTTCACAGGCACTCGCCTTGCTTCACAGGCTCTGGGCCTTTCCAGAACGCGATAGCTTCACAGGCACTCACCTTGCTTCACAAGCTCTGGGCCTTTTCAGGGGTAGAACCTCCGGAGGTGCTGGATGTAACACGCATTCTGGACCGGCACTCCCTCCTGAGTCTCCAAGCGCGCGAAGCCGGGCCTGGAAACATGAACAACCTTGAACGGGCCCTCCCACATGGGAGATAGCTTGTGCAACCCCTCCCTGGTGAGAACCCGCCTGAGCACGAGGTCTCCTACCTCGAGAGTCCTGGGGCGGATGTTGCGGCAGTGATATCGCCGCAGCGCCTGCTGATACCTCACCGCTCGCAGCGCGGCCTCCCGGCGACGTTCCTCCCCCAGCACGAGGTCCATCCCCCGCATGGCATCCTGCTGCGCCTCGTCAAACGCTAGGACCCACGCGGAGCGACGTCTGACCTCGTGAGGGAGGACTGCTTCCGCTCCGTAGACCAGGAAGAACGGGGTCTCCCCAGTTGGTTTGGTCGCGGTGGTGCGGATGGACCACAGCACAGACTGCAGCTCATCGTACCATCCTCTGCCACAGGCCTCCAGCTTCTTCTTGAACGTCCTGGTCTTGAGGCCCCTCAGGACCTCCGCGTTGGCTCTCTCGGCCTGGCCGTTTCTTCGGGGGTGCGCCACAGAGGCATAGCATATCTGTGTTCCAAGGTTAGCACAATATGTTTTGAAGAGATTGCTAGTGAACTGCGAACCGTTGTCCGTGATGATGCGATTCGGCACCCCGAACCGGCTCATGATGCCCTTGATGAACTTGACCGCAGAGCCGCAGGGATGGCACGGACAGCCTCCACTTCAACCCACTTGGTGAATTTTTCCACGGCAACGTAGAGGTAGCGATAGCCCCCTGGCGCCCGAGGAAACGGGCCCAAAATGTCCAGCCCCCAGACCGCGAATGGCCACGAAAGGGGGATAGTCTGCAAGCCTCCTGCCGGCTGATGGATCGGCTTGGCGTGGAACTGGCAGGCCTCGCAAGCCTTTACCAATTCGATCGCGTCGTTGAGCGCGGTGGGCCAATAGAAACCGCTACGGAATGCCTTGCCGACGAGGGTCCGTGATGATGAGTGGTGCCCGTAGTCTCCACCGTGTATGTCCTCCAGTAGTTCCTTTCCTTGTTCCCTGGAGATGCAACGCAGAAGTACATCGTTTGGTCACTTCCGGTAGAGTTCTCCATCTCTGATGCAGTATGCCGTGGCCTGCCACGCCACTCGCTCTGCTTCCTCCTCCTTCTCCGGCAAGGTCCCTTGCGTCAGGTAGCTCCAGAGCTCCGTGATCCAACAACCCTCCTGAGGTTCCATCGCCAGGAGCAGGCACGCTCCTGAGGCCGGGCCACAGGTCGGAGCTCCCGAGGCAGGTGGCTGGGGGAGCTCCTCCAAGGGCTGAGCCGTGTTTGACAGTGACGGCAGAGCTGAGGGCTTGAAGAGCCGCTCCTCGAAAACGCTAGGCTCCTGGGGTAACCGCCTGGACGCGCGTTTGGCGATATCGTCGGCCTCCTGATTGGTGCCACGAGGCACATGCTGCAGTTCCAGCCCCTAGAACTGCTTTTCCATCCTGCGGACCTCCGCTAGATAGGCTTCCATATGCTCGTCCTTCGGCTCGTACACCTTGTTGGAGAAGTTGACTAGGAGCTGCGAGTCGCCCTTGACGGTGAGGCGTTTCACTCCCAGGGCTACTGCGGCCTTCAACCCGGCTATCAGTCCCTCATATTCTGCAATATTGTTGGAGACCTTTTCACCTTGCTGGAAACAGAGCTGCACGGCATAGTAGAGCTTATCCTGAGTGGGTGATACCAGCACCGCACCAGCCCCCACACTGTGTCTGGAGAACGCCCCATCGAAGTACATGACCCAGCCTTCCGGCGCCTCACTCCCCAGAGAGAGGGACCGATCCTCGTCGTCCCCGAGGCCTGGTGCCTCCGCCCATTCCGCTATGAAATCCGCCAATGCTGCCCCTTTGATAACCCTGGTTGTGCTGAACTCAAGCTGAAACACCTGCAGCTCCATGTTCCACTCGGCGACCCTTCCTGCTGAGTTAGGGCTCCTGAGCACCCTCTCCAGGGGGTACGATGAGACGACCTTGATGGGGTGATCCTGGAAGTAGTGACGCAGCTTGCGTGAGGCTACCAGGAGCGCGAGGAGGAGCTTTTGAGGGATTGGGTACCGTTCCCTCGCGTCCCGTAACACTGTGCTAACAAAGTAGACGGGATGCTCCACGAGGTTGAGAGTATCTGGGGTTGCGGCGCCCTCGGGAGGTAAGGGCGCCTCACGAGACGACGTGGCCTCGGGAGGTGGACCATCCGGGCGTGCGGCCTCGCCCGCCTTTGGTGTGTTCTTCGGCAGCTGACCCTTCTCAACTGCGGTTGCGGCTTCTGCAGGCTTTCCTTGTTCCCATTTTGCCTTGCCTCGGGCTGCCGCTGCGGTCTTGACTTGGCGTTCCTCCCTAACCGCCACCAGAGCTGCGCTGGCGGAGTAAGGAGTGGCAGCAAGGTAAAGCAGCAGGGGCTCCTGAGGGCGCAGAACCACCATGACCGGGGGACTGGTCAGGTACCTCTTGAGATCTTGAAACGCCTTATCCGCCTCTTCAGTCCACTCAAAGGGCCCCTTTTTCTTCATCAGCTGGAAGAAAGGCAGCGCTCGCTCCCCTAAATTGGAGATGAAGTGCCCTAGCGCGGTCACGCGCCCAGTGAGCTTCTACATTTCTCTGAGGGTCTTTGGCGGGCTCATGTCCTCGACCGCCTTGACCTTCTCGGGGTTGGCCTCAATGCCACGATGGGACACGAGGAATCCCAAAAGCTTGCCCGAGGGGACGCCGAACACACATTTCTCTGGGTTGAGCCGCAGGTTTACTGCGTCGAGGCTCGCGAAGGTCTCCTCCAGGTCTTGTATCAGGGTTTTGGCCTCCCGAGATTTTACTACAATGTCATCAACGTAAGCTTCGACATTCTTCCCGAGTTGCGGGCCCAAGGTGATGTGTATCAGCCGCTGAAAGGTTGCCCCTGCATTACGCAGTCCGAACGGCATGCACGTATAGCAATACACCCCGCATGGGGTCAAGAAGGCAGTCTTCTCAACGTCTTCCACCGCCATCTTGATCTGGTGATACCCGGAGAAGGCGTCCAGGAAGCACAGCAGGTCGCACTCCGCAGTGGAATCGATGATCTGGTCGATGCAGGGGAGCGGAAACGGATCTTGCGGGCATGCCTTGTTGAGGTTGGTGAAGTCGACACACATGCGTTCTTTCCCCCCTTTCTTGGGCACAACGACAGGGTTGGCCAACCAATCCGGGTATCGGACCTCGCAATGACCCCAGCGGCTTCTAGCTTGCGGGTCTCTTGAACAATGAAGGCCTGCTTTTCCACAGACTTCCGCCTGGCCTTCTGCTTCTTGGGGCGCACATTTGGGCACACATTGAGGTGATGCTCGATGACGCTCCTGGGGATCCCCGCCAGCTGATCGGGCTCCCAAGAAAATACCTTCTTATTCGCGCGCAAGAACTTGACCAAGGCCTCCTCCTGCTCAGGCTCAAGGTTGGCGCCTATGGTGAAAGTGGCACTGAAGGACCCGTCCTCGTCGACGGGTATCTGCTTGGTCTCTGCCTTGTCCTTGGTGAACAACTGCTTCTTCTTAGCGGGCGCAGCCCCCTTGGGCTCAGGGGTCTCCGCGTTGACAGGCCGACGCCACTGTCTTGAAGGCAAGCTCGAGTACTCGCAGGGCGTCCCCGGTGTCCCCGCGCATGGTGAGGGTACCGTTGCTCCCGGGCATCTTCATGAGGTTGTACGCCGGGTGCGTGGCGTCCATGAACTGGGCCAGTGCCGGGTAGCCGAGGATGGCGTTGTAAGGGAGGCCGACGGGGGCGATGTCGAAGTCGACCGTCTCCGTGCGGAAGATGTCGTAGGTGCCGAAGGTTACCGGGAGCCAGATCTGTCCCAGGGAGTCGGATGATCCGCCTCCGATGCCCGAGAAAGATTGGCTGGGCCGCAACCGCTCCCAGGGTATGCAGAAGAGGTTGAAAGTCTCGACCGAAAGCACGCTGAGGCCCGCGCCGCCGTTGATGAGGGTTCCGGTGACGGCCACCTGGCAGATGGTGGGGGTGCACAACAGGGGGAGCGCGCCTGAGCCGACCGGGTTGGTGGGGTGGTCCTCCGAGCTGAAGGTCAGATCGACCTCGCGCGCCGCCCGGCCAGGGGGAGCCCCCTGCCGTGCGGAAGCGGCGCTAACCCGACGGGCAAAAGGCTTGACGTGGCGACTTGTGGGCGGCGCCTGCGAGCCGCCCAGGAGGGCCGCAACGACCGGAGGCGTCGATGTCGTGGTGCAGTCACCCAGTCACGTAGGCGGATGCTGGGGTGGTGCTTGCAGCTCGCCCCCCGCCGGGCCGGTGGCGGCGTTGACGGCGGGCGATGGGGAACGACAAGGATGCCCACCGACGGGGGCCGTCTGGGCGACGCGAGAAGCGATGGCGGCCCGGCGCTCGGCGCGGGCCCGACGAGCGTCGGACATGGAGGCGACGGTCGGAGGAGAACGGAGCGGTGGAAGACGGATTCCAGCGCTTCCCCTACATCGCACGCCAAATGTCGGATTTCGGGTTCTGGCAGACCCTTAAGGTTCGAACACTGGGGTGCGCGCGGAAATCACGTCCTCAACCTCCCTGTCTCCCAAAGATCTAAAGTACTAAAGGAATCACACAAGAGACACAAGATTTATACTGGTTCGGGCCACCGTTGTGGTGTAATACCCTACTCCAGTGTGTGGTGGATGGATTGCCTCTGGGGGCTGATTGTGATGAACACTACAAGGAAGAACAGCCTCGCGAGGGTCTGTTCTTGGCTGGGGTGATGAACCGCTGGGAGGAGTTCAGTCACCTCTCTCTCTCTCTATTTGCTAGCCGGATCCACACGCCGGACCGAACCCCTCTACTCTGTGTCCCTTCCTACGAAAACTGAACCCCTCTACTCTGTGGGTGGCCGGTCCTATTTATAGGGGCCCTGGTCCTCTTCCCAAATATCGAGCGGGAAGGGAGCCAACAATGGCGGGCTAATTTGAAGGGGGACAGCAAGTACTCTTATCCTGACTAAAGGTGGTCTTCGCCTGCGAAAGACTCTGCGGTGACGCCGTGCTGGGCCCCATGGTGACCTCCGTCTCGTAGTCCGCTTGGTCCTGGTCTTGTTGCACCGAAATGGCAACCTTTGCCTGATGCCTCAGTACTCCGCGGCTGCGCTTGTCCCCTTTGCACCAAAGAGGAAAGAAGGACGTTGCGCGCGCTGGCGCCCGCCTGGCACCCACGATCGTCATGGCTTGCGTCACGGGCACCTCGCGAGGTACCCCGCCTTGATATCTTCGTCTCCTCGCGAGCCAGCCTGAGGAGGCTGCGCCTGAGGATGCGCTGCGTCGTCCGCCTCGCGAGGCTTGGCCCCTCGCGAGGGTTTTGAGTCTTGTGCTTGACGATGATGGGCCATGTTGGGCCCCCATTTGAGCCACGCCGCAGGCCGCAGGCACGCAAGTCTGGGGACCCCCGTTCCTAGAACACCGACAGATTTTAGGGACTTAGAAATATTCTAAGTCTTTGTCCTGTTAATATTTTTATGCCATGTATTCTTGTTGCTACAGAGTGATCCATGCCTCTTTTGAGCATGATCAGTAAGGATGTTTTGTAGATATGGTTGTGTTCTATCCATCCATGTCTTTGTTTGCAATTATGGAGCACCCTAGCTTGACTCAATCGAGCTCTACTTTTGCTATAAAATGTTCCTGGCAGAATGTTTACGTGTTAAGCATTTTTGCCGAGGTTGTTATAGTTGATCCATGCATGCTATGTTGTTGTTCTTGCCATGTTTAGCTTCTATGCCATGTCTACTTGCTGGGTGTATGCTTAGTTTATCATGCAATGCCTTGTGGTGAGTGCATCGAGCTCGTAAACATGCCTACTTAATATCTGGTTTGCCATGTTCCAGTTTTTCACTAAGTCTGAATCTGTTAACGATAATTGCTATGTTCACTTGGTTGCCATTGTATTTTCTGATCCCTTTTGGCTTATGGTCAGTAAGGGACTTTTGTTGTATGCTTTGAGTAGCATGTTGTTATCTTGCTCTAAACATTGCTTCCTGATGATAAATTCCTGTCATGTTGTTATTTTCTCTAAGTCTGTAACCTGATATCTTTTGCACTTTTGCCATGCTTGTTTGAACCTTCTATTGAGTGAATTAGCCATAGCTTAGTGTTCATCTTTTGTCAAGCATCTTGAGTGGTTTGCTGCCATGTGCTTTGTTGCTATGTTAGAGCGCAGTAGCTTGTTGTTCTTGATGCATCTAGATGGCCTCGTGCTGTTAATCGCAGCATTGCGCCATTATTCTTTTGGCCATTTCCAAACCATGCATCCTATTCCGGTGATCTTTATATCGATTTCGACTGAAATCAACTCATCTTTCCAGCGCCACTCTTGGTTTTCCAAGTTGAGGCCTGGTTCAATCTGTCCTTTCCGAAGCATGCATATGCATCGCATATCACATCCCGCATATCATGCCATGTTTCACACCATGTTGTTTATGCATTGCACGTGGTTGATTGTGTCTCCCTTTGCTTGTGTTCTTGCTTTGGGTAGAGCCGGGAGATGAGTTAATGTTCGAGGACCCATTGAATACGCTTACGAGGATCAAGCTTTCGTCTTCTCGGAGAACTTTTGGGGCAAGATGACCATACCCTCGAAATCACTTCTATCTTTGCTTGCTAGTTGCTCGCTCTATTGCTATGCCTTTGCTACGATACCTAACACATGCTTTACCATGCCTCCCATATTGCCATGTCAAGCCTCTAACCCACCTTGTCCTAGCAAACCATTGTTTGGCTATGTTACCGCTTTGCTCAGCCCCTCTTATAGCGTTGTTAGTTTCAGGTGAAGATTGGAGTTTGTTCCATGTTGGAACATGCATATTGGTTGCGATATCACAATATCTCTTATTTATTTAATGCATTTATATACTTGGTAAAGGGTGGAAGGCTCGGCCTTATGCCTGGTGTTTTGTTCCACTCTTGCCACCCTAGTTTCCGTCATACCGGTGTTATGTTCCTTGATTTTGCGTTCCTTACGCGGTTGGGTTATAATGGGAACCCCTTGACAATTCACCTTGAATAAAACTCCTCCAGCAAGGCCCAACATTGGTTTTACCATTTTCCACCTAGCCTTTTCTTCCCTTGGGTTGGCCAACCCAAGGGTCATCTTTATTTTAACCCCCCCCCCCCCCGGGCCAGTGCTTCTCTAAGTGTTGGTCCAACCTGAGCGATGTCCGGTGCCCCCTGGGCAACCAGGGCTATGCCAACCCGACTGAGGGAGTCCTGGATTAAGGGGTCTCCAGACAGCCGGACTCTCTCCATTGGCCGGACTGTTAGACTATGAAGATGCAAGATTGAAGACTTCGTCTCGTGTCCGGATGGGACTCTACTTGGCGTGGAAGGCAAGCTAGGCAATACGTATATGGATATCTCCTCCTTTGTAACCGACCTTCTGTAACCCTAACCCTCTCCGGTGCCTATATAAACCGAAGGGTTTTAGTCCATAGGACAACACCATAACATACAATCATACCATAGGCTAGCTTCTAGGGTTTAGCCTCTCTGATCTCGTGGTAGATCTACTCTTGTACTACCCATATCATCAATATTAATCAAGCATGACTTAGGGTTTTACCTCTATCAAGAGGGCCCGAACCTGGGTAAAACTTCATGTCCCTTACCTCCTGTTACCATCCGGCCTAGACGCACAGTTCGGGACCCCCTACCCGAGATCCGACGGTTTTGACACCGACATTGGTGCTTTCATTGAGAGTTCCTCTGTGTCGTCGCTGTTAGGCTTGATGGCTCCTATTATCATCCATAGCGACGCGGCCCAGGGTGAGACTTTTCTCCCAGGACAGATCTTCGTATTCGGCGGCTTTGCACTTCGGGCTAATTCGCTTTGCCGTCTGGAGCAGATTGAAAGCTACGCTCCTGGCCATCAGGTCAGATTTGGAAGTTTGAACTACACGGCCGACATCCGCGGAGACTTGATCTTCGACGGATTCGAGCCATAGCCGGGCACGCCGCACTGTCACGATGGGTATGACCTAGCTCTGCCGCCGAACAGTACCGCAGAAGTCGCGCCCGCATCAGCTCTGACCCTTAGTTCAGAGACAACTGCGCCAACCGAGGATAGGTGGTTAAACACCGCCTCAGGGGCTGCAGTTTCAACGGTGATCGAGCCGAACACCAGCATAATCCGCTGCGCAACCCGTGACTCCAAGGTGCCGGACTCTTTTTCTGACTCCGAACCACCTGCGCCCCTGCCAATCGAACCCGATTGGGCGCCTATCATGGAATTCACCGCCGCGGATATCTTTCAGCACTCGCCCTTTGGCGACATTCTAAATTCACTGAGGTCTCTCTCTTTGTCAGGAGGGCCATGGCCGGATTATGGCCAACAGGATTGGGATTCGGACGACGAAGAAATTCGACGCCCACCCACCACCCACTTAATAGCCATTGTCGATGACTCAACCGACATGCTCGACTTTGACTCCGCAGACATCGACGGTATGGACGACGATGCGGGAGGCGAAGATGAACCACCGCCCATAGGGCGCTAGACGTCCACTTCATCACATGACGTATACATGGTGGACACACCAAAAGACGACAACGAGGAACGGAAGGACGCACCAAAGGCTTGTTCCCTCAAGAAGCAGTCAAAGAGGCGGCGCAAGCGCCACCCCAAATCCCGCCTCGGCAGAAATAACGGTCACACAGACCCAGCGTTGGAGCAGGGCGAACCACTGCCGGACCACGGCAATCCGGGGAATCAAACCGAACAAACCAATTCTATCAAAGATAATAGTCCGGACGACATAACGCCGGACAGGCACCTGGAGCAGCAGAATGCCTGACAAAGGCTTGTTGCCACCACGAGGAGTCTGAAAAGGCAGAAGCAAAGGCTCAAGGCTGCGCAAGACACACTCCAAGTCAGATGGAGTAAAGTACTCAACGCAGCAGCGAGGTACGGCGATAATCGCCCCACCAAGAGCTACCCAAAGCGGAAGTTGCTACCTGAATTCGATGAGGAGGCCTCAGACCCCCCACAACCAAAAATCAAAACAGCCACCTGGCCGGATAGACGACCTCACGGACAACATCAAGCGGCAAACAACGCCACTCACACGCCAATACGCGATCCACGCGAGGGCTCACACCAAAAGGACGACGCAACCAGATCCATCTATGGACCACGCAAGCGCGCCCCAGCATACAATGTAACACAACAAACATCCGAACAACGCGGTACACCCAGATACAAGGGTGCCGCACACCCCATATGTTTCACCGATGAGGTGCTGGACCATGAATTTCCAGAGGGATTCAAACCCGTAAACATAGAGGCATACGACGAAACAACAGACCCTGGGTTCTGGATTGAGGATTATATCCTCCATATCCATATGGCTCGAGGAGATGATCTCCACGCCATCAAGTACTTACCCCTCAAGCTCAAAGGGCCAGCTCGTCACTGGCTTAAAGGCCTCCCCAAAAACTCCATTGGAAGCTGGGAAGAGCTTGAAGACGCTTTTCGGGTAAATTTTCAAGGGACTTATGTCCGACCTCCGGACGCGGACGATTTGAGTCATATAACTCAACAGCCCGGAGAGTCAGCCCGAAAACTTTGGAACGGGTTTCTTACTAAAAAGAACCAAATTGTCGACTGTCCGGACACCGAAGCCTTGGCAGCTTTTAAGCATATCGTCCGTGACGAATGGCTCGCCAGACACCTCGGCCAAGAAAAACCGAGAACGATGGAAGCATTAACAAGCCTCATGGCCCGCTTTTGCGTGGGTGAGGACAGCTGGCTAGCCAGATGCAGCACCAGCGACCCTAGTACATCTGAAGTTAGAGATGGAAATGGGAAATCACGATGCAACAGCAGTAACAAACGCCAGAATAAAGAAGACAACACAAAGAGCATGGCAGTAAACGCCGGATTCAAAAGCTCTCGGCAAGGTCATCAAAAGCCGCCCTTTAAAGGCGCCAGAGACGAACTGTCCAGTCTAAACAAAATTCTAGGCCAAATATGTCAGATCCATAGTACCCCTGGTAAACCTGCTAATCATACCCACAGAGAATGTTGGGTCTTCGAGCAGTCCGGCAAGCTCAATGCCGTACACAAGGGGAGGATACACCAAGCGAAGACGAGGATGAGCCTCCCAAGCAAGACACTGGGGAACAAAAGAAATTTCCACCGGAAGTCAAAACAGTAAACGTGCTACACATGATCAAGGGAAGAAACAAAACGGCACTCCCAGAAAAATATGCCCAAGGACCTATCACCGCGGAATCCTGCCACTGGTCGTCTCAACCGATCACTTTCGACCACCGTGATTACTCAGCAAGTATCCAGCGTGCAGGGTGGGCTGCCTTGGTATTAGACCCAATAATTGACGGATATCACTTCACACGAGTCCTGATGGACGGTGGCGGCAGTCTAAACCTGATATATCAGGATACAATCCGCGAAATGGGGATAGACCCAACAAAAATTTGCCATAGCAATACTACCTTTAAAGGAGTAACGCCAGGCCCAGGGGCTCATTGCACGGGCTCCCTGCTACTAAAAGTTATATTCGGCTCCCCCGATAACTTCCGCAGCGAACATTTAACCTTCCACGTCGCTTTGTTCCAAAGTGGATATCAAGCACTACTCAGACGCGAAGCTTTCGCTCGCTTTAATGCAATACCGCACTACGCTTCCCTCACACTCAAGATGCCCGGCCCACGCGGCATCATTACAGTACACGGAAGTATTAAGCGATCTTTGCGCGCCGAAGAGAGTGCGGATGGCTTGGCAGCCACACACTAATAACGGCCTCACCAACTAAAGCATTTAACAGGTCGTCAAGACCTCGGACACGGTTAGACGAGTCCGGCACAGCTATATGTAATTCATACCGGATCAATGGTCACACCCCTATATAAGGGGCTCAACGCGCGCAGACAATTGGCAATTTTTACTCATATTGAATTATACTTGGTTCCCTTAAAAACTATCCTTTTGCACGACAACTTTTTTCACCTAAGTTCCTCTCTTTTACAGACGATCATCGTTAGGGCCGGCCCTGAGATCTTAGAGGCCCTTGTGCGAGCTTCATCTAATGGGCCCCTATAATAGACGCAAAAATATCTTCTAGTAAAGGATGTAGCACCGTCTTGAGATAAACAGACAAGGATCAAAGAATTTGGATCCAAAAATTATATGAATGAGCAATGCCTTCGGTGCTTACCTTGAACAGTGCCTGGACTTCACATCTCCACCGCCTGCCCTTCACCATGAACACGGCTCAGACTGTTGGGGAACGCAGTAATTTCAAAATTTTCCTACGCACACGCAAGATCATGGTGATGCACAGCAACGAGAGGGGAGAGTGTTGTCTACGTACCAACGCAGACCGACTGCGGAAGCGATCACACAACGTAGAGGAAGTAGTCGTACGTCTTCTTCCCGATCCGACCGATCCAAGCACCGTTACTCCGGCACCTCCGAGTTCTTAGCACACGTTCAGCTCGATGACGTTCCTCGGGCTCCGATCCAGCAAAGCGTCAAGGAAGAGTTCCGTCAGCACGACGGCGTGGTGACGATCTTGATGTACCACCGACGCAGGGCTTCGCCTAAGCACTGTAACGGTATGATCGAGGTGGAATTTGGTGGCAGGGGGCACCGCACACGGCTAAGGAACGATCTCAAGGATCAAGTTGTGTGTCTTGGGGTGCCCCCTGCCTCCGTATATAAAGGTTGGAGGGAGGGGGGCTGGCCGGCCAAAGAGGTGTAGGCGCAGGAGGAGTCCTACTCCTACCGGGAGTAGGACTCCCCCCTCCAATCCTAGTCCAACTAGGAAACCTTCAAAGGGGAGAGAGAGAGAGAGAGGTGGCCGGCCCCTCTCCTAGTCCTAATAGGACTAGGGAGAGGGGGGGAGGCGCAGCCCTATGTGGGCTGCCCTCTCACCTTTCCACTAAGGCCCATGTTGGCCCATTTGGCTCCCGGGGGGTTCCGGTAACCCTCCCGGTAATCCGGTAAAATCCCGATTTCACCCGGAACACTTCCGATGTCCAAACATAGGCTTCCAATATATCAATCTTTACGTCTCGACCATTTCGAGACTCCTCGTCATGTCCGTGATCACATCCGGGACTCCGAACAACCTTCGGTACATCAAAATGCATAAACTCATAATAACTGTCATCGTAACGTTAAGCGTGCGGACCCTACGGTTCGAGAACAATGTAGACATGACCGAGACACGTCTCCGGTCAATAAGCAATAGCGGGACCTGGATGCCCATATTGGCTCCTACATATTCTACGAAGATCTTTATCGGTCAGACCGCATAACAACATACGTTGTTCCCTTTGTCATCGGTATGTTACTTGCCCGAGATTCGATCGTCGGTATCCAATACCTAGTTCAATCTCGTTACTGGCAAGTCTCTTTACTCGTTCCGTAATACATCATCTCATAACTAACATCTTAGTTATTATGCTTGCAAGGCTTATGTGATGTGTATTACCGAGAGGGCCCAGAGATACCTCTCCGACAATCAGAGTGACAAAACCTAATCTCGAAATACGCCAACCCAACATCTACCATTGGAGACACCTGTAGTACTCCTTTATAATCACCCAGTTACGTTGTGACGTTTGGTAGTACCCAAAGTGTTCCTCCGGTAAACGGGAGTTGCATAATCTCATAGTTATAGGAACATGTATAAGTCATGAAGAAAGCAATAGCAACATACTAAACGATCGGGTGCTAAGCTAATGGAATGGGTCATGTCAATCAGATCATTCAACTAATGATGTGACCTCGTTAATCAAATAACAACTCTTTGTTCATGGTTAGGAAACATAACCATCTTTGATTAACGAGCTAGTCTAGTAGAGGCATACTAGTGACACTCTGTTGGTCTATGTATTCACACATGTATTATGTTTCCGGTTAATACAATTCTAGCATGAATAATAAACATTTATCATGATATAAGGAAATAAATAATAACTTTATTATTGCCTCTAGGGCATATTTCCTTCAGTCTCCCACTTGCACTAGAGTCAATAATCTAGTTCACATCGCCATGTGATTTAGCAGCAATGGTTTACATCACCATGTGATTAACACCCATAGTTCACATCGTCATGTGACCAACACTCAAAGGGATTACTAGAGTCAGTAATCTAGTTCACATATCTATGTGATTAACACCCAAAGAGTACTAAGGTGTGATCATGTTTTGCTTGTGAGATAATTTTAGTCAACGGGTCTGTCACATTCAGATCCGTATGTATCTTGCAAATCTCTATGTCTCCCACCTGGACTAAATCCCGGATGGAGTTGAAGCGTCTCTTGATGTGTTTGGTTCTTTTGTGAAATCTGGATTCCTTTGCCAAGGCAATTGCACCAGTATTGTCACAGAAGATTTTCATTGGACCCGATGCACTAGGTATGACACCTAGATCGGGTATGAACTCCTTCATCCAGACTCCTTCGTTCGCTGCTTCCGAAGCAGCTATGTATTCCGCTTCACATGTAGATCCCGCTACGACGCTTTGTTTAGAACTGCACCAACTGACAGCTCCACCGTTTAAAGTAAACACGTATCCGGTTTGCGATTTAGAAATCGTCCGGATCAGTGTCAAAGCTTGCATCAACGTAACCTCTTACGGTGAGCTCTTTGTCACTTCCATATACGAGAAACATATCCTTAGTCCTTTTCAGGTATTTCAGGATGTTCTTGACCGCTGTCCAGTGATCCACTCCTGGATTACTTTGGTACCTCCCTGCTAAACTTATGGCAAGGCACACATCAGGTCTGGTACACAGCATTGCATACATGATAGAGCCTATGTCTGAAGCATAGGGAACATCTTTCATTTTCTCTCTATCTTCTGCAGTGGTCGGGCATTGAGTCTGACTCAACTTCACACCTTGTAATACAGGTAAGAACCCTTTCTTTGCTTGATCCATTTTGAACTTCTTCAAAATCTTGTCAAGGTATGTGCTTTGTGAAAGTCCAATTAAGCGTTTTGATCTATCTCTATAGATTTTTATGCCTAATATGTAAGCAGCTTCCCCGAGGTCTTTCATCGAAAAACTTTTATTCAAGTATCCCTTTATGCTATCCAGAAATTCTATATCATTTCCAATGAGTAATATGTCATCCACATATAATATCAGAAATGCTACAGAGCTCCCACTCACTTTCTTGTAAATACAGGCTTCTCCAAAAGTCTGTATAAACCCAAATGCTTTGATCACACTATCAAAGCATTTATTCCAACTCCGAGATGCTTGCACCAGTCCATAGATGGATCGCTGGAGTTTGCACACTTTGTTAGCTCCCTTTGGATCGACAAAACCTTCTGGTTGCATCATATACAACTCTTCTTCCAGAAATCCATTCAGGAATGCGGTTTTTACATCCATTTGCCAAATTTCATAATCATAAAATGCGGCAATTGCTAACATGATTCTGACAGACTTAAGCATCGCTACAGGTGAGAAAGTCTCATCGTAGTCAACTCCTTGAACTTGTCGAAAACCTTTCGCGACAAGTCGAGCTTTGTAGACAGTAACATTACCATCAGCGTCAGTCTTTTTCTTAAAGATCCATTTATTCTCAATTGCTTGCCGATCATCGGGCAAGTCAACCAAAGTCCATACTTTGTTCTCATACATGGATCCCATCTCAGATTTCATGGCTTCAAGCCACTTTGCGGAATCTGGGCTCACCATCGCTTCTTCATAGTTCGTAGGTTCATCATGATCTAGTAGCATGATTTCCAGAACAGGATTACCGTACCACTCTGGTGCGGATCTCACTCTGGTTGATCTACGAGGTACAGTAGTATCTTGATCTAAAGTTTCATGATCATCATCATTAACTTCCTCTCTTATTGGTGTAGGTCTCACAGAAACAGTTTTCTGTGATGTACTATTTCCCAATAATGGAGTAGGTACAGTTACCTCGTCAAGTTCTACTTTCCTCCCACTCACTTCTTTCGAGAGAAAACTCCTTCTCCAGAAAGTTTCCGAATTTTAGCAACAAAAGTCTTGCCTTCGGATCTGTGATAGAAGGTGTATCCAATAATTTCCTTTGGATATCCTATGAAGACGCACTTCTCCGATTTGAGTTTGATCTTATCAGGATGAAACTTTTTCATATAAGCATCGCAACCCCAAACTTTTAAGAAACGACAACTTTGGTTTCTTGCTAAACCATAGTTCAGATTGTGTCGTCTCAACGGATTTAGATGGTGCCCTATTTAACGTGAATGCAGCTGTCTCTAATGCATAACCCCAAAACGATAGTGGTAGATCGGTAAGATACATCATAGATTGCACTATATCCAATAAAGTACGGTTATGACGTTTGGACACACCATTATGTTGTGGTGTTCCAGGTGGCGTGCGTAGTGAAACTATTTCACATTGTTTTTAACTGAAGACCAAACTCGTAACTAAAATATTTGTCTCCGCGATCAGATCGTAGAAACTTTATTTTCTTGTCACGATGATTTTTCACTTCACTCTGAAATTCTTTGAACTTTTCAAATGTTTCAGACTTATGTTTCATCAAGTAGATATACTCATATCTGCTTAAATCATCTGTGAAGATCAGAAAATAATGATACCTGTCGCGAGCCTCAATATTCATCGGACCACATACATCAGTATGTATGATTTCCAACAAATCTGTTGCTCGCTCCATTGTTCCGGAGAACGGCGTTTTAGTCATCTTGCCCAAAAGGCATGGTTCGCAAGCATCAAGTGATTCATAATCAAGTGATTCCGAAAGCCCATCAGCATGGAGTTTCTTCATGCGCTTTATACCAATATGACCTAAACAGCAGTGCCACAAATAAGTTGCACTATCATTATTAACTTTGCATCTTTTGGTTTCAATATTATGAATATGTGTATTATTAAGATCGAGATCCAATGAATTATTTTCATTGGGTGTGTAACCATATTAGGTTTTATTCATGTAAACAGAACAACAATTTATTCTCTTACTTAAATGAATAACCGTATTACAATAAACATGATCAAATCATATTCATGTTCAACGCAAACACCAAATAACACTTATTTAGGTTCAACACTAATCCCGAAATTATAGGGAGTGTGCGACGGTGATCATATCAATCTTGGAACCACTTCCAACACACATCGTCACTTCACCCTTAACTAGTCTCTGTTTATTCTGCAACTCCTGTTTCGAGTTACTAATCTTAGCAACTGAACTAGCATCAAATACTGAGGGGTTGCTATAAATACTAGTATAGTACACATCAATAACATGTATATCAAATATACTTATGTTCACTTTGCCATCCTTCTTATCCGCCAATCACTTGGGGTAGTTCCGCTTCCAGTGACCAGTCCCTTTGTAGTAGAAGCACTTAGTCTCAGGCTTAGGATTAGACTTGGGCTTCTTCACTTGAGCAGCAACTTGCTTGCCGTTCTTCTTGAAGTTCCCCTTCTTCCCTTTGCCCTTTTCTTGAAACTAGTGGTCTTGTCAACCATCAACACTTGATGTTTTTCTTGATTTCTACCTTCGTTGATTTTAGCATCACGAAGAGCTTGGGAGTTGTTTCCGTTATCCCTTGCATATTATAGTTCATCACAAAGTTCTACTAACTTGGTGATGGTGACTAGAGAATTCTGTCAATCACTATCTTACCTGGAAGATTAACTCCCACTTGATTCAAGCGATTGTAGTACCCAGACGATCTGAGCACATGCTCACTAGTTGAGCGATTCTCCTCCATCTTTTAGCTATAGAACTTGCTGGAGACTTCATGTCTCTCAACTCGGGTATTTGCTTGAAATATTAACTTCAACTCCTGGAACATCTCATATGGTCCATGACGTTCAAAATGTCTTTGAAGTCCCGATTCTAAGCCATTAAGCATGGTGCACTAAACTATCAAGTAGTCATCATATTGAGCTAGCCAAACGTTCATAACGTCTGCATCTGCTCCTGCAATAGGTCTGTCACCTAGCGGTGCATCAAGGACATAATTCTTCTGTGCAGCAATGAGGATAAACCTCAGATCACGGATCCAATCCGCATCATTGCTACTAACATCTTTCAATACAAGTTTCTCTAGGAACATATCAAAATAAACATAGGGAAGCAAAAACGCGAGCTATTGATCTACAACATAATTTGCAAAATACTACCAGGACTAAGTTCATGATAAATTTAAGTTCAATTTAATCATATTACTTAAGAACTCCCACTTAGATAGACATCCCTCTAATCCTCTAAGTGATCACGTGATCCAAATCAACTAAACCATAACCGATCATCACGTGAGATGGAGTAGTTTTCAATGGTGAACATCAATATGTTGATCATATCTACTATATGATTCACGCTCGACCTTTCGGTCTCCGTGTTCCGAGGCCATATCTGTATATGCTTGGCTCGTCAAGTATAACCTGAGTATTCCGCGTGTGCAACTGTTTTGCACCCGTTGTATTTGAACGTAGAGCCTATCACACCCGATCATCACGTGGTGTCTCAGCACGAAGAACTTTTGCAACGGTGCATACTCAGGGAGAACACTCCTTGATAATTTAGTGAGAGATCATCTTATAATGCTACCGTCAATCAAAGCAAGATAAGATGCATAAAAGGATAAACATCACATGCAATCAATATAAGTGATATGATATGGCCATCATCATCTTGTGCTTTGTGATCTCCATCTCCGAAGCATCGTCATGATCACCATCGTCACCGGCGCGACACCTTGATCTCCATCGTAGCATCGTTGTCGTCTCGCCAATCTTATGCTTCCACGACTATCACTACCGCTTAGTAATAAAATAAAGCATTACATCGCGATTGCATTGCATACAATAAAGCGACAACCATATGGCTCCTGCCAGTTGCCGATAACTCGGTTACAAAACATGATCATCTCATACAATAAAATCAGCATCATGCCTTGACCATATCACATCACAACATGCCCTGCAAAAACAAGTTAGACGTCCTCTACTTTGTTGTTGCAAGTTTTACGTGGCTGCTACGGGCTTAAGTAAGAACTCATCTCACCTACGCATCAAAACCACAACGATAGTTCGTCAAATAGACTCCGTTTTAACCTTCTCAAGGACCGGGCGTAGTCACACTTGGTTCAACTAAAGTTGGAGAGGCAGTCTTCCGCAAGCCATCTATGTGCAAAGCACGTCGAGGGAACCGGTCTCACGTAAGAGTACGCGTAAGGTTGGTCCGGATCGTCTCGTCCAACAATACCGCCGAACCAAAGTATGACATGCTGGTAGGCAGTATGACTTGTATCGCCCACAACTCACTTGTGTTCTACTCGTGCATATAACATCAAACCATAAAAACCTAGGCTCGGATGCCACTGTTGGGGAACGCAGTAATTTCAAAATTTTCCTACGCACACGCAAGATCATGGTGATGCACAGCAACGAGAGGGGAGAGTGTTGTCTACGTACCAACGCAGACCGACTGCGGAAGCGATCACACAACGTAGAGGAAGTAGTCGTACGTCTTCTTCCCGATCCGACCGATCCAAGCACCGTTACTCCGGCACCTCCGAGTTCTTAGCACACGTTCAGCTCGATGACGTTCCTCGGGCTCCGATCCAGCAAAGCGTCGAGGAAGAGTTCCGTCAGCACGACGGCGTGGTGACGATCTTGATGTACCACCGACGCAGGGCTTCGCCTAAGCACTGTAACGGTATGATCGAGGTGGAATTTGGTGGCAGGGGGCACCGCACACGGCTAAGGAACGATCTCAAGGATCAAGTTGTGTGTCTTGGGGTGCCCCCTGCCTCCGTATATAAAGGTTGGAGGGAGGGGGGCTGGCCGGCCAAAGAGGTGTAGGCGCAGGAGGAGTCCTACTCCTACCGGGAGTAGGACTCCCCCCTCCAATCCTAGTCCAACTAGGAAACCTTCAAAGGGGAGAGAGAGAGAGGTGGCCGGCCCCTCTCCTAGTCCTAATAGGACTAGGGAGAGGGGGGGAGGCGCAGCCCTATGTGGGCTGCCCTCTCACCTTTCCACTAAGGCCCATGTTGGCCCATTTGGCTCCCGGGGGGTTCCGGTAACCCTCCCGGTAATCCGGTAAAATCCCGATTTCACCCGGAACACTTCCGATGTCCAAACATAGGCTTCCAATATATCAATCTTTACGTCTCGACCATTTCGAGACTCCTCGTCATGTCCGTGATCACATCTGGGACTCCGAACAACCTTCGGTACATCAAAATGCATAAACTCATAATAACTGTCATCGTAACGTTAAGCGTGCGGACCCTACGGTTCGAGAACAATGTAGACATGACCGAGACATGTCTCCGGTCAATAACCAATAGCGGGACCTGGATGCCCATATTGGCTCCTACATATTCTACGAAGATCTTTATCGGTCAGACCGCATAACAACATACGTTGTTCCCTTTGTCATCGGTATGTTACTTGCCCGAGATTCGATCGTCGGTATCCAATACCTAGTTCAATCTCGTTACTGGCAAGTCTCTTTACTCGTTCCGTAATACATCATCTCATAACTAACATCTTAGTTATTATGCTTGCAAGGCTTATGTGATGTGTATTACCGAGAGGGCCCAGAGATACCTCTCCGACAATCAGAGTGACAAAACCTAATCTCGAAATACGCCAACCCAACATCTACCATTGGAGACACCTGTAGTACTCCTTTATAATCACCCAGTTACGTTGTGACGTTTGGTAGTACCCAAAGTGTTCCTCCGGTAAACGGGAGTTGCATAATCTCATAGTTATAGGAACATGTATAAGTCATGAAGAAAGCAATAGCAACATACTAAACGATCGGGTGCTAAGCTAATGGAATGGGTCATGTCAATCAGATCATTCAACTAATGATGTGACCTCGTTAATCAAATAACAACTCTTTGTTCATGGTTAGGAAACATAACCATCTTTGATTAACGAGCTAGTCTAGTAGAGGCATACTAGTGACACTCTGTTGGTCTATGTATTCACACATGTATTATGTTTCCGGTTAATACAATTCTAGCATGAATAATAAACATTTATCATGATATAAGGAAATAAATAATAACTTTATTATTGCCTCTAGGGCATATTTCCTTCACAGACGGCCATGCTGCAGGTTGCTTCCCTCGTGTCCCTGCCGTTGCAGGTCCGTCGGGGTCCCTTAGGGCTGTTTATAGACTGCAAGGAACCAAAGAAATTTATTGATTAACTTCGGGAATTGGGGCCTGGCCTCTTAGGAAGTCGGGGCAATCAATTTTTGGTAACGAAGATGAAGAACGGGAGACTACTGAGGCGTAATTCAAGGAGCCAGCGAAGGAGAAGGGATTGATCTTTGTGCGTGACTTGTTTCCTTTTTAATAAATGGACCAAGCCTGCTGCTCTTCTGCACTAGTATATTTTTCCAGAAATATATACATTGTATATAGCATATAGGTGCATAGCGTATGGGCCCCTGCTGAGGTTGGGCCCTAGGCGGTCGCACTCCTCGCCATGGCCTAGGGCCGGCCCTGATCATTGTGCTACACACATCCAGGATACGGCACAATGGAGACACAGGCGCAGACGTGCAGCAGGGACCCGCTCCAAGGATTCTTTTTAGATTAAGACCCTGCGTAAACCTTTTTTACTGTCTCTTGTTGATACATATCCACCGAATTCTCAGCACAGTTGAGAAGGATGCTGACGTCTTGGCATGTGGCCACATCAGAATAATGCACGTACCTGGACACAAGGGGCTTCTTACGAAGGGCACTATTTAGGCCCGGTTTATACCATAAAGACCGAATACCTTAGGGAGTGTTCGGCGTCACGAGTTTGGCCTTATATGCATCAGCTCCGAATCATTGCCTTTGGTCAAATTTTGGGTTTTGTCGGCGTTCTGGGAATGGGTGTCCCCAGACTTGCCTGCCTGCGGCCTGCAGCGTGGCTCAAAAGGGGGCCCAGCACGGCCCATCTTCACCAACACAATCTCAAGACCATCGTGAGGAGCCAAGCCTCGCGGGGCGGACGATGCGGAGCCTCCTCAGGCACGGCCTCGTCAGGTTGGCTCATGAGGAGGCGGAGAGATCAAGGCGGGGTACCTCGCGAGGTACCTGTGACGCAAGCCATGACGACTCAGGGCGCCAGGCGGGTGCCAGCCCGTGCAGCGTCCTCCTTTCCTCTTTGGTGCAAAGGGGGCAAGCGCAGCCGCGGAGTACTGAGGCATCAGGCAAAGGTTGACGTTTCGGTGCAACGAGACCAAGACTAGGGGGACTACGAGACGGAGGTCACCATGGAGCCCAAGACGGTGTCATCACCAGAGCTTTGCACAGGCGAAGACTACTTTTGTCAGGATAGTTGATACTTGATGTCCCCCTTTAAATTAGCCCGCCATTGTTGGCTCCCTTCCCGCTCAATATTTGGGAAGAGGACCAGGGCCTCTATAAATAGGACCGGCCACCCACATGGCAAGGGGTCGGCTGGTTGGAAGCAGAGAGAGAGAGAGAGAGAGATAGAAAGGTGACTGAACTCCTCCCAGCAGTTCATCGCCTCAGCCAAGAACAAACCCTCGCGAGGCTGTTCTTCCTTGTATTGTTCATCATCATCAGCCCAAGAGGCAATCCACACACCACAAACTAGAGTAGGGTATTACACCATAACGGTGGCCCGAACCAGTATAAACCCTGTGTCTCTTGTGTTGTTCTTCCCATAGTTTTGATCCTAGCATGGCGGGGGGTGCAGGTAGGTAGGAGGCGAAATCTCCGCGCGCACCCCAGTGTTCGAACCTCAAGGGTCTGCCGGAACCCGAAATCTGACATTTGGCGCGCCAGGTAGGGGTGCACCGGAATTCGTCTTCCATCACCCCATTCTCCTCCGACCATCACGCTCATGTCTGACGCTCGTCGGGCCCGCGCGGAGCGCCGGGCTGCCCTCGCTTCCCGCGTCGCCCAGACGGCCCCTGTCGGCGGGCGTCCTCGCCGTTCCCCGCCACCTACCGTCAACGCCGCCACCGGCCTAGCGAGGGACGAGCAGCAAGCATCGTCTCAGCATCCGTCTGTGCGGCGAGACGGCCGCACCACAACTCCCTCGCTCGCCCCAGCTGGATCTTCGTCCCGCACGCTTCGCGCGCCCGTGGAGGCTCAGGCTGCACTCATCGCGGCAAACAAGCTCCTGCGCTGCCGTCCCGCCGACGACGTCTATGAGGAATGGCTCGACCGTGTCGCCGAGCTCGTCCACGCCGCAGGGGGCTCTCCTGCGCCGTCCCATTGCGCTACACCAACACCCCCAGTCGTCGCGGCCCTCTTGGGCGGCTCGCAGGCGCCGCCTACAAGTTACCACGTCAAGCCGTTCATCTGCCGGGTCAGCGCTGCTTCCACGTGGCAGGGGGCTCCCCTGAATCGGGCGGCGCCCGAGACCGGCCTGAGCTTCTGCTCGGAGGACCACCCCTCCAACTCGGCCTGCTCGGGTGCGCTCCCCATGCTGTGCACCCCCACCATCTGCCAGGTGGCCGTCACCAGAACTCTCATCGATGGCGGGGCGGGCCTCAGCATGCTCTCAGTCGAGGCCTTCAACCTTCTCTGCATACCCCTGGAACGGCTGCAGCCCAGCCGGCTCTTCTCAGGCGTTGGGGGCAGGTCATCCAGCTCCTTGGGATAGATCCGGCTCCCAGTGACCTTCGGCACCTACGACAACTTCCACACGGAGCTGGTCGACTTCGACATAGCCCCCATCGGCCTCCCCTACAACGCCATCCTCGGCTACCCAGTGCTGGCCCAGTTCATGGCCGCGACGCACCCGGCGTACAACCTCATGAAGATGCCCGGGAGCAGCGGTGTCCTCACCGTGCACGGGGACACTGGGGACGCTCTGCAGGTGCTCAAGCTCGTCTTCAAGACAGCGGCGTCGGCACAGCCCGCCGCCTTGGAGGCCCCCGAGCCCAAGGGGGCTGCGCCCGCCAAGAAGAAACAGTTGTTCACCCAAGACAAGGCAGAAACCAAGCAGATACCCGTCAATGAGGACGGGTCCACCAACACCACTTTCACCATAGGCGCCCACCTCAAACCCGAGCAGGAGGAGGCCCTGGTCAGGTTCCTGCGCGCAAACAAGAAGGTGTTCGCTTGGGAGCCAGACCAGTTGGCAGGGATCTCCAGGAGTGTAATCGAGCATCACCTCAACGTGTGCCCTATGAAGCAGAAGGCCAGGCGGCAGTCCACAGAAAAACAGGCCTTCATCGTCCAAGAGACCCGCAAATTAGAGGCCGCTGGGGTCATTCGCGAAGTCCGATACCCAGAGTGGTTGGCCAACCCTGTCATTGTGCCAAGGAAGGGAGGGAAGGAATGGATGTGTGTCAACTTCACCAACCTCAACAAAGCGTGCCCGCAAGATCCGTTCCCGCTCCCCCGCATCGACCAGATCATCGATTCCACTGCGGAATGCGACCTGCTATGCTTCCCGGATGCCTTCTCTGGGTATCACCAGATCAGATGGCGGTAGAAGACGTCGAGAAGATGGCCTTCCTAACCTCGTGTGGGGTGTACTACTACACCTGCATGCCATTCGGGCTGCGTAACGCAGGGGCGACCTTTCAGCGGCGGATGCATATCACCTTGGGCCCGCAGCTCGAAAAGAATGTTGAAGCTTACGTCGATGACATCATGGTAAAATCTTGGGAGGCCAGGACCTTGATACAAGGCCTGGAGGAAACCTTCGCGAGCCTCAACGCAGTGAACCTGCGGCTCAACCCAGAGAAGTGTGTATTCGGAGTCCCCTCGGGCAAGCTCTTGGGTTTCCTCGTGTCCCACCGAGGCATCGAGGCTAGCCCGGAGAAGGTCAAGGCGGTGGAAGACATGAGCCCGCCAAAGACCCTCAGAGAAATGCAGAAGCTCACGGGGCGCGTGACCGCGCTGGGGCGCTTCATCTCCAAGTTGGGGGAACGAGCCCTGCCCTTCTTCCAGCTAATGAAGAAAAAGGGGCCCTTCGAGTGGACTGAAGAGGTCGACAAGGTGTTCCAGGATCTCAAGAGATACCTGACCAGCCCACCGGTCATGGTGGCCCCGCGCCCTCAGGAGCCCATGGTACTTTACCTCGCCGCCACTCCCTACTCCGCCAGCGCAGCCTTGGTGGCAGTAAGAGAGGAGCGCCGAATCAAAACCATGGCAGCAGCCCAGGACAAGGCAGAACAGGGACAAGGAAGGCCTACAGAAACCGCCACCGCGGCTAAGGAGGATCAGCCGCCACAGAGGGGCGCACCAGAGGCGGAAGAGGCCCCTCTTCCAAATGGCCAGTCTCAGGAGGCCCCATTGCCTCAAGAGGCGCCACGGTCTCCGAAAGGAGCCACCAGCACTGACGCACTCCACCTCGTTGAGCACCCAGTGCACTTCGTCAGCACAGTGCTGCGGGATGCAAGAGCACGGTACCCCATGCCTCAGAAACTCCTCCTCGCACTACTGGTGGCTTCGCGCAAGCTGCGACACTATTTTCAGGGTCACCCCATCAAGGTCGTCTCGTCATACCCCCTGGAGAGGGTGCTCAGGAGCCCCAATTCAGCTGGGAGGGTCGCTGAGTGGAACATAGAGCTGCAAGCGTTTTAGCTCGAATTCAGCACGACCAGAGTCATCAAGGGAGCAGTGTTGGCGGATTTTGTGGCAGAATGGACGGAGGTGCCAGGCCTCAAGGCCGACGAGGATCGGTCCCTGTTCCCGGGAAGCGAGGTGCCAGAAGGCTGGGTCATGTACTTCGATGGGGCGTTCTCCAGACACGGCGCAGGGGCTGGGGCGGTGCTTATATCGCCCACCCAGGACAAGCTCTATTATGCCGTGCAGCTTTGTTTCCAGCAAGGCGAAAAGGTCTCCAACAACATAGCGGAGTATGAAGGTTTAATAGCAGGCATGAAGGCCGCAGCTGCCCTGGGGGTGAAACGCCTCACCATCAAGGGTGACTCGCAGCTCCTTGTCAATTTCTCCAACAAGGTGTACGAGCCGAAGGATGAGCACATGGAGGCCTACCTTGCAGAGGTCCGCAGGATGGAGAAGCAGTTCTGGGGGTTGGAGTTGCAGCATGTGCCCCGTGGCACCAATCAGGAAGCCGATGACATCGCCAAACGCGCGTCCAGGCAGTTACCTCAGGAGCCTGGCGTTTTCGAGGAGCGGCTCTTCAAGCCTTCAGCCTTACCGTCATTATCAAACACGGCTCAGCCCCGGGAGGAGCTCCCCCAGCCACCTGCCTCAGGAGCTCCGGCCTGTGGCCCGGCCTCAGGAGCACGCCTGCTCCTGATGATGGAACCTCAGGAGGGATGTTGGATCACGGAGCTCCGGAGCTACTTAATGCAAGGGACCCTGCCGGAGAAGGAGGAGGAAGCAGAGCGAGTGGCACGCCAGGCCATGGCATACTACATCAAAAATGGAGAGCTCTACCGAAAGCGACCAAATGATGTATCCCTGCGCTGCATCTCCAGGGAACAAGGGAAGGAACTACTGGAAGACATACAAGACGGGTACTGCGGACATCATTCATCGTCACGGACCATCGTCGGCAAGGCGTTCCGTAGTGGGTTTTATTCGCCCACCGCGCTCAATGACGCTGTTGAACTAGTAAAAGCTTGTGAGGCCTGCCAGTTCCACGCCAAGCAGATCCATCAGCCGGCAGGGGGCTTGCAGACTATCCCCCTTTCGTGGCCATTCGCAGTCTGGGGGCTTGACATCTTGGGTCTGTTTCCTCGGGCGCTAGGGGGCTACCGCTACCTTTATGTTGTTGTAGACAAGTTCACCAAGTGGGCTGAAGTGGAGGCTGTCCGCACCATTCTTGTGGGTTCCATGGTCAAGTTCATCAAGGGAATCATGAGCCGGTTCGGAGTGCCGAATCGCATCATCATGGACAACGGTTCGTAGTTCACCAGTAACCTCTTCAAAACATACTGTGCTAACCTTGGAACGCAGATATGCTACGCTTCAGTGGCGCACCCCCGAAGCAACGGTCAGGCCGAGCGAGCCAATGCGGAGGTCCTGAGGGGCCTCAAGACCAGGACGCTCAAGGAGAAGCTGGAGGCCTGCGGCAGAGGTTGGTACGACGAGCTTCAGTCCGTGTTGTGGTCCATCCGCACAACCGCGACCAAGCCGACTGGGGAGACCCCGTTCTTCCTGGTCTATGGAGCCGAAGCGGTCCTCCCTCACGAGGTCAGACGTCACTCCGTGCGGGTCCTGGCGTTCGACGAGGTGCAACAGGACGCCATGCGGGGGATGGACCTCGTGCTAGGGGAGGAACGTCGCCAAGAAGCCGCGCTACGAGCGGTGAGGTACCAACAAGCGCTGCGGCGATATCACTGCCGCAACATCCGCCCCGGGACTCTCGAGGTAGGAGACCTCGTGCTCAGGCGGGTCCTCTCCAGGGAGGGGCTGCACAAACTCTGTCCCATGTGGGAGGGCCCGTTCAACGTTGTTCATGTTTCTAGGCCCGGCTCAGCACTCTTGGAGACTCAGGAGGGAGTGCCGGTCCAGAACGCATGGAACATCCAGCACCTCCGGAGGTTCTACCCCTAAAAAGGCCCAGAGCCTGTGAAGCAAGGCGAGTGCCTGTGAAGCTATCACGTTTTGGAAAAGGCCCGGAGCCTATGAAGCAAGGTGAGTGCCTGTGAAGCTATCGCGTTTTGGAAAAGGCCCGGAGCCTGTGAAGCAAGGCGAGTGCCTGTGAAGCTATCGCGTTTTGGAAAAGGCCCGGAACCTGTGAAGCAAGGCGAGTGCCTGTGAAGCTATCGCGTTTTGGAAAAGGCCCGGAGCCTGTGAAGCAAGGCGAGTGCCTGTGAAGCTATCGCGTTTTGGAAAAGGCCTGGAGCCTGTGTAGAAAGGCAAGTGCCTGTGAAGCTATCGCGTTTTGGAAAAGGCCCGGAGCCTGTGAAGCAAGGCGAGTGCCTGTGAAGCTATCGCGTCTTGGAAAAGGCCCGGAGCCTGTGAAGCAAGGCGAGTGCCTGTGAAGCTATCGCGTTTTGGAAAAGGCCCGGAGCCTGTGAAGCAAGGCGAGTGCCTGTGAAGCTATCGCGTTTTGGGAAAGGCCCGGAGCCTGTGGAGCAAGGCGAGTGCCTGTGAAGCTATCGCGTTTTGGAAAAGGCCCAGAGCCTGTGAAGAAGGCCAACGCCTGTGAAGCTCGCCGCCCGTTACACTCTCACGTAATAAAGAGTTGGGTCTGTACACGCCCCGGAGTCTCAGGAGCGCCGGCCTCAGGCCCTCGGGCTCCCTCCCACGCCCACTGGCAGCACTTAGCTCCGCGCTGGTGAGAAGACGTCGAAGACTAGACTAGGTGCCAGATGCAGCTTTTCATTTGCTTTCCGCAGTTGGCTTGTTCCTCTTCATTTGAAGTTTTATTGAAGTTGTTACCGTTTTGGCTTGCGGATTCTTCGGCTTTTCACCCTCCTGTCTCGATTTCTCTTGCGCAAGGCCTCGCGAGGGGGGCAGCTGAGCGCCCTCGCGAGTGTTCCTATCCTAGTCATTCAAGGAGTTCGTGACCTGGGCCCCTTACAGGAGCACCCCTCCAGTCCGTGCCCCACGGGCACCGCGACACAAACAAAGGGCCTGGGTCGGTCGCCCCCACCACGGCCGGGGCCGGGAACTATCCATGCTCGGGCACATAACCAGAAGGCACGGTAACGAAAGCAAAATGATGATTAATAGCAATAACCCAAACACGCCCCCGCAGGGCTCCGCACTATTGTCTTTGTTACGCAGGGAAAAGGGAAAAGGAAGAACAAATCCGGCGCGGCTCGCCTCACACCGGCCCGCGGGGAAGGCCCGAGCTACCTCCGGAGCTCAGGCGGACTCCCTCTCGTGCTTCACCGGGGCGCGGCGGTGGGCGGACACGTTGCCACCCCCCAAGCGGATACGATGGCGTGGAGGCTGATCGCGGCCACCGCTAAAGGAGTCGCCGCCTGAAGAAGAACCGGAGAAGCTTGAGGAACCCTGAACACCGCCAGCCGCGCGAGCGCTGCTCTCTCCATCATCGTCGTAGTTGGGTTTCCAGTCGCGGTCGTCACCCTCGGGGCAACACCATGCGCGGCGACCATCTTCCCCAAACACCCTCACGTAGAGGGTGGCGTCACCGTCGAACTTGAAGTGTAGGGTGCACCGACGGCTCAGGCCACGCGCGCAGGCAAACGTCTGCCAACCGCAGGCCAGGGACAGGCTCCCGGCCGCGGAGACCTCCAAAGAGACCCATGAGGCCCGGCTGCAGTAGCCGTCGGCCTGGAGCCACAAGCCGCCCGGGGCGCCGACCGGGAGCTCGCCGAGGAGGAAGCGAGGAAGCGGAAGCCGGGTGCTAGCCGGCACCGCTGACCACACGACGAACTCCGGCAGCACTTCAGCAGCACGAACGCGCGGCCTGGGGGGACGCGCGGCCAGAGCGCGCCCCCTAGCTGTAGCAATCCACCCGTCGCTGTGCTGAAGATCGCCTCCACGGCCGCGGGGAGCCACCTTGGTGGCCACAGGATGCTTGCGAGGGCACCCTCGGCCGCGCTTGGGTGGGGTAGAGGCGGGCTCAACTCGGCAAGCCTTCCCCTTCTCGGAGGCCGAGAACCTCCTCGACGGGGCCATGGAGAAAAAGGAGAAGCAAGGGGGATGAACTGGAAGGGGGCGCGCCGATCCACACTTATGGCTGGCGATGGCCAACCAACAGCCCCCACGATTGCAGGTAATTATGACCCGCTTTGCATGCAGGGACTTGTCCAATCCGTGAAGTTGCCGAAGCGCCATGGGGAAGTGGAGACGCCCATGTCCAATCAACCGCCACGCGGTGCCCAAGGCCACAGGCTGTTAGGGCCCGCGGCGCTTCGCTCTTGCCTTTCCGCCTCCCTGCACGGCCAAGTCCGGGCACGCCTTGGGCCCGGGGGCTACTGTCGGTGTTCTGGGAACGGGGGTCCCCAGACTTGCCTGCCCGCGGCCTGCGGCGTGGCTCAAAAGGGGGCCCAGCGCGGCCCATCTTCACCAACACAAACTCAAGACCCTCGTGAGGGGCCAAGCCTCGCGGGGCGGATGACGCGGAGCCTCCTCAGGCACGGCCTCGTCAGGTTGGCTCACGAGGAGGTGGAGAGATCAAGGCGGGGTACCTCGCGAGGTACCCATGACGCAAGCCATGACGACTCAGGGCGCCAGGCGGGTGCCAGCCCGCGCAGCGTCCTCCTTTCCTCTTTGGTGCAAAGGGGGCAAGCACAGCCGCGGAGTACCGAGGCATCAGGCAAAGGTTGCTGTTTCGGTGCAACAAGACCAAGACCAGGGGGACTACGAGACGGAGGTCACCGTGGAGCCCAAGACGGTGTCATCACCAGAGCTTTGCGCAGGCGAAGACTACTTTTGTCAGGATAGTTGATACTTGTTGTCCCCCTTTAAATTAGCCCGCCATTGTTGGCTCCCTTCCCGCTCAATATTTGGGAAGAGGACCAGGGCCTCTATAAATAGGACCGGCCACCCACATGGCAAGGGGTCGGCTGGTTGGAAGCAGAGAGAGAGGGAGAGAGAAAGGTGACTGAACTCCTCCTAGCAGTTCATCGCCTCAGCCAAGAACAGACCCTCGCGAGGCTGTTCTTCCTTGTATTGTTCATCATCATCAGCCCAAGAGGTAATACACACACCACAAACTGGAGTAGGGCATTACACCATAACGGTGGCCCGAACCAGTATAAACCCTGTGTCTCTTGTGCTGTTCTTCCCATAGTTTTGATCCTAGCATGGCGGGGGGGTGCAGGTAGGTAGGAGGCGAAATCTCCGCGCGCACCCCAGTGTTCGAACCTCAAGGGTCTGCCGGAACCCGAAATCCGACAGGTTTGCCCGGCTCCTGTGTTTTGGTGCCTTACGTTCCGCTTTACCGGCTAAGGTAGCACCAGGAGAACTACTACGATTGTGCCTTGGTTCATCCGGACGAGCACCTCGGTAGAGAAAGCCGAAAACTGACTATCATGATATAGCGTGAGACTGGTCAACCACTCAGTGACCTATCGGAATGTTAGAATTCCTCCGCCTTAACGAAGAGCCGTTTTCCGTCCGGGCATGTACGCACCCCGTGATCGGGAGAGTGCGGAGCCACCAGGGACTATCTAGTAGCCCCACTGTCAAACTCCTATGGCTAAGTGAAAGTGTTAAAGCACTATAGTCCGGTTGCCTCGCTCGCTACGCTATCACCTCCTTAATAGGACTAAGACGTTGGGTTAAGTGTGAACACACGTTTTTTGCAAGAACCTCCGCATTATATGCGTGGGGGTCGAAGCCGACGGCTGCAATCTTTCAGGTTATACACATGTATACATAAACGGCCGCACAGGAGGCATCATACTACTTTCAGGCAAAAGTATAAACATAACCTCATAAAAACTTCATAAAAAGCATTGTGCTTACAATGAGAATACATATCACTCAAACATAATATTTTTCGAGCACTGGGCCTCTATCAAACGAGCACCCTCGAGAACATCCTCGAAATAGTGCTCGGCAGCCACCCGGCCTATGGCCGAACCCTGCACCGCAATAGTGGTAGCGTCCATCTCCACCCAGTATGCTTTAACACAGGCAAGGGCCATCCGCGAGCCTTCTATGCACGCCGACCTCTTCATCGCATTAATGCGCGGCACTGCGTCAAGGAACTGCTGCACTAAGCTGAAATAGTTGTCCGGCTTTGGCCTTTCCGGCCATAGCTAATCCACAACAGACCTCATGGCGAGTCTGGACAACCTATTCAGTTCGGCCCATTTGGCTAGCTGGTCAGACAATGAAAGCGGACGCTCTGGAGCGTGGAATTGCGTCTAGAACAGCTTGTCCACTTCACGATATGTCTGACCTTGGAAGTACTTGGCCGCATCGGCAGCGCTCGCCGCCAAATCCATATACACATCTGCCGAACTCCACAGCCGATCCAGAGGGGCATACCGTGGATCTCCGAACTTCCTCCGTAACATGAAGGGTTTCCTAGCCGCAATATCCCCGGCTTCCCGCAGCTCCTCCTTCTTTGTTCTCATAGCAGAACGGGTGTCTTTGTCCGCCGCCGCGGCCTTCTCAAGGTCTGTTGCCTTCGCTCGGTTTTCTTTCTCAAGGACCCGGCAACGGTCGGCGGTGTCTTTTAATTCTACGACCATCTTGGCCATCTTCTCTTGGCTCTCGCAATGTGCAGCCTTCTCAGCTTTCAACTCTTCGGCGGCCTTCAAAGCAGCCGCATTACTAATCCTCGCTTGTTCCTTGGCTCGGGCAAGTTCCGCCCGCAAGGCTTCCACGGTGGCAGCTCCATCTGCAGCCACAACATGTTAAAGATACTGGCATCATGCTGCTCTTACTATGTGGCGTTCACCGGAGAATAACACTTACCCTGTGCCTCGTCAAGCCTCTTGTTAAGAAGCTCGATGTCGGCGTCTGCCACATCCAGTTGTCGTTTTAATTTGGCAAACTCACTAGTCCGGCTAGCCACCGGAGCTTCCACCACCTGCACATAGGGGTAGTCTGGTTATTGCCTGGGAATATGATCCTCTGTTCGCCGCCGTTCTCAACGACAACTAGAGTCTCAGGGGCTACTATCTACACAGGGCACACCTAACATGTGCAGTACTATCACATATTATCTCATGTACCTCAAAGCCTGTCAGTAGACTCATAAAGGCTTCATGTAATCCGCTTTCAGCAGACGAGATTCTCTCCATCACTGTACCCATCAGCATACGGTGTTCTTCTGAGATGGCCGCTCGCCCCACCAACTCCCTCAGAACGTCTGAACGCACACTAGACGGTGCCGGACTCTTTTGTATGCTCTCTTCGGGAGACAGGCGCTGGGGGCTTCGGGGGTCTACGGGATTATCTTCTGGCCTCACCGGATCCGGAGAGGCCCTCCGCGACGACACTTCGGGGTCGCTCGCTTCTGGAGCGGAGGAGTCCGAGGGAGGCTTTTCGCTCTCCATCATCTCTGGAAGAAGATCCCCTAAAGACGAGCTCATTTGAGAGGGGCTAAGGCCCGAACTGCAAGATATATGCGGTGGTTATTTTCTCAGAGAAAAAAGATAGCATACCTTTACTATTAAAATATTTTGGATCACTTACGACTCGTTGGAGGGCTGATCCCCCTGCGGACTTTGTGCGGCAAAAGCACCCCCCGAGGCAAGACCCTCTGTGGGAGACCTCTTCTCCCGTTTGGAGGCTTCGGCTTCCGGACCCTCGGAAGCAGTCGTTTTCCTCCCCCGATCGTCCTCCTTCGTGGAGACGCTCGTTCCCTCGGTTGGAACGGGTGGCGATGGGGGCCCGCATCCGCCCGTATTATCCCCCCCCCCCCGGTATCTTCCTTCAAGGGCTCCGGGCAAGGTGCGACCTCGAGCATCTTTTTCAATACCGGATTTTCCAAACCCCCAGGGAGGGGGGCCAAACACCGAATCATCTTCGCCTTTGTTAGCCAGTCCTGGTCAAAAAGCGAACTCTCAGAAATAACTTCGAATAAAAGACAGTGTGTTCTGCTAGAGGATTTCTTGCTTGTTCGGCGGCGCGGTTACTGCTCAGGCCCAAGTCCTTGGTAATATCCGGACATTCTACTTGAGGTCCGAAGAATGACTTGTACATCTCCTTGTGCGACAGGTCGAGGAAACTTTGAATGGCACATGGTCCCTCTAGGTTGAACTCTCACAAGCGAAGGGGCCGGCGTTTGCAAGGCTGGACTTGACGAACCAGCATAACTTGTATTACCGCAACCAAATTAAAATCTCCCTCGAAGAGATCCCGGATGCGGCTTTGCAGCATAGGCACGTCCTGGGCTGGACCCCAGCTCAGACCCCTGCTAATCCATGACATCGGTTGTGGTGGGGGGCATGAGCGGAAAGCGGGGGCCGCCGCCCACTTGGCACTTCTGGGAGCCGTGATGTAAAACCACTCCCGTTGCCATAATTCGGACACCTCTAGAAAGGTACCTTTCGGCCATGGAGCTCTTGCCATATTGCCTATTGATGCACCTCCGCACGCTACATGTTGCCCCTCGATCATCTTCGGCTTTACTTCAAAGGTCTTGAGCCATAGGCCGAAGTGAGGGGTAACGCGGAGGAAGGCCTCACACACGACAATAAATGTCATGATGTGGAGAAAGGAGTCCGGAGCTAGATCGTGGAAATCTAGCCCGTAATAGAACATCAAACCCCTGACGAAAGGATCCAGAGTGAGGCCTAGACCTCGGAGGAAATGGGAGACGAACACAACATTCTCGTTGGGTTCGGGAGTATGGACGATCTGCCCTCGAGCAGGCAGCCAATGTGAAACCTCGGCGGTCAGTATCTGGCCTCCCTCAACTTCTTAATGTCCTCTTCTGTAACGGAGGAGGGCGTCCATCGGCCTTGAAGGCTGGATCCGGACATGGTTGAAGATCCGGAGCACCTAACCTGGGCTTTGGGTGTTAGAACTCGAGGCGGGGGAAGGGTTCGATTGAGCACGAGAGGGAAAAAGCGAAAACCTTGTCCCCTTATAAAGAGGGCGAATATCAAGCATCCTCTCCGTAGCCGTTTGGGACTTGCCTATAATCTAGGAATCCTAGACATGGTTGAGTTACCCACGACCGCATTAATGAGAATCTCGTAATTGGGGGAACACGATCTCCGCTTCGGCAAGACGTGTCAAGAAACCGCCTCGCATTATGTGTGGAGCTGGTTAAAAGAAACGGTTCAAATAATCACCGGGCCATGACATAACGTCATGCTGCCAAAACAAGCCAGCAAACTAGATCTGCGGAAAAATTATTCTCTCTACGGTGGAATGTGGAACTTATTTTGCAGGGTCAGACACTATCCTCATATTCAAATTCTTCTGTGATGTATTCGGAGAAGGAACCCGCCTTGCAATGCCGAAGACAATACTGCGCGCCGGACTCATCGTCATTGAAGCCTGGTTCAGGGGCTACTGAGGGAGTCCTGGATTAAGGGGTCTCCGGACAGCCGGACTCTCTCCATTGGCCGGACTGTTAGACTATGAAGATGCAAGATTGAAGACTTTGTCTCGTGTCCGGATGGGACTCTACTTGGCGTGGAAGGCAAGCTAGGCAATACGTATATGGATATCTCCTCCTTTGTAACCGACCTTGTGTAACCCTAACCCTCTCTGGTGCCTATATAAACCAAAGGGTTTTAGTCTGTAGGACAACAACCATAACATACAATCATACCATAGGCTAGCTTCTAGGGTTTAGCCTCTCTGATCTCGTGGTAGATCTACTCTTGTACTACCCATATCATCAATATTAATCAAGCAGGACGTAGGGTTTTACCTCCATCAAGAGGGCCCGAACCTGGGTAAAACTTCGTGTCTCTTACCTCCTGTTACCATCCGGCCTAGACGCATAGTTCGGGACCCCCTACCCGAGATCCGCCGGTTTTGACACCGACACCGACGTCTGGCTCATTAGGTGTGCCCTAAGAACGAGATATGTGCAGCTCCTATCGGGATTTGTCGGCACATCTGGGTGGCTTTGCTGGTCTTGTTTTACCATTGTCGAAATGTCTTGTAACCGGGATTCCGAGCCTGATCGGGTCTTCCTGGGAGAAGGAATATCCTTCGTTGACCGTGAGAGCTTGCGATGGGCTAAGTTGGGACACCCCTGCAGGGTTTTGAACTTTCAAAAGCCATGCCCGCGGTTATGGGCAGATGGGAATTTGTTAATGTCCGGTTGTAGAAAACCTGCCAAATTTCATAATCATAAAATGCGGCAATTGCTAACATGATTTGGACGGACTTAAGCATCGCTACGGGTGAGAAGGTCTCATCCTAGTCAACTCCTTGAACTTGTCAAAAACCTTTCGCAAAAAGTCGAGCTTTATAGACAGTAACATTACTGTCAGCGTCAGTCTTCTTCTTGAAGATCCATTTATTCTCTATGGCTTTCCGATCATCGGGCAAGTCAACCAAAGTCCACACTTTGTTCTCATACATGGATCCCACCTCAGATTTCATGGCTTCAAGCCATTTTGAGGAATCTGGGCTCAACATCGCTTCCTCATAGTTCGTAGGTTCATTATGGTCAAGTAACATGACTTCCAAAATAGGATTACTGTACCACTCTGGTGCGGATCTTACTCTGGTTGACCTACGAGGTTCGGTAGTAACTTGATCATAAGTTTCATGACCATTATCATTAACTTCCTCACTTACTGGTGTAGGAATCACTAGAACTGATTTCAGTGATGAATTACTTTCCAATAAGGGAGAAGGTACAATTACCTCATCAAGTTCTACTTTCCTCCCACTCACTTCTTTCGAGAGAAACTCCTTCTCTAGGAATGATCCATTCTTAGCAACGAATACCTTGCCTTCGGATTTGTGATAGAAGGTGTACCCAACAGTCTCCTTTGGGTATCCTATGAAGACACATTTCTCTGATTTGGGTTCGAGCTTATCAGGTTGAAGCTTTTTCACATAAGCATCGCAGCCCCAAACTTTAAGAAACGACAACTTGGGTTTCTTGCCAAACCACGGTTCATAAGGTGTCGTCTCGACGGATTTAGATGGTGCCCTATTTAACGTGAATGCGGCTATCTCTAAAGCGTAACCCCAAAATGATAGTGGTAAATCAGTGAGAGACATCATAGATCGCACCATATCTAGTAAAGTACGATTACAACGTTTGGACACACCATTACGCTGTGGTATTCCAGGTGGCGTGAGTTGTGAAACTATTCCGCATTGTTTCAAATGAAGTCCAAACTCATAACTCAAATATTTGCCTCCACGATCAGATCATAGAAACTTTGATTTTCTTGTTAGGATGATTTTTCACTTGACTCTGAAATTCTTTGAACTTTTCAAATGTTTCAGACTTATGTTTCATTAAGTAGATATACCCATATCTGCTCAAATCATCTGTGAAGGTGAGAAAATAACAATACCCGCCGCGAGCCTCAATATTCATCAGACCACATACATCAGTATGTATGATTTCCAACAAGTCTGTTGCTCGCTCCATTGTTTCAGAAAACGGCGTTTTAGTCATCTTGCCCATGAGGCATGGTTCGCAAGTACCAAGTGATTCATAATCAAGTGATTCCAGAAGTCCACCAGAATGGAGTTTCTTCATGCGCTTTACACCAATATGACCTAAACGGCAGTGCCACAAATAAGTTGCACTATCATTATCAACTCTACATCTTTTGGCTTCAATACTATGAACATGTGTATCACTACTATCAAGATTCAGTAAAAATAGACCACTCATCAGGGGTGCATGACCATAAAAGATGTTACTCATATAAATAGAACAACCATTATTCTCTGATTTAAATGAATAACCGCCTCGCATCAAACAAGATCCAGATATAATGTTCATGCTCAACGCTGGCACCAAATAACAATTATTTAGGTCTAATACTAATCCCGAAGGTAGATGTAGAGGTAGCGTGCCGATGGCGATCACATCGACTTTGGAACCATTTCCCACGCGCATCGTCACCTCGTCCTTAGCCAATCTTCGCTTAATCTGTAGCCCCTGTTTCGAGGTGCAAATGTTAGCAACTGAACTAGTATCAAATACCCAGGCACTAATGCGAGCATTAGTAAGGTACACATCAATAACATGTATATCAAATATACCTTTCAGTTTGCCATCCTTCTTCTCCGCCAAATACTTGGGGCAGTTCCGCTTCCAGTGACCAGTTCCTTCGCAGTAGAAGCACTCAGTCTCAGGCTTAGGTCCAGACTTGGGTTTCTTCACTTGAGCAGCAACCGACTTGTTGTTCTTCTTGAAGTTCCCCTTCTTTCCTTTACCCTTTTTCTTGAAACTGGTGGTCTTGTTAACCATCAACACTTGATGCTCCTTCTTGATTTCTACCTCCGCAGCCTTTGGCATTGTAAAGAGCTCGGGAATCATCTTATCTATCCCTTGCATATTATAGTTCATCACGAAGCTCTTGTAGCTTGGTGGTAGTGATTGAAGAACTCTGTCAATGACAATATCATCAGGAAGATTAACTCCCAGTTGAGTCAAGTGGTTGTGGTACCCAGACATTCTGAGTATATGTTCACTGACAGAACTATTCTCCTCCATCTTGCAGCTGTAGAACTTATTGGAGACTTCATATCTCTCAATCTGGGCATTCGCTTGAAATATTAACTTCAACTCCTGGAACATCTCATATGCTCCATGACGTTCAAAACGTCGTTGAAGTCCCGGTTCTAAGCCGTAAAGCTTGGCACACTGAACTATCAAGTAGTCATCAGTTTTGCTCCGCCAGGTGTTCATAACATCTGGCGTTGCTCCTGTAGCGGGTTTGTCACCCAGCGGTGCTTTCAGGACGTAATTCTTCTGTGCAGCAATGAGGATAATCCTCAAGTTATGGACCTAGTCCGTGTAGTTGCTACCATCATCTTTCAACTTAGATTTCTCTAGGAACGCATTAAAATTCAACGGAACAACAACACGGGCCATCTATCTACAACAACATAGACATGCAAAATACTATCAGGTACTAAGTTCATGATAAATTAAAGTTCAATTAATCAAATTACTTAAGAACTCCCACTTAGATAGACATCTCTCTAATCATCTAAGTGATCACGTGATCCATATCAACTAAACCATGTCCGATCATCACGTGAGATGGAGTAGTTTTCAATGGTGAACATCACTATGTTGATCATATCTACTATATGATTCACGCTCGACCTTTCGGTCTCAGTGTTCCGAGGCCATATCTGCATATGCTAGGCTCGTCAAGTTTAACCTGAGTATTCTGCGTGTGCAAAACTGGCTTGCACCCGTTGTATGTGAACGTAGAGCTTATCACACCCGATCATCACATGGTGTCTCGGCACGATGAACTGTAGCAATGGTGCATACTCAGGGAGAACACCTATACCTTGAAATTAGTGAGAGGTCATCTTATAATGGTACCGCCGAACTAAGCAAAATAAGATGCATAAAGGATAAACATCACATGCAATCACTATAAGTGATATGATATGGCCATCATCATCTTGTGCCTTTGACCTCCATCTCCAAAGCACCGTCATGATCACCATCGTCACTGGCTTGACACCTTGATCTCCATCGAAGCATCATTGTCGTCTCACCAACTATTGCCTCTATGACTATCGCTATCGCTTAGTGATAAAGTAAAGCAATTACATGGCGATTGCATTTCATACAATAAAGCGACAACCATATGGCTCCTTCCAGTTGCCGATAACTGTGTTACAAAACATGATCATCTCATACAATAAAATTTAGCATGATGTCTTGACCATAAGGCTTCTGCTAGTTACCGATAACTTCAACAAAACATGGTCATCTCATACAACAACTTATATCTCATCACGTCTTGACCATATCACATCACAACATGCCCTGCAAAAACAAGTTAGACGTCCTCTACTTTGTTGTTGCATGTTTTATGTGGCTGCTATGGGCTGAGCAAGAACCGTTCTTACCTACGCATCAAAAACCACAATGCGGTATAGTGATTGCTTTTTGGTCTTCAGAAAGAACCCTGTTCATTGAATCTGATTCAACTAAAGCTGGAGAAATAGACACCCACTAGCCACCTGTGTGCCAAGCACGTCGGTAGAACCAGTCTCGCGTAAGCGTACGCGTAATGTTGGTTTGGGCCGCTTCATCCAACAATGCCGCTGAATCAAGAATCAACTAGTGACGGCAAGCAATATGTATATACCCACGCCCACAACTCCTTTGTGTTCTACTCGTGCATATATCATCTACGCATAAACCTGGCTCGGATGCCACTATTGGGGAACGCAGTAATTTCAAAAAAAATCCTACGCACACGCAAGATCATGGTGATGCATAGCAACGAGAGGGAAGAGTTTCGTCCACGAACCCTCATAGACCGTAAGCGGAAGCGTTATGACAATGCGGTTGATGTAGTCGTACGTCTTCACGATCGACCGATCCCTAGTACCGAACGTACGGCACCTCCGCGATCTGCACATGTTCAGCTCGGTGACGTCCCGCAAACTGACGATCCAGTAGAGCTTCGAGGGAAAGTTTCGTCAGCACGACGACATGATGACGGTGATGATGATGCTACCGGAACAGGGCTTCGCCTAAGCAACGCTATGATATAACCGAGGTGGATTATGGTGGAGGGGGGCACTGCACACGGCTAAAAGATCAACTGATCAACTTGTGTGTCCATGGGGTGCCCCCCTCCCCCGTATATAAAGGAGTGCAGGAGGGGGAGGGCCGGACCTCTCTATGGCGTGCCCTGGGGGAGTCCTACTCCCTCCGGGAGTAGGATTCCCCCCTTTCCTAGTAGAAGTAGGAGCCCTTCCAAGTAGGAGTAGGAGAGGAAGGAAGGAGGAGAGAGGGAGGAAGGAAAGGGGGGCCGACCCCCCTCCCAATTCAGATTGGGCTTGGGGCACACCTCCCTCCTTTCCCTTCCCTCTCCTCTATTCCACTAAGTCCCAATAAGGCCCATATACTCCCCGGGGGGTTCCGGTAACCTCCCGGTACTCTGAAAAAATGCCCGAACCACTCGGAACCATTCCGATGTCCAAATATAGGCTTCCAATATATCGATATTTACATCTCGACCATTTCGAGACTCCTCGTCATGTCCATGATCAAATTCGGGACTCCAAACTACCTTCAGTACATCAAAACACATAAACTCGTAATACCGATCGTTACCGAACGTTAAGCGTGCGGACCCTACGGGTTCGAGAACTATGTAGACATGACCGAGAATCATCTCCGGTCAATAACCAATAGCAGAACCTGGATGCTCATATTGGTTCCTACATATTCTACGAAGATCTTTATCGCTCAAGTGGCATAACGATATACATTGTTCCCTTTGTCATCGGTTTGCTACTTGCCCGAGATTCGATTGTCGGTATCTCAATAGCTACTTCAATCTCGTTACCGGCAAGTCTCTTTACTCGTTCTGTAATGCTACATCCTGTAACTAACTCATTAGCTACATTGCTTGCAAGGCTTATAGTGATGTGCATTACCGAGAGGGCCCAGAGATACCTCTTCGACAATCGGAGTGACAAATCCTAATCTTGATCCATGCCAACTCAACAAACACCATTGGAGACACCTGTAGAGCACCTTTATAATCACCCAATTACGTTGTGACATTTGGTAGCACACAAAGTGTTCCTCCGGTATTCGGGAGTTGCATGATCTCATAGTCATAGGAACATATATAGTTATGGAAAAAGCAATAGCAACAAAAACAAAACAATCATCGTGCTAAGCTAATGGATGGGTCAAGTCAATCACATCATTCTCTAATGATGTGATCCCATTAATCAAATGACAACTCATGTCTATGGTTAGGAAACATAACCATCATTGATTCAACGAGCTAGTCAAGTAGAGGCAAACTAGTGACACTCTGTTTGTCTATGTATTCACACATGTACTAAGTTTCCGGTTAATACAATTCTAGCATAAATAATAAACATTTTATCATGATATAAGGAAATATAAATAACAACTTATTATTGCCTCTAGGGCATATTTCCTTCATGATCGATTCTTGTCCACCAAACCTTGTACCAAAATGGACATTGCATCAAACCCTGGTTCTCTTGGGTCGACTGGCCTCCTCCGCTTCTCGCTATACGGGCGCCTATCATCATAATGCCGGGGCACGTATGATTCGCCCCTTGGAGGGGGCGTAGGCACTCGACGCCGGTCATCACGGTCGAGCCGATGATCGTGCTGCTCATGGTGCCGACCCAAGTACTGCCCTTGGCGATGCCCTCGTCCTTCACGCCGCAGAGGCGATCTTGGGTTGTGAGCTGATTGAACGGTGTCAGCAACTACAGATCTACTATGGATTCTGTTACGCGACTGAGATACTGCAGTATTCTGCTCTCCTGCTGCTTGGAGCAGCGCTCTGATCTGCATCAAACCTCTACCAGCTTCCGACTGGGATGGCTGAATAGATTTTGCTATACGGGCCGCAGCGGTAAGATTCTGAATCGGAGTAAGGTATACCTATGGTTTAGGTGGAAATAGATGTCGTTGTCGTCGACTGGACTCGAGGATCTGTCGGCGAGCACGGTCGTCGAGTGCATGCTGAAGATTCTCCAGTCGGGTGCGCTCAGCCAAAGTGGCCAAATGCGTTGCCTCCAATGCCCGAGCCTTAGAGGACTCACCGACAACGGGCGTGTGGAGGGCCTCCACATTGCAGCGGTGAAGTTCCTCCATCTGCTGAGAAGAGAGAGTTTCGGGGTGGTACTCTTCATGAACGCGCGACGGATCCCCGCCGCCACCGTCGTCGCCGTTGCGACGCATGCTAGGCGGACTGCGAGGCATGTCAACCATCAGGACCTCCGCCGCAGGGTCGCTGCTGTCGCACTCGGACAGGGTCTCGGCGGAGTTAGTCGAGCAGGCCATAGAGAGATTCGTCGGGCTCGATTGCCGTGACTTGAGGGGTGGCCGACTGACGCGCCACCGCATGCTTCACCCACCGCTGTAGCCACGACCGACCGGATCGCTTGTGACGGCGAACAGCGGGGAGCGAAGATGCCGCGGGAGCCAACCGATACTGAGTCGACGACTGCCGCAGAAGGACGCTGTGAACGCACGCGCGAAAGTGCGTCGCCCTGCGGACGGGGAGCACCTCGACGTTGAGAGGAGCTTCCTGAAGCCAAGCGGAGTCGTCGGCGATGAAGACGAGTGTGCCGAGATGGATCTGGTGGCCCTTAGCCAAACCTCCACTGGAAACCATGATGAAAGGACTCGGAGAAATCACAACCTCACCAGAAAGTCGCTAAGACACCGGCCCAACGGTGGGCACCAACTGTCTTGGTTCTAAGTCTGACAGTAAAGTAGGGGGGTAGGAATGTAGAGGCGAGATCCTAGCTAAGGTGAGATTGTGCACGCGAGATGTACGAGTTTAGGCCCTTCGCGGTGGAAGTAACAGTCCTACGTCTCGGTGCCTGGAGGCTCGGTCGATTGGATTATGTGTGAAGTTATAGGGGGTGCGAACCCTTGTGCCAGAGGAGGGGGGTGGCTTATATAGAGTGCGCCAAGACCCCAGCCATCCCACGTTACACAGGGTTCAACGTACATAAAGATGAGGCATTACTGGTAACGCCAGTAATTAAGTCATATAACTGATCATTAATGCTGCAGAGTGAATGCTTGATCGTTGCTCTCTAGAGTGACCTTAGACCTTCTATACTCCGAGTGGTTCTTGTACGGTCGAGTGATGATATACTAGTCGAATGGAATTGGGATATCCGAGTGGAGATGTTGGTCGAGTGTTCATGTATTGAGGTGATTCCAGTCGGTAGAATCTGTTGTCCTTTGATTATCTTTGACTGTAGGGCAATGTCTTTGGGAGGGGTGCTTAGATCGGGTCTATTGCCCTACCCTAGGTACACGGCATCGTCAGCACCCGAAAAAAATCTTGACTTGTCTCTACATACTGCCGCTGCCACACCCTTGTCACCCATGCATGGTACATAATCCTCCGCCAACGTTAAACTTGAATGCTTCTCCAACGGCTGGGCTCCCCAAACCCCTCTATATGTCTAGACGGACGTCGTGATTGCTAATCGATAAAAATAAATCAATCTAGACAGGCTTCTTATGACGGCTCTATACGCCTAGTCTGACCGGCATCCCTCATATCCAGCTCAAATATATGGCGGATATGGGGCGGGGACTAACGACGAGGTCTCACACGAAAATACTCGAAAACCCAACGGTCCGACGGGCATCTCCTCAGGTGGTGTGCGGACACATTCATGCCGCCATGTGGCGCCACGCCGAGGGCCAAAGTTCGGCTATTTAAGCTGGACAGCGACCCCCATCCTTAGCCACATCCACCCCCTCTTCTCCGCCAACCCTAGCCGCATCCACTTCTCTCCCTTCCTGCCCGCCGACAGCCGTGGCCTGACAGAGGGTTGATGATCTATGCCATGCTCAAGCCGGAGCGGCGCCTCTAGCTGCTCAAGTAAATCTGGGCTAGGCGCCAAGCCTGGATTGGAGGAGGAAGAGGTGGCGGAGTAGAACACACCCATGAAGGAGGAGGAGGAGGAGGACACCATGGAGGAGGCAGAGCTGGCTGCGGGCTTTGCCATGAAGGACGCCATAACGGAGTTCGAGGTGACCCCAATGGAGTAAGCTGTGGAGCAAGAGGAGGTGGAGGCCAATCGCTGCTTCCTCCGCTAGGGGAGGGCGGAGATCGACGAAATCTTCATCGAGATAGAGTCTGATGATGAGCCAGAGTTGCCGCCGGCGACCATCTACCCAAGCCCAACACAGAAATCATAGACATCTTCGACGACGAGTAATATAGGGTAGATAGAATATCTACATAGTACATATATTTTATTTTAAATGGTTTGTATGGATTTGAGATATTAATTTTAAGGTAGTTAAATGCAGCAGACGAAATATGAGAGGTGATAGGTCAATGTCCGCGGCACGTCGGATTTGCGGCTGTAGATGCTTTTATGTAGTGTCTCCGAGTGTCATCGTTGCTAGTGCCACGACAGGATCTCTACTCTTAAGATGCGATTTTTTCCTAAAATATAATAAGTGGCCGGCCACCAACTAACAGACTCGGGCAGACGATTCGTGGCCATTCTATCGCGCAAGCGATCGCGCCCAGATCCGCCAGGTGCCACCTAGTCTGGATTGGTCGCGCACCGCGGTCGTGGGCGGTTTATCCACATCCGGACATGGGAGGCCCACCTGTAAGCGGTAGAGGAGAGTAGTGGGGGTCGTGGGCGGTGATTTTTGAAATATGTGCCTGAAATCCCTCACCGCAGCGTGCTCTCTCCCCATTCCATCTTTGTCTTCCTCCTCGCCATCCTCTCCACCGAACGGGGCGTCGCGGTGAAGTGCTCAGATTGGCGGCGGCTTGCGGGTGGTTCTCCTCGCGGGGGAATCGCTGGTGCTCCTCGCCGTCAGAGGTATGCTCGCCCTCCACTTCTACATGCTTCTCCTCCCTCTCTCTATCTCGCGGAGCGCGGATGGTGCCGAAATGTGAGGGGAATGCTCTCTAGGGTTCAGGAACGGCGCAAACTGCCCCTGCTTATCCTTGATTTGGGTCACGTTGAGTTCCCTTCTCCTATCTCGTAGCATGTGCCCAACGGTGGTCAGGATCTACAAGATGGCCTGAAATCCCTCGCCACAGCGAGCTCTCTCCCCATTCCGTCTTTGTCTTCCGCCTCGCCATCCTCTCCAACGAACGGGGCGTCGCGGAGGAGTGCTCAGTTTGGCGGCGGCTTGCGGGTGGTTCTCCTCGCGGGGGAATCGCTGGAGGCGTAGTTCACGGCACGGGGGTGGCTGGCCAGGGTCAACGTGTAGTTGGCCAGGGTACGCGATAGTCGTTAGGTAGAAGGGATGCATGTCCACGGCGCCTGTTGCGCGATTTGGTTGTTTAGTTCATGTTTTGTTCAATTTTGCAGAGATTTGAGATCTGTTCATGATTCTTAGTCATTCTGCAAGTAAGTTGTATTAGATGTGCGCAATGTTGTGTGCAATGCATTGGCTGATTTTGTAGTTAGTGTTCAGAGATTTAAGTGGTTAGTTGCACAAAATTCTCCTCAGTTGGCTGCGTCCATATAGTACTTGGTTGTCCATATGCTCTGCAGTTGCAGCAGTTGTTTTGGTCAGTTGGCTCACTGTTTTTGTACTAGGTGGTTGTCTATATGGTGTTCAGTTGCACAAGTTGCCTGCTCAGTTGGCTGCATCACTTTTACTAGTTGGCTGTTCATATGTTATATACTTGTGCCAATTGCTCTACTTAGTTGGCTTTGTTGTTTCCCACTCTGCTGTGTGCAACTAGGGACTCTTGTTTGTGCAATTTTAGCATCAATGCTTGCCAGTTTTCCAATATAGTCTACCCAATCCACACAGCCTTGTGGTGGCTGTGGTGGTTCATGTGTTTTTCTCCTGCTTTGTGCAACTAGGACCCCTTGATTGTGCAAATTAGTACCAATGCTTGCCAACTTTCCAATTTAATTTTTCTCAATGCGCAAGTCTTTGTTGTGGATGTGGTTGTTTTCATGTGTGTCCCCTCATGTGCAACTAGGGACGCTTTTTTAGAATAAGTTATCTTACTGAGCTTGTTGCCTTTAGTTAACTATTTTCTGCCTAGGTATTACTTGTCACAGTTGGCAAGTAATACCTAGGCAGAAAATAGTTAGTTGGCTTATTTGACGTCCAGTTTGCACAAGGTTTACTGCCCAGTTGGCTGCATCATTGAAGTAGTTGGTTGCCCACATCTTCTAACTATATTTTTTTTGTTGTATTTCCTGCCGCAGGGCAAAAATGGTTATAATAGGAGGAGATGCGGATGGCAATGAAGGAGATGTATTTTTTTCACTTTTTTCTTTTGTTTTTGAGTTGTTTTCAACTTATGCATGTATGCTAAATCTTTTTTTCATGTTTTCTTTTGGTTGCTTAATCAGCGTTCTGGAAGTCAGCCGCTTCGCCGGAACTCAAAGCGTCCTGCTAATCACCAGCCACGACCTGCGCGGAGTGTTGAGCGGGGAGAGAATGTTGAGGTAAGTGGCATGCTGATGACACAAGTCCAATTTTTGGTTTTGTTTGGGTCATATAACATTTTTTGTTTTTTCCCATGCTCATGTTTTTTATTTTTTTTCTTAGGATGCTGATCAGTTCCGCGTTGTAAAGCGGACTAGACCTGCAGCACTTGGTAAGGGAGCTGAGTCATCTTCTAGGGTAAGTAAAATCTCGAATATAAGTGTTTTTGTCGCTTTTTTAGATACTGATGAAATTATGCAGCAGTTCGCACCACTATTTTTGTTTTTAGTTTGTCAATAACAATCTTTTTGTAGTTGACATCTCTAGTCATCTTGATTTAAATACAGTTGGCATTAGTTGGCATCTTGTAGTTGACTAGTTGGCATCTTTCATAGTTGACATCAGTGGTCATTTTTTTTGTGCAGGCAGCAATTGCTGGAGAAGCTGTCGCATCTTTCGCAGCAGATGCTGAGGTATGTGGGTTTTTGTGTGTGTGTGTGTGTGTTTATGATCTATTTGAATAGTTCTTTGCAAACCTTTTTTTAGTTGCTATTTTTCTTGTTTGCAATATCATTTCTTATTGTTGCACATCCACTAGAACTTTTTGTAGTTGCCATGTCTCGTACTTTTTTTTAAGGTTGCACACTGGCAGTCTTGAAGTTGTCCTCATGAGCTTTATTAGTTCGACAAATACATCATATTAGTTGGCATGATCCATTTTATGAATATATAGCTCATTCCAATACTGATCCAAATGATGATTGCTAGGTTTTTTTTCATTCTTGTTTTCTCTCTTGTGTTTAATGTTTCCTTAATGTTTTCATTTTCTCATCAACAGGCCAGCGGTGAAGGAGTTGAGGTGGCTGCAGGGGAATATGTGGAGCGACCATCACAAGTAGGCAGGATAAGGGCATCACCAACGCAGTTTGCAAATTTCAACGCCTCTCTAACCCCACCACAAAAGTCAGAGCTAGTTTCGAGGTTGTTCAGGGGGCTATTGAACTTATCAGACACACTTCCAGTGGACCTCACTAAGTTCCTGGTGCAATCCTACCAGCCACAGACCTCTGAAATGGTTTTCCCAAGAAGGGGAAGGATCCGTGTCGATGCTGACAGTGTTCAGAGGGTATTTGCTCTCCCGAACAGGGGTCAAAAAGTCAGATATTTAGTTGACAAGGATGCCACTAGGAGATTCAGACAGGCTTTCAACATAACTGGAAATTCCCATCCCCAGATCACTACATGGCTCAAGATGATTCAGGATATGGCCGGAAGAACGGATGACACATTCTTTATGGCCTGGCTTGCGTTTGCCTTCAACACTTTTCTAGCACCAACCACGGCCTTGAAGCTTGGCCCAAAGTGTTATGGACTTGTGCTAGATCATCAAATGCTAAAGAACACAAACATCTGCCTCTTTGTAGCAGAACACATTAACGAAGCTTTCCGGAACATGGACCAGGAGAAGCAAACTGTCTGCTGCTGCTTGTATCACTTGCTGGTTAGTGAAAACGACCACTTTTCCATCTGTTCTTGTTCTTTCTGTGCAGTTATAGTTTGCTGAAATACTCATAACAATAACTGAACTTGGCTTTTCTTTTGTTTGGGTCTGGTGCAGATACTATACCTTGATGTGCTCGTACATGACATCCCAGTAACCAACTGCGCGATACGATCGAATGCATGTGATAGTACTCTAATTGCCAAGGTGATCAAGAAGGATACTATCTCTCCTGGTGTGTTCGGCAAATTACAAGTGAGTTCTTTTTTGTTTTTTTTCAACAGTGTCTTCCTTTTATGTTCTTTTGATGTCTGGTCACTTTTTTGGAAATTGCACAAAAAACTGTCATCAGTTGGCCCAACAATGCATGTAGTTGCACAGCTTGTAGCTTTAAGTTTGGCAATCTGCAAACATGTTCATTTTAAATTGGCACGCCATCTTTTTTAAGTTGCACAGTTTTACTAATCTTGTTGCACAGATGTGTTGCATCAGTTGGTAGAAACTTTTTTTAGGTGCCATGTGGGTTGCACAATTTTTGTGTCTTTGTTCAGTTGCATATATGTATAGTCGAATTGTCTACCCCAGTATCTCGTTGTAGTTGCACAGGTTGTAATGTTTGGTTTCGTTCAACACACAAATCTATTTTGATAACCTTGTTCTTTTCCTTTTCTCTTTTTTTACATCAGCTTAAAGAGGAGTATAGAGGCACGGAGCAGACACCACTGTTTGGTGGAATTTTGCAAGCTGAAGCATTCGTGGCATCCAAGTTACGAGTAACCTACAATCCACATGTTAGTGTTTTGCATACAGAAATTTATACCACTTACCAACATTTTTCTCTTGGCTGGGATGTATGTTCAGTTGGACATGTATAACTTTTGTAGTTGTGAGAATACAGAATTCAGTCGGCTGTGATGTATGTTCAGTTGCACATATAAGCTTTTGTAGTTGCACATGTTCTTTTGGACAGTCAAAGTGTTCGTTTAGAACCATTGTCATCAACTTTGGCAGAATGCATGTTTTTAGTTTGTGCCATAGTGCATGTGTAGTTGGCTAGAATCATGTTTTTAGTTGGCTAGAAAGTGTGTATTGGTCGGTTTTTGCTTATCACATCATGGTCAGTTATAGACATTTTACTTTTTATTTTTTTTCTAACTGAATCAGTACTGAATCTTTTGTGTTGATGCAGAAAAAGGCAAAGATTGCAAAAGTGATCAATGAGCTGTGCAAGGCTGTAACTGAACAGGTTGGCACCTTCATTGAAGCAGTTGCCAAGATCGATGACGAGGAACCGGATATTGATCCTTACGTACAACAGCCATCAATGCAAACTGGGGCGTCACGCCGTGCTCCAAAAAGAAAGAGACGAGGGTCAACTATACAAGAAGAAGAAGAGTTTGTTGAGGATGAGTCAGAAGAAGATGAGGAAATGGAAGCAGTGATAGATGTTGACGATGATGAGGACACATATACGGATGAATCAGAGGAGGAGGACAAGGATGAGGATGACAATGAAGAAGATGCAGAGGAGAAGGAGGAGGAGGAGGAGGAGGAGGACAAGGAAGAAGATAGTGAGGCAGAGGAGGAGGAAGAAGAAGGTGAGGCCAAAGAGGGGGACGGGGACAAAGGGGCAGCAGTTGATGCCAGTGAGACGGGAGAAGACAAAGCCGCAGAAGCTGATGGCAGTGAGAGGGAAGAAGACGACGATGAAGAAGACGAGGATGGTTATGGTGATGATAAAGGGGGATCCAATGGAGGCAGCGACAGCAGCGATGATGATGACAACGCCCCTGGTTCTGGTGGTACAGGCGGCAACACATCTAGGAGGACTAGCACTTCTTCCACCCCTGTCAGCAGCAGCAATTCATTGAGTAGCAGGAGCACGCTACAGATGTTGATTGACAAAACTTGCTGGAAAGACAAGGATTTGCCTAAGTCAAAGAAAAAATGACAAAGTAGAGTCTCAGGGCAGCATTGATATGTTCAAGCTCTGCAACTTGAAGCCAGCTTTGCCAACCACCTTTCCTGTGCCAGATTTCAGCGACAAAGATATGTGTGAGAAGATCAACTTTGCCATTGACAAGAGCCTGTTCTTATCAAGTGATGCTGAAAAGAATCAAATTGACATGGAGGAAGCAGGAAAGGGTCTTGACTGGGTTCATTCAAAGAAAAAATACAAGAAATATTTGAAGTAGCTCCCAAACCTAAGCTCCAGCAATAGCAAGGCAGCATCCATGGCAAACCCTCACGTGGTCCAGAAGCGTAAAGCAGTTTCAACGAAGAAGAATCTACAGTTGCCTCAAACCAAGGAGAAGATGGTGAGTGCAGATGCTGAAGTAAATATGGTCAAGGAAGTTGTGCTTCAAACTGATATGCCAATTGTAGTGAGCAGAGAGCCAACGACCATCACAGAAGTTCAACAGATCAAGGGGAAGACTCCCCTTTCAACAGTCCCACCAAAACCACCTAAGCAAAAGATTGTCAAGTTTGCCAGGGGCACAAAGGGGGAACAGACCACAAATGGTTTGGGGTTCAGAGACGAGAGAGAACTGCGAGCCGCAACCATTGATGCAGGGGTGCCAAGTTCTGCTAGGTTGCTGCCAACTCAGACTGGAAAGATGCCAACTACAGATACCAGTGTGCCAACTGATGTGTCAGTTAGCAGCATGGTCACAGTCAAAACCACCACAGCTGGTCAGGAAGGCACCACTGCAACTGCAAGCCCCAAGGTGCCTACTCATAGAGATGCTTCAATGCCAAACACAAAAGGAGATGATCCAACTACCAAAGTGTCGTCCCCAAGAGCTAGCACACAGCAGCCAAGCAAGCCTGCATCACCAAGAGCTGACTTTCAGCAACCATTAACACAAGAGGAAGTGTTCAACATTATAAGTAGGTGCAAGCCTCCAAGGCCGCCAACTACAACACTATTGCGAACCAAGTCAGTGAATGATGCACCCGTGTTTGTGCCGCAAGGAGATGCCCTGGTCCTTGAACCCTTACGAAGATCAAAGTCTTATCATGGTGACGGGTTCTGCGATGCACCATCTTTTGACCTCGGCATAGATGGTGATGCTCCAGCACCTGCTCCAGCAACAGAAACAGTGGAAGCCGGTGTGATTTGCATTGATGAGTGTGAGTTGGACCCAACAGCTGTGAATGAAGGATGTGTTGCTACTGATGCTGGCAAGGTAATAGCTCAAGAGCTAGATGTTGGATCACCAGAGAATTGCCACACCCCGATATGCGTAGAACCAGAAGCTGGCACAAGCAATTCTTCAGGACCACCTATTGCACGAAGACAGAGGAGGGTAATAAGGCCCGCAGCATCTCAAAGGTCTCCATTCATTGACTACAACAAGAAGAAGACTTTCAGCTCCAATGAGGCAGTGAACAAGCTTTACGCCGCCCTCTTGTATTGGGTCAGGCATCACAAAGGAGCAAATGATGAAGCTACCAGGTAAACTAACTCCCCACAGCCTACATACATATCTTTTTCAGTTGCACAGGACCAACCACTTAGTTGCACAGAAAGCATAGCATGTTGCACAGAACAGGGCTTTCAGTTGCACATTGTTCTGTTTTCAATTTCATGCACTTTTTTTTGCTGTTGTGACCTTTCGAGCTTACTTGTCTTTTTATTGCTTTCAAAAAAAAGCAAGCCCTGAGATAATCAGGTATGATGGTTTCTACATTTCTTTAAAGGAGTTAGTTGATTCGATGAAGCCGGTTCAATGGTTGTCAAAAATTGTTATTGAGACTGGAATCTTACACATCATGGATAACTTACCAGAAGGGTCAAAGAAGGTTGTTATGCCACTGAGGTTTTCTGTAAGTTTTTCCAAAACCTTCTTTCACCCTCATCTTTGTTCTGTAACACTTTTTCGTTGACCATTTGAGGGAGGCCTTTCATCTACTAAGGAGTTTGAGCCATGCTTTATAATCTCTGCAGATGAATTTGCAGCAAGGGATCCACAACATGAATGAGATAAACAAGAAGTTTGATTACAAGAACCGTCTCGACAAGAAAGACTTGGTGAGTGCTATGCCCACATGATCCATCTCTTTTAGTTGGCACCCATAGCATGTTCAGTTGCACATAACACATCTGTTAGTTGGCAGATACTTGTTGCAACCTGTTTTTAACTTGACCAAGTCTTTTACTATTTTTTCTTAGCTACAACCTGTATTTGTGTCTGAAATCATTCACGCTTGCAGGTCATGCTGCCAGTGCTCAAGTGCGCTGATGTAACCGATAAGGAGGGAGGGAGGCATTATTGGGTCTTCAATGTCAATTTGAGGGACGGACGCTTCGAAGTTCTTGACTCAAACAGGATGCTGGACAACATTGAGTTGATGACCACCGCCTCTACCATCGCGGGGCAGTACGCCAGCTATGGAGGAAGCATTACCCAAAGTTCAGCATCGAGCACTTCTAGATTATTGACATTGACGTACCGAAGCAGCTCGACAAGTAAGACAATAAGCATGGCATTCTTTCTAAATTTCATACCATCATTTTTGTAGTTTTTAAATTTTTGTACATGTGCAATCTTTAGTTTTTTTAAGACACAGTACTAGTCTGCAATCTGTTTATCATTTTTATGAGTTTCTAATGGATTATCTAGCCAGTTGTAGAGTGGCACATAAGTAGTTGCACAGTGGCACGTAAGCAGTTGCACAGTGGCACATAAGCAGTTGCACAGTAGAACACAAGCAGTTGCACAGCAGGACATAAGCAGTTGCACAACAGGACATAAGCAGTTGCACAGAGTGCATTATCTTTATTGGTTTTAATTTTATGTGACAATTTTTCTTTTTTGCCCATCGCAGTAATGAGTGTGGGATGTTCACACTGCTTAACGCCACCGAGTGGAACGGTAGCCAACTGTCAAACTACGAACCCAAGGAAGTACTCAACATCAGGAAGAAGCTGGCATATGATTGGGTCACCAGCGTGCACAACACCGCCCCATGGAGGAAATTGCTGAGATACGACAAGGAGTAGGTCAGTACTATTTTTCTTTTTTCTGCTCCATGGAGGAAGTTGTTGGTTTGCACAATTTTTTAAGCAGATTTTGTAGTTGCACACTACTAGTAATTCCGTTTGCAACTCAATATCATCACTTTTGTTGATACATTAGGAGCACTGGACATACAATTGTTCAACAACTAAATATTTAACCAGTTGCCAACAAAGGCACAAATAGCAACTTCTTTTACACAATGCATGAACTAATTCAAGGAGCATAAATTAGATAAAGAGGAATCATAGATGCTGAATGTGTCCACTTGGTCCCAACATTGCTAAAAAAACATCATTCTTTTCTTTTTTTGTACCAAAGTTACAAATGAGGATACAGAATCACAGGAGCCTGAGTGGACACACACCAGCAGTGTGCTCTGTAGATTGGCACTGGCTGCATTTGTTTTTCTTCTTTGGGTGTAGCTCCAGCGCCTATTTGTACTGTCGACTTTTTGCCCTACCCTTTGTAGTAGACCTTGGAGGATCCCTGAGCACAAAATCATCAGAAGTTGTAGGACCATCACGATCACTTGTGTAATAATCATATAAAAAGTTTAGTTTTTTGTTGTTGTGCAACCAGCACTGATGTTCTGTGCAACCACACATCACATGTTGTGCAACTAACTGGTTGTTGTGTGCAAGTAAAGTTGAAAAAAACACCTGTAGTAGCACGGCCCGTCATGGTACTTGGATTGTAATCGCCTATGGGCAGAACATGAAAAACAAGTTAGATTTTTAGCTTGATCCTCAGACTAACACAGCACACGCAACTAGGCAGCATGTTCTGTGCAACTGGGCACTATGATATGTGCAATTAAAGTCACACACCCTAGTTTTGTTTGGAGTCGGGGAAGGTACTTACCTGGGTGATGAGCCCCCTGAGTGCTGCCTGTAGGTCCATTTGGAGTAGCACGCAGGACACTGCTAGTTGGGCTAGGCGGGGGAGGAGGTCTTTGAGGGTTGGCATCACCTATAGGCAGAACATGACAAACAAGTTAGTTGTGTTTATCTTTGATGCTCGAACTAACATAGCGTTCGCAACTAGGTAGCCTGTTCGGTGCAACTGAGCACCATGATGTGTGCAACTGGAGTTACAGACCTAGTTTGATGGGGAGTTGGGGCAGGTAATTACCTGGACGATGAGCCCCCTGAGTGCTGCCTATAGGGCCATTGGGAGGAGCACGCGAGGGAGGAGGTGGCGGAGGATGCCGTGTACAACCAAGAGGGGGAGGAGGTCCTTGAGGGTTGACATCACCTATATCCAGAACAGGAAAAACAAGTTAGTTGTGTTATCTTGATACTTGAACTAACACAGCGTGCGCAACTAGGCAGCCTGTTCTGTGCAACTGGCTACCATGGTGTGTGCAACTGGGCACAATGATGTGTGCAACTGAAGTTACACACCTAGTTAGATCAGGAGTTGGGGCAGGTAATTACCTGGATGATGAGCCCCCTGATTGCTGCCTGAAGGTGGAGGAGGTCCTCGAGGGTTGCCATCATATGATGGCCCCATGGCAGCAGTCGGGTTTTTCTTTTTCTTGGACTTGTTCAGGTGGCCGATCTCGGTACGTGCTGCGCACATATGCTTGTATACAATAGCATGTGCTGGATCAGAACCACTCACAAACTTTGCTAGTTTCCGAAAATCGTATATCATGTTCCTCTCCCTTGTCTGCTTCTTTGATTGAGGAGGCATTTCATCCGGTTGCTCATAACCAGTCCCTGGCGCACTAGGTACAACAGTAGGTGTCCACCGTCTTAGCAGGTACCTTTCCGGTATGACATCAACTCCAATATGGGTGAACACCTTGAGGATGTGACAACAGAGGATGCCGTCCTTGTCCATTTTACAATACTCACACAAATAGAAACCCTCCTCCACCCTTGCCTGCACCAAGTAGTTTCGAGAACCATATTTGGCAACAAATTCCTGGTTCGGTCTGAGCTCAAATATATCAGCACCAACTTGGAATGCATTATAACATCCAATCAGCTCAAAATCTTCTCTGAACTTGCGGTAAAGGTCCCTAGTATAGGTTTTGTAAGCTTGCTTCTCTATTGGGAAGTTGGACCACAACTCAATCTCAAGGTGTTCTGTCCTGTAATCATTGCAGCCTTCCTTGGCAAGGATGTGGTTCTGGATTTTTTCATATTGCTTAACGAAGTTCAACATTGAGTTGTGTGGGTTCACATATCTTTTCAGAATGGCGTTGAACCCCTCACTACGCCGTGTAGACTGTAGGAACGAAAGAACCTGTGTTTGAAGTAGCACGACACCCAAGTTGACCTGTATTCGTACAACTTCTCAAAGTGCGTGTGTGTCATAGCCTCATACTTCATCATTAACCCAGCCCAATTCTGCTCAAACTCGTCTATATAGAAACTGAAGTCAACACACTTGCTGAAATCATCAGAGAGTCCTAGATTCCGGCACAGCAGCCAACCAACTTTTTCCTGAGCCTTTTTCATGATGTGCCATCGACAACAGCGGTGCACGGTGGTTGGAAAGATGCTCTGTATTGACTGCCTCATTGCACCATCCTAATCAGTGATGAAGTTGTCAGGAGGTTTGCCATCCATAGCCTCTAGGAATGCTCCAAAGACCCAATCAAAGCTCGATGCCAACTCCTACCTCACAAACGCGCAACCCAACATGAAAGATTGGCCATGTCGGTTTATTCCTATGAAGGGCGCGAACGGTATATTGTACATGTTGGTCATGTAGGTGGTGTCAAACGATATGCAATCGTAGTACGCCTCCGCATAAGCTTTTCGAGCTAAGCCATCCACCCAAAATATGTTGACAACTCTGTCCTCTTCATCATATTTCACCTTATAGAAGAAGTCTGGATCGGTTTTTTGTATATCCTTGAAGTGCGCAATTGTCTCAATCAGATCACCCTCTTTGTGTCATCTCTACGGAAACTTGTACAAAGATTTGTTATTGCCTTTGGTCCGAACGGCACCATCATCTTAGATCCATAGAACTCTGCCATTACATGCATCATTCGTCCTGCATAATACAAAAATAAACAGTATATCCTTTTTTAGTTGCACGAATGCGCACATCCAGTTGCACAGTAATATGACATGTGTTGGCACAGAAGATAATCGCAGGAAATGGACACCTAGCTGCACCTTTTTAAAAACACTTTGCACTTTTTGCATACAGGACATTGTGTAGTTGCACAGTAAAGACAATCTAGTTGCACAACAAGCATCAAAAGTGATATACAAACAGCATGGGAAGTTGGACAGCAGTTGCACAGTTAAGCCTTTTCAGTTGCACAGTAGTACCATAATAGTTGCACACTGGACTGCCTAGAGGGAAACTTAATTCTTTAAGGGGTATAGAAAAACACCACACCTGTAGTCAAGTTGCAGTTATACAAGATGCGCAGAAACTCCTTTTCATCAGGTGAGATGCCTTGGTGGGATCTCAAGTATTTGGACAATGAAGGTTTGTTCACGAGCGGATGATTGTGGTCACGAACAAAGTGTGTCACCTCCCATCGCCCATCTATCAGCTTCACCAACATTTTCGCCTTGCACTGAGTCTGCTTTATTGTTTCGCGTTTGCGCTTCTTCTTCTTCTTCTTACTAGTACCAGCCTCCTCTTCAGCAAATATTGGAGGTTCTTCTTCCATCTCCTCATCACTGTCAACAGATTTTGGATCTGGAATATGGTCCAGGATAGGAGGAGCCTCAGCTCCTCCATCATCAGCTTTGGGCTTCTTGAACTTGTTGCAGCAAAATTGTTATTTTATCAATTCATTGGTGCGGGGTGTCCGTCTAGAGATGTTCATCTTGATAGAGAAACCCATCCGTAGTGCGTAGCTGTTGTAGTGATCCTTAGCAATTTGAAGGCTGTCAAACCTCATGCCAACATAGGGTTCCATAGGTTGAGAACCAGCCTAATCCTCTCCTTCTTCTCCTTGCACAGTTCCGTCAACAGCCCCAGCTCCTAGCTCAGTCCTGGTTGGACCAGGAACATTTGCCTCGGTTCCCGTGTCATCTAGAGTATGACTCTCTGACTGCAAAGACATCACTACAGGGGCACCACAGGCTGATGACTGGCCTGCCACATTATCATGGCCCATAGGATTACCATCATGACTTGCCTGCGTGTAGTAAACAGATCGACCATTTTCTGTTCATTATCCTTGTTGTATGCTGGGTTGCTGTTGATCCGTATCATGAGGAAGCTCATTGAGATCAGGAGGCAACTCATTGAGATCAAGCATTTTTTTTTCTTTTTTTGGATGCTGCCACACACTCCCCGCACATATAAAAAAGTAGAGAATTGATGTCATCTGTTGGTAACCACAGAAAAGAGTGTTTCAAACAAACCTAAAAACTTAGTAAATAGGCAGTTGCACACCATTTTATGACAATCTTACTTCCAAAGGCAACATGACTGTAGCATAATCTTTGTTATAACAGTTATGATTTTTTTGTTTACACAGAGTTGTTATGTTAATTGCATAGTTTGCAGTAAATAGCTGGCAAGAGGATGACTTCTTTTTACTACAGAGTTTTCTGAATTTTTCCCTTTGTTTTGTTGCAATGATCTGTAGGTTTTCTGTGTTGGCAAGGAGCTGTTTTCAGAATTTTCTGCACATAATTTAATGTTACATTTGAGACGGAAAATCCAAGTGAAAGAAGAAAGAAGAATTGGAAGACAGATTATAGTTATATATTTTCATCGCCGTTATGTTTTTAGTTCTGCTATATTGAACATTTTTTTACGCTATAGCTTTGCAATAGGTGTGGGACCAGAATATATGTGTGGGACAAGATTATATGCGTGAATATGTTAATATGGTTTGTGGCTTCATTAGCCATGGACCAAAGTTCTTGTGTTTTTGCTGTCGCATTACAGATTTCTGGTTTTCGCTAGAATAGACGTCTAAATTGCCAGGATGCATTTTTCCACTTGGCCAGCATACATATTTCAGTTGGACATTCAATGTTTTTAGTTGGTAGAATAGATGTCTCAGTTGGCCAGGTTGCATTTATTTCAGTTTTTGGCCAACATGCATCTTCAGTTGGACGGTTAATGTATTCAGTTGGCTAGAATAGATGACTTAGTTGGCCAGGATATATTTTCTCCGTTTTGGCCAACATGCATGTTTAGTTGGCCAGAAAACATGTTTTTATTTGCACATATACTACAGTTTTTCTAAAGTGTTCACTCACAAACATCCAGTGCACGTGGGGTACAATGCATGTTTTAGTTTTGGCTAGCATGCATGTCGAGTTGCCAGAATATAGGTTCAGTTGGCTGGGATGCATGTTCAGTTGCACATTTATGATTTTTTTCGTTGCACATATCTATTGGACAGTCAATTTGTTCATTTGCAAACAATAACTACAAGTTGGTAGAATGCATGTTTAGTTTTTGGCTACAATGCTTTGTTCAGTTGGCTTTTAATCATGTTTTAATTGGCGAGAGAACTTGTTTTTAGTTGGCTTGTTTAACACATCCAGGTGGTAGAAACTTGTTTGGCATGCATCAAGTAGTTTTTGGCTTGTTTAACACATCCAGCGGTAACATCAAGTAGGCTGGTGTGATGTGCCAGATTCACCTTTTTTTATAAAGCAGTTTCTCCATGGATTTGTCCTAGATCCATGGAGAAGGGGGTTTACATATGCCTACATATATGCAGTAGAAGAAAGGGGAAAGTGAAGAGGGGTAGATGGGGCTTACCTACTTGATGTTACTGCCTGGTATGGCTCTGACCACCCTGTCCTTAGATCTTCTTTTTTGAAGCAGCTCCTTCTACTTTGGGGCTCCCATGGCGACTGTGTAGGAGGAGGAAGAAGGGCGGGAGGGCGATTCTGTTTGGATCTCCTTCTGGCGTGCAGAAGAAGAAGGCGGCGTGAGGGAGGGATTGAGGCGTGGGGGCGAGCGGGCGTGGGTGCGAGCTGGGGACAGCTGGACACGTGGGGGCGTTTTGCGATTCTATTGATGGTCGCTCGATCGGTCTGTTTTGGTGGCCGGTCGATCGGTCGGGGTTGGTGGCCCTTTCTTTTCTGTTTTGCGAGAAACAGAGATTTCTTTTTTCAGCCAGCCGCTCGGTTGCACTAGTGGGCAGCTGGCCGCCCACTAGACGTGTCTTTTTTTTTCCAGAGAGATAGGATGCGAATATCAACTTGGCTAGCTGGGTCGCTTGGTGGTGACTGGTGTGGCGAGGAATCGAGAAGGAAATTTGACAGCCAGCACGGACCACCACGTCCTCCAGATTCATTCGTCACATTTCATCTGGCAGTCAACAAACAAACCCATTCACCATTCGACCACCCCCGTAACTGAGCCCAACGTCAGGCACCGGGACACGCCGTCCAATCAGGCTACAGATCAGCTCAGCCATAGCGACAAAAGCGAAATCGATAAAATAATCAAGCCTCCGATCCAGGATCCACGCTCGCCGCGAGGCGCAGATCTCACGGTGGATCAGTCGACTCGATCCCCTCCCTCCCGCCTATAAAACCCTTTCCGACCTCGCCTTCTCCCCCACCCACCGCGTCCGTCACAGTTCGTTCACACCCGCTCCACTCGTCCGTGCTCCTCCTCCCCGCAGCCGATCCCGTCGTGGATGCAGCCGCGCGGGAGATCGTTCAACCGCCGCTCCCGCAGCTTCTCCCGCGCCCGCCTCGCCGTCGAGGGCTCCTAATCCCGCCCGCCTCCCGTAACGAACCATCCCCTCTGAATTCACGCGGGACAGCTCGCCGTTAACGGCCACGCGAACGAAGATGGACGCCTCCGCCGCCGCCGCCGCCGAAATCGCTGCCAACGGTAAGTAGGACCGTTCCGTATCGACCGGACCGGACCGGATCGGATCTCTGTTCTCGCTTGGTTGGGGAGAACGGTCGAGCACATGGTGTGCGTGGCTGCTCTGTTTGCTTGAGTGGGGTCAATGACGAGCGTGTGTGTTGCAGGGGTGCTGGCGAAGCTGGAGGAGGAGAGGGAGGCGCAGAAGAGGTACTGGGAGGAGCACTCCAGGGACCTCACCGTCGAGGCCATGATGCTCGACTCCCGCGCCGCCGATCTAGACAAGGAGGAGCGCCCCGAGGTGATAACCCCATGCCATCGCCTCGTTTCCGTTTCCGTTGTTCAGTGATAATCGTTAAGTAATAGCTACGGATACACGATATTTTTCGTTTCTTCAACTGACCACCTGCCTGGATCCGGGGAGCATGTGTGTTGATTTACTGCTTTTGCCCCCCACCCGGCACCAAGTATAATCAAGCATAATATTGGCGGTACCTAGAAAGAAATGCATGTTGTACTCGTTGATGCTTTTGGAGGTGCTGCATTATTTTGGGGACTAAACTGATTGGTATTGTGTGGCGTTCAGCGGAACTGTGCTCATTGGTGATGCTGACACCAACTTTTTAGTGTTCCCTCGAGTCCTGGTTTGGTTCAAGAAAATATCGTGTCCACTTGAGATGATGCCAAAAACCTCAACTTACATATTTTCTTCCCTTCGGAGGTTGTACTCATTTTTTGGTTCGATAGAAGTTTGACATTCATATTCTCCTTAATAATAAAAATTCATCTAGCTGTATTTTACATTCAACATTGATATGCCATATTACATCAGGTATCATATACGAAGCCTTACCATGCTATATGCAGAGTACTAGAATAATCTGCATTTCCCATGAAGCAGAAATGATTTCTTGAAAATGAGAACTTTGTAACATGTTTCCCTTGACTTGTAGTATCACCATTCTCATATAGTTCTACAATTCCTTTTCAGATACTGTCTTTACTCCCTTCATATGAAGGAAAATCAGTGCTGGAGCTTGGTGCTGGAATAGGCCGCTTTACTGGTGAACTGGCTAAGACAGCTGGGCATGTCCTCGCAATGGATTTCATTGAAAGCGTGATTAAAAAGGTATCAACATTTAAGAAAATATATTGGATGTCTGAATTGCGATGTCATTCGTTTTAATCTCTGCATGCATAGCTTGCCTGGTTGGCTGAGCTCTTTTGAATATATTTTCTTTGTAGAATGAAAGCATAAATGGCCATTACAAAAACACATCCTTCATGTGTGCTGATGTTACATCTCCGGACCTGGTGATTGAGGATAACTCCATCGATCTCATATTTTCAAACTGGTTACTGATGTATCTTTCGGACGCGGAGGTAAGAGAACGCACTTATGAACCTGGTTATTTGTCTCAATCCTTGATTTAATAATCATTTCCAGGCTTTATAAAATCCTAGTAATCCTTTATTTTCCAGATAAATAGTTAATCCTGGTTTTTAAAAACTTTAATGATAACATTTCCTATGCAAACAAAATTTGTTGGCATGTGTTGGCTGCTATTTTTTTTCTTGCGACTGTTCCTAACCTTTATCCCTTATTGTAGGTCGAGAAGCTTGTAGAAAGAATGGTTAAATGGCTAAAAGTTGGTGGCCATATCTTCTTTCGAGAATCATGTTTCCATCAATCTGGAGACTCAAAAAGGAAAGTGAATCCGACACATTATCGTGAACCAAGGTTTTATACTAAGGTGAAAATGCTAACTTTCCTACCGCTAGTGCATCTTCTCCCATTTCAATTTCAGTTTTCAGTCTGTTTTCTGCTCTATTTGAAATTGATCATTACCTACTTTACAGCATATAAACTATTGCCTCTAGAATGCATACCACAGGACAAATTAGTGTCATTTGCACTACTTTGTAATAATTTTATATAGGATTGAATGGCTCCGCCATTTTCATTGCTTATCCGAGCTTTTGCCAACAAATTGATACGGTAGCATTTTCTTTTAAATAGCTAACATTTGATTTACAAATAGGTATTTAAAGAGGGCCATGCCATTGATCAGAGTGGGAGCTCCTCTGAACTTTCACTACTTACTTGCAAGTGTGTTGGAGCTTATGTGAAGAACAAGAAGAATCAAAACCAGGTACTTCTCAGTCCATTGTACACTTTAGATATGCATGCACTTTCCATGAGCTAGTGAAATTGATGAATATGACTCCACGCTTTTTAGATATGTTGGCTATGGCAAAAAGTCAACTCAACAGAAGATCGGGATTTCCAAAGATTCTTGGATAATGTGCAGTACAAAACCAGTGGAATATTACGCTATGAGCGTGTTTTTGGGCAAGGTTTTGTGAGCACTGGTGGAATTGGTGAGGGCATATATGACCATCTGTCATTATGAAACCTGTGACATTCTAGTTTGTAAATGTACGCTTACAACCGCTTATTTATTGTCATTCACAGAGACTACAAAAGAATTTGTGGACTTGCTGGATCTTAAACCTGGGCAGAAGGTGCTTGATGTTGGATGTGGAATCGGTGGTGGTGATTTTTATATGGCCGAAAACTATGATGTTCATGTTGTTGGTATTGATCTTTCCATAAACATGGTTTCATTTGCACTCGAGCATGCTATTGGACGCAAGTGCGCAGTCGAGTTTGAAGTTGCTGATTGCACCACGAAGACATACCCAGACAATACATTTGACATTATCTACAGCCGTGACACTATCCTTCACATACAAGTATGTTCTTAACTTCTTATACATATCATCAACTGCCCACTTCGAGGTTTTAGTGAGCTGAAGTAATTGCAGCCTAAATGTAAAAAAATCATGCTTAGTTTTGCATCTACAAAAAATTTGACGTGTTTGCATCTACAATTGATGATTACTCTATGTGTCATTCCTTATTTGGTGCCAGAATAACAGTTTTATGACTAGTGCTGCTTTTGTATTTGCAGGATAAACCCGCTTTGTTTAGAAGTTTCTTCAAATGGCTAAAACCTGGGGGTAAGGTCCTAATCAGTGACTACTGTAGGAGTCCAGGAAAACCATCTGAAGAGTTTGCGGCATACATTAAGCAGAGGGGTTACGACCTTCATAATGTAGAGGCCTATGGACAGGTGCCACTTAATTGCGATGATATATTGTTAGTGCTCTTTGTGTAAGAAAATGTTGATCTCCATTAACTTGTATACATCAAAACTATGCAGATGCTACAGAATGCTGGTTTCCATGATGTCGTTGCTGAAGACCGCACTGATCAGGTTATTCCCTCACCAGCTCGTTGGCTTGCAACTTTTAGTGGTTATGTTTTCTTCCGAAAAGATGTAGAGAGCAGTTTCTTGGATACTAATTAATGCTGAATTCTGCATTTCAGTTCCTGAAAGTTTTACAGACGGAGCTAGCCGAAGTTGAAAAGAACAAAGATGAATTTCTGGCTGACTTCGGCCAGGTAAGCCCTTAACAGGCCCAACCATGAACTGGCAGTTTAGATGTCTCCATTCTTTCGATGTTCCTAGCAAGCACATCTTAATATTCTAAAAAAAGCGCAAGCATATCTAATTCTTAGTTTGATTTATTTTCAGGAGGACTATGATGACATTGTGACTGGGTGGAACGCGAAACTTCAGAGGAGCTCTGCTGGTGAGCAGAGGTGGGGGCTGTTCATCGGGACCAAGTGATGGCCTAGATCTGCGGGTGTTTGCAAATAAAGTGGCTTCATTTTCATGTGGCCTTTTTCTTAATTTGGTTTTGCAATTGATATTTACCTATCCTATCTCTCGGTGATTCGAGAAAACTGGTTATCATGGTCCTGTACTAATTCAATTATGCGTGAAATACCGATGTAAGTACCACCTATGTTTGAAGTGTAAAATCACTCCGTTGCTTTCCTACCAAACCATGACCTGTGAAGTTTGTGTTTTATGCGCGCTCTTTTCATGTACTGAATTTTGGACTTCCTTGAGGAAAAATCCCTGGAGATTATATGCACCAGTGTCATTTGAATTCAGCACTGGGAAGTGTATCACTGCTGCATCTTGTTGGAAGCCAAGTGGTATTTAGCATGTGGAAATGGAAGGAGGATACAAATTGTGGAATCACTCGGGGAGCGTTTGGTTCACATCTTTGTTTTAGGGCATTTTGCATACTTGTCCCAGTTTTTTTGAGCCGAAACCATAGAACAATTGTTCTACGGTATATTTTCATTAATGAATAATATGTACAAAGCAACAAAGAATACAATGACAGGTTCAGCCAATGCCTGTTTTAGGGAACAACATAGCTAAATTGTTCTACGGTTCTGCTTTATTCATGAATGGATCTGTTCAGCTTTGGTAGCCTTAGCTCTTATTTCAGTAACTCTTAGTCCCTCTTTGAAGTAATACTTCCATGTGTCAAGCGTTGGGGTAGCCATTCTGAAGATCTTATCATTTCTGCTCATCAACAAGCTCCAACATCCCATAATGAGAATTTCCATTGAAATGGCCTCTGGTAGGTTGATCAGGGATAGTTGAATTTCATCATAAAATGAGATTCCTCTCAGTCTAGTTGGATTAATGGACTGCTAACACATAGTAGCAAATTGGTAATCCCAAAAGAGGCGTGTAATCGTTTCACTGGTGGCCTCTTAGCAAAGTGCACAATTGTAATCCTGCAGGTACATGTTTCTTCTCTGTAGCAGACTTCTTGAACTAACTCTGTCATGGAGTAACAACCAAAAGAAGATCTTATGCCGTAGCTGCATGCTGTTTTCCAGAGTCTCTTGAAGATAATGTGTGTTGTGCTAGTACCCATAATGGCCTTGTGTACATTTTCATGGATGAGTACTTAGGAGCTGACCAAGTGTAAGTCCAGCTGTCTTTCTCCTCATTGACTGTTTTGTTGCCAAAAAGTCTACCAGAGTAGTGTATTGCTCATAAGCCTGTTGTGATAGTGGCCTATGGAATAGCAAGCTGTAATCCCCTAGCTCCATAGTTTCATGTAGTGTAATATTTGGTTTGATTGCAAAAGAATGTAGTTTAGGATATTTGGTGCTGAGTGGCAATCCTTTCTAGTTATCAGTCCATAGTAATACTGTGTCTCCTTTCCTTGCTTTGCACATAGCATGTTTCTTAAAGGTTGGCAGGAGCTTCAGAATAGCTTTCCACCAGAAGGAACCTACCAATTGTTCTCTAGGAAATCTGTTCTGCTAGTGCTTTTCCCAAATTATGTTGACCCAAGGGATATCCATTTTGTTGAAAAACTTGTGGAGGAACTTGATGAGCAGTGCCATGTTCTGAGTGTGGAGATCAAGTACTCCAAGGCCACCATGATCTATTGGTCGACTGACTTTATCCCAAGCAATTGGAACATGCCCTCTATCTTGTGTACCATATTTCCTCCAGAAGGAGTTCATAAGGTAGGAGTTGATCTATTTAATGACTGTCTTGGGAATCATTAGAGAGCACAAAAAGAATGTGGGCATACTAGTGAAAATGGACTTGATGAGTATCAATTTGTCACCAGTGGATAGCATGGTGGAGCAACTCAGTAGTCTGCTTTCAATTCTTTTCAGAAGGGGCGCAAAATCTTCCACTCTTGGTTTGGTAATGCTCCAAGGTATGTATGTGGTAATGTACCAATTTTACATCCAAGGTGATTGGAGAGGGCATTCATTATGCCTGCTAGAGTGTTGATAGCAATCATTGTAGATTTAGCATAGTTCACTTTGAGTCCAGTATAATCAGCATAGTGCAGAAGTAGTTTTTTGATATGCTGAATTTGTCCACTGTCTGCCTTTGCCAGCAAGATGGTATCATCTGCATATTGAATGATGGGGAAGTCTGGGCAAGAATTGTGAATGAGAAGGCTTTCAATAAATGTGTTCTGATAAGCTTCATTAAATATGGTTTGTAGAATTCGGCAACTATCACAAATATCAGGGGTGATAAGGGGTCTCCTTGTCTGACACCTTTTTTTGCCAAGAAATTGCTTTCCTGGAACTCCATTGAGTAGAATAGAGGAATAGCCAGACCCATAAATCATTTTGATCCACTGAATCCATTTGGGACCAAATCCTTTGGCCTGAAGAATTCCCAAAATTGTGCCATGATTAAGCATATCAAAGGCATTTTCAAAGCTTCAGTAGAATGATATCATTTTTGCTCTGAATGCATTGGTGAATATACTCATAAGACCAAGCTAAGCAATCTTGAATGCATCTATTGTTGAGGCAACAATATTGATTCCTATGAACCATTCCCAGGATGAGTTTTTGCAACCTGTTTGCAAGAAGCTTGGTAATGATCTTAAGAGTACAGTTGAGCAGAGAGATGGGCCTTCAGCCAAAGCAGTCATTTTTTGGGATGAGTGTAATGTAAGAGTAGTTGATGCTTTGAATGTTCACGTGACCAGAGTGAAAATCCTCAATGAGTCTATAGAAATCTGGTGCAATGATCTCCCAGTAGCTTTTTAGAAATGTTGCATTAAATCCATCAGGTGATTTGTCAGCTGGCATTTGTCTAATAATTCTGTCAATTTCTTCCTTTGTGAAAGGTGCTTCAAGCTCAGCTAAGTCAGGTAAAGGTTGGATCAGGTGATGCAGATTGAGGTGATTCATAGTTCGAGAGAAAGTACCCAATCTTTCTTTGAATGCCCTATACAAGATGGCTGCTTTGGCATTGTGATCATGGTGTTCATGGCCCTGCTCATCTTCGAGCATAGTTATGTAGTTGTTTCTGAACTTGATAGTAGCTTTGGCCTGAAAATATTTTGTATTAGCTTCCCCAACTTTGATCTGCCTTATAGTAGCTCTCTGTTTCCAGTAAATCCTCTGAATATCTAGAAAGTTCTTTAGATGTGCTTTGAGAATGTTTCTACCATTATATTCCTCCACTGATAAATCTCTGAATTCCTCTAAAGTATCATAACATAGGATCATAAAATTAGTGTCTGCTATGATCTTCTTCAAATCTAATAGCCCTTTGGCCCAATTCTTTAAGCCTTTCCTCAATCTCTTGAATTTAATAGCAATAACTTTTGCACTATCTGGTTCATCAAGTTGTTGGGACCAAATATTCTTAACCACATCTTTGAACTGGTGGTGTTCCAACCAGTAATTCTCAAATCTGAAGATGTTTGATCTAGGGACACATGAGCCAATTTAGATTTTGATTGGAAGATGATCTGAGGTGGTTTTGGCTAGTGGTAGAGCAAATGTAGCTAGATATTTAAGTCTCCAAGATTCAGATGTGAAGCACCAATCAAGCTTTTCAAGTAATGGAGCCTCCTGCATATTGCTCCAAGTAAATTTCCTGCCCTTGAGTGGAATCTCTATTAAGGCCTACTTGTTAATAGTCTCATTGAAAAGAAGCATATCATTGATGCTGCCACCTTCTCTGCTCCTGTTGTGTGGGTATCTAAGATAGTTGAAATCCCCCAGAATAATCCAATCAATGTCATCTGGCACATGGAAATCTTGAAACCAAGTGAGAAAGTTAATTCTCTCTTGTTGCTGACAGGGTCCATAAACATTAGTCAAGACCCATTTGTCTCCATTGGACAAATGCATGCTAAAAATCAACATCTGGTCAAATGCAGGCTAAAAACCAACATCTACATGTAGTTTGGTTGCCTGCATTAGACTTTCTACATGAGGGAATCAACTAGTCAGCACGCTGATTGGTTGCATGCGTCGTTGTTGTTAAACAAACAACACGTTGTTTGGTTGCAAACGGCTAAAAATGTGATCACCACTTCTCACTAGTGGTGATCTTACCACACACACTGAACATTGTTTTGTCCTAGCTAGGAAACAAATGACAGTTTATCCTAGCTACTAGCAAATGACAATGCAAGTTATTAAGAGGAAACATGGCGGAATAAGGAAAGTTCAATGATGCTAACTAGGTGCAAGTTCATCATCTTCCTCTTCCTCTACCGCTGATGTGCTGCTTCCTCTTCCTCGCTTCTGCTACTGCCTCTTTCTTCTTCTTCCTCTGTTGTCCCACATTGCCTGAGCCCACTCCAACCTTTTGTTCTTCCACGCTTCGTTGTCCAACACATGGACACCATGGCCGGAGTTGAGAGGGCTTTTGGAGCTCTGAAGAACATGTTTAAGATCCTGGATCAGAAGCCATTCCACCCTTACCCTGCCCAGGTGAAATTTGTTCTTGCATGTTGCATCATTCACAACTGGTTCCTGCAATGCTGAGTTGATGAGTCACTATAAGGCTTGAGTGTTTGAGATTGAATAGTTCATGAGGAGTCCTAGGATAGTTCCTACCAGCAAACTTGTTCAGATGGTACCTATTTTTCCTGAAGGGTGGAAGAACACCTGGCCGACATGCATAACCAGCATCTCCAAGGTAGAACTTGCCATCGGGGATGTTGATGCCATCATGACGACTCATGCTGTCATTGAGAATGTTAGAATCATGTGCTGATCCTTCTCAGTCAGGCAACACATATGTGAACTTCAGATCGAAGTTGACAACAATTAGCACATTTTGGCTTGTGTAGTGCTTCCTGTCTCTATATGTTGCAGGTTGTGACCTTGGCACTCTGGTAGTGACATGAGTACCATCTATTGCTCCAATGCAATCCTGGAATGGCATTAGAATATGTTGTTAGTCTACTACAGAACAATAACAACATATCAAGGCATGAACTACAACAACATATCAAGTGCTCACCTTGAAGTATGGATACCATCTTGGGCTAGTGTGAATCTGTGTAGGGTAAATGTAAAAAAATCATGCTTAGTTTTGCATCTACAAAAAATTTGACGTGTTTGCATCTACAAGTGGTGATTACTCTCCGTGTCATTCCTTATTTGGTGCCGGAATAACAGTTTTATGACTAGTGTTGCCTTTGTATTTGCAGGATAAACCCGCTTTGTTTAGAAGTTTCTTCAAATGGCTAAAACCTGGGGGTAAGGTCCTAATCAGTGATTACTATAGGAGTCCAGGAAAACCATCTGAAGAGTTTGTGACATACATTAAGTAGAGGGGTTACGAACTTCATAATGTAGAGGCTTATGGACATGTGCCACTTAATTGCGATGATATATTGTTAGTGCTCTTTGTGTAAGAAAATGTTGATCTCCATTAACTTGTATACATCAAAACTATGCAGATGCTACAGAATGCTGGTTTCCATGATGTCATTGTTGAAGACTGCACTGATCAGGTTATTCCCTCACCGGCTCGTTGGTTTGCAACTTTAGTGGTTATGTTTTCTTCCACGAATAGAGAGCAGTTTCTTGGATACAATACTAATTAATGCTGATTTCCGCATTTCAGTTCCTGAAAGTTTTACAGAGGGAGCTAGCCGAAGTTGAAAGAACAAAGATGAATTTCTGGCTGATTTCGGTCAGGTAAGCCCTTAACAGGCCCAACCATGAACTGGCAGTTTAGAAGTCTCCATTTTTCTATGTTCCTAGCAAGCATATCTTAATATTCTACAAAAATGCAAGCATATCTAATTCTTAGTTTGATTTATTTTCAGGAGGACTATGATGACATCGTGAATGGGTGGAACGCGAAACTTCAGAGGAGCTCTGCTGGTGAGCAGAGGTGGGGGCTGTTCATTGGGACCAAGTGATGGCCCAGGTCTGCGGGTGTTTGCAAATAAAGTGGCTTCATTTTCATGTGGCCTTTTTCATAATTTGGTTTTGCAATTGATATTTACCTATGCTATTTCTCGGTGATCGGGGAAAGCTGGTTATCACGGTCCTGTATTAATTTTATTATGCGTGATACTGATATACCACCTATGTTTGAAGTAAAAAACCACTTTGTGGCTTTGGTACCAGACCATGACATGTGTTTTGTGTGTGGTCGCGCGCTCTCTTTTCTTCTAATGAATTTTGGACTAGCTTGAGAAAATAGCCCTGTGGATTATATGCACCAGTGTTATTTGAATTCGGCACTAGGAGGTGTCATCACCAAAAATTCATTGGCGTGCCCGAGCACGCCTGCTCACGGTATCTTCAATCGTCCAATTCGTCGCGGGATATGGGATGATGCAGTATTCCAGGACGCGCACGTGGGGTAGTTAATGCGTACGCTTTGACGGATACCCGACGGTTGTACAGTTTGTGTAGACGGCCATGCAGGACATAGCGATGGCGTCACGACACTGTACCAACGTGGGCCGTAGGCAAACGCCATGGAAAACGGTGGGATCATCCTTTTCCACTGCCTCCCGGCTGACGGCGGCCGCATCTACGTCGACGACTGCTTCATCCGCTATGGTGCTGGCAACTTCACCGCCATCGCCTCCGACACCAGCGACATGTTCCTCTGTTCAAACGACACCGAACGGTCCGCATTGGCATTCGCTGCCGCTGCCGCCGCACTGGTGCGCAACATCACGGGGACCGCGCCCGGGGCGAGGGGGTACAACTACGTCGGGTCGGCGATGCCGACCAGCGCGCGGGTGTACGCGGCAGCGCAGTGCTGGAGGTCGCTGAACGCCACCACGTGCGCGGCCTGCACAGCGAGCACGTGCGACCGGGTGGTCCGGCGGTGCCTTCCCGCCGCCGCCGAGGGGTACGGGCTCAACACTGGCTGAGTGAGTACTGCACACATTCTCGGTCCAAGTGTCATGTCTGAATTCCGCTGACAACAACAACACATTCACATAGTGATATTTCAGGTTTCAGATCCTGAAACAACAAAATAAATCTGTATGAAACACCACGAATATGACATCTTCTTTCTTCTTCTGAATTATCCATGGCAGCATGGCACATAATCATCATCGTCTTCTCCTCCATCCTCTCGCCATGGCAGTCATTGGCATAGTATTAATCTGGACACGAATGAGGCCCAGGAGAGACGACCTACACGACGGTATGCCAAACTATAAAATTACAATCACATACGTCGATGTTGTACTATGATCTGATGATAGTTTCTGACATTCTGTAGACATGGATGGCTCAGGTGATTTCATCCGCACCATCATGCCATCCCAGCTCGGCTTCGGGTAAGAGGAGCTCGGCCAGGGTGGCTACGGTTCAGTTTACATGGTACATTGCCGTGCCATTTGGAACACCACACATTGGCACAAATGCAACACCGATTTCATTGATCATCTTTCTTGAAATGCTTGCTTCATCTGAATTTGAGATCCTGATAATATGCTAGATATCATAGGGTGTGCTTCAGATCACCGTGAAGCGGATCTACCTCAACACACGATAGTGGACCGACCAGTTCTTCAACGAGGTGAAGCTCGTCATCCAGGTGCAGCACAAGAACCTCGTCAAGCTCCTCGGGTGCAGCGTCAAGGGTCCCGAGAGCCTCCTCGTCTATGAATACCTCTGCAACACCAGCCTCGATCGCTACCTCTTTGGTAAGAAAAGAAAACAATCCCTACATTCTGAAGGAAAAAAACCATACTTCAAATGGTAGATTTTCATTTTGGTTGATCTTCCATGCTTGGTGGTGTAGACACTTTCAAGAAGAACGTGTTGGATTGGGAGCGGCGGTCGGAGATCGCCCTCGGGGCGGCGGAGGGTTTGTCGAAAAAAATTGTAAGGGCGGCATGTGAAACTGCGTCAAATGTTGCGGCCATTCACCAGCAACAGGGGTTAGTTTTCAGGCGAATTTTGTGTGGTTTTTCGAAAAAATTGTAAGGGCGGCCTGTGAAACTGTGTCAAATGTTGCAGCCATGCACCAGCAACAGGGGGTCGGTTTCCAGGCAAGGGCTGCCAGTGTGCACTCGCCTGAGCATTAGCAAAGGTTTGTGGCGATTGGACTGCACCCTGGAATATTAAGACTTACGAAATCAGTTCATCCGCAGTCGAGTTTGTCCCGTCCCTCCCGTCCCTCGCGTCGCCCTCTCGAGGGCGACTCGGGGGCGACCAACCCTCCTGTCCGCCTTCTCCCCTTCTCGATTCCTGTCCTCGCCGCCGTCGGAGACGGGCGCCGGGTCCCTCGGGCGGACCCCGATGAGGGTGGCGGCGAGGCCCTCGGCCGCGACGTCGCTCGGGCTCGGGCCTAGGGTTTGAGGCGGCGACCTCTGCTGGTGTGGGCAGCGTCGTCCTGGCGGCGGGTGGCGCTCGCCGGAGTGGAGGACCACGTCTACTCGGCCGCACGGGCGGCGATTGGAGGTGGACGCGGGCGCCGCGTGGAGGGATCCCCTGCTGCTCTCCTTCGCCAGATCTGAAGATGGCGCCCCCGTGCTGCTGCTTCCTCCTCGCCAGTCCGGCCGGATCCGGTGGTGGACTGCGCTGATGTGGGGTTGGGAGCTCTGGATCGGAGTAATTTCTTGGCCGGCTGCGGCGGCCACGACGCCGGCGGCGCTCCAGGCGCCGTTTCCTTCTTGAACGCGGCTTTGAGATCCAGCTCCCTCTCCCTCGTCCTCCCCCTGCACCCGGGTGAAAACCCACAACTTTGGTTGGGCGGCGGCGGTGCCCGGCTCAGTCACCTTCTTGAAGGCGCCGCTTTGGGTCCGCGGGGAGGTGGGACAGCTGCAACGCGTTCTTGGCGTTCCTGATGGCGGCGGTTCTCTTTAGTGGTGTCGCTTCGCCATGGCGGTCAGCTGGTCCGGCTCTCGTGGTGATTGTGGTGCTCAACTCTTTGCCGTGTCTTTCTGGGGTGCTCCCGTCCCGTTCAGAGAGGTTGGAGGTGGAGTGGCTTCATCTTGCACGGAGCTTCGGTGGAGATGTCAAGTCATGCCTGGCCGACAGGTGCTACGCTTTTTCATGCCTGGTTGGCAGGTGCTACGCACGACAGATCTTCCAAAGACTTCAAGCTGTGTCGGAAACATCTACACTTTCGTGGTCAAAACACCTACACTTTCGTGGTTAGACGCCGTTAGCGATGGTGGTACAACACGTTATGTCAATCATGGCTCGCCGTCACGCCCGTTAACAGCGAGACAGGTCCCATCCGTGTACATACACTATTCACACTACGTATGTGGAAAAGTATCTGCAGACGCCATAAATACAGCACCATGCGCTTCCATGTGCTATTGGTGCACTTATCGTGAGCAGGCGAGCTCGTCCGGCACAACACCGTTCTCGTGTTATCACTGCTGCATTTTGTTTGAAAGCCAAGTATTTAGCACGTGGAAATGGAAGGAATATAAAAATTAGTATTCATTTATGTTGTCCGCAGATAAAATATACTTATTATCGAAAGGATGCACCACAACAAGAGATGCATGCAATGTAACATTTGCAGGGTCACTTTTTTTCCGAAAAGGGGGACTCCCTGGCCTCTGTAACATTTGCAGGGTCACGTGGCGTTCTATTCTTTTTTTAAAAACAATTGATAATCATCTATTGTTTGGTAGGCATTCCTTTTTGATAATTTTGTTGTCGTGCAAAACAAACGCTGACGCTGAGAGCAGCAGGCCGTGTTCAGCTGTTCCCGACGTGCAGTTGAGTTTGCCGTAGGGCAAAACATTGACCCTCAGCCAGCACAGCCAGCAGAGGAAGGTGAACCAACCGAGAGAAAGAGCCTCCTTTTATATTTTCTTCCTCTGTCTTTAGTAATCTAACTTTTATATTTTCTTCACAGAGGGAGTAGTACTAGCATGATAGCCAACACCGTGGCCTGTCATAATGTTTTTCTTTTCTTTACAGCAAACCAGGTAGCCAGGTGCGAGTTCATGTCAGGATCAGAGTCTTTTTTTAGACAATCTCCCGAAGCTTTTATTTAACTCGTCACAATGTTTACAGGGACAAAGGATAGATCACCTGGGTTGCCTGACCACACACGGTGGCCAACACCAAGTGAGAGAGCATGCTTCGCTAAATTGTGAGCCTCGACATTTGAGCTCCTAAACTCATGACCAAAAAGACAGGAAATAAAAAGCTTAGATCGATCTACAATCTCCCTAATGATAGCTCCATATGCCGCTGCATTCCTTTGACCGATGTCGTCAATAACTACTTTGCAGTCTGAGGCCACTGAAACCATGCGTTCGTAAAGATCGTCCACCAAGGCTAGTGATTCCCGTATTGCCAGCGCCTCCAGCGTCGTAGGATCATCTATAAGATGGAAGGTGATCGTGGACGCTCCCAAGAAAACCCCATACCTGTCCCTGCACACTGCTACAACCACACCAACCGGCCTGGTCCTCATAAGTGCAGCATCAACATTGATCTTGCAATTCCCTTCTTTTGGCGGCATCCATCTGTACCCGGGTGAAAACCCACAACTTTGGTTGGGCGGCGGCGGTGCCTGGCTTCGTCACCTTCTTGAAGGCGCCGCTTTGGGTCCGCGGGGAGGTGGGACAGCTGCAGCGCGTTCTTGGTGTTCCTGATGGCGGTGGTTCTCTTTAGTGGTGTCACTTCGCCATGGCGGTCGGCTGGTCCGGCTCTCATGGTGATTGTGGTGCTCAACTCTTCCCCGTGTCTTCCTGGGGTGCTCCCGTCCCGTTCAGAGAGGTTGGAGGTGGAGCGGCTTCATCTTGCACGGAGCTTCGCTGGAGATGTCAAGTCATGCCTGACCGACAGGTGCTACGCTTTATCATGCCAGGTCGGTAGGTGCTACGCACGACAAATCTTCCAAAGACTTCAAGCTGTGTCGGCTGGTGGTACTTGGCAGCATGGTGCTGAGGTGTATCAGTGGCAACCGCGATGTGCTCAGCTGTTTGCGCGTAGGGAGGAGGTGCTGTTGGGCGCCGTGGTGGCGTCGACGATAGCTGGACCGAGCAAGGTTGATGCATCAGTACAGTTCTGAAGATGGAACGTGGCAGTTGGCGGCGGCGGCCTCTGAGTGCACTCCGGACCGGTGAGACCCATGCCCGGCAGGTGTCCTGGATGGGACCTCAGGTCTTAGATGTTAGGTTTGGCTGCGATGTCTGTTTGGTATTAGGCCCAGGCTATTTGCGCCCCTTCATTAATTGGATAGAGTTGCTTAGACGACGGCTTTAGGCTTACTGTTGTATTACTTTGTAAGGTCTTGTGAGAATAATTAATAAAGTGGCCGCATGCATCGCCCAGATGCAGAGGCTGGGGGTCATCCTCCTTTTCTAAAAAAAGTTCATCCGCAGTCAAAACACCTACACTTTCGTGGTTAGACGCCGTTAGCGATGGTGGTACAACACGTTATGTCAATCATGGCTCGCCGTCACGCCCGTTAACAGCGAGACAGGTCCCATCCGCGTACATACACTATTCACACTACATATGTGAAAAAGTATCTGCAGACGCCATAAATACAGCACCATGCGCGTCCATGTGCTATTGGTGCACTTATCGTGAGCAGGCGAGCTCATCCGGCACAACGCCGTTCTCGTGTTATCACTGCTGCATCTTGTTTGAAAGCCAAGTATTTAGCATGTGGAAATGGAAGGAATATAAAAATTAGTATTCATTTATGTTGTCCGCAGATAAAATATACTTATTATCGAAAGGATGCACCACGGCAAGAGATGCATGCAATGTAACACTTGCAGGGTCACCTTTTTTCCGAAAAGGGGGACTCCCCGGCCTCTGTAACATTTGCAGGGTCACCTCGCATTCTATTCTTTTTTAAGAAACAATTGATAATCATCTATTGTTTGGCAGGCATTCCTTTTTGATAATTTTGTTGTCGTGCAAAACAAACGCTGACGCTGAGAGCAGCAGGTCGTGTTCAGATGTTCCTGACGTGCAGTTGAGTTTGCCATAGGGCAAAACATTGACCCTCGGCCAGCACAGCCAGCAGAGGAAGGTGAACCAACCGAGAGAAAGCGCCTCCTGTCTGAAAACTATCGGGGAGTCGGCGACACGTCGATGCTCCACCAAAGCTTTTTCATGCGAGCATTTCTCATCCGCGTGAAGAATCATCAACACGAGCAGTAGTGGTCACCGAATGCTCGCGAGAGAAGCCAAGCGTGTCTTCCCACGCGTAAGGACTTAGGGCCGGTGAACTGGCCGACGGAACCATGGACAAAGGGCTGCCACGCAACAGTGGGATCAAATTTTAGATACTGTCATGGAGGGAGTTAGATTACTAAAGTTAGGTGAACTCCCTCTGTCTTTAGTAATCTAACTTTTGTATTTTCTTCACGGAGGGAGTAGTACTAGCATGATAGCCAACACCGTGGTCTGTCATATTGTTTTTCTTTTCTTTACAGCAAACCAGGTAGCCTGGTGCGAGTTCATGTCAGGATCAGAGTCTTTTTTTAGACAATCTCGCGAAGCTTTTATTTAACTCGACACAATGTTTACATGGATGAAGGATAGATCACCTGGGTTGCCTAACCACACACGGCGGTCAACACCAAGTGAGAGAGCATGCTTCGCTAAATTGTGAGCCTCGACATTCGAGCTCCTAAACTCATGACTAAAAAGACAGGAAATAAAAAGCTTAGATCGATCTACAATCTCCCTAATGATATCTCCATATGCCACTGCATTCCTTTGACCGATGTCGTCAATAACTACTTTGCAGTCTGAGGCCACTGAAACCCTGCATTCGTAAAGATCGTCCGCCAAGGCTAGTGATTCCCGTATTGCCAGCGCCTCCAGCGTCGTAGGATCATCTATGCCATGGAAGGTGATCGTGGACGCTCCCAAGAAAACCCCATACCTGTCCCTGCACACTGCTGCAACCGCACCAACCGGCCTGGTCCTCACAAGTGCAACATCAACATTGATCTTGCAATTCCCTTCTTTTGGCGGCATCCACCTATCTGGCCTAGGCTGAACCACCCTGGACTGGCCTTGTGGTTTCGCCACAACCTGAAGGTCGCCGATGAAAGCAGCAATGAATGCATTCGTTGCATATGGCGTTTGGTGTATCCCTTCATGGATCACTTTCCTCCTAGAACTCCAGATTTCCCACAACGTGACCTCGAGTCTGGTGAAATCCGCATGTGGTAATGTGCTTTTCAGAGTAAACAACCATGTTTTGGCGCATGCATTATCACATGTGCTCATTTGCTCGACCAAGTATTCAGGTGCCAAGGACCAGACACTCCTCGGCAACACGCACTCGAGCAAGGCGTACCTCCAGGAGTCCGCCGCACCGCACAACTGGCATGCTGGCGAAGTTGCCATGTTGCGGTGGTGGAGGATATCATATGTGGGTATAGACTCCCTCGCCAAATGCCACAGAAACACACGGATCTTGTTCGGGACTTCTGTCTTCCAGAGAGACGACCAGCTGCTTTCGTCGTTTCCAGAAGTGCCCTGGGTGCCATACAAATAGTTCTCATGGTTGAGCTTAGTGTTTTGTATCATACGGTATGCTGACCTGACAGTAAAATTACCTCTCTTTTCTTTGCTCCAAGCCCAGAAATCTTCCACTTTCCTTGTGCACAAAGGTATCTTTAATATTGCCTCAGCATCTATAGGGATGAATATGGATCGGACAAACTCCACTTTCCAAGTGTATGTTGTCGCATCGATGAGTTCATGCACTCTGGTGGGGGGATTGGGGACCAAAGAAGTGATTGGCCTTGGGACCTCTTGCCTCGGGATCCAGTTGTGTTCACATATAAGTGTGTGCTCTCCTTTCCCGATTCTTCTAATGACTCCTTGCTTCGTTATATCCCTTCCGTCCATTATAGCCCGCCAAATCTGTGAGGGGTGCGGTCCCAGTTCGGCCTCCAAGAGGCCTGTCTCAGGGAAGTATGCGGCCTTGAGGATTAAAGAGCTCTAGGTGTTTGGATTGTCTAGCAATCTCCATGCTTGTCTGGCCAATAACTCAAGGTTGAATATCTCGAGGTCGCGGAAGCCCAAACCTCCCATATATTTCGGTCTCGTCATGATCTCCCATGATACCCACGCTGGTTTCCGTTTGCCTTGCTTGCTGCCCCACCAGAACTGCCTTATGATGGACGTAACATTGTCACACAAACCTCTCGGCAACCTGAAACAAGCCATAGAGTAAACCGGGATAGCTTGAGCAGTATATTTGATTAGTACCTCCTTTCCTGCTAAGGATAGTAGCTTCTTCATCCAACCCTTGACCTTCTCTCACACCCGGTCTCGAAGGTACATGAATGTGCCGTTTTTAGAGTGACCCACATCTGTTGACATCCCCAAGTATTTGTCACTTAAGGATTCTCTATGGACTTGAATGGCAGTTTTCACACTATCTCGTGTGGTCTGAGGGCACCCCTTACTGAAGAAAATAGTGGACTTATCATTATTTACTCTTTGGCCAGATGCCCCACAATAAGCATCCAATAGGTTTGACACCGCATTTGCCCCCTCAACACTCGCTTTGAAAAACAACAGGCTATCATCTGCAAAACAAGAGGTAGTGCACAGCCGGGGCTGTTGGTGCCACCTTGATTCCATCTAGTACCGATGACTGAGAATTGGATTTTAAGAGGCACGAAAGGCCCTCCACTTCAATCAAAAACAAGTAAGGGGAAATCGGATCTCCCTGTCGAATGCCTCTCGAAGGCTTGAACTGCTCTAGTTTCTCTCCATTGAAAAGAACTGAAAATGACATTGAAGATACCATCTTCATCACTATGTCAACCCAAGATTGTGCAAAGCCCAACTTGGACATTATGGCCCTCAGATATGGCCACTCCAGACGATCATATGCTTTCATCATATCAAGCTTTAGGGCGCATGTGCTATTAGCTTTTGCCCTGGACCTCTTCATGAAATGCAGGCACTCATAGGCACATATGATGTTGTCCGTTATTAGCCTTGAAGGAAATATGCCCTAGAGGCAATAATAAAGTTATTATTTATTTCCTTATTTCATGATAAATGTTTATTATTCATGCTAGAATTGTATTAACCGGAAACATAATACATGTGTGATTACATAGACAAACAGAGTGTCACTAGTATGCCTCTACTTGACTAGCTCATTAATCAAAGATGGTTATGTTTCCTAACCATAGACAAAGAGTTGTTATTTGATTAACGGGATCACATCATTAGGAGAATGATGTGATTGACTTGACCCATTCCGTTAGCTTAGCACTCGATCATTTAGTATGTTGCTATTGCTTTCTTCATGACTTATACATGTTCCTATGACTATGAGATTATGCAACTCCCGTTTACCGGAGGAACACTTTGTGTGCTACCAAATGTCACAACGTAACTGGGTGATTATAAAGGAGCTCTACAGGTGTCTCCAAAGGTACATGTTGGGTTGGCGTATTTCGAGATTAGGATTTGTCACTCCGATTGTCGGAGAGGTATCTCTAGGCCCTCTCGGTAATGCACATCACATAAACCTTGCAAGCATTGCAACTAATGAGTTAGTTGCGAGAAGATGTATTACGGAACGAGTAAAGAGACTTGACGGTAACAAGATTGAACTAGGTATTGAGATACCGACGATCGAATCTCGGGCAAGTAACATACCGATGACAAAGGGAACAACGTATGTTGTTATGCGGTCTGACCGATAAAGATCTTCGTAGAATATGTAAGAGCCAATATGAGCATCCAGGTTCCGCTATTCATTATTGACCGGAGACGTGTCTCGGTCATGTCTACATTGTTCTCGAACCCGTAGGGTCCGCACGCTTAAGGTTTCGATGACAGTTATATTATGAGTTTATGCGTTTTGATGTACCGAAGGAGATCGGAGTCCCGGATGAGATCGGGGACATGATGAGGAGTCTCGAAATGGTCGAGATGTAAAGATCGATATATTGGACGACTATATTCGGACATCGGAAAGGTTCCGAGTGGTTCGGGTATTTTTCGGAGTATCGGGGAGTTACGGGAATACGGGAGAAGAAGTATATGGGCCTTATTGGGCTTTAGGGGAGATGGAGAGGCAGGCCGCGTGCCCCCCAAGGCCTAGTCCGAATTGGACTAGGGGGAGGGGCTGCGCCCCCTCCTTTCTTCTCTTCCCTCTTCCTCTTCCCCTTCCTTAGCTCCTACTCCTACTACATGGAAGGACTCCTAGTTGGACTAGGAAAGGGGGAATCCTACTCCCGGTGGGAGTAGGACTCCCCTAGGGCGCGCCATAGAGAGGGCCGGCCCTCCCCTCCTCCACTCCTTTATATACGGGAGCAGGGGCACCCCATAGACACACAAGTTGATCCACGTGATCGTTTTCTTAGCCGTGTGCGGTGCCCCCCTCCACCATACTCCTCGATAATATTGTAGCGGTGCTTAGGCGAAGCCCTGCGACGGTAGAACATCAAGATCGTCACCACGCCATCGTGCTGACGGAACGCTTCCCTGACACTTTGCTGGATCGGAGTCCGGGGATCGTCATCGAGCTGAACGTGTGCTAGAACTCGGAGGTGCCGTAGTTTCGGTGCTTGATCGGTCGGGCCGTGAAGACGTACGACTACATCAACCGCGTTGTCATAACGCTTCCGCTTCCAGTCTACGAGGGTACGTAGACAACACTCTCCCCTCTCGTTGCTATGCATCACCATGATCTTGCGTGTGCGTACGAATTTTTTTGAAATTACTACGTTCCCCAACAGTGGCATCCGAGCCTAGGTTTTATGTGTTGATGTTATATGCACGAGTAGAACACAAGTGAGTTGTGGGCGATATAAGTCATACTGCTTACCAGCATGTCATACTTTGGTTCGGCGGTATTGTTGGATGAAGCAGCCCGGACCGACATTACGCGTACACTTACGCAAGACTGGTTCTACCGACGTGCTTTGCACACAGGTGGCTGACGGGTGTCAGTTTCTCCAACTTTAGTTGAACCGAGTGTGGCTACGCCCGGTCCTTGCGAAGGTTAAAACAGCACCAACTTGACAAACTATCGTTGTGGTTTTGATGCGTAGGTAAGATTGGTTCTTGCTAAGCCCATAGCAGCCACGTAAAACTTGCAACAACAAAGTAGAGGACGTCTAACTTGTTTTTGCAGGGCATGTTGTGATGTGATATGGTCAAGACGTGATGAGATATAAGTTGTTGTATGAGATGATCATGTTTTGTTGAAGTTATCGGCAACTGGCAAAATCCTTATGGTTGTCTCTCTATTGCATAAGATGCAAGCGTCCAATAATTGCTTTACTTTATCGCTATGCGATAGCAATAGTTGCAAGAGCAATTGTTGGCGAGACGACCACGTGACGACACATTGATATAGATCAAGATGATGGAGATCATGGTGTCATGCCGGTGGCGATAGAGATCATGACAGTACTTTGGAGATGGAAATCAAAGGCGCAAGATGATGATGGCCATATCATGTCACATATTTTGATTGCATATGATGTTTATCTTTTATACATCTTATTTTGCTTAGTTTGACGGTAGCATTTTAAGATGATCTCTCACTAATTATCAAGAAGTATTCTCCCTGAGTATGCACCGTTGCGAAAGTTCTTCGTGCTGAGACACCACGTGATGATCGGGTGTGATAGGCTCTATGTTCAAATACAACGGGTGCAACACAGTTGCACATGCGGAATACTCAGGTTATACTTGACGAGCCAAGCATATACAGATATGGCCTCGGAACACGGAGACCGAAAGGTCGAGCGTGAATCATATAGTAGATATGATCAACATAGTGATGTTCACCAATGAAACTGCTCCATCTCACGTGATGATCGGACATGGTTTAGTTGATTTGGATCACGTGATCACTTAGAGGATTAGAGGGATGTCTATCTAAGTGGGAGTTCTTAAGTAATATGATTAATTGAACTTAAATTTATCATGAACTTAGTCCTGGTAGTATTTTGCAAATTATGTTGTAGATCAATAGCTCACGTTGTTGCTTCCCTGTGTTTATTTTGATATGTTCCTAGAGAAAATTGCGTTGAAAGATGTTAGTAGCAATGATGCGGATTGGATCCGTGATCTGAGGTTTATCCTCATTGCTGCACAGAAGAATTATGTCCTTGATGCACCGCTAGGTGACAGACCTATTGCAGGAGCAGATGCAGACATTATGAACATTTGGCTAGCTCAATATGATGACTACTTGATAGTGTAGTGCACCATGCTTAATGGCTTAGAATCGGGACTTCAAAGACGTTTTGAACGTCATGGACCATATGAGATGTTCCAGGAGTTGAAGTTAATATTTCAAGCAAATACCCGAGTTGAGAGATATGAAGTCTCCAACAAGTTCTATAGCTAAAAGTTGGAGGAGAATCGCTCAACTAGTGAGCATGTGCTCAGATTGTTTGGGTACTACAATCGCTTGAATCAAGTGGGAGTTAATCTTCCAGATAAGATAGTGATTGACAGAATTCTCTAGTCACCATCACCAAGTTAGTAGAACTTCGTGATGAACTATAATATGCAAGGGATAACGGAAACAACTCCCAAGCTCTTCGTGATGCTGAAATCAACGAAGGTAGAAATCAAGAAAAACATCAAGTGTTGATGGTTGACAAGACCACTAGTTTCAAGAAAAGGGCAAAGGGAAGAAGGGAAACTTCAAGAAGAACGACAAGCAAGTTGCTGCTCAAGTGAAGAAGCCCAAGGCTGATCCTAAGCCTGAGACTAAGTGCTTCTACTGCAAAGGGACTGGTCACTGGAAGTGGAACTGCCCAAAGTATTTGGCGGATAAGAAGGATGGCAAGGTAAACAAAGGTATATTGGATATACGTGTTATTGATGTGTACTTTACTAGTGTTTATAGCAACCCCTCGGCATTTGATACTGGTTTAGCTGCTAAGAGTAGTAACTCAAAACGGGAGTTGTAGAATAAACAAAAACTAGTAAAGGGTGAAGTGACGATGTGTGTTGGAAGTAGTTCCAAGATTGATATGATCATCATCGCACACTCCCTATACTTTAGGGATTTGTGTTGAAACTAAATAAGTGTTATTTGGTGTTTGCGTTGAGCATGAATATGATTTGATCATGTTTATTGCAATACGATTATTCATTAAAGTCAGAGAATAATTGTTGTTCTGTTTACATGAATAAAACCTTCGATGGTCATACACCCAATGAAAATAGTTCGTTGGATCTCGATTGTAGTGTTACACATATTCATAATATTGAAGCCAAAAGAAGCAAAGTTAATAATGATAGTGCAACTTATTTGTGGCACTGCCGTTTAGGTCATATCGGTGTAAAGCGCATGAAGAAACTCCATACTGATGGACTTTTGGAACCACTTGATTATGAATCACTTGATACTTGCGAATCATGCCTCATGGGCAAGATGACTAAGACTCCGTTCTCTGGAACAATGGAGCGAGCAACAAACTTGATTGGAAATAATACATACTGATGTATGCAGTCCAATGAATGTTGAGGCTCGTGGCGGGTATCGTTATTTTCTGACCTTCACAGATGATTTGAGCAGATATGAGTATATCTACTTGATGAAACATAAGTCTGAAACATTTGAAAAGTTCAAATAATTTCAGGGTGAAGTGGAAAATCATCGTGACAAGAAAATAAGGTTTCTACGATCTGATCACGGAGACAAATATTTGAGTTACGAGTTTGGTCTTTAATTAAAACATTGTGGAATAGTTTCACAAACTCATGCCACCTGGAACACCACAGCATAATGGTGTGTCCGATCGTCATAACCGTACTTTATTGGATATAGTGCAATCTATGATGTCTCTTACCGATCTACCACTATCGTTTTGGGGTTATGCATTAGAGATAGCTGCATTCACGTTAAGAAGGGCACCATCTAAATCCGTTGAGATGACAGAATCTGAATTATGGTTTGGCAAGAAACCAAAGTTGTCGTTTCTTAAAGTTTTGGGTTGTGATGCTTATGTGAAAAAGTTTCATCCTGATAAGCTCAAACCCAAATCGGAGAAATATGTCTTCATAGGATACCCAAAGGAGACTGTTGGGTACACCTTCTATCACAGATCCGAAGGCAAGACATTCGTTGCTAAGAATGGATCCTTTCTAGAGAAGGAGTTTCTCTCGAAAGAAGTGAGTGGGAGGAAAGTAGAAAACTTGATAAGGTAATTGTACCTTCTCCCTTATTGGAAAGTAGTTCATCACAGAAATCTGTTCTTGTGACTACTACACCAATTAGTGAGGAAGCTAATGATGATGATCATGTAACTTCAGATCAAGTTACTACCGAATCTCGTAGGTAAACCAGAGTGAGATCCGCACCAGAGTGGTACGATAATCCTGTTCTAGAAGTCATGTTACTAGACCATGACGAACTTGCGAACTATGAGGAAGCGATGATGAGCCCAGATTCCGCGAAATGGTTTGAGGCCATGAAATCTGAGATATGATCCATGTATGAGAACAACGTATGGACTTTGATAGATTTGCCCGATGATCGGCAAGCCATAGAAAATAAATGGATCTTCAAGAGGAAGACGGACGCTGACAGTAGTGTTACTATCTACAAAGCTAGACTTGTCGAAAAAGGTTTTTGACAAATTTCAAGGTGTTAACTACGATGAAATTTTCTCACTCGTAGCGATGCTTAAGTCTGTCCAAATCATGTTAGCAATTGCCGCATTTTTATGAAATCTGGCAAATGGATAAACAAAACTACATTCCTTAATGGATTTAAAGAAGAGTTGTATATGATGCAACCAGAAGGTTTTGTCAATCCTAAAGGTGCTAACAAAATATGCAAGCTCCAGCGATCCATCTATGGACTGGTGCAAGCATCTTGGAGTTGGAATATACGCTTTGATAAGTTGATCAAATCATATAGTTTTATACAGACTTGCGGTGAAGCCTGTATTTACAAGAAAGTGAGTGGGAGCACTACATCATTTCTGATAAGTATATGTGTATGACATATTGTTGATCGGAAATAATGTAGAATTATTCTGCAAAGCATAAAGGAGTGTTTGAAAGGATTTTTTCAAAGAAAACCTCGGTGAAGCTGCTTACATATTGAGCATCAAGATCTATAGAGATGGATCAAGACGCTTGATAATTTTTTTCAATGAGTACATACCTTGACAAGATTTTGCAGTAGTTCAAAATGGAACAGTAAAAGAAAGAATTCTTGCCTGTGTTACAAGGTGTGAAATTGAGTAAGACTCAAAGCGTGACCACGACAGAAAATAGAATGAGAATGAAAGTCATTCCCTATGCCTTGGCCATAGGTTCTATAAAGTATGCCATGCTGTGTACCAGACCTATTGTATACCCTACACTAATTTTGGCAAGGGAGTACAATAGTGATCTAGGAGTAGATCACTGGACAACGGTCAAAATTATCCTTAGCGGAATAAGGATATGTTTCTCGATTATGGAGGTGACAAAAGGTTCGTCATAAAAGGGTTACGTCGATACAAGTTTTGGCACTGATCTGGATGACTCTTAGTCTTCATCTGGATACATATTGAAAGTGGGAGCAATTAGCTAAAGTAGCTCCGTGCAGAGCATTGTAGACATAGAAAATTGCAAAAAACTTACGGATCTGAATATGGCAGACCCGTTGACTAAACTTCTCTCACAGGAAAACCATGATCACACCTTAGTACTCTTTGGGTGTTAATCACATAGCAATGTGAACTGGATTACTGACTCTAGTAAACCCTTTGGGTGTTGGTCACATATCGATGTGAACTATGGGTGTTAACCACATAAAGATGTGAACTATTGATGTTAGATCACATGGCGATGTGAACTCCATTATTGACTCTAGTGCAAGTGGGAGACTGAAGGAAATATGCCCTAGAGGCAATAATAAAGTTATTATTTATTTCCTTATTTCATGATAAATGTTTATTATTCATGCTAGAATTGTATTAACCGGAAACATAATACATGTGTGAATACATAGACAAACAGAGTGTCACTAGTATGCCTCTACTTGACTAGCTCGTTAATCAAAGATGGTTATGTTTCCTAACCATAGACAAAGAGTTGTTATTTGATTAATGGGATCACATCATTAGGAGAATGATGTGATTGACTTGACCCATTCCGTTAGCTTAGCACTCGATCATTTAGTATGTTGCTATTGCTTTCTTCATGACTTATACATGTTCCTATGTCTATGAGATTATGCAACTCCCGTTTACCGGAGGAACACTTTGTGTGCTACCAAACGTCACAACATAACTGGGTGATTATAAAGGAGCTCTACAGGTGTCTCCAAAGGTACATGTTGGGTTGGCGTATTTCGAGATTAGGATTTGTCACTCCGATTGTCGGAGAGGTATCTCTGGGCCCTCTCGGTAATGCACATCACATAAGCCTTGCAAGCATTGCAACTAATGAGTTAGTTGCGAGTTGATGTATTACGGAACGAGTAAAGAGACTTGCCGGTAACGAGATTGAACTAGGTATTGAGATACCGACGATCGAATCTCGGGCAAGTAACATACCGATGACAAAGGGAACAACGTATGTTGTTATGCGGTCTGACCGATAAAGATCTTCGTAGAATATGCAGGAGCCAATATGAGCATCCAAGTTCCGCTATTGGTTATTGACCGGAGACGTGTCTCGGTCATGTCTACATTGTTCTTGAACCCGTAGGGTCCGCACGCTTAAGGTTTCGATGACAGTTATATTATGAGTTTATGAGTTTTGATGTACCGAAGGAGATCGGAGTCCCGGATGAGATCAGGGACATGACGAGGAGTCTCGAAATGGTCGAGATGTAAAGATCGATATATTGGACGACTATATTCGGACATCGGAAAGGTTCCGGGTGGTTCGGGTATTTTTCGGAGTACCGGGGAGTTACGGGAATACGGGAGAAGAAGTATATGGGCCTTATTGGGCTTTAGGGGAGAGGGAGAGGCAGGCCGCGCGCCCCCAAGGCCTAGTCCGAATTGGACTAGGGGGAGGGGCTGCGCCCCCTCCTTTCTTCTCTTCCCTCTCCCCCTTCCTTGTCTCCTACTCCTACTACATGGAAGGACTCCTAGTTGGACTAGGAAAGGGGGAATCCTACTCCCGGTGGGAGTAGGACTCCCCTAGGGCGCGCCATAGAGAGGGCCGGCCCTCCCCTCCTCCACTCCTTTATATACGGGAGCAGGGGGCACCCCATAGACACACAAGTTGATCCTCGTGATCGTTTTCTTAGCCGTGTGCGGTGCCCCCCTCCACCATACTCCTCGATAATATTGTAGCGGTGCTTAGGCGAAGCCCTGCGACGGTAGAACATCAAGATCGTCACCACGCCGTCGTGCTGAAGGAACTCTTCCCCGACACTTTGCTGGATCGGAGTCCGGGGATCGTCATCGAGCTGAACGTGTGCTAGAACTCGGAGGTGCCGTAGTTTCGGTGCTTGATCGGTCGGGCCGTGAAGACGTATGACTACATCAACCGCGTTGTCATAACGCTTCCGCTTCCGGTCTACGAGGGTATGTAGACAACACTCTCCCCTATCGTTGCTATGCATCACCATGATCTTGCATGTGCGTAGGAATTTTTTTGAAATTACTACGTTCCCCAACAAGCCTGCCTGGGACAAAAGCTGACTGTTCCTTAGAGATAATGTCAGGAAGTATTTGCTTCAGTCTGTTCGCCACAACCTTTGAAGCAATCTTGTATAGGATGTTGCATAAACTTATTGGTCGGAATTGAGAGAGAAGAGTTGCATTCATTACCTTTGGTATTAAAACCAAGACAGTATCATTGATGCTCTCCGCGCTCTCTTCCCCTCTGACAATCCTGAGGACAACTAGTGTGATCTCATCTCTGCATAAAGACCAGTGTCTTTGGTAAAAGTGAGCCGGCAAGCCATCTGGCCCTAGCTCCTTCGTCGGGAACATTTGGAAGAGGGCCACCTTCACCTCTTCATTCGTATAGGGAGCACATAAAATGTCGTTCATGCCCACTGTCACCTTAACTTGACATGCGCCATCACTTCGTCAAGCCCAGCCACTCCTTCAGATGTGTAGAGTGTTTGATAAAAATCATTGACCATCTCTTGTAGCTCATCTGGGTTCTCGATGAGCACTCCCAGTGAATTCGCTAGTGCCTTCACCATGTTTTTCTTACGCCTTATGCTCGCTCTGAGATGGAAAAACCGAGTATTCTTATCACCTACAACAAGCCACTCAATCCTAGATCTCTGTCGCCACATCAATTCCTCTCGGTGATACAACTCGATGAGTTTATCATTGATCTTTGTCTCCACGTGTGAAGGCCCCGTCCTCCCAACGTCATCCCGTAGACGATCCAACTCTGTTTTTAGGGCACGAATCTCTTTGCGTACACTGCCGAAAGTGTCCCTGTTCCACCTTGACAAATCAGTTGCTAGCTCTATTAGCTTTCGCCGGATTTCCTCCACTGTATGACCTGGATGTTTGGAGCTCCAGTTTTCCAGGATTGTATCCTTCCAATGCTCATGTGTTTCCGACATAGTTTCATACCTGAAGCCTTTTCGTCCCAAAGGTGCATTGGGTTCATTTATTTCCAACAAGATTGGACAATGATCTGACGTAGCAGCTATTAGGTGAGACAAACTCGCTAGAGGAAATTGAGCACTCCACTCCGTCGATCCTAGAGCCCTGTCCAGTCTGACTCAGGTGAAAGTGCCACCCGCCACCTTTTTCTCAAAGGTCCAAAAGCAGCCTGTATGCCCCAAGTCCATCAACATGCACACGTCGATAGTATCTCGAAAACCCTGCATCTGGGCATTGCTGCGCTTCCCAACTCCTTCATGCTCCTCTGGTCGCAGGACTTCATTAAAGTCGCCGATACACAACCATGGCAGAGTGCTTGTGCTGCTTATGTTTTTGAGCACAGTCCATGTTTGGTGTCTCAAATGGGTTTGATCTTCCCCATACACACATGTCAACTGCCAAGGGTCTTTGCCGGGGTCCAGGATTGATCAATCAATATGGTAAATAGAATAACCCAGAATCTCAACTTTTATTGGATTGTTCCAAAAAATTCCAATGCCACCACCCCTTCCTTGACTATCTATAGCAAAACTATTATCATAACCCAACGTACCAGCAAATGATTCTACCTTACCTCTCTCTATCTGAGTTTCTACAATACACAGAATAGGGGGGGGGGGCAAACTTCTTCGCTAGCTCGCGAAGCTCATTAACTGTCGCAGCATTGCCCACGCCACGACAGTTCCAGCATAGGGTATTCATTGTTCCCGGCGACCCACGCCACGCCGATGTGTTCTCTTGAATCTTGGACACCAATGAGACATTGGGAGCAGTCTCTACACCTGTACCAATCTTGGCTCTCTTGGATTCCTGTTTGGAGGTTGGGCTGATCGCCGGTGGTGGAGCTGGCAGTAGAAGAGTAGGCTCCCCCGCCATCGTACTCGGACCTGCAGGTGCCACCTGCACCTGGGGGTTCGAGGTCTAATTCCTGTCAACAACATCACCCTTGGTGCACTTGCGGCTCTCCTCAATCTCTGTCATTGTGGTGTCATGTGTCATACCCTTGTCTGAATGTTCAGTTGGAGTCGTTCCTCGCCCGCCTGATTGGCCTGCACGCCCCACACCTCTGCCGCGACCACCTCAGCCTCCTCGTCCAGCAAAGCGATTCTGGCCAGGTCCCAGTCCAACCCCTCTGAACCACTCTGCGCGAAGCTCCTTAAACACTAGCGCCGACTTTGGGTGAATGCCGTCACCGTGCTCCTTAAACTGGTGCCCTAGGTGGCCACACATGGCGCACCAATCCGGGAGCCTTTCATACTTGACCTTGAAAAATCTACCGCTCCTCTTCGTAAACCAAGCTGGCCGCGTTCTTTAGGGGTTTGAACACATTGATCTTTATCCTCATCCTGTAGAAATTACCCTCGAAATCCTGAGATTTTGCCTCCGCATACACAAACTCTCCCACCTTCCTGGCGAGTGCTTTTATGAGGGGATAGAAGCCATCAGGCAAATCGTGTATTTGCATCCACAACTCCATCGTGTCCAGCTTCACTAGTGAGGGCTTTGTAAATCCATCGTATTCAGCCATGATCACCGCATTGCCCTTATAGTTCCATGGCCCATCCTGCATAGCACGTTCCCAGTCGCCCAAACACGCAAATTGCATCGTATACAAGTTTTTCCCAAGGGGGCGAATCTGCACCGGCTGCGCAAGATCCCAGACCGCTCTCATTGTCTTGTAGAAACCATATTGACTGTACTTCTTCTCCGTGTGGACACGCACTATGGCCATCCATCTAGTTGTCGCCGGCGGCAGTGGATCTTCCTTCTCCACCACCACATCATCCATGTCCTCCTCTTGGAGGCCCAGCTCGCTCATCAACGCTTCCAAGTCCCGTGCCTTGGAGTTCGATGCTGGCGCCGCCATGTTGTGCCCTAACCCGAGAAAAACTTTCGATCAGGATCAGAGTCTTGACATAGTGCGAGTCACACAGGCCTACTACGAAGGAGTTTAGTGGTTAACCAGCTGTGCTAATCTCAGGCCTTTGATATTTCACACTTTTTTCTTTCAAATGTCTCATATTTCACAAATTCAAACTTTGGACAACCAGGTCATTCCCATTCTATGAGGCACGAGGGCGACGAGGGCGATGGGGGCGGCGACCCTGCCGCCCCCACCTAAACTGCCTCCGGCAGAGTGATCGGTGCTGCCGCCGCCTGCCCGGGAGGGGCAGCCGGTGTCGGTGCGGCCACCGGAGGGTGGCGGATCGCCTGATTTGGAGTTTGTGGCGTAGATCAGGGGGTTTCTTCATCCGGCCAAATGGAAAATTTTCTTCAAAGATGTCCGGGCTGTCGGGCGCAGATCGGAGGGAGTTCTCTATGCATATTACCCATCGAGGTGGACGGTGGTGCGCAATCTAGATGGTGACATCCTCGGCGGGAGTTACCTCAGTGCTGATGAGAAAATTGACAAAGGTACGCGGGTGTTAATTGATTGTTTTGATGTTACCGTTCGTTTGCTTTTGCAGGAGGAACCGGAGGTGCGTGATCATATTGATATGGTCGACCTCACGGAGGATCCAAAGCCCTCAAAGCCGTGATTCGGGGGTCGCTTTTGGGTGTTGGCTGACGAGGATGATGAGGTGACGTTTGTGGAGAAAGCCGAAGCTGATCTGGAGGAGGAGTGCCCGATGCGGCCGGCGTCGACACCGCATGTCATCTCGCCTCATTCGAAGACAGGAGGCAGGCGCAAGAAGGATGGGATTTTGGCCCCAGATCACCAATGCAGCCGCCGAAGGTGAAGCCGTGGATCGGGCCTCTTCCGAAGGTGAGTTCGTCGGTTGTTACATTATTTGATTTTTTTTCCGCCGGATGTGTGGACGAAGGTCACATGGAGAAAAAAGAAAAAGGGTGTGCCGGCGATCAGGAGGACGCTGTCGGGGAGCGGCGTGCCTCGTCGGATCAGGGAGGTGCACCAGGCGCGTTTGAACATTCTGTTGGGCCTTGATGGGCCGTCGTGTTGTGTCTCCGAGTTGGACCTTGGTAGGACTGGGTATGAGGCCCACTGTCCTAGTCAGGAAACCAATACGAGGGAGGCATTGCGATCAACGTGCATGAGGGTTTAGAGACGCGTGAGCTGCCGTCTCTTCGTCTCGCTTGCTCATCTGTTCGTTCATCTCCAATTTCTAGGGTTCGTCGGGTTGCCGTTCCAAGATTCCCGAAACTCTCCCAAGGCCGCGCGAGATGGATACGATTGGCCATAGCAGGAGGGGTTGCGATGGCCGGACGGGGTTCCGGGCCGCCGCGCAAGCCTGCGCCGCCACCTGCCAAGGCGGCGCTGCCACAACTTAAGCCTGTACCGAAGCCGGCTCTGTCGCCTCACCATGTGGCGCAGCCACAGCACTAGACAGCGCCACCGCCTGCGGCTAGGGCTGTGCTGCCGGCAGTCCACGCACAGAGCTATGCAGCGCCCCAGCATGCAGCTAGGGATGCGCCGGCGGTGGTCCAGACGCAAACACATCCCCCGCATGCGGCTAGGGCTGTAGCGGCGGCACATGCGCATGCAGTCAAGGCAGCCCCGGTAGCACCTCGAGGGGTGCCGGCTTGGGTCCTTGGTCGTGACAATGGCGACTGTGGTCCACCGCATGGCCAATGGGGTGACGATGGCTACCATGTGTACGGTGAAGGTCAGCATCATAGCTCATCGTCATCGGGCGGTGGGCGTGGTTATGCATGGCAAAGTGACGGGACGGTGGAACGCCCGTTCTATGGTCCTCCGGGTGGTTTTGTGTAGGGCGTATCGGGCCCGGACTACCGACAGAGAGGTGGTTACCACGGGCATTGTGGTGGCCGGGGAGGCAAGAACCGTCACCGGCAACCTCCACCGCCTGCTGCTATCGTCTCCAATGTTGTGGAGCTGACGAGAGCTTTGGAGTTGGGTGTTCTTGCTCAGACTTCAGCATTGTCTGACCAGGCCATGGCCGTGGTGACGTCTTTGTCAACTGCGGCAGTGCCCGAGGCTGAACCCAGTGCGGCGGGGGCTGTCAGTGGGGCTGAAAAACCAGATGGAGATGGAGCTACCAAGTGGGCCCGTAAGAAGGAGAAAATGTTATGTTATCGCTGTGGAGAGCAGGGACACTTTATTGTTGAGTGCGTTACTGAGCTTTGTGACACATGCCTCATGCTGGTGCATGCTACAGGGGAGTGCCCGTTATTGCATGAACCGCTGCCGGGAGTCATCATGTACGGAGTATGCTATGCAGAGTTATTGTTCTTTGAGTCTCCTAGTGCGATGGAGGGCCTAGAGGCGCCACAGAGCGCGACTACGAGGGTGGTCAAAGTGTCGAAAGGAAACCTGTCTGAGGCACATATTTTATAGAGGCTGAATGAGCTTGCTCCTGGTAACTTTCAGTGGGAGCTGATTAGACTCGAGCCCAATGTCTACAAAGTTGACTTTCCATCAGCTGAGGACTTGAAGAAAGTTCTGGGTTTTGGGATGTGTAGAGTGCCTGGCACAGAGAGCATACTCGAGTTTGACGAGTGGAAGAAGGTCGAGCCGAAGGGCAAACCTCTTACTCAAGTATGGTTACGTTTCTCGGGGGCACCTTCGAAGCCTCTGAATGATGTGAGGGTCTTGGCTAGCTTGGGCAATCTTGTTGGAAAGACCAAGCGGGTGGATATGCCCTTTACCCATGCAAACGGGGTGGCGAGGTTGCTTGTGAGTGTTCTGGATATTGAGTTCGTACCGGATGTGGTTAGATGGCCGCATGCCAAAATGGTATACAACTTGGAGATTGATTTTGGGGACACCGATTTGTTCACTTGGGCCATGGGTGGGGATGATGTGGACATGGTAGATAAGGACGACGGCTCGGGCAACAAGAAGCTGCGAGAAGATGATCGTGGATGAGATATGTCCAGTGCCCCGAGTTCGAAACAAGCCTCGGTGGCGCCCGGGAAGGGGACTCCGACACCAACTTCTGTGCCTATGAACTCGCTCAGATTTGGCTCGTTTGAGCCTGCTTCTGCTCCTCCTAGACTATGGAGTGATTGGGTGGAGTGTGATGACTTGGTTGAGCACTCGCTTCCTCCTCTTGACTTTGCGGTTCATGACACAACAGTTGGTGGTTGCTCCGATGGTTTTGTTTCAGTGGTGACCGCCGTGGAGTGTGCACCTATTTCGGTGGTTCCCGCGGCATTGCTCGGCCAGGTTACCGAGCTTTGCTTCAAGGGTGGGGAGGCTCATGGGAAGGCGGCCCCCATCTCCCCCGTTGCTCACTCTCAGAGTGGTGCTTCGCAACAGACGAGGCGCCCAATGATGCCTTGCACGGCTGCAGTCATGCCGCACGCTAGTGGTGGTGCCGGGTCGGGAGGGGGCACGGGCAGGTGGCCTCCGCCCCTTCCTCTCCCTTGGCGCCGCTGGAGGAGGCATTTTCTGCCACATCCCCTGGCTTCGGACCCAGGCCGACGCCGCTGGGCGCGCCGGGCCCCGAGACGGTGGTGGCTGGGGGAGATGCACCGGTTCAGGCGACGCCACCGGGCAGCGCCCTGAGGGCTTCAGCTCAGTTGAGCCCTGTTGGGGGTCGAGCAGGAGGCCTTACCCTGAACGGGGCCTTTCGGTCTTCGCCTTTGTTTGCGAAGCCATGGTGGGCATCCCTCCTTCGGTTGCCTTGCTGCGCCATTTCTTCTCGCTGCATCTTGTCGACCCTACCCAATGCTGGGTGTGCGTGAGCTTCGTTGCCGCGTCTGAGACTGCGGCCTCTGGGATTGGCTTCAAGCACCCCCTGCCCACGGTTGGGTTCCGCGAGCGGTGGCTGTATGTGGATGCAGGGGTGCCCAGCCCCCTGCTATCGGAGCCGACCTCGCCTGCTATCCCCAATTCGGGCTAGGTCCAGGAGACGCTCGAGAGCCCCCGGCTCGTCTTCGTCTGGCGCCGCTTCGCGCTCTTGAGGTCGCTTGGCGTGACAGCGCCCAAGGTGGTGAAGGAGTTTCTGCTATGCCGTGTTGCTCCTCTTCAACGCCACTCTCACCGGATGTGGGCCTTCCGTGGGCGCAAAGATAGTATGAGGCTACAGGAAGAGGACCTGGCTCCTAAGGTGCTGAAGATGGCGCTCTTGACCCTGGCTGGGGACCCCAACCCCAGCAGCGTCCGGCAGGGAGGGGCCTTGCTGTACCTCTGCCAGAGCAGGGTCGACTTCGTGAAGCAGATGCCTGTCTTTGATGAGTGGGGGCTGCGCCCTGCCGGCCTCCAGGGACCTCGTGAGAATCTAGTGGTGGCGACTGCCCTTCCAATCAGCCAAGGCGACTCTTCCTCAAGTGGCGGAGCAGGGAGGCATGAGGCGCTAGAGGCCGAGGGGGCTCCCGGCGTGGTGACAGCACCGGGAGAGGCTCATGAGGAAGCAGTTACCGAGGCCCGTGCCGCTGAGGCTGAGGGTGACAAACAGCTGCCCTCTGCGCCTGCGACTGGGGCCCCTGAGGCTCCAGCTGCTTCTCTTGGGGAGGCGATTGGCGGCGCACATCAGGCAGGCGCCCCTGACGCTGATCGTCTTGACGCTCCATCTTCGTCGCAGGTCGATCCCTGCGCCTGACTCTTAGGCCGCTTCCGCGTGGACTTTGGGGCCCTCCGGAAGAGAAGGGAGGCCCTGGGCGACGGTTACCCTTGTCGCCTGCTGAAGTGTAGAAAGTACTTCGCCACTGATGAGTAAGCCTTCTCCTTTCCCTGCTCCTGATCCTTCTGTTGCTCTTACTGACCCTTGCTCCGCAGGCCCCTTCCAGCCGAGCTTGCTGAGACGGCTAAGGAGCCGTCCCCTTTGGCTTCGCCCCCTCCACCATCCTCGAGCGCTCCGAGCAGCGGAGCCCTTGTGGTGAGGGCGATCGAAGAGGTGAACCATCCCGAGGCGTATCGTGGCCCCGCGCACCTCTCGATCCTCCTTCGCGAGCCTTCTCGTGGCATAGCCAACCTGCCATGGGCTTCTCGCCTGGTCATGGACTGCGATTGGCTGAGGCGCTTCCCGCGCTCTTCTCCTGAGGTCGGGCTGGCCCCAGGCCGGGCTTCTGACACGGCGTGCCCCGCCGTCGCGAGGGTGCCAGCCCCCAGCCCCCAGCCCGGAGGGGGAGTGCTGACTTGCAGCCCCCGGCGCTTGCTTGGGGCAGATGATGGTGTGGAAGACGTGCTTGAGCGCGCTCGGGAGCATCACGCTCTCCGCCAAGGATTCCTTCGAAGGGCGACTGACGCAGTGAGCCTGCTTGGTGAGGAGCTTGCTGATGAAGACGCGCGCCTTGAGGCCGAGGGCCTGTGCTTGGCTGCAGAGAGGCGCGAGCTGGAGGGCGCCATCGCCCTTGCGCGCCGTCAGCGCGACCTTGATGAAGCAGAGGCCAAGGCATCGTTGGTGGCCTCTCGGGAGGCCCGGTCTCGGGCCGTTGAGGAGGCTCGGAAGCTGACCGGCGGCAAACGGCTGCGGAGGAGTGGGCTCGGGAGCTCCTGGCCTGGTGCCACTCGCTGGAGGAGCAGGTGGAGCTGCGCGAGGTAGCCCTTGCATCGATGAAGGTGACCTCTGGCGACTCGGCAGAGCTCTAGAAGCGTGAAGAGGCGCTGACGCTGGAAGCCACCGAACGTACCCGCGAGTACGAGCGTCTGGAGACGAGGGAGCGCTTGGTGACGCAGGCGAAGGACGATGTTGCTGCGCAGGAAGCCCGTGTCCTGGAGGATGTCGGACATCGAGTGGCGATGGCACATTTGAACCTCGAGCACGAGTTTGAAGAGAAGCTGGGGTTGATCCGGGCCGAAGCTGAAGGCAGGACTGCCGCCTTGAGGGCCAAGCTGGAGGAGGCGACGCGGCGGGCCGATGCTTCCCGGGCCGCCCTTGAGGTGGTGCAAGGTGAGTTAACCACTTCCCAGGCCGAGGTGCTCCTTCTTCGCCAGCGGGTGGAGGAGGCTGAGGCCGTTGCGTGCCAGAATGCGGACGAGATACGTCAGCGGCGGCTCCTGGAGCATGAGCACGACCCTATGCTCTCCATGCTCCGGGAGAGAGCCAACGCGGCCTTGGGCAACATCTGCGAGGAGGCCGTCGGCGAGCCGCACGCAGTCAACTACGCGGGCAATCTTCAGTTCTTCACTGATGTGGTGACGCAGCTGGAGGCGCGGTCGATAGGGCTGACAGGTTGGTGGAGGAGAGGAGCCGCGCCCTGCTCAGGCGCGCCTTTTCTCGCGTCTTCAGCCACCTCCGGAGCACGGATCCCCACTTTGATTTTGATGCCGCCATCACCCCAGTCCCCCAGGCCGTCCGAGGCGAGCTGGCACACTGGGTGGAAGACAATGTGGATGCTCTTATCAGGGCCTTCGCCTCGGACAACGACGACGCGATCGTGGCGGCCGACGAGGGCGGCGTGATGGGCGGCTCTGACGCCGCTGGTGGCAACGCGGACAGCGATGGCGAGTTCAGCGATGCTAGCAACGGCCTCGGTGGTTCTCTTGAGGACGCATTGGGGGATTCATTCGACTGATTGTGCATCGTTCCTGCTTTCTTACCCTGCATGAATAGAACTCAGGTTTTGGCCTGATAGCTGTGAGAGCATTTTGGAGGGGGAGCCCCTCATGTAAAACTTGTGTTTATCATATCTGTAGGAGCTACATTGCCCATGCGCCCGCGCCAAGTGGTTGGCTTAAGCGACGCACTGGTCGGCTAATTTACCTTTGTCCTGTGCTAGCCGTGGGGTAGCCCGCAGGAGGCTGTGGTGCCCTGAGTGTTTCCTGATTGAATCCGTTGGATCACCAGTAAAGCGCCCTCCTGAGAGGACGCGGCGGCGGCAGTCTGGGCTGCGCGCAAGCTAGGCCTGACCCGGCTCGCGAGGGGCTCATGAGGGGAGGCAGCTAAGGCGAAGTGGTAACCGAAACGCGAGAAATTGCTCGAACGAGACTAAGCACCCCTTCCCCGAACAGACGCAAATCTCAAATTCGAATCCAACTTGAATCCAGCGGGGGAAAGCAACAACCAAAGGGAAAAGCAACGAAAGCAAACAAAAGGCCGCGTCCGGCACCTAGTCTAGTCTTGGACGTCTTCTCACCAGCGCGAAGCTAAGTGCTGCCACTGGGCGTGGGAGGGAGCCGTAGGGCCTTAGGCCGGCACCCCTGAGACTTCGGGGCGTGTACATCCCCACTCATTATTACGTGAGAGTGTCACGGGGCGGCGAGCTTCACAGGCACTGGGCCTTCTTCACAGGTACTGGCCTTGCTTCATATCGCCAGATGAGGGCCCCACCTTGCGCCACACTCTAGTGCCATCAGCAACAACCGGAAACCAGGACGCCGCCCGATGGGGTAGAGCGGTCGCCAGCGGTTCCCCCGACGACCACGGGTCCTCCGCCAGGGGCAGGCCCTGAGGCACCTCCCCAGCAGAGGGCCTACCTCCTGAGAACACCTTGCTCCGAACGCCGTGGTGGTGATGTCAGATCTCGGCCCCTCTCCTGCAGCCCCCTGCGCCCTCCTCCCGAGGGGTAGGAGACTGTGGGAGCGGGGCAGCTGCTTGCTGCGGCGACCTGCACCTCCTGCGATCCATGGTTAGTGTATACCTGCTCCTGAAGAATTAGCGATACCCGACAATCGTTTCCTCCAGCATGGCCAGTGGGACCGTCCCGGGGCTCCTGGAAAGGCTCAGCTTCTAGTGCCTCGTCCCCCCAGCTTGGGCTGAGGAGCGAGCCTTGTCCGTTCTCGTGAGGGTGTCCTTGGTCCATCATGAGGGGCACGTATTCCTCCGGCGCCATCATCCCGAATGCCACGCCATAATGCCCCGCATGCCACGCGGTCCTGCCTGACGCGCCCACCGTGGGGTCGCAGCGCGGCCGCCCACTGGGGCCGCGGGTCGCGTTGAGTCCTTCTTCTTCGCGGACCGGGGGCGGGGGCAGCGCCGCCACCGGTCCGGCGCTGACAGCTTCGCTGGCGTCAGAGTAGCCTTGGAGCCCGCGGGCGCGCGCAGAGCCCCCGCACGGGTCGCCCTGGGCTTGAGATGGGAGCTGGGTGGAGAAGGGGTGAGCCCCCGAGGCGGCGAAGCCCAGGAGCTCTGCCTTTCGCTCCAGCAGCACGTCGTGGCCGCCCTCCAGCAGTCTGCACTGCAGCAGCTCTCGGGCCACCGTGAGCGCGACCCTCGAGTTTGCTTGCTCCCGGCGGGTGTACGGTGTCGTGGTCGCGGCGTGGTTGGAGGCCCTTGCTGCCGACCGTGCCTGCCGCGGTGTGAGAGCTGTCGAAGCCTGTCCGCGTCGCCCGCGGTGCCCTGCGGACCGCGAGCTACCTGGGGCACGGGGTTGCCCGAGGCGAGCAGCTCTGCGCGGGCGGGCCACGCCGCCCATGGGTCTGGGTTGCCCTCCTGGTCGCTGGGCATGGTGATGACGACGCGACGGGGCACGGAGCGGTGGAAGACGAATTCCGGCGCACCCCTACCTGGCGCGCCAAATGTTGGATTTTGGGTTCCGGCAGACCCTTGAGGTTCAAACACTGGGGTGCGCACGAAGATTTCGCCTCCTACCTACCTGCACCCCTCCGCCATGCTAGGATCAAAACTATGGGAAGAACAACACAAGAGAGACAGGGTTTATACTGGTTCGGGCCACCGTTGTGCTGTAATACCCTACTCCAGTTTGTGGTGTGTGGATTGCCTCTTGGGCTGATGATGATGAACAATACAAGGAAGAACAGCCTCGCGAGGGTCTGTTCTTGGCAGCGGCGATGAACTGCTGGGAGGAGTTCAGTCACCTTTCTCTCTCTCTCTTTCTCTCTCTCTCTCTGCTTCCAACCTTTCTAACGAGCCTCTTCCTTCCTACCTCCCAACCCCCTTGCTCTGTGGGTGGCTGGTCCTATTCATAGAGGCCCTGGTCCTCTTCCCAAATATCGAGCGGGAAGGGAGCCAACAATGGCGGGCTAATTTGAAGGGGGACAACAAGTATCAGCTATCCTGACAAAAGTAGTCTTCGCCTGCGCAAAGCTCTGGTGATGATGCCATCTTGGGCTCCATGGTGACCTCCGTCTCATAGTCCTCCTGGTCTTGGTCTTGTTGCACGGAAATGGAAACCTTTGCCTGATGCCTCGGTACTCCGTGGCTGCGCTTGCCCCCTTTGCACCAAAGAGGAAAGGAGGACGCTGCGCGGGTTGGCGCCCTGAGTCGTCATGGCTTGCGTCACGGGCACCTCGTGAGGTACCCTGCCTTGATCTCTCCGCCTCCCCGCGAGCCAGCCTAATGAGTCCGTGCCTGAGGAAGCTCCGCGTCGTCCGCCCCGCAAGGCTTGGCCCCTCGCGAGGGTCTTGAGTTTGTGTTGATGAAGATGGGCCGTGCTGGGCCCCCCTTTGAGCCACGCCGCAGGCCGCAGGCAGGCAAGTCTGGGGACCCCCGTTCCCAGAACACCGACAACTGAAGCATAGAGAACATCTTTCATTTTCTCTCTATCTTCTGTATTGGTCGGGCATTGAGTCTTACTCAATTTCACACCTTGTAACACAGGCAAGAATCCTTTCTTTGCTGGATCCATTTTGAACTTTTTCAAAACTTTGTCAAAGTATGTGCTTTGTGAAAGTCCAATTAAGCATCTTGATCTGTCTCTATAGATCTTGATGCCCAATATGTAGGCAGCTTCACCGAGGTCTTTCATTGAAAAACTCTGATTCAGGTATCCTTTTATGCTATCCAGAAATTCTATATCATTTCCGATTAGTAATATGTCATCCACATATAATATTAGAAATGCTACAGAGCTCCCACTCACTTTCTTGTAAATACAGGCTTCTCCAAAAGTCTGTACAAAACCAAATGCTTTGATCACACTATCAAAGCATTTATTCCAACTCCGAGAGGCTTGCACCAGTCCATAAATTGATCGCTGGAGCTTGCATACTTTGTTAGCTCCCTTTGCTTCGACAAAACCTTCCGGCTGCATCATATACAACTCTTCTTCCAGAAATCCATTCAGGAATGCAGTTTTGACATCCATCTGCCAAATTTCATAATCATAAAATGCGGCAATTGCTAACATGATTCGGACAGACTTAAGCATCGCTACAGGTGAGAAGGTCTCATCGTAGTCAATCCCTTGAACTTGTCGAAAACCTTTTGCGACAAGTCGAGCTTTGTAGACAGTAACATTACCGTCAGCGTCAGTCTTCTTCTTGAAGATCCATTTATTCTCAATTGCTTGTCGATCATTGGGCAAGTCAACTAAAGTCCATACTTTGTTCTCATACATGGATCCCATCTCAGATTTCATGGCTTCAAGCCATTTTGCGGAATCTGGGCTTACCATCGCTTCTCCATAGTTCGTAGGTTCATCATGATCTAGTAGCATGACTTCCAGAACGGGATTACCGTACCACTCTGGTGCGGATCTTACTCTGGTTGATCTACGAGGTTCAGTAGTATCTTGTTCTAAAGTTTCATGATCATCATCATTAGCTTCCTCACTAATTGGTGTAGGTGTCACAGAAACTGGTTTCTATGATGTACTACTTTCCAATAAAGGAGCAGGTACAGTTACCTCATCAAGTTCTACTTTCCTCCCACTCACTTCTTTCGAGAGAAACTCCTTCTCTAGAAAGTTTCCGAATTTAGCAACAAAAGTCTTGCCTTCGGATCTGTGATATAAGGTGTATCCAATAGTTTCCTTTGGATATCCTATGAAGACACATTTCTCCGATTTGGGTTCGAGCTTATCAGGTTGAAGTTTTTTCACATAAGCATCGCAACCCCAAACTTTTAGAAACGACAACTTTGGTTTCTTGCCAAACCATAGTTCATAAGGCGTCGTCTCAACGGATTTTGATGGTGCCCTATTTAACGTGAATGCGTCCGTCTCTAGAGCTTAACCCCAAAACGATAGCGGTAAATCAGTAAGAGACATCATAGATCGCACCATATCAAGTAAAGTACGATTACGACATTCGGTCACACCATTATGCCGTGGTTTTCCGGGTGGCGTGAGTTGCGAAACTATTCCACATTGTTTCAAATGTACACCAAACTCGTAACTCAAATATTCTCCTCCACGATCAGATCGTAGGAATTTTATTTTCTTGTTACGATGATTTTCAACTTCACTCTGAAATTCTTTGAACTTTTCAAACGTTTCAGACTTATGTTTCATTAAGTAGATATACCCATATCTGCTTAAGTCATCTGTGAATGTGAGAAAATAACAATATCCGCCACGAGCCTCAACATTCATCGGACCACATACATCTGTATGTATGATTTCCAACAAATCTGTTGCTCTCTCCATAGTACCGAAGAATGGTGTTTTTGTCATCTTACCCATAAGGCACGGTTCGCAAGTACCAAGCGATTCATAATCAAGTTGTTCCAAAAGTCCATCAGTATGGAGTTTCTTCATGCGCTTTACACCGATATGAACCAAACGGCAGTGCCACAAATAAGTTGCACTATCATTATCAACTCTGCATCTTTTGGCTTCAACATTATGAATATGTGTGTCACTACTATCGATATTTAACAAGAATAGACCACTCTTTAAGGGTGCATGACCATAAAAGATATTACTCATATAAATAGAACAACCATTATTCTCTGATTTAAATGAATAACCGCCTCGCATCAAACAAGATCCAGATATAATGTTCATGCTCAACGGTGGCACCAAATAACAATTATTTAGGTCTAATACTAATCCCGAAGGTAGATGTAGAGGTAGCGTGCCGACTGCGATCACATCGACTTTGGAACCATTTCCCACGCGCATCGTCACCTCGTCCTTAGCCAATCTTCGCTTAATCCGTAGTCCCTGTTTTGAGTTGCAAATATTAGCAACAGAACCAGTATCAAATACCCAGGTGCTACTGCAAGCATTAGTAAGGTACACATCAATAACATGTATATCACATATACCTTTGTTCACCTTGCCATCCTTCTTATCCGCCAAATACTTGGGGCAGTTCCGCTTCCAGTGACCAGTCTGCTTGCAGTAGAAGCACTCAGTTTCAGGCTTAGGTCCAGGTTTGGGTTTCTTCTCTTGAGTAGCAACTTGCTTGCTGTTCTTTTTGAAGTTCCCCTTCTTCTTCCCTTTGCCATTTTTCTTGAAACTAGTGGTCTTGTTGACCATCAACACTTGATGCTCCTTCTTGATTTCTACCTCTGCAGCTTTCAGCATTGCGAAGAGCTCGGGAATAGTCTTATTCATCCCTTGCATATTATAGTTCATCACAAAGCTCTTGTAGCTAGGTGGCAGTGATTGGAGAATTCTGTCAATGACGCAATCATCTGGAAGATTAACTCCCAATTGAATCAAGTGATTATTATACGCAGACATTTTGAGTATATGCTCACTGACAGAACTGTTCTCCTCCATCTTGCAGCTATAGAACTTATTGGAGACTTCATATCTCTCAATCCGGGCATTTGTTTGAAATATTAACTTCAACTCCTGGAACATCTCATATGCTCCATGATGTTCAAAACATCGTTGAAGTCCCGATTCTAAGCCGTAAAGCATGGCACACTGAACTATCGAGTAGTCATCAGCTTTGCTCTGCCAGATGTTCATAACATCTGGTGTTGCTCCAGCAGCAGGCCTGGCACCCAGCGGTGCTTCCAGGACGTAATTCTTCTATGCAGCAATGAGGATAATCCTCAAGTTACGGACCCAGTCCGTGTAATTCCTACCATCATCTTTCAACTTTGCTTTCTCAAGGAATGCATTAAAATTCAACGGAACAACAGCACGGGCCATCTATCTCAATCAAACATAAACAAGCAAGATACTATCAGGTACTAAGTTCATGATAAATTTAGGTTCAATTAATCATATTACTAAAGAACTCCCACTTAGATAGACATCCCTCTAATCCTCTAAGTGATTACGTGATCCAAATCAACTAAACCATGTCCGATCATCACGTGAGATGGAGTAGTTTCATTAGTGAACATCACTATGTTGATCATATCTACTATATGATTCATGCTCGACCTTTCGGTCTCCGTGTTCCGAGGCCATATCTGTATATGTTTGGCTCGTCAAGTATAACCTGAGTATTCCGCATGTGCAACTGTTTTGCACCCGTTGTATTTGAACGTAGAGCCTATCACACCCGATCATCACGTGGTGTCTTAGCACGAAGAACTTTCGCAACGGTGCATACTCAGGGAGAACACTTCTTGATAATTAGTGAGAGATCATCTTAAAATGCTACCGTCAAACAAAGCAAGATAAGATGCATAAAAGATAAACATCACATGCAATCAATATAAGTGATATGATATGGCCATCATCATCTTGTGCTTGTGATCTCCATCTTCGAAGCACCGTCATGATCACCATCGTCACCGGCGCGACACCTTGATCACCATCATAGCATCGTTGTCGTCTCGCCAAACTTATGCTTCCACAACTATCGCCACCGCTTAGTGATAAAGTAAAGCATTACAGCGCAATTGCATTGCATACAATAAAGCGACAACCATATGGCTCCTGCCAGTTGTCGATAACTCATTTACAAAACATGATCATCTCATACAATAAAATTTAGCATCATGTCTTGACCATATCACATCACAACATGCCCTGCAAAAACAAGTTAGATGTCCTCTACTTTGTTGTTCCAAGTTTTATGTGGCTGCTACGGGCTTAAGCAAGAACCAATCTTACCTACGCATCAAAACCACAATGATAGTTTGTCAAGGTGGTGCTGTTTTAACCTTCGCAAGGACCGGGCGTAGCCACACTTGGTTCAACTAAAGTTGGAGAAACTGACACCCGCTAGCCACCTTTGTGCAAAGCACGTCGGGGGAACCGGTCTCGCGTAAGCGTACGCGTAATGTTGGTCCAGGCCGCTTCGTCCAACAATACCGCCGAACTAAAGTATGACATGCTGGTAAGCAGTATGACTTATATCGCCCACAACTCACTTGTGTTCTACTCGTGCATATAACATCAACACATAAAACCTAGGCTCTGATACCACTGTTGGGGAACATAGTAATTTCAAAAAATTTCCTACGCACACACAAGATCATGGTGATGCATAGCAACGAGAGGGGAGAGTGTTGTCTACGTACCCTCGTAGACCGGCAACGGAAGTGATGACACAACATAGAGGAATTAGTTGTACGTCTTCCCGATCCGACCGATCCAAGCACCGAATGCACGACACCTCCGAGTTCTAGCACACGTTCAGCTCGATGACGATCCCTCGACTCCAATCCAGCAAAGTGTCGGGGAAGAGTTCCGTCAGCACGACGGCGTGGTGACGATCTTGATGTTCAACTGTCGCAGGGCTTCGCCTAAGCACCACTACAATATTATCGAGGATTATGGTGGAAGGGGCACCGCACACGGCTAAGAAAACGATCACGTGGATCAACTTGTGTGTCTAGGGGTGCCCCTGTCCCCGTATATAAAGGAGCAAGGGGAGGAGGCCGGCCGGCCCTATTGGCGCGCCAAGGAGGAGTCCTCCTCCTAGTAGGAGTAGGACTACTACTAGGAGGGGGAAGGAAGTGGGGAGGGAGAAGGAAAGGGGGGCGCCGCCCCCTCTCCTAGTCCAATTCGGACCGGGGGGAGGAGGTGCGCGACCCACCCTGGCAGCCCCTCTCTCTCTCTCCACAAAGGCCCATATGGCCCATTACTTCTCCCGGGGGGGTTCCGGTAACCCTCCGGCTCTCCGATTTTCTCTGAAATCACCCGGAACACTTCCGGTGTCCGAATATAGCCGTCCAATATATTAATCTTTATGTCTCGACCATTTCGAGACTCCTCGTCATGTCCATGATCATATCCGGGACTACTACTAGGAGGGGGAAGGAAGTGGGGAGGGAGAAGGAAAGGGGGGCGCCGCCCCCTCTCCTAGTCCAATTCGGACCGGGGGGAGGAGGTGCGCGACCCACCCTGGCAGCCCCTCTCTCTCTCTCCACAAAGGCCCATATGGCCCATTACTTCTCCCGGGGGGGTTCCGGTAACCCTCCGGCTCTCCGATTTTCTCTGAAATCACCCGGAACACTTCCGGTGTCCGAATATAGCCGTCCAATATATTAATCTTTATGTCTCGACCATTTCGAGACTCCTCGTCATGTCCATGATCATATCCGGGACTCCGAACTAACTTCGGCACATCAAAACTCATAAACTCATAATATAACTGTCATCGAAACCTTAAGCGTGCTGTAACGCCCCGAACACACCCGCCAGTGGTCGTTACTCCTGGCGGGATCTAGACTGGCCCCATAGATCAATACTAGTCTTTTCTGCGCACTTTGTCCTCACTCGTGCGCACCCGGGAGCATCTTCCCGGTCGGTCACCCATCCTGACACTACTCCAAGCTGAGCACGCTTAACTTTGGAGTTCTGTCTGAATGGGCTCCTGGAAAAGAAGGAATTCCTTATTGATATGAGTAGTCTATCAACCCTAATAAGCCAGGCTATCACATACACCCCCACTCAGAGGAACCGACGTCCTCGTCGGGCCACAGGAACGTTCCCTCTTGGCACATACGTCTGTGCATCCAGTCCGGTACATGTGCCATGCCGGGTGCCACGACGGGTCACAAACGTCATGAACAACATGACCGCGCACCTATCCGCAACCATCCATGTAACCGCGAGGGTCGGCTCTGATACCAACTTGTAACACCCCGGACACACCCACCGGTGGTCGTTACTCCTGGCGGGATCTAGACTGGCCCCATAGATCAATACTAGTCTTTTCTGCACACTTTGTCCTCACTCGTGCGCACCCGGGAGCAACTTCCCAGTCGGTCACCCATCCTGACACTACTCCAAGCTGAGCACGCTTAACTTTGGAGTTCTGTCTGAATGGGCTCCCGGAAAAGAAGGAATTCCTTATTGATATGAGTAGTGTATCATCCCTAATAAGCCAGGCTATCACACGTGAGGACCCTACGGGTTCGAGAACAATGTAGACATGACTGAGACATGTCTTCGGTCAATAACCAATAGCGGAACCCGGATGCTCATATTGGCTCCCACATATTTTACGAAGATCTTTATTGGTTAGACCGCATAACAACATACATTGTCCCCTTTGTCATCGGTATGTTACTTGCCCGAGATTCGATCGTCGGTATCTCAATACCTAGTTCAATCTTGTTACCGGCAAGTCTCTTTACTCGTTTCGTAATACATCATCTCGCAACTAACTTATTAGTTGCAATGCTTGCAAGGCTTATGTGATGTGCATTACCGAGAGGGCCCAGAGATACCTCTCCGACAATCGGAGTGACAAATCCTAATCTCGAAATACGCCAACCCAACATTTATCTTTGGCGACACCTGTAGAGCTCCTTTATAATCACCCAGTTACGTTGTGAGGTTTGGTAGCACACAAAGTGTTCCTCCGGCAAACGGGAGTTGCATAATCTCATAGTCACAGGAACATGTATAAGTCATGAAGAAAGCAATAGCAACATACTAAATGATCGGGTGCTAAGCTAATGGAATGGGTCATGTCAATCACATCATTCTTCTAATAATGTGATCCCGTTAATCAAATGACAACACATGTCTATGGTTAGGAAACATAACCATCTTTGATTAACGAGATAGTCAAGTAGAGGCATACTAGTGACGTTTAGTTTGTCTATGTATTCACACAAGTATTATGTTTCCAGATAATACAATTCTACCATGAATAATAAACATTTATCATGATATAAGGAAATAAAATAATAACATTATTATTGCCTCTAGGGCATATTTCCTTCAGATAACACTCAATTCTTCCATATGATTGCGAATGGCAAGCGTCGAAAGAAGAGGATCTTTCAGCTCGAGCAAGATGAGGGGACAATTTTAGGACAGGAGAACCTAATTATATATTACCAATTACTACAAGCAGCTGTTTGGGCCTCCTGAGGATAATTTGGTATCCTTGGATGAGTTGAGGGTTGAGGATATCCCTCAGCTAGCTACGGATGAGAATGATATTCTGACCTTCCCATTTTCAGAGAAAGAGGTGTTTGAGGCAATTTCACAAATGAAGAATAATAAAGCTCCAGGACCGGATGGTTTTCCGGCGGAGTTTTATAAAAAGTGCTGGCACATTATTAAGGGTGACTTTCTCCCGATGTTCCATGATTTATTCTCTAGACAATTGCAGCTGTTTCACTTGAATTATGGAACGATCACTTTGCTTCCTAAGAAAACAGAGGCCGTGTGGATTAAACAGTTCAGGCCGATCTGTCTTCTTAATGTCAGCTTTAAAATTTTCACCAAGGTTGGGACTAATAGGCTTACGCAGGTTGCGCATTCTATGGTGCAGCCGTCTCAAACTGCTTTCATGCCGGACAGAAACATCCTAGATGGGGTTGTAGTCCTACATGAAACGCTCCATGAAATCCACAAGAAAAACTAGATGGGGTGGTTTTCAAAGTGGATTTTGAGAAAGCATACGATAAGGTAAAATGGCCATTTCTTCAGCAGGCCTTGCGTATGAAAGGATTCGATCAGTCCTGGAGAAACCATGTAGATTCTTTCACACAAAAAGGGAGTGTTGGAATCAAAGTGAATGATGAGATAGGTCATTACTTCCAGACGCACAAGGGTCTAAGGCAAGGAGACCTGATATCACCGATTCTGTTCAACATAGTGGTCGACATGTTGACAATCCTAATAGGAAGGGCTAAGCATGATGGCCAGGTAGGTGGCCTCGTTCCGCATTTAGTTGACGGAGGAGTGTCTATCCTATAGTACGCTGATGATACTATCATCTTCATGGAGCATGATTTGGCAAAAGCAAGGAACATGAAGCTTGTGTTATGCCTGTTCGAACAACTATCGGGGTTAAAGATTAACTTCCATAAAAGTGAATTGTTCTACTTTGGAAGAGCTAAAGACGAACAAGAAGCTTACAAACAATTGTTCGGGTGCGAATTGGGCTCTTTGCCCTTCACATATTGGGTATACCAATCCACCATCGCAAGCTTTCCAACAAAGAATGGAAGTGCATTGATGATCGATTTGAAAAAAAAACTAAGCTGCTGTAAGGGCAAGCTTATGTCATACGAAGGCCGGCTAATTCTCGTTAATTTGGTACTCATGAGTATGCCTATGTTTCTTTTGTCCTTTTTCGAGGTACCAGTTGGAGTCCGGAAAAGGCTAGACTTCCATCGATCGTGCTTCTTTTGGCAGAGTGACGAATTAAAAGGAAAATAAAGACTCGCTAAATGGGATATCATATGTAGGACGAAAGACCAAGGGGGTCTTAGCATTGAAAATTTAGAGGTGAAGAACATATGTCTTCTCAGCAAGCGGCTACATAAGCTATCTGTAGAGACGGATGCCACATGGGCCCAGATTCTGCGTAATAAGTACCTTTTTTTGACTATGTACTACAAGGCAACAGCCTCACAGTGTTTTATTAGTTAGGAGAATAAAAGTTTACATAATTACAGAGAAGCTAGGAGCTAGGAAAGAAACTACTTACAATGGGCCTACGATAGAGAGGCTATCCAGGAAGTTAGACTATCCCTATATTTACATTTGATTCTATGAGCCAGTAAGGAAATATCATGGATGAAGTTCCTCCTCCAAGAAATGAAGGTGGGTCTCTCATTTCTAAAGATCTTTCCATTCCGTTGAATCCAGAACCTTATCGCAGGTGACAGTAAGGTCGACTGATTCACCCTTTTGGAAAGGGCTGATGAGAGTGAAATCAGTATTTTTCAACATGACAAAATTTGTAGTTGGAAAAGGTACTACCACGAGATTCTGGGAGGATACATGGCTAGGGGAGACGCCCCTTGCACTCCAATATCCCTCTCTCTATAATATTGTTCAGCGAAGAGATGCTTACGTTGCAACAGTATTATAGTCCAATCCTCTTAATATTCAATTCAGGAGGACGTTAGCGGGAAACCGTTGGGAAGTTTGGCTCCATCTTGTGAGAAGACTGATGGATGTTCAACTATCTCAACTGCCCGATTAGTTGCACGGGAAACTAACAAAGAATTGAGAGTTTTCGGTTAAATCCATGTATTTGGATGTTATCAACTCTAGCTCTATTCCTCGTTCGAAATATGTTGGGAAAGTCAAAGTGCCTTTAAAAATTAAAGTGGTTATGTGGTTTGTTCATAAACAAGTCACTCTAACTAAGGACAATTTGGCAAAACGCAACTGGACAGGATCTACAAGATGTAGTTTCTGTGATAGTGATGAATCCATCAAACACCTCTTTCTTGATTGCCCATTGGCAAAAAATTGTGGCGGTCGGTCCACATAGCTTTTAATATTACTCCTCCGAATACTGTCAACACGTTAGACGTGGCTAGATGGGATAGACTCAGAAACAGCGAGACATATCCGTGTAGGAGTATGTGCTTTATTGTGGGCGGTTTGGAACTCCAGAAATGATTTGGTATTTAACAGAACACCAAATATTCATTTCTTGTAGGTTATCTTCCGGGCTACTACACTGATCTGTATGTGGTCGCTACTCACTCCGACGGAGGCCAGGGAGCGTTTGGTTACTGGATCTATCCGATGGGAGACGATAGCACGGGTAATCTTCAACCGGTTTGGATGGCGGTAATGTAATAAGATAGGTGTTTAGTTTCCTATCTTATTGTTTTAACTGCCGGTTGTGGCTGTCCTTTTTCTTTGCTTGTGCTCTTTGTGGGCCTTTTCCATTTTGAGACCTGAAGACTTTTTGTTGAACTCTTTGCTTATCAATAATATGGCCGTATGCATCGTTCTGATGCAGAGGCCGGGGGATAACCACCTTTTTGAAAAAAAATCTCAGGCCTTTCGTCTAGCACCCATATCCAGTTTAGTCATGGTAAGGGCCTATTCGGAATAGAGTTTTTCAAAACATAGGGTAGAAAAATGTGAAGGAATAGGAAAGGCATCTGTGCAACCCGGAGGAACGGAAACAAAGTAAATCTATTAAGATATAATGCGTTCGGCAATGCATTGAGGCCAGGGGGATTTCTAGTGAAAATGGAGTAGTTTTTTTTACGGGAAACTTAGCTTTCTAAATATTATCTCTGTCTAGATTTGCTTAGATGGCACAAGATCCGTAGTGACAAAGGACTTCCTCCATTCCTAAATATAAGCCCTTTTAAGAGATTCCAATATAAACTATATACGGAAATATGTCTATATACATTTGTATGTAGTCCATATTGATATCTCTAATGGCATCTTCAATGCCGACCCTCAAATCGATGACATCTGTTTGGAGCATGCCGTCCGGATCGCAGAAGCCATCCAACGCGGGCCTATATCGGTCCGCAGAGCGATCCGGGCACGTTTTCTCCTGCAAATTGGTGACAAAGTGGGGGAGCTTTCGGTAGTCCCGACAGCAGGCACGTAGGACTCTGACACCCGGGCCCACCCAATCCCTCATCCCGGTCCCATTCCACTCTGCCCCTTCTTCCCCTTGCTTTGCATCTGCATTATCCACCTCCAGTGCCGTTGATGTACGTCTTCGGCCGCCACAAAGCCATTGTTGGACGTCCGCAACCAGGACCGGCACACCCGCTCGCCTCTATGACGGTGTTGTCCACCCTGGAGCCGTTTGTACTCAGGTACACTCCGCCCCCTGTCGATGACCTCCATGGCGGACACACGCTCAACAGGTGTTCGATCAATTGTTATTGAGCTTATTTTAGAACACTATGTTGTTCTTTAGAGTATAAAGAATAGTGAGCTACTCGACCATGGAGGATGAGTTGTTGTGTGATGCGTGGTTGACCGTATTCGTAGATTTCTTAGGCGGGAGTAGAGGGAAGGCCTTCAGGCAGCAAGTGCAATCGTTTCATGCATGAAAGCACATTACGCCCTACGACATGTACATAATTCAACAATGCAATGTGTCTTTTGATGGGGAACATTGTTGTATGAAAATAAAAAAAATCATATGAAACACTGATACGTCTCCAACGTATCTATAATTTATGAAGTATTCATGCCATGTTTGCAACAATCTTATATGGGTTTCGTAAGATTTGATTAGAACTAACCCGGACTGACGTTGTTTTCAGCAGAACTACCGTGGTGTTGTTTTTTTGTGCATAAATAAAAATTCTCGGAATGGCCTGAAAATTTACGGTGATTTCTGATGGACCAAAAGGGACCCCCGAAGCACAAGAGTTGGGCCAGGAAGTGGACGAGGAGGCCACAAGCCCTCTAGGCGTGCCCTACCCCCAGGGAGCGTCCTCCGGGCTTGTGGCCCTCTCGGGCACCCCCTTGACATGAAACCGACACCAAAAGTTCCTATAAATGCCCAAACCCCCAGAAAGAAACCTACATCAGAAGTTTCACCGCAGCAAGACTCTGTACCCATGAAAAACCAATCGGGAGCTCGTTCTGGCACCCTGCCGGAGGGGGAAATCATCACCAGAGGCCATCTTCATCATCCTGGCGGTCTCCATGACGGGGAGGGAGTAGTTCACCCTCGGGGCTGAGGGTATGTACCAGTAGCTATGTGTTTGATCTCTCTCTCTCTCTCTTTCTCTCTCTCTAGTGTTCTTGATTTGGCACGATCTTGATGTACCGCAAGCGTAGTTACTTTGGTTGGCTCATATGGTGTTTCTCCCTCTCTATCTTGTCGTGATGAATTGAGTTTTACCTTTGAGGCTTCACTATTATCGGACTGAATACTTTTATGGATTTGAGAACACTTGATGTATGTCTTGCGTGGGATACCCGTGGTGACAGTGGGGTGTTCTATTGTTTCACTTTATGTATGTTTTGGCACTCAACTCGCGGATTCCCGAGGTGACATTGGGGTAATCTATGCATAGGGGTTGAAGCACGTTTTCATCCTTATTTCTCCGGTAGAAATCTTGGGGCACTCTTTGAGGTTCTTTGTGTTGGATTGAATATTATGAATCTGAAATTGTTTGATGCATATCGTATAATTGACCCACTGATACTTGTGGTGACATTGGAGTATCTAGGTGACATTAGGGTTGATGGATGTGTATCATATGCTATTATTTTAGTATGAACTCTAGGGTTGTTTGTGACACTTATAGGAATAGCTCAAAAGGTTGATCAGAAAGAATAAGTTTGAGGTGGTTTTGTGCCCTACAAGCAATTTCATCTTATGTTCTCCGCAATAGGAACTTTGGAGTGACTCTTTTATGTTCTGTGTGATAAAATAGCATACTAATGCATATAAAACATCCAAAATAGATAATATAATAGCATGGAACAATCAAAAATTATAGATACGTTAGAGACGTATCAAGCATCCCCAAAACTTAATTCCTACTCGTCCTCGAGTAGGTAAATGATAAAAACAGAATTTTTGATGTGGAATGCTACCTAAAATATTTATCCATGTAATTTTGTTTATTGTAGCATGAATATTCAGATCCATAAGATTCAAAACAAAAGTTTAATATTGACATAAAAACAATAATACTTCAAGCATACTAATAAAGCAATTATGTCTTCTCAAAATAACATGGCAAAAGAAAGTTATCCCTACAAAATCATATAGTCTCGCTATGCTCTATCTTCATCACACAAAGTATTAAATCATGCACAACCCCGATGACAAGCCAAGAAAATGTTTCATACTTTTAATGTTCTCAAACTTTTTCAACTTTCACGCAATACATGAGTGTGAGCCATGGATATAGCACTATAGGTGGAATAGAATATTGTGGTTGTGGAGAAGACAAAAAGAAGGAGATAGTCTTACATCAACTAGGCGTATTAACGGGCTATGGAGATGCCCAGAAATAGATATCAATGCGAGTGAGTAGGGATTGCCATGCAACGGATGCACTAGAGCTATAAGTTTATGAAAGCTCAAAAGGAAACTAAGTGGGTGTGCATCCAACTCGCTTTCTCATGAATACCTAGGGCAATTTGAAGAAGCCCATCATTGGAATATACAAGCCAAGTTCTATAATGAAAAATTCCCACTAGTACATGAAAGTGATAACATAGGAGACTCTCTATCATGAAGATCATGGTGCTACTGTGAAGCACAAGTGTGGAAAAAGGATAGTAGCATTTCCCCTTCTCTTTTTTCTCTTAGTTTTTTGGTGGGCTTCTTTGGCCTATTTTATTTTTGTAAAGTCCGGTGACTGTGAGGGAATCAGAGCTTCCATCATCCTTTCCTCACATGGGGCAATGATCTAATAATGATGATCATCACGCTTTTATATACCTACAACTCAAGAATTACAACTCGATACTAGAACAAGATATGACTATATGAATGCCTCTGGCGGTGTACTAGGATGTGCAATTATCAAGAGTGACATGTATAAAAAATATGAAAGGTGGCTTTGCCACAAATACTATGCCAACTACATGCACTAGTGCACGTCGGTCCTAAACAAACAATTTTTACCCCTTTCCGCGACGGCATTTGGAACCGTCGCCAAGTGAGTGGGCGATAGGGGGGTCCTTCCCACACGACCCAGAAACCGTCGGGGATAGGGAGCCTTGATGCATACAGTTGTCCCTATATAACCATTTCCGATATCTCGAATATCCCAAACGCTTTATCCTTGCTACTCGGTTGTGCTCGCATTGCTATCGTAGTAGGAGTTTTGTGGTTCTGCCTAAAACCAGGCAGATTCTAGGCATGGGAGCTTTCCACGCAGATTCTAGGCAGATTCCAGGCACGGGAGATTTACGATGCCTGGCACATCACAAACAGTTCATGATTATAAACCATGTACGATAGTTAGACAATCACACACATTTAGTTTTTCCGCACCATATGTGATGGTGTCTGACATCACACATGCTTTGCGAACGACAACTGTGTGCATGCTTGCACACGTTTCCTCTCTGTGAACCATCTCGGATTACGGTGTATATCACAATCGTTTGTGTTTTACCAACCGTGTGTGCCGTAATGACCTACACAATGTAATTTTGCCCTAATTTTATTGCTGCTATTTAAAATTGTACCTAATTTAAACTTGAAAGTAGGCTATAGCTTTATTCATATCCATCAGGTTCAAACAACCAATGCATTATTCGATTCACAGATACATATGTTTAAGTATTATAGGAGCACCAAATAAACAATGATGTACCATGGTTCTATACTTGTACTATTACCGATGGTAAAGAAAGAGGCGACAGACATTCTAGTTGCTGAACAAGGTGAAGTGGAATGGCCCTATTGTGCTCTCCAAGATGCAGAAGGCATGCATGACTCTAGTCCAACCCTTGTGATGGCTGGCCGCCAATCATGTAGTTTCAGAGGTAATCTTGAGTAAACTGCTTCAGGATCCATTGCAAAAGAAAAAAGATTCAGATATTGTCATCTAACACAACTCATTACAGGCAGTAAAAAGAAGGCTACAGGGTTCTTACTTACCATCCTGCAGTTCACTGTTGTCTTTCATAAAGTGCAAACAAATAGTTCGATTGACATCTTTTGGCCCATTTTAGTAACAATCTTCATCAGTTTTCTCACTTGATGCTGGTTCATGAATATCTCATTGCCCCATGCACAGAAAGGGTCGAAGTGTGGATATTTGGCAATGATATATGTACCTAAAAGCACCAAGTTAATATTAGAAGCTAAACAACAATTGAAAAATGATGTAGTACAATATTCCATCCATCCCATTATATAAGATTTTATTACATGTATATCTAGACATCATCAGAACGTTAAGGTATCACTCTTCCTTATTGCTATGTAGCCTGGGATTGCATATTTAGTCATTCAGTACAATGCATGTTGCTAAACAACAATTGGAAAATGAAAAGGCATGTTAACTGCAATATCCTTAACAGCAACCAAATATCGTAATTCATAGTGGTATTGTTGAAACTGCTATTGATGAAATATAACAGCACAGCAAATAGTTGCACATATAGAGCATCACATTGTGAAGAACTAAAATAAACAAGTCAGAAGGACATCTCTAGGCGATCCTTAAAAAGTTAAAGGACTAAAACCCTTAGTGGATATATATATACACAATTTTTGGCCTTTTCTAGTCGATCCCCTAAACTTAAGGTTGTAAATGTCAATTTGATGAATTTCAAAGCAGGTTCAACCGAAAGTAGCATGCATTCAAACATAAATATAGATAGTTTTGCATAACCGAACATAAAATGTAAAATTAAACTAAGCTAAACTACTTTCGGTCGAAGTAGAGGTCGAGCCAATCCTTCCTCGTCATGTACGATGTGCCGCGAGCCGGGTCCGGGCCAGTACCGTCGTCGAGGTCGTTGGGAAGGCACTCCTCCACTCGTCGACATCGATCTCCTCATCCTAGGGGCCCACCTCGACGCCTTCCGCGCCGCCGTCGCCGCCGCCTTCGACCTCGTCATCAAAGGAGAGCGCGATAACCTCGCCACCCTCCGCGCCGCCATCCTCGCCGCCTTCGACCTCGTCATCGGAGGAAAGCGCGATAACCTCACCACCCTCTGCGCTGGCAAAGATCGCTCGCTCCACCTCCACGAGCTCCGAGTGCTGCCGGCGTGCATGTAGGCCTCGTCGGCAGCCTCGGCCTCGAGACGCTCCCATGCCTCGCGGTCCTCCCGTGCCATAGCCGAGCTCACCACCCTAGCTCCGATGAAACGAGGTGGACTTGACATGTGCCGAAGGGGAAATTGAGCCTAGCCGCCACGCCGTGGTAGAGGACCTGCCAGCGTTCGTACCCCATGGCCGTGAGCTCAGCCATGTGGAAGCTACCGAGCCACCGGCGGGTGTGGGTCTCTCGATCTGTAATCTTGGCGACACATGTCCCCCACCGCCGCTGCCGGACCCCAAGGTAGGACTTCATCGGTTGTTGGGTCCGGAGGAGGACGGGGAAGTCCTTGAACCGGCATAGGGGCGCGGCAGCGGGCAGATCGGGGGACCGACGACGGTGGATCGGGCCCGCGGAGGACGACGGGGACACCTCGGCGGCCACCTCGCTGGCGTCGGGTGAAAAGGCCGCGATAAACCTCCTTTTGGCCATTGGCTACTCGAGCTCCTCGGCACACAGGCAAAGGTTGAGGATGGAGGCGCCGGCAATGGCGGCGACCTACCAATGGTTTCGAGGGTTGTGTGTGTTTGTGTGAGCGGAGGTTGTGTTTGAGGAAATACTGCGACAACTGAAAATTTTACTAGGCAGGAGTAACAAGGCGGGGCTACTGAAAATTTGGATCAAGGGCGAGCAAATATTTTTGAGATTGCGAGGGATGCAGAGGTGGGAGTAAAATGCCGGGGCTACTGAAAATTTGAATCAAGGGACTGAAGCAGAGAGGGATGCAGAGGCGGGAGTTTTGGGGGAGCGAGCTAGTGTGCTTGACACGCCGGCTGTGGACTGTAGCCGACTCACCTTCTCGAGTAAGCCATAGGCGTACTATACACCAACGGTGCTCCAAGATATTTTGTACTACATCTCACATGGTTGGTGAGAATAAACTATGTGGGATCTACTTGATTTGAATTACAAAATGGGATCACAGCGGCAATGGATGGTGTTTGAATTGCTAGACCTTTTATCTGCAGTGAACATGCAGCTGTATGTGTGTCGTAAAAGAATTGGAATTATTCAGGGTTCGTTTGGACATTTCATACATTAACTGGTTTTCTAGCCATTTCAGCTGCACAATTCAAAATTAAACTACATGCACATGCTCCGGTGCATACAAATTGGTTGAAAAATTAAATTTGTGTCCTTCAGTGCATGTGTCGGTGTCAAAACCGGCGGATCTCGGGTAGGGGGTCCCGAACTATGCGTCTAAGGCGGATGGTAATAGGAGGCAAGGGACACGATGTTTACCCAGGTTCGGGCCCTCTTGATGGAGGTAATACCCTACGTCCTGCTTGATTGATCTTGATGATATGAGTATTACAAGAGTTGATCTACCACAAGATCATAGAGGCTAAACCCTAGAAGCTAGCCTATGGTATTATTGTATGTTGTCCTATGGACTAAACCCTCCGGTTTATATAGACACCGGAGGGGGATAGGGTTACACAAAGTCGGTTACAAGGAAGGAGATCTACACATCCGTATCGCCAAGCTTGCCTTCCATGCCAAGGAGAGTCCCATCCGGACACGGGACGTAGTCTTCAATATTGTATCTTCATAGTCCAACAGTCCGGCCAAAGGATATAGTCCAGCTGTCCGGAGACCCCCGAATCCAAGACTCCCTCAGTAGCCCCTGAACCAGACTTCAATGACGATGTGTCCGGCGCGCAGATTTGTCTTCGGCATTGCAAGGCGGGTTCTTCCTCTGAATACTCCATGGAATATTTTGGACACAAGGATAGTGTCCGGCTCTGCAAAACAAGTTCCGCATACCACCGTAGAGAGAATAATATTTCCAAAAATCTAATCTGCTGACACATTTTAGCAACATGACATTATGCCATGGCCCGGTCTTTATTCGAACCGTTTTTCTGAACCAGCATTGCACATATCGCGAAGCGGTTTTCTTGACACGTCTTGTAAAAGCAGAGATCGACGAGATTCTCATTAATACAAATGTGGGTAACCCAATCGTGCCTGTTGGTATGACTCCTCGATTTTAGGCAAGTCCCAAACGGCCACGAGGAGGACGCTTGATATTCACCCTCTTTATCAAGAGGCCAAGGCTTGCCCTTTTCCCTCTCATGCTCAATCGAATCCTTCCCCTGCCTCGAGTTCCAACACCCAAGGCTCAGGTTAGGCGCTTCGGACCTGCAACCATGTCCGGATCCAACCTCCAAGGTCGGTGGATGCCTTCCTCTGTCACAGAGGAAGACATCAAGAAGCTAAGAGAGGCCAGGTATTTGACCCTCAAAATCTCGCACAGGCTGCCTGCTTGAGGGTAGGTCATTCCCACTCCTGAACCCGGCGAGAGCGTTGTATTTATCTCTCACTTCCTCTGAGGGCTAGGCCTTGCTATGGATCCCTTTGTTAGGGGCCTCATGTTCTATTATGGGCTGGATTTCTATGACCTAGCCCCGGATTCCCTCCTTCACATCACGTCGTTCATCGTTGTGTGTGAGGCCTTCCTCCGCATTACCCCGCACTTTGGCCTGTGGCTCAAGACTTCCAATGTGAAGCCGAAGATGATTGAGGGGCGACACGCAGAGTGCAGAGGTGCCCTGATAAGCAAAAGTGCTGATGTTCCGTGGCTAGAGGGTTCCTTCCCAGAGGTGTCTGGTTTATGGCAACGGGAGTGGTTTTACATCACAGCTCCCCGAAGTGCCAAGTGGGTAGCCGCCCTGCCTTTCGCTCGGGCCCCCACCACAACTGACGTCATGGATCAACAAGGGGCTGAACTGGGGGGCAGTAAATGATGTGCCGATATTGCAGAGTCGCATCCGAGATCTCCTCGAGAGAGAAGTCAGCCTGGTCATGGTAATGCAAGTCATGCTAGTTCGTTGAGTCCCGCCTTGCAAACGCCGACCCCTCCGTATGTGGGAATTCAACCTGGAAGGACCGTGAACTATCCAGCACTTCCTTGGCATGACGCTCGAAGAGATGTACAAATTGTTCTTCGGACCACAAATAAAGTGTCCGGACACCACCGAGGATGCAGGTCTGAGCTGTAATCACCTAGATACTCAAGTAAGTAATCCCGTGGCCGAACACGCTGTCTTTTTATTTATCATAACATTATTCTGAAAAGTCGCTCCTTGACTAGGATTGGATAACAAAGGCGAAGATGATCAGGTGTTCGGCTCCCCTTCCCGAAGGCTCAGCAAATCCAGTACTAGCCGGAATGCTCGAGCCGACGCCTTATCAGGTGCCCTCAGGGGAAGATGAAGGGGGGAGTAAAGAGGCTGAGAGCCGGCCTCACTCATTATTCATCCAGACCGGGGGAATTAGCACCTCCGCAAAGGAGGATAACCATGGAGAAGAATCTAAAATTCTCTCTCCCCAAGGAAGGAAGATGACCACCTCTGAAGACCCGGAAACAAAGGTTTCCAAACGGGGGAAGAAATCTTCGCCAGAGGGTCCTGCCTCGGAGGGTACTCTTCCCGCATAGTGCCCGCAAGGGGATCAGCCCTCTACCGAGCTGTAAGTAAAGAAAAAGCACTTAATAGTAAAAATATCCTACATTACTTCTGAAGACAATAACCGAAGCATATGTTTTGTAGTTCGGGTCGTAGCCCTTCTCGACAGAGTTCTTCTTCGGGGGATCTTCTTGCGGAGATGATGGAGAGCGAAACACCTCCCCCTGCCACCCCGCCTCATGAGGCGGGCGACCCTGAAGTGTCGTCACGGAGGGTTTCTCCAGATCCACCAAGGCTAGAGGGTAATCCTTTGGCCACCCGAAGTCCTCAGTATTCGGCTCCTAAAGAGAGCAACAGAAAGAGTCCGGAACCATACAGTGTGCGGTCGGACGCACTGAAGGATCTTTTGGAGCAAGCGGCCATCTCAGAGGCGCATCGTACACTAATGGGTACGGTGATTGAGAGGATTTCATCCGCCAAAAGCGGGTTGCACGAAGCTTTTATGAGTCTTCTGAAAGGCTTTGAGGTACGTGAAATAGTGTATGTCTTTGACAGTACCACACACGTTAGGTGTGCCCTATGCAGATAGTAGCCCCTGAGACTCTGGTTGCCGTCGAGAACGGCGACAAACAGAGGATCATAGTCCCAGTCAATAATCAGGCCACCGTCATGTGCAGGTGGCTGAAGGTCCGGTGGCTAGCCGGACTGATGAGTTTGCCGAGCTGAAGCGGCAATTTGATGCGGCAGATGCCAACATTGTGCTTGTCAACAAGCGGCTCGATGAGGCACAGGGTATGTGATTTCTCCGGTGATCAACACATAGTAAGAGGAGCATGATGCCAGTATCTTTAGTATGTTTTGATTGCAGATGGAGCTGCCGTCGTGGAGACCCTTCAGGCGGAACTTGCCCGAGCCAAGGAACAAGCCAGGAATAGTAATGCGGCCGCTCTAAAGGCGGTCGAAGAGCTGAGGGCCGAAAAGGCCGCGCATTGCCAAAGCAAGGAAAGAATAGCCAAGATGGCCGTTGAGTTGAAAGATGCCGCCGACCATTACCAGCTTCTTGAAAAAGAAAGCTGAGCGAAGGCGACAGACCTGGAGAAGGCCATGGTAGCAGCCAAGGAAGCCCGCTCCAAAATCAGAGCGACGAAGGAGGAGCTGCGTCATGCTGGGGATATCGCAGCTAGGAAGCTCTTTTTTGTCGCGGACCAAGTTCGGAGATCCGAAGTATGCCCCTCTTGATCAACTATGGAGTTCTGCAGATGCATACGTGGATTTGGCAGCAAGTGCTGCTGATGCGACCGAGTACTTCAAGGATCAAAAAGATCGTGAAGTGGAAAAGCTGTTCTGGTCACAGTTCCATGCTCCAGTGCATCCGCTGGTGTTGAATGAGCGAATGGCCGAGTGGGCCGAGCTCCATAGGTTGTCCGGACTTGCCATGAGGTCTGTTGTGGATCATCTATGGCCGGAAGGGTCAAGGCCGAATAGTTACTTTAGTTTAGTGCAACAATTCCATGGTGCTGTGCCGCACATCGACGCTATGAACAGGTCGGCATGCATAGAGGGTGCGCGGATGGCACTTGCTCGTGTCAAGACATACTGGGCAGAGATGGAGGCCACCACTATTGCAACACAGGGTTCGGCCGTGGGCTGAGTAGCTGCCGAGCACTACTTTGAAGAAGTCCTTGAGGAGCTCGTTCGATAGAGGCTTAGTGCTCGAAGAATATTATGTTCTAGTGACATGTATTCCCATTGTAAAACCAATGTTTTATTGAATTATAAAGGCTGTGTTTATACTTTTGCCTAGAAGTATTATGATGCATCCTGTGCGGCCGTTTATGTGTATATGTATATAACCTGAAAGTTTGCAGTCGTCGGCTTTAGCCCACACGCATATAATGCAGGGGTGTTCACAAAAAACGCGTATTCACACTTGATCCAACGTCTTGGTCCATAAAGGAGGTGGTAGCGCAGCGAACGAGGCAATCAGACTATATTGCTTTAACACTTTCACTTAGCCATAGGAGTTTGACGGTGGGACTACTATATAGCCCCTGGCACTTCCGCGCTCGTCCAAATACGGGGCGCGTACGTACATGACCGGGAAACGTCCCGTCGTTAATGCAGAGGAATCCCGAAGATTCCGCTAAGTCGTCGAGTGGTTGACCAGTCTTGCGCTTTATCATGATAGTCAATTTTCGGCTTTCTCTACTAAGGTGCTCATCCGAATGAACCAGGGCACAATCGCAGTAGTTCTCCCGGTGCCGCCTTAGCCGATAGAGCGGAACGTAAGGTAGCAAAACACGAGAGCCGGGAAAACCCAATATTTGACCAAAGACATGATTCGGAGCTGATGCATATAAGGCCAAACTCGCGACACCGAACACTCCCTAAGGTATTCGGTCTTTATAGCATATGCGGGCTGAACAATGCCCTTAATAATAAACCCGAGTGTCTAGGTATGTGCAATATCCTGACATCGCCACATGCCAATAATGTCAGCATCCTTCTCGGTTGTATTGAGTATCCGGAGGATGTGAATCAACAACAGACAGTAAAAAAGGTTTACGCAGGGTCTTAATCTGAAAAGAAACCTTTGAGCGGGTCTCTGCTGCACGTCTGCGCCTGTGTCTCTGTTGTGCCGTGTCCTGGATGGGTGTAGCACGATTGTTATCTGTAAAAGAGAAGAACTTAGGTGAAAGTTGCCGTGCCAGAAAATTGATTATTATCAATAAGCCATTAAAATTCAAGATAAGTCAAGTTGAGCCGAACTAGCCCTGATTACACGCGGGAAGCCCCTTGTACTGTCTATGAGGGTTTAACCATCAAACCAATCCTATGTATATGTAGTGATGCGCCAGACTCGTCTAACCATGTCCGTTGTCTTGACGACCTGTCATTTATTCTGGTTGCTGAGGCCGTCTAGTGCTCGGCTGTTAAAGCCGCCGCACGTTCTTCTGCCCGTAGAGAATGCTCAATATTTCCACTAACTGTGATGGTGCCATGTGGACCGGGCATCTTAAGCTTGAGAGAAGCGTAATGAGGTACTGCATTAAAACGAGCGAAAGCCGCTCTTCCGAGTAGTGCTTGATAGCCACTTCGGAATGGAGCGATGTAGAAAGTTAACTTTTTGCTTCCGAAGTTGTCAGAAGAACCGAATACAACCTCTAGTAATAGAGAGCCCATGCAGCGGGCCTCTGGGCCTGGTATTACTCCCTTGAAGGTAGTATTACTGCAGCTGCTTTTTGTCGGGTCTATCCCCATTTTGTGGACCGTGTCATGATATATCAGATTTAGAACACTGCCGCCGTCCATAAGGACTCGTGTGAGATGGTATCCGTTTATTATTGGGTCTAACAACAACGCAGCCAATGCTTCGTGTCGGATGCTTGTCGGGCGATCCTTGCGATCGAAAGTGATCGGGCATGCCAACCAGGGGGTGAACTTGGGGGTGACGGGCTCTACGACGCGTATGTCTCGGAGTGCATGTTTGCTTCTCCTCTTCGTCACATGGATCATGTTTACTGTTTTAACCTCTGGTGGGAATTTTTTCTGTCCTCCAGTGCTTTGCTGGCGAGGTTCGTCCTCATCTTCGCTTGGTGTCTCCCCCCTTGTGTTCGGCGTTAAGCTTACCGGCCTGCTTGAAGACCCATCATTCTCTGTGGGTGTGATTTGTAGGTTTATTAGGGGTTCCATGAATCTGACATAGTTTGTCTAGAATCTTGTTTAAGCTGGACGATCCATCTCTGCTGCCTTTGAAAGGCTTTTTCCGCTGACCTGGTCAAGAGCCCCTGAATCCGGCGTTTACCGCCGTATTATCTGGGCTGTCTTCTTTATTTCGATGCTTGCTTTTACTGCGTCATGGTTTTCCATTGCCATCCCTGACTTCGGATGTGTTTGGGTCGCTGGTGCTACCGCGGGCTAACCAGCTATCTTCGCCCGCGCAAAAGCGGGTCATGAGGCTTGTCAGGGCTGCCATTGCTCTCGGTTTTTCTTGGCTGAGGTGTCTGGCAAGCCATTCGTCTCGGACGCTGTGCTTGAAAGTTGCTAAGGCTTCGGCGTCCGGATAGTCGACGATTTGGTTCTTCTTAGTGAGAAACCTATTCCAAAGCTTTCGGGCTGACTCTCCTGGCTATTGAATTATATGACTTAAATCGTCTGCATCCGGAGGTGGGACATAGGTCCCTTGGAAATTAGCCCGGAAAGCATCCTCGAGCTCCTCCCAACTTCCAATTGAGTTTTCGGGGAGGCTTTTCAGCCAGTGCCAAGCTGGTCCTTTAAGCTTGAGGGGCAAGTACTTGATGGCGTGGAGGTCGTCTCCGCGAGCCATATGGATATGGAGGATAAAGTCCTCAATCCAGACCCCCGGGTCTATGGTCCCGTCATACGCCTCTATGTTCACTGGTTTGAATCCTTCTGGAAATTCGTGGTCCAGCACCTCATCGATGAAACATAGGGGGTGTGCGGCACCCCTGTATTTGGATGTATCATGGCGTTCAGACGGTTGTAGTATTCGGTTTTGATTTTGTGCCGAAGTGCGCTTCCTAGATCCATAGATGGATCTAGTCATACCGGATTTTTGGCGCAAGTCCTCACGTAGATCGTGTGTTGACTTATGCGCGGCCTTGTTAGCCACTCTATCGCAGTCACAAGGTGGTTGATCCGGCCAGTTGGCCGTTTCATTTTTCGGCTGTGTGGGCTCTAAGGCCTCATCGTCGAATTCAGGTAATAGCTTGCGCTTTGGATAGCTCTTTGTGTGGTAACTTCCACCATACTTTTCTTTGTTGTCGAGCACTTTGTTCCACCTGCTGTTGAGCGTATTTTTCGCGGCCTTAAGCCTTTGCTTCTACTTCTTCAGACTCCTCACTATGGCAATAAGCCTTCTGCAGAGGTTCTCTTGCTCCAAGTGCGTTTCCTGGATGATGTGTGCATCTTCGTCTGGACTGTTTTCCTCCCCAGAGGGGGTTTGATGAGATTTATCCTCGGCATCGCCGTGTTCGAACATCGGATCCGTACTATGTTCGCCATTTGCAGTTTCGTCGTGCTCTACCGCTGGGTCGATGTGTTCGTTGTTTCCTCTGGAGTCGACTGGAGTGTTATTTTCTCTTGCGCTGTTATCGCTGTTTTTACCGAGGCGGGATTTTGAGCGGCGCCTACGCCGACGCTTTGATTGCTTCTCGAGGGATCTATTCTTCGTTGCATCCTGCTGTTCTTCATAATTGTTTTCTTTGTGTGTATCCACCAAGTATATGTCATGTGGTGAAGTGGTTGTCCAGCGCCCTATGGGTACTAGTTCCTGTTCCTCTCCTGCATCGTCGTCCATGCCGTCGATGTCTTCGGAGTCGAAATGGAGCATGTCGGTTAAATCGTCGACAGAGGCTACTAAGTGGGTGGTGGGTGGGCAGCGAATTTCTTCGTTGTCCGCATCCCATTCTAGCCGGACATAGTTCGGCCAAGGTTCTCCTGACAAGGAGAGAGACCTTAATGAATTTAGCACATCGCCAAAAGGCGAGTGCTGAAAGATATCCACAGAGGTGAATTCCATGATCAGCGCCCAATCGGATTTGATAGGCATGGATGCAGGCGGCTCGGAGTCCGTGGACAGAGACGAATCCAGTGGTTCAACAACACGGCTCTTGTAAGGGGTGAAGTCAGTATCCGGCTCCATCGCCACTGAGAGTGCGGCCTCCATGGTGGGGTGTATCCCTCCGTCCTCGGATGGCGCAATTTTCTCCTGATTGAAGGCCGGAGTAGTTGCAGATGCGATCTCCCGAACACTGTCTGACGGCAGAATTACATTATGCTCGTCATGATTGTGTGGCGCACCTGACATGGGCTCGAATCCGTCGAAGATCAAGTCTCCGCGGATGTCCGCAATGTAGTTTAAATTTCCGAACCTGACCTGATGGCCAGGGGCGTAGCTCTCGATTTTCTCTAGATGGCCAAGCGGATTGGCCCACAGTGCGAAGCCGCCGAATACGAAGATCTGTCCGGGGAGGAAAACCTCACCCTGGACCGCATCGTTACCGATGATCGAAGGGGCCATCGAGCCTTACGGTGATGGCACAGTGGAACTCTCAATGAAAGCACCAATGTCCGTGTCAAAACCGGCGGATCTCGGGTAGGGGGTCCCGAACTGTGCGTCTAAGGCGGATGGTAACAGGAGGCAGGGGACACGATGTTTACCCAGGTTCGGGCCCTCTTGATGGAGGTAATAGCCTACGTCCTTCTTGATTGATCTTGATGATATGAGTATTACAAGAGTTGATCTACCACGAGATCGTAGAGGCTAAACCCTAGAAGCTAGCCTATGGTATGATTGTATGTTGTCCTACGGACTAAACCCTCCGGTTTATATAGACACCGGAGGGGGCTAGGGTTACAGAAAGTCGGTTACAAGGAAGGAGATCTACACATCCGTATCGCCAAGCTTGCCTTCCATGCCAAGGAGAGTCCCATCCGGACACGGGACGAAGTCTTCAATCTTGTATCTTCATAGCCCAACAATCCGACCAAAGGATATAGTCTGGCTGTCCGGAGACCCCCTAATCCAGGACTCCCACAGCATGCTTAGGTCCCATGGAAGAAATGGGAATGAATTTTTCGGGGTTCGTTTAGCCTTTTTTATGAAACTTGGCATGCTATCACGAAGCGGCATCAGCTTGCCGTGGTGAAAATTTTGTCCCATTTGGGGAAGGTTTGGGTGTAAGTTTGTCACAAACCAGAGCTTCTCACAACAAGCATGATGGTTTTGATAGGGAACGTACCACCTTTGGGGACGAGACGATATCCGTTGCCTCTTATTGCTTTCAAAAATTTTCTAGTGTCAACATAGAACAACAAGAGTGTTATGTTCAATCTTGGAATTTTTTAGGGTTCGTTTGGCCTTTTTTATACATTAATTGGGTTTTCTAGGCATTTTATGTGCATAATTCAAATTTGAACTACAAGCACATGCTCCAATAATGCACCAAAGTTGGTTGAAAAATCACATGTGTGTCCTTGGGTGAATTTCTAGGTCCCATGCAAGAGATGGGAATGAATTTCAAACACCAGGGCACTGTTGATTGCCGACTAAACGTTGAGATGCCTGGTTTTTAAATTCTAGTAAATCCAAAACTCATCTGAAATTCATGAAACTTGGCATGCTATCATGGAGCGGCATAAACATGCCTGGTGAAAATTTTGTCCCATTTGGGGCAGGTTTGGTTATAAGCTTCTCATAAATCAGAGCTTCTCACGACAAGCATGATGATTTCGATAGGGAACGTACCACCTTTGGGGACGAGACGATATCCGTTGCCTCTTATTGCTTTAAATTTTTTTCTAGTGTCAACATAGAACAAAAGGAGTGTTGTGTTCAATCTTGGAATTTTCTGGGGTTCGTTTGGCCTTTTTTATACATTAACTGGGTTTTCTAGGCATTTTATGTGCATAATTCAAATTTGAACTACAAGCACATGCTCCAATGATGCACCAAAGTTGGTTGAAAAATCATAAGTGTGTCCTTGGGTGAATTTCTAGGTCCCATGCAAGAGATGAGAATGAATTTCAAACACCATGGCACTGTTGATTGCCGGCAAAACATTGAGATGCCTGATTTTTAAATTCTAGTAAATCCCAAACTCGTCCAAAATTCGTGAAACTTGGCATGCTATCATGGAGCGGTATCAACATGCCGTGGTGAAAATTTTGTCCCATTTGGGGCACGTTCGGGTATAAGCTTCTCACAAACCAAAGCTTCTCACAACAAGCATGATGGTTTCGATAGGGAACGTACCACCTTTGGTGACAGGACGATATCCGTTGCCGCTTATTGCTTTCAAAAATTTTCTAGTGTCAACATAGAACAACAGGAGTGTTGTGTTCAATCTTGGAATTTTTCGGGGTTCGTCTGGCCTTTTTATACATTAACTGGGTTTTCTAGGCATTTTATGTGCATAATTCAAATTTGAACTACAAGCACATGCTCCAGTGCACTAAAGTTGGTTGAAAAATCACATGTGTATCCTTGGGTGAATTTCTTGGTCCCACGCAAGAGATGGGAATGAAATTTAAACACCAGGGCACTGTTGATTGCCAGCAAAACATTGAGATGCCTGGTTTTTAAATTCTTGTAAATCCAAAACTCGTCTGAAATTCATGAAACTTGGCATGCTATCATGGAGCGGAATCAACATGCCATGGTAAAAAAATTGTCCCGTTTGGGGCAGGTTCGGGTATAAGCTTCTCACAAACCAGAGCTTCTCACAACAAGCATGATGGTTTTGATAGGAAACGTCCCACCCTTGGGGATGAAACGGTATCCATTACCTCTTATTGCTTTGAAATATTTTCTAGTGTCAACATAGAACAACCGGAGTGTTGTGTCAATTTTTGTGATTTTTTGGGGTTCGTTTGGACATTTTTATGCATTAACTGGGTTTTCTATGCATTTTATGTGCATAATTCAAATTTGAACTGCAAGCACATGCTCCAATGCACTAAGGTTGGTTGAAAAATCTAATATGTGTGCTTGGGTGAATTTCTAGGTCCCATGCAAGAGATGGGAATGAAATTCAAACACCAGGGCACTGTTGATTGCCGACAAAACATTGAGATGCATGGTTTTTTAAATTCTAGTAAATCCAAAACTCATCTAAAATTCATGAAATTTGGCATGCTATCATGGAGCGGCATCATCATGTCGTGTTAAAAAATTTGTCCCATTTGGGGCAGGTTCGGGTATATGCTTCTAACAAACCAGAGCTTCTCACAAACCAGAGCTTCTCACAACAAGCATGATGGTTTCGGTAGGGAACGTCCCACCTTTGGGGACGAAACAATATCCATTGCCTCTTATTGCTTTCAAAAAAATTCTCGTGTCAACCTAGAACAACAGGAGTGTCATGTCAATTTTTGGGATTTTTCGGGGTTCATTTGGACATTTTTATGCATTAACTAAGTTTTCAATGCATTCATGTGCATAATTCAAATTTGAACTACATGCACATGCTCCAGTGCATATAAATTGGTTGAAAAATAAAATATGTGTCCTTGGGTGCATGCTTAGGTCCCATGCAAGAAATGGGAATGAATTTCAAACACCAGGGCACCATTGATTACCGACAAAACATTGAAATGCCTCATTTTTAAATTTTAGTAAATCCAAAACTCCTCTGAAATTCATGAAACTTGGCATGCTTTCATGGAGCGGCATCAATATGCTTTGGTAAAATTTTTGTCCCGTTTGGGGCAGGTTTGGGTATATGCTTCTCACAAACCAGAGTTTTTCACAACAAGCATCATGGTTTCGGTAGGGAACGTCCCACCTTTGGGGACGAAACGATATCCACTGCCTCTTATTGCTTCCAAAATTTTTCTTGTGTCAACATAGAACAACATGAGTGTTGTGTCAATTTTTGTGATTTTCGGGGTTCTTTTGGACATTTTTATGCATTAACTGTGTTTTCAATGCATTTATGTGCATAATTCAAATTTGAACTACATGCACATGCTCCAGTGCATATAAACTGGTTGGAAAATCAAATATGTGTCCTTGGGTGCATGCTCAGGTCCCATGCAATAAATGGGAATGAATTTCAAACACTAGGGCACTGTTGATTGCCGACAAAACATTGAGATGACTGGTTTTTAAATTCTAGTAAATCCAAAACTCGTCTGAAATTCATGAAAGTTGGCATGCTATCATGGAATGGCGCCCGACATGATGTGGTATTTTTCTTGTCCATTTTGAGAGAAGGCGCACTTGAATAATGACAACCAACAAACACATTTTTAAAAAATAGCTGACACTTAATATCTCAAACGTTTCTATAATTCAAAACGTGTGTGTTCTATTAACCATTCACGTGACGTCATGTGTCTTGGTTTTAATGGCTGTAGGAGGTGCTATGCACACAGCTGCTTGACCTTGACTGAACGGGAGTCGTGCGAGCGCAGTCTGGTGCGCAGGCTGACCGAGAGGCGTGCAAGCTGTCCTCCAATGCGGAGGCTCACCGGGAAGCATGCGAGCTTTACGCTGCGCAGGCTCACTGGGAAGCTGATACATCACTGTCGTATCTACTTTTCCAAACACTTTTGCCCTTGTTTTGGACTCTAACTTACATGAGTTGAATGGAACTAACCCAGACTAACATTGTTTTCAGCATAATTGCCATGGTGTTATTTTTGTGCAGAAATAAAAGTTCTCGGAATGACCTGAAAATCAACGGAGATTATTTTTGAATATATAAAAAATACTGGAAGAAGAATCCATGCTAGGGTCCCACACCCTGTCCATGAGGGTGGGGGCGCGCCTAACCCCCCTGGGCGTGCCCGGCTACCTCGTGGCCCCCCTGACGCTCCACCGACCTCAACTCCAACTCGATATATTCGTGTTCGGGGAGAAAAAACAGAGAGAAGGATTCATCACGTTTTACGATACGGAGCCGCCGCCAAGCCCTAAACTCTCTCGGGAGGGCTGATCTAGAGTCCGTTCGGGGCTCCGGAGAGGGGAATCCGTCGCCATCGTCATCATCAACCTTCCTCCATCACCAATTTCATGATGCTCACGCCGTGCATGAGTAATTCCATCGTAGGCTTGCTAGACGGTGATGGGGTGGATGAGATTTATCATGTAATCGAGTTAGTTTTGTTAGGGTTTGATCCCTAGTATCCACTATGTTCTGAGATTGATGTTGCTATGACTTTGCTATGCTTAATGCTTGTCACTAGGGCCCGAGTGCCATGATTCAAGATCTGAACCTATTATGTTTTCATGAATATATGTGAGTTCTTGATCCTATCTTGCAAGTCTATAGTCACCTGCTATGTGTTATGATCTGGCAACCTCGAAATGACAATAATCGGGACCACTCCCCGTGATGACCGTAGTTTGAGGAGTTCATGTATTCACCATGTGTTAATGCTTTGGTCCGGTACTCTATTAAAAGTAGGCCTTAATATCCCATAGTTTCCAATAGGACCCGCTGCGACGGGAGGGTAGGACAAAAGATGTCATGCAAGTTCGTTTCCATAAGCACGTATGACTATATTCAGAATACATGCCTACATTACATTGATGAACTGGAGCTAGTTCTGTGTCACCCTATGTTATGACTGTTACATGATCGATCGCATCCGGCATAATTCTCCATCACCGATCCATTGCCTACAAGCTTTTCATATATTGTTCTTCGCTTATTAGCTTTTCTACCGCTACTATTACAATCACTACAAAACCCAAAAATATTACTTTTGCTACCGTCACTACTACTATCATATTACTTTGCTACTAAATACCTTGATGCAGATATTAAGTTTCCAAGTGTGGTTGAATTGACAACTCAGCTGCTAATACTTGAGAATATTCTTTGGCTCCCCTTGTGTCGAATCAATAAATTTGGGTTGAATACTCTACCCTCGAAAACTGTTGCGATCCCATATACTTGTGAGTTATCAGAAGCGACCCCTTTGACTTCCATGGCCGCCCACCTTCCTCTCCATTAATGGCGCCCGAGCCGCTGTTTAATACGGGCGGCCTTACTGTTCGCCTCCCATTCCCCTCCCCCCCGCAGACCTCCACCACCGTGGCGCAGAATGATCATCTGCCACTAGTCTTCAAGTTCGGTGAAGTCGACTCCGGGCCGGAGGAGATAGAAAATAAGGAGGAATGGGGCCTCATGGACATGGCCCAGAATGAACTGTCCGCGGCGGTTGCTGCCCCCCTCCCATTCCAGCTCCCATCCACGCGCCCATGCCAGCGACCATCCCCGTAGCATTGACGGGCTGGTCGCCGAGCACTATCAAAGAGCTGGAAGCCGCGGGCGTCAGCGAGGTCTCCGCGGACCCGCGCGAGCTCGTGTACATGCCAACGCCAGCGCCCATGCCCATGCATGCCCCTCCACCCATCGTGTCGCTGGCCCCTGTGCATTTGGATGCATCAGCCGCGCCCGTGCGCGCCCCTCCACCCACCGCGGCGCCGGTCCCCGTGTGTTTGGCTGCACCCGTCGTGCCCATGCCCGTGCCCGTGCGCCCCCCCATCAGCGGCATGGGACGCTGCTGTCGACCGCTACCTCTCAGTGGCGCCAGTTGCTGTCCTCTCGTGCCCCGCCCGTGGATCGCGCTACAACATGATGTTTGATTTACAAGTGAAGAACATTTTGTGCTGCCTTGAAGACTTCAACAACGGCGTCCCGGAGGGCGACAACGACAACGACGGTGCGGCACGCCGCCTCCACCGCCGCCGAAAATAGTGTTTTTGGGGTTTAATACAGTATCTCGAATTCTCGATCATATGAATATAAATTCACAGTGTGACTGAATGAATGATATGGTTTGAATGAACTTGCGTTTTTCTCTCTTAATGTACAGACTTATCAAATGATTTTCTTTTGAAAAAAACATCAACGGTTTTTAAATATAAAACACTCATCACAAACGTTTTTGTTAGAACACCCGTATGCAAACCGACAGCTTCCCGAGGAAGCCAAGGGAAAATGTGCCAAGCAGGATTTTTGCATCCCTTCAACACAAACGGTTGTTTTGCACGACCCATGTGCAGCCACGTACAAACAATTGGGTAAGATATGCATATCTGTCATTTTGGGTATGTTGCCATTTCTCAAATTGGAAAGATTGACATTTGTTTATCTAGTAACATTGTCATTTGTCAACCTTGCAACACTGCAATTTGTCAAAAATATGCAGCTACAAATCACTAGCACTATCTAATTTTTGCAACTAAAATCACTAGCACTGTTCATATGGACACCACTAACAGGCTGAGTTCATGGACGCATAGGCAAATGTACCATTGATTACATACAACAAGTCATCAACCCACAACGACAACGAGGATACACGTTGGATTATAAATCATTTCCAATAAAACATTCTAGTAAAGTTTTTCTCACACAACAAATAACAAAGCGATGAAATGAACTTCAGCTCAACCAGTCGTCGGCATTGGAAACACTTGCTATGAACCAGAAGTGATTCTCTGGGAAGGACCAGCTATTGTCAATCTCAAGACCAATGCAGGACTGATCATCCAGGCTGAAGGGGCCTATTTCAATACCATATTGGGACGGTAGGGAAGCATAGTAATGTCCGAGGTATAGATACAATTGCTTCTCATAAATGGTAGTAACATTGTGTCAACAACAGCTGGATCACCTTCCACCATCATTGGATAGTTTTGTCCAAGGAAGAGCGAGTTTCCTCCAAGACTTTCAATACTGAACCGGGGAGAAGGTGTTGGCGCTAGTATACCAGTATCCATCCCGAATACCCTGCAACGGATGTTGGAATAGGTCCTAAGAGTGCGACCATACAAGACAACACCTGCTTCCTTAGTAACATCAGCAGTGCCCCATTTACAGGCAAGAAGAGGTGATCCATCGAAATAAGTTGCCAGGCGCCACTGAGTATATGGGTCCTGCTCATCCTCATGCTCGTGAATAAAATTTTGAAGTATAGGTGGTGGAATGTTCACAGGACCTTGGAAACACAAGAAGGGTAATTAGTAAAGGGAAACTAGCTAACCCGCATGCATGTGGATGAAATAATTATAATTACGATGGAAGACAAACGCACCGAAATCATGAGGATTCCATGCAAAAACAGTGCCACGAGTGGTGGCAGGAAACACAAGACCCTCATATTCAATTGCATCACAGTACTCATCCCTGTATAGAAACTGATTTTTGAGCAATATCCATCGAGTCAAACCATGAAGGACGGCAACAAGCTTGTCGAAGATAGTGACAACATAAGCATTCCTATAACCCCAAGAGCAGTTGGGAACTCGAAACATTGCTATCATCCGTAGATGACAGTCAGCATGATCGTACTTGAACTCACGTAGAATACCGGTGTACTCAACCTCTGGGCAGCCGTCTGAGATTTTTCGAAGTGGAACCCGGTGACGAGTGTACACATTCACAAGTTCCCACTCGCAGTTGTACCCAATATAAACAACCCAATCTCCATTTGCGCCTGCCCAAGCCTTCCCCTCAAGCGATGGCATCTTAACATCATATGTAGCATTATCAAGCGGCATCAACCTACACAAGGCAAGGCTTCCCTCGTCCCCGCGCCAGTCAGCAGGGTCACAGGGAAAAAGATAGGGGAGATCAAACCGCTCCTGAACCCTTGGGGTTCCTTATAATGATGTTATTAGTTGAGTCGAGAATGGTCTTGAACAAACCTGCCATGCTAGCCGAGGTGATGACGTCGCACCAATCAATGAGTTCCTCCACCGCATCATCATTCAGATCGGGGCAAGAATAACAGGGTCATTTCCCCTCCATGGAGAAGACGATCAAACAATGGCAGAAGGAAGGGTGAAGGCAAATGGAGGAGGGAGGAAGAGCTAGCGTGTGACAGCAGTTCCAAATCGAGAGGGAAAGGCGAAGAGTTGGTGGACGGTTGCCACAGTACATGAAGAGGCGCCTGGGAAGCGAATGGTTGCCACAGATGTCACACACAGACGGCAAGGTCTGAGTGAACTCCATGCAATCCCATCGCACAACACACACGTCTTGTTAATTTGAACCGTTTCTGTACTCTTGTGTCAACGCAAACAGTTCATCCGAGTGAACCGCATGCCGTATATCCCACACACCTTGATTGGCCTGACCATTTCTTTTGTGTTGCCTAATCACAAATAGTTCATCTAAGTGAACCATATGCTGTATATTGCACGCACCTTCATCTGGCTGCCCGTTTCTTTTGTGTTGCCTAATCACAAACAGTTCATCCGAGTGAACCGTATGTTGTGTATCGCACACGCCTTCATATGGCTGCCCGTTTCTTTTGTTTCTCCTCATCGCAAATAGTTAATTGAACTAAACCGTATGCCCTTCATCACACACGCAAGTAAAACCTGAACCGTGTTTGATGCATCCATCATCGCAAACGTTTTATATATTTCTGACGGTTTTCATACGGCACCGTTTGTGATTATGGCATCGCACACAGTTTCTCGAAGGGTCTCTGATTGTAGTGTCGTGTTAGCAGCATCCTGTAGTAGTGATGATCATGCAAAGCCAGGGACGGAGCCAGAAAATTGAGATAGGGGGGCAAGAACTAGAAGGATGAAAATCATAGGATACATAAGCACATACCGTAGTAAATATCATGGGATCTAAATAGTAAATATATGTATCAGGGGCCATAGCACGCTAAATGGCTCTAAATTGCACACGATATGTTTAGCGGGGTGCTCCTGCTGCTGTAACATCGAGATATTGCGCCACTTATAATTATGATAAAAATACATATATCTACTAATTTGAAGTCAGCTTCATGAGCATGATATCAACAATTTCTTCAGAGCTAAACCTTGCCGTTAATTCCTTCTCAATGATTGTAGTTTTTACAATTATAGACTGTACTTCGATATGGTTCTGAAATCACCGGCTAACCTAATTAGGGCTTGAATGTATTGGTCGAAATACCTTGTATACTCATTCTGTTGCCACTTGTCTGTGTGGTCGGCCTACCGGCTACCGGCAAAGCGCCCGTTGTCGTGGTTCTAAGTCTGACAGTAAAGTAGGGGGGTAGGAATGTAGAGGCAAGATCCTAGCTACGGTGAGATTGTGCATGCAAGATGTATGAGTTCACGCCCTTCGTGGTGGAAGTAACAGCCCTATGTCTCGGTGCCCGGAGGCTCGGTCGATTGGATTATGCGTGAAGTTACAGGAGGTGCGAACCCTTGTCCAGAGGAGGGGGTGGCTTATATAGAGTGCGCCAGGACCCCAGCCATCCCCCGTTACATAGGGTTCAATGTACATAAAGACGGGGCGTTACTGGTAACATCATCATTAAAGTGATATAAATGACCCTTAAGACTACGGAGTGAACGCCTGACCGTTGCCATCCTGAGTGGCCTTATATCATGGTCGAATGGAATTGGGTTATCTGAGTGGAACTCATAGTCGAGTGGGTTGCATCTTGAGGTGATTCCAGTCGGTAGAATTTGCTGTCCTTTGAATGTCTTTGACTATAGGGCAGTGTCCTTGGGAAGGGTGCTTAGATCAGCTCTATTGCGCTACCCTAGGTACAAGGCACCGTCATTAGCCCTCGAATGGTTCTGGGTTCGAGTGCAAAATGGAGTTGACAACGGTTCCGACCCAACCATTATGCCGCGGAAGCATATGACTGGATTGGCGAAGCATGCAACAACTTCGATTTCGTTTTCAGTCGCCTTGAGCCATTCAGAAGTTGTCGAGTGAAGTTTCTGCTGATGAGTTTCGACTGCTAGTGTTGCATAAAATCTTCGGTATGATTGACTGCCCTGCTGTTTCCGGATCTGGCGGGATTCGAAATTTGGGGAAGTGCGCGGGGCCGAGAGGGCCATGGCAATTGGAGTAGATTAGGCAGGGGGTGCCTCGATCCCATGCCACCTTTTTTGCCATGTGCTACGCGCGCGCCTGTTGTGGGATTTGACAGGATCGCCTGGTTCCACCGGTCAGCCACTCGGGGAACGGGGCCATATAAGGCGCCGAGGCCGATGGCTTCGCACTGTGCGCCCCATTCTCCTCCTCCTTCCTCCGCTCCCCACTGCTTCTGCCTCTGCTCTCGGCGCCGCCGCCCAGCTCGAGCCCGTTCCACCGCAATGGGGAAGGACAAGATCGCCGCTCTAGAGCACACGGAGAAAGCGACGACGAAGGCGAAGGGGAAAAAGACGAGCCAGGGTGGGTCGTCGTCGAGATCCGCTCTGCCGTGCAGCTGGATCCAGGGCGACTGGATCCGGTCGACCATCTTGAAAGAAGACATGGAGGATCTAGTTGATGGAGGGCTGATCGCCCACGAGTCTTGGCGGCTTGCAGGGGACGAGACTGAGCCACGCCCGCAAGAGGGTGAGTGTGTCCTTCTTGCGACCCACATAGACCGTGATTTTTCTTTGCCCCCATCCTTTCTTCCGGGGTTTTCTGAATTTCTTCGGAGCCCAACTTCATCACTTTTCCCCCAACACTATCACATACCTCACTGCATATGTGTCCATGTGCGAGAACTTTCTGGGTTGTCGACCGCACTGGGGCCTCTTCAAACACATTTTCACCTGCCGCTCTCAGTCTGTAAAAAAAGGCCAATCTGAGTGATGAGAGGACACACGTGATCCAGATGTGTGGGGGGTTTAGGGGTCCAGATGAGGAACAAAAGCACTTTCCCTGCCATGATTCTTCCCGAGTCAGTCAGGGGGTGGCAGTCGACCTGGTTCTATTGTAAGGATGAACTGACTCCAGGTCAGTCGGCCGGTCTTCCTCCATTTTCCATCGAGCGAGTCGAGAAGCCTTCTTCATTGAGAGTGACTCTAGAGGAGAAAGAGGAGGTTGCTATGCTGGTTGAGCGAGTGGTCCAACTAGTCCGTGATGGCGTGACTGGTATGGATTTGCTAGAAGCATTTCCGAGTCGACGCATTCAGCCGCTCCAAGCTCGTGACCACCCAATGTGGATGTACTCGGGCGTTGGGGACAACATTCGGATCCACCCGGAGGAAGTTATTGAGGAGATGGTGGAGCTGTGGTTACAAGGCATCACTGGGAATAAGGACAACCCCAGGGGGTCCAGAAGGGTTCCTCCACTCGACAACACCACTAAACCCGATAAGGTTCAATTCTTTCCTTCTGAGTGTATTTTGCTCTGATATGTGTTAGATTTTGAAACTGATTAATATCCACTCGGCTCTACTCTTTGTAGATCTTTACTGAAATGTATTCGATGCCCAACGGAGAGCAGGAGCAGGAGGCAGAGGAGAGTGGGGGTGGCAACGGCGACTGGCACTCTGACGGAGGAGGAGACAAGGAGAGCGAGGACTCGAGCAGTGGCGAGGAGGTCGACTCTCTGCCCCGCACAGAGAGGCGCTCCGAACAGAAGCAGGATCCAGCAAGCATTCGGGGCAAACGACTCCTCCGACTGGACATCCCTTAAAGCGTAATCGGACATCTTCTCCCGTGCCAACTGAAAATGCTCCCAAGTAGCCCAAAGTCATGACGTCAAAGCCCCGGAAGGCTTTGCCCAAGATTAAAGTGTCTGTCCCCATCGTTTCTGGGTAATTACTAAGCTCAACTCTCTAGTTTTTGCATGACTCAAACTTTGGTCGACTCACTTTCTTGTTTTGACTGAGTGAATTCTAAATTTTGTAGTGCTGCCTTTGGGACTTCTATTTACCAAGATGACGACGATGAGGAGATGGAAGGTGCGGTCACCTCTTATGCAGGTATAGCTCTTTGCCATTCTGTCATTACTTAATCTGCTCTTTTGACGGTCGAGTGAATTTCTGTAAATGATTGCTTTGCAGCTCCGCCCATTGTCATTGAACTTCTGGATGATGACGAGGACGTGCCGCATAGGACCATGGGAAGGAGGGGCAATACTTCAAGCAAGAAGGCATCCGCTGGCCAAACATCTCAATCGGTGCCGGTGACGGAGCTAGTGGCTCAACAGCCTGGAGATGCAAACCAGACTTCTGTCACCTTTGCTATTCCAGTGTCGAGTGAACGTCCTTCATCATCGACTGTGCCCGTCCCTGCTTCATCTGTTCAATGTCACGCTTCGGATTCCCAGGCTGTCGCGACTGAACCGCCAACTCCGTTCTTCACCACTCATCATGTCCCGGAAGACCAGGCAAGCGCCACTTCAAAAGCTATACGCCAAGCGGGCCTGATGATGGAGCGGCTGAAGACCGTGCACGAGAATAGTCAAGCTGCTTATGATGCCAGTGCAGCCCTCCGAGCCAATGTCCAGGTAAGTTGGTTTCTGACTGAACTCCTATCTTGACGCTTGTTCTGTTAGGATACGCTACCCTAAAAAACTCTTCTTTGTGCGTCCATCTGTTAGTCTGCACTTCGTATCTGCACACCCACTGGTTGTTTTAATTTATGTCGCATAATTTTTCTAGTTGAGTCGACTAGGTTGTGTTGACTGTAGTTTTTGGACTAGTGGGGGCACGTAGAGTGCACCCACTGGGTGTAGTCCCCGAGGCCGCCGTCGAATGTGTGATTCGACGGGGGCCTTGATAAAAAGATCTTATCCTTTAGTTCTTCCACTCGGTCTGGGTGGACCATATCCTTCAGTTCTTCCACTCGGTCTAGGTAGACCATGTCAAGTGGAACCTGAACCAATGGGGGCACGCAGAGTGCACCCACTTGGTGTAGTCCCCGAGACCGCGGTCGACTGCAGGCAGTCGATTGGGGTCTGAGAATGACTATTGCTGGGCGTCGTGTGTTTTTTCTTATTCTTTTCCACTCAGTCTGGGCGGACCATGTCGAGTGGAATCTGAACCAGTGGGGGCACGCTAAGTGCACCCACTGGGTGTAGTCCCCAAGACTACTGTTGAATGTTTGATTCTGCAATAGTCTTAGAGTTCTTTTCACTCGGAAGCGAATAATCTTTGATCCTGTCCATTGATGTATCTTTTTGCTGACGGCAGAAATCCTGTGAGCTCATCTCCAAGATTGCCGATTTCGAGGAGAAGCAGAGACAGCTCAACCTTGAATTGGAGCTAGCCAATCAGAATTTGGAAAAGGCTAAAGACAAAGTAGCTAGTACGGAAGGTAACAACATGTCGACTGTCTATCTTGACCATCTCTCAAGTTATCTCTTCATTCTTCTCTCTGTCCCGAGTGCATATTCTTCAGAAAAAATGAAACAAGCTCTGGTACAGAATGACCTTGACCTTGTAGCTGCGCAAAAGGAGGCTCAGGAGAAGACAACACTCGCCGACAAGAAGCTGGCTTCAGTCGGGGCACTGGAGGAAGATAACGCCATGCTAAAGGCATCCCTCACCGAAGCCAACAAAGAAGTGATCTGTCTGAAGAAAGACAAAGTTGCTTTGAATGAGAAGATTGAATGCATTTCTCGTAAGAGAAATGACCTGGAGGCTTATCTGGGGGCACTCGCTAAGAAGTTGTTCCTTATGCTCGAAGGCATTTTTCTTATCCAATTGTTTAGCCATCGTCGACTCATTATTTCTTTGTGTTTGTAGAATTCTTTCAAAACTTTGAGGAAGAAACTGGGTGGATCGAGACAGGCCTGGACCCTATCCTTTCCCCTGTCAGTGATGAAGCTGCCATGAACGTGCTCCGACTGGAATCCCGTATCGCCAGCGTTATGGACTACCTTGCTCGCCTGAAGGTTGCGGTGTCGTGGATTGACTCAGCTCTTTGGCCACGGGAGATGCTCTAGAATGACCTCGAGTCTTTGATGACTCGACTCAATGAGGTCCCTGGCCAAGTGCAGGAGTGGAAGAAGTCATCTGCTCGCTACGGTGCTAATGTAGCTCTGTCGCTAGTTCGAGTCCACTGCAAGGAGTCCAAGGAGGAAAATATAGCAGCGATCAAGGTTGCCAATACCAGGAGACACGGCTTCCAGTCTTTCATGGAGACCTTTATTGCTGCCGCCATTCGAATTGCAGATGGAATCGACCTGGACGAGTTCGTCGAGCCTGCCAGTCCTCCATCCGCGGAGCGAACAAACTTTTTATAGTCCGCTTGAATTTGCCTCGGTATGCCGAGTGGTCTTGTAATTGTTAAACTCTTTCGAGCCTGATGCCCGAGTACTTCGAACTATGGTTTGGAACCTCTTAGGTTTTATCTGAACTTAGTTGTTTTTTAATCTCTTGGCTCTGATTTTTCAATCTGAATTGCTACTGACTTTGTGGTGCAGCTCAGTCGAGTGGATCATAGACAAGGGCATCCGATGCCGTCCATGACCTGCTCGTCGTCTTCTTTGTAGGTAAGGATGGAGCGGACGTTGTATTTGTGTCGCAGCTCCAAGGATAAGGTCGTGGTTGACCTGCACCTCGTCATCCTTACGGATTAGGATGGAGCGGACGTTGTATTTGTGCCGCAGGTCCGAGGATAAGGTCATGGTCGACCTGCTCCTCATAGTCCTTGTAGATAAGGATGGAGCGGATGTTGTATTTGTGTCGTAGCTCCGAGGATAAGGTCGTGGTCGACCTGCACCTCATCGTCCTTGCGGATAAGGATAGAGCGTGTTTAAAACTTAGGCGAGTCCAAGGCTGCAGCTAAGCCCTCGAGTGGGAGGGTTGCTCTCCACTCGGTAGGATTTTTTAAACTTAGGCGAGTATAAGACTACAGCTAAGCCCCTGAGTGAGAGGGTCTCTCACCACTCGGTAGGATTTTTCAAACTTAGGCGAGTACTGGACTACAGCTAAGCCCCCGAGTGGGAGGGTTGCTCACCACTCGGTATGATTTTTCAAACTTAGGCGAGTACTGGAATGCAGCTAAGCCCCCGAGTGGGAGGGTTGCTCACCACTCGGTAGGATTTTTCAAACTTAGGCGAGTACTCGACTGCAGCTAAGCCCCTGAGTGGGAGGGTTGCTCACCACTCGGTAGGATTTTTCAAACTTAGGCAAGTACTGGACTACAGCTAAGCCCCCGAGTGGGAGGGTTGCTCACCACTCGGTATGATTTTTCAAACTTAGGCGAGTACTGGAATGCAGCTAAGCCCCCGAGTGGGAGGGTTGCTCACCACTCGGTAGGATTTTTCAAACTTAGGCGAGTACTCGACTGCAGCTAAGCCCCTGAGTGGGAGGGTTGCTCACCACTCGGTAGGATTTTTCAAACTTAGGCGAGTACTGGACTGCAGCTAAGCCCCCGAGTGGGAGGATTGCTCACCACTCAGTAGGATTTTTTAAACTTAGGCGAGTACTGGACTACAGCTAAGCCCCCGAGTGGGAGGATTTCTCACCACTTGGTAGGATTTTTTAAACTTAGGCGAGTACTGGACTGCAGCTAAGCCCCCGAGTGGGAGGATTCTCACCACTCGGTAGGATTTTTTAAACTTAGGCGAGTACTGGACTGCAGCTAAGCCCTCGAGTGGGAGGGTTGCTCACCACTCGGTAGGATTTTTCAAACTTAGGCGAGTACTGGACTGCAGCTAATCCCCCGAGTGGGAGGATCGCTCACCACTCGGTAGTATTTTTTAAACTTAGGCGAGCACTGGACTGCAGCTAAGCCCCCGAGTGGGAGGATTGCTCACCACTCGGTAGGATTTTTTAAACTTAGGCGACTATTGGACTGCAGCTAATCCCCCAAGTGGGAGGGTTGCTCACCACTCGGTAGGATTTTTTTAAACTTAGGCGAATCAGATTCGCAGCTAAGCCCCCGAGTGAGCGGATTGCTCCTCACTCGGTGGGATTTTGTTTTTTGAAACTTAGGCGAATCGGATTCGCGGCTAAGCCACCCACTGGGGGATTTTGGACACATGTATAAGCAATAACAATCATTTAGGAGACTACAAAATCATGTCTTTGATAAAAAAACTGAAAGGTACTTCCTATTACATCTCGACAGTCTGAATGATTAAGTATTAAAGTGGCGGAGAAGCTCCGCATTCCAAGCGTGTGGCTCATCCTTCTTGTCCTCCACATCGTACAGGTGGTATGCTCCATTGTGAAGCACTTTGGTGATGATGAAAGGGCCCTCCCAAGCGGGAGCTAGCTTGTGTGGTCGTTGCTGATCCACTCGGAGAACCAGGTCCCCTTCCTAAAATGCTCAACCCCTGACGTTTATGGTGTGGAACCGATGAAGATCTTGTTGATAGATGGTCGACCTATTCAGGGCCATTTCTCTTTCCTCTTTGAGAAGGTCAACAACATCTTGCCGGGCTTGTTCTGCTTCTACCTCTAAGAAAAGTTCCAATCGCGGGGCATTATGGAGTAAATCAATCGGTAGCACAACCTTAGCTCCATACACCAGGAAGAAGGGAGTCCGGCCAGTCGACCGATTTGGTGTTGTCCTCAAGCCCCACAATACTGATGGTAACTCATCTACCCTGGCGCCAGCTGCATGCTTGAGGTCTCTCATTAATATGGGCTTCAACCCTTGGAGGATCAAACCATTTTCTCTTTCTTCTTGTCCATTCAACTATGGGTGAGCGACTGAAACATAGTTGACCCGAGTGCCTTTGTGAAGCACAAAAAGCTCTGAACTCATCTGAATCAAAGTTCAAACCATTGTCCGTGATGATGCTATGTGGGTCTCCAAATCTGAATGCCAACCTCCTGATGAAGCCGACGGCAGTGCTTGAATCGAGGTTCTTGATGGGTTTGGTTTCAATCCAGTTAGTGAACTTGTCGACTGCAACAAGCAGGTGAGTGAAACCACTTCTGCCAGTTCTCAAGGGTCCACCCATATCCAACCCCCAAACGGCAAATGGCCAGACGAGTGGAATGGTCTTCAAGGCTGAAGCGGGTTTGTGAGACATGTTGGAGTAGAACTGGCAACCCTCACACTTGTCGACTATTTCCTTTGCCATTTCATTTGCTCGCGGCTAGTAAAATCCTGCTCGATATGCTTTCGCCACAATTGTCCGTGAGGACGCATGGTCACCACAGGTCCCTGAGTGGATATCATTGAGAATCATGCAACCTTCTTCTGGGGTAATGCATCGCTGAGCAAGTACAGTCACACTTTCCCTATATAGCCGACCGCTTATCACGGTGAAGGCCTTAGATCAACGGACGATCTGTCACGCTTCATCTTCGTCTTCTGGCAGTTCTTTCCTACGAATATATGCGATATTATGGCACAGTCCAGTCAGGAATGACGACCAAAACTTCCATGACTAGGTCAACCACGGCTGGGATTTCAAGTTCAGTCAGATCAGTGGAACTCTTAGGTTGTGAGGGCTCTTCTGTGAAGGGATCCTCTTGAACTGATGGTGTGTGAAGATGTTCTAAAAACACATTGCTGGGAATGGGCTCTCGCTTGGAACCTATCTTTGCCAGGTCATCTGCTGCCTGGTTCTTCAGCTGGGAAATGTGGTGGAGCTCTAGACCCTCAAACTTCTTTTCCAATTTTCTTACTGCATTGCAATAACCAGTCGTAGCTGGACTTCTGACATCCCACTCTTTCATGACTTGATTAACCACCAAATCTGAGTCGCCGTAGACCATTAGGCGAGGGAGAGGGAAGTGATCTTTCGGGCAGGGCCGATTGATGTGCTTGAAGTCAATACACATACAGAGTGAATCATCCTTCTTGGGAACCATGACTACATTGGCGAGCCACTCAGAGTGGTAAACCTCTCGGATGAACTCATCTACCAGAAGCCGAGCCACTTCCTCACCAATTGCCTTCCTTTTCTCCATGGCGGACCGTCGGAGGTGCTCTTTGACAGGTCTTGCTTTTGGGTCGACTCACAAAAGGTGCTCAGCCAGTCCCCTGGGCACACCTAGCATGTCAGAAGGTTTCCATGAGAAGATGTCCCAGTTCTCACAGAGGAACTAGATGAGCGCTTCTTCCTATTTGCTATCGAGTGTTGTTGATATATGAGTTGGAGCAGCATTGGGATCAGTTGGGTGAATATGAACTGGTTTCGTTTCACCAGGCAACTTAAATGCAGACTCTGAAGCAGGCTTCTTAGCTCTCAACAAATCACTCGGATCTGCTGTCTTCTTATATTCCTCCATTTCTATTGCTGCCATCTGTTCATCGGCAATCTTCGAGCCTTTCTGGAAGCTCTCTTCTGCTCGCTGCCAATTACCAGTGACTGTAATCACGCCCCTAGGGCCAGGAATCTTGACCTTGAGATACACATAACACGGTCAAGCCATGAAATGGGCATACGCAGTTCTGCCCAGGATAGCATGATAGGCACTGAGGGAGTCCTAGATTAGGGGGTATCCGGATAGCCGGACTATACCTTCAGCCGGACTCCTGGACTATGAAGATACAAGATTGAAGACTTCGTCCCGTGTCCGGAAGGGACTTTCCTTGGCGTGGAAGGCAAGCTTGGCGATACGGATATGTAGATCTCCTACCATTTTAACCGACTCTGTGTAACCCTAGCCCTCTCCGGTGTCTATATAAACCGGAGGGTTTTAGTCCATAGGACGAACAACAATCATACCATAGGCTAGCTTCTAGGGTTTAGCCTCCTCGATCTTGTGGTAGATCTACTCTTGTACTACCCATATCATCAATATTAATCAAGCAGGACGTAGGGTTTTACCTCCATCAAGAGGGCCCGAACCTGGGTAAAACATCGTGTCTCCTGCCTCCTGTTACCATTTGCCTTAGACGCACAGTTCGGGACCCCCTACCCAAGATCCGCCGGTTTTGACACCGACATTGGTGCTTTCATTGAGAGTTCCTCTGTGTCGTCACTTTTAGGCCTGATGGCTCCTCCGATCATCAACGATGATGCGATCGAGGGTGAGACTTTTCTCCCAGGACAGATCTTCGTATTTGGCGGCTTTGCACTGCGGGCCAATTCGCTTGGCCATCTGGAGAAGATTGAAAGCTATGTCCCTGGCCGTCAGGTCAGATTTGGAAGTTTAAACTACACATCAGACAACCGCGGAGACTTGATCTTCGACGGATCTGAGCCACAGCAGAGCGCGCCGCACTGTCCCGGTTGGCATGATCTAGCTCTGCCGCCAAACAGTGCCCTGGAGGCCGCACCTGTGTCCGCTCTGACCCTTGGCTCGGAGCCGACCACACCAATCGAGGATGGGTGGTTAGACACCGCCTCAGGGGCTGCAATCTCTACGGCGATCAAGCCGAACACCAGCCTTGTCCTCCGCGAAGCCCGTGACTCCAAGATGCCGGACTCCCCTCCGGACTCCGAGCCCTCCGCGCCCCTACCGATCGAATCCGATTGGGCGCCGATCATGGAGTTCACCGCCGCAGACATCTTTCAGCACTCGCCCTTTGGCGACATTCTGAATTCACTCAGGTCTCTCTCTTTGTTAGGAGAGTCCTGGCCGGACTATGACCAGCAGGATTGGGATGTGAACGACGAAGAAATTCGATGCCCACCCACCACCCACTTCGTAGCCACTGTCGATAATTTAAACGACGTGCTCAACTTCGACTCCGAAGACATCGACGGTATGGATGGCGATGTAGGAGATGAACATGAACCAACGCCTACAAGGCACTGGACAGCCACCTCATCTCATGATGTATACATGGTGGACACACCCAAAGGAAGGGACGACGAGGAACATAGGGATGCAACAAGGGATCATTCACTCGAAAAAGCAATCAAAGCAGCGACGTAAGCGCCGCCCAAGCCCCACCTCGACATAGACAGCAGCCATACAGACCCAGCCATAGAGCAGGACGAGCCGGCGGACGACGAACATGCCTTTGAGCAACTTTCTGAACATGGAAACTTGGATGAACAAGCTGAACACCCTGTCCCTGGTGAAAACAACAGTTCGAACGACCTTACGCCGGATAGGCTCATGGAGCAGAAGAACCTCCACAAAAGGCTCGTCGCCACTGCGTGTAGCCTGAAAAAGCAGAAGCGGAAGCTCAAAACTGCGGAAGATGCACTCAGAATCAGATGGAGCAAAGTACGCAACACCGCAAACAAATATGGCGACAGTCGCCGCACAAAAAGCTATCCAAAGCGAAAGCTACTGCCTGAATTTGACAAGGAGGCTTAGAGCCTCCGCAGTCGAAAAATAGGAAAACCACCCGGTCGGATAGACGACGGCATGGCCAGCATGGAGCGGCAAGCGGCGCCGCCCACAAGCCGGCACGCGATCCACCAAAGGATCCGCATCAAAAAGATGGCCTAGCCTGATCTATCTACGGGCCAAGAAAGCAAGCTCTAGTAAGCAATACAACATAACAAATATCCGAACATCACGACACACCCAAATACAGGGGTGCCGCACACCCCCTATGTTTCACCGATGAGGTGCTGGACCATGAATTTCCAGCGGGATTCAAGCCCGTAAACATAGAGGCGTACGACAGAACAACAGACCCTGGGGTCTGGATCGAGGATTATATCCTCCACATACACATGGCCAGAGGAGATGACCTCCACACCATAAAATACTTACCCCTCAAGCTTAAAGGGCCAGCCCGGCATGCCTCAAAATCCTTCCCGAAAACACCATTGGAAGTTGGGAAGAGCTTGAGGATGCTTTCCGGGCAAATTTTCAATGGACCTATATCTTCCCTTCGGATGCAGACGATCTCAGTCACATAACTCAACAGCCCGGAGAGTCAGCCCGAAAATTCTAGAATAGATTTCTTACTAAAAAGAGTCAGATAGTCGACTGTCCAGACGCCGAAGCCCTAGCAGCTTTTAAGCATAATGTTCGAGACGAATGGCTCGCCAGACACCTCGTCTAAGAAAAGCCAAGAACAATGGCCACATTAATAAGCCTCATGACCTGCTTTTGCGCAGGAGAGGACAACTGGTTGGCAAGATGTAGCACCAGCGACCCAAGTACATCCGAAGTTAGGGATGGAACCGGAAAACCCCGACGCAACAAGGACCAACGCCAGAATAAGGAAAACAGCCCAAAGAGCACGGCGGCCAACGCCGGATTCAAAAGCTCGCGGCAGAATCAGAGAAAGCCGCCCCTCAAGGATAACAGGGACGAGCTATCCAACTTAAACAAAATCTTGGACAAGATATGTCAAATACATAGTACTCCCGGGAAGCGTGCGAACCATACCCACAGAGATTGTTGGGTTTTCAAGCAATCCGGCAAACTCAATGCCGAACACAAGGGGCTCGACACACCAAGTGAGGACGACGACGAACCCCACAAGTAGAGCACCGGGAAACAAAAGGATTTCCCACAAGAAGTCAAAACAGTAAACTTACTTCACGTGATGAACAGAATGGCGCCAACAGAGATACGCGCCATACGGCCTATCCCAAAGGAGTCTCACCAATGGTTGTTAAAACCGATCAGCTTCGACCATCAGGATTACTCTAGAGGTATCTGGAATGCAGGCTGGACTGCCTTGGTGTTAGATCCAATAGTCGGCGGACTCCACTTTACAAATGTCCTGATGGACGGCGGCAGTGGTCTAAACCTGTTATACCAGGACACAATCCGCAACATGGAGATAGACCCAACAAAAATCCGCCATAGCAAAACCTCCTTTCAAGGGGTAACGCCAGGCCTGGATGCCCGTTGCATGGGTTCTCTCCGGCTAGAAGTTATGTTCGGCTCCCCCGATAACTTCCATCGCGAACAGCTAACTTTCCACATCGCCCCATTCTCAAGTAGCTATCAAGCACTGCTGGGACGCGAAGCTTTCACCCGCTTTAACGCAATACCGCATTATGCATCTCTTACGCTTAAGATGCCCGGTCCACGAGGCATCATCTCATTAAAGGGAAAACATTGGGTGTTCCTCCCGCGCGGAAGATAGTGCGGCTGCCTTGACAGCCCCACAATAAAGCGGCTTCACCAGCCAAAGCACCTAAACAGGTCGTCAAGACCACGGACATGGCTAGACGAGTCCGGCATAAACATATAATTGATAAAGGCTTAATAGCCGTATGCCCCTGTACTAGGGGCTCCGCGCATATAAAAACAAGAGACAATAAAGCTCAATTTTACCCATTTCGATTTATACTTCGTTTATTTAGTATAACTCATGTTCGGCACGATCTTTCCTAAACTAAGTTCCTCTCTTTTACAGATGAACACCGTGCTACGCCCGTCCAGGATACGGCACAACGGAGACACAGGCACAGACGTGCAGCAGGGACCCATTCCAAGGATTCTTTTTGGATTAAGACCCTGTGTAAACCTTTTTTTACTGTCTCTTGTTGATACACATCCCCTAGTTTCTTGGTATAACCAAGGAGGAGGCTGGCGTTTTGGCATGTGGCCACATCAGAGTTTTGCGCGTACCTGGACACTAGGGGCTTATTACTAAGGGCGTTATCCCGCCCGCCCTCATAAAGACCGAATACCTTAGGGAGTGTTCGGCGTTGTGAGTTTGGCCTTATATGCATCAGCTCCGAATTATGTCTTTGGTCAAATGTTGGGTTTGCCCGGCTCCTGTGTTTTGCTACCTTACGTTTTGCTCTATCGGCTAAGGCAGCACCAGGAGAACTACTGCGATTGTGACCCGGTTCGGCCAGGCGAGCACCTCAGTAGAGAAAGTCGAAAACTGATTGTCATGATATAGCGTGAGACTGGTCAACCACTCGATGACTTACCGGAATCTTTAGGATTCCTCCGCATTAACAAAGGGCCGCTTCCCGGCCAGGCACATACACGCCCCGAGTTTGGGCGAGCGCAGGCGCCACCAGGGGCTATATAAGTAGCCTCACTTTCAAACTCCTATGGCTAAGTGAAAGTGATAAAGCATCATAGTCCGATTGCCTAGTTCGCTGTGCTATCACCTCGTTTGTAGGACCAAGACGTTGGATCAAGTGTGAAAATGCGCCTTCTGCGAACACCCCCGCATTACGTGCGTGGGGGCTGAAGCCGACGACTGCCATCTTTCAGATTATATATACACATATGTTAAACGGCCGCACAGGAGGTATTATAATACTTGCAGGCACAAGTATAAAAAGCTTCTACAATTTATCAAAATATTGTTTTACAATAATATATGCTATTCGAATATAGTATCCTTCGAGCATTGTGTCTCTATTAAACGAGCGCCTTGCAGAACTTCCTGAAAATAGTGCTCGGCAGGTACTCGGCTTCCATCCGAGTCTGGGGGTGCAACAGCGGTGGCCTCCATTTCCGCCCAGTATGTCTTCACATGGGCAAGAGCCATCCGTGCACCCTCTATGCACGCTGACCTCTTCATCGCATTGATATGCGGCGCCGCACCAAGGAGCTGATGCACCAAGTTGAAATAACTTTTTGGCTCTGGCCTCTCTGGCCACAGATGACTCATGACATACTTCATGGCAAGTCCGGACAACCTATTTAGCTCGGCCCATTCGGCCAAACGATCGGCTAATGACAGTGGATGCTCCGGATTGTGGAACTGCGACCAAAAGAGCTTTTCCACTTCGCGATCTTCTTGATCTCGGAAGTGTTCGGCCACATCTGCGACACTCGCTGCCAAATCCAGATAGGTGTCCTCCGTACTCCACATCCGGTCTAACGGAGCATGTTTAGGATCACAGAACTTCCTCTGCAGCATAAAGGGCTTTCTAGCCGCGATCTCTCCGGCCTGACGCAGCTCCTCCTTCATAGCTCTCATTGCAGAGCGAGCATCCTTGGCATCGGAAACGGCATTCTCCAGGTCCGTCTGTTCCGCCCGATCTTCTTTTTCAAGAAGCTTGCAACGGTCAGCAGCGTTCTTCAGCTTCACGGCCATCTCGGCCATTTCCTTCTTGCTTCGGCAGTGAGCAGCCTGTTCGGCTTTCAGCTCTTCAATTGCCTTTCTGGCAGCCGCATCACTTTTCCTGGCTTGCTCCTTGGCTCGGGCAAGTTCCGCCCGAAGATTCTCCATGGCAGCAGCACCATCTGCATCAAGCGCACACATTGTAAGATACTGGCATAAAGCTCCTCTTACCAGGTGCCGCCGAAGGAATTACATACCTTGTGCCTCGTCAAGCCGCTTGTTGACAAGCGTGATGTCGGCATCTGCCATGTCAAGTTGCCACTTTAGCTCGGCAAATTCATCAGTCCGGCTTGCCATCGGACACTTCGCCACCTACGTATGAAGGCGACATATTAGACCTGGGATTATGATCCTATGTGCGCCATCACTTTTGACAACACACAGAGTCTCAGGGGCTACTATCTACATAGGGCGCATCTTATTTATGCGCAACTGTCCAAAAAGGGTACATTATTTCGCGTACCTCAAAACCTGTCAATAAACTCCTGACGGCCTCGTGCAATCCGCTCTCCACGGATGAAATCCTCTCAATCACTGTACCCATCAATGCACGGTGCTCCTCTGAGATAGATGCTCGCCCTAGCAGATGGACCTTTTCAAAGGCCGAATGCAGAGGGCTTTGGGGGGCCATATGACTACCTTCCGGCCCTGCCGGATTCGGAGAAACCCTCCGCGACGATACCTCAGGGTCGCCCGCCTCGCAATGGGGTACGGCAGGGGGAGGCGTTCCGCTCTCCATCATCTCCGGAAGAAGATCCCCCGAAGACGAGCTCTGCTGAGAAGGGCTAAGGTCCGAGCTACAAGGTAAATTTTCGATTACTTTTCTCAGATATAAAGCAAGGATTTCTCTCGTTTCTTAAAAAGAAAACTCCTCTCTACTTACAGCTAGGTGGAGGGCTGATCCCCTTGAGGGCATAATTCGGCTGAAGTATCCCCCAGCACAGGACCCTCTGGCGAAGATTTCTTACCCCGCTTTGAGGCCATGGTCTCCGGGTCTTCAGAGGCGGTCCTCTTCTTCCCCTGAGAAGAGGAATTTTCGATTCCTCCCTTCCGCACAACCTCCTTCGAGGAGGCTGTAGCTTCCTTGTCCCCTCCCTCGCTTTCCTTTGAAGGCAAAACCTCCAACATCCTGACTAGCACGGGACCCGACGTGGTCTCGAGGAGGGGGGACGGACACCTGATTAGCTTTGCTTCCGCTATCCACTCCTGTTTAAAGGACAGCTCTTTTAGGGGCAATTTTATGATAAATATACGGATAGCGAGTCCGGGCACAAGGCTACTTACTTGAGTATCCGGACGATTGCAGCTCAGACCTATGTCCTCCGTAGAATCCGAACACACTACTTGTGGTCCGAAGAACAATTTGTACATCTCCACGGGCGTCATGCCAAGAAAATGTTGGAGAACTCGTGGTCCCTCCGGGTTGAACTCCCACAGGCGGAGGGGGCGACGTTTGCAGGGCAGAACTCGGCGAATTAACATCACCTACGTCACCATGACCAGATTGATGTCTCTTTCTAGGAGATCTCGGATGCGGCCCTGCAATAGGGGCACGTCCTTTGCCGACCCCCAGCCCAGCCCCTTATTGACCCATGATGCCAGTCGTGGCGGGGGACCCGAGCAGAAAGCAGGCAGCGCCACCCACTTGGTGCTCTTGGGAGCTATGATATAAAACCACTCTCGTTGCCATAAGCTGGACTCCCCTTGAAAAGAGCCCTCGGGCCATGGAGCACCAGCATTCTTGCTTATAAAAGCACCTCCGCACTCCGCGTGTCGTCCCTCGATCATCTTCGGCTCTACTTTGAAGGTCTTGAGCCATAGTCTGAAGTGAGGAGTAATACGGAGGAAGGCTTCACACATGACGATGAATGAGGAAATATGGAGGATGGACTCCGGAGCTAAGTCGTGAAATTTCAGCCCATAATAAAACATGAGCCCCCTCACGAAGGGATCCGTCGGGAAGCCTAGCCCCCGAAGGAAGTGAGACATGAACACCACACTCTCACCAGGCTTGGGAGTGGGAATGACCTGCCCTTGAGCAGGAAGCCTATGCCAGATTTCGCCGGTCAAGAACCTGGCCTCTCTCAACTTCAGCACGTCCTCCTCCGTGATGGAAGAGGGCATCCATTGGCCTCGAAGGTCAGAACCGGACATTGTCGAAGGTACGAAGCGCCTAAAATCTGGAGCCTTGGGTGCTGGAACTCGAGGCGAAGGGCGAACTCGTTTGAGATTGAAAGAAATGAGTAGGGCCTTGGTCTCTTTATAAGAGGTTGAATACCAAGGGCCCTCCCCGTGATCGTTTGGGACTCGCCTTTGATTGAGATAACGTACCAACGGGTACGGTTGGGTTACCCACGCCCGTATTGATGAGAATCCCGGAATAAGGGGACACAATCTCTGCTTTGACAAGATGTGCCAAGGAAACCGCCTCACTAAACGCGCTGAGGTGGGACAGTAAAACGATTCGAATAAATACTTGGTCGTGGTGTGATGACACGCTACGGAATACGTCAGCAGATTAGATTTGTGTAAATATTATTCTCTCTATGGCAATATGTGGAAACTTGTTTTGCAGAGCCGGACACTACCTTTGTGTTCAAAATCTTCTATGAAGTACTTGGAGGAGGAACCCGCCTTGCAATGCCGAAGACAATCTGCGCGCCGGACTCGTCGTCATTGAAGCCTGGTTCAGGGGCTACTGAGGGAGTCCTGGATTAGGGGGTGTCCGGATAGCCGGACTATACCTTTGACTGGACTCCTGGACTATGAAGATACAAGATTGAAGACTTCGTCCCGTGTCCGGAAGGGACTTTCCTTGGCGTGGAAGGCAAGCTTGGCGATACGGATATGTAGATCTCCTACCATTGTAACCGACTCTGTGTAACCCTAGCCCTCTCCTGTGTCCATATAAACCGGAGGGTTTTAGTCCATAGGACGAACAACAATCATACCATAGGCTAGCTTCTAGGGTTTAGCCTCCTCGATCTCGTGGTAGATCTACTCTTGTACTACCCATATCATCAATATTAATCAAGCAGGACGTAGGGTTTTACCTCCAACAAGAGGGCCTGAACCTGGGTAGAACATCGTGTCCCCTGCCTCCTGTTACCATCCGCCATAGACGCATAGTTCGGGACCCCCTACCCGAGATCCGCCGGTTTTGACAACGACAGACACTGTGAAAATCCACGAGTTCAAATGTCAACTTTTCCTTCCGGTAATTCTTTGAATCACCGAAAGCCACGTCAAGAGTGATCTGGCCAAGTGAATCAGCTTTCTTTCCCGGTATAACTCCGTGGAACCGCATGTTACTCTCCCTGAGTTTGGACATCGGAATGCCCATCCCTCGGAGGGTCTCGGCATACAAAATGTTCAATCTGCTGTCACCATCCATCAAGACTTTGGTCAGTCGGGTGGCTCCAACGACCGGGTGGACCACCAACGCTTGCCTCCCAGGGGTGGCAACATGCGGCGGGTGGTCTGACTGGTCGAATGTGATAGGAGTCTTTGACCATTTCAGATATGTCATTGTTGCGGGAGCAACCATGTTTACTTCCCTGTTGATGCCTTTCAGTCGACTTTTGCTTTCAACATCTGCAAAAATCACCAAAGTGGAATTGATATTGGGAAATCCATCATCATCCTCTTCCTTGTCCTCATCCTTATCATATGCTTTTTCCTTCTCACTGGGTTGTTTTTTCTCTGGACTGGACTCGGCACATTCTAGTGGTATGCTTGGGATAGATGAGATTTCCCTCTTCATCCTTCTTGATGTGAATGTGACATGATAAATCCAACACATCATTCCCAGCTGCATATTTCACCTTCTTAGGGGTCCAGAGCCCTTTATGTTTTCCTTTGGATTTTCCTTGGGTTGCCACTGCAACCTCTCCAGGCGCCATAGGTTCTGCTTTGCGCTTTTGCTTCCAATTGGAATTACCTCCTCCAGTGTCCTGGCTGACTGGTTTGCTCTTGCCACCGCGGAGTCGGTCTTCTTCTTTGCCATTGGTGTACTGAGTGGCTATCTCCATCATCCGAGTTAGAGACATGTCTCCTGTCCGAGAAAATTTCAGGTTGAGCTCCCGGTACCGAACACCCTCCTTGAAGGCGCAAACTGCTTGATGGTGAGACACATTCTCCACAGTGTGGTGTAAAGTGGTCCACCTCTGGATGTAATCCCTCGAAGTTTATTTGGTTGCAATGCTGTAATTCTGTCAATCCTGCTGGCTGTTTGCGCGTGCCCTCAAACATTCTGACAAACACTCGGGCCAACTCTTCCCAGCTGAAAATACTGCCTGGAGCCAACTAATTCAACCAAGATCTAGCTGACCCTTCAAGCATTAGGGGAAGATGCATCATGGGAACTTTATCATTTCCTCCATCGATCTGCACAGCCACTCGGTAGTCTTCAAGCCATGTGTCAGGTTTTGATTCACCTGTGAACTTACTGACCCCAGTCGCCAACCTGAAGTTGGGAGGGATCTCTGCAGCCCTGATGGCTCTGCTAAAACACTCGGGACCAGAAACATGCACCCTGCTACCAGTCGGGCGATCTCTGTCTTGGCGTTCTCTATGTGCTCGATTCCTATCCACCAAACCTTGCACCAAAATGGACCTTGCGTCAAACCCTGGCTCTCTTGGGTCGACTGGACTCCTCCGCTGCTCGCTGTACGGGCGCCTATCGACATAATGTTGGGGCACATATGATTCACCCCGCGGAGGGGGTGTAGGTACTCGACGGCGGTCATCACGGCCGAGCCGATGATCTTGCTACTCATGGTTCCAACCCGAATACTGCCCTTGACGATGCCCATGTCCCTCATGCTATGGAGGCGATCTTGGGCTGTGAGCCGACTGAACAGTATCAACCACCACAGATCTGCTATGGATTCTGTTGCGCGACTAAGAAACTGCAGTGTTCTGCTCTCCTCCTGCTCGGAGCAGCGCTCTGATATGCATCAAACCTCTACCAGCTTTCGACTGGGACGGCCGAATGGATTCTGCTATATGGGCCGCAGCGGTAAGATTCTGAATCAGAGTGCGGTATACCTGTGGTTCAGGTGGAAATAACTGCCGTTGTCGTCGACTGGACTCGGGGATCTGTCGGCGAGCGCGATCGTCGAGTGCACGCTGAAGGTTCTCCAGTCGGGTGCGCTTAGCCAAAGTGGCCAAACGCGCTGCCTCCAAGGCCCAAGCCTCACAGGACTCACCGACAACGGGTGTGTGGAGGGCCTCCACATTGTGGCTGTGAAGTTCCTCCCTCTGCTGAGAAGAGAGAGTTTCAGGGTGGTACTCTTCATGAACGTGCGAGGATCGACACCGTTGCGACGCATGCCAGACGTACTGTGAGGCGTGTTGACCATCAAGACCTCCGCCATGGGGTCGCTGCTGTCGCACTCGGACATTGTCGGCGTTCTGGGAATAGGGGTCCCCACACTTGCCTTCCCGCGGCCCATAGCGTGGCTCTGTGAGCGGGCCTGTACGGCCCATCTTCACCAACAAGGACTCAAGGCCCTCGCGAGGTGGACGACACAAGACCTGCTCAGGAGGGGCCTCACCAGGCTGGCTCGTGAGGGGCGGAGAGTTCAAGGCCAGGCGAACCTCGCGAGGTTCTAGGGATGTGAGCCATGACGACCAAGGCCAGGCGGGCGCCAGGTGGGTGCCAGCGCACACAGTGTCCTTGTTTCCTCTTCGGTGCTAAGGAAGCAGGCGCAAGCGTGCATTACCGAGGCGTCAAGCAAAGGTTTCCATATCAGTGCAACAAGACAAAGACCAGAAGGACGACAAGACGTTGGTCACCGTGGAGCCCAAGACGGCATCGCCACCAGAGCCTTTTGCAGGCGAAGACTGCTTTTGTTAGGATAGGCTGTACTAGCCGTCCCCTTTCAAATTGGCCGTTGTTGGCTCCCTTCCCGCTTAATATTTGGGGAGAGGACCGGGGCCTCTATAAATAGGACTAGCCACCACCGTAGTGGTGGGATCGATCGACCAGTCAGACCAAGAGAGACCAGGGCAACCACAAGTTCACCAAGCACAAGAACACCTCCCCTCAGGAGGCTGTTCTTCCCCTTGTACTATTCATCCTTAGCCCAAGAGGCAATCCACCACACCACACTGGAGTAGGGTATTACACCACAACGGTGGCCCGAACCAGTATAAATCTTGTGTCCTTTGTGTTGTGAGTTTGTCGAGTTAGCGCGTAAGATCTTAGTAAAGCTAGGACGTGGATCGGTAAGGGGGAGATCTTCACACGCACCCCAGTGTTTGAACCTTGAGGGTTTTGCCGGAACCCGTGATCCGACATTTGGCGCGCCAGGTAGGGGTCTGCCGGAGTTTTTCTTTCGTCGATTCGTGCTCCACCATCTTCGCGCCCATTCTCCATGGCTGGCGCCACCCCACCGGCTGGATCTACGGGTGCTCACAGCGGCGCTCGGGGGCTCTGAGCCCTTGCTCCCGCCCTGAGGCAAGTGAAGTGGCCACCCAAATTCAAGCCGGAGATGCCGCTGTGCTACGACGGCACGGCGGACCCATTGGCTTTCCTGCTGGCGTATGAGGAAGCCGTCCTTAAGGCCCGGGGCGACGACAAGGTCATGGCCAACTGGCTTCCCATGGCCCTCAGAGGCGCACCATGCGCCTGGCTGCTTAACCTCCCAGGATCCACGGTGGCATCCTGGGAGGAGTTGCGTGGCCTCATCATTGCGCGCTACGGGGCACCGGCGCACCACGCGGTTGTGGCCCTCCTCGGTGGCTCGCAAGCACCACCCTCAGATCTTCACGTCAAGCCATTCTTTCGCCAGATCGGCGCCGCTTCCAAGCGCCCGGGGGCTCCGCCGGGCTGGGCCGTGCCCGAGGCCGACCTCACCTTCGACTCGGGGGATCATTGTCGGTGTCAAAACCGGCGGATCTCAGGTAGGGGGTCCTGAACTGTGCATCTAGGCCGGATGGTAATAGGAGGCAAGGGACACGAAGTTTTACCCAGGTTCGGGCCCTCTCGATGGAGGTAAAACCCTACGTCCTTCTTGATTAATATTGATGATTTGGGTAGTACAAGAGTAGATCTACCACGAGATCAGAGAGGCTAAACCCTAGAAGCTAGCCTATGGTATGATTGTTGTGTATGACTGTGTTGTCCTACGGACTAAAACCCTCCGGCTTATATAGACATCGGATAGGGTTAGGGTTACACAGAGTCGGTTGCAATGGTAGGAGGTCTGCATATCCGTATCGCCAAGCTTGCCTTTCACGCCAAGGAAAGTACCTTCTGGACACGGGACGAAGTATTCAATCTTGTATCTTCATAGTCCAGGAGTCCGGCTGAAGGTATAGTCCGGCCATCCGAACACCCCTTAATCCAGGACTCCCCCAGTAGCCCCTGAACCAGGCTTCAATGACGACGAGTCCGGCGCGTAGATTGTCTTCGGCATGGCAAGGCGGGTTCATCCTCCAAGTACTTCATAGAAGATTTTGAACACAAAGATAGTGTCCGGCTCTGCAAAATAAGTTTCCACATATTGCCATAGAGAGAATAATATTTACACAAATCTAATCTGCTGATGTATTCCGTAGTGTGACATCACACCACGGCCAAGCCTTTATTCGAGTTGTTTTACTGTCCCATCTCAACGTGTTATGCGAGGAGGTTTCCTTGGCACGTCTTGTTAAAGCAGAGATCGTGTCCCCTTATTCCGAGATTCTCATCAATACGGGCGTGGGTGACCCAACCGCGCCATTGATTACGGTGCTTGGGAGATAAGCGAGTTTTACCAGGCTGGTGGGGACGCGTAGGCGCGTCCACCCATATAAGGGGATAAGGATCCGCCTTTTCACCTACGCCTTCTTCCTCCTTTGCCTATCCATTTTCGCGCACTCGAGCTCCAACTGTCGGATTTCGGGTTCTGGCAGACCCTTGAGGTTCGAACACTAGGGTGCGCGTGGAGATTTCGCTTCCTACCTACCTGCACCCCTGCGCCATGCTAGGATCTAAACTATGGAAAGGACAACACAAGAGACACAGGGTTTATACTGGTTCGGGCCACCGTTGTGGTGTAATACCCTACTCCAGTGTGTGGTGTGGTGGATTGCCTCTTGGGCTGATGATGATGAATAATACAAGGGAGAACAACCTCGTGAGGGTCTATTCTTGGCTAGGGCGATGAACTGCTGGGAGGAGTTCAGTCACCTTTCTCTCTCTCTCTCTCTCTTTCTGATCGAGACCCTCTCTAAAGAGCCTCTTCCATCCAACCTCTCGGAACCAGACCCTTTGCTATGTGGGTGGCCGGTCCTATTTATAGAGGCCCTGGTCCTCTTCCCAAATATCGAGCGGGAAGGGAGCCAACAATGGCGGGCTAATTTGAAGGGGGACAGCAAGTATCAGCTATCCTGATAAAGGTAGTCTTCGTCTGCGCAAAGCTCTGGTAATGACGCCGTCTTGGGCTCCACGGTGACCTCCGTCTCGCAGTCCTCCTGGTCTTGGTATCGTTGCACCGAAATGGCAACCTTTGACTGATGCCTCGGTACTCCGCGGCTGCGCTTGCCCCCTTTGCACCAAAGGGGAAAGGAGGACGCTGCGCGGGCTGGCACCCGCCTGGCGCCCTGAGTCTTCATGGCTTGCGTCACAGACACCTCGAGAGGTACCCCGCCTTGATCTCTCCGCCTCCTCGTGAGCCAGCCTAATGAGGCTGTGCCTGAGGAAGCTCCGCGTCATCCGCCCCGCGAGGCTTGGCCCCTCGCGAGGGTCTTGGGTCTGTGTTGGTGAAGATGGGCCGTGCTGGGCCCCCTTTTTTAGCCACGCCGTAGGCCGCATGTAGGCAAGTCTGGGGACCCCCGTTCCCAGAACGCCGACAGTAGCCCCCGGGCCCAAGGCGCGCCCGGACTTGGCCGTGCAGGGAGGCGGAAGGGCAAGAGCGAAGCGCCGCGGGCCCTAACAGTCTGCGGCCTTGGGCACCACGTGGCGGTTGACTGCACGTGGGTGCCTCCACTTCCCCATGGTGCCTCGGCAACTGCACGGATTGGACAAGTCCCTGCATGCAAAAACGGGTCATGATTACCTGCAATCGTGGAGGTCGGCGGTTGGCCTTCGCCGGCCATAAGTACGGAACAGCGCGCTCCCTTCCAGTCCATCCCTCCTTGCTTCTCCTTCTTCCCGGTCCTTGCTCCGTCTTGCCGCGATGGCTTCGATCTGCCGGTTCTCGATGGCAGAGAAGGGAAAGGCTCCCCGAGGGGGACCAGACCCACTCTCGCCGAAGAAATGGCTTGTCCACCGTGGCCCGGACGAGGGGGCCCTTCAGGAGGTGCCGAGGCCTTGGTGCGAGCGGGCGCCGCCGGGGTTCCCGCTTCCATTGCACGCCCACGTCAAGGGCCCCGAAGGAGCTGATGCTGACCGCCACGGGCGGCGCCGCCATCGGTGCCGACGGGTCACGAAGGTGTGGGTCGTCCCCCCTGGGATCCACACCGAGGGCTCCTCCCAAGAGTTCATGCTCCACGTTGCCATTCCTCTTCAGTCTTGGATCCGCCTTCCTCCCTTCTTCACCTCCATCATCCTACAGGGGAAGCCCCTGGAGCTCTGGCTGCAGCACGCTGGCTGCAGCACCCTCGCGACCGAGGCAGAGGTCGCGGTCATCGCCCCGGGCGAGGTCTACATGACTCGGGGCTGGAGAGAGATCGCCCGGGTTTGCAGGACAAGGGGCGTCTTCACGATCCACTTGGACTACGACGGTGCTTCGTTGATGCTCTTCAAGGTCTTCGATGCGAGCGGGCGCCGGCTGGAGTGCTGCCCCGGGGAAGGTGGCCAGGACCCTGCTGCGACGAGGACTGGGCTCGCCAACCGCTCCCTTGGTGGCTCCTCAGGCGGTGGAGACATTGGAGGTTCCAAGCCGGCGCCGCTCCTGGAGCAGGGCGGGCTCGTCAGGCCGCCGCCGACTCTGATCTGGATGGGGTTGGTGTCGATGCTTGACGGCCCACTGTTGATGATGGCGTCTTTTGTAGGGATGTGCGTAGTTTGCGTCCCCTTAGGATCTGTTCCCTGCGAGGAACCAAAAACGCGCCCCGTGGGGGCTTGTAAGGTGCCTGTGATCCTGTTTTGTTAATATAACCCTTGTCGTAGAATTGCGCGAGTTTCTCATCCCGTCTTAGCTCAGTCCTCCCTTTTGAACCTCACGAGGGCTTGGTGCTCTGCGCCGACAGGTCCCTGTCCCAAGGCGGCTTCAGCCGTCGCTGGTATGCCAGGTCGTGATGCCGTGGTCAAGGCTAGGAGGTGAGCGACCCGGAGTCCGGTAAGAGCCCCTGAGTCGCGATGCTCAGGAGGTCCCCTTTGGCGCCCAAGAAGTCGTCGTTTGGTGAGAAAGGGGAGCGGCGTCGCTAACAAGGGATAGCATTAGGTGCGGGGATGGTGACACGGTAGCTGGCGCTTCCGGGTGATGACTTATCTCGAGGATCAGGGGCCGCTCTCTGGCGTATCACCGGGTCCGTGCATCGGCAGGCGCGAGATTGCTCGGCGAGGTCCTCGTGTGTCTCTCCCCTCTCGCCTTTGCTCCCCTTTCTACTCTACGTCCTCGGGTCCCGGCCCTTGAGCGAGTCTCAGCCGTCGCTGGTATGCCAGGTCACGATGCCGTGGTCAAGGCCAGAGGGTGAGGGCTGGAGAGCCAGTAGGAGCCCTGAGTCGCGATGCTCAGGCACCCCCCCTTTAACGTGCAAGCGGTTCACGCGGACGAGAGCGAAGGAGACACCGCAAGAGCCTCGCCTGACGCAGCTCCTTCAGGAGGTCCTGCAGGTCCATCATAGAAAAAACAAGGGGTTGCCATGACAATTGACAGTTAGCCATTGGTTGCTTCCGAGGGGTAGTGAGGCACTGAAGGCTTGACGAGGTGACGCTATGCGGGGCTGCCGCGGCCGGAGCTCAGCCATCCAGGTTTTTCGGCGTTGCAGGGACGGACCCATGCGCAAGCGTCGTGCCGTTTGGGAGCAGCTCCGTTAGTTGGCGTCAGCTGAGCAGGCAACTAGGTAAAACACATTAGCCACGAAGGAGTGGATTCGTTCAAATAGATGCTGGGAATGCGGACATCACTGGGTCAGGCCCGAGCGACTTGGGGGGTCATGCAGCCCGAGGGGCGCCCCCAACAAGGTAAGCTAACAACATGGAATAAAAGGGATACACGCCGCAGGGACGGACCCACGCGGCCTGGGAATAATGCAGCCCTGGGGGCGCTCCCAGCTGGAAGTAAAACTCGAAAGATGTCACCTGATGATGTTGAAGACGAAGGGGTGTTGGTGTAGCAGACTCAGTGGGCTGCGGAAGCCGATCCTCATGAGCCCCCAGGCCCAGGGGCCTCGGGAGGCTCCGGAGGCGCTGGTGGCTCCTTGCGGACCATCTCCATCTCCGCCAGGGCTGCGGAACGCCTGGCCTCTTGTGCCTCCGTGGTGCCCCTCATGAGGCCCTGGTACGTGTCAACCGCACTCGGCAAGCCGTAAGGCATGCGAACGTAGCTGTGGGGCGGACCTCCACAGCAACCCACTCGCGAGGGCCAGAGGCGCTCCAGAGAAGCGACTCGGTTGAGCCCTGGTACGTCGATGCAGACGCGCAGCCCGCCGTCCTCGCCTAGATGGGGAGCCACTGCTGGTAGGCGGCGGCCGCCTTTCATGACTCTTGACTCCTGTAGCTCCTGGATGGCGTTACTGACGAACTCCTGAGGGTCTGGATCTCCTTGCCTTGCTCCTTCTTGAGGGAAGCGTGGTTTCAAACACGCCTCCATGTGGTGCCCAAGCGCCTCCCTCGTGACCCTAGCTAGGTCTGTGGCCCTCCAGGGGAGAGCCCCCGAGCCCTGCCTGAGGAGGGCGCCGGGCGCTTTCCTATGCGATGGAAGGAGGTTCCCCCTAGGTAGGCATGGGCCTAGAGGGGCCTGCCTCCTGAGGGGCCGGGCCGGACAATGTCTTCTTCTTCTTGGGGATGGTCTCGGGAAGCCTCCTGCTTCCGCGATCCGGGTCTTCCAGTGATGCGGCCTGAAAGGCTCGTTCCAGGGAACACACCACGTCCTTCTCTTCATAGGGCACCGTGATGACTCCGCCGCCTCCTAGCATCTTGAGGACGTTGTAGCCGTGGTGAGTTACGGCCATGAACTTGGCCAGCGCTGGGTACCCAAGGATGGCGTTGTACGGCAGGCGAATGTGAGCGATGTCAAAGTCGATGAGCTCGGTGCGGTAGTTGTCGCGTGCCCCGAAGGTGATAGGGAGGTGGACCTGCCCAATCGGGACCGTGGAGCCGTCGGTGATTCTGGAGAAAGGCTTGGTTGGCTGAAGTTGGCTGTAGGGCACCTGGAGGGTGTTGAATGTCTCCACGGACAGGACGTTGAGCCCTGCCCCGCCATCGATGAGGGTCTTGGTGACCACCACGTTGCTGACGATTAGGGAACAAAGCATTGGGAGGACTCCGGCCATAGCCGCACACTTGAGCTGATCTGCTGAGCTGAACGTGATGGCGCATGCCGACCACCTGAGAGGGCGCGTGGCCTCGAGCCTGGGGAGGACTGCGTTCACTTCACGGGCGAACTTCTTGAAGATGCGTTGAGAGGATGGGGCTTGAGCCCCGCCCAGGATGCAGGCGATTGCGCACGGCTCCTGGAAGCCCCCAGCCTCCTCGTCCTGGTGGCGGTCCTCGTTTCTCCTTGGCAGCGGCGGCAGCGGTGGGAGGCCTGCGTTGCCTTGTGGGCGATCCTCGTGAGGCTGATCCCTCTAGTCTCCCTCGCGAGGCGGGTCTTGCCAGCGATCCTCGCGAGGTTGATCGCGCCACCCCTAGCGCGGGCCATGGTCTTCCTAGTGTCCTACATTCCTTCCTCCTCCTCGACCGTAGCCCCGGTCACCGCGGTCGGGGCGACGGCCGATCCTTCCTTCTCGCACGGCTCGGAGTTCTTGACATTTGTTGGTGTTGTGGGTGTGGAGGTCGTGGTACACACAGTACCGGCTGCCCTTGGAAGGTTCGGACTGATCTCTGCCCCGCTTGGTGTCTGGTTCCGCCGCAAGCACGGCAGCCCCCTTGCGCTTCACATCCTTAGCCTTGAGCTTCTTCTCTTCTGGGTCTGCGGCAGGTGGCTCGAGGAGGGAGAGATGCCCTTCCTCAGCCCTGGCGCACTTGTTTGCCAAGTTGAACAGCTCCAAGGAAGTGCACAGGTCTTCATGCATCGCCAGATCCTCCTTCATCTTGACGTCACGCACGCCGTCAGAGAAGGCCGAGATGATGGCCTCTTCAGTCACCTTGGGAATCTTGAGGCGTGCGTTGTTGAAGCGCTGGATGTACTTCTGCAGGGTATCCCCGAGCTGTTGCTTGATGCGGCGCATGTCGCTCACGGCGGGTGGCCGGTCGCGAGTGCCTTGGAAGTTGGCGATGAAGCGGGTGCACATCTCTTCCCAGGAGGAGATTGTGCCTGGAGCCAGGTTCAGGAGCCAGGTGCAGGCCCTGTCCTTGAGCGCCATGGGAAACCAGTTCGCCATGACCTTCTCGTCTCCGTTGGCAGCTTCGATGCCCAGCTCGTAGAGCTTGAGGAACTCCGCAGGGTCGGCCGTGCCGTTGTAGCGGGGACGCAGGTCTGGCTTGAACTTGTCGGGTCACGCGACGCTGCGTAGTTCGGTGGTGAAGGCGCGGCAGCCTGCTGTGGCCATGGGAGGCCTTGGGTGACGAAGAGCTTGGTCTTGCATGTCCCCACGCGCTGCAGCTGAGAGCAGCGCGGGGTCTTGACGCGCGGGAGCAGGAGGATGGTCGCGACGTGCTGGAGCAGGGAGCGCCCGGGCAGCTTTTGGCGGTCGAGGGACTTCTTGGCAGCTCTGTTCTTGCCGCACTGGCACCTGACGGAGGGGGTTCCGCCCAGGGGCCACGCGCCTTGGAGCCATGGTGTCTTCTTGAGCAGGAGGCGGCCGAGGCGCCGCCGGAGCCTCGTCGCCCGTGTGGGGCGGGTGCGGTGCAGCGGAACGGACGACGCAGGAGAGCCCCCTGCGGTGCGGATGAGCTTGGCGACGCGGTCGAGCCATTCTTCGTAGACGTCGTCGACGGGACAGTAGCGCAGGAGCTCGTTTGGCGCCATGAGTGCAGCCCGTGCCTCCATGGGCGCACGGAGCGTGCGGGACGAAGATCCAGCTGGGGCGAGTGAGGGAGTTGCGGTGCGGCCGTCTTGCCGCATGGACGGATGCTGGGACGATGCTTGCTGCTCGTCCCCCGCCGGGCCGGTGCCGGCGTTGACGGCAGGTGATGGGGAACAGCGAGGACGCCCGCCGACATGGGCCGTCTGGGCGACGAGGGAAGCGAGCGCGGCCCGGCGCTCCACGCGGGCCCGACGAGCGTCAGACATGGGCGCGACGGTCGTAGGAGAACGGGGTGGTGGAAGACGAATTCCGGCGCACCCCTACCTGGCGCGCCAAATGTCGGATTTTGGGTTCCGGCAGACCCTTGAGGGTCGAACACTGGGGTGCGCGCGGAGATTTCGCTTCCTACCTACCTGCACCCCTCCACCATGCTAGGATCTAAACTATGGAAAGGACAACACAAGAGACACATGGTTTATACTGGTTCGGGCCACCGTTGTGGTGTAATACCCTACTCCAGTGTGTGGTGTGGTGGATTGCCTCTTGGGCTGATGATGATGAACAATACAAGGGAGAATAGCCTCGCGAGGGTTTGTTCTTCGCTAGGGCGATGAACTGCTGGGAGGAGTTCAGTCACCTTTCTCTCTCTCTCTTTCTGATCGAGACCCTCTCTAAAGAGCCTCTTCCTTCCAACCTCTCGGAACCAGACCCTTTGCTATGTGGGTGGCCGGTCCTATTTATAGAGGCCCTGGTCCTCTTCCCAAATATCGAGCGGGAAGGGAGCCAACAATGGTGGGCTAATTTGAAGGGGGACAGCAAGTATCAGCTATCCTGACAAAAGTAGTCTTCGTCTGCGCAAAGCTCTGGTGATGACGCCGTCTTGGGCTCCACGGTGACCTCCGTCTCGCAGTCCTCCTGGTCTTGGTCTCGTTGCACCGAAATGGCAACCTTTGCCTGATGCCTCGGTACTCCGCGGCTGCGCTTGCCCCCTTTGCACCAAAGGGGAAAGGAGGACGCTGCGCGGGCTGGTACCCGCCTGGCGCCCTGAGTAGTCATGGCTTGCATCACGGGCACCTCGTGAGGTACCCCGCCTTGATCTCTCCGCCTCCTCGTGAGCCAGCCTAATGAGGCCGTGCCTGAGGAAGCTCCGCGTCATCCGCCCCACGAGGCTTGGCCCCTCGCGAGGGTCTTGGGTCTGTGTTGGTGAAGATGGGCCGTGCTGGGCCCCCTTTTGAGCCACGCCGCAGGTCGCAGGCAGGCAAGTCTGGGGACCCCCGTTCCCAGAACACCGACACCAGCGCCCAAGTCCGCACTCCCCACCTCAACCTTCTCCATCCATGTCCGGAGCGGGAGGCAAGTGGATGGTCTCCTCCGTTACGGAGGGACACATCAAAAGTCTAAGGAAGGCCGGATACTTGTCCAACGACATTGCGCACCGGCTTCCCAAGGGGGGCAGCTCATCCCTACCCCTAGGCCCCATGAGAGGGTGGTGTTCCTCCCCCATTTCCTCCGCAGACTGGGTTTCCCTCTCCACCCATTTGTCCGGGGGCTCATGTTCTACTATGGCCTGGATTTCCACGATCCGGCCTCGAACTTTGTCCTCAACATCTCGGCCTTTATCGTCGTGTGCGAGGCCTTCCTCCGCATCCGCCCCCATTTCGGCCTATGGCTCAAGACTTTTAATGTCAAGCCGAAGGTGGTGCATGGAAACCAGGCAGATTGTGGAGGCGCCATGGTGGGCAAGATGCCCAACATCTTCTGGCTCGAGGGCTCCTTTGTGGAGACCCTGACGGGGTGGCAATCATGGTGGTTTTACATCACCGAGCCGCGCGACCCTAAGTGGGTCGCAGCCCCCGGGTTCCGATCTAGATCCCCAACGCGGCTCACGTCCTGGAAAGAGACGGGCCTGTCATGGGGTAAAAAGGAGAGCTGACCGGACTCCAAACATGCGTCCAAACCCTGGTGGACAAGCAGCGCAAGCTTGTCAACATAGTCCAGGTCATGCTCATCCGCCGGATCCTCCCGTATCAACAACGGGCTTTCAACCTGTGGGAGTTCGACCCGGCGCAGCACCGAACTCTGAGTAGGCTCTTCGACACGACGTACGAAGATGCCTGGAAGGTGCTTTTCAAAGGCGCCGAGGCCCCCGCATCCGCTACCTAGGATCACGGATTCAACATGCAGTGTCACGCTTGTGCGGTAAGCTATTTTTACCTTCTACAGGGTATCAGTTTTTCATAGTTTGACTCCATGCGGGATCTAAGCTCCCTTGCCTTTGACAGGATTGGTAGGAGACGTCCGGACTAATCAACTATCTGGCTCCTTTGCCCGAAGGCCCAGCGGACGCTCGTTTGGCGAAGTTGCTGGTTCCGGCACCCTATGTGGTGCCGGAGAAGAAGGCCAAGAAGAAGGCCACGGGGACTCGAAAGAGTGCCCGGCGCCAGGAGGCGTCGGATCCATCCTGTGACGGCTCCAAGACGCACTCCTCCCATGAAGACGAGGAGGAGGAAGAAGAGACCTCTCCCCCTCCAGCGGGGGAAGGGAAGAAAAGGAAGGCCGCCCCAACTGGGGAGGCCGAAGGGTCCAAGAAGGGAAAAACCCTTCCTCCGGACTACTCCACCTACGCCGACGATGGCGAAGAGGATTGGCCGACCAGGGCCAAGCCCCTGGCGAAATCGTAAGTATCCGGATACCAGAGTAATTCATAGTATTCCTTTATTGCACAGCTTTCCCTTATGTCGAATATGATTATGCAGCCCACCCAAAGACCGGCTCGACGCGTCGTCGAGCGATTCACTGGACTCGTCGGATGTGAATTCGCTTCCGACAGCTTCCTCCCCCCGCCCTATGGACGACGCTGAAGTGTTGTCCCAACAGGTTCCAAGCCAGGAGGAGGTGGTCCTGGAGGCACCGCAAGGCAACCTCCCGGACTCCGGGGGTGACGGGGAAAAAATCTCACAGGGCTCCAAGTCCGGTTCTAGGCCGGACACCGCTCCGGAACCTTCAAAGGTTCCAGAGTCTAGCGGGCGACCTCCTTCCAAGAGGAGCAGGCCCTCCGTGCCGGTGACCCCCGTCCAACCGGAGGCGCCGGACAATCTGTTGGAGGCGCTCAAGGGCGCCTCCATCGACGAGGAGCACCGCACCATTATGAGTGTGGTGGTCCAGAAGGTTCAGTCCACCAAGAGCGGACTGACTGAAGCTTGTACTAGCCTTTTGACAGGCTTTGAGGTAAGTAAAGAATGTGTAAATAATATTACCGCGTAGACAGTAGCCCCTGATGCTCTGTTTGGCGTTCGGGAAGAAAAGCCGAATAGAGGATCAAATAAAATTTGCAGGAGTCTAACAAAAAGGAGTCAATATGCGTATGCAGGCTTCTCTGCTTGCGTCCGACCCACTGATTGCGGAAGTGGACATGCTAAAGCAGAACCTCGAGCGGTCCGAGCAAGAGCTCGGGCATGCCAAGATGCAGCTTGAGGACAATGAAGGTAAGAAATACCTTGTTTAAATATATATACAAAAAGGTGCAATTGCAAAAAATGACAGGATTATCGTGGCTATTGTAGGGGCCACATCTGAGGTAGCGACCCTTAAGTAAGCGCTGCTCGAGGCCGAGAAGACGACGGTCGCGGAGCGCACCGAGCGGGAGAAGTATGAGGCCGAGGTTGGCAAGGTGCGACAAGAGCTCCAGGCTCTTATGGAAAGACATGAGAGTTTGGAGCTTGACTCAAAGACGCGAGCGTCTGAGCTCGCGGTGGCTATTGAAAATGCCAAGTCTGCCAAGGCCGAATCCCAGAAGACCCTCCAGGAGTTGGATGAGGCGAAAAAGATAGCGGCGGGTAAGGCATTCTTTATGCAAAGCAAACACATAAACGTGAGTTACTTGTTACTTACCCGAATCCGGAGCTCTCCAGGAGCGTTCGCAGATCTTCCCCGTAGCGTGTCCGATGCCGCCACATTCTATCGAGCCGAGGAGGGCAGCTCAACAGAGAAGGTGTTTTGGTCTCAGTATGCTGAGGCTGGACACCCCGTGCCCCTGAGCGACCAGCTGAAGAAACTGGTGGAGCTCCACAAGGCGGCCGAACAGGCCATGAAGGGCCTCATAGTTTGACTGTGGCCTGGAGAGGCTCAGCCTGGGAGCTATTTCGGCTGGTGCAGCGGCTAGTGGAGGCCTGTCCAAGGCTCGAAGTCATCAAGCGCTCCGTCTGCATTGAAGGTGCCCGTGGGGCCCTTGCCCATGCTAAGGTGCACTGGGCAAGCTGGATGCTGAGAAGCTTGTGAAGGACGGGCCACCACCGGGGAAAGAGCATCGCAAGCCCGAAAATTATTATAAGGATGTTCTGAAGGGTGCCTGCCTTGTGGCGGATGAATGTTCTAGAGATGTAATTTTTGAGTAAAACTCGCTCGTTTTGTCATGTGCACTGAAAACTTGTTCATATGCGCTAAGCAATGCTGTTTGAATTTCAAATATTACCTTCTGTGCGGCTGTTTATCAATTCTGAGAGATGGCGAGTCATCGGCTTCTGACCCCGTGCCGCTAGTGCTGGGGTGTTCGGGGATAAACCTGAGCGCTCTTTTTCCCATGTTTGGGTCCTTCGAGGGAGGCGCTCAGCCCCACGAACAAGGCAATCGGACTATAATGCGTGAACACTCTCACTTAGCCATAGAACTCTATAATTTTAAATTTCAGCGAAGCCCCTGGTATTCGGAAGACCGAGTTCGGGGCGCTATCCACGCCTTGGCCGGACAGAGCCGACTCCTCGCTCTAAGCGGCATAAGTCTTTAGGGACTCGAAAAACCTCTCGAACAGCGACCAGCTCTCGCTTCATCATGATAGTCAGTTTTAGCTTTCTCCACTGAGGTGCTCGACCCAGCTCAACTGGGGCACAATTGCAGTGGTTCTTCTAGTGCTACCTTAGCCGATATAGCGGAACGTAAGGCACCAAAACATAGGAGCCGGGCAAACCCAACTATTGACCAAAGACATGATTCGGAGCTGATGCATATAATGCTATAAGTTCGGGGTGCCGCACTTGTTAAAGTGTTCGGACTTCTCACACCATGTTGAGGGGTACTAGAGCCCCTGGCGTATCTTGGCCGTACCGAAGTGCACGGGCGCAACATGTCGTTAAGGAACATATATTTCTAAAAAAGGTAATGCAAAAATAGACAGAAGCTATGCATTGTTTATTAAAAAGGGCTGCGATCAAAGCAGAACGATACAAATAATGTGATAACCAAAAGGTTGGACTATTTTAACATGTCCATTCCAGGGGCAGGCTGCAGAATGGTATGCGAAACAGGTAACTGCTCGTGATAGAGACCACCTGGGAGTTCCGTGATGCGGCATGGCTTGTCTGCTTCCCTGGTTCTTGCATCGTTTGTGCGGCAATTGAACTGCCGAACAGGCCTTCCGAAGAGTGGAGTCATGAAAGTAAGAGAAAATTAAAAAATCGGCAGCCCCTGGTGCGGTTTAAGCCGTGTTTTGGGCATGCCGTGATGGTGCCCCTCCCCCTGTACCCATGGTATTTCTAGAGCGTAGTTATGTACGCGAAGTACTGGTGCCGCATTTTTGCGAGGGCTGGGGTTGGGGCCGCATTGCTACGCCTGCTCGGAGCGTGCCATGCGGTCTTGTTGTAGGTTACTCCGTGCGCGCTTGACGGTGTCCGGACATTTAATGGCCGGACTGGAGAACTGCCTGGAGAGGCTGCTTTGTACTTCCGCTGCAAGGGCCGCCGTGTGCTCTCCCGTTCGGAGGGAGCGTTCGGTGTTACCATTGACCGTAATTACTCCTCGAGGGCCTGGCATCTTGGGCTTAAGGTATGCGTAGTGCGGTACCGCATTGAACTTGGCGAATGCGGTTTGTCCGAGCAGTGCGTGATAGCCACTGCGGAATGGGACTATGTCGAAGATTAACTCCTCACTTCGGAAATTATTCGGAGATCCGAAGACCACTTCAAGTGTGACTGAGCCTGTACAGTTGGCCTCTACACCTGGTATTATGCCTTTAAAGGTCGTTTTGGTGGGCCTAATCCTCGAGGGATCTATGCCCATTTTCCGCACTTTATCCTGGTAAAGTAGGTTCATGCTACTGCCACCGTCCATAAGGACTCTAGTGAGATGAAAGCCGTCAATAATTGGGTCTAGAACCAATGCGGCGAATCCGCCATGACGGGTGCTAGTGGGATGGTCCCTTCGATCAAAGGTGATTGGGCAGGAGGACCATGGGTTGAACTTTGGGGCGACTGGCTCTATCGCGTATACGTCCCTTAACGCGCGCTTCCGCTCCCTCTTGGGGATGTGGGTTGCGTATATCATGTTCACCGTCCGCACTTGTGGCGGAAAACCATTCTGTCCACTGTTGTTCGGCGGCCGGGGCTCTTCATCGTCATCGCTATGCAGCCCTTGTCTGTATTTTCGGCATTTAACTTGCCTGCCTGCTTGAACACCCAACAATCCCTGTTGGTGTGATTGGCCGGCTTTTCGGTGGTGCCATGTATCTGGCACAAGCGGTCGAGTATTCAGTCCAAACTGGACGGGCCCCTAGGATCTCTTTTGAATGTCTTTTTCCGCTGACCGGATTTATAGCCTCTGAATCTGGCATTAACTGCCGTATCCTCAGCGTTGTCACTGTTAATGCGGCGCTTCTTCTTGTTGCGACGCGACCTGCCACTACTATCCCTGGTATCCGAATTACGAGGGTTCTTGGTCATGTTGTTGCTACGAGCAAGCCAACTATCTTGTCCCGCGCAAAAGCGGGTCATGAGTGTCGTGAGTGCTACCATAGATTTTGGCTTTTCTTGTCCAAGGTGCCTGGCAAGCCACTCGTCACGGATATTGTGCCTGAAGGCTGCTAGGGCCTCAGCGGCCGGACAGTCGACTATTTGATTTTTCTTTGTTAGGAACCGTGTCCAGAATTGCCTGGCCGATTCCTCTGCCTGCTGAATTACGTGACTTAGGTCATCGCCGTCTGGGGGTCGCACATAAGTGCCCTAGAAATTGTCGAGGAATGCGGCTTCCAGGTCCTCCCAACAACTGATTGATCCTGTTGGCAAGCTGTTAACGCAGTGCCGAGCTGGTCCTTTAAGCTTGAGTGGGAGGTATTTGATGGCGAGGAAATCATCGCCGCGGGCCATGTGGATATGAAGGAGGTAATCCTCAATCCATACCGCAGGATCTATTGTGCCATCATATGATTCGATGTTTATGGGTTTGAAACCCTCGGGGATTTGATGATCCATTATTTCGTTTGTGAAGCATAGTGGGTGTGTGGCGCCTCTGTACTAGGCTATATCACGACGTTGCTCCAATGAGCATTGTCTACTGTGTTCGGCCCTGCCGAATTTGTGGCCGGCGTGACGGTTACCGTCTCGAGTCGTGGGGCACCCACACGATCCGTAGATCGATCTTGTTTGCCTTGCCTTGTCCTCCAACATATCTTGCAGGTCCGACGCATTTTCCCGTGCCTTGGTACGGGGTGCGGCTTGAGTGGAGGGCCGAGAGGCCTCTCTGTCGCGGCCACGAGGTGGCCGATCGGCCGTATCGAGTGCAGGTGATGCAGGTTTAAGTGCTTCCTCCTCTAGTCGGGGTAGCAACCTACGCTTTGGGTAGCTCTTGGAGGGGCGTTCGACTTTATGCTCTTCGGCCGCAAGGATTTTAGTCCATCTGTCGACTAGCAAATCTCGATCAGCTCTTAGCTGTTGCTGTTTTTTCTTGAGGCTTCTTGCCGTGGCCATAAGCCTGCGTTGAAAACGCTCTTGCTCGACGGGGTCCTCTGGCACGACAAATTCATCGTCGTCGAGGCTTGCCTTGTCTTCGGAGGGAGGCATATAATTATCGTCCTCGACCTCTCTGTCTGCCGCTCTCTCATGAGGGCTGGTTTCTCCATCCTCCTGTGCTAAATCTTGCTGGAGGGGGTTTTCTTCGGCACTCTCTGGAGTATTATTATCTCCCGTGCTGGAATCACCGTATTTGTTTTGGCGGGATTTTGATCGGCGCCGCTGACGCCGGCGCTTAGGCTGTTTCTTGGAGGGGTCATCCTCCGTTGTTCCATCGCCATCTCCTTCTTTTGTGGTGTCCACCATGTATATGTCATATGACGAGGTGGCTTTCCAGGGCCTTATAGGCGCTGGTTCGTCATCGTCTCCTTCATCGGCGTCCATACCGTCGATGTCTTCGGAATCGAAGTCGAGCATGTTGGTTAAATCGTCGACAGTGGCTACAAAGTGGGTGGTGGGTGGGCTTTGGATTTCTTCATCGTCCGTACCCCAACCTTGCTGACTGTAGTCCAGCCAGGGCTATCCTGATAAGGAGAGAGACTTCAGAGTCTTCAAAATATCGCCGAAAGGCGAGTGCTGAAAGATGTCCGCGGCAGTAAACTCCATGATCGGCGCTCAATGGGATTCGAGCGGCAGGGGCGCGGAGTGTTCGGAGTCCGGAGAGGAGTTCGGCTTCTTGGAGTCACGAGTCTCGCGGAGTGCGGGGCTGGTGTTCGGATCGATCACCGATGGGATCGCAGCCCCCAAGGCGGCGTCCAACCACCCATCCTCAATCGGCGCAGCAGGCTCCGAATTAAGGGTCGAAGCCGATGCGGGTGCGGCCTCCAGGGCACTGTTCGGCAGCAGAGCTAGATCATGCTCGTCGTGACAGCGTGGCGCGCTCGGCAGTGGCTCGAATCCATCGAAGATCAAGTCCCCGTGGATGTCAGCCGTGTAGTTTAAACTTCCAAATCTGACCTGACGGCCAGGGGCGTAGCTTTCGATCTGCTCCAGATGGCCAAGTGAATTGGCCCGCAGTGCGAAGCTGCCGAAGACGAAGATCTGTCCGGGGAGGAAGGTCTCACCCTGGACTGCATCGCTATTGATGATCGTAGGAGACATCGAGCCTGACGGCGATGACACAGAGGAACTCTCAATGAAAGCACCAATGTCGGTGTCAAAACCGGTGGATCTCGGGTAGGGGGTCCCGAACTGTGCGTCTAGGCCGGATGGTAACAGGAGGCAAGGGACACGAAGTTTTACCCAGGTTCGGGCCCTCTCGATGGAGGTAAAACCCTACATCCTGCTTGATTAATATTGATGATATGGGTAGTACAAGAGTAGATCTACCACAAGATCAGAGAGGCTAAACCCTAGAAGCTAGCCTATGGTATGATTGTTGTGTATGAATGTGTTGTCCTATGAACTAAAACCCTCCGGTTTATATAGACACCGGATAGGGTTAGGGTTACATAGAGTCAGTTACAATGGTAGGAGATCTGCATATCCGTATCGCCAAGCTTGCCTTCCACGCCAAGGAAAGTCCCTTCCGGACACGGGACAAAGTCTTCAATCTTGTATCTTCATAGTCCAGGAGTCCGGCTGAAGGTATAGTTCGGCCATCCGAACAACCCCTAATCCAGGACTCCCTCAATCATCCCGCCTCCACCGTCGGCTCGGGTGCCCTCCCAATGTTTTGCACGCCCACCATCTGCCACGTATCCATCACCAAGACACTCATCGACGGCGGCGCCGGCCTCAACGTGCTCTCCGTCGAGGCCTTTAGCTTTCTTCACATACCGCTCAAGTGGCACCGCGCTAGCAAGCCTTTCTCGAGGGTTGGTGGAGGCTCCACCCACTCCCTGGGCAGATCCACCTCCCCGTGACCTTCGGCAAGCGCGACAACTACCACACCGAGCTCATCGACTTTGACATCACCCACATCGGCCTCCCGTACAATGCCATCCTCGGGTACCCAGCTCTAGCCCAGTTCATGGCACCAACCCATCCGGCTTACAACCTCATGAAGATGCCGGGGAGCGAGGGTATCTGTCACACCCTGATTTTCATGCCACAACACTTAAGCTAATAAATCTTGATAAAGTGTGGTTTGACAAAAACTTTTGCATTATTTGGCTTTTATTTGGAGTTGGTTTTCTCTCTGTGTTTTTCAAGTGCTCTTTTATGTCAACACAACTCCACCTTCTATACTTCATCTCCTTACCCCAAACTTCTGCCCAATGATCATGCCATGTGTATAGAGCAATATAGTATTTTCTTACAAAATAATTTGGCCAAAAAGTATTTTCTAAAATTAGTTTTCGAAAAACCCTTGAATTGAGATTTGCTCTGCAAGTACTTGATTTGAGGTGTGAAAAATCTTTCAAAAGGTATATTTGAAACCTATTAGATATAGGATTCCCAGAAACCACAAAAATATAATTTTAAAAGTTATTTTCCTATTTTATTTAAAGGCCTTTTCTTAAGGCCAGAAATGGTCTTTAATAGGTTAAAATTATTTTAATGTTTCACAAATATTTGAGAAAATTTAGGGAAACTCAGTGGACATATAGTTTCCATATATATGAGTTTCAACACATGGTTATGATCAAAATATTGGACAAAACCTCCCAAAACCATTTCTGCTCATTTCAAGGATTTGAAATATTTCTACAGGAAATATTTCCATAAAAATCCAAGAAACATCCAGCAAGTCACAAATGCATATTGTGATGATCTTGCAAAGCCTCACTTCAATCAAGGTCATTTTGGTCCACCAAAATGCCACATAACGTTTTTTGTTCAGAACCTAATTTGAGCAAGTTTGTACTACCAACTTTCTCTCCTTGACCTCATCTTTTGTGAGCATGTTCATATGACCAAATGAGGCCACTACACCAAGTAGTGCATCAAGGAGAAGTGTTATGCTCAACTAGATCTACACAAGTCTATTTCTGCTCATTTCTAGGGTTTACAAAAGTTGCATTGGCAACTTTGCCCAAATAAGCTCCAAATTGGTGGAAGGCCCTAATTATATGTGTAATTTCACCTTGTGGAGTATCATGGCAATTGGAAATAATTTGCTTGCCAAAACCCTTATCAAACACCTTCTGCCACTTTTCAAAAATCCCCATTTTGACCACTAAAACTATTATCCCTAAGCTCCACTTTTTACCATAGCCCCTCCTAGACCTCTTCTACCTCCAGTAGCAATGGCTGCATCTCAGATCAATAATTGAGGGGTGAAACCACCTCTTTTACCTCTCTGGACAACCCTTGCACCCCTCTTCCTCACCTCCCTCCTCCCTCCAGTGGCCACCCAAGGCATCCAAGGCTTCCCCACATTCTTTACTCCTCCCTAGAGCTACCAGACATGCTTGGCCGTGCCCACTTTGCCAAAAAATGGCATGCCGGCCATTTGCATGCTCTGGAGCGCGCTACAGTGCGCTCCCGCACTGTAGCCCCCCTGCCAACCACCTCCTGCCACCTTGGGCCTCCCCAGCGTGCCCGATGATGCGCCTCGACGTCTGCAACACGCCATGGTGCTGTCCCCCTCCTCTCTCCTCCTCCCCGCGCCTCCGCGCTAGCAAACAGAAGCCGCCCGAGCGCGCCAATGGCGCGGCTCACACGCGCGCGTCTCTGACCCCTCCCCGCTCTCTCCCTTAGCTCCCCTTGGCGTAGTCCACGCCCAGGAACACCCCAGACACGGTGCCAGATCCTCCCGAGCCCTGTGGCAACGAGCAGGACCTCGTCGGCGCACGGGTCTACGGTACCTCGCCGTTCGCCTATTTAAAGGCCTCCCCGAGCCTTTCTCTCCTCACCACTCGCTCTCTGCACCACCAAACCCTCCCCCTGCACCCCCAGTTCCTCTCCAGAGCCGCCCGAGCTCGAGATCGAGATCGAGCTCCGCCGCTTCGGCTTTCTGGAGTTCGCGAGGTATAGGCCTCCCCCGCTCCTCCTCTGCCTCGATCTGGAACCCCCGAGCACCCCTGACTATTTCCCCCTTGTCTCCCTTCTTTGTAGCTGCCGGAAACGGCCGGAGCCGTCGACGCCCGAAGCCTCTCCGCCGCAAGACCTCGTCGCCGGCGATCCAGGCAACTCCGGTGACGCTCACCACCTCCACCGAAACGGCGACTCGACGCTGAGTCCTGCCATACCCTCGCCCGACCTCGCCGTAGCCTACATCATCGCCGGTGAGCTCGCCAGCCGCCTGGACTCAGGGTTAGGGATGACAGGCGGGCCCCGCCTGTCAGCCTCTCCCCTCCATCGCCCCCTCTCTCTGGCTGACTCCTGGGCCCCGCCCGTCAGGTTTAAACCTGGCGCGCGCGTGCACCAGTGCGCTGGGCCACCTCTCTGGCTGGGCCTGCTGCGCTGCGGCTGTTCTGGCCCAGCAGGCACAGTGCTCCTTCCCCTTTTTCTAGAAGCTTGCAAAAATTCCACAGGATTAAATATTAATCCAAATGCAATAATTCCAACTCCCATATTTTTCTACAAATCCCACCTACTTAATGGTGTAACTTTCATAAATATCCATCAAACGTTTCTGCACTATTCAAATTTGAGCATTTATATTCCCCTATGAAAATCCATTTCTCCTATTATACAACTCCAAATCCAAAACTAGGAATTTTCCCCTTCTTAGTTTTCCACCTAGTATTTTACAAAAATAAGTTGACATTTTTTTGAGCACTTTGGTTTTTCTATTTTATTATTGCCTTATTTTCTCGTTATTATTTTGCGACGATAGATTGCGTTGTTGACGAAGGAGTTGGACCAGAAGACTTTGAAGACCCAGAAGACTTTGTTGAGCCAGGCAAGCAGCCCTTTGACCATGTCTATGAAACCCTTTTTATGCATTTCATATAGCACTTTATTATTGTTGCATCGGAATCATGATGTGAGGGTAGCCACTTTGGTGGGTTACCTTCATTTCCTCCTTGTTGATACTTGCATTGTGCATGACCCTACCTCCTTATGAGGGTTATGCCGGTGGGAATAGATAGGATGCTAAAGTAGTTGCTATGCAAAAAGGGGACGGGTATATGCATGGTGATGGAGACAAAGTATTTTCAAAGGACTTTTCAAAAACCCTGTCGGTGCCAGTTATGCCCGAGGGAGACAATGAGATGGGTAACCACTTGATGACGAAGTGGTGTACCAAGGCAAGTGTGTGTGTTGTTTTCAAAAACGGATTAGATTTAAGATTTGTCGACTGTCCCAACCTTACATGCGCAACCACTCTACCCTTATATGGGAAGGGCATTATTGATTACCTAGGCCGATACTAGCTTGGATCCCGCATTACTAGTGACGGGGGAGAGTTGGTGCTCTCTCTCGGGACGGGGTCGTGCCAGGTAGGGCGGCCATGACTATTTTCACAGGGCACCGGATACACCGTTGTGTCCCCTCTTAGATGTTACGATCTCGAGTGAGTCTCATATGATGTACATCGTGAGGATACGGAACAACGAGTGGACTCCTTGTTAGTGTTGTCTAGGGAAAGATAGTGATCGGGTGCTTACCCCGGGTACTTGAGGTACCGCGGGTCGTGGATGACACGAAAGTTCCCCGGATCTTGTGGGTAAAGTGTGCAACCTCTACAGAGTGTAAAACTATTCGAATAGCCGTGTCCACGGTCAAGGACAGTTGGGCGGTGCTGCTTAAACTACGTCCACATGTTTACAAACCAGTGTGAGTGTTCGGATAAGTGGGAAGAACTACTTGGGTCAAGTCAAGGACTTGACATGATTGATGTGGGTTGATGCCCACTCTATTTATGTTGATATCTGTAACCTGTCCTCATGGTTAATTGAATTCTCCTGATGCATGTCTTACAAGTTGTTGAACATGTCATTGCACTCAAAACTAGCTTTCCGCAAAAATTTACATATATCATGCATTATTCTACCTTGAACCAAAACATGGGTTGCTTGCGAGTACATTCAAAGTACTCATTGGCTTGCCACTGGTTATTTAATTGGCCAGGCATGGAAGAACAGGAGTTCGAAGAAGAGTTCTTTGAAGACGAACATGCGAACTAGGACATTTCCCAGTCAGAATGCCTGTAGGGTTAAGGCAGATGGCATGTGTTCTACTTATCGACGAAGATTTCCGCTGCTTGTGTTTCATTTGATGTTCAGCCCTTAAGGCTTTATCAATGTAAGACTTGACCATAATGGTCATAATTTGTGTAAGACGGTATGTATGGATGTTAGACTCTTGTTATTCAGCTTCTGTGTGTTCAGTGAGCATTGATCTCTAGGATCACTGTACACGTGCATTCGGTGATCACGACTTATGAGTCGGGGTCCCCACAGAGCTGGTATCAGAGCCATCCTGACTGTAGGAAGCCTTAGTTAGCATGGTCGTTAGTTAGGGTAAAACTATTTCCAAAAGTATTACTACTTTTCAAAACTATCTGTACTTCTCTTCCCTTCTCAGTTTTTAGAAAACTAAGGTATACTTTCCCCATTGATCTCTTCCCTTCAAAACTATTGCAAACGGTCACTAGCACCCTCAAGCCCCTGGCCATGGGATTCCTTGTAATCCTCGTGGATAGCCTAGAAGGAGTACACCTTGCCAAATACTCACCCACCTCTTCTGAACCCAAGATTCGCAACACCACAACAAGACGATGCCAACAGAAGATACGCCTTTGAAGAATGAGGACATGACACTTTTGAATTTGCCCAGGATGATGCAATGTCAGCCTGTGATGATCATGGCATAGGATATGCAAGATCACGATATACATCGCTAATAGAGTAACCCTGTCACTACCGTTGTTGTATCGGCAACCACCGGTGGATGAGAACCTCGCCATTTGGTCCGCCTCACTATAGTGATCAGGGAAACGGTTCTCTTCATCCCCCGCTCTTGGTGTCGATGTTGTCATCAACGTAACCGACATGTTGGATCTCTACAATGCCTTGTTAATGTCATTGCATAAAGGATGGCCACCTAAAACCGCCGACACCTTAAAAAGGCAAAAGGGATCATCATGATTAAGAAGCCAATAGAAGACCAAGTCAATGCCAGCTACGAGGAGCCACCTTCACCTCATCACTTCAACAGGCGAGAAGTTGTTGAAGACTTGTCAGGCTCAACCCAGATCTTTTCATCGAACAACTACAAGGGACGTAGCAACACCTGAGGAAAACTCAGAAGACTGCATAAGGCACAAGGCACAACTACTGAGTCCGAGAACCCCTAGGGTAGGATGAGTCGTGTACCCCTATGCGCAGTCGAGTCCGTATGATGGTTCAAATAGAACCATGATTGTGTGTTGCTTGTTTTCATTTGTTTGTGTTTTAATATAAGTCGCACTTTTGCCCTAGGCAACAAGTACGCGACTATATCACCTTCCTTGTTTTACTTTGTTTGGCCCTTTTTGGCACTTGTTTGTTTGCACCTGCACTATAGAACCCCCTCTAGGCATTCCCCTCCTCTATGCTACTTTCCCCCTCTCATCTCTCTCCTCAACTGAAGACCGGCAAGACAAGATACACCAAGGATTCTACTTTGGCAACCAGCTAGCACTGAAGACTTTCACTACAGCCTCCTCGACCAAGTGTAACCCCGTAGAATTATGTTTACCCCTCAAGACTGTGAACCCATCCCTTGACCCTTCGAGACTTCACGAGACACCCCAGCTCGAGTCCTTAACCATGTGCTTGACCCACAGAATTGCAAGAGAACCAGTTAAGCCTCCGTAACCTTGCTTATCACTGGGCTCATTATGGAACTAGTGGACGTAGTGAGCAAGCACATTGTCACCCTAATATAGCACAAGAACTGACGATGCCATAAGGAAGACCAAATTGAGGATATAGGACAATTGGCATCTCAGAAACTGTGCTCAAGGATGGGATGATAAACATTCACTCGCGCACTAGAGTCCTTGAAATCCTTAAGCCCTACTAAGCCACAACATGGTCGGGTCATTACCATAGGTCTTGACTCTAAATCGAGAACACCTCGTACCATACTCAACCGTGACCACCACCAATACCCCCAGCCTACTTTATGTACCCCGTGAACAAGTCTCCATGGAGTACTTAGACAAGATAGTTGTCATCATTACTTGGTAAACTACTTGTCTACCCAAAGACGGAAGAAGAATCACTGAGCTGGTGAAGAAACACTTGAAGACCGTCATGTCTAGGAGGAAGAACTACACCAACCACCATCTTCAAGAAGTATACCTCCGCATCAAAGACCAGGCATATCCGCAAACCACTTCTCTCATAGGAACCAAGCATTTCCATGTCAAAGGGGAGCTCACACCAAGATTTACCGGCTCTCTCCAAGATCACCGCAAGACGAAGAAAAGACGGCTACCAGCTAGAGTTATCACCTGAGTCACCCACTGTGCACAACGTTTTTCCACACGACACCACTCCAGAAACATTTCCAACTTCCTAACTAGCCCGACCTCTACAAGGACATCGATCACCAAGCCATCGACCTCCAGCCCAATATGACCTCTGCGAGAGACCCCAATTGCAACCTGGATCAAGTGGAACATTATACACAAAGCCACACCGTCAAGTACCTCAAGGTTAAGTGGAGTACCACACGGAAGCAGAAGCAGTATGAGGACGTGAGGACTACCCCAAATCCAAGTTTCCGCATTCCTTTCTGCGCCTAGTATGGGAATCTCGGGGACGAGATTCTTGTAAGGGGGGTAGGTCTATCACACCCTGGTTTTCATGCCACAACACTTAAGCTAATAAATCTTGATAAAGTGTGGTTTGACAAAAACTTTTGCATTATTTGGCTTTTATTTGGAGTTGGTTTTCTCTCTCTGTTTTTCAAGTGCTCTTTTAAGTCAACACAACTCCACCTTCTATACTTCATCTCCTTACCCCAAACTTCTGCCCAATGATCATGCCATGTGTATAGAGCAATATAGTACTTTCTTACAAAATAATTTGGCCAAAAAGTATTTTCTAAAATTAGTTTTCCAAAAACCCTTGAATTGAGATTTGCACTGCAAGTACTTGATTTGAGGTGTGAAAAATCTTTCAAAAGGTATATTTGAAACCTATTAGATATAGGATTCCCAGAAATCACAAAAATATAATTTTAAAAGTTATTTTCCTATTTCATTTAAAGGCTTTTTCTTAAGGCCAGAAATGGTCTTTAATAGGTTAAAATTATTTTAATGTTTCAAAAATATTTGAGAAAATTTAGGGAAACTCAGTGGACATATAGTTTCCATATATATGAGTTTCAACACATGGTTATGATCAAAATATTGGACAAAACCTCCCAAAACCATTTCTGCTCATTTCAAGGATTTGAAATATTTCTACAGGAAATATTTCCATAAAAATCCAAGAAAAATCCAGCAAGTCACAAATGCATATTGTGATGACCTTGCAAAGCCTCACTTCAATCAAGGTCATTTTGGTCCACCAAAATGCCCCATAACCCTTTCTGTTCAGAACCTAATTTGAGCAAGTTTGTACTACCAACTTTCTCTCCTTGACCTCAACTTTTGTGAGCATGTTCATATGACCAAATGAGGCCACTACACCAAGTAGTGCATCAAGGAGAAGTGTTATGCTCAACTAGATCTACACAAGTCTATTTCTGCTCATTTCTAGGGTTTACAAAAGTTGCGTTGGCAACTTTGCCCAAATAAGCTCCAAATTGGTGGAAGGCCCTAATTATATGTGTAATTTCACCCTGTGGAGTATCATGGCAATTGGAAATCATTTGCTTGCCAAAACCCTTATCAAACACCTTCTGCCACTTTTCAAAAATCCCCATTTTGACCACTAAAACTATTCTCCCTAAGGTCCACTTTTTACCACAACCCCTCCTAGACCTCTTCTACCTCCAGTAGCAATGGCTGCATCTCAGATCAATAATTGAGGGGTGAAACCACCTATTTTACCTCTCTGGACAACCCTTGCATCCCTCTTCCTCACCTCCCTCCTCACTCCAGTGGCCACCCAAGGCATCCAAGGCTTCCCCACATTCTTTACTCCTCCCTAGAGCTACCAGACATGCTTGGCCGTGCCCACTTTGCCAAAAAATGGCATGCCGGCCATTTGCATGCTCTGGAGCGCGCTATAGTGCGCTCCCGCATTGTAGCCACCCCCTGCCAACCACCTCCACCCCCCTCAGGCCTTCCCAGCGCGCCCGACGATGCGCCTCGATGTCTGCAACACGCCACGGTGCTGTCCCCCTCCTCTCTCCTCCTCCCCACGCCTCCGCGCTAGCAAACAGAGGCCGCCCGAGCGCGCCAATGGCGCGGCTCACACGCGCGCGTCTCTGACCCCTCCCCACTCTCTCCCTTAGCTCCCCTCGGCGTAGTCCACACCCAGGAACACCCCAGACACGGCACCAGCTCCTCCCGAGCCCTGTGGCAACGAGCAGGACCTCGCTGGCGCACGGGTCTACGGGACCTCGTCGTTCGCCTATTTAAAGGCCTCCCCGAGCCTTTCTCTCCTCACCACTCGCTCTCTGCACCACCAAACCCTCCCCATGCACCCCCAGTTCCTCTCCAGAGCCGCCCGACCTCGAGATCAAGCTCGAGCTCCGCCGCTTCGGCTCACTGGAGTTTGCGAGCTATAGGCCTCCCCCTCTCCTCCTCTGCCTTGATCTGGAACCCCCGAGCACCCCTGACCATTTCCCCCTTGTTTCCCCTCTCTGTAGCTGCCGGAAACGGCCGGAGCTGTCGACGCCCGAAGCCTCTCCGCCGCGAGACCTCGTCGCCGGCGATCCAAGCAACTCCGGTGACGCTCACCACCTCCACCCGAACGGCGACTCGACGCTGAGTCCAGCCGTACCCTCGCCCGACCTCGCCATAGCCTACATCATCGCCGGTGAGCTCGCCAACCGCCTGGACTCAGGGTTAGGGATGACAGGCGGGCCCCGCCTGTCAGCCTCTCCCCTCCATCACCCCCTCTCTCTCGCTGACGTCTCAGCCTCGCCCGTCAGGTTTAAACCTGGCGCGCGCGCGTGCACCAGTGCGCTGGGCCGCCTCTCTGGCCGGGCCTGCTGCGTTGCGGCTGTTCTGGCCCAGCAGGCACAGTGCTCCTTGCCCGGGCCTTTCCAAAAAGAGATGATCTTCACAGGCATTCACCTTGCTTCATAGGCTCCGGGCCTTTTTCCAAAGCGATGATCTTCACAGGCACTCGCCTTGCTTCACAGGCTCCGGGCCTTTCCAAAAAGAGATGATCTTCACAGGCACTCGCCTTGCTTCACATGCTCCAGGCCTTTCCAAAAATAGATGATCTTCACAGGCATTCGCCTTGCTTCACAGGCTCCGGGCCTTTCCAAAAAGAGATGATCTTCACAGGCATTCGCCTTGCTTCACAGGCTCCGGGCCTTTTTAGGGGTAGAACCTCCGGAGGTGCTGGATGTTCCATGCGTTCTGGACCGGCACTCCCTCTTGAGTCTCCAAGCACGCGGAGCCGGGCCTGGAAACATGAACAACCTTGAACGGGCCCTCCCACATGGGAGAGAGCTCGTGCAATCCCTGCCTGGAGAGGACCCGCCTGAGCACGAGGTCTCCTACCTCAAGGGTCTTGGGCGGATGTTGCGGCAGTGGTACCGCCACAGCGCTTGCTGATACCTCGCCGCTCGCAGCGCGGCCTCCCGGTGACGTTCCTCCCCCAACACGAGGTCCGTCCCCCGCATGGCGTCCTGCTGCGCCTCGTCGAACGCCAGGACCCGCGTGGAGCAACGTCTGACCTCGTGAGGGAGAACTGCCTCCGCTCCGTAGACCAGGAAGAATGGGGTTTCTCCAGTCAGTTTGGTCGCGGTGGTGCGGATGGACCACAGCACGGACTGAAGCTTGTCGTACCAACCTCGGCCATAGGCCTCCAGCTTCTTCTTGAACGTCCTAGTCTTGAGGCCCCTCAGGACCTCTGCGTTGGCTCGCTCGGCCTGGCGGTTGCTTCGGGGGTGTGCCACTGAAGCGTAGCATATCTGCGTTCCAAGGTTAGCACAGTATGTTTTGAAGAGGTTACTGGTGAACTGCGAACCGTTGTCTGTGATGATGTGGTTCGTCACCCCGAACCGGCTCACGATGCCCCTGATGAACTTGACCGCGGAGCCCGCGGGGATGGTGCGGACGGCCTCCACTTCAGCCCACTTGGTGAACTTGTCCACGGCGACGTAGAGGTAGCGGTAGCCCCCTGGCGCCCGAGGAAACGGGCCCAGGATGTCCAGCCCCCAGACTGCGAATGGCCACGAAAGGGGTATAGTCTGCAGGCCTCCCGCCGGCTGATGGATTTGCTTGGCGTGGAACTGGCAGGCCTCACAAGCTTTCACCAGTTCGACGGCGTCATTGAGTGCGGTGGGCCAATAAAACCCACTACGGAACGCCTTGCTGACGAGGGTCCGTGATGATGAATGATGTCCACAGTCTCCGCCGTGTATGTCTTCCAGCAGTTCCTTTCCTTGCTCCCTGGAGATGCAGCGCAGGGATACATCGTTTGGTCGTTTCCGATAGAGCTCTCCATCCTTGATGCAGTACGCCGTGGCCTGCCGTGCCACACGGTCCGCTTCCTCCTCCTTCTCCGGCAAGGTCCCTTGTGTTAAGTAACTCCGGAGCTCCGTGATCCAGCACCCCTCCTGAGGTTCCATCGTCAGGAGCAGGCGTGCTCCTGAGGCTGGGCCACAGACTGGGGCTCCTGAGGCAGGTGGCTGGGGGAGCTCCTCCCGAGGTTGATCTGTGTTTGACAATGACGGCAAGGCTGAGGGCTTGAAGAGCCGCTCCTCGAAGACACCAGGCTCCTGAGGTAACCGCCTGGACGCCCGTTTGGCGATGTCGTCGGCCTCCTGATTGGTGCCACGGGGCACATGCTACAACTCCAACCCCCAGAACTGCTTCTCCATCCGGCGGACCTCCGCAAGGTAGGCTTCCATGTGCTCATCTTTCGGCTCGTACACCTTGTTGGAGAAATTAACAAGGAGCTGCGAATCGCCCTTAATGGTGAGGCGTTTCACCCCTAGGGCTGCCACAGCCTTCAAGCCCGCTATCAAACCTTCATACTCCGCTATGTTGTTGGAGACCTTTTCACCTTGCTGGAAACAGAGCTGTACGGCATAGTAGAGCTTGTCCTGAGGGGGCGATATAAGCACCGCCCCAGCCCCAGCACCATGTCTAGAGAACGCCCCGTCGAAGTGCATGACCCAGCCTTCTGGCGCCTCACTCCCCGGGGAGAGGGACCGATCCTCGTCGGCCTTGAGGCCTGGTGCCTCCGTCCATTCTGCCACAAAATCCGCCAACGCTGCTCCTTTGATGACCCTGGTTGTGCTGAACTCGAGCTGAAACGCCTGCAGCTCTATGTTCCACTCAGCGACCCTTCTGGCTGAGTTAGGGCTCCTGAGCACTCTCTCCAGGGGGTATGACGAGATGACTTTGATGGGATGAGCCTGGAAGTAGTGACGCAGCTTGCGCAAGGCTACCAATAGCGCGAGGAGGAGCTTCTGAGGCATTGGGCACCGTGCCCTCGCGTCCCGTAGCACCGTGCTAACAAAGTAAACTGGGTGCTCGACAAGGCTGGGAGCATCTGGGTTGCCGCGCCTTCGGGAGGTAAGGGCGCCTCACGGGGCCACGTGGCCTCGGGAGGTGGACCATCTGGTCGGGCGGCCTCTCCTGCCCCCGGTGCATTCCTCGGCAGCTGACCCTCCTCAGCTGTGGTTGTGGCTTCTGCAGGCTTTCCTTGTTCTTGTTTTGTCCTGCCTCAGGCTGCCACTGCGGCCTTGACTTGGCGCTCCTCCCTAACCGCCACCAGGGCTGCGCTGGCGGAGTAGGGTGTGGCGGCGAGGTACAGCAGCAGGGGCTCCTGAGGGCGTGGAGCCACCATGACTGGGGGACTGGTCAGGTACCTCTTGAGATCTTGAAACGCCTTATCTGCCTCTTCAGTCCATTCAAAGGGCCCCTTTTTCTTCATCAGCTGGAAGAAAGGCAGCGCTCGCTCCCCCAGTTTGGAGATGAAGCGCCCTAGCGCAGTCACGCGCCCAGTGAGCTTCTGCATTTCTCTGAGGGTCTTTGGTGGACTCATGTCTTCGACCGCCTTGACCTTCTCGGGATTGGCCTCGATGCCATGATGGGACACGAGGAATCCCAAGAGCTTGCCCGAGGGGACGCCAAACACACATTTCTCCAGGTTGAGCCGCAGGTTTACTGCGTCGAGGCTCGCGAAGGTCTCCTCCAGGTCTTGTATCAGGGTCTTGGCCTCCCGAGATTTTACTACAATGTCATCAACGTAGGCTTCGACATTCTTTCCGAGCTGCTGGCCCAAGGTGATGTGCATCAGTCACTGAAAGGTTGCCCCTGCGTTACGCAGCCCGAACGACATGCATGTATAGTAGTATACCCCGCATGGGGTCAAGAAGGCGGTCTTCTCAACATCTTCCATGGCCATCTTGATCTGGTGATACCCGGAGAAGGCGTCCAGGAAGCATAGCAGGTCGCACTCCATAGTGGAATCGACAATCTGGTCGATGCGGGGGAGCGGGAACGGATCTTGCGGGCATGCCTTGTTGAGGTTGGTGAAGTCGACACACATGCGTTCTCCCCCCCCCTTCTTGGGCACAACAACAGGGTTGGCCAACCAATCCGCGTATCGGACCTCACGAATGACCCCGGCGGCCTCTAGTTTGCGGGTCTCTTGGGCGATGAAAGCCTGCTTCTCCGTGGACTGCCGCCTGGCCTTCTGCTTCACGGGGCGTACATTTGGGCACACGTTGAGGTGATGCTCGATGACACTTCTGGAGATCCACGCCAGCTGATCTGGCTCCCAAGAAAATACCTTCTTATTCGAGCGCAGGAACTTGACCAAGGCCTCCTTCTGCTCAGGCTCTAGGTTGGCGCCTATCATGAAAGTGGCACCGGAGGACCCGTCCTCGTCGACGGGTATCTTCTTGGTTTCTGCTTTGTCCTGGGTGAACAACTGCTTCTTCTTGGCGGGCGCCGCCCCCTTGGGCTCAGGGGTCTCCGCGTCAGCGGGCTGTGCCGGTGCCGCCATCTTGAAGGCGAGCTTGAGTACTTGCAGGGCGTCCCCGGTGTCCCCGTGCATGGCGAGGGTACCACTGCTCCCAGGCATCTTCATGAGGTTGTACGCCGGGTGCGTGGCGGCCATGAATTGAACCAGAGCTGGGTAGCTGAGGATGGCGTTGTAAGGGAGGCCGATGGGGGCGATGCCGAAGTCGACCATCTCCGTGCGGAAGTTATCGTAGGTGCCGAAGGTTACCGGGAGCCAGATCTGTCCCAGGGAGTCGGATGATCCGCCCCCGACACCCGAGAAGGATCGACTGGGTCGCAGCCGCTTCCAAGGTATGCAGAGGAGGCTGAAAGTCTCGACCAAAAGCACGCTGAGGCCTGCGCTGCCGTCAACGAGGGTCCTGGTGACGGCCACCTGGCAGATAGTGGGGGTGCACAACAGCGGGAGTGTGCCCGAGCCGGCCGGGTTGGTGGGGTGGTCCTCCGAGCTGAACGTCAGGCCGGCCTCGGGCGCCGCCCGGTCCAGGGGAGCCCCCTGCCGTGCGGAGACGGTGTTAACCCGGCGGGCCAAGGGCTTGACGTGGCGACTTGTGGGCGGCGCCTGCGAGCCGCCCAGGAGGGCCGCAACGACCGGAGGCGTCGACGTCGTGGTGCAGTCACTCCGTCGCGCGGGTGGATGCCGGGGTGGTGCTCGCCGCTCGTTTCCCGCTGGGCCGGTGGCGGTGTTGACGGCGGGCGATGGGGAACGACGAGGACGCCTACCGACGGGGGCCATCCGAGCGACACGGGAAGCGGTGGCGGCCGAGCACTCGGCGCGGGCCCGACGAGCGCCAGGCATGGATGTGACGGTCGGAGGAGTGCGGAGCGGTGGAAGACGAATTCCGGTGCACCCCTACCTGGCGCGCCAAATGTCGGATTTTGGGTTCCGGCAGACCCTTAAGGTTCGAACACTGGGGTGCGCGCGGAAATCACGTCCTCAGCCTTCCCCCTCACAAAGATCTAAACTACTAAAGGAATCACACGAGCGACACAAGAATTATACTGGTTTGGGCCACCATTGTGGTGTAATACCCTACTCTAGTGTGTGGTGGATGGATTGCCTCCTGGGGCTGGTGATGATGAACAATACAAGGGAGAACAGCCTCGCGAGGGTCTGTTCTTGGCTGAGGCGACGAACTACTGGGAGGAGTTCAGTCACCTCTCTCTCTCTCTCTCTCTCTCTCTCTCTCTCTTCCTGCTGGCCGGATCCACGCGTCGAACCGAACCCTCTGCTATGTGGGTGGCCGGTCCCTATTTATAGAGGCCCTGGTCCTATTTATAGAGGCCCTGGTCCTCTTCGCAAATATTGAGCGGGAAGGGAGCCAACAATGGCGGGCTAATTTGAAGGGGGACAACAAGTACTCTTATCCTGACTAAAGGTGGTCTTCGCCTGCGAAAGACTCTGCGGTGACGCCGTGCTGGGCTCCATGGTGACCTCCGTCTCGTAGTCCGCTTGGTCCTGGTCTCGTTGCACCGAAATGGCAACCTTTGCCTGATGCCTCGGTACTCCGCGGCTGCGCTTACCCCCTTTGCACCAAAGAGGAAAGAAGGACGCTGCGCGCGCTGGCACCCGCCTGGTGCCCTGAGTCGTCATGGCTTGCGTCATGGGCACCTCGCGAGGTACCCTGCCTTGAACTCTCCACCTCCTCGCGAGCCAGCCTGACGAGGCTATGCCTGAGGATGCGCCGTGTCGTCCGCCTCGCGAGGCTTGGCCCCTTGCGAGGGTCTTGAGTCTTGTGTTGATGAAGATGGGCCGGGCTGGGCCCCCACTTGAGCCACGCCGCAGGCCACATGCAGGCAAGTCTGGGACCCCCGTTCCCAGAACACCAACAAAGCCTCAGGAGAACGAGAAACCTCTTGACGAATTTTATGCAGTTCCTAATCACCTATCAGGTCAAGGAAGCCTCGACAGGAAGCGGGAAGCAAGCAAGTGCCTTGTGAGGAGGAGGCTACTCCGAACGAGTCAAGCTAAGTTATCCCTACGCAAAACGACGAAGTTGCGACACAGCACAGGAGCAACAAACATAGCATAGTTATGGAGATCATAGTTCGATACACGCCCCTCTGGGGCCCATTCTGGTTTCTTTTTGATGCAGGAAGGAAAGGAAGAACAAAATAAAAGTGGCATCTGCCCCTATAGTGGTTCACTGGGGCAGGCTCCCGATGTCGTCCTGAGCTCAGCCATACCCCTCCTCACGCTTCACGGAGGTGCGGCGACGAGATGACCCATTGCCGCACTCAAAATGGGTGCAGCGGCGTGGCGGCTGGTCGTAACCACCACTGTTGGGGCTATCGCTGGAGGAAGAGCCACCGTAGCTGGACGAGACGTGGTCGGCCCCAAGGGCGGGTTCGCCCTCGTCTTCATCAGGACCATCGCCAAGGCCGAGCACCTCCTCGCCGTCGTTGACCTCGGGGTAGCACCTGGCGTGGCGACCAACTTCCCCAAACACCCTCACATAGAGGGTCGTGTCACCGTCATACTTAAAGTGGACAGTGCACCGCCTTCCCAGGCCGCGCGCGCGGGCAAACGTCTGCTAGCCATGGGCATGGGCTATGTTGCCCGCAATGGAGACCTCAACCGCAACCTAGGAAGCCCTGCTGCAGCAGCCGCCCGCCTGCAGCCAGAGCCCGCCTGGACCGGAGGCTGACAACTCATCGGCGAAGAAACGAGGGAGCTGAAGCCAGTTGCCGGCTGGGTTCTCCGACCAGATGACGAATTCTGGCAGCACCTCCGCCAAGTGGAAGCGCGGGCAGGGAGGCCGCGTGACTACGACACGTCTCCCTTCATCGACAGGACCGCCGCGACCGGAGTGGCCCCTGCCACATGAAGTGGCACCGCCACGGCTGCGCGGGGCCGTGGCGGGTGTCGCGGAGTGCTTGTGGGGACGGCCGCGTCCACGCTTGGGCACCGGAGAGTCGGCCCCCTCGCGAGGGGCCTTCCCTTTCTCCGTGGCGGAGAACCTCTTCGACGGCGCCATTGGTGTTGCAACTGGCGATGGAGCAAAGATCAATAAGCAAGTGGAATGGGAAGAGATGGGTGATGGGGGCTCCGCCCCCCCCCATTTATAGCCAAGGGGAGGCCAACCACCGGCCTCCACGATCTAAGGTAATAATGATGGTTTGATAGCACCATCGGAGACACCTGTAGAGCATCTTTATAATCACCCGGTTACGTTGTGATGTTTGATAGCACACAAGGTGTTCCTCCGGCATTCGGGAGTTGCATAATCTCATAGTTTGAGGAACATGTATAAGTCATGAAGAAAGCAGTAGCAATGAAACTGTAACGATCATCGTGCTATGCTAACGGATGGGTCAAGTCAATCACATCATTTTCTAATGATGTGATCCAGCTTATCAAATGACAACTCTTTGTCCATGGCTAGGAAACTTAACCATCTTTGATTAACGAGCTAGTTAAGTAGAGGCACACTAGTGACACTCTGTTTGTTTATGTATTCACACATGTACTAAGTTTCCGGTTAATATAAATATAGCATGAATAATAAACATTTATCATGATATAAGGAAATATAAATAACAACTTTATTATTGCCTCTAGGGCATAATTCCTTCAGTTATGACTTAAGTTTTTGCCAAGCTGGGTTGCCTGGCTCCTGTGGTTATGCCCTACGTTCCCGGTTGTTCGGCTAGGGCATAAAGGGAGCACCTCTACGATTGTTATAGCCGGGTCATCCAGACATGTACCTCAGACTGGGTGAAGCCGAAAGCTAGTGTTCTTAAGGGAATATTCGGTCGGCGAACTAAAGCTGTTTTACCTTCATCATACCATGAACCCCTAGATGTTACGTATGCTGTGATTTTTCAATCACAGTTCGGACATGCATACTAACGCATATCTGCCCAAGGAAAGGAACCCTTAACGGAACTATTCTCCCTGGAAGATGTTTCTTACAATCAACATGTAATATAACATAGCTAGCCGGATACAACTTGTCTATTCAAGCAACTATGACCCCTATGCCTGGTTTCCACGCATGCCCTGGTCTATATTACTGAGCGGGTATTCGGAAACACTCCGGGCCTTTGGGTACAGAGGTCGAAGCGAAAAGGTCTGCCATGAAAATCGTTTTACAATCCGGCTAGGGACAAAATTTTCAACTGAAGTACATAGTCACTTGGACTCAAAAACTTCTTCCTCTATGCCATCTACAGGTTATCTAGCTTACAATCCTGTTGGGAATACTTGGCAGCTATCTTCACCTGGTCATACACCGGACTAACTGGAATTTCTTTTCCATCTGACCTCGAGGTCTGACCCGGGCCATATAATTCAGATCAAGCTTGGTGTACCGTGTTTTTACCATGGCCCAGGCCTCTCGCGCACCTTCTCGGTAGGCTGATATCTTCCATAACCGGAAGTGCCGCCGAGCTCCCTGGAATAGCTTCACAAGCTCCTCCATACTTCCCGGAGGAGAGGCGGATGGCCACAAAGCTTTGGCAATGCTTCAGATTGCTTGTCGAGCTCGCTCGTGCAGTTGGGACAGCTCTTGCAAAAGGTCGCCTTGAGAGCCAGACATTTCCTCTTCGGGACGGCCAGTTAGCATACCTGCAGACATAAATCTATCAGATCATTTCTTCGCTGCATTGCATAAAGGTAAGGCCAAAAACAAACTGAATATGCCGCCTTGTAGCCTCCTACTTTCCTTGACGGCGTCCGCTAGCTGGGCTCACACATCTTTTAGTTCTTCACCCAGCAGGGTATTGGAATCCTGCAGCTTGTTCTTTTCATCCTTGACCCGTGTTAGCACACGCTCGCCTACCGCATGTTGCCTTTTGGCATCCTGTTCACCAGCCTAGGCGCTTTTTAGTTTTTCCCTCAGTTGATCTACTGATCCCGTCAGCGGAAACACAACAGTATTAATATTACGGGTATATGATTATACTTTTTTCTGATGGGGGGAAACATTACCAGGCGGTGCCCCCTTGGATTTCTCCAATTCGGTAGTAGTCGTAGCTAGCTGGGTGTGACACTTTTCCAGCTCTTGAGACAGCAGGCTATTCTTCTCCGTGTGTACCTGATTATACAATGATCCTTAAATCAGTTGTATCAACTGCTTCAAGTCTCGGAGGCTATTGGTATATGATTATCAAATCAATACTTACCCGCATATCTTCTAAATGCTGGTCCGTGGCTCTGGCGAGTCCATCCCGAGCAGCTCAGATATATGCATCGGCCGAGCTGAAGGCATTGAATGCCTCTTTTGAAAAACCGGGGTCACGGAGAGCGGCCCTCTGGCGCTGATGATTCATGGCACTCTCCACTTCAGATTTCTTGACAGACATATCATCCGAATCCTCTGCGGAAGGGCAATCCGGCATCACTCCCATGTCAGCCCCTGTCCTTAGGGCAGGGTCTGGAATCTGACTAGTGGAGGCGCGACTGGCAGGATCCCCGGACATAGTCCGGCAAACGCTCTTCCTAATAAAATGCAGCGGATAATGTCACAATGCGATGTGACAACCAAGAGGCATATTTAAAAAAGAAAGTTGTACCTATTCGATGAAGGTTCGGCCGTGTTATCGTCGACCTTTCTCTTCGACGACTTGTTCGGCACGGGTGTCGCGTTCTTCTGAAGCGCCTCCGGTGTAGCATGGTGCCCCAAGCGCCTCCCCTTTGAAGCACGAGATAGTGCGGTGGGTGAGGTACAATGAGGAAGCTGTTTTGGAGGAGATGTCTCTTGATTACTTACATGTGAGGCAGGAAGGAGGCCGGGATGGTCGGCCACGATTGGCACTACTGTGCCATCATAGCTCGCCTGGTAGAACACTCCCTCCTCGAGCTCTACGAATATGTCCGGATCCTCTTCGTATCCGGGGTCAAGGTCCCAGTTACAGTTCTCCGTCTTTGGAGCGAGGCTATAGATCCCTGCTATAATCTTCCGTCATTCCTGTTACAAATGGAAGGGTTAATGCCAATTAAGCATGACTCATGGAGAGGATCGAGTAGAGTGATGGGATTAAAACTCACCTAGCTAGGAGGATTGTACATAGAAAATCCTTCCTGAAGCGTAAGACGGGTGAACTCCTCTTTCTCCCCTTTATACAGGTCGGCTAGTATTGCGGCCAGGGCGGTAAGGGAATCCGGACCCTTTCATCCACAACGCGAGGCGTCGTCTTCCCTATTGCAGTGCCACATGGGAAGCCCCCTGAATTGGAGCGGCTGGACACCTCGCACTATGGAAATGGCCATTACATCGATTATGGATAATCTGGACTGTGCAAATGTTCTTATCTTGCCCATTAATTGTTGGACTTCCGTACTATCTTCCTCCTCGAGGCTCCGAGGGCGCCAGCTATGGCGTTTCTTCAATGGAGCACTGGTAAATTCGGGAAGGCCCATTCGGACTGGGCCAGGGAGAGCGACATCCTCAATATAGAACCATTCTGAGGGCCACTCTTTGGCGTGCTGGATAAGTATCTGGTCTCGGCTATGTGCCATATTTCGGCGCCGCCCACCTCGAATATAGATCCCTTTTGGGAGCGAGGGACGAGGTAGAACAGTTTCCTCCATATCTCGAAATGGGCTTCGCAGCCCAGGAATAGCTTGCAAAGAGCAACGTAGCCCGTGATGTGCAGAATGGAACCGGGCGTGAGATTGTGTAGTTGGAGACCATAGTACTCCAGAAGACCTTGGAGGAAGGGGTGGATTGGAAACCCGGCGCCTCTTATTAAGAAGGAGGTAAAGCACACTCGCTCCCCCTAGCTGGATTGGGGAAAATTTTCACCAGGGCTTCACCCGTAAAAGAGGTTAATCCTGCCCGGACAGGGACTAGATCCGGGGGGGGGCAAGGAATCCCTGTGTTTGAAGCTTACTTAGCTGGCTGTGGAATACTGAGCATTTCCCCCAATCGCCTTTTTCGGAGCCATGTGGCGGGAGGAAGAACTGGGGATGCTAGCCATGCTGGAATGGTTTCTCCTAGAAAGCTCTAAGGATTTTTTCGCTCGATGTGGAATGGGATATGAAATTATATTGGTCGAAATACCTTGTATACTCGTTCTGTTGCCGCTTTTCCATGTGGTCGGCCTATCGGCTACCAGCAAAGTGCCCATGGATTGATTCTCGCCCGCAGCCATCCCTTCTCTACTTTTATTGATGGCGATGCGACGGAGTCACACAAATATCTGGTAGCAGGCAGCGGCGCTACGGCAGGCGGCAGATGTGAATTTTGATCCGAGTAGGCGGTTGGGAAACGAAGGGATAGCGACCCGTGTGTGCGTCGGCATGTATATGGGCTGCTGGCCTGCTAATTAACCCCTTTGTCCTCCTCTATCGGGGGATGGGCTACGTGTTGGTAGCCTCCTAATTGGTGTACATGATCTATGGCTGTTTGTTTTGGGCTTTTGGGATGCTAAATTGCATTGTGTACATGGGTTGACTTGAGGCTTCACGAACTACACAGAGACAGGGGGCGAAGGAAGTGGCGGACAATTGGCTGGCAAAAAAAATTAGTGAACAACTACTCGCTATTAACAGGGAGATGCGGTCGTTAGGGGGGTCTCGCTCCCCTCGCCCCTCTTGAATCCATCCCTGTGCAAAGCAATATGACAAAGATGAAGCGTGTCATAATAAATGGAATGGTGGAAGTTGCATGACAATGTATCTCAGAATGGCTATGGAAATGCCAAAATAGGTAGGTATGGTGGCTGTTTTGAGGAAGGGTATATGGTGGGTTTAATGCACCCGCGAAAGTTGCGTGGTGCTACAGAGGCTAGCAATGGTGGAAGGGTGAGAGTGCGCATAATCCATGGACTAAACATTAGTCATAAAGAACTAACATACTTATTGCAAAAGTTTATTAGTTATCGAAACAAAGTACTACACGCATGCTCCTAGGTGGATAGTGAGGGAGTCCTGGATTAGGGGGTGTCCGGATAGTCGGACTATAACCTTTGGCCGGACTCTCGGACTATGAAGATACAAGATTGAAGACTTCGTCCCGTGTCCGGATGGGACTTTCCTTGGCGTGGAAGGCAAGCTTGGCAATATGGATATGTAGATCTCCTCCCATTGTAACCGACCTTGTGTAACCCTAACCCTCTCCGGTGTCTATATAAACCAAAGGGTTTTAGTCCGTAGGACACAACAACCACAACAGACAACCATACCATAGGCTAACTTCTAGGGTTTAGCCTCTCTGTTCTCGTGGTAGATCTACTCTTGTACTACCCATATCATCAATATTAATCAAGCAGGACGTAGGGTTTTACCTCCATCAAGAGGGCCCGAACCTGGGTAAAACATCGTGTTACCTGCCTCCTGTTACCATCCGGCCTAGACGCATAGTTCGGGACCCCCTACCCGAGATCCGCCGGTTTTGACACCGACATTGGTGCTTTCATTGAGAGTTCCTCTGTGTCGTCGCCGTTAGGCTTGATGGCTCCTACTATCATTGATAGCGATGCGGTCCAGGGTGAGACTTTTCTCCCTGGACAGATCTTTGTGTTCAGCGGCTTTGCACCGCGGGCCAATTCGCTTGGCCATCTGGAGAAGATTGAAAGTTACGCCCCTAGCCACTAGGTCATGTTTGGAAGCTTAAACTACATGGCCGATATCAGTGGAGATTTGATCTTCGACGGATTCGAGCCTCTGCCTTGTGCACCATGCGGTCACGATGAGCATGAGTTAGCTCTCCCATCGGACAGTGTTAAGGAGATCGCACCGGCAGCCGCTCCGACCCTCAATTTGGAGCTAGTTGCGCCTTCCGCGGACGAGTGGATGGACCCCGCCACGGAGGCCATACCCTCAGCCGCGATCGAGCCGAACATCGACCTTGTGTTGCACGAGAGCCGTGTTGTTAAACTGCTGGATCCTTCTCTGGCCACGGACTCCGAACCGCCTGTGCCCGTTCCTATCGAATCCAATTGGGCGCCGATCATGGAGTTTACCTCCACGGATATTTTTCAGCACTCGCCCTTCGGCGACATACTGAACTCATTAAGGTCTCTCTCCTTGTCAGGAGGATCCTGGCCGAACTATGTCCGACAGGACTGGGATGCGGACGACGAAGAAATTCGAGGCCCACCCACTTAGTAGCCACTGTCAATGACTCAACTGACATGCTCGACTTTGACTCCGAAGACATCGACGGTATGGACGATGATGCGGGAGGAGAAGAGGAACCACCGCCCATAGGGCACTGGACGTCCACCTCATCCCATGACATATACATGGTGGACACACCAAAAGAAGACGATGACGAGGAACGGAAGGACGCAATGAAGGCTTGTCCCCTCGAGAAGCAGTCAAAGCGGCGGCGTAAGCGCCGCCCCAAATCCCGCCTCGGCAGAAATAACGATCATACAGACCCAGCGTTGGAACAGGGCGAACCACTGCCGGACCACAGCAATACGGAGAAGCAAACCGAACAAACCGATTCTGTCAAGGATAATAGTCCGGAGGACATAACAGCGGACAAACGCCCAGAGAAACAAAATGCCCATCAAAGGCTTGTCGCCACTGCTAGGAGTCTAAAAAAAGCAGAAGCAAAGGCACAAGGCTGTGCAGGACACATTCCAAATTAGATGGAGCAAAATACTCAAATCAGCAGCGAAGTATGGCGGTAATCGCCCCACCAAGAGCTACCCGAAGTGGAAGCTGCTACCTGAATTTGATGAGGAGGCCTTAGACCCCCCACAACCAAAAATTAAAATGGCCACCTCGCCGGATAGACGACCTCACGACCAACATAGAGCGGCAAGCAATTCTGCACATAAGCCAATACGCGATCCACGCGAGGGCTCGCATCAAAAGGACGGCGCAACCAGATCCATCTATGGACCACGCAAGTGCACCCCAACATACGATGCAACACACCAAACATCTGAACACCACGGCACGCCCAGATATAGGGGCGCCGCACACCCCCGATGTTTCCCGATGAGGTGCTGGACCATGAATTTCCAGAGGGATTCAAACCCGTAAACATAGAGGCATATGACGGAATAACAGACCCTGGGGTCTGGATTGAGGACTATATCCTCCACATCCATATGGCTCGAGGAGACGATCTCCACACCATTAAATACTTACCCCTCAAACTCAAAGGGTCAGCTCGGCACTGGCTTAAAATCCTACCCGAAAACTCCATTGGAAACTGGGAAGAGCTCGAAGACGCTTTTCGGGCAAATTTTCAAGGGACTTATGTCCGACCCCCGGATGTGGACGATTTGAGTTATATAACTCAACAACCCGGAGAGTCAGCTCGAAAGCTTTGGAACAGGTTTCTTACTAAGAAGAACCAAATAGTTGACTGTCCGGACGCAGAAGCCTTGGCAGCTTTTAAGCATAGCGCCCGCGACGAATGGCTTGCCAGACACCTCGGCCAAGAAAAGCTGAGAACAATGGCAGCATTAACAAGCCTCATGACCCGCTTTTGCGGGGGTGAGGACAGCTGGCTAGCCAGATGCAACACCAGCGACCCAAGCACATCCGAAGTTAGAGATGAAAACGGGAAATCACGACGCAGCAAAAATAATAAGCGTCGGAATAAAGTAGACAGCCCGAAGAGCACGACGGTAGATGCCGGATTCAGAAGCTCTCAGCCAGGTCAGCAAAAGCCGCCCTCTAAAGGCGCTAGAGATGAACTGTCCAGCCTGAACAAAATTCTGGACCAAGAATGTCAGATCCATAGCACCCCTGGTAAACCCGCTAATCATACCCACAGAGAATGTTGGGTCTTCAAGCAGTCCGGCAAGCTCAACGTCGTACACAAGGGGGAGGATACACCAAGCGAAGATGAGGATGAGCCTCTCAAGCAAGACACTGGGGAACAAAAGAAGTTTCCATCAAAAGTCAAAATAGTCAACGTATTACACGCGATCAAGGGAAGCAAAGCGGCCCTCCCAGATAAATATGCCCAAGGTCCTATCACCGTGAAATCCTACCACTGGTCGTCTCAACCGGTCACTTTCGACCATCGTGCTTACTCAGCAAGTATCCGGCTGGCAGGATGGGCTGCCTAGGTATTAGACCCAATAATTGACAGATACCACTTTACACGAGTCCTGATGGACGGTGGCACAAGTTTAAACCTGATATACCAGGATACAATCCGTGAAATGGGGATAGACCCAACGAAAATTTGCCATAGCAACACTACCTTTAAGGGAGTAACGCCAATCCCAGGGGCTCACTGCACGGGCTCCCTGCTACTAAAGGTTATATTCGGCTTCCCCGATAACTCCCGTAGCGAACATTTAACCTTCCACATTGCTCCGTTCCAAAGCGGTTATCAAGCACTGCTTGGACGCGAAGCTTTTGCTCACTTTAATGCAACACCGCATTACGCTTCCCTCACGCTCAAGATGCCCGGTCCACGTGGCGTCATTACAGTGAACGGAAATATTAAGCGATCTTTGCGCGCCGAAGAGAATGCGACTGCCTTGGCAGCCGCACACTAAAAACGGCCTCACCAACTATAGCATCTGATAGGTCGTCAAGACCACGGACGCGGTTAGACGAGTCCGGCGCTGCTATATGTAATTTGTACCGGATTGATGGTCACACCCCTATTACAAATACAAGGGGCTCAACGCGCGCAAACAAGTGGCAATTTCTACTCATTTCTAGTTAAACACGGTTTCTTTAAAAACTATCTTTTTGCACGACAACTTTTTCACCTAAGTTCCTCTCTTTTACAGATGATCATCGTGCTATATCCGTTCAGGATACGGCACAACGGAGACACAGGCACAGACGTGCAGCAGGGACCCGCTCCAAGGATTCTTTTTAGATTAAGACCCTGCGTAAACCTTTTTTACTGTCTCTTGTTGATACACATCCCTTGAATTCTTAGTACAATTGAGAAGGATGCTGACGTCTTGGCATGTGGCCACATTAGAATAATGCACGTACCTAGACACAAGGGGCTTCTTACAAAGGGCACTATTTAGGCCCGGTTTATACCAAAAAGACCAAATACCTTAGGGAGTGTTCGGCGTCGCGAGTTTGGCCTTATATGCATCAGCTCCGAATCTTTGTCTTTGGTCAAATGTTGGGTTTGCCCGGCTCCTGTGTTTTGGTGCCTTATGTTCCGCTTTATCCGCTAAGGCAGCACCAGGAGAACTACTGCGATTGTGCCCTGGTTCATCCGAATGACCACCTCAGTAGAGAAAGCCGAAAACTGACTATCATGATATAGCGTGAGACTGGTCAACCACTCGATGACCTATCGGAATGTTAGAATTCCTCCGCCTTATCGAAGGGCCGTTTTCCGGCCAGGCATGTAGGCACCTCGAGATTGGGAGAGTGCGGAGCCACCAGGGGCTATCTAGTAGCCCCACTGTCAAACTCCTATGGCTAAGTGAAAGTGTTAAAGCATTATAGTCCGGTTGCCTCGTTCGCTGCGCTATCACCTCCTTAATAGGACCAAGACATTGGGTTAAGTGTGAACACACGTTTTTTGCGAGCACCTCCGCATTATATGCGTGGGGGTTGAAGCCAACGACTGCAATTTCTCAGGTTATATACATATATACATAAACGGCCGCACATGAGGCATCACATTACTTTCCGGTAAAGGTATAAATACAACCTTACTATATTTCATAAAAACATTGTGTTTACAATGGGAATACATGTCATTCAAACATAATATTCTTCGAGCACTGGGACTAATCAAACGAGCACCCTAAAGAACCTCTTGAAAATAGTGCTCGGCAGCTACTCGGCCTATGGCCGAACCTTGCGCCGCAACAGTGGTAGCATCCATCTATGCCCAGTATGCCTTGACATGGGCAAAGGCCATCCGCAAGCCTTCTATGCACGCCGAGCTCTTCATCGCGTTGATGCACGACACCGCACCAAGGAACTGCTGCACTAAGCTGAAATAGCTGTTCGGCTTCGGCTTCTCCGGCCACAAATGATCTACAACAGACCTCATGGCGAATCCGGACAACCTATTGAGTTCGGCCCATTCGGCTAGCTGATCAGTCAAGGGAAGCGGATGCTCTGGAACGTTGAATTGCGACCAGAATAGCTTGTCCACTTCACGATCTGATTGATCTTGGAAGTATTCAACCGCATCGACAGCGCTCGCCGCCAAGTCCATATATGCGTCTGCCGAACTACACAGCCGATCCAGAGGGGTATACCGCGGATCTCCGAACTTCCTCCGCAGCAGAAAGGGCTTCCCAGCCGCAATATCCCCGGCTTCGCGCAGCTCCTCCTTCTTCGCCCTCATAGCAGAGCGACTGTCTTTGGTCACCATAATGGCCTTCTCAAGGTCCGCTGCCTTCACTCGGTTCTCTTCTTCAAGGACCCAGCAATGGTCGGCAGTGCCTTTTAATTCTACGTCCATTTGCCATCTTTTCTTTGCTTTCGCAATGGGCGGCCTTCTCGGCTCTTAACTCTTCGGCCGCCTTCAAAGCAGTCGCATTTCTAACCCTCGCTTGTTCCTTGGCTCGGGCGAGTTCCGCCCGAAGGGTCTCCACGGTGGCAGCTCCGTCTGCAATCACAACTGTTAGGACCCCGATTCTAAGTCAGACCGATCTAGCCTGTAACACCTCATATCACTTTGCGGCCTCACGCATGTATTCCCACGGGTGTCGCCTTACCATGGCCGGGACCGTTTGCGCCTTTTGGCTCACGTATATGATAGTGTCACTAGCATCCATATGACAGAGAACCCAGGCCGACATGACTATTCGTGAACCCAAAGTGGCACTAACTTACGGGGACAGGCATACATGAATCACATCGAACATGTCGGTCAGCAGCGTGCGAATCCGGGCTGTAGCACTGGGCTAACAGGACTCCGGGAACCCGAGCTGTAGCAGGCTAGGCAGGACTCCAGATGTCACTGCGTGACATTTCCCCGAAGGGACAGACACAGGAACAAAGTGAAACACATGCCGGCCAGTCAAGTGTCCTGAGCAGTAGTGCTGGGCTAGCAGGACTCCGGTGAACCGGGCTGTAGCGGGCTACTATGGCTCATGGAAGCACAAGAGTACATTTCCCCATAAGAAAGGCTACCAAGGATGAACAACTAGGTTGTCGGATCCCACACATACCAAGCATTTCAATCATACACATAATATGCTCGATATGTGTAAATACAACATGGCATCACAACAAAGCTCTACGACTCAAAGTATTTATTCAATAGGCTCCGAGGAGCGAGATATTACAAACATGGGTCTCATGACCCAACAATCATAGCATACAAATCAAAGCACAAGCAGAAGCTTAACATGTCTAGGAACAGACATCTACAAAATAAGAAGGCTAGGAAGCCTGACTATCTACAAGACCCTGCCGAGGGCACAAGATCGTAGCTAAGGTATCAAGCTAAATGTCGAAGTCCACGCGAAACTACTAGCGAGACTGAAGTCTCTCTGCAAAACATAAATTAAGCAAACGTGAGTACAAAAATACTCAGCAAGATTTACATCAGAACTAGCTACATATGCATCGGTATGAACAAGGGGGGTGGTGGAGTTTAACTGCAGCAAGCTAGCTTTGACTCAGTGGTTAACCTAAACTACGACTGCAAGAAACTCTTTTGAGGTGGCGCACACGAGTCCACATGTTCACCATATCAACACACGACCATGGATCCGCTCCCGACTCCCTACGAGAACGCCATCCATAGCACTCATGCTAATCTTGCGCATTTTAGAGTATCCACTTTCACTTGTCTATGAACTGTTATAGGCAACCCATAAGTCCTTTACCATGGACGCGGCTATTCGAATAGATCATTTATAACCCTGCAGGGGTGTACTTCTTCACACATGTTTCCACCACTTAGCGTCTGCACACGACATGTGCTCGGCAGACTTCAAGCGACATCCGACGTGGGTGTAGACCATGACCGGACTAACCACATAAGTCTCTAGTCCAGGTTTATCGCCTATTCGGGTTCCATCTGCGAGGAGATCCGGCAGGAGTTTCGCTCACAACCCCAAACGGTGTGTGCAAGGTTCCCGAGACACCAAACGGGCGCCCGGTACACCGTGCCATGGTGTATCTGTCGGATTTCGGGTTCCGGCAGACCCTTAAGGTTCGAACACTGGGGTGCGCGCGGAGATTACGCCTTCTACCTCCCCGCCTCGCAAGGATCTAAGCTACTCAAAGAACTGCACAAGGGACACAAGATTTATACTGGTTCGGGCCACCGTTGTGGTGTAATACCCCACTCCAGTGTGTGGTTGGTGGATTGTCTCTTGGGGCTGATGATGACGAACAATACAAGGAAGGACAGCCTCGCGAGGGTCTGTTCTTGACTGGGGCGATGAACTGCTAGGAGGAGTTCAGCCACCCCTCTCTTTCTCTCTCTCTCTTACTCTTACTAGCCAACCGAACCAACAGCTCGAACCCCTTGCTACGTGGGCGGCCGACCCTATTTATAGAGGCCTTGGTCCTCCTCCCAAATATTGAGCGGGAAGGGAGCCAACAATGGCGGGCTAATTTGAAGGGGGACTGCAAGTATCAACTACCCTGACAAAAGCAGTCTTCTCCTGCGCAAAGCTCTGGTGATGACGCCGTCTTGGGCTCCACGGTGACCTCCATCTCATAGTCCTCCTGGTATTGGTCTCGTTGCACTGAAACGGCAACCTTTGCCTGATGCCTTGGTACTCCGCGGCTGCGCTTGCCCCCTTTACACCAAAGAGGAAAGAAGGACGCTGCGCGCGCTGGCACCCGCCTGGCGCCCTGAGTCGTCATGGCTTGCATCATGGGCACCTCGCGAGGTACCCCGCCTTGATCTCTCCGCCTCCTCGCGAGCCAGCCTGACAAGGCCGTGCCTGAGGAAGCTCCGTGTCGTCCGCCTCGCGAGGCTTGGCCCCTTGCGAGGGTCTTGAGTCTTGTGTTGATGAAGATGGGCCATGCTGGGCCTCCTTCGAGCCACGCCCCAGGCAGGCAAGTCTGGGGACCCCCGTTCCCAAAACGCCGATAGTAGCCCCCGGGCCCAAGGCGCACCCGGACTTGGCCGTGCCGAGAGGCGAAAGGGCAAGGGCGAAGCGCCGCGGGCCCTAACATGCTGCGGCCTTGGGCGCCACGTGGCGGTTGATGGGACCCCAGTGCCTCAGCAACCGTGCAGGTTGATAAAGGAGGGGCATCTGCCCAGACTTTGCCTTTTGCTTTCTCCGGTTGCTGCTCAGATCCCCTTTCTTGCGCCTCCCCTGTCTTCCTCCAAACCTCCAGATCTACTCCGACTGCGTGATCTAGGAAGCCATGGTGCCTCGCCAGCCTCCGGCCGAAGCTTGGTACTCTCCCGCTCTGGACTCGCCGAATGTGTCCAAGGCCGGCCTTGCCCGGCTGCGCCAGATGGCGGAGGCGCAGGGCATCAATGGGACGAAGGTGTTCAAGGCCGGCTCCGCCACCCCTAAGGGCCAAGGGAGCACCTTTTATCCTCTCTTTGTAAGCTCCATTGCTGCGGGCCTGGTGCCTCCCTTCTCCGAGTTCTTCTTCGCTGTCCTCCGCCATTACAACTTGCAGGCTGTGCATCTCCACCTCAACTCCGTTCTTCTTCTGGCGATCTTCGCTTACTACTGCGAGGCCCACGTATGGGTGCAGCCTTCAGTAGCCTTGCTGCGTCATTATTTCTCCCTCCGGGTCACTCGCAGTTCTCCTTCCGCGTGCGCGGGCTTTGTCGCGTATGGCGGCACCAGTGCCATCTCGAATCCCGGGAAGAGGATTGAGGGCTTCCGGAGCAAGTGGGTCTTGGTAGATGCCGGGCGCGTCCATCCTAGGCTGATCTTGCCCGTGGAGCCGCCCACGAGCTCCGGCGACCTGGGCCGAGCGGAGCTCACGGACCCCCGCGCAAAACTGGTGTTGGAGAGGATGGACGCAGACCTGAGGCCGGCCAGCACGGCGGCGGCGAAGTTGACCGGTGCGTCACTGCTAAGGGAGTTCCTAGAGGACCAGCTGGCTCCACTCCGGCGGTACTCACCTTCGATGTGGAGGCCTCAACCGAGCCCCACGGCCTTGAGCGACGAAGATTTGACTGCGGTCCTCCAATCTCTGGTCGGGGGCGATGTGGCTAGGTTGGAGGGCGCTCCCAAGCCCTTGTTCCTTCACGACGACTGGGAGCAGGTGGTGAAGTCCATGCCCGTTTTTAACGGGGACGGGCTCGTGCCCATGGCGGCTTCCGAGGGACCGGTGGACGTGCCCTCCGGCGACTCTAGCAAGGAGGAGGACGAAGAGGAGCGGGGAAAGGGGCCTGACTCCGAGGCGACCGATGGAGAGTCGAGGGCCCCCCTCCCCCGGCGGGCCCCGCAGTCTCCGCCTTTCCTTGAGCGATGATGACGAGGATGAAGACGAGCAGGCCGGCGGGAGCTTGCCCCCGATCCCAAAGGACAGGACCAGGCTGATCCCCCGCGGGCCTGTCCCTGCCCCGCTGTAGTCTGCAGACGCGCCTTCTGCTTCCGAGGTCGACCCTTCTAGCCGGCTGCCAGGCTTCAAGTTTGGCCGGAGGCTGCCCGAGCTCGCCGGCGATGACCCGTAAGTGCCCGAACCTTGTCTTTATTTCTTGTTCCACTGCCGAGGTTTGACGTTCACATCTCTTGAATAGGCTGGAGCCCGTGGCGAAGAAGCTGAAGGGGGCTCCTGAGGCTCCATCCGCGGCAGCGCCTCCGCCTGCGGAGGGGGTGACCACGATGCGCGGGCTTCTCCTGCCCGGTCGGCCTCGCGAGGCCTGGTCGAGCTGGCTGGGGCGAGCTCAGCCCCCGTGGCCCAAGTGACTCCTGTGGTGCCTTTGCCCGCTGCCGCCACCATAGCCGCTGTGGTGCAGCGGGCTCCACGTCAGGACGTTGTGGTGTTGACGTCGCCGTCTTCTTCCTCCGTTCCGACGGTTGCTGCTTCCCCACCTCCTGCTGCCGTCCTGGAGCGTGCTGTTGCTGGACTGGACCGGCTGCGGCAGGATCTTCTTGGTGCCGACCCTCGCCTGGTGGCCGGGCGCTTGGAGCTGGCTTCGGGATGGATTCGCTCCGACGCCTCAATCCGGGCGTCGCTGGTTCAAGCCTCGATCGCCTGCGACGAGGATAGGCAGGCCCTCCTTGAGACGAAGGCTGCTCGTGACGCAGCCCTGGGGGAGGTGGTTGAAGCCCGTGGTCGTTGCAAGGCGCTGGAGGACGAGCTGCAAGGCCTGCGGGACCAGCTCGCGAAGGAGGTTCGTCTTCGCCAGGAGCAAGAAGAAGGCATGAAGGCTCGCGAGGCGGCCATCGAGGGCCGGCAGGCCAAGCTCAAGAAGTGCCGCGACCGCCTAGGCGCTCTGGGAGAGGAGCTGGAGGCGACGAAGGTCGAGCTGGCCCGCAAGGCGAAGGTTCTTGCCGAGGATTTTCTGGCCTTCGTGGACATGGAGAAGAAGGCTCGTGCTTCGCTGAAGATGCTCTATGCCAGTGGCCTGGAGAGCCCGCTGGCCGGCGCCGAGGACGGCCCCGCCAAGCTGCTTCCCTTCTTGGTTCGTGCCCTTGAGGATGGCACCCTGGGCCTTGGCCCCACGGTCGAGGCCGAGGCGCGTGTCCTGTCTTCTGCTGCGCTGACGCGGGTCTTCAACCACATCTACCTTCACGACCCCAGCGCCGACCTCGACAGCCTGCTGGAGCTAGTAAGCGGCGAGGGCGCTACTGCCGCTGCCGAGGCCGTGAAGGGTCGTGCGGAAGCTTTGCTGGGGAAGTTCCGGGCCTTCAGTACCAAGCCGAAGTAGGGTGCTTCCGGTTCTGCTGCTCCATGAGGCGGGGCCACCCGCGCTGCTCCACCGTCGCCAAGTCACTCCGCTACTGCTCCCGCCCTGCTTTTAATTCCTGCATCATGCACCATGCCTTGGGGAGGCGTTTAAACTTGCGTTTGGTATTGAGACAATCAGTATGGACTGTAATATTTGCTTTAAGTTCCTTGAATTTTATGCTTTCCCTCCCTACTTGCTTGTGTTCTACGCCGGCAGAGCTCGGCCCCGCGCGTACCTCACCCAACATTAGCCCCGACCGGAAACCAGGATGGGACCAAAGGAGTGAGGGGCTACGGAGCCAGTTAGGCTCCTGAGTCGCGATGCTCAGGAGTCCCCCTTGGCGCACGAACAACAAGTAGGGAGGTGTGATGTAGGAGGGTCTTTCGTTCTACGTCTGCGGAGCCCGGCCCCGCGCGTACCTCACCCAGCATAGCCTTTTGGAACTAAGGAGTGAGGGGCTATGGGACCAGTTAGGCTCCTGAGTCGCGATGCTCAGGGGTCCCCCTTGACGCTCAAACGGCCTTCGTACCTTGGCTCCGCTCAGGGAGAGGCGCGCGACGAACCAGACCCTAGGGGCCTGGCTGGGTGGTGTATGTCCGGGCGTGACCCAGGCGCAGCCCCCGTGCCCAGCCGCATCGCGCGGCGCTCCCGAGGGGAGGCGTTGCGATGAGGCTAGACACTGAACTCTGGGCTCCCTGAGGTTGACGCAGCCCGGGGGCCACCCTTAGTTGTTTATCACCAGCGCGGAGCATAGCGCTTCCGCATGTGTATGGGCATAGCCGCTCCTCGGCAGTGTCGTCAGCCAGCGCGGAGCATGGTGCTTCCACTGGTACGTGGGAGGGGGCTCCCCTCCGTGAGGAGCCCCCGGGGCATGTATAGCCCCACCCTAACACGTGGCCGGCACGATAGGGCTAGGTGAGGTGTATCTGGGCACCCATGAGCCAGCGCGGGACTCACGGGGCCCTACCTCTAGGCGGGTTGCGCCTGGCACAGGGCCTTACCTTGGGTTGTGTTCCTGCAAACTTGGTTAGATGCCGGCACTCTACGTCCTCGGGTCCTGGCCCTCGAGCTTGTCTCAGCCATCGCTGGTATGCCAGGTCATGATGCCGTGGACATAGCCAGAGGGTGAGGGCTGGAGAGCCAGTAAGAGCCCTGAGTCGTGATGCTCAGGTACCCCCCCTTTAACGTGCAAGTGGTCGACATGGAGAAGAAGAGGTGCCGTGGGCAGGCATCAAGTAATCAAGCATGATGGGCGAATGCATAACCAGAAATAAATGCAAGGGAGATACATGCCGCTGGGCCTGGCCCGAGCGACTTGGGGATGATGCAGCCCGAGGGGCGCCCCCAACAAGGCAAGCTAACGACATGAAATAAAGGGATACACGCCGCAGGGACGGACCCACGCGGCCTGGGGATGATGCAGCCCTGGGAGGGCGCTCCCAGCTGAGAATGAAACTGGTAAGATGTCACCTGAGGGTGTCGAGGGCGAAGGGGTGTTGGTGCAGCAGACTCGGGAGGCCGCGGAAGCCGATCCTCACGAGCCCCCAGGCCCAGGGGCCTCGGGAGGCTCCGGAGGCACTGGCAGCTCTTCGCGAATCGCCTCCATCTTTGCCAGGGCCGCGGAACGCCTGTCTTCTTGAGCCTCCATGATGCCCCTCATGAGGCGCTGGCGCGTAGCAACCACGCTCGGCAGGCCGTAAGGCATGCAAATGTAGCTGTGGGGCGGACCCTGGTAGCGCCCCACTCGCGAGGGCCAGAGGCGCTCCATCGTAGCGGCTTGGTTGAGCCCCGGTACATTGACGCAGACGCGCAGCCCACCATCCTCGCCTGGATGGGGAGCCGCAGCCGATAGACGGCGGCAACCTCTCATGACCCTTGATTCCTGTAGTTCTTGAATGGCTTTGTCGGCGAACTCCTGCGGGTCTGACCTTCCTTGCCTTGCTCCTTCTTGAGGGAAACGTGCTCCGAAGCACACCTCCACGTGGTGCCCAAGCGCCTCCCTTGTGACCCTGGCCAGGTCGGTGGCCCTCCAGGGGAGAGCCCCCGAGCCCTGTCTGAGGAGGGCGCCGGGCGCGCTTTTCTATGCGATGGAAGGAGGCTCCCCCTGGGCAGACGCGGGCCCTGAGGGGCCTGCCTCCCGAGGGGCTAGTCCGGACGATGTCTTCTTCTTCTTGGGGTGGCCTCGGGAAGCCTCCTGCTCCCGCGATCCAGGTCTTGCGGTGATGCAGCCTGAAAGGCTCGCTCCAGGGAACACACTGCATCCCTCTCTTCACAGGGCACCATGATGAGTCCGCCACTCCCTGGCATCTTGAGGACGTTGTAGCCATGGTGAGTCACGGCCATGAACTTGGCCATGGTCTTCCCAGCGTCCCGTGTTCCTTCCTCCTCCTCGGTCGTAGCCCCGATCGGCGCGGTCGGGACGACGGCCGATCCTTCCTTCTTGCATGGCGCGGAGTTCTTGGCATTCATTGGTGTTGTGGGTGTGGAGGTCGTGGTACACGCAGTACCGGCTGTCCCTGGTGGACTCAGGCAGATCTTTGCCCCGCTTGGTGCCTGGTTCTGCTGCGAGCACGACATCCCCCTTGCGCTTCACGTCCTTGGTCTTGGGCTTCTTCTCCTCTGGTTCTGCGGCAGGCAGCTCAAGGAGGGAGAGGCGTCCCTCCTCAGCCCTGGCGCACTTGGTCGCCAGGTTGAACAGCTCCAGGGAGGTACACAGGTCTTCATGCATCGCCAGCTCCTCCTTCATCTTGACGTCGTGCATGCCATCGGAGAAGGCCGAGATGATGGCCTCCTCGGACACCTTGGGGATCTTGAGGCGTGCGCTGTTGAAGCGCTGGATGTACTTTTGCAGGGTCTCTCCAGGTTGTTGCTTGATGCGGCGAATGTCGCTCACGGCAGGCGGCCGGTCGCGAGTACCTTGGAAGTTGGCGATGAAGCGGGTGCGCATCTGGTCCCAGGAAGAGATCGTGCCTGGAGCCAGATTCAGGAGCCAGGTGCGAGCTCCTTGAGCGCCATGGGGAACCAGTTCGCCATGACCTTTTCGTCCCCGCTGGCAGCTTCGATGCCCAGCTCATAGAGCTGGAGGAACTCTACAGGGTCAGTCGTGCCATCGTAACGAGGAGGCAGGTCTGGCTTGAATTTGCCGGACCACGCGACGCTACGCAGCTCGGTGGTGTAGGCACGGCAGCTTGCGGTGGCCACGACAGGCCTTGGCTGGTGGAGAGCTTGGTCTTGAGGGTCCCCACGCGCTGCAGCTAGGAGCAGTGCGGGGTCTTGGCATGCCGGAGCTGGAGCAGGGTCGTGGCGTGCTGGAGCAGGGAGCGCCCGGGCAGCCCCTTGCGGGCGTGGGATCTCTTGGCGGCTCCGTTCTTGCTGCGCTGGCGCCTGACGGGGCGGGTTCCGCCCAGGGGCCACGCGCCTTGGAGCCATGGCATCTTCTTGGAGAGGAGGCGGCTAGTACGCCTCCGGGGCTTCGTTGCCCGCGCGGGGCAGGGTGCGGCACAGCGGAATGGACGGCGCGGAAGAGCCCCCTGCGGCGCGGACAAGCTCGGCGACGCGGTCGAGCCACTCCTCGTAGACGTCGTCGACGGGACGGTAGCACAGGAGCTCATTTGCTGCAAGGAGCGCAGCTCGAGCCTCCAAGGGTGCGCGGAGCGCGCGGGATGAAGAACCAGCTGGTGCGAGGGATGGAGTAGCGGTGTGGCCGTCCTGCCGCATGGAGGGATGCTGAGACGATGCTTGTTGCTCGCCCCCCGCCGGGCCGGTGGCGGCATTGACGGCGGGCGACGGGGAACGACGAGGGCGTCCGTCGACGGGCGCCATCTGGGCGACGCGAGAGGCGATGGCGGCCCGGCGCTCGGCGCGGGCCCGACGAGCGTCAGACATGGATGCGACGGTCGGAGGAGAACGGGGTGGTGGACGATGAATTCCGGCGCACCCCTACCCGGCGCACCAAATGTCGGATTTCGGGTTCCGGCAGACCCTTAAGGTTCGAACACTGGGGTGCGCGCGGAGATTACGCCTTCTACCTCCCCGCCTCGCAAGGATCTAAGCTACTCAAAGAACTGCACAAGGGACACAAGATTTATACTGGTTCGGGCCACCGTTGTGGTGTAATACCCTACTCTAGTGTGTGGTTGGTGGATTGTCTCTTGCGGCTGATGATGACGAACAATACAAGCAAGAACAGCCTCGCGAGGGTCTGTTCTTGACTGGGGCGATGAACTGCTAGGAGGAGTTCAGCCACCCCTCTCTTTCTCTCTCTCTTACTCTTACTAGCCAACCGAACCAATAGATCGAACCCCTTGCTACGTGGGCGGCTGACCCTATTTATAGAGGCCCTGGTCCTCTTTCCAAATATTGAGCGGGAAGGGAGCCAACAATGGCGGGCTAATTTGAAGGGGGACAGCAAGTATCAACTACCCTGACAAAGCACTCTTCGCCTGCGCAAAGCTCTGGTGATGACGCCGTCTTGGGCTCCACGGTGACCTCCGTCTCGTAGTCCTCCTGGTCTTGGTCTCGTTGCACCGAAACGGCAACCTTTGCCTGATGCCTCGGTACTCCGCGGCTGCGCTTGCCCCCTTTGCACCATAGAAGAAAGAAGGACGCTGCGCGCTGGCACCCGCCTGGCGCCCTAAGTCGTCATGGCTTGCGTCATGGGCACCTCGCGAGGTACCCCGCCTTGATCTCTCCGCCTCCTCGCGAGCCAGCCTGACGAGGCCGTGCCTGAGGAAGCTCCGTGTCGTCTGCCTCGCGAGGCTTGGACCCTCGCGAGGGTCTTGAGTCTTGTGTTGATGAAGATGGGCCATGCTGGGCCTCCTTCGAGCCACGCCGCAGGCAGGCAAGTCTGGGGACCCCCGTTCCCAGAACGCCGACAGTATCTACCACATCATAGCCTACCCCTAGGGTCAGTGCTACACATTATCGCCAACACATATCCTACAAACACCAGAAACTAGTTCCAACTCCTAGACAGAGGACAAGGGCGGTTAATAAGTCGTGCGGGGTCATATTTCAGGGCCCAACATGTGGTAGTAGCTGTTTCATGGATCACAAACACAGAACTCAGTTCCTGAGAATGGTTTCAATGAGACAACCCACCATGTACTCCTACATGGCCTCTCACCGCTACCTTTACCAAATCGTGTTCACACGCTTAGCTCACACACAGTAGGACATGTTCACAACTTTCCAATTCATCCCCAATGAATCAGACCTGACACAACTCTAAGAAGTAGCAGGCATGACAAGCAAACATGAATGAGTAGGCACATCAAGGCTCAAACAACTCCTACTCATGCTAGTGGGTTTCATCTATTTATTGTGGCAATGACAGGTCATGCAAAGGAAAGGGGTTCAACTACCGCAGCATGTAACAGTTGAATCGTTGTTGTCCTAATGCAGTAAAAGAGAGCATGAGCGAGAGAGTGGGTTTGTATCAGAATGAACAAGGGGGTTTGCTTGCCTGGCACTTCTGAAGATATCATTGGGTCTTCATCAGTGTCAATGATCACAGCGTCGGTACAACGTCTATCGAGATGGGACAACCACCGGCAACAGAGAAGGAACACAATCAATGCAATGCACCACATGATGCATGACAATGACATGGCAATATGTTGTTGATTGAGCTAATGCAACTAGCAACACAATTAAATGAAGTTAGTTTGAACCCAAAGTTCAAATTCAAACTCCACATGTGGTTATTTAAATACCATTCATTTGATTTGTCCTAAACAGTGGCCTTAATTTGTTCTAACATGCATGAAAATGGTACAGATGGATAGATTGGATTTTTCTGATAATTTTTCATATATAATTTATTTCATTTGGAGTTACGGTTTAATTTCGAAGAATTTTGGAAGTTTTGGGCATTTTCTGGAATTTCCTGAATTAATAAAAACACCAAAAAAGCTTTATTGCGTCAGCATGACAACAATATGATGTCACCAGGTCAACTGGGGCTGTTCCAGGTCAAACCTGACATGTGGGGTCCACATGTCAGTGACACAGGGGCTAAACCCGGTCAAACCCAATGTTGACTGGGTTTGACCCTGCGGTAGGGCCCGCTGCTAGTGGTTGTTAGGGTGATTAACTGGTTGGGTTAGCGCCTAATGTCGTCCACGTCATCAGTCGCCGGAGTTTCACCGGCGATGACCATTTTGCGCGGCGGAGACCGTCGGGACTCCGCTACAGCCCACGGTATGAGGCGGGGTTTGCTCCTACATGCTCCTAGGAGCGAGCTGCGTCGACCGGTGGTGGTGGCTGGAGCTGCGGTGGCTGGGATCAACGGCGGTGACCAAAACGGTGGCGGCCGGAGCTACGGGTTCGAGCAGGGCGAGGCCACAGAGGACGGGAGGGCTGGCTAAGGGGCTCACCGAGATCCTGAAGATACTAGGAGCACGGTGCCGCGCTTGGTTTCGGGCCTCAGTGGCTGCGGTGACGATGGCGACATCACCGACGGCGTGGAGTTCTCGGCCAAGACGGGCTATGGCCTAGAGGTCGAAAGCGACCAGGGGAGAAGGGGGAAACAACTCGGGGGCTCACTGCAGCGACGTAGGGATGGCCAGCGTGCTCGGGGAAGCGTCGGAGGCGGCGAATCGACCGGCGAAGTCCGGCGAGCAGATGCGGTGGTGACGAGCTCGAAGGCGACAGCATGGTGATCCTCGGCTTTGGTGGATTGGCGAGGAGGAAGAGGGGGACCAGGCGGAGCCTCTGAGCGCGTTGGCGAGGCGAGGCAGTGGCTGTGGCCACGACAACAGCGAGCGGCGGCGACGATGGCGCTCGGCGCAGGTGAGAGAGAGAAGCAGAGGAGGTGGGAGGAGCACGAGGGGAGGCCGAGAGGGTTCCACGGGTTGCGTGGCGTGCGTAGGGCATCAGGGAGCTAGCAGAGAGGCAGGAGGTGGCCGAGCGCGTGCTCGCGCACTGCGGGCACACGCCTCTCGTCCTTCTGGCGAGAGGAGGGAGATGACTGGCAAGAGGGCCTGGTGGGCTGGGCTGCTTCGGCTGGGCCAAGTGGCTACACAGGTATGGCCAGGTAATTCTCTCTCTCTCTCTCTTTCTTATGTTTTGCATTTTCTGTAATTTGTTTTGATTTAGTTTTAGACACTAAATTATTTTTGTTGCTTCTGATAATTCTTGTAGGGACTAGTTGGATTATTCCAAAGCCCTTCACCAAAGATCAGAATTATTGGACATATATTAATTAATTAATAAATATATATCCAATGCAAATAGTTATTGATTTAATTCAAAGGCCAAAATAAATATCTCCGAGATTCCAAAAGTATTGTTTTAAGTTTTACCTCTTGCCAATATTTTCAGAGACTAAGAGGAACATTTTCTTGGACTTCTTTGAAAAGATTTTAATGTTGATTATTTTTGAAGTGATTTATGAGGGTTTCAACTAACCTCAATTCAACTTTCAGAATTTAGACATGATGCATGATGCTCACTCAGGTAATTAGCTACAAGCAAATTCTAGGGCTGTGACAACTCACCCCTACTAAACAAGAATCTCGTCCTGAGATTCAAGACGTGAGGTAAGAAGACAGAGGAGGCACAAGACCAACACAATCTTCATGATCCAGGTTGCACCTCATAGGGTTGTTGATTCGTTGCATACGTTGACTCTGACATCCTCGCTTTTGAGATCTTCATCCACGCGATGACGATGGAAAGAAACTCTACTAGGATTGATCTTCTCGAAGATCGAGCTATACAATATCATCTCGCGGAATGAGATGTTGAAACATCTCAAGTTGAGACACAAAACACATCGAGAGGGATGGAAGAACAATGACAGGGTTTGATTTGGTGGGCAACAATTCCATGCCTAGAAAGATGGTGGATGGTGTCAAGGTGGCGAGGAAATAATTGCCATGATCCCGTAACGGGGCACCTTGGGAAAGGTGACTCGTTGGACTGTTCCCTTAAGTTGCAAAAAGAATTACTTTTGATCCATAGATCATCTAAACTCTTGATACCAGCTTAAGGCAATTTACAATTGATCATTTGAAAGAGCTCGAGGAAATGCCATACTCGGACTAGGATGGATGATGTGGACTACCTTGTTGAAGACAACGCAATGGATGACTTTTTCTTATCACTGGAAATGGATGGGACCCATGACAGGACCACTTTTGAAGATGATCCTGGACAGCAACTGCTGAGAAGGACAGCCCATGGAAATTTTTTGGCATGATGGGGTGCAAGCTGGGAACAAAATGCAAATGTTGGGAATGTTCCAACCATCATATCTGCTTGAGATTCAGATCTGGTTGGCATGATATTTCAGATGGCATGTCTAGAAAAGGAAAGGTTGCAACACAAATCGACGAGATGACGTTGCAAGATTATCTGGAAATAAACTATGATAGCAAGCTCCAAAACATGAGCGGGTTCTACTACACACATGTAAACACGTTGTCCCAGACAAGCATGACCACATAGTAGTCTTATAATAAAACACTACCGAGTTTAGGTGGGGAGCCATCATCGAGGATATCAAAGTCCTTGCATAAGGCATGCTCATAAGAAGGAACTTCTTCTCATTGAACAAGTCACTCAGTGGCTTGGTGTGCTAGGAAACACATATAGAATGGAGGTAGCGAGCCTGACAAACCATAGCATACTTCGCACATGTATGACTGACTTGGGATGGTACCAGAGGAAACAAAAACAATCTTCCTTGAACTCACGGCGGCAACTTCAACCAAATGCACATGAATCAGAGAAAGTCGCTTCTTTCATCCAACATATGCTTCATGAACGGGACATGAAGATAATGCTTTTAGAAGTTTCCAACACTGGCGGGATGTTCAACACGAATCATGGAGGCGATAAAAATGTTGCTGATGGTCTCAACAACAATTCATCCAGGTTTCCATATAAGTGGAATTCCACAATTATGTGAACAAGGTGATAGCATTGGTCAGACCCAAAATATATAATGGTGTATGCTCGAAGAAACAACCACGAGTAAGATAACATTACGAATATCGTTGGTCTGATTTGATTTGAGGATAGCCCATACTCGAATCAAAGATTGGATAAGATGAAGGGTCCATTAACTGATCACGAGGGTCAATCGATGGAAATGCCATCTTTCTTCAACACCCTTACAAGATATCCCTTAAAATGAACTAAGTCGGACAAGCTTTTATCTTCCAACTCTCCAAGTTGTTGTTTAGCTTAACCAACTAGCTCAGGGGTATCCAACACAGATTCTTGGAGAAAGGGGTGGTTTATAAGAAACCAACTTGATCACGAACTCAACATAGCAGTCAGGTGACAACCTGGTAATACCTCTGAGAAGATATTTGGAATACTACGAACCACCGATATGTTATTAAGCTCAAGAACAATCTTGCCTTTCAAGGCAGGATGACATGATCAAAAGAGCGAGGGTTTGGCAAAATCCTCACTCATCGATCGAAGAGTGCACCAGAAATAAGGACTAGGTTGCACGATCAATCTTAGAATGATGATTCAGTAACCATCACACTAAGAATGAGAATATTGTCCATTTACTACCAAGCAACGAGTTGCTCGGAGTATTGATTTCACATATCACAATTCACTTGTTGGCATTCCGATTACAACAACACGATGACCGAGGAATGAATGGTGATGGTGAGAAGTATCACTGCATCAAGAATTCATAAGAGATGGTGCAATTCCTATGATATTCTTGACATAAAGAGGGCAACACTCCAAGGTAGAACAGAACAAAAGCTGGATTGGCATTTTGATCTGCGGGATACAACTACTTTGACCCACTCCTAGATATGGATGAGGGACTAGAGTTTGTTTCTCCTAGCCATTCCGGAATAGAATGGCTTGTCGGGCCACAAGAATAAAAGGCATCAATAACACGAATGCACAACTACTCCTGACTACAAATTGATAGTCGGAGGTCAGAAAACAACTAATGAGGGACAACTCAAAGAACATATGATTTTCTGAGTTATGGATGCATGTATTAGCATGTCGAAGGAGTTCAACATATTTCTTCTGGATAACCCATGCAGAAAGGTTGAACTGGCAGAGTCACAATATAGAATGGTGAACTCATCGGGAGCACTCCTATTGTGATCCTTTGATCCAACAAACTTCTGCCATAAATGGTTCCTAGTATTTGGAAGAAGGAAATACCATGGACCTCGAGGACTATCGCAAAGGTTACTAATATCTTAATGGAACTAGCAAATACTAACAACATGAAGTGGGGTGAATCTCGGGTTGAAGAACCCAGGAATAGAATACCTACTAACTAATAACGTAACGAGATGCTTTCGAGAATGGTGCCAGAATCATCACACCTGGAACACAAAACATGGCTAGATTACCGGGTGACTCCCTAAAACACCTAGCGTCATAATAATAGCTCCAACATATATGTCGAGGCAACAAAGTACCTCAACTCACCGATAGTGTGCTAATTCTGACCAAAAAGGACATCGGGAACGGAAAGAAAGGATTTGCAAATGCATCCGACTATTTAGAAACCTGGGATGACTTGGACAGCATAACGGCTGTAAATGCTCAAAAGATTTGAGACATCCTGGAAAAATGGTGGCATAGCCACTCAACATCACAAACTCAAGGTTCTGAGGCCAGCTATGAACATATGGAAGTAGTAGGAACTGAACTGAGGCATGAACTCAACAATCCTAGGCAACTATGGTTTAGTAACACGTCATCCTGAGAGATAGAAGAGAAGCCTAGTTCTTAGCCCCGTAGAAAAGATAAGATGACTTAGATCGGAAGGTCATGAGGATAAGGAGTAAAAAGAGCCTTACATTCCCATCCACAATCAATTCGCTTATATAACTAAAGCATTTCTAGACATGACTTCGACCAGCTTGGCCTGGTAATCCTACAGGCAGTCAGGCTCTGATACCAAAGCTGTCAGGACCCCAATTCTAAGTCACATCGATCTAGCCTATAACACCTCATATCACTTTGCGGCCTCATGCACATATTCCCACGGGTGTCGCCTTACCATGGCCGCGACCGTTTGCACCTTTTGGCTCACGTATATGATAGTGTCGCTAGCATCCATATGACCTGAACCCGGGCCGACATGACTAGTCATGAACCCAAAGTGGCACTAACTTATGGGGACAGACATACATGAATCACATCGAACATGTCGGTCAGCGGCGTGCGAATCCGGGCTGTAGCACTGGGCTAACAGGACTCCGGGAACCCGGGCCGTAGCAGGCTAGGCAGGACTCCGGATGTCACCGCGTGACATTTCCCTGAAGGGACAGACATAGGAACAAAGTGAAACACATGCCGGCTAGTCAAGTGTCCTGAGCAGTAGTGTTGGGCTAGCAGGACTCCGGTGAACCGGGCTGTAGAGGACTACTATGGCTCATGGAAGCACAAGACTACATTTCCCCATAAGAGAGGCTACCAAGGATAAACAACTAGGTTGTCGGATCCCACACATACCAAGCATTTCATTCATACACACAATATGCTCGATATGTGTAAATACAACATGGCATCACAACAAAACTCTACGACTCAAAGTATTTATTCAATAGGCTCCGAGGAGCGACATATTACAAACATGGGTCTCATGACCCAACAATCATAGCATACAAATTAAAGCACAAGCGGAAGCTTAACATGTCTAGGAATTGACATCTACAAAAGAAGAAGGCTGAGAAGCCTGACTATCTACAAGACCCTGCCGAGGGCACAAGATCGTAGCTGAGGTATCAAGCTAAACGTCGAAGTCCACGCGAAACTACTAGCGAGACTGAAGTCTCTCTGCAAAACATAAATTAAGCAAACGTGAGTACAAAAGTACTCAGCAAGACTTACATCAGAACTAGCTACATATGCATCGGTATCAACAAGGGGGGGGGGGTGGAGTTTAACTGCAGCAGGCCAGAGCTTTGACTCAGTGCTTAACCTGAACTACGACTGCAAGCAACTCTTTTGAGGTGGCGCACACGAGTCCACATGTTCACCATATCAATACACCACTATGGGTCCGCTCCCGACTCCCTACGAGAACGCCATCCATAGCACTCACGCTTATCTTGCGCATTTTAGAGTATCCACTTTCACTTTTCTATGAACTATTATAGGCAACCCAGAAGTCCTTTACCGTGGACGCGGCTATTCGAATAGATCATTTATAACCCTGCAGGGGTGTACTTCTTCACACATGTTTCCACCACTTAGCGTCTGCACACGACATGTGCTCGGCAGACTTCAAGCAAAAGCCGACGTGGGTGTAGACCACGACCTGACTAACCACACAAGTCTCTAGTCCAGGTTTATCGCCTATTCGGGTTCCATCTGCGACGAGATCCGGCCGGAGTTTCGCTCACAGCCCCAAACGATGTGTCCAGGGTTCCCAAGACACCAAACGGGCGCCCGGTACACCGTGCCATGCCTAATAAACTAAAATGATGCTCCAAGAAAAACTCATATCATGTGACGAATAAAAATATAGCTCCAAGTGAGGTTACCGATAATGTTGGAGACGAAAGAGGGGATGCCTTCCAGGGCATCCCCAAGCTTAGTTGCTTGGGTCTTCCTTGAATATTACCTTGGGGTGCCTTGGGCATCACCAAGCTTAGGATCTTTCACTCCTTATTCTCCTCATATCGATATCTCACCCAAAACTTAAAAACATCAATCACACAAACTTAAGGGAACTTCGTGAGATGAGTTAGTATGATAAAGACAAACCATTCACTTTGGTACTGTCAAGATAAGATTCATAATTGTTCTCACACAATGCCTACTGTACCTTACCATTTCCACAATTTATACCACTTAATATAAGTTATGGAGACACTAAAACAAGCCAACTATGCATTGAAAATAGAATCTGTCAAAAACAGAACAGTCTATAATGATCTGAAAAATTTGGAAAATGTAGGAAATTTCTATACCAACCATGTGTAAAACAATCAGAACTTTGTCACGCTCCAGTGAATTTAAAAAATTATATTACTGGAAGCAAATATTTCTGTTTTCCAACTCCTCTATGTGTAAAACAATCAAAATTTTGTATACCAATCATGTGTAAAACAATCAAAATTTTGTCACGTTCCATAATCCATCAAATTCTTACCCAAAACTTGAAAACTTCACAACACAAAACTCAAAATAGAAAACTCGTGAGCTCCGTTAGCGAAAGAAAACAACAGACCACTTCAAGGTACTGTAATGAACTCATTGTTTATTTATATTGGTGTTAAACCTACTGTATTTCAACTCCTCTATGGATTATAAACTATTTTACTAGCCATAGATTCATCAAAATAAGCAAACAACACACGAAAAACAGAATCTGTCAAAAACAGAACAGTCTGTAGTAATCTGTAGCTAGAGCAAGATCTGGAACCCCACAAATTCTAAAATAAATTGATGGACGTGAGGAATTTATCTATTAATCATCTTCAAAAAGAATTAACTAAATAGCACTCTTCAAATAAAAATGGCAGCAGTTCTCGTGAGCGCTAAAGTTTCTGTTTTTTACAGCAAATTCAACAAGACTTTCCCCAAGTCTTCCCAACGGTTCTACTTGGCACAAACACTAATTAAACACAAAAAACACAACCAAAACAGAGGCTAGATAATTTATTAAATAACAGGAAGGATAAATATTGGGTTGACTCCCAACAAGCGCTTTTCTTTAAAGCCTTTTTAGCTAGGCATTGATAATTTCAATGATGCTCACATGAAAGACAGAATTGAAGCACAAAGAGAGCATCATAAAACATGTTACAAACACATTTAAGTCTAACATACTTCCTATGCATAGGCATCTTATAGGCAAACAAATTATCATGGCAAGCAAAAACTAGCATATGCATGGAAGAGGAAAGAAACAATAGTAATCTCAACATAATGAGAGGTAATTTAGTAACATGAAAATTTCTACCACCATATTTTCCTCTCTCATAACAATTGCATGTGGAATCATAAGAAAATTAAACAAAATAGCTATCACACAAAATATTTTCAACACGATCCATATGCATGCAAAGTTGACACTCTTCCAAAATAGTGGGATTAACATTAACTAAAGTCATGACCTTTCCAAACCCACTTTTATCAAAACTTTCATAAGATTGAACATTCTCCAAATATGTGGGATCTAAAGTTGACACTCTTCCAAACCCACTTTCAATAATATTGCAAACACTATTATCAATCTCATATTCATCATGGGGCTTAAATAAATTTTCAATATCATAAGAAGAATCACCCCAATCATGATCATTACAACAAGTAGTAGACATAGCAAAACTAGCATCCCCAAGCTTAGGGTTTTGCATATTATTAGCACAATTGACATCAAGAGAACTTATAGTAAAATCATTGCAATCATGCTTTTTATTCAAAGATCTATCGTGAATCGCTTCATAAAGTAATTCATCACACTTTTTACATTCACGAATTTCAAGCAAAACTTCATAAAGATAATCTAGTGCACAAAACTCACTAGCAATTGGTTCATCATAATTGGATCTCTTAAAAAGATTAGCAACCGGATGAGGATCCATCGATCTTAGGTTCTCTGTTTAGTAATAAATAAACAACTATTCCAACCATACGAGCAAACAAGAAGCAAGCGGGCAAAAGAGGCAAATAGAGAGGGAGGATAGAGAGAGAGGGCGAATAAAACGGCAAGGGTGAAGTGGGGGAGAGGAAAACGAGAGGCAAATGGCAAATAATGTAATGCGAGAGATAGGGATTGTGATGGGTACTTGGTATATTGACTTTTGCGCACACTCCTCGGCAACGGCGCCAGAAATCCTTCTTGCTACGTCTTGAGCTTGCGTTGGTTTTCCCTGAAGAGGATGGGATGATGCAGCAGAGTAGCGTAAGTATTTCCCTCAGTTTTTGAGAACCAAGGTATCAATCTAGTAGGAGGCCACGCTCAAGTCCCTCGTACCTGCACAAAACGATAGCTACTTGCAACCAACGCGATTAGGGGTTGTCAAGCCCTTCACGGTTACTTACGAGAGTGAGATCTGATAGATAGAATATTTTTGGTATTTTTTATATAAAGATGCAAAGTAAAAAGTAAAGGCAAAGTAAATAGCAAAACAATATTAAAGTGATGGAGATTGATATGATGAGAATAGACCCGGGGGGCATAGGTTTCACTAGTGGCTTCTCTCAAGAGCATAAGTATTCTACGGTGGGTGAACAAATTACTGTTGAGCAATTGACAGACTTGAGCATAATTATGAGAATATCTAGGCATGATCATGTATATAGGCATCACGTCCGTGATAACTAGACCAAAACGATTCTGCATCTACTACTATTACTCCACTCATCGACCGCTATCCAGCATGCATTTAGAGTATTAAGTTAAAAACAGAGTAACGCTTTAAGCAAAATGACATGATGTAGAGAGATAAATTCATGCAATATGAAATAAACCCCATCTTGTTATCCTCGATGGCAACGATGCAATACGTGCCTTGCTGCCCTTCTGTCACTGGGAAAGGACACCGCAAGATCGAACCCAAAGCTAAGCACTTCTCCCATGGCAAGAACTACCAATCTAGTTGGCCAAACCAAACGGATAATTCGAAGAGACTTGCAAAGATAACCAATCATACATATAAGAATTCAGAGAAGATTCAAATATTATTCATAGATAGTCTTGATCATAAACCCACAATTCATCGATCTCAACAAACACACCGCAAAAAGAAGATTACATCGAATAGATCTCCACGAGAGAGGGGGAGAACTTTGTATTGAGATTCAAAGAGAGAGAAGAAGCCATCTGGCTACTAACTATGGACCCGAAGGTCTGAGGTAAACTACTCACACTTCATCCGAGGGGCCAGGATGATGTAGAAGCCCTCCGTGATGACGGCCCTCTTCCGGCGGAGCTCCGGAATAGGCCCCAAGATGGGATCTCGTGGATACAGAAAGTTGCAATGGTGGAATTAGGTTTTTGGCTCCTGTTCTGATCGTTTGGGGGTACGTGTGTATATATAGGAGGAAGAAGTACGCCGGAGGAGCAACGAGGGGCCCATGAGGCAGCGGGGCGTGCCCTAGGGGGGGCGCCCCCACCCTCATGACCGCCTCTTTTGTTCCTTGGAGCAGGGTCCAAGTCTCCTGGATCACGTTCGGTGAGAAAATCATGTTCCCGAAGATTTTATTCTGTTTGGACTCCGTTTGATATTCTGTTTCTCCGAAACATTGAAATAGGCAAAAAAACAGCAATTCTGGGCTGGGCCTCCGGTTAATAGGTTAGTCCCAAAAGTAATATAAAAGTGGAAAATAAAGCTCAATATAGTCCAAAACAGTAGATAATATAGCATGGAGCAATCCAAAATGATAGATACGTTGGAGATGTATCAGCCGTTAAGCCGATGATGACTTCGCAGGTCATCGGAAATGCCTCTGTGTTGACTCCGAATACTCCAGACGGATGGATCCGGCGGAGTGGTCGTCTTTAAACGAACTCCTGGATCGCGTCGCCGCCATGGGGGTCGCTACTGACTATGATCAAATTGGGCTTAAATCCGATCAGAGAGAAATCAAATCTCCGCCAATCACCCATCAGATAGCGGTCATTGAAGAGCAAAACAACAATTATTCCCCTATGCCGAAGACGAACTATGTTCGGATTTCTGAGCTCGAAGAGCCGGATACCTCTCTGCGAAACGACACTCCAAGCCCTCCGAATCCGGAATCGGGCATGGGGCCCGCAAAATCATTGGACATCCCAGAACCCAAACTAATAAGCTCGGAGACTTCTCAAACACTGGACTCCAAATTGGGCCAAGGTTCAGATTTAAAGCCACCCGCCCACCACATGCAATATTCAACAAGAAAATCCGGTCATCCAGATATGTGCGACCTCATGTGCATACGACATCAGTCTCGGGAAATAGTCCATCACTTTTGGGCTAGGTTCCTCCTTGTCAAGGACATGATTAAAGATTGCCGCGACAAGGACGCAATTTCAGTATTCTACAAAAATTGCGCGGATGAAGGAATCCTCAACGCCATCAACCGCCGCCGCGTATTACACTTCACGGACTTGGCAACCATAGTACAGAAGTACTACGCAATGGAAAACGCCTGGAAAACTCAGACGGCTCGCTAGGAGCCACTGGTCTCCACCCCAACCCTCGGGCAAGCAAAACGGATGCACTCTCGCGGGGCACTAGAACCCATAGTAAGAAAACTAAACCTATTACAGGACGCGGAACTGTTCTGGAGGGATGGCTCGATAGGCCATGCAAAATACACATGACACCGGATACCGTACCAACCCACAACCTTAGAGCATGTTGGATAATCTAGCAAGTGGCCAAGAGAGGCGAGGATATCCTGACCAGAAACACCGCGGAGCAACTCCCAACGGAATACGACGACCACAAAGTATTGACAGTCTTCGAGACTTTCACTTCAAACAATCGGCGCAAGAGGGCACTCAGCGACTTCGCCGAAGTCTGCCAAGTCGCAACAATAAATCACTGGAACGACACGGCCATAACTTTCAATGCCAGTGACGAACCCAAAATCCGGTCAGTCCGGGCACCAGCCGCCTTGGTCCTCAACCCAATTATGGATGGCTTTCGGCTTACTAAAGTGCTCATGGACGGAGGTAGCGGACTAAACCTCATCTACGGGGACACACTGAATAAAATGGAAATAGACATAAGCCGTATCGAGCATAGTAATACGACCTTCCGTGGGATCATTCCCAGCCGGGAGGCACGATGTGCAGGAAAAATTACACTCGACGTGGTATTCGGCATGCCGGACAACTATCGGTTCGAAGAGATAGCCTTCCAAGTGGCTCCTTTCAACAGTGGATATCACACCCTGTTGGGGCGAGATGCATTGACATGCTTTCAAGCCATACCTTATTACGGGTATATGAAGCTCAAGATGCCCGGGCCCAACGGTATTATCACTCTCGCCAGTGATCCGGACATAGCCCCCCACATCGAAAACAAAACAACATCCCTGGCCTTCGAGGCACTGTCTGAAGCCCTCGCGGCCGAAGAGTTAACCGCACTACGCTCTATGGTGGATAGGGACGACGTAATCCTTGATAAGCGTCCCAAATCCACCTCCTTCAAACCAGTCGATGAAATAGTGAAATTTCAAGTCCACCAATGGACACCAAGAAGACATCTTCCATTGGGACACAGCTGGACCCAGCGGTTGACACAGCACTACAAACTTTCCTGTGCGAGAACTGGGACATATTCGCCAGGCACCCTTCTGATATGCCAGGAATCCCATGCAGGATGGCCGAACACAACCTCAATATATTGAAGGGATACAAGCTGGGCAAGCAAACACTGCAGTGCTTTTCCGAACCTAAATGACAAGCCATGGGGGAGGAGCTAGCCAAGTTAATCGAGGCCGGATTCAACAGAGAAATAAAACACCCAGACTGGCTAACAAACCTGGTGATGGTGCCAAAGAAGGATAGATCCTGGTGCCTATGCGTCGATTTCAAAGACCACAATAAGGCTTGCCCTAAGGATCCCTTCCCCCTCCCCCATCGATCAGATTATTGATGCAACTGTAGGACACAACTCACTATGTTTCCTCGACGCATACTCCGAATACCATCAAATTAAAATGAAGGAGTCCGATCAAGCCACAACGACATTCATCACCCCATATGGGCCTTTCTGCTTCAACACTATGCCCTTTGGGCTTAAAAACGCCGGTGCCACCTACCAACACATGATTCAAACATGACTAGAGAAACAAATTGGCAAGACAGTTGAAGCATATGTGGATGACGTTGTCATCAAGAGTAAGCATGTCGAGTCACTAATAGACGACCTGGGGGAGGAAAATTGATATTATTGGAATATGTTAAAGTATATATCACCCTCTCATAATAGTTTTCAGTAGCATCATTGTCGGTGTCCTGGGAACGGGGGTCCCCAGACTTGCCCGCCTGCGGCCCATGGCGTGGCTCCGTCAGCGGCCCCATATGACCCATCTTCACCAGCAGACACTCAAGACCCTCGCGAGGGACCGAGCCTCGCGAGACGGACAACGCAAGGCCTCCTCGGGGGAGGCCTCACTAGGATGGCTCACAAGGGGCGGAGAGATCAAGGCAAGGGACACCTCGCGAGGTTCCTGTGATGCAAGCCATGACGACCAAGGCCAGGCGGGCACTAGGCGGGCGCCAGTGCGCACAGTGTCCTTGTTTCCTCTTTGGTGCTAAAGAGCAAGCGTAGGCGAGGAGTCCCGAGGCATCAGGCAAAGGTTTCCATATTGGTGCAATGAGACCAAGACCAGCGGGACAGCAGGACAGAGGTCATCGTGGAGCCCAGGACGGCGTCACCACCAGAGCCTTCGGCAGGCGAAGACCATCTTTTGTCAGGATAGCTTGTACTAGCTGTCCCCCTTCAATTTTCCCGTTGTGGGATCCCTTCCTGTCTAATATTTGGAAAGAGGACCCAGGCCTTTATATATAGCACTAGCCACCACCGTAGAGAGGCATCTGATCTTGGACCGGACCCATTCCACCAAGGCCACCACACAAACTCACCAAGCACAAGAGCACCTCTCCTCAGGAGGCTGGTCTTCCCTTGTAACTCTTCATCCTCAGCCCAAGAGGCAATCCACCACACCACACTAGATTAGGGTATTACACCACATCGGTTGCCCGAAGCAGCATAAATCTTGTGTCCCTTTGTTCTACAAGTTTGACGCGCTGAGCCTTGAGATTGCGGTGAGGGCGTGAGCTAGAGGGAGGAGAGATCTTCATGCGCACCCCAGTGTTCCAACCTCAAGGGTTTTGCTGGAACCCGTAATCCGACATTTGGCGCGCCAGGTAGGGGTGCGCTGAAGCTTTCCTTCGGTTGATCCACGTTCCACTGCTCCACCGCATCCATGTCAGGCGCGCGTCGAGCCCGCGCCGAGTGTCGGGCCGCCCTCGCCGCCCGTGTCGCTCAGACAGCCCCTCTCGGCGGGCCTCCCCGCCGTTCTCCGTCTCCTGTTGCCAACACCGCTACCAGCCCGATAGTGAACGAGCAGCAAGCATGATCACTGCACCCCTCTGTGCGGCAGGACGGCCGCACTGCCACCCCATCGCTGACTCCTGCCGGCTCATCATATCATGCTCGCCGCGCACCCACGAACGAGAAGGCTGCGCTGCTCATGGCACGCGAGCTCCTACGCTAGCGCCCAGTCGACGACCTCTACAAGGACTGGTTAGACCGCATCGCCGAGCTCGTAAGCACTGTTGGGGTCTCTCCTGCACCATCCCTCTCGCTGCCTCGCCCAACTCCAGCCGTGGGCGATGTAGCTCACGGAGTGCCTCCGCCGCCTCCGCATCAAGATGGCACCCGCGCGCCAAGAGGCGCAGCTCACGGAGCGCCACCGCCCCCTCTGCATCAAGATGGTGTCCTAGCCCCAAGATGCGCGGTTCCGCGGCATGATCCGCCACGCTGTGTGCCCGCGCCCGAAGAAGGAAGCTGCCAAGAGGTTCCCCATCCGCAAGAAAATGCTCCAGTGCTCCCGGCGCTACGACAAGACCGCGTGCCGCCTGTGCCGGTGGTGCGTGAACATCAAAGGTAGGGTCCGCCCCTGCAGAGGGCCCCGGTGGCCACCGCAGGCTGCCGCGCCTTCGCTCCCAAGCTGCGCACCGTCGTTTGTCCATGCAAGTTCAAGCCGGACCTGCCTACGCGCTACGACGGCACCCTCGGCCCTGCAGAGTTCCTGCAGGTCTATGAGCTGAGCATTGAGGCGACCAACAACGACGAAAAAGTCATGGCGATCTAGTTTCCCATGGCTCTCAAGGATGGCGCCCGCTCATGGCTCCTCAACCTGCCCACGAGATCAATCTCCTCCTGGGGAGATATGCGCAATCACTTCATCGCCAACTTCCAGGGTACTCGCGATCGTGCTCTGGCCGTGGGTGACCTGCGCTGCATCAAGCAACAGCCGGGAGAGACCCTATAGAAGTACATCCAACGCTTCAACAACGTTCGTCTCAAGATCCCCAAGGTGACAGACGAGGCCATCATCTCAGCGTTCTCCGATGGCGTCCGCAACGTCAAGATGAAGGAGGAGCTCGCCATCCACGAGGAGCTATGCATGACTCTGGAGCTATTCAACATAGCATCCAAGTGTGCAAGAGATGAGGAGGGGCGTCTCTCCCTCCTCGAGCTCCCCGCTGCCGACCCGGAAGAGAAGAAGGCCAAGATCAAGGACGTGAAGCGCAAGGGAGTGGCCGTACTCGCGGCACAGCCAGACATGAAGCGCGGCCGGGACCACTCTGAGTCGTCCAAGGGTAGTCGTCTATTCTGCGCCTTCCACAACATACACAGCCACAACACCAACAATTGTCAAGAGCTCAGGGCCATCCGAGATGGACGCTTCGGTCGACGGCCCGAGCGCAATGACCAGGGCTATGGCTGAGGAGGAGGATGAGGTGGAGGATGTTGGGACGACCGCGACCCCCTCCAGGAGTGGCGCGACCGGCCTCGTGAAGACCACTAACAAGAGCAACCCCATGAGGGCGCCTGGCGTGACCAGGCTTGCGAGGACCGTCCTCAGGGCAATGCCGGCCTCCCTCCGCTGCCACCACCAGCAAGAAGGAACGACAACCACCATCAGGACGAGGGGGCTGGGGGCTTCTAGGAACCGTGCGCCATCGCTTGCATCTTGGGGGGTGCTCAGGCCCCGGCTTCCCAGCACATCTTCAAGCAGTTCTCTCACGAGGTGAATGCAGTCCTTCCGAGGCTCGAGGCCACGCACCCACTCAGGTGGTCCAAGTACGCCATCACCTTCTGCTCGGCAGACCAGCTCAAGTGCGTGGCGACTGCCGGCGTCCTCCCGATGCTCTGTTCACCCGTCATCAGCAATGTCCAAGTCACCAAGACCCTCATCGACAGCGGCGCAGGGCTCAGTGTCATGTCCATCAAGACGTTTGACAACCTCGAAGTGCCATACGATCAGCTTCAACCCACCAAGCCTTTCTCAGGAGTGACTGACGGCTCCACCACCCCGATAGAGCAAGTTCGTCTCCCTGTCACCTTCGGTCAGCGTGACAACTACCACACCAAGCTCGTCGACTTCGACGTCGCCCACATCCGCCTGCCGTACAACGCCATCCTCGGGTATCCGGCCATGGCCATGTCCATGGCAGTGACCCACCATGGCTACAACGTCCTCAAGATGCCAGGAAGCGGCGGAATTGTCATAGTCCCCTGCGAAGAAAGAGATGTGGTGTGCTCCCTTGAGCGCGCCTTCCAAGCCGCAGCAATCGAAAACCCTGACAGCAAGGGCGCGTACCCTCCTGAGGCCACCCCGAAGAAGAAGCAACTACTCCGCACAGGGCCTCAGGAGAGCGGCGCCTCTAGCAGTGCCACATCAGGATCTGTGCCCACACCTGGGGCGCCTCCCTCCCTCTCATAGGAAGGTGCACCCGGCGCCCTCCTCGGGCAGGGCTCGGGGGTTCTCTTCTGGAGGGCCTCAGACCTGGCGAACATCACGAGGGAGGCGCTTGGGCACCATGTGGAGGCGTGCTTCGTGGCACGTTTTCCTCAGGAGGGCACCGGGCGAGGAGCGCCCGACGCTCAGGAGTTCATCGACAAGGCCACCCAGGAGCTTCAAGAAGCAAGGGTGATACGCGGCGACCACCGCCCACCTGGTGCACCTCCCCATCCAGGCGAGGGTGGCGAGCTGCGCGTCTGCATTGACATCCCAGGGCTCAATAGGGCCGCGTCTCAGGAGAGCTTCTGGCCTTCACACGTGGGACGTTACGAGGGCCCACCTCACAGCTATGTTTGCATGCCATTTGGCCTGCCGAGCATGGCAGCCGCCTTCAAGTGCAACATACGGAGCATCCTGGCCACCCAGGAGGCCAAGCATCACGTGGTCCTGGCGGATATGGAGACAGTCCTCAGGGAGCCACCCAAGCCCCCAGAGCCTCCCGAGGCTCTGGGTCTTGGCGGCTCGTGAGGAGCGACTTCTTTAGCGTGCGCCTTCAGCTACCCCAATGCTCCTTCAACAACCAAACCAGGTGACATTTTCCAAGTTCATTTAGCAGGAAGTGCCCCTCAGGCTGCATTATTCCCAGGTCGTGTGGGCCTGTCCCTGCGGCATGTATCCTTTTTACGTCTTTAGCTTACTTTATTGGGAGCGCCCCTCAGGCTGCTTCATCCCTAGGCCACTCGGGTCCGTCCAGCGGCATGTATCATTCTTGCATCTATCTAAGCTATTCGGTTCCCATGCATGAGTTATTTATAGTCATCATCTGCTTGGTTGCCACCCACGACGGGAGTGCCATTCATGCTGGCACGACGCTTGTGCTCGGGTCCGTCCCAGCAATGCTGACAAATCTGAGCGGTCGAGATCTGGCTCGCGGCACGCCCGCGCACGTCACCTCACCAGACCCTCAGTACCTTCATCTTTTGTGGAGCGACCAGTGGCGGATCGGCAATCGTAGTGGCAATTTGGGTTCCACCTCACGCTAACCTACAGGAACCTCCTGAGCACAACAGCAGGCGGTACCGCGGTCTCCCTCTTCTCCCATGCAATTCGCTTGCGTGTTAAAAGGGGGGCTCCTGAGCATCGTGACTTAGGAACTCTTACTGGCTCTCCAGCCCTCACCCCTGGCCTTGATCACGGCACCGTGACCTGGCATACCAGCGGCAGTTGAGCTTGCTCAAGGGCCGGGACCTAAGGACGTAAAGCACATAAGAAGAACATGGAGAAGAGGGGGAGGCCCGCGCGGGCCTAACCTGGCGACGTTACGGCCGACGACGCACCAGCCTGGCGCGACACAAGGAATCAACTCTGGACTACCAGTAGACTAAGGCATAGCCTAGTGGTGGGAAGGGGTTGATGCATTCCCACCCACCCAGGTTCAAGGCATGGTACTTGCAATTTGGGTTTGTAGCACCAATTATACTGTACGGGGTTCCCTTACAGTGTTTCTGTCAAAAAAACTCTGGACTACCAAGACAAGTTTCGCACCCGGGTCAGCCGAACGCTATGGCATAAGATTCCTATCTTTCACAGCCCTGCTGCGGCGGCGTCGCCTCCCTTTCCCACCTTTAGGTAGCTGCTTGCGCGCTATAGGGGACCTCTTGAGCATCGCGCCTCAGGAGCTCTTACTAGACCTCGGGCCTCTCACCTCCTGGCCTTGACCACGACATCGCGACCTGGCATACCAGCGACGGCTGCAGCCTTCCTGGGGACCGGGACCTATCGGCGTAGAGCACCAAGCTGCCGCGGGGTTGGAAAGGGGAGACCGAGCCGAAGTAGGACATGTGTTCGCAAATTTTTATAACAATGATAATATCAACAAAAAACATCAGGGACCCTTTACACACCCCCACGGGGTCCATCTTAATTCCTCACAGGGAGCAAAAGAAGGGAGTTTCTAGGGGCCCTATCTACACGCGCCAAATGCTGGCAACGCCATCATCAATAGTGGGCCACGGGAGGCCAGCGCCAACATCATCCAGATCAGTGACGGCGGCGGCCAGATGCTGTCGGTGTTCTGGGAACGGGGGCCCCCAGACTTGCCTGCCTGCGGCCCGCAGCGTGGCTCTGCAAACAGGCACGTACGACCCATCTTCACCAACAAGAGTTCAAGACCCTCGCGAGGGGCCAAGCCTCGCGAGGCGGACGACACAAGACCTCCTTTAGGAGTGGCCTCACCAGGCTAGCTCGCGAAGGGCGGAGAGACCAAGGCAAGACAAACCTCGCGAGGTTCCAGTGACGTGAGCCATGACGACTAAGGCCAGGCGGGTGCCAAGCGGGCGCCAACACGCACAGTATCCTTGTTTCCTATTTGGTGCTAAGGAAGCAAGCGCTGGCGCGGAGTACTGAGGCATCAAGCAAAGGTTTCCATATAAGTGCAACGAGACCAAGACCAGTAGGACGACAACACGGAGGTCACCATGGAGCCCAAGGCGGCGTCACCACCAGAGCCTTTGTAGGAGAAGACTGCTTTTGTCAGGATAAGCTATACTAGTTGTCCCCTTTCAAATTGGCCGTTGTTGGCTCCCTTCCCGCTCAATATTTGGGGAGAGGTCCAGGGCCTATATAAATAGGATTAGCCACCATAGTAGGAGGCAACTGGTCTAGAACTCATTCAGCTCATCCTCACACCCACCAAGCACAAGAACACCTCGCCTCAGGAGGCTGTTCTTCCCCTTGTACTGTTCATCCTTAGCCCAAGAGGCAATCCACCACCACCACACTGGAGTAGGGTATTACACCACAATGGTGGCCCGAACTAGTATAAATCTTGTGTCCTTTGTGTTGAGAGTTCGTCGAGTTAGCCCGTGAGATCTTAGCGAAGCTAGAACGTGGATCGGTAGGGGGAGATCTTCGCGCGCACCCTAGTGTTCGAACCTTGAGGGTTTTGCCGGAACCCGAGATCCAACATTTGGCGCGCCAGGTAGGGGTGCGCCGGAGCTCTCCTTCCACTAGCCGATCCGCTCGTTGATCCTTCGGCGCTCCGCGGCTCCGATGTCAGGCAACTCAAGGGCCGATACCGACCGCTGGGCGGCCTGGCCGGCCAGGGTGGCGCCGTCTGCCCAAGGAGACCTCAACCCTGCGTCTCAGGCGGCATGTGCACCACCAAACACCATGGGGCGTGGGCGGCGCGGTCACTCGCCCTCTACTCTTACTCCATGACAAGTGCAGGCGGCCGCGAGGGCTTCAAGCCACGCTGCCGCCACGGCGCCGCACTCCCAGCGGGAGCAGGCAAACATGAGGGATGCGCTCACGCTGGCTTAGGAGCTGCTGCGATGCCGGTTGATGGAGATCGGTCGGGATGCTTTGCTAGAGCGCGTCGCCGAGCTCTTGGACGCTGCGGCTTCAGGAGTGCCACCCTTATGTTCTCTTCTCACGCCACAAGCTACGGCCGGGTCGCATGGCGGACCACGCCATGCTCGCATGCCTACAGGCGCACCACCAGGCTTCATCGACACCGGCGCAACCAACGGAGCTGCACGCCCGCTCGCGCCCGCGCCACCCCTGCTGGGCACGGGCATGAGCGCTGCCACCTACGGTCCGAGCGGGATGCGAACCTACTATCCTCGAGGTGGCATGCTAGGTCGGGCGACGTGGTGTGTGGGGCACTACGGGGAGGTCTTCAAGGCGGCGGCCTCAGAGGCCTACGTGCCCCGCATTGTGGACTAGGTGTACAAGCTAGAAGACGACCCTAGCTCATTCCTCAAGCCGGGCTGGGAGGAGGAGGCGCTAGAAGCCGGTGCCTTTCAGGACCCCTCCGGAAGCCTCACCACCGTGCCGGCGACAACAGCAACAGGGTACCACTAATTCCTCAGGAGCGGGCTTACGCTAACCATGGTGCGCAGGGGGACCAGGTCGCACCAACAGATGACGGTCCCAGCTCGTCGGCCTCCCTCCCGCCAGGGGGGCATGCCGGGGCTGTAGGAAGGAAGCCTGGATGAAGACCCTCCCCAGTGCCACATGGAACAAGGCGTCCCATGGAGGTAGGTGATACGTCTCCAATGTATCTATAATTTTTTATTGTTCCATGCTATTATATTATCAACCTTGGATGTTTTATATGCATTTATATGCTATTTTATATGATTTTTGGGACTAACCTATAAACCCAGAGCCCTGTGCCAGTTTCTGTTTTTTTCCTTGTTTTAGAGTATCACAGAAAAAGAAAATCAAATGGAGTCCAATTGACCTGAAACTTCACGAAAATTATTTTTGGACCAGAAGAAGCCCACAGAGTATCAGAGTTGGACCAGGAGAGTCTCGGGTTGCCCACGAGGGTGGGGGGCACCCACCCCCTGGGTATGCCCCCTGCCTCATGGACAGCCCGAAGGTCCACCGACGTACTTCTTCCTCCCATATATACCCATATACCCTAAAAACTTCGGGGAGCAGAATAGATCGGGAGTTCCGCCACCAAAAGCCTCCGTAGCCACCGAAAACCAATCTAGACCCGTTCCGGCACCCTGCCGGAGGGGGAAGCCCTCTCCAGTGGCCATCTTCATCATCCCGGTGCTATCCATGATGAGGAGGGAGTAGTTCTCCCTCGGGGTTGAGGGTATGTACCAGTAGCTATCTATTTGATTTCTCTCTCTCTCTCTCGTGTTCTTGAGGTGGTACGATCTTGATGTACCGCGAGCTTTGCTATTATAGTTGGATCTTATGATGTTTCTCCCCCTCTACTCTCTTGTAATGGATTGAGTTTTCCCTTTGAAGTTATCTTATCGGATTGAGCCTTTAAGGATTTGAGAACACTTGATGTATGTTCTTGCGTGGGATACCCGTGGTGACAATGGGGTATTCTATTGATCCACTTGATGTATGTTTTGGTGATCAACTTGCGGGTTCCGCCCATGAACCTATGCATAGGGGTTGGCACACGTTTTCGTCTTGACTCTCTGGTAGAAACTTTGGGGCACTCTTTGAAGTACTTTGTGTAGGTTTGAATAGATGAATCTGAGATTGTGTGATGCATATCGTATAATCATACCCACGGATACTTGAGGTGACACTGGAGTATCTAGGTGACATTAGGGTTTTGGTTGATTTGTGTCTTAAGGTGTTATTCTAGTACGAACTCTAGGGCTGTTTGTGACACTTATAGGAATAGCCCAACGGATTGATTGGAAAGAATAACTTTGAGGTGGTTTCATACCCTACCATAATCTCTTCGTTTGTTCTCTGCTACTAGTGACTTTGGAGTGACTCTTTGTTGCATATTGATGGATAGTTATATGATCCTATTATGTTATTATTGTTGAGAGGACTTGCACTAGTGAAACTATGAACCCTAGGCCTTATTTCAACGCATTGCAATACCGTTTGTGCTCACTTTTATCATTAGTTACCTTGCTGTTTTTATATTTTCAGATTACAAAAACCTTTATCTACCATCCATATACTACTTGTATCACCATCTCTTCGCCGAACTAGTGCACCTATATAATTTACCATTGTATTGGGTGTGGTGGGGACACAAGAGACTCTTTGTTATTTGGTTGCAGGGTTGCTTGAGAGAGACCATCTTCATCCTACGCCTCTGACGGATTGATAAACCTTAGGTCATCCACTTGAGGGAAATTTGTATTGTCCTACCAACCTCTGCACTTGGAGGCCCAACAACGTCTACAAGAAGAAGGTTGTGTAGTAGAAATCAGTAGGCCCTCTGCCGGGGAGGTGCTTCAGAGCCTAGCCCCGGCAGAGGACACGTGGTCGCCGAGGGCGCCGCTTTCGTCCCCTCTGCCCTCGTGGGTGCCATCCTGGTCTCCGGTCGTCTGGCGATATGAAGTAAGGCTCACGTATGTGAAGGTCTCCGCCCATGACACTCTCTCACAATAACGAGTAGGGATGTACACGCCCTGGAGTCTCAGGAGTGCCGCCCTCGGGCCTCGGGGTCTCCCTCCCACGTCCTAGTGGCAGCACTTACCTCCACACTGAAGATAAGACTCAAAGACAAGAAGACTGGACTAGGCGCCGGACATGGCCATTTGCTTCGGATCCTTTTTCTATAGCCTTGCCTTCTGGATTTGGATTTGAGTTGAAGTTGAATTTTCATTGATACGCGCGAGGGGTGCCTTTTCTAGATTGAGTGATTTCTTTCTATCTTGTTCTTGCCTTATCTTGGAGCTCACGCTCGCTGCCTCCCCCTCGCGGGCCCCTTGCGGCCCCCTCACGAGTGGGGCTGGGCGCAGCATATGCGGCGCACGCGTCGACACCACAATCGGCGCCTTATTCTCGCGAGGCCCTCTCGGGCAAATCAGCAGACCCTTCAGGAGTTCCTCGAGAGCTCACGACCTCATGATCCAGTTCGGGGCTTACTCGGCTGAGGTAAGCCGCAACAGCAAACTTGCCGCCAGACCCATGGATTCTCAAAGGTGCACACTCAGCTCGACATAAAAGAATAAAGGCAGGGGTTTGTTTACACGAGGGGCTCCCCCTCTCAAAATGCTCTTACAACCTCTAGGGCCATGCCCAAGCCTCAGTGTGTAGAACAAACAGCTGGGAAACGCGGGGATCAGTCAGACATGTCGCTCGCCGCATCGCCTTCAGACGCGCCGCTGGCATTGCTGCCACCATCGCCTTCTCCGACGCCGTCAACACAATCATCGACCACGTCGCCTTCGTCCGCCGCGACCACCACTGCGTCGTCGTCAGAAGGGAGGGCCCTGACCAGCGCGTCCACATTATCCTCCACACGCCGCGCCAGGTCACCCCGGATGGCTTTTGGGACTGGAGCAATGACGGCGTCAAAGTCGAAGTCCTGGTAGGTGTTCTGAAGATGGCTGAAGACACGGGAGAATGCGTGCCCCAGTAGGCTGCGGCTCCTCTCTTTGACAAGCAGGCGAGCTCTCTCGGAGCGGTTCTCCAGGTGCGTCACCACGTCAGTGAAGAAGCAGAGGTGGCTGGCATAGTCGTTCACGTGGGGGTGAGGGGCGTTCTCATCACAGATGTGACCCATGGCAGTATTGGCCCTGTTCCGAAGGTTCTGAAGCATGGGAGCATGCACGCGCTCCAGTGTCTGCTGCTGAAGCACTTCCTCCCTGTTCTGCCGTGCAATGGACACGGTGTTAGTAACCCACTTCTGAAGAGAGAGCAGCTCAGCACGGGCGGAGGCCAGTTCCACCTGCGTTGTGACCAGGGCGGCTGTCGTGGCCTCCTCGCGCCTCTCCACCTCAGCTAGCCTAGGCCTAAGGGTAGTGGCCCTACCGATAGCCTCCGTCTCCGCAAGCTGCAGCTTCAGGTCATGCCTACCCTCAAGACCCGCGCGAACCTCGGCCACCCGGCGATCGACCTCCTACTGGGCCTTAGCCTCGCATGCACCAATGACATCTTCCGCTTGGGCAACTTCACGCTCCCTCGTCTCCAGTTGTTCGAGCTAAAGGGTCTGCCCTGGCTTCACCGGTCGACCCCACACCGTGAGCAGCACACGGGCTTGCAGCACACGAGTCCAGCGGGAGAAATGTGGCGAGAGGAGGCTGCTTCTCAGGAGATTCCGCGGCCTTGTCGGAAGGGATCCTGAAGAGACATCATCAGGAAGGGAAGCAGCATGCGGAGAATCACTAAGAAAAGGTACTTACTCGTCAACGGCGATGTACTTTCTCTATTTCAACGGCCCGAAGGTGCCGCTGCTTGGGGACCCCTGTCGGCGTTCTGGGAACGGGGGTCCCCAGACTTGCCTGCCTTTGGCCTGCGGCGTGGTTCAAAGGGGGGCCCAACACAGCCCATCTTCATCAACACAGACCCAAGACCCTCGCGAGGTGCCAAGCCTCGCGGGGCGGATGACACGGAGCTTCCTCAGGCACGGCCTCACTAGGCTGGCTCGCGAGGAGGCGGAGAGATCAAGGCGGGGTACCTCACGAGGTGCCAGTGACGCAAGCCATGATGACCAAGGGCGCCAGCCCGCGCAGTGTCCTCCTTTCCTCTTTGGTGCAAAGGGGGCAATCACAGCCGCGGAGTACCGAGGCATCAGGCAAAGGATGCCATTTCGGTGCAACAAGACCAAGACTAGGAGGACTGCAAGACGGAGGTCATCATGGAGCCCAAGACGGCGTCACCACCAGAGCTTTGTGCAGGCGAAGACTACTTTTGTCAGGATAGCTGGTACTAGCTGTCCCCCTTCAAATTAGCCTGCCATTCTTGGCTCCCTTCCCGCTCGATATTTGGGAAGAGGACCAGGGCCTCTATAAATAGGACCAGCCACCCACAGGGTAGGTGGGTTGAGGTTAGAGAGGAGTGGAGGTTGGAGATCGAGGGGTTGAGGTTCAGGTTCAAGTTCAGGTTGGAGATCGAGGAGAGATCGAATCAGAGAGAGAGAGAGGGGTGATTGAACTCCTCCTAGCAGTTCATCGCCCCAGCCAAGAACAGACCCTCACGAGGCTATTCTTCCTTGTATTGTTCATCATCATCAGCCCAAGAGGCAATCCACACACCACACACTGGAGTAGGGTATTACACCACAATGGTGGCCTGAACCAGTATAAACCCTGTGTCTCTTGTGTTGTTCTTTCCATAGCTTAAATCTTAGCGAGGCGGAGGGGTGCAGGTAGGTACGAAGCGAAATCTCCGTGCACACCCCAGTGTTCGAACCTCAAGGGTCTGCCGGAACCCGAAATCTGACATTTGGCGCGCCAGGTAGGGGTGCGCCGGAATTCGTCTTCCACCACCCCATTATCCTTCGACCATCGCGCCCATGTCTGACGCTCGTCGGGCCCGCGCCGAGCACCGGGCCGCTCTCGTTTCCCGCATCGCCCAGACGGCTCCTGTCGGCGGGCGTCCTCGCCGTTCCCCGTCACCTGCCATCAACGCCGCCACCGGTCCGGTGGGGGACGAGCAGCAAGCGTCATCTCAGCATCCGTCCGTACGACAAGACGGCTGCACCGCTACTCCCTCGCTCGCCCCAGCTAGTTCTTTGTCCCGCGCGCTCCGCGCACCCATGGAGGCTCGAGCTGCGCTCATCGCGGCAAATGAGCTCCTGCGCTACCGCCACGTCGACGACATCTACGAAGAATGGCTCGACCGCGTCGCCGAGCTTGTCCGCGCCGCAGGGGGCTCTCCCGCGTCGTCCGTTCCACTGCACCGCACCCCGCCCCGCGCGGGCGACGAGGCTCCGGCAGCGCCCCGGCCGCCTCCTCCTCAAGAAGGCGCCATGGCTCCAAGGCGCGTGGCCCCTGGGCGGAACCCGCTCCGGCAGGTGCCAGCGCGGCCAGAGCAGAGCTGCCAAGAAGTCCCTCGCCCGCAAGAAGCTGCTCGGGCGCTCCCTGCTCCAGCACGTCGCGACCATGCTCCTGCTCCCGCACGTCAAGACCCCGCGCTGCTCCCAGCTGCAGCACGTGGGGAAATGCAAGACCAAGCTCTCCGTCACCCAAGGCCTCCCGTGGCCACAGCAGGTTGCCGTGCCTTCACCACCGAGCTACGCAGCGTCGCGTGGCCCGGCAAGTTCAAGCCAGACCTGCCTCCTCGTTACGACGGCACGGCCGACCCTGTGGAGTTCCTCCAGCTCTATGAGTTGGGCATCGAAGCTGCCAACGGAGACGAGAAGGTTATGGTGAACTAGTTTCCCATGGCACTCAAGGACGGGGCCCGCACCTGGCTCCTGAACCTGGCTCCAGGCACGATGTCCTCCTGGGACGAGATGCGCACCCGCTTCATCGCCAACTTCCAAGGTACTCGCGACCGGCCACCCGCCGTGAGCGACATGCGCCGCATCAAGCAACAACCCAGAGAGACCCTGCAGAAGTACATCCAGTGCTTCAACAACGCACGCCTCAAGATTCCCAAGGTGACTGAGGAGGCCATCATCTCAGCCTTCTCCGACGGCGTGCGCGATGTCAAGATGAAGGAGGAGCTGGCGATGCATGAAGACCTGTGCACTTCCTTGGAGCTGTTCAACTTGGCAACCAAGTGCGCCAGGGCCGAGGAAGGGCGTCTCTCCCTCGTCGAGCTGCTTGCTGCAGACCCAGAAGAGAAGAAGCCCAAGGCCAAGGATGTGAAGCGCAAGGGGGCTACCGTGCTTGCGGCAGAACCAGACACCAAGCAGGGCAGAGATCAGCCCGAACCTTCCAAGGGCAGTCGGTACTGTGTGTACCACGACCTGCACACCCACAACACCAATGAATGTCAAGATCTCCGAGCCGTGCGAGAAGGAAGGATCGGTCGTCGCCCTGACCGCGGTGACCAGGGCTACGGTCGAGGAGGAGGAAGGAACGCAGGACGCTGGGAAGACCGTGGCCCGCGCCAAGGGTGGCGCGATCAACCTCGCGAGGATCACTGGCAAGACCCGCCTTGTGAGGGAGACTGGAGGGATCAGCCTCGCGAGGATTGCCCGCAAGGCAATGCAAGCCTCCCTCCGCTGCCGCCGCAGCCAAGGAGAAACGAGGACCGCCACCAGGACGAGGGGACTGGGGGCTTCCAGGAGCCGCGCGCGATCGCCTGCATCCTGGGCGGGGCTCAAGCCCCAGCCTCTCAACACATCTTCAAGCAGTTTTCCCGCGAAGTGAATGCAGTCCTCCCCAAGATCGAAGCCACGCGCCCTCTCAGGTGGTCGGAGTGCGCCATCACGTTCAGCTCAGCAGATCAGCTCAAGTGTGCGGCTAGAGCCGGAGTCCTCACGATGCTTTGTTCCCCAATCATCAGCAACGTGGTGGTCACCAGGACCCTCATCGACGGTGGGGCAGAGCTCAACGTCCTGTCCGTGGAAACATTCAACAATCTCCTAGTGCCCTACAGCCAGCTTCAGCCAACCAAGCCTTTCTCCGGAGTCACCGACGGCTCCACGACCCCGATTGGGCAGGTCCACCTCCCTGTCACCTTCGGGGCACGCGACAACTACCGCATCGAGCTCATCGACTTCGACGTCGCTCACATTTGCCTGCCGTACAACGCCATCCTTGGGTACCCAGCGCTGGCCAAGTTCATGGCCGTGACTCACCACGGCTACAACTGTAACGCCCTCGATGCGACTATATCTCCCACGTGTCGAGGCACGACTTAGAGACATAGGCGCATTGAAAGCAATGTCCCAAGTCGGGAAATCATCACACATCCCATGTACATATATAATATAAAGGGGAATAACATAGTTGGCTTACACTCGCCACGTCACATCAAAGTACATAAATAACATCCATCATACAATCACTCATGGCCCGACTACGGCGCCAAAATAGAAAAGACCCCCAACATGCGACAAGGCCCTGAATCTATCCCCGAATAGGCACCACTACTGATCATCAGGAAAAGACACATAGTAACACTGAGAGTCCTCGTCGTACTCCCACTTCAGCTCGAGCGCGCCATCTGGAGCGGTATCATCTGTCCCTGCATCTGGTGTAATAGTAATTTGTGAGCCACAGGGATTCAGCAATCTCGCACCCTTGCAATCAAGACTATTTAAGCTTAATAGGTAGGAAAGGGGTAATGTAAAGGGGAGTTGCAGCAAGCGACTAGCATATATGGTGGCTAACTTATTCGCAAAAGAGAGCGAGAAGAGAGAGCAAAGCGCGAGCGAGGAACTAGAGAGCAACCTGCGCAAACATAACTCCAACACCGTGTCCACCTCCCGGACTCCGCCGAGAAGAGGCCATCACGGCAACACACTCAGTTGATTCATTTTAATTAATTAAGGTTCAAGTTATCTACAACCGGACATTAACAAATTCCCATCTGCCCATAACCGCGGGCACGGCTTTCGAAAGATCAATCCCTGCAGGGGGGTCCCAACTTAGCCCATAACAAGCTCTCACGGTCAACAAAGGAATAGACCTCCACCCAGGACACACCGATCAGACTCGGTATCCCGGTACAACAAGATGATTCGACAGGTTAAAACAAGTCCAGCAACACCGCCCGAATGTACCGACAAATCCCGATAGGAGCTGCACATATCTCGTTCTCAGGGCACACTCAGATGAGCCAGGCGTCGGGTAGGCCAGCCCAGGGTTGCCCCTGGTAGCCCCGGACATCGCTCGGTGGGACCAACACTCAGAGGAGCACTGGCCCGGGGGGGGGGGTTAAAATAAGATGACCCTTGGGCTCCGGAAACCCAAGGGAAAAATAGGCTAGGTGGCAAATGGTAAAACCAATGTTGGGCATTGCTGGAAAAGCTTTAATCAAGGCGAACTATCAAGGGGTTCCCATTATAGCCCAACCGCGTAAGGGACGCAACTATCCGGGAACATAACACCCATATGACGGAAAACTAGGGCGGCAAGAGTGGAACAAAACACTAGGCGAGAGGCCGAGCCTTCCACCCTTTACCAAGTATATAGATGCATTAAGATAACATAGCAATATAGTGATATCCCAACAAGTAAATAAAGGTTCCAATAAGCAACGGCTCCAATCTTCACCTGTAACTAACAACGCTATAAGAAGGGCTGAGCAAAGCGGTAACATGGCCAATCAACGGTTTGCTAGGACAAAGGTGGGTTAGAGGCTCAATCATGGCAATTGGGAGGCTGACAAGCAAGTGGTAGGCATCGTAGCATTGGCAAAGTGAAAGAGCGAGCAAACTAGCATAGCAAAGATAGTAGTGATTTCGAGGGTATGATCATCTTGCCTGCACAGTTGTCAGAGTTGACTGGATCCTCAAAAGGAAACTCAACGGGCTCCTCGTTAGCGAACTCGTCTCCCGGCTCTACCCAACAACAAAAACAAGCAACAAGGATACAATCAACCACGTGCAAGGGCAACCAATAATATGCAAAAATGATATGGTATGCGGGATGCGATGCGGGATGCAAAATGCAAGACGTGACAGGAAATGCATGAACCTGGCCTCAACTTGGAAAACCAAGTGTGCCACTGGATGGAGGGAAGAAATCCCCTGAAAACGATATAAAGATCAAAGGAATCGGACCTACGGTTTGGAAATGGCAAGCGTTTTACGAAACGAGCCGATCTGCGATTTACAGCAAGTAGGCTCCTAAATGCAACGAAATGAATATGCTACAGCCACCAAACATGAAAACAAATTGCATGGCAGGGATGTACACAAACAGCTTAACAAATTACCAGGACTGAGGCATAGGCAAATTCATCCATTAAGGGGTTCAAACAAGCATGGCAAAACTGAATAAGCAAAACAGATTTCAGACTTAGTGAAATTAACGCTAGTCTGAAATTTCAGACCACGATGCTCTCTTCGGAGAAGCAAAACAACATGAAGCATAACCTGAACATGGCAAGTAAGAGCATGGCATGGAGCTACTCAACAAGCTTAACAAAACATCCAAAATGACCTGGGGCCAAAAGGGTTCACAAAATACTCTAACAAGCACCCGAACATCGATGAAACACAATCAGTTTTCAGACTTCGTGAAAACTGGGACATGCTGAAATTATAACTTACGGAGGCATGTAAACGAGCTCAATGCTCTCACTACGGTGCAAGTCATGGCAAGGCAAGTATATATCCATTAAGAAGGCACAAAATGCTAGCTAGACATGGCAAGAACAATGGTATAGCATGCATGGATCACTAGGAATAGCTCCGGCAAAATCGCAAAAGAGTTCACGATCAGCCCAAAATAACAACTATGCAAAAGTTGAGCTCGATTGAGTCAACCTAGGGTGCTCCAACATAACAAGTAAAGACATGGATGGATTAATCACAACAAGCATAACAGATCACTCTTACTGATCATCCTCAAAAGAGGCACGGATCACTAGGAAACAAGCTGGACATATAGCATCATGAACTAAAACATCCCAGGCTTAGTGATTTTCACTAAGTCCCTGAAATCAACAATCTCAGGTACCCCTCTTTGCAAGCTTGCACAAGACAACACACACATCCTAAAAATGCATGGGAGGCACCTCTGGAAAGAAGACAAAAATCTTAACAATTCACCCCAAAGGGGCACAGGCATATCATGCACACAATAATCATGGCAAAAATGACAAAAGTCAATGTAGAGCTAACGGATCTGCAATTTAACTCACGATGCCTCCTTCTAACAATATTTAGGGCATCAAGATGAACTCAAATGCAAATGATGCAATGGAATGAAATGATATACTCGTCGAGACGAAGATTCTGATATATCATATGTCCAAAACGGAGCCACAGATGCAAAGATATGATGCATCAAAGAATGCATAAAAAATCTGGGAGTTAGGGTTTCGGGGGATAGGAGGTCAACCCAGATACAGATCCAGCCCGCGCGGTTACTGTAGCGGCGCGGCTTCCGAGGATCGACGGCGCCGGAGCTGGACTTGGCGCGAGGGCACGCCAGCCGGCGAGGTGCGGCGAGGTGGCGCCGGCGACGAGGGGCGGCGAGGAGGCGGCGGAGGCGGGCGCGGATGCCGAGGAGGTGCCTTGGGCAGCGCGCCGCGGCGGCGTGGCGGTGCCCGGCGAGGGGAGGCGGCCGGCGACGAGCGTGGCTCGGGATCCGGCGATGGCGACGTGGCGGCGCCGGCCATCGGAGCCGAGGAAGGCGGCGGCGGCGCTGGAAGGCGCGGGCGGCGACGAACGGGCCCGTGGGGGCCCTCCCTGGGCCGAGCGGGCCGGCGGCGGGGTTGACCCGGCGGGGACACGTGGCGTGCAGTCAGCGGACCGGGGCGGCGGCGCGAAGCGTCCGGCCATGTACGGACATGTCCGGCGCGGCGCGATGCGATTTTTTAGGGTTTCGGGGTGGAAGACGATCCGAAAAATGGGGGGCCTTTATATAGGCATAGAGGGAGCTAGGAGAGTCCAAATGAGGTGCGGTTTTCGCCCACACGATCGTGATCAAACGACCGAGACGATGGAGCAGAGTTTGCTGGGTTTTGGGCCAGATTGGAGGGGTGTTGGGCTGCAACACACACGAGGCCTTTTCGGTCCCTCCGTTAACCGTTGGAGTATCAAACGAAGTCCAAATGACCCGAAACTTGACAGGCGGTCTACCGGTAGTAAACCAAGGCTACATGGCAAGTCTCGGTCCAATCCGGAAATGTTTAATCCCCACACACGAAAGAAAGCTAGAAATGGCCACCGGGGGAGAACGAAGCGCCGGAATGCAAAACGGACAACGGGGAAAATGCACGAATGCATGAGATGAACATGTATGCAAATGCAATGCACGTGATGACATGATATGAGATGCACGGAAATGAAGACAACACACGGAGAAAAAGACGCGAACCCGAGGAATAAATATAACTTAATGCCGGAAACGGCAAGAGTTGGAGTACAAATTGGGAAAGTTACATATGGGGCGTTACAACACTCCACCACTACGAAAAGATCTCGTCCCGAGATGTAGGACTGAAAGAACTCCGGGTACTCAGAACGGAGGTGATCCTCGCGTTCCCAGGTAGCTTCACGGTCGGAATGGTGTGACCACTTGACTTTGAGAAATTTGATTGACTTGTTGCGAGTTCTGCGTTCAGTCTCTTCAAGGATTGCAACGGGGTGCTCACATTAGGAGAGATCTTCTTGGAGCTCAATGTCCTCAAAGTTTACGGTGCGCTTAGGCGTTTTGAAGCACTTTCGGAGTTGGGAGACATGGAACACATCATGAACATTGGCAAAGTTTGCAGGAAGCTCGAGTTGATAGGCGAGGTCGCCTCTCTTGCTGACAATCTTGAAAGGTCCTACGTATCTAGGGGCAAGCTTCCCTTTGATACCGAAGCGACGAGTCCCTTTCATAGGAGAGACGCGGAGGTAAACATGATCTTCGATCTCGAAAGCCAAATCACGGTGCTTACTATCATAGTAGCTCTTCTGGCGGGATTGGGCTGCTTTGAGGTTATCATGAATGACCTTGCACATTTCTTCTGCCTCTGTGATTAGGTCATTGCCCAGCAGCTGACGTTCACCGGTTTCAGACCAGTTGAGAGGTGTACGGCACATCCTACCATACAGAATTTCAAATGGGGCCTTGCCCGAACTTGCTTGAAAACTGTTGTTATACGAGAATTCAGCATAAGGAAGACAATCCTCCCACTTCATGCCAAAGGAGATAACACAAGCCCTGAGCATATCCTCAAGAATTTGGTTGACACGCTCGACTTGACCGCTTGTTTGGGGATGGAAAGCAGTGCTGAAGCGAATGTTGGTGCCCATGGCCTTCTGAAAAGAATCCCAAAACTTGGAGGTAAAGATGCTGCCACGGTCTGAAGATATCACTTGAGGAATACCGTGCAGAGAGACAATTTGAGAGGTGTAGAGCTCTACCAATTGAGCTGCAGTGATTGACTCTTTGATAGGCAGGAAATGAGCCACTTTGGTGAGCTTGTCGATGACAACGAATATAGCATCATTGCCACGCTTGGACTTAGGAAACCCAGTCACGAAGTCCATTTCAATGTGGTCAAACTTCCATTCTGGAATGGCAAGAGGTTGGAGGAGACCTGCTGGCCTTTGGTGTTCTGCCTTCACTCTTCTGTAGACATCACATTCATTCACGAATTGAGCGATCTCGCGCTTCATTCGAGTCCACCAATAAGTTTGCTTCAGATCTTGATACATCTTCGTGCTACCAGGGTGGATGGAGAGGAGAGAGTTGTGAGCCTCGTTCATGATCACTTTACGAAGTTCACCTTTGGGCACAACAATTCGATCCTCGAAGAAGAGAGTGTCCTTGTCATCAAGTCGGTAGCACTTGTACTTGGACTGACTCTTTGCAGTACCAATCTTCACCTTTTTCACCATAGCATCAAGAAGCTGGGCTTGGTGAATCTGGTCTTCCAAGGTAGGAGAGACTTGAAGGTTGGCGAGGAAACCTTGAGGAACAACTTGCAGATTAAGTTTGCGGAAAGCTTCACAAAGCTCGGGTTGATAGGGCTTGAGAATCAGATTGTTGCAATATGCTTTTCTGCTCAAAGCGTCAGCAATCACATTAGCCTTGCCTGGAGTATACTCGATACTCGGATTGTACTCTTGAATCATTTCGACCCATCGAGTCTTCCTGAGGTTGAGATTAGGCTGAGTGAAGATGTACTTGAGACCCTTGTGATTAGTGAAAATGTCCACTTTTCTTCCCAAGAGAAGATGTCTCCAAGTCAACAATGCGTGCACAACTGCCGCCAACTCAAGATCATGAGCGGGGTAGTTCTTCTCATTAGGCTTCAACTGGCGAGAGGTATAAGCAACAACTTTCTTCTCTTGCATCAGTACAGCACCTAGACCTTGGAGAGAGGCATCACAAAAGACCTCGTACGGCTTGGTTTCATCAGGCGGAGTCAGAACTGGAGCAGTGATCAATTTCTCTTTCAAAGCGTTGAAAGCAATATCACACTCCGGAGACCAAACGTACTTGACGTGCTTCTGAAGAAGATTTGAGAGAGGCTTCGTGATCTTGGAAAAGTTTTCAACGAATCTTCGGCAGTAGCTTGCGAGACCGAGGAAGCTACGGAGTTGCTTCACGTTCTGAGGAGGTTCCCAATTAACAATTGCAGACACCTTCTCAGGATCCACGGAAATGCCCTTGGCAGAGATAATATGGCCAAGATAAAGAACCTCGTCGAGCCAAAATTCACACTTGGAGAACTTGGCGTAGAACTGATGTTCCCTGATCTTGTCAAGAACCAAACGCAAGTGCTTGGCATGATCTTCCTTGTTCTTCGAGAAAACCAGAATGTCGTCGAGATATACCAAAACGAAGTCATTGGTGTAGGGGTTGAAGATGAAGTTCATCATGCGAGAGAACGTCGGAGGAGCATTGGCGAGGCCAAAAGACATGACAGTGTATTCATATGACCCATAGCTTGTTCTGAACGCCGTCTTGGGAATATCTTGCTCACGAATGCGAATTTGATGATAACCCATACGGAGGTCAAGCTTGGAGAATACTTGGGCACCCTTGAGTTGTTCGAACAGCTCATTAATGTTGGGAAGTGGATATTTGTTCTTGATGGTCTTCTTGTTCAATGGACGATAATCAACACAAAGTCGGTCCGTTCCATCCTTCTTCTTCACAAAAAGAACACCACAACCCCACGGGGAAGTACTAGGCCGAATGAGACCCATTCTTTCTTGCACATCGATTTGTTTCTTCAACTCCTTCAACTCTTCGGGGCTGAGCTTGTAGGGACGTTTGCACACAGGTTCCGTACCGGGCTCAAGTTCAATAACAAATTCAACCGGCCGGTTCGGAGGCATGCCTGGGAGTTCTTCTGGTAAGACGTCTTGATACTCACAAACAACCGGAATCTGCGAAATAGCATCCAATTCACCCTTCTCATTGAGAGAAAACAACCGGATGGTATTATCCCGAGCAGCAAAGACAATTACATCCTCAGACGAATGAGTCAGTTGAATCTGCCTGGCTACACAATCGAGGTGAGCCTTGTGTTTAGAGAGCCAGTCCATCCCAAGAATAAGATCAATATCAGAATTACCAAGAACCACCGGAGAAGAGAGAAACTTGTAATCGCCCAATGTGATAGAAATATCCGGAACAATAGCGCTTGCATTCATGAATTTGCCCGGAGAAACAACAGACAACTGTCTAGGCAAATGTTGCAAAGGCAACTCATGCTTAGAAACAAATGGCCTCGAGATGAAACAATGCAAAGCACCCATGTCAAAAAGAACTTTTGCAGGAATATCATTAACAGGAAGGTTACCCATGATCACATCTTACGAATCCTCTGCCTGAGCTGCGTTCATCAAGTTGACCTTGGCGGACTTGGGGTTATGCTTGACCACCACTGTACTTGCCGGCCTGACAAGAGGAGGAGGAAGACGCCTCTGGTTGAAACACTTGTTGGCGTAGTGACCCTTCTGTTGGCACTTGTTGCACGTGACCTCTGAAAGCGAACGGTGGTACGGAGCACTTGATCTTGGAGCTTGTGACGAAGTCTTGTTCTGAAAGCCTGGGTTGGGTGGGTGGGATGAACCACTGCCACCTTTGCTCTTCTGCTGATACGGCTGACAGAACGGAGGAGGAGGAAGCCAATACTTCTGCTGCTTGGACACTTGAGTAGAGGAAGAAGGCGTAGTGTCTCGAACTCGGTTCCTGGAAGCATCACACCTTAACTGAGCAGCCTCTTGCTTCAGTGCCATGTTGTAGAACTCATCGTATCTCAGCGGCTCGAAGAGGACAAGAGCAAGCTGAATTTCTTCACGGAGACCACCCCCTGAACTGATAGATCATGCTCTTCTTATCAGGAACATCCTACTTGGCAAAACGGGCGAGCTTCTGGAACAACTTGTTGTAGTCATAGACAGACAAAGAGCCTTGCTTCAGATTGCAGAATTCTTCACGTTTGCTTTCCGTCACACTCTGAGGTATGTGATGAGCTCGGGAATCACGGCAGAAATCATCCCAAGTGATGAAACGTCCACCTCTGGAATCCCGGTACTGCTGAAACCACTCTGCGGCCTGATCTTTGAGCTGGAAAGACGCGAACTTGACGAAATCTTCAGGTCTGATGTTGCTGCATTCAAAATGCTTGCCCAGATCGACTAACCAATCATCAGCATCGGTAGCCTCAACGCAGTTGCTGAACGTCTTTGGACCATTTGCGAGGAACTGGTTCAGAGTTGCAAAATGGTTCTGGTTGTTGCCTTGATTCCCTTGACTGCTTTGATTCCGCTCTTGGATGATTTGCATGATCAGCTGTGTATTTGCATTAGTAGCGGCCATCACAGCCTGCCATGCTTCCGGAGGAGGCGGAGGTGGCGGCGGACCTTGATTCTGGTTCTGACTGGTGCTCTTAGCGGGAGCCATCCTGAAGAGGTTGACCACCGTTAGCACACAAATAGAGAAATATTGAAGGTGAATCCAACGGAATGAAAAATTGCAACATAAAGTCTTCACATCCGAACAAAATGAACGAATGCACTTCTCTTGAAGTGGTAACATGTTCCTAAATTGTGAAGCCCCGAAGAATCAGGTAGAAGAGGTACATCAACGAGGGATGGAATCAACATATGACGTCGAAGCAACTCGAATACCACAACTCGAAATAAAACCAAGGGTTGGCTTGCGGAATAAGCCGGAACAAATATATGATAGAAATTTCGTCCAAAGTTTTCGTGGTGGGACCTACACGGGCTCGACCGTACAGCACCATCATGTACAAGGCAATGCACATGACATACGAAGCGTCCCCGAGTCAGCATAGCCAAGGACTCTTTAAGACACAACGAGGCCACTGTAAAATCGACTGTGAATAGGCAAACCACTAGACGTCGAACCCCAATTTCATATCACACATCTGTCGGAAAGATATCCTAAGAGCTACTTGAATTCCCACCTATGAAACTCCCGAAACTTTCCGGTTATGCAATCAGGTGTTGGGGATACAGGGGAAGCATAATATCTCACCCAAGCTAGCAATTCCTACATCCAGCTGCATCTATCCTTCAACACATAATCAAGAAACCTTTGGAAACCATCTATGTCAACCTTCGAAAAGCATCCTTTATACAAGTTATGGCGATACTCCCGAACTCCCGCCCCAGTACTGGGTGGCGTCGAGGTTATCTCACCAACGAACTGCATAAAGGAGATTTTCGATGTCGCGCACATATCTCAAGTATGCCAGAATTGCAACGATAGAATTATGATGACAACACCTCAGAGCTCAACTCCCCGGGACACTTCCACTAAACCCCTGACAGGAGGCACCAAGATAGTATTCTCATCATAAGCCATCGGAACAAAACCAAGATACTCGCGTGATCCTAAATTTTTTTTTTGTGAAATTTGAGAAGAGAAGAGTCAAAACTCTACGTCAGGATGCCTTACCAGAGCGATGAGGAGACTGGGAAGTAAAAAGAATTCCTAAGCTCTCCGATATATAATTCCTAAGGACTCAAAACATTTTTCTAGACACAACTCGGCTGCTAAAAACGATCAAGCAATGGGGGCTCCTAAGGTCGGGGAAGGCTCTGATTACCAACTTGTAACGCCCTCGATGCGACTATATCTCCCACGTGTCGAGGCATGACTTAGAGACATAGGCGCATTGAAAGCAATGTTGCAAGTCGGAAAATCATCACACATCCCATGTACATATATAATATAAAGGGGAATAACATAGTTGGCTTACACTCGCCACGTCACATCAAAGTACATAAATAACATCCATCATACAATCACTCATGGCCCGACTACGACGCCAAAATAGAAAAGACCCCCAACATGCGACAAGGCCCTGAATCTATCCCCGAATAGGCACCACTACTGATCATCAGTAAAAGACACATAGTAACGCTGAGAGTCCTCGTCGTACTCCCACTTCAGCTCGAGCGCGCCATCTGGAGCGGTATCATCTGTCCCTGCATCTAGTGTAATAGTAATCTGTGAGCCACAGGGACTCAGCAATCTCGCACCCTCACGATCAAGACTATTTAAGCTTAATAAGTAGGAAAGGGGTAATGTAAAGGGGAGCTGCAGCAAGCGACTAGCATATATGGTGGCTAACTTATTCGCAAAAGAGAGCGAGAAGAGAGAGGAAAGCGCGAGCGAGCAACTAGAGAGCAACCTGCGCAAACATAACTCCAACACCGTGTCCACCTCCCGGACTCCGTCGAGAAGAGGCCATCACGGCAACACACTCAGTTGATTCATTTTAATTAATTAAGGTTCAAGTTATCTACATCCGGACATTAACAAATTCCCATCTGCCCATAACCGCGGGCACGGCTTTCGAAAGATCAATCCCTGCAGGGGGGTCCCAACTTAGCCCATAACAAGCTCTCACGGTCAACGAAGGAATAGACCTCCACCCAGGACACACCGATCAGACTCGGTATCCCGGTACAACAAGATGATTCGACAGGTTAAAACAAGTCCAGCAACACCGCCCGAATGTGCCGACAAATCCCGATAGGAGCTGCACATATCTTGTTCTCAGGGCACACTCAGATGAGCCAGATGTCGGGTAGGCCAGCCCAGGGTTGCCCCTGGTAGCCCCGGACATCGCTCGGTGGGACCAACACTCAGAGGAGCACTGGCCCGGGGGGGGGGGGGGTTAAAATAATATGACCCTCGGGCTCCGGAAACCCAAGGGAAAAAGAGGCTAGGTGGAAAATGGTAAAACCAATGTTGGGCATTGCTGGAAAAGCTTTAATCAAGGCGAACTATCAAGGGGTTCCCATTATAGCCCAACCGCGTAAGGGACGCAATTATCCGGGAACATAACACCGATATGACGGAAAACTAGGGCGGCAAGAGTGGAACAAAACACTAGGCGAGAGGCCGAGCCTTCCACCCTTTACCAAGTATATAGATGCATTAAGATAACATAGCAATATAGTGATATCCCAACAAGTAAATAAAGGTTCCAATAAGGAACGGCTCCAATCTTCACCTGCAACTAACAACGCTATAAGAAGGGCTGAGCAAAGTGGTAACATGGCCAATCAACGGTTTGCTAGGACAAAGGTGGGTTAGAGGCTCAATCATGGCAATTGGGAGGCTGACAAGCAAGTGGTAGGCATCGTAGCATTGGCAAAGTGAAAGAGCGAGCAAACTAGCATAGCAAAGATAGTAGTGATTTCGAGGGTATGATCATCTTGCCTGCACAGTTGTCAGAGTTGACTGGATCCTCAAAAGGAAACTCAACGGGCTCCTCGTTAGCGAACTCGTCTCCCCGCTCTACCCAACAACACAAACAAGCAACAAGGATACAATCAACCACGTGCAAGGGCAACCAATAATATGCAAAGATGATATGGTATGCGGGATGCGATGCGGGATGCAAAATGCAAGACGTGACAGGAAATGCATGAACCTGGCCTCAACTTGGAAAACCAAGTGTGCCACTGGATGGAGGGGAAGAAATCCCCTGAAAACGATATAAAGATCAAAGGAATCGGACCTACTGTTTGGAAATGGCAAGCGTTTTACGAAACGAGCCGATCTGCGATTTACAGCAAGTAGGCTCCTAAATGCAACGAAATGAATATGCTACAGCCACCAAACATGAAAACAAATTGCATGGCAGGGATGTACACAAACAGCTTAACAAATTACCAGGACTGAGGCATAGGCAAATTCATCCACTAAGGGGTTCAAACAAGCATGGCAAAACTGAATAAGCAAAACAGATTTCAGACTTAGTGAAATTAACGCTAGTCTGAAATTTCAGACCACGATGCTCTCTTCGGAGTAGCAAAACAACATGAAGCATAACCTGAACATGGCAAGTAAGAGCATGGCATGGAGCTACTCAACAAGCTTAACAAAACACCCAAAATGACCTGGGGCCAAAAGGGTTCACAAAATACTCTAACAAGCACCCGAACATCGATGAAACACAATCAGTTTTCAGACTTAGTGAAAACTGGGACATGCTGAAATTATAACTTACGGAGGCATGTAAACGAGCTCGATGCTCTCACTACGGTGCAAGTCATGGCAAGGCAAGTATATATCCATTAAGAAGGCACAAAATTCTAGCTAGACATGGCAAGAACAATGGTATAGCATGCATGGATCACTAGGAATAGCTCCGGCAAAATCGCAAAAGAGTTCACGATCAGCCCAAAATAACAACTATGCAAAAGTTGAGCTCGATTGAGTCAACCTAGGGTGCTCCAACATAACAAGTAAAGACATGGATGGATTAATCACAACAAGCATAACAGATCACTCTTACTGATCATCCTCAAAAGAGGGACGGATCACTAGGAAACAAGCTGGACATATAGCATCATGAACTAAAACATCCCAGGCTTAGTGATTTTCACTAAGTCCCTGAAATCAACAATCTCAGGTACCCCTCTTTGCAAGCTTGCACAAGAAAACACACACACCCTAAAAATGCATGGGAGGCACCTCTGGAAAGAAGACAAAAAGCTTAACAATTCACCCCAAAGGGGCACAGGCATATCATGCACACAATAATCATGGCAAAACTGACAAAAGTCAATGTAGAGCTAACGGATCTGCAATTTAACTCATGATGCCTCCTTCTAACAGCATTTAGGGCATCAAGATGAACTCAAATGCAAATGATGCAATGGAATGAAATGATGTACTCGTCGAGACGAAGATTTTGATATATCATATGTCCAAAACGGAGCCACGGATGCAAAGATATGATGCGTCAAAGAATGCATAAAAAATCCGGGAGTTAGGGTTTCGGGGGAGAGGAGGTCAACCCAGATCCAGATCCAGCCCGCGCGGTTACTGTAGCGGCGCGGCTTCCGAGGATCGACGGCGCCGGAGCCGGACTTGGCGCGAGGGCACGCCGGCTGGTGAGGTGCGACGAGGTGGCGCCGGCGACGAGGGGCGGCGAGGAGGCGGCGGAGGCGGGCGCGGACGCCGAGGAGGTGCCTCGGGCAGCGCGCCGCGGCGGCGTGGCGGCGCCCGGCGAGGGGAGGCGGCCGGCGATGAGCGCGGCTCGGGATCCGGCGATGGCGACGTGGCGGCGCCGGCCACCGGAGCCGAGGAAGGCGGCGACGGCGCTGGAAGGCGCGGGCGGCAGCGAACGGGCCCGCGGGGGCCCTCCCTGGGCCGAGCGGGCCGGCGGTGGGGTTAACCCGGCGGGGACACGTGGCGTGCAGTCAGTGGACCGGGGCGGCGGCGCGAAGCGTCCGGCCAGGTACGGACATGTCCGGCGCGGCGCGATGCGATTTTTTAGGGTTTCGGGGTGGAAGACGATCCGAAAAATGGGGGGCCTTTATATAGGCATAGAGGGAGCTAGGAGAGTCCAAATGAGGTGCGGTTTTCCCCCACACGATCGTGATCGAACGACCGTGACGATGGAGCAGAGTTTGCTGGGTTTTGGGCCAGATTGGAGGGGTGTTGGGCTGCAACACACATGAGGCCTTTTCGGTCCCTCCGTTAACCGTTGGAGTATCAAACAAAGTCCAAATGACCCGAAACTTGACAGGCGGTCTACCGGTAGTAAACCAAGGCTACATGGCAAGTCTCGGTCCAATCCGGAAATGTTTAATCCCCACACACGAAAGAAAGCTAGAAATGGCCACCGGGGGAGAACGAAGCGCCGGAATGCAAAACGGACAACGGGGAAAATGCACGAATGCATGAGATGAACATGTATGCAAATGCAATGCACGTGATGACATGATATGAGATGCACGAAAACGAAGACAACACACGGAGACAAAGACCCGAACCCGAGGAATAAATATAACTTAATGCCGGAAACGGCAAGAGTTGGAGTACAAATTGGGAGAGTTACATATGGGGCGTTACAACAACGTCCTCAAGATGCTAGGAAGTGGCGGAGTCATCACGGTGCCCTGTGAAGAGAAGGACACTGTGTGTTCCCTGGAACGAGCCTTTCAGGCTGCGTCACTGGAAGACCAGGATCATGGAAGCAGGAGGCTTCCCGAGACCGCTCCCAAGAAGAAGAAGACATCATACGGCCCAGCCCCTCAGGAGGCAGGCCCCTCTGGGCCCGCGCCTGCCCAGGGGGAACATCCTTCCATCGCATAGGAAAGCGCACCCGGCGCCCTCCTCAGGCAGGGCTTGGGGGCTCTCCCCTGGAGGGCCACCGACCTAGCTAGGGTCACGAGGGAGGCGCTTGGGCACCACATGGAGGAGTGTTTCGAAGCACGTTTCCCTCAAGGAGTAAGGCAAGGAGAGCTAGACCCTCAGGAGTTCGTCAGCAAGGCCATTCAGGAGCTACAGGAGCCAAGAGTCATGAAAGGCGGCCGCTGCCTACCTGCAGTGGCTCCCCATCCAGGCGAGGATGGTGGGCTGCGCGTCTGCATCGACATACCAGGGCTCAATCAAGTCGCCTCTCTGGAGCGCCTCTGGCCCTTGCGAGTGGGGCGCTGCGGGGATCCACCCCATAGCTACGTTCGCGTGCCTTACGGCCTGCCGAACGCGGCTGCCACATACCAGCGCCTCATGAGGCACATCATGGAGGCACAAGAGGCCAGGCGTTCCGCAACCCTGGCGGAGATGGAGATGGTCCGCGAGGAGCCACCAGCGCCTCCAGAGCCTCCCGAGGCCCCTAGGCCTGGGGGCTCGTGAGGATCGGCTTCCGCAGCCCACCGAGTCTGCTACACCAACAGCCCTTCGTCCTCAACATCATCAGGTGACATCTTTCAAGTTTCATTTCCAGTTGGGAGCGCCCCCCAGGGCTGCATTATTCCCAGGCCGCGTGGGTCCGTCCCTGCGGCATGTATGCCTTTTATTCCATGCCGTTAGCTTACCTTGTTGGGGGCGCCCCTCGGGCTGCATCATCCCCAAGTCGCTCGGGCCAGACCCAGCAGCATGTATCCCTTTTGCGTTTATTTCCGGTTATGCGTTCGACCCACCATTCTTGATTACTTGATGCCGGTCCACGACACCTCTTCTTCTCCATGCCGACCACTTGCACGTTAAAGGGGGGGTACCTGAGCATCGCGACTCAGGGCTCTTACTGGCTCTCCAGCCCTCACCCTCTGGCCTTGTCCACGACATCGCGACCTGGCATACCAGCGACGGCTGAGACCAGCTCGAGGGCCGGGTCCCAAGGACGTAGAGTGCCGGCATCTAACCAAATTTGCAGGGACACATCACAAGATAAGGCCCAGTGCCAGGCGCAACCCGCCTAGAGGTAGGGCCCCGTGAGTCCCGCGCTGGCTCACGGGTGCCCAGATACACCTCGCCAGGCCCTACCGTGCCAGCCACGTGTCAGGGCAGGGCTGTACACGCCCCGGGGGCTCCTCCCGGAGGGGGGGCCCCTCCCACGTACCAGTGGAAGCACCATGCTCCGTGCTGGCTGACGACACTGCCGAGGAGCGGCTATGCCCGTACACATACGGAAGCGCTATGCTCCACGCTGGTGATAAACAACTGAGGGTGGCCCCCGGGCCGCATCAACCTCAGGGAGCCCAGAGCTCAGTGTCTAGCCTCATCGTAACGCCTCCCCTCGGGAGTGCCGCGCGAGGGGGCTGGGCACAGGGGCCGTGCCTGGGTCATGCCCAGACGCATGCCGCCCAGCCAGGGCCCCCCGGGCCTGGTTCGTCACGCGCCTCTCCCCGAGCGGAGCCAAGGTACGCAGGCCATTTGAGCGTCAAGGGGGACTCCTGAGCATCGCGACTCAGGAGCCTAACTGGTCACGTAGCCCCTCAATCCTTAGTTCCGAAAGGCTAACGCTGGGTGATGTATGTGCGAGGCCGGGCTCTGCAGATGTAGAACGGTAGATCCACCCACATCTCACCACCCTACTTGTTGTTCGTGCGCCAAGGGGGACTCCACATCATCGCAACTCAGGAGCCTAACTTGTAACGTAGCCCCTCACTCCTTGGTCCCGTCCTGGTTTCCGGTCGGGACTAACGCTGGGTGAGGTATGCGCGGGGCCGGGCTCTGCCGGCGTAGAACATAAGCACGTAGGAAGGAAAAACACAAATTTCAAGGAATTCAAAAGCAAATATTATAGTCCACACTATTATCTCAATACCAAACGCAAGTTTAAACGCCTCCCCGAGGCATGATACATGTGCAGGAATTAAAGGCAGGACAAGAGCCACAACGGAGTCACTTGTCGGCGGTGGAGCAGCGCGGAGTGGGTTCGCCTCACGGAGCAGCGGGGTCGGCAGTGCCTTGCTTCGGCTTGGTGCTGAAGGCCCGGAACTTCCCCAACAGAGCCTCCGCGCGACCCTTCATGGCCTCGGCAGCGGCAGCGGCACGCTCGCCGCTTACTGGCTCCAGCAGGCTGTCGAGGTCGACGCCGGGATCGCGAAGGTAGACGTGGGTGAGGACCCGCGTCAGCACTGCCGAAGACAGGACACTCGCCTCGGCCTCGGCTGTGGGGCCAAGGCCAAGGGCGACATCTTCAAGAGCACGAACTAGGAAGGGAAGCAGCTTGGCGGGGCCGTCCTCGGCGCCAGCCAGCGGGCTCTCCAGGCCGCTGTTGTAAAGCGTCCTCAGCGAGGAGCGAGCCTTCGCCTCCATCTCCGTTAAGGCCGCGCGGTCCTCGGCAAGAACCAGGGCCTTGTCGTCCAGCTCGGCCTTCCTCGCCCCCAACTCCTCCTCCAGCGCGCCTAGGCGGTCGCGGCACTTCCTGAGCTTGGCCTCCCGGCCCTCGACGGCCGCTTCGCGAGCCTTCACGCCTTCGTCCTGCTCTTGGCGAAGGCGGACCTCTTTCGCGAGCTGGTCCCGCAGGCCTTGCAGCTCGTCCTCCAGCGCCTTGCAGCGACCACGGACGTCGACCACCTCCCCCAGGGCTGCGTCATGAGCAGCCTTCGCCTCAAGGACGGCCTGCCTCTCCACATCGCGAGCCGTCGAGGCCTGGACCAGCGCCGCCCGAATCGAAGCGTCGGAGCGAACCCATCCTGAAGCCAGCTCCAAGCGCCCGGTCACCAAGCAAGGGTCGGCGCCAAGAAGATCCTTCTGCAGTCGGTCCAGCTCAGTAGCAGCACGATCCAGAACAGCAGAAGGAGTCGGAGAGACAGCAGCCGGTGGAGTAGGAGGAGAAGACGGCAGCACGACCACAGCATCCTGAGATGGACCCTGCTGCGCCCCAACGGCTGTAGTGGCGGCAGCAGGCAAAGGCACCTCGGGAGCCACTTGGGCCATGGGGGCTGAGCTCGCCCCAGCCGGCTCAGCCAAGCCTCGTGAGGACGACCGGGCAGGAGAAGCTCGTGCGTCGCGGTCACCCTCCTTCGCGGGCAGAGGCGCTGCCATGGATGGAACCTCAGGAGCTCCCTTCGGCTTCTTTGCTGCGGGCGCTAGCCTATCCAAGAGATGCGGACGTCAAGCCTCAGAAGCAGAACAAGAAATAAAGACAAGAATCAAGCGCTTACGGGACGTCGCCAGTGAGCTCAAGCGGCGTCCGGCCAAATTTGAAGCCCGAAAGCCGGCTAGAAGGGTCAACCTCGGGAAGCTTGGAAGCGGAAGGCGCGTCTGCGGTCCGCCTCGGGGCCGGGGCAGACTCGCGAGAGATCAGCCCGGTCCTGTCCTTCTTCGGGATCGGGGGCAAGCTCCTGCCGTCCTGCTCGTCTTCATCCTCGTCGTCATCGCCCGGAGAGAGGCGGAGAACGCGAGACCTGCGCCGAGGGAGGGGAGCCCTCGACTCTTCGTTCGTCGCCTCGGAGTCAGGCCCTTTTTCCCGCTCCCCTCCTTCCTCCTCTTTGCTGGAGTTGTTAGAGGACACGTCCACCTATTCCCCGGGAGTTTCCATGGGCACGGGCCCGTCCCCGTTGAACACGGGCATGGACTCCACCACCTGCTCCTAGTCGTCGTGGAGGAACAATGGTGTAGGAGCACCCTCCAACCTCGCCACATCGCCCCCGGCCAGAGATTGGAGGACCGCAACCAGATCTCCGTCGGTCAAGGCCGCGGGGCTCGGATGGGGCCTCCACATCGGAAGTGAGTACTGCCGAAGAGGAGCCAGCTGGTGCTCCAGGAATTCCCTCAGCAGGGACGCGCCAGTCAGCTTCGCCACCGCCATGTTGGCCGGCCTCAGATCCGCGTCCATCTTCTCCAACACCAGCTTCGCACGGGGGTCCGCGAGCTCCGCTCGACCCCAATCGCTGGAGCTCGTGGGTTGCTCCATGGGCAAGATCAGCCGAGGGTGGATGCGCCCAGCATCCGCCAAGACCCACTTGCTCCTGAAGCCCTCAATCCTTTTCCCGGGGTTCGAAATGGAAATGGTGCCACCATATGCGATGAAGCTAGCGCACCCAGAAGCAGGACCGCGAGAGGTCCGGAGGTTGAAGTAGTGGCGCAGCAAGGCCACTGAGGGCTGCACCCCTACATGAGCCTCGCAGTAATAGGCGAAGATCGCCAGGAGAAGGACGGACTTGGGGTGGAGATGCAGAGCCTGTAGCTTATAATGGCGGAGGACAGGGAAGAAGAACTCGGAGAAGGGAGGCACCAGGCCAGCAGCAATGGAGCTTACGAAGAACGGATAGAAGGTGCTCCGTTGACCCTCAGAGGTGGCGGAGCCGGCCTTGAACACCTTTGCCCCATCGATGTCCCGCGCCACCGTCATCCGGCGCAACCGGGCGAGGCTCGCCTCCGACATGTTCGGCGAGTCCAGGGCAAACGAGTACCAAGCTACGGCCGGGGACTGATGAGGCGCCATGGCTTCCTAGGTCACGCGGTCGGAGTGGATCTAGAAATTTTGGAGGAAGGAAGGAGAGGCGCAAGAAAGGGGATCTGAGTAGCAACCGAAGAAAGCAAAAAGCAAAGCCTAGGCGGTTATGTCGCGAGGGCCTGCCGCTCCTTTATCAACTCGCGAGGTTGCTAGGGCGCTCATGTCCAATCAACCGCCACACGGCGCCCAAGGCCGCTGGCTGATAGGGCCCGTGGCGCTTCGCTCTTGCCCTTCCGCCTCCCTGCACGGCCAAGTCCGGGCGCGCCTTTGGCCCGGGGGCAACTGTCGGCGTTCTGGGAACGGGGGTCCCCAGACTTGCCTGCCTGCGGCCTACGGTGTGGCTCAAAGGGGGCCCAGCATGGGCCATCTTCATCAACACAGACCCAAGACCCTCACGAGGGGCCAAGCCTCGCGGGGCGGACGACATGGAGCTTCCTCAGGCACGGCCTCACCAGGCTGGCTCGCGAGGAGGCGAAGAGATCAAGGCGGGGTACCTCACGAGGTGCCCGTGAAGCAAGTCATGACGACCAAGGGCGCCAGGCGGGCGCCAGCCCGCGCAGTGTCTTCCTTTCCTCTTTGGTGCAAAGGGGGCAAGCGCAGCCGCGGAGTACCGAGGCATCAGGCAAAGGTTGCCATTTCAGTGCAACAAGACCAAGACCAGGAGGACTGCAAGACGGAGGTCATCGTGGAGCCCAAGATGGCGTCACCACCAGAGCTTTGTGCAGGCGAAGACTACTTTTGTCAGGATAGCTGGTACTAGCTGTCCCCCTTCAAATTAGCCCGCCATTGTTGGCTCCCTTCCCGCTCGATATTTGGGAAGAGGACCAGGGCCTCTATAAATAGGACCAGCCACCCACAGGGTAGGTGGGTTGAGGTTAGAGAGGAGTGGAGGTTGGAGATCGAGGGGTTGAGGTTCAGGTTCAAGTTCAGGTTGGAGATCGAGGAGAGATCGAATCAGAGAGAGAGAAGGGTGATTGAACTCCTCCCAGCAGTTCATCACCCTAGCCAAGAACAGACCCTCGCGAGGCTGTTCTTCCTTGTATTGTTCATCATCATCAGCCCAAGAGGCAATCCACACACCACACACTGGAGTAGGGTATTACACCACGACGGTGGCCCGAACCAGTATAAACCCTGTGTCTCTTGTGTTGTTCTTTCCATAGCTTAAATATTAGCAAGGCGGAGGGGTGCAGGTAGGTAGGAGGCGAAATCTCCGCGCGCACCCCAGTGTTCGAACCTCAAGGGTCTACCAGAACCCGAAATCCGACAACCCCCTCCTCTTGCGGAGCTCTTCAAAGTCCACGCAAAGCCGACCAAAGCGTTGGACATGGCGGCCAATCCGAGGCGCAGCTGGAGAAGTGCTCGAAGGGGCAGCCTCAGGAGCGCCAAGCTAAGGGGAGCTATCAGGCACTGCCTCGTAGCGACCTTCCGAGGCCTCAGGAGCCCCGGCCTCGGGATACGCGAGCTGCGTCGCCCCCTCAACCGCTGCCCCAGGGCAAGAGTCACGAGTCCCCAAGGACAACACCTCGGGAGCCCTGGGCAGCATCAACATCTCGACACTTTCACCATCGGCCCCCAGCGGTGCTCGCCCCCTGCATCCACACTTGGGGTGAGCTCGACCCCAGTGGCAGGGAGAGGAACCGCGAGATGGGGTTCTCACGGGATCCCACGAGGCCGACTGGACGCCGCCCCCACTCATTGAAGGAGGGCATCTGCTCCTCGAATGTTGCCTTGTTCGAGCAACGGTACAACAGATAACTGTTCCCGAGCATGTCATCCGGCAACAGAACGCCCGGCAAGACCGCAAGCACCGTCTGCCGCGTCTCAAGAGGGAGCCCGAACTCCTGAAGCCTCATATGGTCCTTGCTGTTGAGCAAGGCCCACATCGACTGAGAATGGCGTTGAAGCAGAGTGACTTGGCGTAGGACAAACTCCTTACCACCATAGGCGCATTCACGCCACGGTCTTTCAACCTCTTCAGCTTGAGCCAGATGGGGATAATGCAAGGGCTCGTGAACCTCTCGTGGCCCCAACCAGAGTTGGGGACGATAGGCGCCGACGAAGAATGGAGCAGAGGGCTGAGCACTCTGACATCAACAAATACCCACCATGTCCGAAACCCGCTCATGGATGGTGGGAGCTTGATGTCAATCCCCACGCCAGCCGTCACTGCGACGGCTTGAAAGCTTAGGCATCCTGAGCTCTGTCGGGGATCAATCCGGTGTAGCGAGAAGAAGTGGCGGAGAAGGGCCACTGAAGGGGCAATGCCTACCATGGCCTCACAAACTAAGGCGAAGACGGCATGAACGGTCACGGATTGGGGATCAAGGTGCAGCATGTGGATCTGATAATGCGCAAGCACAACGTTGAAGAAGGCGGAGAAAGGAGGAACCAAGCCAACCCAAAGGGTGTCGATGAAGAATGGAACCTTGGTGGCTGTCCGGTCGACGCGAGCACGAGATGTAGGCCAAGCCACCATCTTTCCCCACTCATTGAAGCTACAGCCAAGCATGGGACGCACCTTGTCCATGGCCTCATCGTTGAGCACCAGCGATCGGCCAATTGCGGGCTCGGCGGCCGGAGGTGCACCAGACAAAGACAGAGGTTTCTTCCCCTTATCCGCTTGTTTCAGCGCCATGGCGATGGAGTGAGCAGAGCTTAGGTCAGATTGGAAAGAGGAGCGGAGTCCCGGGGAAGTAGAGGAATTGGGGGAGTATGGCGCAGGCGATGGAAGAATAACTGTGTAGGTTGCGGTGGCCGCATAGCCAGGCGGGTTCCAAGGCAGCGTGGGGAAGCGGAGACGCCCACGTCCAATCAACCACCACGCGTCGACTAAGGCCGCAGGCTATTGGGGCCCGCGGCGCTCCGTACTTGACCTTTGGCTTCACCTCGAAGCCAAGCCTGAGGGTGCCTTGGGCCCGGGGCTACTGTCGGCTTTCTAGGAACGAGGGTCCCCAGACTTGCCTGCCTATGGCCCACGGCGTGGCTCTGCAAGCGGGCCTGTATGGCCCATCTTCACCAACAAGCGTTCAATACCCTTGCGAGGGGCCAAGCCTCGCGAGGCGGACGGCACAAGACCTCCTCAGGAGCGGCCTCACCAGGCTGGCTCGCGAGGGGCGGAGAGACCAAGGCAAGACAAACCTCAAGAGGTTCCAGTGACGTGAGCCATGACGACCAAGGCCAGGCGGGCGCCAGCGCGCACAGTATCCTTGTTTCCTCTTTGGTGCTAAGGAAGCAAGCATAGGCGCGGAGTACTGAGGCATCAAGCAAAGGTTTCCATATCAGTGCAACGAGACCAAGACCAGCAGGATGGCAAGACGGAGGTCACCATGGAGCCCAAGGCGGCATCACCACCAGAGCCTTTGCAGGCGAAGACTGCTTTTGTCAGGATAAGTTGTACTAGTTGTCCCCTTTCAAATTGGCCGTTGTTGGCTCCCTTCCCACTCAATATTTGGGGAGAGGACCAGGGCCTCTATAAATAGGATTAGCCACCATAGTAGGAGGCAACTGGTCTGGAACTCATTCAGCTCATCCTCACACCCACCAAGCACAAGAACACCTCGCCTCAGGAGGCTGTTCTTCCCCTTGTACTGTTCATCCTTAGCCCAAGAGGCAATCTACCACCACCACACTGGAGTAGGGTATTACATCACAACGGTGACGCGAACCAGTATAAATCTTGTGTCCTTTGTGTTGCGAGTTCGTCGAGTTAGCCCGTGAGATCTTAGCGAAGCTAGAACGTGGATCGCTAGGGGGAGATCTTTGTGCACACCCAAGTGTTCGAACCTTGAGGGTTTTGCCGGAACCCAAGATCCGACAGACGTTGCAGCCTTGCTCAGGGCGCGGTGAGAGCTCTGGGGCACGTAGCTGTCATCGCTCGTCTCCGGAGTCTCACCGGGCTCGGGAGAATCGCTGGACCACCAAGAGTCACCGCTGCCGCTGGAGGAGCTGCTGGCGAGGCCAGCGGTAGGCTCGGTGTTGTCTTTTGCGCCATCCTAACGACCCCCTTCAGGGTGGCACTACAAGCGGCATCCTTCCTCCTCGAAGACCTTGAAGAACATCGTGGAGGCGTCGTCGTACTCGAAGTGGATGGCGAGGGCGCCTTCTGCACGGCAGACTCGGGCAACCTCGCCCTAGCCACGGGTCATGAAGATCTTGCCTGGGGAGACGGCTTCGACCTCTGCTCCAGTCGCCGAGGTGTCGCAGTCGGCATGCTGTAGTCAAAGCTTGAGGGGGCCCCTCGGCGGCATCCCGGCGGAGAAGAACTGCAGGAAGCGAATCCAAGTGTGCGGAGGCATCACTGCCCACATCACGAGCTCGTACGAGGAGTCCGCGACGTGGGCTCTTGGGGCGACGACGTGCGTCCCCACGACGCGGCGACCACGGCCAAGGCGTGGGTGGCGCCGCGCACCGCCTCTCCCTCCGGAGCCCTCGCCTTGGGCGTACAGAGGCAGCGGACACCCAGGAGGTGGCCGCTTGCACCAAGGCCTCGACACCTCCAGGCTCACGACTATGTCGCGGCTGTGGGCCAGCCTCTTTTTCGGCGGAAGTGGCCCGGGCTAATCAGGGGGGGTTCCCCTTCTCTGCGGCCGAGAACCTCCGTATCGGCGCCATGATTGTCGCTGCTAGCGATGAAGCAAGGGAAAAGAAGCAGGAGAAGCGAAGGAAGAGATGGGTGATGGGGGCTCCGCCCCCTTCCCATTTATAAACAAGAGGAGGCCAACCGCTGGCCTCCATGATCTAAGGTAATAATGACCCTTTTTTGCATGCAGCGGGGACTCGTCGGGCAGTTGTCGAGGCAGCGTGGGGAATTGGAGACGCCCACGTCCCATCAGTCGACACGCCTCAACTTAGGTCGCGGGCTGTTGGGGCCGGCGGCGCTCCGCACTTGCCCCTTGGCTTCGCCTCGAACCCAAGTCCGAGCATGCCTCGGGCCTGGGGGCTACTGTCGGCGTCCTGGGAATGGGGTCCCCAGGCTTGCCTACCTGCGGCCCACGGCGTGGCTCCGTCAGCGGCCCCATACGACCCGTCTTCGTCAGCAAACACTCAAGACCCTCGCGAGGGCCGAGCCTCGCGAGGCGGACGACGCAAGGCCTCCTCGGGGGCGGCCTCACTAGGCTGGCTCATGAGGGGCGGAGAGATCAAGGCAAGGGACACCTCGCGAGGTTCCTTTGACGCAAGCCATGACGACCAAGGCCAGGCGGGCGCTAGGCGGGTGCTAGCGCGCACAGTGTCCTCATTTCCTCTTTGGTGCTAAAGAGGCAAGCGCAGGCAAGGAGTCCCGAGGCATCAGGCAAAGGGTTCCATATCGGTGCAACGAGACCAAGACCAGTAGGACGGCAGGACGGAGGTCACCATGGATCCCAAGACGGCGTCACCACCATAGCCTTTGGCAGGCGAAGACCATCTTTTGTCAGGATAGCTTGTACTAGCTGCCCCCTCCAAATTGGCTATTGTGGGATCCCTTCCCACCTAATATTTGGGAAGAGGACCCGGGCCTTTATATATAGGACTAGCCACCACCGTAGAGAGGCATCCGATCTTGGACTGGATCCATTCCACCAAGGCCACCACACAAACTCACCAAGCACAAGAGCACCTCTCCTCAAGACGCCGTTCTTCCCTTGTAACTATTCATCCTCAGACGAAGAGGAAATCCACCACACCACATTGGACTAGGGTATTACACCACATCGGTGGCCCGAACCAGTATAAATCTTGTGTCCCTTTGTTCTGCGAGTTCGACGCGCTGAGCCTTGAGATTGCGGTGAGGGCGTGATCTAGAGGGAGGAGAGATCTTCGTGCGCATCCTAGAGTTCGAACCTCAAGGGTTTTGCCGGAACCCGAAATCCGACAATCATGAATAAATTCAACAATATAATTATCACATAAAGAATTCTTTTCATGATCCACAAGCATAGGAATTTTATTATTCGCCACATAAGCAAATTTATTCTCATGAATAGTAGGGGAGAAAAGTAAACAAAATTACTATCATGTGATACTTAATTGGCATAACCATATTGAGAATTAAAATTATGATGACAAGTTCCATGGTTATCATTATTCTTTATAGCATACATGTCATCACAATAATCATCATAGATAGTAACTTTGTTCTCATAATCAAGTGAGACCTCTTCCGAAATAGTGGAATCATCATTAAATAATGTCATGACTGAGGGAGTCCTGGATTAAGGGGTCCTCGAGCGTCCGGCCTGTGTGACATGGGTTGGACTATTGGGCCATGAAGATACCAGAAAAAAATACTTCCTCTCGTGTCCAGATGGGACTCTCCGTTGCGTAGGAGGCATGCTAGGCATCCAGATGTATTATTTCCTTCCTTTGTAAACCCACTTTGTACAACCCTAGGCCCCTCGGGTGTCTATATAAAATAGAGGGTTTAGTTCGTAGAGGCAATCATAATCATACAGTCCAGAATTCTAGAGTTTAGCTACAACGATCACATGGTAGATCAACTCTTGTAATCCTCATATTCATCAAAATAAATCAAGCAGGATGTAGGGTATTACCTCCATCAAGAGGGCCCGAACCTAGGTAAAACATCGTGTCCCCTGCCTCCTGTTACCATCAACCTTAGGTGCAAAGTTCAGGACCCCCTACCCGAGATCCGCCGGTTTTGACACCGACAATGACCTTTCCAAATCCACTTTCATAATTATGAAAATAAGAATCAACACTCTCCAAAATAGTGGGATTAGTACCTAGAGTTGACACTCTTCAAAACCCACTTTCATCAATATAATCATCATAAATAGGAGGCATGTTATCATCATGTTAAATTTTCTCATCATAACTTGGGGGACAAAAATACCATCTTCATCAAACATAGCAACCCCAAGCTTATGGCTTTGCATATCATTAGCATCATGGATACTCAAATAATTCATACTAACAACATTGCAATCATGCTCATTATTCAAAGATTTAGTGCTAAACATTTTTTGACTTCTTCTAACACTTGAGCACAATTTTCCTTTCCATCATTTTCATGAAAGACATTAAAAAGATGAAGCATATGAGGTAACCTCGATTCCATTTTTTGTAGCTTTCTTTTATAGACTAAACTAGTGATAAAACAAGAAACTAAAAGATTCAATTGCAAGATCTAAAGATATACCTTCAAGCACTCACCTCCCTGGCAACAACGCCAGAAAAGATCTTCATATCTACTACACAACTTTATTCTTGTAGATGTTGTTGGGCCTCCAAGTGCAGAGTTTTGTAGGACAGTAGCAAATTTCCCTCAAGTGGATGACCTAAGGTTTATCAACCCGTGGGAGGCATAGGATGAAGATGGTCTCTCTCAAACAACACTGCAACCGAATAACAAAGAGTCTCTTGTGTCCCCAACACACCCAATACAATGGTAAATTGTATAGGTGCACTAGTTAGGCGAAGAGATGGTGATACAAGTGTAATATGGATAGCAGATGTAGGTTTTTATAATCTGAAAATATAAAAACAGCAAGTTAACTACTAACAAAAGTGAGCAAAAAACGTTATTGCAATGCTTGAAAACAAGGCCTAGGGTTCATACTTTCACTAGTGCAAAGTCTCTCAACAATGATAACATAGTTGGATCATATAACAATCCCTCAACGTGCAAGAAAGAACCACTCCAAAGTTTCTATCGGAGAACGTAGGACGAAAACGTTCATCAACCCCTATGCATAGATTACCCCAATGTCACCTTGGGAATTCATGAGTTGAGTGCCAAAACATACATCAAGTTAATCAATAGAACATCCCATTCTCACCACAGATATCCCATCGCAAGACATACATCAAGTGTTCTCAAATCGAATACTCAATCCAACATAACAAAACCTCAAAGATCAAGACTCAATTCATCACAAGAAGATATGGGGAGAAACACCATTTGATCCAACTATAGTAACAAAGCTCGTGGTACATCAAGATCATGCCAAATCAAGAACACGAGAGAGAGAGAGAGAGAGCGATCAAACGCATAGCTACTGGTAGATACCCTCAACCCTGAGGGTGAACTACTCCCTCCTCGTCATGGAGACCACCAGGATGATCAAGATGGCCTCCGGTAATGGTTACCCCCTCTCGCAGGGTGCCGAAATGGGCTCCCGATTGGTTTTCGTGGCTATAGAGGCTTGCGGCGGCGGAACTTCCGATCTAGGTTTCTTTTCGGAGGTTTCTATATATATATATATATATATATATATATGAATTTTTGGCATTGGAAACAATTCAGGGGGGTGCCCGAGGGGCCCACAAGCCAGGGGCGCTCCCTAGGGGGGCCACCCCCAAGGCTTGTGGTCGCCTTGTGACTCTTCTGGCCTAACTCCGATGCTCCGTGGGTCTCTTTTGGTCCATAAAAAACTACCATAAATTTTCAACTCGTTTGGACTCCATTTGATATTCCGTTTTTGTTAAAATCAAAAACAAGGAAAAAACAGAAACAGGCACTCGGGTCTAGGTTAATAGGTTAGTCCCAAAAATAATATAAAATAGCATATTAATGCATTTAAACATCCAAAATAGATAATATAATAGCATGGAACAATAAAAACCTATAGATACATTGGAGACGTATCAGTGATCCCACTATTTTGGAGGGTGTTGAATCTTATTGTAATAATTATGAAAGTGGATTTGGAGAGGTCATGACTTTATTTAGTGATGAATCCACTATTTTGGAAGAGGTTTCAATTGATTATGAGAACCAAGTTGCCATCTATGATGATTATTGTGATGACATGTATGCTATAAAGAATGTGATAACCATGAAATTTGTGGTCATGATTTTAATGCTCAAATTGATTATGCAAATCAACTATCTCATGATAGTTATTTTGTTGAGTATGCTCTCACTATTATGAATGAGAATAAATTTGCTTATATGGAGAGTAATAAAAATTATATGCTTGCGGATCATGAAAAAATGCTTTATATGATAGTTATATTGTTGAATTCATTCATGATGCTACTAAAAATTACTATGAGAAAGGAACATATGCTTTTACATATTGCAATAACATCAAGTTTCCTCTCTGTGTGTTGAAAATTTTGAAGTCATGCTTGTTTTGCCTTCCTATGCTAGTTGATTCTTGTTTCCATAAATTGTTTTCCCACAAAATCCCTATGCATAGAAAGTGGGCTAGACTTAAATGTGCTAGTCATATGCTTCATGATGCTCCCATTATGTTTCAATTCTTATCTTTTATGTGAGCATCATTGAAATCATCATGCCTAGCTAAAAAGGCATTAAAGAAAAGCGCTCATTGGGAGACAACCCAATATTTACCCCTACGGTTTTTGTGTGTTCACATGATTAAGCTACTGTATTAATCATTTATTATAGCTTTTGTTTCAGTAAAGTGCCAAGTAAAGCCTTTGGGATAGTGTGGATGATAGTTGACTTGATTCCGTGCAAAAACAGAAACATTTGCTTCCAGTAACATAATTTTTTAAATTAACTGGAGCGATATAAAATTCTGAATGTTTTACACATGATTGATATACAAATTGCCTATGTTTCCTAATTTTTAAGAATTTTTGGGGTTACTGAAGTTTGGATAAAGTCCAGATTACTATAGACTGTTCTGTTTTTGACAAATTCTATTTTCAATGCATGGTTTTCTTGTTTTAGGGTTTTCCATAGCTTATATTAAGTGAAATAAATTTTGGAAATGATAAGTTAAAGTAGGCATTGTGTTAGAACAACTATGAATCTTGTCTTGGACATTACCAAAGTGAATGATTTGTCTTTATCATCTAACTCATCTCACGAAGTTTCGTTAAATTTTGTGTGATTGAAGTTTTCAAGCTTGGGGTGAGATATTGATATGAGGAGAATAAGGAGTGGAAAGACACTATGCTTGGGGATGCCCAAGGCACCCCAAGGTAATATTCAAGGAATATCCAAGCAACTAAGCTTGGGGATGCCCTCTCTTTCGTCTTCAACATTATCGGTAACCTCACTTGGAGCTATATTTTTATTCATCACATGATATGAGTTTTCCTTGGAGTGTCATTTTATTTCTAGTTGGATTTGCTTGTGGTTATTTAGAATAATGTTTTCCATCTTTTAGTTCAATAAAAAGTTCAAGTATAGCCTTTACCATGCTTATTTTGCAAGTCTATATGTTGCTGTTTTGAAAATAGAAAGTTTTCTATCACTGTCTGAATTCTTCTAGAAAGTCAGATGTGATAAAATCTTGATTTTTAAAAAATGAGCCACAAAAAAATTTCTACAGTGTCGTATTTTTCAGAAATTTTGGAGTTATGGAAGTATGAATATTCTTGCGTACTTTATAGACTGTCCTATTTTGACAGATTGATGTTATGTTTGTATTGTTTGCATATGTTTGCTTGTTTAATGATTCTATTTGAGGATAGGAGTATTAAATATGCAGAGGCATTGAAAAAAGGCATTTAGTATGCAATGTTAAAGAATAATTTTATTTATTTGTAACAGTAGAGAATGATAAGGTTTAGCATTGATTTATACTAACTTGTCTCACGAGTTCTTGTTGAGTTTTGTGTGGATGAAGTTTTTAAGAATTAGGGAAACTGTGATATGAGAGGAATTAAGGAGACACAAGAGCTCAAGCTTGGGGATGCTCAAGGTTGGCATCCCAACTTTCTTCTTAAACAATTATCGGTTAGCCTCGGTTGAGCCCAAGTTTTTGCTTATTCACATGATATGTGCTATCCTTTGAATGCAATTTTATTTTGTTTTCTTGCTGTTTGAATAAAATACTTAAGATCTGAAATTCTTAAATGAGAGATAGTCTTCACATAGCTACATAATTATTCAACTACTTATTGATCTTCACTCACACCTTTTGGAGTAGTTTGTAATTTAATCTCATGCTTCCCTTATATTATTTTGAGAGTCCTATAAATAGTATGGTAATTTTCTTAGGTTATAAATTTAGTCCTAATATGATGGGCGGCCAAGAGGGATATAATAAAAACGTTCATATAAAGAGCATTGAATATATGAGTAGTTTGATTCTTTGCATTTGTTTCGAGATATAAAGATGGTGATATTAGAGTTATGCTAGTGAGTAATTGTGGATTGGTAGAAATACTTGTGTTAAAGTTTGTGATTCCCGTAGCATGTACGTATGGTGAACCATTATGTCATGAAGTCGGAGCATGATTTATTTTTTTGATTGTGTTCCTTATGAGTGTCGGTCGGGGACGAGCGATGGGCTTTTCCTACCAATCTATCCCACTAGGAGCCACTACAAAAAATTTCAATTCCGTGATGATACGTGTTTGTCAAAGTAGGTCGCGTTTTCTGTCATGCATGTACATCCATGATGATCTTATGACAGAATCAAGATAGTCATAAATGTGCTGTCGTAGAAGTGTTCCATGACATTACCAAAATTATCATCACGGAAGTGTCCACTTCCATGACGATAATTCGCGCGTCACAGAAGTGCTTTCGTCAAGGGTGACCGACACGTGGCATCCACCGTAACGGAACGCCGTTAAGCTATCGGGTCGGATTTTGGATCCGATAACCCGTTAATAGCCCCGACCAATGGGGATTTTCCACATGTAAAATCATCATTGGCTGGAGGAGACACGTGTCAGGTTCGCGTTGGCACATGTGTCACTCATCCAATGGGCGAGACGCGCCTATGATATGTTGACACGTGGACCAGCCCATCAAGTTTAAATGGGCCGGCCCAACTGAAGGCCCACAAGATTTTGCGGACCATAATGGGCCGGCCCAGCTAAAGGCCCACGAGATTTTGCGGACCATAATGGGCTGGCCCAGCTAAAGCCCACAAGATTTTGCGGGCCATAATGGGCCGGCCCAGGTAAAGGCCCACAAGATTTTTGTGTGCCATAATGGGCCGGCCTAGAAAGGCCCACAAGATTCTTGCGGATCATAATGGGCCGGCCCAGCTAAAGGCCCACGACATTTTGCCCACATTAATGGGCCGACCCAGTTGTAGGCCCACAAGATTTTGAGCACCCTAGAAGGCCGGCCCATTAACTGGCTGCCATGTTTTGGGCCAAATGCCGGCCCATATTTGACCCGGTCCATTAATGGCCTGCCACGCTCCGGGCCTAATAGTGGCTCATATGAGATCCGGACCATTAAAAGCCTACCACGTTCTAGGCCAACTTACGGCCCAGATCAGTTCCGGCCCTTTAAGATGCTTTGGGCTCAATTATGGCCCATATCAAATTCGGCCCGTCAACTGGACACTATGCTTTTGGGCCCACTTGCTAAAGGCCCACTTAGTAATTCGGCCTGATATTAGTTTTGGCTTGTTAAGGGCCCGTTTAACATTTCGGCCCTATATTAATTTTGGCTTGTTAAAAGCCCGTCATATAGTTGGGCCTAACTACGACTCGATTTGCATCCGGCCTGCTCGCAGCCAATATCTAATTGGGCCAAACAAGGACCGAGACAATTTTGGCCTGTTAAAAGCTCGTGATTTGATTCGCACAATCATGGGCCGGGGTTCATTTCGGGCTACTGATGGCCCGTGAGCTGTTAGGCACGTTTCAGGCCCAACCTACATCGTGATTGCATGACGGCCCGATTATGTACCGTAATTTTACGGTTTGGCCAGTTTACTGCGAAGACATGATATATATACAGTAAAATAACTGCAGCATCGTGAATAAGAAAAAACCTAGACTATACAATAAAGAAATTACGACATATTACATCCATTGGGCATCAAAGTTCGCCACTATGGTAATAAAGTACAAGCAGACAGCAGATTACATACACTGGGCATCAAAGATTGCCACCAGTGCAAATAAACACGCCGACAAAATAATATACAAAACCAACAGCACTTCAATAGAGTTCAAGAAAGGTTAGCCCTGCTGGGGAGCTGCAGCGCAAGCAGCTGAGCAAGATGATGAGACTGCGCTTGTTCAACACTTATATCTTCCTCACTCTGAAAGATAAATAAGTAGACAGATGACATGTTTTGCACATAAAAGTATCAGTGCTGACAATTCATCACATTTCTTACTGACGAATAAAGTGACACAATTTAAAATTGCATTAACACAATATGGTATTATTCAGGTCAAGACATGGCAGGAAATGACATTGTGAAGGAGTTGGTAGCTTCACGACACCACTGGATTACATATCAAGAACTCATAAGTATCAATGGTTAGTGTGCTGTCAATTTTTACCATTTTAGATTGGCAAATAAAGAGACGGTTTCAATAACAGTGGAATGATATGACATTGTTCATAGTTAAGACATCGCAGAATATGACAATGTGCTGTAGTGGGTAGGTTCACCACACCACTGGATTACGGATGAAGAACAGAAGCATACATGCAGTGCAAAAGAAGATCACTTGCTCTGTATAGTTTAATTTGCATGGTATGAAGAAGGAACTTGGTTGTACAACTGAAAACTTAAATTGAGAAAGGACAAACTTTTGTTTATGAACTACATAATAAACTTTAAACAAGCAATTTGATGCAAACACCAAAAATAGACAGGTGTTGCAGTCATGCCTAACCAAATATATACAAGAAAGTTTGAAGGCTTGAGATGGACAAACTTACATTATTGGTGAAGACAGGCTCTATAAAGGCCTTGTTCATGCTGATGGGGGGGCAATTCAAGAAGTTTACCACAGAATCTTCTTCAAAAGCATTGCCTTTATTCTACATTTTGTTAAGAGTAAATATAGATGTGATAATATACGAAAAAATGGAGAATAATTAAGATAAGATGAAGAGTGATGCTACATAACCAAGTTGCTATAAATGTAAGTGTAGCAATACAGGCAAAAGGTACAGCCCAGAGCAATGCACAGCTAAAATTCTTCAGTACCAACCTTATGGTAAGAGTAAATATAGATCTGATGTGTAGAAAATGGAGGGCAAAGGAAAATAAACTGCAGAGTGATGGTACATGAACAACTACCTATCATTATAAGTACACTGATAAAGGACAACATGTACTTACAAGAACAATCCAGAGCTAAAAAAACATTGGCACTGGATATATTCTACACTAATGTAACCATTCATACAGATCAGATAATTTGGAGCAAACAATTGATAAGCAAGCTATCATGCATACTGCTGTCACATAATGAACCAGGTATGTATGCAAGTAGAGTGATACACGACAACAGGTACTAACAAGAGCAAAGCAACGGGCAGCATATTTGTGATATCCTATCATTCTTGTCAAACCGGAATTCTTCTTCGAGCAGATTTCTTGCAAAAAAGATCCGTAAGGCACATGCGGCAAAGTAGAAGTTCAAATTGTCATGTGATTTCATAGAAAGTACCTCATCCTGGGTACGAGACCAGTTCATAACAAGGTTTTTCCATTCAATGTCTTCGAAATTTAGCACAAGAGACTTCACCTGAAATTTGTTTATAGACTTGCCATCAAAGTGTGATTTCCTCAGGTAACACTGATACTGCTGCAATGCTTCCTTGAAAAGCACAAGCAAGCTTTGCTCATCATGACTATCCAGATTGACCCTCACCTAGTTACAACAATGTAATGTAAATCATTGATGTGTTCAATCAGCAGAAAACAGGAAAATAAAAACCATGAATAATAGCACTTACACGTAAGTTGGACAAGAAAATGTGAAAATGGTGTTTGTCTTCACAATAATCTTCCCATGATGGGAATATATGCACGTAGTCCCTAACAACATTGAAAGCATTGTCTTTTAAACTGGGAATAAATGGAATGGGGTTCGAATCTGCAGGAATTGGCCGTCTCTATAGTTGGGATAGGTCTTCGGCCGGTGGACTTGCTGTACTTTTTGCTGGAGTGGGATTTTTCTGTGGTACAGCTGGTGCTATGACAAATGAAATCGATATACCTTTTGCTGGAGTGCAGGTCCTGTGTGGTGGGCCTAGTGGTGTGGCCAGTGACGTATGGGTACAGTCTGCTGGAGTTGGTCCTACGTTTTGTGTCACTGGTTGTACAGCCAATATAAGTGGGGTGCTGTTTGATTTGTCTTGCACCACCATGTTTTTCAAGGACTTTGTTGGTGCTCCTTCAGGTTCGGTAATCACCCTCTTCCTTTTTGATGTCTAATGCACAAGAACAGCGTTTGAGTGAAAAAACATGGTATGATGACAGATGGAATATGTATTGATAATGGATGGGCATGGCATCTCGACATATATGATGAGTATACTAAGAAGATGGCGGTGCAACAAAGTAGAAGAAATGCAAGACAACATATGCAAGATACCCGCAATCAATAAAGCATTACCAAATTAGAACATGCACCTTGATGGGTGAACAGGACAGGCCATCTGCCTTTGACTCCTCGAGATTAGAATAGTCATTAGGATCATATTCTGAACAAGAATCAACAGGTGGGGAGCCTATGAGTTTCATTGCATCCAGAATGGCACTCAATGCCTTGGTGCCAATTTTGTAAGTCATTGCAGTGTTTAGCTTCAAGAGTGGACTGCTGCTAGTGCGACACAAAGCAGCTACACAGATCATAGTGTAGATATAACGGGAAAACCTTAAGCATCAGAGTAAAATCAGCAAAGTGGAACTTGCTGGAATATATGTGCTAGTATTGCCGGTACGGCTAGAAAGGCTTCGGATACCAGCTCTCTTCAAGTGAAGGTGCGGTACTGTTAATATTAGTGTAACTCTTAAAGGCGACACAGCTCCCCGCATTTCCTTGCTATTCTTATAGAATTCAAGTGGGCAGGCCACTACAAATCCTATTCCTATGTTTACAAGATCCTACGAATCAAAGATGCTCAAAGTGTCCATCACAACCGACTGTATAGACCTCTACACTGCAAATGTCCCTGCTCATCTTCAATACAAGGAACATACTGTACTACTATCATACTCCCTCCATTCCAAAATATAAGTCTTGGTAAGGATTTCCACTATGGATCACATACAGATGTATCCAGATACATTTTAGAGTGTAGATTCACTCATTTTGCTCCATATGTAGTCCATGGTGGAATCTATACAAAGACTTGTATTTAGGAACAAAGAGAGTACATATTAAAGAAGAACGGAAGAGGAACATGGTAAAGAAGAGCAAGCAGATTTTGGATAATAAAATGCTGGTTGCGCAGTGCCCACACATGATGAACCAGAGTGCATTAAGAATGCAACTCCCAGCTGCTCTCGACCATTTAAGGTGGTTGGATGAAGATCCTATGTCTCCTAACCCTTCTTATTCCTCGTCTCTGATTCTTACAACAACATTAGCCGGTTGGGGATAGGACGGTAATCTCGCATACACCAAATATTTGCCGAGGAGAGTTTGTTTTTGGTGCCCACCATGTATGAATATGAATCGGGGAGGGAGTCGATTTCGGCCGAGGACACACTGTGTTTTGGCGCCCATCGTGTATGAATTTAGGTGAGAGGCGGTTACGTCACGTTTGGGTGAAATTACAAACCTACCCCTATCGAAACCTATCGAAATCCAGCAGATAGGCTTTGCGTGGCAGGGATAGCCAGTAGTGATTTCCATCTCACAGATTTTGGTTTCGGGCGGTTACTGCGAATTTCCCCGCTTCATTCAAATTTTGCAGAGTGCACGTTTACCGTGCCAACTCAATTCGAATCCTGTTTGTATTCTATTTTTTTCGGGCGGGATCCATTTTCAATTGGAATTACATTCTATATACATCATTTTTTCTATATACTTTCAAAAGCACAACAAAGAATTCTGCTCCTTTATATGTATAATATGATTTACAAATACAACGATCTTGAAATTTTAAGGTTGAATTAGAAAAAAATTAACCAAATTATATTCCACTAAAATGTATGGATCAGTAATATCTACATATTAAATAACATAGATGTGCGTGAATTCATATGAGTATGCATGTTTGATAGATCAATTTTGGTTCGAGTATGGATTACATGTATCATCATCTCGAATTCAAATATTTGAATCCCTTTTTTGTTCACTCCTTTCACGCCCATCTCTCTCGCATGCATGCTCCTTCAGGTAGCTATCACTCTCTTTTCTCCAGCTCACCCGCACGCTCACTTCATGTTTCTCCTATCCTCGCAAACATGGTCTCTCAACGTCTCCCTTGAGAAGTGTCACACTCTCCCTATCATTATACATTACATGGTTTTCATTATCTCTCACATCTCTACTGTTCTCTGGTATCACTCGGTACCTAAGCTTTCTTTTTTGCCGCCACACGCACAGTCTCCACTCGTCTTTCACGTTGTCTTTCTCTCTATGGGATTCTCTCACACACCCTATATGTCTCTACATATGACTCATACCACTAAAATTACTCTCTCTCTCTCTCTCTCCTGTAGACACAACATTTGTTGCGGTCTCCTTTTCGTCTCCATCCCAGACTGACATTATTCATTTGTTTACCCATCAGACAACCCCGACTACCGTCTCCTCTCTCTCTCACACAGACACACACACACACACAACTCCTGCTTCCACTCCCTTCCCGACTACCGTCTCTCTCTCACACAAACAAAACTCTCGCTTTCGCACCCCGACTCGTATTTCTCTCACAAATATTTATCGACTAGCTAGCCTCTAGATAGGTTTATACACCCGCACACTCGTGCTTCCACCATTACATACATGTCTCTCTCCCGCTCCCTGTATCTATGTAGATTTTTATTCCCTTCTTGAGAATTGCCCTCTCGATCATGCACACACACACCATCTCCTCATTTTAAACTGATACCTATCGCACACACACTCCTTGTGTCTTTGTCACACATGCACTCCTTCTCCTCCACTCTCCCTCTCTCTCTCACACACACATGGGCTTTTTGCAACAACTAGCAAGATGCCCATGCGTTGCACGGAACATCAAGATGCATTGTATGAGTAGTTTATCTTGTGGGGGAAAAGGATGAACGAGGGAAGGCCTTATTTGCAAATGTGGAGAGGGGTGTGGGTATCTTTTTGCAAAATTGCCATAGTTTCCTTCCTATCCGTCAGATATAGATCGGACGACCTATATTGCAGGATGACAGGCACACGATCATCACCGACAATGCTTTTTATAAGAGTAGGGATAAAAATAGAGTTGGTGATGATGGTGGTCCTGCCATCCTGCAATGTAGGTCGTCCGATTTATATCTGACGGATAGGAAGGAAAATATGGCAATTTACCCGCACTCTTCACCACATTTGCAGATAAGGCCTTCCCCCGTTCATCCTTTTCTCCCACAAGATCTTGATGTTCCGTGCAACGCACGTGCATCTTGCTTGTAAGAGTAGAAATTAGACATATACCACTTCTCGAATCTTGAAACCAACAACGTTCCTCCCTTATATCATCAAAACCGCCAAAGGAATATATTTTGAGTGAAACATAACATATTTTTAGTGATATACGTATTTCGAAACAAGACTTTTTTTCTATAAAATCGGTGAATATGTATTAATATACTTTGATCGTGTGGCAATGCATTGGCACATTGCTAGTAGTTATTATAATTTTTTGGACACCAGACAAACAGTGGAGTACATATACAAAGAGAAGAGGTGCACGCATGCAGTCGGCCTCTCGCTGTCTCGCACACATGAGTGTTACGTAAAGGCGATGCTAACAAATAAACCCTAAAACCCTAGGTGCATGATTGCTGCATTCGCGGGTACCGGGTACGTGGTGGAGCACCTTTGTATGAATAGTCAGCTCGCGTGATAATTTGATCCGTAGGAGTTGATGGTCGGGACCACAGGTGAACGACTTGGAGCGCGGTGGCTCGCCAGTTGCCACAAATTGAGTAACCACGTTTAAAATATCTTTTTTAGCGGGGTTAATTTAATCTGCATGCATGACTCTCCTCCCCCCACGCTCGTCCAATCCGTTGTGACCAGCAATATTTCCACCCCTTCGCTCCCCCGTAATTTACTCCAACAAATATGCCCACGTAGTTGTTACTTAACTGCAGGTGCATTGGGTCACTGACATATGGGCCCAACAGGGGTCTGGCCCACATGTCAGTGACGCAACTGGACCTGCATTTAAGTCAGTGCAGCTCAGTCCATATCTTACGTAAGTGTGCCATTGGTCGCTATAAATAATGCGCCTCCCACGACATCGCTATCTCCTCACCCTCACGTTCACGTTCATCGCTATCTCCTCCCCCTCCCTCTCACGTCGACCACCATGGCATCGCCCCTCCCGAGCCCCAGGAGCCCCTTGCTGCACCGCGAGGACGGTCATGCGTCGCTGTTCTGTTCCTCGCCGCCACTAGTCGAGGAGGACGCGTCGGTGTTCCACTCCTCGCCTCTATGCGGTGTGTCGCCGTTCCGTTCCTCGCCGCCACTAGTCGAGGAGGACGCGTCGGTGTTCTGCTCCTCGCCGCGACGCGATGCGTCGCCATTCTGTTCCTCGCCGCCACTAGTCGAGGAGGACGCGTTGGCGTTCCGCTCCTCGCCGCGACGCGTCGAGGTGGACGCGTCGGCGTTCCCAATCTCGCCAGCACGCATGCCGGAGGACGCGTCGGCGTTCCGCTCCTCGCCGCGACGCGTTGAGGTGGATGCGTCGGCGTTCCCAATCTCGCCAGCACGCGTGCCGAATGCCGCGCCGCCCATCGAGCCCCCCCCCCGGCCTTGAGGAGCTTTGGAAAGAAATGGATGTCGCCTTGTGGGAGGATTTGCCCCCAGAAGAGCGCGCCAAAATAGAGGTGGAGAAGAAGGCCGAGGAAGAGAAGCGCACCGCGGAACAAGCTGCCTGGGAGGCCTATGTCGCGTCCGAGAGAGTCAGGCAATTGGCTCTTTGGCAGAAGGCTCGTGCGAGGGCCGTGAGGGTGGCGGAGGACGCCCGTGCCGACGCCCTGAGTGCAGTCAGGCCCAAGCGCCTCATCTACGCTTGGCGGTACGTGGACCGGGTGCATGCTTCCAGCAAGGAGGAGTACCTGTTGGCGCCGGATCACCACACCGGTGAGATCGCGCTCGCCCGCCGGCAAGCCGCCAATCAACACCTCATGAGTTGAGAGGCTGAGGAAGAGGCGTTGTGTTGGTGCATTGGGAAATGGCCGCGCACCAGGGCACTCGTGGCGCGCCGCAAGCGCTCCTGCGAGCGCCGTGGCTTTTAGGAGGAGTATAATTTTTGTTTCGTAAGGCGATCTCATTAGTTTCGGGACGCAAATGATAAATCCCGAACGTTCAGGAATTTTGAGCGTCCTTAATTAAGTATGTAAAAGGGAAAGTTTGGAAACCTTGTGTATCCGTACGCATTTTGCAAGTACGTGCATATAGCACAAACTTTACTATATACTATCGCACTACACGTCTCTCTCGATATATGCTTGCAGACTGTGCTACTCCCTCCGTCCAGGTCAATAAGTCATCTTTGGTTGTGCACTGTGACCAAGGAGGGAAGACTTATACACCTAGGCGGAGGGAGTACTACTATTACTTATGTACTCCGTCCGTCCGGGTTTATTAGGCCTCTCAGCATCACAAGCATGTCCCCTTTTATAAGGCCCCGCGTTGGAAAGGTGCATGCATGCAACCATTTCATTGGTTGTATTGAAAGCTATTGTTGTTGGTGCCATGGCTGAAAAGTTAATACACTTCATGTGTGCTTTTTCATTGGCTGCATGCATGTGAGAGAGTGCATTGGGAGTGGAATGGAAGAATTAATGTGAGCAAATTACTATGTGTCTTGGTCTACGAGAAGTTGTCTTTAGGCCTAATAAACCCGGACGGAGGGAGTGCGTGCAAATGCACGTTTTAACATTACGAAGCGGTTTTTGTAAAAGTAGAAAACAACACTAGTCAAGCTTGTGAAACGATTCAATGCAAAACAAATGCAAAAATGCTCGTTTGATTGTTTACTTTAGCTTCCTTCTCTGTGGTTATTTCTCTGTCGTACTTTGTACAGAGTATCTCACTGGTTGGAAGGGCATGCAAATTCCCAAACCGCTTCCTACACCCTGTATCGAATTTTTTGCCTAACAAGTTGTGTCGTGCAATTGGAATTCCAACTTGAGTACTACTACTAGTAGGAGTACGAGGGGCCAGTTCTTTTAGGCTTCTAGATTAGTAATACCATAACTACTACATCCGTCCTGGTTTATTGGTCCCCATTGTAATCTGTGTCAAATTTTGATCATAAATTTAAGTAATGAAATGTTAGTGCATGTCACATGCACTACTCCATCCGTCTAGGTGAGTAAGTCATCTTAGGATGTGCACCCTAACCAAGGAGGAGGAGAAAACGAGAAACGTTAATGTTTATTTGCTAATTAATAGTATTGCATGCAATGAACTAACCACTGCATGTCGTGTTTGATATCTCAAGTCATTAAAAGCAGGCACACTCTTTATCTCTTATTGGTTGATATGTCAAGAAATAAGAAATGAGGTAGAAGTTAATGCACCGCGCCTAAGTGGTCTGGGAGTATTTGGTTTTCGTAAGATGACTTACACACCTAGACGGAGGGATTACAATGGTGAGGAATAAACCAGTTAAATGTTTGGTCAAAATTTAGCACAAATTACAATGGTGAGGAATAAACTAGGACGGAGTAGTAGTTTAGAAGCCCAAATAAATGAGTGAGGCGCCTTATTGTTACTCTCCACTGTGACTAGTCTTTTGGGAAAAGCTGGGGAAGCCGCCAAAATAACTGGCCCTAGGAGTAGTAGCTAGGGATCGAGTGTGCGAGATGAACCGGAGAGAATAATGCAGAGAGATGAAATGCAAAAAAGATGGAGGGATGTGATGGTTGCTTGTCCGTTTATTTTACCAGGCCACTTATTACTGGGAGTGGTTGGGTTTTGTGATATGACGGCTTTACTGCCGCACCACGAGCAGGGTGAGAGGCGAGACTGTCATGTAGTGCCGCCCTCCACACTTGTACTACATCGGTCATGGTTTATTAGTCCCCCATTGAATTTGACTGAAGATTTAACTGACAAAATGTTAGTGCGTGTCAACAAAAACTATATCGTTGGATTCGTATTTGAACATAGTTTTGAATGATATAATTTTAGGTGACATGCACCAACATTTATCGTACTATATATAATGTTAGTTCAATTTTTGGTCGTACTAATCTATAGTAGTAAGGTGCTCGTGCGTTGCACCGAAGAGTGAAATGCATTGATCGAGGAGTTGTTTATTTTGACAAAGGATGTGGGGATCATATCATGTGTAACGGGTATCGATAGGTTTCTTCGGATATTATTTCATCTCCAGAGCTCACAAACATCCGGGTGAAATAGATAAAAAGGTATCTTTTGCAAACAAAAGCGTTCAACTGTTCAACCTGCATCCAAAACCTGTGAAGAAATAACACTTATTGTGCTTTGCAAGAAATGATCTTTAAGAATTAGTTTTTGAGTATTGATTGTTATACATGTTGGCTACAGATGACATGGCACTTTCTTATAGTCAACAGTTGGCTATACTATTAAGTAATATTAACCATGCCCTTATACACCTAGACGGAGGGATTAAATCAGGATGACTTGCAAGCGGGCAGAGGAGATGTAAGAAATGGTTCATCGTAAGTCTTTCACCAGTACTGTAGTAAAAATTCATACATGGAAGATTCTAGACTAAACCATAAACGGATACACTTTTATTCATGCGCGATACTCCAATAGAGCAAGATCCTGCATGGAAGTCTCCACATGCTTAGACAGCGGATTACATTGAGCGAAGACTAATGATCAACATTTAACTTGCTAATGTGTATGTCCAGGTGAACCTCCTTGGAGTCCCCGTGCACCGCGTCAGTGGGTAAAGGATGCCATGGGTTTTCCAAGTCCACATTGGCGGGATAGTCCCAGCTCCCCAGAGTCCAAGTCCGTTCGACGAGGCCGGTGTCGCCGCCCACGCGACCCGGAGGGGTAGTAACACTGACCACGCACCCGTACATCAGCCTCGTGTTAGTGTCAGCGTCAGCGGCGTCGCCCCTGACGCACATTACAAAGACGGGCGGCGGCCTGCACAGGCCTCGCCGGTGCCCACGATCAAGAGGAAGACGCTGCCGTCCTCCTCCGAGACTAGCAGGCGGCAGTGATCCTCGAGCGACTTTGGCATGGTGAACGGGTAGCACGTCTCGTACTTGATGTTCTCCGCCAAGGGCCAGCAGTGACCGCCGTGAGGTGATGCACCATGTCCGCCGGTGAGCTACAAAATGGCATCGGCACTCATAGCAGTGGACGAAGGGCTCCTTGGAGGCATCGACCAGGCCGTCCATGAAACGGGAGTGGCTGTAGGGGATGTTGCGCTAGTTGAATATATGAGCAAGTTACTACGAGATTTAATCCAAATAAGCACAAATAAATCATGAATTCTACCACGATTTCAAACAAGAAGGACAGAAACACATACGGTGCAACAGGAGCAGCACCGTTGGCGTTGAGGTTGTCGCCCATGTCCAAACACCATGTAGACACGGTCGTTGAGCACGGTTCGTAGTCGTTCTACGCTCGGGAATTGAAGTTTATAAATATTTTAGATTAGAATATACTACTCCTCCGGTGCTAGTAGTAGAGTAGAGTCCTACTCTACTACTCTACTCAAGCAAGTTAGGGCATAGCATTGTAGGGAGTACCAATACTGTGATCACTCAAGCAAGTTGTCTGGCATTGACATGACCCTACGCTGCTGGTATGTGTCTCGTAAGTCAAGCGGCGTGCTGTAGTCATCATCACCTGTCCACTTCCCGCAGCACATATTCGCTTCTCAATCTTTATCCGCACATAATCTCATCAAATCTTCCATCCCCACTAAGGCGCCTCCCCCCCCCTCGTCCAAAACCCAAGCACTAACAATGGCAGAACGGAGCATTGTTCGCCGAAAGAGTGGCTGGAATTCGCTCCCCACAGAGGTAATCAAGCTCATTGTTTCACGTGTGGACAATCTCAGTACCATGCCACTCGCCGCGTGCTCGTCGGGAATGTACAGTTTACTCAAAGCCCTTAGGCCGGAGCTTTTTATGCCAGCTCCTTGCTTGCTGATGCCGCCTGATCTTCAGAAACGGCATGTCACGCAGCATAATGATCGTAGGGTGGCGAGCATCAACCCCCTTGACTGCGATCCGATCCCCGTCAGCTTCACCTATATTAAAGGTATGTAATGGGTCGGCATGAACACATCTTGGATGGTGCTCGTCGACGGTTGCGGCAGCTGGATGCTCGTGGAGGTCTTCACTCTTCTGGCCTGCTTACTGCTTCCATTGCACCCCAACCCTGGTTGCTGCTGCTGTTTTCAATGTACAATCAGTAGTATATTTCGTCTGTTGGTTGAATAAATGTGTTGTTAGAACGACAAACACAATGTTTTGGAAGTTGTTGCACGGTTCGATCCTTTAGTGCCCCGTACTGTACGTAGCACATACTATTTTTCATACGGAACACATTTTCCACTTGTTGATAACATGCAACCCACTTATGAAGGCCCAATAGAGAAGCCCATAATTAATTGGAAGGGAGGCTCTCACATGAATCCGGCCCAGGTACATGCTCATGGTCCCCTAAACATAAATAAGTAAATAAATAAAGCTAAATGCTCATGCACAAGTTCTTTGGGAAATAGGTAGCCCAGTATTTCTTTTTGAAGAATACCCAAGCTAGGCCTATTTGTTTTCTTCGAATTACTGGGATGCAAATCTTTCAAGACAAGGAGGAATGCATTCCGGCCTGGCTTAAGAGTATGGTCAATGTCTGTTAAAAGTAATATCAAAAGGGGTTGAAAATTCCAAAAAAATTATAGCAAATGGGATATAAGTTTATTTTTTTGTTTTTGTTCTTCACTGATATCTTATACGTATTTCATTTGATTTAACATGACATAGTACAAATTTATTTTTAAATTTGTTTTAGTATGGCTATTAATTTTTTGATTAAGAATATTTTGTTCCCCGGCAAAAATTTGCGATTTTTTTCAAAATTTCCCACATATTTAGTTAATTTTTTGACCCTGGTACTGACCAGAAAATGGCCAGCAATTCTAAAAATGGAAAACGGGCTGCAATAAATTCCATATGAATTAGAACATGAGTAAAAATTGTAAAAAATAATAGGAAATGGGCTGTACACGCCACAAATTTCGAGGTTGGCTTGTTTACGCAAGGTTTTTGTCAGTGAACACACGATTCTAGCAGCAGTGACTGTTGGATGTCTATCCAATGGCCGACGTGCTTCTTCAATCTCTGATCTTTCTGCTCCACCGCCTAAACTAGCGCCGGGAGGACTGCCTGCTCCCTCCTCTTGTGGCCCGCTGTGATGCCGCGCAGGCTTCCCCGGCCCACCCTACTCCCTCTGCTAGGAGGCTGACCTGTGGGCGCACCGATTGGGAGGCTGACCTGTGGTCCTACTAAATTGACGTGTACGCAGGGCTTGTCAACTTAGTCAACAAACAATTCTAGCAGCAGTAGCCGTTGGATTTGAATCGAACGGTCCTACTGCTTCTTCAATCGCTGCTCTTCTTGCACCAGCCGCCCAAACCAGCGCCGGAGAGACCGCCTGCTCCTGCCTCCAGTGGCCGGCTGTGCTGCCGTTGAGGCCTCATCGCCCCCTACTACTCCCACCGCTAGCCAGGCCCTGCGGCGACGACAGCCTCACACCGCAGCCGAACTAGTGAACCCTCGTACTCCTCTCCGTGTGGGCATCCACTGCCGCGTCTTCCCCGGCTCCGCGTCGTCCCCTTCCCAGGCCTCGCCGTCGTCCACTGCCTTGGTGCTGTCGGTGCGGTGTGGTCAACATGGTCAACGACATTCCATCGGAAGAGTACTGTACGTGGAGAGGCTAACAGCTGGGTCCACGGCCACAACCCAGTTTTTTTGTGATTTGCCAAGTAAGTCGCTTTGTCAGGCCTGTTGGGCTACAAATCTTTCAAGCCGAGGAGAGCTTTCATTCGGCTGGCCGTGAAAATGGCCCATCAGTAATGAGAAATGGGCTGTACATTTTTAAAACACGTCAAACCGGCAATTAGTTTCAAATATCTTTTTTTTCATTTCGAGATTTTAAATTACACTAATTTTTATGCGTGGAGAATTTGTTGGATTTTATATTGATATACATTTATTTTTAAAATTAGTTTGAATGTGAGTCGAAATCTCGGGATTAAAAACAGTTCGGACCACACCGAAATATGCAAAATTTCGTATAATTTTTAACCGTGGCCACAATATGGGATGTAATGCTAACAAAAAGAATATGGGCTCCAAAAAAACCTTAATAATTAGCAAATGGGTTGTAAATTATTAGAAATAATGGCAGATGGGCTGTATGCTATTTTCCACAGATTTGAGGCTTTCCTAAAAAAAGGTTGACACACCAGAAGTTACTTTTGGATGGCCATCCAACGGCCCTCGTGCTTCTTCAATCTCTACTCTATCTGCTCCAGCCGCTCAAACAAGCATCGGCGGGACTGCCTGCTCCCTACTTCCCGCGGCCGGCTCTGCTGTCGCGCAGGCCTCACCGCCCCACCGTATTCCCATCGCTGGCATAGCCATCCCTCTACTCACCCACACCTGCTATTATTCTTCGGCGACGGCAGACGAACCAGTAAACCCTCGTACAGTCGTACTCCCCTCTGCGTGGGAAACAACTGCCGAGTCTTCCTTGCCTCCGTGTCGTTCCCTTCCTAGGCCTCGCCGTCGTCCACCACCCTAGTGCTCTTGGCGCGGCCTGGTCAACATGGTCAACGACCGACATGCATCTGAAGTGGATGGTACATGGAGAGGCCGAAAGCTGGGTCCACGGCCGCACGCAAGGAAATGCCTCCTTATTACGCGCAAAATAATGATTCCTCCACCTGACATCAGGGACCCACCGAAAGGGCCTCTGTATTTCACGAAAAAAATGTTACCGCCGCTGATAGCTCGGACCCATTAGCTATATCTTCGCACGCAAGAAAGTGCCTCCTTATTACGCACAAAAAACGACTACTCCCCCTGTTAGCTGGGACCCAGTATAGTGGCAGGCTGACTTGTGGGCCTACTAAGTTGACGGGGATGGAGGGCTTTGTCAACTTAGTCAATATGCACGATTCTAGCTCCAGTGATCGTACGATGTCCATACAACGGCCGTAGTGCTTCTTCAACCTCTGGTCTTCTTGCTCCAGCTGCCCAAACCAGCGCCGGTCGTGCCTCGTGCTCCTGCCTCCCGTGGCCAGCTGCGATGTGGAAGAGGCCTCACCGCCCCTACTACTCCCACCGCTGGCCAGGCCATCCCTTACTCACCCACACCCCCTGTTATTCTGCGGCGATGGCAGCCTCACACCGCAGCGAACCAGTGAACCCTCATACTCCTCTACGCGTGGGCATCCACTGCCGCGTCTTCCCCGGCTCCATGTCGTCCCCTTCCTAGGCCTCGCTGTCGTCCACTGCCCTGGTGCACTCGGTGCGGCATGGTCAATGTGGTCAAGGAACGGCTTCCATCGGACGTGGACTGTACATGGAGAGGCTGACAGCTGGGTCCACGATCGCAGCAAGGAAGTGCCTCCTTATTACGTGCAAAATAATTATTCCTCCACCTGACAACGGGGACCCACCGGACGGGCCACCGTATTTCGTGAAAAAACGTTTCCCCCCTGACTGCTGGGACCCACCAGCTACATCTTCGCACGCAAGGAAGTGCCTGACAGTCGGGACCCACCTGGTCGAAGCGTACGTAGCGTTGTCATTCTGGTCGCGAACATGTACGCACATATATACTGGTGGATGTAGAGGCACGCACGTGTCGTAGTAGAGGCGCGCACGTATCATGTACATGTACGTACAACGGCTAGGGTGCAAGAAAGAAAATACGACCACGTATGTGTACATACAGGCGGGGTCTCGAACGCTTACTCGCGCATACGTATGGCCAGGGCTCGTGTACATGGCTGGGTCGGAACGGAGAAACTGCATCGTCGCCGTGTTCATGGGGAGGCAACGGAATGCGTCGTGTTCATGGGGAGGCAACGGAATGCGTCGTGTTCATGGGGAGGCAACGGAATGCGTCGTGTTCATCGGGAGGCAACGGAACGCGTGGGAGCCAACTGGCTGGGTCGGAACGGAATGCGTGGTCGTGTTCATCGGGAGGGCTTGGACGGAACAGGCGATGGAAACGAGGCCTGGTGTACCGCAAAACGGAGGAAACAAACCTCCTACATTCGGAACGGGTCCTGTTGATCGGGAGGGGTGCGGCGTACCGCAAAACGGACAAAATGAACCTCCTACGTGTGAAATGGGGGTCCTGTTGATCAGGAGGGGTGTGGCGTACCGCAAAATAGACGAAACATACCTCCTACGGTCGAAATGGGGGTCCTGTTGATCGGGAAGGGGTGTGGCGTACCGCAAAACGGACGAAACGGACCTCCTACGGTCGAAACGGGGGTCCTATTCATCGGGAAGGGTGTGGCGTACCGCAAAATGAGACTCCACGGGATACTGTTCATCTCCACCGTCGTCCTCCTCCAGCCTCCAAGGGCTACCGTCGACCTCCTCCAGCCTCCACGGGCTCTTGTTCATCCAGCCTCCACCACGCGCTACTCCACCGGCTACTGTTCAACCACCCCTCCACGGGCACCCCTCCACCGTCTACTATTCATACAGCCCTCCACACCACGGGGTCCTGTTCAACCACCCCTCCATGGGCACCCCTCCACCGTCTACTGTTCATCCAGCCCTCCATACCACGGGGTCATGTTCATTGCAGTACCTGGGAACCGTGGTAGCCTTGCCTTTGGCTTCTGGACCTGAGGCATGTGCTCCACATGATAGGTAAATTGAGGTCCGGGAGCAGGCGGAGGAACCAGAATTGTCCAGCGGACTGTAACAAGCTGACCACGATCATATGCTTGCTCGATGGTGTGTGGCCTGGGAGGTGGTATAGGAGCAGAGGCATTGGCTTCAAGCTGCAGATTTGCATCAGGTGCAGCATAAGCTTCAGGTGCAGTGACATATGGCACCACATTAGCTTCAGGCGCCACATTAGCTTCAGTCATGACAACGTCATTGGTGTCAGTGTTGGTGGCAGCCTCAATATTGGTAACCTCCACTTCAGGAGCTGGAGGGTCCGACACGTTCTCCTCGAGAACAACTTCAGGATTGGACGGGGGTGCAGCAACTCTTTCTTCATCTCTTGGTTCTTCTTCTTGGTCATCGGCTGATGCAGCCGGAATATCTTCAGCAATTTTGGCTTCAGATTCAGGGATGTTCGCAGTAGGAGAGGCTTCAGGAAAGACTTCGCGTGAAACAGATTGGCTCTCTTCTCCTTCTGGAACATTTGACAATGTGACATGTGGCCTTGGTCCTTTGCGAAGCCTGCGTAACGCTGGCGACACCTGTGGAGATGGAGTTGGTTGGGCCTCAAGGTCTTCATTGTCAATCACCGAAGTGGTGACCTATGGTGGGGGGGGGGGGGTAACTGGTGTTTCTTCATCACGAGGGGATTCTTGAGGGTGATCAGCCCATGAGTCATCCTGAGAAATTGGCATCATTGGACGACCAATGCTGATGAGTTCGCTATTGGTGAGAACAGACAATGATACCAAATTGTGCTCGATCTGAGGAAGGACTTCATCATCTTCAACATTGTCTTGCTGACCAATGTCTTCAGCTGCGGTGGGGTCAACAGCTGGATTCTCTTCAGCTTCAGGAGCCTCTGTGGAAGCAGGCTCATGAACTACCAAACGGCGTTCTTGGTGTCCAGAGGGAGGACGAGCAATAGAAATTGGTTCGACGACAAGGGGCTCTGTGGAAGCAGCCCGGTCTCTCTTCTTTGTTTTCATTTTCTTGGTTGGTGGAGCATCATCAGTGGTGGCTTTGGTCTTGCGCTTTCTGGCTTCGGCTTCATCTGCTCTTGTTTTCTTGAACTCCGAAGCCACTGTGGGGACCTTAGGCTTCGTGCCTGTCATACTGGCCGGGAAGATAATGCGAGGTTCTTCCTGCCTTGATGCTTCTGGTGCGGCCACAACTGGCTTCTTCTTCTTCTTGGCAGCCATTCTGGGGTCGATGCATGGTCGCCCCAAAGCCTTGCGCTTTTCAGCTTCATTGTAGCCTTGGACACATTTGGCAGCAAGATTCTTCATGCGCTCACGAGAACCTTTTTCTTCTTCTCATTTCTTGTGGAATGCCTCCTTGAGCTCATGGATCATGACCTTGAAGTTTTGAATATCTTCAACATTGAGCTTGGCCATGTGCTTCTTGAACTGTGCCTTTTCATAGTCAATCTTGTGCTTCAGCTCAACAATCTTCTGGGCAAGAGCCAGCTCAGGAGCAATGGCTCCGTGGAAGGAGACGCTGAGGCCAATTGGGAGCTGAAGATCATCAAAACTGAGGTCTGGACTGTCAAACCACTCATCAATAAACTTGTACAGAATCTCCACATCAAAGAGGGGAAGATCATTGAAGATTTCCGCCTCTTGCTTGCTCTTTATCAATTGCTCAAGAGCGTCATCGCCAAGATCGTCGTCGCTAGATAGATCAATGGTGTCATTCTCGTTTCTAAAAACAGCAGTAGGGGTCAATGCTTGACCAGTTGGTTGCATAGGCTTTTTCAGCTTGTCAGACTTGGAGATGCGAGAGAGATATTCAGACTGCACACTGGCTTTAGGAGGTGCAGTGGCCAGAGGCTTCGCCCGTGAGACCTTTGGTGCAGAGGAGGGCTTTGAAGCCTTTGGTTTCTTGTGCTTCACAGGCTTCGGTGGTGCAGGCGCTTCATCAGAACCAGCGTCATCTGCAGAGTAGTCCACGACTGCCCCTTGAACCTGAATGTGAGTGATGAGACCTTCTAAGTTGTAGAAGGGCTCAACAAGATTGGGTTCAGCTTCGCGTGTGCTGTCAGCACGTGGCGCAGAGGGGCCTGGGTTGAAGTCTAATACCAATGACTTCTTGTTTTCCTTGGCTGAGTTCTTTGTAGACTAATGGTTGCGCTTGAACAGAATGTCATCTCGACACCATAGCAATGACGATGGGTCGACATCAGTAGGCTGTGGCCCTCGGACCATGCAAGGGTAAAATCCTTGAGAAATGGCTTCAGTTCTGGTCTTGGGTTGAAGATTTTTATAGAGAATATCTCCCAAGGGACGCGATGGAGCATTCTTTTCAGCATACTCCTTGGTGGCGAATATGTACTTGAACCATTGCTCGGCCCAGTATCTTCGAATCCATTGGATTCGAGTCTTGCGCTAACCATAGCTTTCTTTGGGGTCAGTTTTGCACATTTCACAGAGATCTTCGGGCAGGTCCATTGATGTACCCCCATGGCGCTGTCTGCCACCCTTCCTTGCTGATTTCTCTATTGCCATGAAGTTTGGACTGAAAGGCTTCAACACTGTCAAAGTATTCCGTCTTTTGGTCAGACAGGAACTGGCTTCAGGAGAATTTATGTGATGCTATAAGAACTCTGCAAATGAATGCAGACTATGAGAACCAAGGGATTCTCCCACGGACATGTACCTGTGACAACATTAGAGATGCGAGGGAAGGGGAACAGGTCATATGCATTCTTAGAAGATTTTGAAGATAAATCAGTTTAGAAGACATTGACCTCATAGTGCGAAGACATTCACTCATATGTAGAGAGTTGGTTCCAGATTTGTACGAATCCATGAATAAGTACAAGTGAGGAATCTAACTACTTTGTGAAGCATGAGTGAACATACTAGGCATGCTATGAGATGCAGAACATGATATATCCAACTTTGTAGCAACAAAAACCACTTGTGGTTGAAAAGGATGAATCTATCGGATCAAAAGGACTGTAAAAAGAGTTTTTATTTACCACTCAAGGAACTGCTAGACGGAGTAGGAGATGAGGCTGAGCAGTTTGATCTTCCGTGCCCTAACTTGGCGATGGAGGACACCTACGGCGACGGCGGAGAAGACAATGTCCGCGGTTGGCATGAGGACGGCGTCGGTGAGGTCGCGGCAGCTAAGCGCTTCGTCGCCGGTGTCGTCGAGGGCTAGCGGTGGCGCTAGGGTTTGTGCGAGAGAGAGAAGGGGAAGAAGAGATAATGACTGGGGGTGAGGCGTGTACTTATAGGGACAGGGACGGCACAGTGTTATTATGCAGGTGCCCCTAGCGGTTCACATCTGAAGGACACGTTGTGATCATGCAACACATCGGAGGTTGTTCCACGTTCCCACGTACGCCTGGATTGTCGGGTGGTCGTTCCTGCATCTCCGGGTTTCAGGTAAAAAGGATTGAGCATTGAAAACAGATTAATGTTTGTCTTTGTATCTTCTGCTGACAAGGACGTAAAGAACACATTCGACAGTTTCAATAGAATGCATATGATTTGGATAGATAGATTTAAGACAAGAGCACAGAAAGGTTAGGGTCTGATCACATTCACTTAGTTCAAAAGATTCAACTAGAAGACATAGCTATAAGTGAATGTTGTAGAGGACAGAAACCAAATCAATATATTGAAGATAAACATGAAGCCATGTTAATATTGAAGACAAACCAAATGCGAAGACTTTGCAAATGTAACGCCAGCAGAAAGTATTCTAAACAAAAGTTTGGTGGTGGTGTTACCCACCGTATAGGAAGTATTAGACCCAGACATGGCGCACAATTATCGTGGCGCTCCGAAGTCAAATTCCGCGTTAATGTATTTACACTTAGAGTGTAAGTCTTCATTGGTTGAAGATATATGTTACTTCGTGTGTTTGCACATCTAAGTCATCAACATGCATAAGTGTTAGGATGTGTGCATGATCACAGGACATTTGAGGATTCAAAGATATTTATCTCACACCGCAACTTGCAAAACCTTTTCTCATCCAAGGGATTTGTGAAGATATCTGTTAGTTGCTCTTCAGTGCTGACGTGAATGATATCAATATCTTCCTTCATGACATGATCTCTGAGAAAGTGATGACGAATCTGAATGTGCTTTGTCTTCGAGTGCTGAACTGGGTTGTTGGCGATCTTGATGGCGCTTCCATTGTCGCAGTAGAGTGGCACTTGCTTCAGATGAATGCCCTAGTCTATGAGTGTTTGCTTCATCCATAGAAGCCGAGCGCAGCAAGATCCAGCAGCAATGTATTCAGATTCAGCAGTGGAGAGATATACACAATTCTGCTTCTCTGAAGGCCAACACACAAGTGATCGTCCCAAAAAGTGACATGTGCCTGATGTAGACTTGCGATCCACGTTGTCACCATCATAATCAGCATCCGAGAACCAACTAGATCAAACTCTGAGCCCTTTGGATACCATAATCCTAGTGTTGGGGTGTAAGCCAAATATCGAAGAATTCGCTTCATAGCTAAGTGATGCGATTACTTTGGTGCCGCTTGGAATCGGGAACACATGCAAACACTAAGCATGATATCTGGCCTAGATGCACATAAATAAGCAAAAAACCAATCATGGAGTGGTATACCTTTTGATCGAACTCTTTACCATTGGCGTCAGAATCCAGATGACTCTTGGTAGGCATTCGCGTCGTATAACCTTTGCAGTCTTGCATTCCAAACTTCTTCAGGCAATCTTTGAGGTATTTCTCTTGAGATATGAAGATGTTGTTGCGTTGCTGCTGTATTTGAAGACCAAGGAAGAACTTCAGCTCACCCATCACGGACATCTGATATTGCTCTTGCATCATGTATCCAAACTCATCATTGTATTTCTGATTAGTGCAGCCGAAGATAATGTCATCCACATATATTTGGCACACAAACAGTTCACCATCATATGTCTTCGTGAAGAGTGTGGGATCCAGGAAACCAGGTTTGAAGCCTTTGCTCTTCAGGAAGTCTTTGAGTGTGTCATACCAAGCACGAGGGGCTTGTTTACGGCCATACAATGCCTTGTTGAGCTTGTAAACCATGTTAGGATGTTTTGGATCTTCAAAGCCAGGCGGTTGTGCAACATACACTTCTTCTTCAATCTTGCCATTGAGAAAGGCACTCTTCACATCCATTTGATGCAGAAGGATGTTATGATGATTTGCATAGGCTAGCAGTATGCGTATGGCTTCAAGCCTAGCCACAGGAGCAAATGCTTCATCGAAGTCAATTCCTTCAACTTGAGTGTATCCTTGAGCAACGAGACGAGCCTTGTTTTTGACAACTTGACCATGCTCATCTTGCTTGTTGCGATATATCCATTTAGTGCCTATGATATTGTGTTTACGAGGATCAGGACGCTTGACCAGTTCCCATACATTATTCAGCTTGAACTGTTGAAGCTCTTCTTGCATAGCTTGAATCCATTCAGGTTCCATGAAGGCCTCATCAACTTCCTTGGGTTCAGATATTGAGACGAATGCAAAGTGCCTGTAGAAATTTGCTAGTTGTGTTGCCCTTGAATGAGTGAGTGGACCAGGTGCATTGATGCTATCGATTATCTTCTCAATCTGTACTTCATTTGCAACACGAGGATGAACTGGACGAAGATTTTGCTCTTGCTAATCATTGTTATCATTTGAAGGATTGTCTTCAGGCTGAGCATTGTCTTCAGGTTGATCAGGTGCAGAGATGATAAGTTCCTCTTCAGGCTGTACTTTAGACGGTACGATTTCTCTAGTTCCCATAAGCTTGATGGATTCACTGGGTGGAATTTCATCTAGCACATTTGGCAGGTGCTCTCTTTGCGAGCCGTTAGTCTCATCGAACCGCACATCCACAGTTTCAACCCCTTTATAGTGAAAGAGGTTGAAGACTCTGTAGGAGTGCGAATCCTTTCCGTAACCAAGCATAAAACCTTCATGTGCTTTCGGTGCAAATTTTGAAGTGGGATGTGGATCCTTGATCCAGCACCTAGCACCAAATACTCTAAAGTAACTGACGTTTGGCTTCTTACCAGTGAGGAGTTCATAGGATGTTTTCTTCAGAAGCTTGTGAAGATAAACACGATTGATGACATGGCATGCAGTATCAATAGCTTCAGGCCAGAACTTCCTTGGAGTCTTGTATTCATCAAGCATCGTCCGAGCCATCTCAATGAGTGTTCTGTTCTTGCATTCCACGATGCCATTCTCCTGAGGCGTGTATGGAGCTGAGAACTCATGAGTGATGCCCAATGTATCAAGATAAGTGTCGAGGCCGGTGTTCTTGAATTCAGTGCCATTGTCACTTCGGATGTGCTTGATCTTGACGCCATAGTTGTTCATGGCTTGATTGGCGAAGCGTCTGAAGACATCCTGCACTTCAGTCTTGTAGAGGATTATATGCACCCATGTATATCTTGAATAATCATCAACAATGATGAAGCCATAGAGACAAGCAGTAGTAGTAAGGGTTGAGTAGTGAGTAGGGCCGAAGAGGTCCATGTGTAGCAGTTCGAAGGGTTGAGTCGTTGTCATGATTGTCTTCAAGGGATGCTTGGCCCTCGTCATCTTTCCAGCTTTACAGGCACCGCATAAGTGATCCTTCTTGAACTTGACGCCCTCGATGCCTATGACGTGCTTCTTCTTCGCAAGAGTGTGCAAGTTCCTCATGCCAGCATGCCCTAGCCTCCGATGCTAGAGCCAGCATTCTGAAGCTTTTGCAAGAAGACATACGGCAAGTTGTGGTCTGCTGAGAAATCTACCATGTACAAATCATATTTCCAATACCCTTCAAAGATTAGAGACTTGTCAGATTCCATTAGAACTAGGCAACGATATTTTCCAAATATCACAATCATGTTCAAATTGCAAAGCATTGAGAAGTACATTAAGTTGAAACCAAGGGATTCAACAAGCATCACTTTATCCATGTGCTAATCCTTTGAGATTGCAACTCTACCTAGACCCAATACCTTGCTTTTACCAGTATCAGCAAATGTGATGTGACTTTTGTCAGATGGATGTAAGGTTGAGTCCATGAGAAGACTTCGCTTGCCAGTCATGTGATTAGTACATCCACTATCAATAATCCATTCTAAAGGAGCTGGTGTCATACCCTACAGTGCAGTTAGGGGGATAGGCTTCACGAAGAGCATTGTGAAGCATAAAAATTTGACGAGCAAGAGGATTATTAAAGCTTAGATCGAGGTTAGGACTGATAGGGCAAGTAGCAAGTGACTCAGGAACAAAATACATAATAAGACCATTTGGGCATTTGATCTTGCGCCCTATAAGATGTTTAAGGTCCCCAGCAATACTTCAGATGCATTTGATTTTCGCCTGGAGACCTTTCCTTGCAAAAGAGAGTTAAGCTTTCTTAGCCACCCACATCTTCAAGGGTGGCTTCGAAGCAATGAGTCTAAGTGCAGCATCTGAGAACTTTGGCTTTGGATCCCTAGCAAATAGTCTTGCAAGTGGAAAATAGTACTCATAAGAATAAGCGAGTAGTTCTGGGTCTTATGAACATGGCGGTTTGATGAAACGCGCTCATATTCATAGGCCTGAGTATTGTTTCCCTGCAAAACATTTGCGTTAGTGCAACTAAGGTGAGTCCTCTGTCTGTATGAAGCCTTTGGACCATATGAAGCCTGTGGTCTGGGGTTTGTCTTCTTCACTTGTGGTGTCATGACGACATTCACAGGAAGATTCTCCAGACACTTTTTCGGCACCTAGACTTTCTTCATAGGTGGCCCATTCCTGCAGTTAGTACTAATATACCTGGCAAACACTTCACCATTCTGATTCTTAAACAGTTTATATTTTGCATCAAAGGATTCATCAATGACGATGGGATTAGCACAAGTGAGGCCAGATAGGGTGGATGGATCCACTGAAGTTTCCTTTGCAGCAACCCATGTGGTTTTGAGGTACTGCTCAGGTTTCTAGTAAGATCCATCAGCATCCATTTTCCTTTCGAACCCAACACCCTCTTTCCTAGGGTTTCGGTTCAGGATCTGCCTTTTGAGGACATCACATAGTGTCTGATGCCCTTTGAGACTTTTGTACATCCCTGTTTCAAGCAATGTCTTCAACCTAGCATTTTCATCAGCAATAGCAGTGGCATCCTCAGCAGAGGGGTTAGTTACCACATCAACAGTTGAAGATATTGCAATAGTAGCAGCAGTAGAACATCCAGCAACAGAAGTAGCGTTATCACGCTCAAGGCATTTAAGACATGGTGGTTCAAATCCTTCCTGAGAGGGACTGATCTGTTCGGTGCGAAGTGACTTGTTTTCCTTTTGAAGATCTTCATGAGCCGCTCTCAATTTCTCAAGTTCTTGCTTCCTTTGAAGATAGTCATAGGAAAGCTTTTCATGAGTTGTTGAGAGCATTTCATGATGAATTTCAAGTTCCTCATACTTAACATGAAGATTTTTTATGTCTTCAATTAAGGACTGAGATAGAGTCATTTCAGCGTCTAACAGGTCATCGCTTTTGTCTAACAGTTTTTGAATATGTTCCATAGCTTTCTGTTGTTCAGTGGCAATTTTAGCAAGTGTTTTGTAGCTGGGTTTGGAACCACAATCAGAGTCATCTTCACTGGATGTTTGATAGTGAGTAGTGCGTGAGTTTACCTTGGACCGCGTGCCATGAAGCAGTAGGTGGGAGCGGAGTTGTCCTTGTCATTAGCATCGGCATCGGTGATGAAGTTATTGTCTTCAGTGTTGAAGATGGACTTGGCAACGTAGGTTGTAGCCAGACTTGCAACGCCAGAATCGGACTCCTCCTCAGACTCCACCTCTGCCTCCTCAGAAGCAGACTCCTCCTCTGAATCCATTTCCTTGCTAACAAACGCATGAGTCTTGCCAGATGAGCTCTTCTTGTGTGATGAAGACTTTGAGGAGGACTTGGAAGAAGACTTTGAGTATTTCTTCTTCTTCTTGTCGTCAGAATCATATTCCTTGCTCTTCTTCTTCTTCTTCTTCTTCTTCTTCTTCTTCTTGTTCTCATTGTCCCAGTGCGGACACTCAGAGATGCAGTGACCATGTTTCTTGCACTTGTGGCATGTTCTCTTCTTGTAGTCATGAGTAGAAGCTTCATCATTCCTTGAGCTGGATCGTGAGGACTTTCTAAAGCCTTTCTTCTTGGTGAATTTCTGGAACTTCTTCACAAGCATAGCAAGCCCCTTTCCAATGTCTTCAGGATCATCAGAACTGCAGTCAGATTCTTCTTCAGATGAGGAAACAGCTTTTGCCTTCAAGGCACGAGTTCGGCCATAGTTGGGAGATGTCTCTTGTCTCAGAAAGCTGAAACTCATGTGTGTTGATCCTTTCAAGTATGTCAGACGGACCGAGTCTCTTGAAGTTAGGGTGATGTCAGGAGTGTCTTGACGATTTCATGCTTGGTGATCTCAGTAGCACCGAGAGCTTGAAGCTCATTTGTGATGTCAGTGAGTCGATCAAACGTGAGCTGAACATTCTCATTGTCGTTTCTCTTGAAGCGATTGAAGAGGTTGCGAAGGACACTGATCATTTGATCTCTCTGGGTTGAGACGCCTTTGTAGACCTTGGAGAGCCAGTCCCAGACTAGCTTAGATGTTTCGAGAGCACTCACACGGCTATACTACCCTTTGGTCAGATGACCATAGATGATATTATTAGCAGTGGAATCCAGTTGAACAAACTTCTTGACATCAGTAGCGGTGACACCTTCACCAGCCTTGGGGACGCCATTCTTGACGACTTACCAGAGGTCGACATCAATGGCTTCAAGATGCATGTACATCTTATTCTTCCAGTAGGGATATTTAGTTCCATCGAAGACGGGGCACGCAGCGGAGACTTTGATTATCCCTGCAGTCGACATAGCTAAAACTTCAGGTGGTTAAACCGAATCACACAGAACAAGGGAGTACCTTGCTCTGATACCAATTGAAAGTGCTAGTGATCGACTAGAGGGGGGTGAATAGGCGATTTTTTATGAAAGTCTTCAAAACATGGAAGTTTTGAAGACAAACGATAGAAATAAACCTATTACCATGCAGCGGAAGGTAGACTACACTAGGCAAGCCATAGTCAAATATACAATAAAGTGAAAGCACAAAGACTAATAGCAGCTAGGCAGTATGGATCAGGATGGAAGATAGTATGAAGCCAATCAGAACAAGCAGTCACACAGTGAAGACAAAAAGATAATGCAAACAGGCAATGACTTCACAAGGACCAACTGCAAATAAAGAGATGGGAAGGATAGAACCAGTGGCTCGTTGAAGACAATGATTTGTTGGACCAGTTCCAGTTGCTGTGACAACTGTACGTCTGGTTAGGGAGGCTGAGATTTAACTCAGAAGACCGAGTCTTCACCTTATTCCCCTTGAGCTAAGGACACCCAGTCCTCGCCCAATCACTCTGGTAAGTCTTCAAGGTAGACTTCCAAACCTTCACAGACTTCGTTCACCGGCGATCCACAATGACTCTTGGATGCTCAGAACGCGACGCCTAACCGGCTGGAGGATTCACAGTCCTTGAGTGTAATAAGTCTTCAGATCACACAGACAGGAAGACTTCAGTGATGCCTAACACTCTTTGGCTCTGGGTGTTTAGGGCTTTGTCCTCGCAAGGATTTCTCTCTCAAAGGCTTCGAGGTGGGTTGCTCTCAAACGACAAAAGCCGTGCACTAACTCTGAGCAGCCAACACATTTATGGTGTAGGGGGTGGGCTATTTATAGCCACTAGGCAACCCGACCTGATTTGTCCGAAATGACCCTGGGTCACTAAGGAACTAACACGTGTTCCAATGGTCAGATTTCAAACACACACGGCAACTTTACTTAGGCTACAAGAAAAGCTGACTTATCCAGCTCTAGATAAGATTTGCTCTCATTGTCTTTGCTCGAAGACACATGATTTTGGTTAAGCATCACTTCATTCATTCTGACTAGTTCACTTGGACCCCACTTAACAGTACGGTGGTTCCTATGACTCAACAAAGAAGAAAAGGAAACGACGAAACAACTAAGTCTTCGCGCTCCATAGTCTTCACGCGATGTCTTCTCTTGTCATAGTCTTCAATGTGAATTTCTTCACATACCACCTTTGTCTTCAATGTCTTCATACATTTTTAGGGGTCATCTCCGGTAGGAAAACCAAATCAATGAGGGACTACTACCTGTGTTATCCTGCAATTCTCACAAACACATTAGTCCCTCAACTAGGTTTGACGTCAATACTCCAAAACCAACTAGGGATGGCACTAGATGCACTTACAACACTCAACTAGCGGATCCCAAGGTGACATTGGGGTAATCTATGCATAGGGTTGATGCACGTTTTCATCCTTGTTTCTCTGGTAGAAATATTAGGGCACTCTTTGAGGTTCTTTGTGTTGGATTGAATATTATGAATCTGAAGTTGCTTGATGCATATAGTATAATTGACCCATGGATACTTGTGGTGACATTGGAGTATCTTGGTGACATTAGGGTTGATTGATGTGTATTATATGGTGTTATTTTAGTATGAACTCTAGGGCTGTTTGTGACACTTATAGGAATAGTTCAAAAGATTGATCAGAAAGAATAACTTTGAGGTGGTTTTGTACCCTACAAGCAATTTCATCTTATGTTCTCCGCGATAGGAACTTTGAAGTGACTCTTTGTCGCAAATTGAGGGATAGCCATATGATTTAATTATGTTATCATTGTTGAGAGACTTTGCACTAGTGAAAGTATGAACCCTAGGCCTTGTTTTCAAGCATTCCAATACCTGTTTTGCTCACTTTTGTTACTAGTTACCTTGCTGTTTTTATATTTTCAGATTACAAAAACCTAAATCTACCATCTACATTACACTTGTATCACCATCTCTTCTCCGAACTAGTGCACATATACAATTTACCATTGTATTGGGTGTGTTGGGGACACAAGAGACTCTTTATTATTTGGTTGTAGGGTTGTTTGAGAGAGACCATCTTCATCCTACGCCTCACATGGATTGATAAACCTTAGGTCATCCACTTGAGGGAAAATTGCTACTATCCTACAAAACTCTGTGCTTGGAGGCCCAACACGAGTCTACAAGAAGAAGGTTGCGTAGTAGACATCAAACACCTAAAGATCTATCTATGGAGATGCTAGCAATGAGAGGGGAGGGTGTCTATGTACCCTTGTGGACCGAAAGCGTTAACAATCTAATGATCGTGGTTCATGTAGTCGTACTCACGCCGCGATCCAATCTGATCCAAGCACCGCACGTGCGACACCTCCTATATTAACACACGTTCGGCTCGGTGGCGTCTTCTCATGCTTGCTCCAGCAAGCGAGGGAGAAGTGGTAGATAAGATTATGACTAGCACACGGTGTGGTGGTGGTGGTGGTGATTGTAGTGGAACTCCGAGTATGGCATCGCTAAGCACTACGCGGAGGACTAACAAGATAGAGACGGGGCAAGGGTGGAAGGGTGCAGCTCCCCATGCATGTCCCCACTATTATGACACAAGAGGCATGCCTCGAGCATCCATCCATCGTTGTTCTAAATCAAGCACCTTCATAGGAATATTTTCATCGTGTTGCGTCATCTCATGCTTCGCCGCTCGACTCGCAATACCACCCTTCACCAACGTCACTCCTTGTTCCATCCTAACTAGTTGCATAGAAACCAACGACGCTCCCGTCGTAGCGCCAACTTTCACCAGTGTTGATCCTTGTTCCATCCTAACCTATCACATAAAAACCAGGGACACTCCCATCGCAGCGTCAGTGACATGCTCCATTGCAGCATATGGTGATGCTGCCAACTGATGAGCTCTCAACGACAAGTGATGTTCCGATGCCTACATCACAACACTCACGAAGACCCCACCACAACACCCTACGATGCCCTCCTTTCCCATCACAACATCATCGCCGACCCGCCATTGCATTGAAGCATCCATCACCGACGAGAACTTCGGGTTGCAGGGTCATTGCATTGTAGCAAACGCCCCCAGTGGGATCCCGCGGTGGCTGCCCATCTATCGATTGCAGTACCACGAGTGACATTCCATTGCAGCATATGCCGCCGATGAGATCTGCAAATTGTAGCACCACTGTCATTGCATTATGGCAACCACCACTGGCGTATCTCCTGCAGTTGCAACACCAGCGACCTATTTGTAGCACAATGAGCATGCGTTGGGAGGCTGCATTGATGTGTTCGATGCTGGAGAGGGGAGAAGCAAGAGGAAGGAGAGAAGACAACTTGCAGCTGTAGCGACTAAGAGAGAGAGAGACAGAGAGAGAGCGAGAGAGAGAGAGGTGACAAAGAGCGGAGGACAAATGAGTCGCTCTCTCGTAACCGCTTAGAGATAAGGGAGAATATGACAGGGGATGTGGCGTGGATTTAACATGGCAGATGCCCTTGTGAAAGGACTTAGGTGCAGAGCCATCGCAATGTAGGTTAGCTCGAAGGGGTTGAGCGGGACAAAGGACACAGGAACTTACCTAGGTTCAGCCCCCCACAATGAGGTAACAGCCTACATCTTGCTTTTAGTTGTATTGCTTGAGTTTCGATTACAAGGGAGCGATTACGCTTGACCTAGCTATTGATCAGTTGTTTCTTTAGTTAACCACCCGCCGGGTCTCGCCTTTATATACACAGGTCAAGGTCCAACGGCTGATGACCCACAAGTATAGGGGATCAATCGTAGTCCTTTCGATAAGTAAGAGTGTCGAACCCAACAAGGAGCAGAAGGAAATGACAAGTGGTTTTCAGCAAGGTATTCTTTGCAAGCACTGAAATTATAAGTAACGAGTAGTTTGATAGCAAGATAATTTGTAATGTGCAAGTAATGATAATAGTAACAAAAGTGCAGCAAGGTAGCCCAATCCTTTTGAGGCAAAGGACAGGCCAAATGGTCTCTTGTAATAAGCAAATCGTTCTTGAGGGTACACGGGAATTTCATCTAGTCACTTTCAACATGTTGGTTTGACTTGTGTTCGCTACTTTGATGATTTGATATGTGGGTGGAATGGTTCTTACGTGTTGTTCTTACTTGAAAAAACCTCCTACTTATGATTAACCCCATGCAAGCATCCGCGACTACGAGAAAAGTATTAAGAATAAATTCTAACCATAGAATTAAACTTTTGGATCCAAATCAATCCCTTATATATGGAGTAGCGCATAAACTAGGGTTTAAGCTTCTGTCACTCTCGTGACCCATCATCTAATAACAACTCCACAATGCATTCTCTTAGGCCCAAATATGGTGAAGTGTCTTGTAGTCGATGTTCACATGACACCACTAAGGGAATCACAACATACATACCATCAAAATATCGAACACATACAAAATTCACATCACTACTTGCAACAAGATTTCTCCTGTGACCTCAAGAACAAAAGTAACTTCTCATAATGATAATCATGCTCAAGATCAGAGGGGTATTAAATAGCATATTGGATATGAACATATAATCTTCCACCAAATAAACCATATAGTAATCAACTACAAGATGTAATCAACACTACTAGTCTCCCACGAGTACCAATCTATTGTTCCGGTACAAAGATTGAACACAAGAGATGAACTAGGGTTTGAGAGGAGTTGTTGCTGTTGAAGATGTTGATGGAGATTGCCCTCCCCAAGATGGGAGAGTTGTTGGTGATGATGACGATGATTTCCCCCTCCAGGAGGGAAGTTCCCCCCGGCGGAATCGCTCCGTCGGAGGGCAAAAGCGCTCCTGCCCAAGTTCCGCCTTGAGATGGTGGCGCTTCATCCCGAAAGTCCTCTACTTATTTTTTTCTAGGTCAAAATGACTTATATACCAGAAGAGGGGCATCGGAGGTGGGCCAAGGAGGGCACAACCCACCAGGGCGCGCCTGGGCTCCCTGGCGTGCCCAAGTGGGTTGTGCCCACCTGGTGGGCCCCTCTGGTACTTATTGGCTCCAATATTTCTTATATATTCCATAAAATTTCTCTGTAAAGTTTCAGCTCACTTGGAGTTGGGCAAAATAGGTAGCCTGACGTAGCTTTTTTAGGTCCAGATTTCCAGCTGCCGGTATTCTCCCTCTTTGTGTGTACCATGCATATTATGAGAGAAAAACCATTAGAAATACTCGAAAAAGCATTATTATACATAAAAAATATAGATAATAGTAGGTAAACATCATGCAAAATGGACGTATCAACTCCCCTAAGCTTAGACCTCGCTTGTCCTCAAGCGAAAACCGAAATCGAAAAACATGTCCACATGCTTAGAGAGAGACGTGTTGATCAAAACAAAATACGGACATAGAAGCATCATGTACATTATCATAACAACAACAAACTTTAACATAAAACTTTTATCATATAACTTTCTATCATAGACTTCTCATGAATAAGTAACAATTCATCACAAGATCAAAGTATAAAGCATAAACTCTATTGGAAACTGACACGTCTCCGTCGTATCTATAATTTTTGATTATTTCATGCCAATATTATACAACTTTCACATACTTTTGGCAACATTTTATATGATTTATTTGGACTAACCTATTGATCCAGTGCCTAGTGCCAGTTCCTATTTGTTGCATGTTTTTTGTTTCATAGAAAATCCATATCAAACGAAGTCCAAATGCACTAAAATTTTACGGAGAATTATTTTGGAGTATATGTTATTTTTGGGAGTTGGAATCATTGCAAACGGGGGCCCACAGAGCCCACAAGACACCATGGTGCACCCCAGGGGCCAGGCGCATGGTGGTGGGTTGTGCTCACCTCGTACGTCGGTTGGAGCTCTACTTCGGGTGCAGGGAAGCTTATATCCAGAAAAAATTGTGTTAAAATCTCAGCGCAATCGGAGTTACGGATCTCCCGGAAAATAACAAATGGTTTTCGGCTAGATCTTGGGACGCGAAACAGAAGAGAACAGAGAGGGAGATCTAATCTCGGAGGGGCTCCTGCCCTTCCGCCGCCATGGAGACCGTGGACCAGAGGGGGGACTCTCCTCCCATCAAGGGGGAGGCCAAGGAAATGTGGTGGATCCCCGCCATAGGGTGTTGCAATATGTTCATGATTTGCTTATGGTGGGTTGCGAGAGTGACAGAAGCTTAAACCTGAGTAGGTGGGTTGTTGCATATGGGATAAAGAAGACTTGATACTTAATGCTATGGTTGGGTTTCACGACCTTAATGATCTTTAGTAGTTGCGTATTCTTGCTAGGGGTCCAATCATAAGTGCATATGATCCAAGTAGAGAAAGTATGTTAGCTCATGCCTCTCCCTCATATAGAATTGCTAGAATGATTACCGGTACTTGTTATCGATTGCCTAGGGACAAATGACTTTCTTGTTGACAAATGCTATCCACTTTTATTACCATGCAATTTATTCATAGTTTTGTTCTCGCAAAGTACTTGTAGTTTTATCCTTGCAAAATAGTTTCATACTTGTTTTTGGTAAAGCAAACGTCAAGTGTGCATAGAGTTGAATCGGTGGTTGATAGAACTTGAGGGAATATTTGTTCTACCTTTAGCTCCTCGTTGGGTTCGACACTCTTATTTATCAAAGAAGGCTACAAACGATCCCCTATACTTGTGGGTTATCAAGACCTTTTTCTGGAGCCGTTGCTGGGGACCAATAGCGTGGGGTGAATATTCTCGCGTGTGCTTGTTTGCTTTATCACTAAGTAGTTTCTATTTCCTGTTTTAAGTTGTTCTTTATCTTCAGTTATGGATATGGAACACGAAACTCAAAAAAATAGTGGTGTTTGCTACTCATCGAGATGGGGAACCTCCTAAAACCCTCGATGCTCGTTATGTGAAAAATATTAGACACTACTTTGATAATCCTGCGAAAACCCCATTCAACTTGATAATGGGAGTAACATTGGATAAACGTGAATACTTTAGGGATTGTCGCTTGACTCAAAAAGGAAAACTTTTATGCGAGAAAATTCATATGTTGCATTGGTATGCTCGGGAGCTATGCTTAAGATATGATTATACTTGTTGCTCTAGGATGATGGCTCCACACCTTCCCTTTTCATGTAAATTTAATGATTATGAAACCTTGGCTTCTTATGCTAATGGTATATATGAATATTATGATGTGGAACAAATAGAAGAATTTGTTGCTTTGAAGGGTGCTTGTGAAATTGAATCTCTGTTTGAAATGTTTGAAGATTTTGATGATTCAGTTTATAGACCTGAAAAAATTATCCTTGAATATTGCTATGATAATTATAAATACAATTCCGATATTGATGAATTTATTGAGAAAATCTCTGCTGTCCAAGAAGAGACTAATATTTTGCATGAGTCTATGGAAGAAGGAATTGATGAAACCGTGAGATCATTGGATGAAAAAGATGATGAGTAGAGTGAAGAACAAAAGGAGGAAGAGCGGATTAGCTACCTGTCCCACCTTCTAATGAGAGTAACCCTCCAACTCATACATTGTTTAATGTCCCTTCATTCTTACCGAAGGATGAATGCTATAATAATTGGTATGATCCCATTGATTCTTTTGAAATATCCCTTTTTGATGAACTTGATGCTTGCTATGCTTGTGGCCATGATGCCAATATGAATTATGCTTATGGAGATGAACTTGCTATAGTTCCTTATGTTAAGAATGAAATTGTTGCTATTGCACCCACACATGATAGTCCTATTATCTTTTTGAATTCTCCAAACTACACTATATTGGAGAAGTTTTCTCTTATTAAGGATTACATTGATGGGTTACATTTTACCGCTACACATGATGATTTTGATGAATATAATATGCATGTGCTTGCTGCTCCTACTTGCAATTATTATGAGAGAGGAACTACGTCTCCACCTTTCTATGTTTCCAACACGATACAATTTCAAAAGTCTCCTTATGCTATGTATTGGCCTTTACTTGATGTTCATGAATTGTTCTTGTATGACATGCTGATGCATAGGAAGAGAGTTAGACTTCGTCATTGCATGATATATTTTCCTTTGTGCTCACTACTAAATGCCAAATCATTGTTAATTAAAATTGGCTTTGATATACCTTGGGATCCAGCTGGATTAATTACTTGAGCACTTTATGCCTAGCTTCATGGCTTTAAAGAAAGCGCTGCCAAGGAGACAACTCGGAAGTTTTAAAGAGTCATTTATTTTTGTTGAGTTATTTTACATAGTTTAAAAACAAAAAATATAGAGGAGAACTTAAAACTGACAAAAGAGAAGCGATTGGAAGTTATGCATTGGAAAAGTGAGGGTTGACCTTGAACACTTGTGTTCATGCTCATGGAAACAATGTAAATTTTTCATGAGGATTATCATAAAAATAATTATCCCCTTGTACAAATCCATTATGTTATAAAAATAATGTGCCAAGATTTGCCTTTAGGATGATTAGATTGCTTGTTGGTATGTGCGGTGCAAAAACAAAAACTTTGGCTGTAGTGCATGAATTTTCATTTTTTTTTGCTAGATCATTGAAAGGTTCTGAAACATTTTGCACATTCTTGCTATATAAATTGTTTATTTTTTCCTAATTGTTCAGAATTTTTGGAGTACCATAAGCATGGTAGATGTTCATATTTCTACAGACTGTCCTGTTTAAGACAGATTCTGTTTTTGATGCATTGTTTGCTTGTTTTGATGAAACTATTGATTTTTATCGGTGGTATAAGCCATGGAAAAGTTATAATACAGTAGATACAATGCAAATACAAAATATGAATTGTTTTGCAATGGTACTTAGGGTAGTGATTTGCTTTATTATACTAACGGATCTTACCGAGTTTTCTGTTGAGTTTTGTGTGGATGAAGTGATCAAAGATCGAGGAGGTCCCGATATGAGGAGAAGGAGGAGAGGCAAGAGCTCAAGCTTGGGGATTCCCAAGGCACCCCAAGTAAATATTCAAGGAGACTCAAGCGTCTAAGCTTAGGTATGCCCCAGAAGGTATCCCATCTTTCTTCAACAAGTATCTGTTATGTTTTCGTTCTCATTTCGTTCATGTGATATGCGTGAATGTTCGAGCGTCTTTTGCATTTATTTTCCATTTTTCTTTTGTGCACCTTGCTGGTATGAGATAGTCCATGGTTGATTTGTAGAATGCTCATTGCACTTCACTTATATCTTTTGAGTGTGGCCTTATAGAATGCTTCATGTGCTTCACTTATATCATTTGAAGTTTGGATTGCCTGTTTCTCTTCACATAGAAAACTGTTGTTTCTAGAATGCTCTGTTGCTTCACTTATATTTGTTAGATAATGGTCTTTTGTAGAAAGAATTAAACTCTCATGCTTCACTTAAATATATTTAGAGAGTCAAAAGGAATTGGTCATTTGCACGGTTAGTCATAAAATCCTACATAAAACTTGCGGATCACTGAATATGATATGTTTGATTCCTTGCAATAGTTTTGCGATATAGAGACGGAAAATGTGAGAGGTACTAGTAAACGGTTGTGTTTAGTAAGAATATTGGTGTTAAGGTTTGTGATCCCGAAGCGTGCACGTATAGTCTCTCGTTATGCTATGAAGTTGGAGCATGATTTATTATTGATTGTATTCCTTATGAGTGGCGGTCGGGGATGAGCAATGATCTTTTCCTACCAATCTATCCCCCTAGGGGAATGCGTAGTAGTACTTTGCTTTGAGGGCTAATAAACTTTTGCAATAAGTATATGAGTTCTTTATGACTAATGTGAGTCCATGGATTATACGCACTCTTACCTTTCTGCAATTTGCTAGCCTCTATGGTACCGTGCATTGCCCTTTCTCACCTCGAGAGTCGGTGCAAACTTCTCCGGTGCATCCAAATCCCGTGATATGATACGCTCTATCACACATAATCCTTATTATATCTTCCTCAAAACAACCATCATACCTACCTATTATGGCCCTTCCATAGCCATTCCGAGATATATTGCCATGCAAATTCCACCACTTCCGTTTTGATGACTTGAGAATTCATTGTCATATTGCTTTGCATGATCATATAGCTGACATAGCAGTTGTGTCTCAGCCACCATTCATCATTTTTCATACATGTTATGCTAGATCATTGCACATCCTGGTACACAGCCAGAGGCATTCATATAGAGTCATATTTTGTTATAGGTATTGAGTTGTAATTTTTATTTCTTTTGAGTTATAAGTAAATAGAAGTGTGATGATCATCATTATTCATTTTTGGAGCATTGCCCCAGTGAGGAAAGGATGATGGAGACTATGATTCCCCCACAAGTCGGGTTGAGACTCCGGGCAACGTGAGAAAAAATATAAAAAAGGAAAAAACAGAAAAATGAAAAAAAAAGGAAAAAAGGGAAAAAAAGATAAAGAGAGAAGGGGCATGCTAGTTCCACACTTGTGCTTCAAAGTAGCACCATGTTTTTCATATGGAGAGCCTCCTATGTTGTCACTTTCATATACTAGTGGGAATTTTTCATTATAGGATTAGATGCACACCCACTTAGTTTCATATTGAGCTTTCATACACTTATAGCTCTTAGTGCATTCGTTGCATGGCAATCCCTACTCCTCACATTGATATCGATTGATGGGCATCTCCATAGCCAGTTGGTTAGCCGCGTCGGTGTGATAGTTTGTTACTTTTTTGTCTTCTCTATATTTACCCCCATCATCGTACTCTATTCCACCTATAGTGCTATATCCATGGCTTGCGCTCATGTATTGCGTGAGGGTTGAAAAAACTGAAGCGCGTTAAAAAGTATGAACCAATTGCTCGGCTTGTAATCGGGGTTGTGCATGGTAAATACTTTGTGTTAAGAAGACAAAGCATGACAATACTATATGTTTTTGTAGCGATAGCTTTCTTTAGCATTGATATTTTAAAAGACATGATTGTTTGTTGGGATGCCTGAGTATTGATGTCTTTATGTCAAATTATAGACTATTGCTTTGATTCACTTATGTCTTACTATTCTTGCCATCATTAGATATATGATCAAGTTTATGCTAGGCAACATTCCACATCAAAAATTATCCTTTTTATCATTTACCTACTCGAGGATGAGCAAGAATTAAGCTTGGGGATGCTGATTTGTCTCCGTCGTATCTATACTTTTTGATTGTTTCATGACAATATTATATAACTTTCACATACTTTTGGCAAGATTTTATATTATTTATTTGGAGTAACCTATTGATCCAGTGCCAAGTGCTAGTTCCTATTTGTTGCATGTTTTTTGTTTCATAGAAAATCCATATCAAATGAAGTCCAAATGCAATAAAATTTTACAGAGAATTATTTTGAAATATATGTGATTTTTGGGAGCTAGAATCATCAGAAACAGGGGCCCACAGAGCCCACAAGACACCCGGGCGCGCCCCAGGGGCCAAGCGTCTGGTGGTGGGTTGTGCTCACCTCGTACGTCAGTTGGAGCTCTGCTTCGGGTGCAAGGAAGCTTATATCCAGAAAAAATCATGTTAAAATCTCAGCGCAATCGAAGTTACGGATTTCTTGGAATATAAGAAATGGTTTTCGGCCAGATCTGGGGACGTGAAACAGAAGAAAACAGAGAGGGAGATCCAATCTCGGAGGGGCTCCTTCTCCTCCGCTGCCATGGTGACCATGGAACAGAGGGGGAACTCTCCACCCATCTAGGGGGGCCAAGGAAGAAGAAGAGGGAGGGGGCTCTCTCCCCGTCTCTCCCGGTGCCGCCGGAGTGCCGTCGGGGCAAGGATCAGGACGACAATCTACATCAACAATCTTGTTACCGTCGTCACCAAATCTCTCCCCCTCTATGCAGCGGTGTAACCTCCCTTCTCTCTGCTGTAATCTCTACTTAAACATGGTTCTCAACTCCATATATTATTTCCCAATGATCTATGGTTATCCTATGATGTTTGAGTAGATCCGTTTTGTCCTGTGGGTTAATTGTGATCTTGGTTGGTATGATTGTATATTTTATTTATGGTGAAGTCCTACGGTGCCCTCCATATCGCGTAAACGTGGGGGATCCCCGTTGTAGGGTGTTGCAATACGTTCATGATTTGCTTATGGTGGGTTGCGAGAGTGAGATAAGCTTAAACCCGAGTGAGGGAGTCCTAGATTAAGGGGTCCTCGGGCGTTCGGGCTATGTGACGTGGGCCGGACTAGTGGGCCATGAAGATACAAGACATAAGACTTCTTCCCGTGTCCGGATAGGATTCTCTTTTGCATGGAAGGAAAGCTTGGCATTCGGATACGACGATTCCTTCCTCTGCAAACCGACTCTATATAACCCTAGGTCCCGCTAGTGTCTATATAAACCGGAGGGTTTAGTCCGTAGAGGCAATCATAATCATACAGGCTAGACATCTAGGGTTTAGCCATTACGATATCGAGGTAGATCAACTCTTGTAAACCCCATATTCATCCAAGATAATCAAGAACGAAGTATGGTATTACCTCCATCAAGAGGGCCCGAACCTGGGTAAACGTCGTGTCCCTGTCTCCTGTTACCTTCGATCCTCAGACGCACAGTTCGGGACCCACTACCAGATATCTACCGGTTTTAACACCGACATTGGTGCTTTCATTGAGAGTTTCACTGTGTCATCGTCAGAAGGATCGATGGCTCCATCCGTCATCTACAACAATGCAGCCCTGAGGGAGGTCTTTCCCCCCGGCCAGATCTTTGTGTTCGGCGACTTCGCACTGCGGGCCAACTCACTTGGCCTTCTAGAGCAGATCGACAACTACCCCCCATGTCACCAGATTAGTTTTTGAAATCTGGATTATGTCGCTGAAATCCGAGGAGACTTGATATTCCAAGGGTTCACGACCCCAACCTCTGCTCTGGCCTTAAATCCGGAGCGCGTCACTAGGTCCGAAGACAGGATTCCCGAGCCAGCCGGACTCTCTGCGGCTATTAAGCCTAGTACGGGAGAGCTGGAGGAAACAGCGTCACCGGCAATCATCATGAAGCCAGACTCTTCTCCGAACACTGGCTCCGAACCCTCGGAGTCAGCATCGTGTGAGCTCGGCCAAGGAGTTTCCTTCCCTCCGTACTCCACGAACTCTCTTCTCCCTAGCCGAACCTCACCTTTAAACGAGGCTCTAGACTTAATGCGATCCCTCGTCATTACACTGGGGCAACATCCGAACTACGCCTAGCCCAGACTAGGGGCTGAGAGCAGGGAATTTATGTCCCACCCACCACCCACTTCATAGCCACTGTCGAGGACTTAACCAACATGCTCGATTACGGCTCCGAAGACATCAACACTATGGACGACGATGTCGGAGAAGAGCAGGCCCAAAACCCACCGTTTACCGTACGCTGGACGGCCACCTCTTTGTATGACGTGTACATGGTGGATACACCCAAAGAGGGTAACGGCGATAACGAGAAAAATCCAGCTGAGGATACACCTCCTGAGACTCAACCAAAGCACCGACGTCAGCGGCGCCGCTCTAAATCACGCCATGGAAAAGACAGCAATACTAACACCGGAGACAACAATACTCCGGAAAACTCCAAAGACCAAGAAGACCCCGTCGAGCCAACCTCCGAACAGGACAATTGGGAAGATGGGCAAATTAGCCCTGAAGAACAGGCTGTAAGCGAAGACTCGGAGGATAGTAATTATCTTCCAGTCTTCGAGGATGAGGTGAGCCTTGGCGATGAAGACTTTATCGTACCTGAGGAACGCATTGAACAGGAGCGCTTCAAGCACCGGCTAATAGCCACTGCAAGGAACCTGGAAAAGAAGCAGCAGCAACTTCGAGCTGACCAAGATCTGCTCAACGACAGGTGGACTAATGTCCTGACAACCGAGGAATACGGCCTCGGGTGCCCAACCAAGAGTTACCCGAAGCACAAGCTGCTACCCCAATTTGACGATGGGGCACTGGAGCCCATACCATCAACACGTAACGTGGCCGACCGGCCACCGCGTGGCCGTGACAAAATAGCAACTCAAGCCGAACACCAGCCCGTACTACCTCACCGAAAAAGTAGAGACACAACAGCTTGGGGATATACGTATGACCTATGGCAGGACTTGGAAAATAGAGCAGGTCGGACCAGATCGATCTACGGATCGCAAGGGCATGCCCCGATGCGCGAGGACGGCTATCTAGCCGGGCGCGGCAAGCATATCCACCTCCGGGCCAAAAACCGCAGACAGACTCCATCCAAGCTGCGTCGTGAGTTGACCCGATATAGAGGCGCCATACACCCCCTCTGCTTCACTGACGAAGTGATGGAGCACGAATTCCCAGAAGGGTTTAATCCTGTGAATATCGAATCATATGATGGAACAACAGATCCCGCATTATGGATTGATGACTTTCTTATTCATATGGCTCGCGGTGATGATCTTCATGCCATCAAATACCTCCCACTAAAGCTTAAGGGACCCGCTCGGCACTGGTTAAACAGCCTGCTAGAAAACTCCGTTGGCAGCTGGGAGGACTTGGAAGACGCCTTCCGCGACAACTTCCAGGGTACATACGTCGGACCTCCGGATGCCGATGACCTAAGTCTCATAGTTCAACAGCCCGGAGAGTCGGCCAGGAAATTTTGGACTAGGTTCCTAACCAAAAAGAACCAGATCGTCAACTACCCGGATGCCGAAGCCCTAGCGCAATTTAAGCATAGCATTCGGGACGAATGGCTCGCCCTAGACCGACTCCTGCCTGCATCTACTACTATTAATCCACGCATCGACCGCTATCCAGCATGCATCTACTATATTAAGTTCATGGAGAAACGGAGTAATGCAATAAGAACGATGACATGATGTAGACAAGAACTATTTATGTAGATACATTCCCCATAGTTTTATCCTTAGTAGCAACGATTCATACGTGTCGGTTCCCCTTCTGTCACTGGGATCAAGCACCATAAGATCGAACCCACTACAAAGCACATCTTCCCATTGCAAGATAAGTAGATCCAGTTGGCCAAACAAAACCCAAATATCAAAGAAGAAATACGAGGCTATAAGTAATCATGCATATAAGAGATCAAAGAAACTCAAATACCTTTCATGGATAAAAAGATAGATCTGATCATAAACTCAAAGTTTGTCCGATCCCAACAAATGCACCGCAAAAAGAGTTACATCATATGGATCTCCAAGAGACCATTGTATTGAGAATCAAGCGAGAGAGAGGAAGCCATTTAGCTACAAACTATGGACCCGAAGGTATACAAAGAACTACTCACGCATCATCGGAGAGGCACCAATGGAAATCGTGAACCCCTCCGTGATGGTGTCTAGATTGGATCTGGTGGTTCTGGACTCTGCGGCGGGTGGAACTGATTTTCGTTGAGCCCCCTAGGGTTTCTAGAATATTGGGGTATTTATAGAGTAAAGAGGAGGTCCGGGGGGCACCCGAGGTGGGCACAACCCACCAGAGTGCGCCTGGGCCTACAGGCGCGCCCTGGTGGGTTGTGCTCCCCTCGAAGCAGCCCCAGTTGCTTCTTCAGCCCATTGGTTTTCTTCTGGTCCAAAAAATATCCACAAAAAGTTTTGCTGCATTTGGACTCCGTTTGGTATTGATTTCCTGCGATGTAAAAAACATGCAAAAAACAACAACTGGCACTTGGCACTATGTCAATAGGTTAGTACCAAAAAATGATATAAAATGATTATGAAACATCCAAGATTGATAATATAATAGCATGGAACAATAAAAATTTATTGATACGTTGGAGACGTATCATTGGGTTTCACAACCTTAATGATCTTTAGTAGTTGTAGATGCTTGATGGGGGTCCAATCATAAGTGCATATGATCCAACTAGAGAAAGTATGTTAGCTCATGCCTCTCCCTAATATAGAATTGCAAGAATGATTACCGATACTTGTTATTGATTGCCTATGGACAAATGACTTTCTTGTTGACAAAAGCTATCCACTTTTATTACCTTTCAATTTATCCATAGTTTTAGTCTAGCAAAGTACTCGTAGTTTTATCCTTGCAAAATAGTTTCATACTTGTTTCCGGTAAAGCAAAGGTCAAGTGTGCGTAGAGTTGTATCAGTGGTTGATAGAACTTGAGGGAATATTTGTTCTACCTTGAGCTCCTCATTGGGTTCGACACTCTTATTTATCGAAGAAGGCTACAAACGATTCCCTATACTTGTGGGTTATTAGGAACCAACAAAAGGTGCTTCTTCGGCCCATTGGTTGTCTTCTGGTCCAAAAAATATCCAAAAAAAGTTTCGCTGCGTTTGGACTCCATTTGGTATTGATTTCTTGCAATGTAAAAAATATGCAAAAATAGCAACTAGAACTTGGCACTATGTCAATAGGTTAGTACCAAAAATGATATAAAATGACTATAAAATGATTATAAAACATCCAAGATTCATAATATAACAGCATGGAACAATAAGAAATTATAGATACGTTGGAGACGTATTAGCATCCCCAAGCTTAATTCTTCCTCATCCTCGAGTAGGTAAATTATAAAAACAGAGTTTTTGATGTGGAATGCTGCCTAACATGTCATCTCATATTCTTTTCTTTATAGCATGGACATTTGGACTTTTATATTGTTCAAAGCAATAGTCTAGTTTTGATATGATAACTTAAATACACAAGCATATCAACAAGCAACCATGTCTTTCAAAATATCAATGCTAAAATAAGCTATCCCTAGCCCATCATGCTCAATCATTGATGCATTCATGAAACACATTCGCATATTAACTACACCCAGTGCTTAAGTACGATCATAGTGCCCCCTAGTTGGTGCTTTATAAGAGAAGATTGAGACTCAAATTCAAAAATAAAAATTGCATAAAGTAAATGAAAGGCCCTTCACAGATGGAAGTAGGGATTTGTAGAGGTGCGAGAGCACAAAGCGAAAATTGATAGATAAAAATATTTTGAGAGCCATACCTTTCCCACCAACGAAAATGACGGGAGTTCTGAACACTTTCCATGCTAGATATATCATATGCAGTTCCCAAACAGAAATTAAAATTTATTCCTTTTTCCACCATACTTTCACTTTCCATTCCTAACCGTATCCACGGGTGCCTTCCATACCAACACTTTCCAAGGAATTTGTTATTTGACAACATAAAGTAAATTCATTTTTCATTTTGGGACTGGGCATCCCTAATACCTTTGCCTTACTCTCATGCAATGACAAGTGAATAAACACTCATCTTGAGAATAACACATCTAGCATGGAAAATATTATCCACCCCTCACCGCCTCGTGAGCAGTACGAGCACAGAAAAGAGAAATTTATTTTGAATATTAGAGATGGCACATACAAATTTGCTTAGAATGGCAAAAGAATACCACATATGGGTTGATATAGTGGACTCATATGGCAAAACTGGTTTAAAGGATTTTGGAAGCACAAGTAGTGATCATACTTACTGCAAAATGAAGGCTAGCAAAAGATTGAGAAGCGACCAACCAAGAAACGAATAATCTCATAAGCGAGCATTAAGCATAATTAACATTGAATAATGCACCACAAGTAGGATATAATTTCATTACATAATTATTGACTTTCGTATTTGCATAGGGAATCACAAACCTTAACACCAATATTCTTACTAAAGCATAATTCTCATCAAGACGACTCACATATCACATCATCATATCTCAAAACTATTACTAAGAATCAAGTTTATTTTGTCCAATGATCTTCATGAAAGTTTTCATTATATCCTTCTTGGATATCTATCACTTTGGAACTAATTTTCATATGTTTCTTTTGACAAGCTCAAACAAATATTAGTGAAGATCATGAGCATAATTTTTTTTCTTTCTCTCAAATTAATTTAACTGAAGCAAGAGAGAATTTCTTGAAAATTTTACTAACTCTCAAATAAATTTAATTGAAGCAAGAGATCATTTCTTCAAAAATACTAAAGCACACCGTGCTCAAAAAGATATAAGTGAAGCACTAGAACAAATCCATATCTCATTAAAAAATAAGTGAAGCATGGAGAGCAATTCTAGCAAGTCATGGCATAATTTTGGCTCTCTCAAATAGGTGTGTCCAGCAAGGAATAAAGACTTAAAACACAAAATAAAACAAGCAAAGACTTGTTATACATGACGCTCCAAGCAAAACACATAGTATGTGATGAATAAAAATATAGCTTCGAGTAAAATACCGATGGTCGTTAGAAGAAAGAGGAGATGCCACTCGGGGCATCCCCAAGCTTAGTTGCTTGCTCTCTTTGGACAATAGCTTGGGATGCCGGGGCATCCCCAACCTTAGGCTCTTCTTACTCCTTATTCCTTCATCCATAATAAGATAACCCAAAACTTGAAAACTTCAATCACACAAAACTAGAACAAAACCTTCGTGAGATCCGTTAGTATAAGAAAGCAAATCACTATTATAAGTACTGTAGCAAACCAATTCATAATTTGTTTGTAGAGACCCGACCCGAATGGATCAAGTCTACTGTGCTCCGGTGTCATCCCTGGATCAGTAATGCTGACACCACACAATACTTCGAATGATTTATAGCAGAGTGGCAATCACACACTTATTACATCGATGTCTCAAAAGAGAACTTATACAATAATATGGCTTAAAGCCATCTAATAACGATAACAGCGGAAGACTTGGAAGATAAATGGGTCCATCAACTCCAACGGCATCACTGAGTATAGAACCACGACCTAAAAGCACCTTAATCGTCGTCTCAAAAGTCTGCAACATTAACGTTGCAGCCCGAAACGGGTCAGCACATGGAATATGCTGGCAAGGTAACACATAGAGAGTAATGGAATGAAACAGCAATACTATATGCATATTTGGCTAGTGGAAAGCTCTATGGTTACTGTTTTGCGTAAAGCCAATTTTTCCCTACTGTAAAGGAATAAATTTATTTAACTATCATGGTGGTTGTTAAACATTGAGAATGGTTGACAGCATTCTCAATCCCAATTAAAAGTGAACAATTAAAACCCAACAATATTAATTAGAAGTAACATGATGAGATTCACATGATATTCAAGTACTAGATACTCAAGATTGTCCATAACCGAGGACACGGCTAATCATGATTAGTTTATTACACTCTGCAGAGGTTTGCGCACTTTTCCCCACAAGACTCGATCGCCTCCATTGGATTTCCCGCACTACTGGTGTTTGAGAAACGCATGACCAAGACACAGTCTTTCAGAAGCGCTAGCACCTTACGATGGATAGACCGGTACACCTAGTTTCCCCTACATCTGCTAGTCTACCATGTAAGGGTTTGCACGACTTAGTCAACAATGCCAGAGCCCATAATGGCTTGTGGCTGCACACGTAAGTATTTTGCATGAAAGATCTTATGATCCCTTTGAGCCTGGGTGGCGGTTCGAAAAAAACACAGGCAAGTCCTGATATACATCAGGTGCCTCAATCCACCCAGATGTGTGTTTAAGTTGCCACCTTAGATAAACCCTTAAAATTATCACACTCACATCTATCATGGATATCACTCACCCAATCCACGTCTACTAGCATAGCATGGCATAATAAGCAAACGTAGAAGTAACTCCCAAAGGTTTCATAATAAATAGGTTGTAGGTACTACCTCATCTACTTCCCATCCCACAATTTAATTAGATCCTAATCATGCAATGTGTGAGGATGGATCTAATGCAATAAAACTGGGTTGTAGAAAAGGTATGATCAAAGTGTTACTTGCCTTGCTGATGATCCGCGAGTCCTAGAGATTCGAAGTAACAAGCGGCTCAATCCGGGTAATCTATCACAGACAAACAACAAGCATACAATAAATACTCATCTAATGCACAGGTAAAACTCGAACAAAAGATCGAACCAGATAGTTCAACTTAAGAACTCCGGTTACAAAGAGAGAAAGAACCGAACAAAGAAACCGAAAACAAATGGCGGAAGAAAACAACTCGATTCTAGCAAGTTGAAACTAGGTCAAATTTTACCGTAGCAAAAACTTGGTTAAAGTTGATTAGTCGGAACGGCGGTTTCGAAACGAAACTCCAGGCGCTTGAATCACCTGATTCCGATAAATGAGCGAGAAGATAAACTAGAACAAAGATCGGATCTGAGATCGCGATCGCGGAATAAATCCGACGAAAAGAAAAAGAAGAACGGTTAAACGAACGGACGTTCATTAACCTAGGAATAATCCGGTGATCACGTTCGTTAGGACGAATGGTCCGGCGAACGGTCTCTAGGCAACTAACTGGAAAAGAAAACGAAACCGATCTAGGGTTTCGAGAAAAGAAAACCGAACGAAAAACCGATCTAGAAAACCGGAACAGTTTAGAAAAGAAAACAAATCGGAAGAGAAGAAAAGAATCGGAACGATTTAGAAGAAAATCGATCCGAGGAAAAGAAATAGAGATGACGTGGTGCGGTACCTCCGGCGAGGTCTCCGGCGAGGGCTCCGGCGAGCAAGGGCGGCGGCGGCGGGCACAAGGGCGGCGGCGGCAGTGACGCATGGCGCGGGCGGCGGTGACGCAGGGCGCGGCGCGGCTTGGGGCGCTAGGGCGGCGGCGGCTCGGGCGTGGCGCGGGTGAGGGGCGCGGCTTGGGCTTGGGGTTTTGGTGTGGGATTTAGAGGGGGGGTGTGGGTATATAAAGAGGGGAGAGGAGAGGAGACTTGGGGGAGGGGGCAAGAAATAAGAGAAGGAAAAAGAGTAGGAGAGGGAATCCTAAAAAAAGAAAAAAAACAAACGGAGTCCTACTAGGACTCTAAAAGGGCGGCGGCGGCGGCCTTGGCGCCTGCCTGCGCCAGGCGCGCGGCACGCGGGAGGAAGAGGCCCGGCCGGCTGGGCCTTTGGCCCAGGGGCGCTGCGGGAGTTTTTTTTAAATGGTTTCGCGCGCAGAAAAACAAAAGAAAAGAGAACTAAACGAACTCCAAAACTTCTAAAGTAAATTTTCCCCGACTCCTAAAAATGAGTCGAACAAAATGAACTTTTCTCCGGGCCTAAAATGCAATTTTTGAAAACACGCATTTTTCCCTATCCAAACAAAAGGCAAATAAACTCCGACAAAACCAATGATCCTTTCTTCAAATTTGAGAAGAACTCAAATATGAAAATAATGAAATCTCCAACCCTCTCCGAGGGTCCTTGAGTTGCGTGAAATTTCTAGGATCGGCAAAATGCAAGAAAATATGATATGCATGATGATCTAGTGTATAACATTCCAAATTGAAAATTTGGGTTGTTACAAACCTACCCCCCTTAAGATGAATCTCGCCCTCGAGATTCGGGTTGGCTAGAAAATAGGTGAGGGTGGTCCTTGAGCAAATCTTCTTCTCTCTCCCAGGTGGCTTCATCCTCTGAGTGGTGGTTCCACTGAACTTTGCAAAACTTGATAACCTTGCTGCGGGTAACTCTACTGGCAAACTCGAGAATCTTGACTAGTTTCTCCTCATACGTTAAGTCGTCCTTCAACTGAATCGCTTCGAGCGGCACTGTATCTCTTAACGGTACCTCCGCCATCTCGGCGTGACATTTCTTCTGTTGAGAAACATGGAATACATCATGAACTCCTGACAGTCCCTCTGGTAATTCCAACTTATAAGCGACTTCTCCCATATGTTGCAAGATCTTATATGGTCCAACGAAACGTGGTGCTAATTTTCCCTTAACTCCAAAGCACTTAACTCCTCGTAGTGGGGACACTCGGAGATAAACTCTGTCTCCGGTTTCGTAAACTGTCTCCTTGCATTTAGAATCTGCATAGCTCTTCTGCCTCGACTGGGCTAGCTTGAGCCTATCGCGAATCAACTTAACTTTCCATTCAGACTCCTTAATCAAATCTGGTCCAAAGAACTGACGGTCTCCAACTTCGTCCCATGACAACGGTGTCCTGCACCTCCTTCCGTATAAAGCTTCGAAAGGTGCCATCTTCAAACTGGTTTGGTAACTGTTGTTATAAGAAAACTCCGCATACGGCAAGTTATCGTCCCAACTAAATCCATAATCTAGTGCACAAGCTCTCAGCATATCTTCCAAAATATGATTGACTCTCTCGGTCTGTCCATCTGTCTGCGGATGAAAAGCGACGCTGAACTCTAGCCTGGTTCCCAAAGTTTCATGCAACTGATTCCAAAACATTGAGGTAAATTGGGTTCCTCTGTCTGATACAATACTGCTTGGAACTCCATGCAAACAAATGATCCTAGTCATGTATATCTTTGCCAACTTAGCACTGGTGTAAGTGGTCTTAACTGGAATGAAATGTGCTACCTTCATCAAACGATCAACTACTACCCATATCGAGTCATATCCTGCCTTCGTCCTGGGTAGTCCTGTGATAAAATCCATGCCTATCTTATCCCACTTCCATTCGGGTATCGGCAATGGTTGCAACAATCCGGATGGCTTCAGATGCTCTGCCTTTACTCTATGACGTACGTCACAAACTGCTACATATGCTGCAATATCCTTCTTCATTCCGGTCCACCAGAATGTCTCCTTCAAATCAAAATACATCTTGGTATTTCCTGGGTGAATTGAATAGGGTGAATCATGTGCCTGTTGTAGAATCAACTTCCTGATCTCCGGGTCATTTGGCACATAAACACGGTCCTCAAACCATAGGGTATCATGCTCATCCTCACGAAATCCCTTTGCTTTTCCTTTGCTTAGTTTCTCCTTTATAAAAGCAATCTCCTTGTCAGATTTCTGAGCCTCTCTGATTTTATCCATCAATGTTGACTGAATCTCCAATGCTGCTACATAGCCTTTCGGAACTATTTCTAGACTTAGTTCACGAAGGTTTTCTGCTAACTCCTTGGGTATTTCCTTCGTCATTAACGTATTGACATGGCTCTTGCGGCTCAATGCGTCAGCTACTTCATTAGCTTTACCAGGATGGTAATGCAATCTCATATCATAATCCTTGATGAGTTCCAACCATCTCCTTTGTCTGAGATTCAACTCCTTCTGCGTGAAAATGTACTTCAAACTCTTGTGATCCGTGTACACCTCACAATGATTTCCAATGAGAAAATGTCTCCATGTCTTCAATGCATGCACTACGGCTGCTAACTCCAAATCATGCATAGGATAATTCAACTCATGAGGCTTCAGTTGTCATGAAGCATACGAAACAACTCTTCCTTCCTGCATAAGCACTGCTCCAAGTCCTCGACGTCAAGTGTCGCAATACACCTCATAATCCTTGGTCTGATCTGGCAAAATCAACACTGGTGAGGTAACCAATCGTTTCTTCAACTCCTGGAAACTAGCCTCACACTCCTCAGTCCAATTGAACTTGGTATCCTTCTTCAACAACTCCATCATAGGCTTTGCAATCTTTGAAAAGTTCTCAATGAATCTCCGGTAGTATCCTGCGAGTCTAAGAAAACTCCGGATCTCTCCAACTGTCGTTGGTGCTTCCCATTCGGTTACGGTCTCAACCTTTGCGGGGTCAACTGCTATCCCTTCTCCGGATATAATGTGTCCGAGGAATCCTACTTCCTTCAACCAAAACTCACATTTGCTAAATTTGGCATATAACTAATGTTCCCTTAGTTTCTCCAAAACCAAACGCAAATGTTCCTTATGCTCTTCTTCATTCTTTGAATAAACCAGGATATCATCAATGAACACTACAACGAACTTATCCAAAAACTCCATAAACACTTTGTTCATCATGTTCATAAAATAGGCAGGCGCGTTAGTCAATCCAAATGACATAACGGTATACTCATACAATCCATATCTTGTGGTGAATGCTGTCTTAGGAATATCATGTTCTCGAATCTTCAACTGGTGGTACCCTGATCGCTAATCGATCTTGGAAAACACTTTAGCTCCTTGCAAACGATCAAACAGATCATTAATCATTGGCAGTGGGTACTTGTTCTTGATGGTTACTTCGTTCAATCCATGGTAATCAACAACCATCCGTAATGATCCATCCTTCTTCTCCACTAGAAGTACGGGTGATCCCCAAGGCGAAGAACTTGGGCGAATGTAACCTTTCTCCAATAACTTCTTAATCTGATTCTTAATTTCTACCAAATCCTTTGCAGGCATCCGGTACGGTCTCTTTGATATTGGGCATGTACCTCGCAATAACTCAATCAAAAACTCAATGTCTCTATCCGGTGGCATGCCTAGCAACTCTTCAGGAAATACATCAGGGTAATCCTTCACCACTGGTACTTCCTCCAGCACAACTCCTGTTAGGCAATTTACTTGTGTCCTAATTGGCACATGCCGGGATACATACTTGATCCTTCTTCCTTCTGGCGTTGTAAGCAAAATTGACTTACAAGCACAATTGATGTTTCCTCCATACATCGACAACCAATCCATGCCTAATATCACATCCAATCCTTGAGATTCCAATACTATTAGGTTTGAGGCAAAAACATAGTTACCAATCCTTAATGGTAACCCGGGGTCACGTCTCGGAGGCATTTAAGGGTTTAGAAAAGAAGAGATATAAGAATAGAATGAGGTCTAAAGAGAAAACACTACCCCAATGCACATGAGCAAATTCACACAAAATCACTTCATTTAATCAAACAAGGGCATACAATCGATCTAGCTATCGCAAAAGTGCTCGAACTATAGTGTATACATGGGGGAAAATACTACTAATATTTGGTGGTCATCTAGAAATTTGCACCGGTGGAAGACTCCATGATGTCCGCTCCAGCTTCGTCTTCAAAGTCGGGTTCACTTGGATCCGAATCGGTGTCTTCGATGATGATGTAGTTGTCCGGACATGCGACGTACATGTCTTCCTTCCTGGATGCTAACTCCCTCTTGAGTTCTTCAATCTCTTGCTTAAGATCGCAGTTGTGTCTTGCTAGCGCTACGATCTCCTCCATGTAGTCCTTGTGTGTAGCCTTCTGTTCTGCTTCTAGCTCGATGATCCTTTTCTCCTTCTAGCTCGATGATCCTTGCCTTCGCATTCTTCAACTCTATCATATCATTGCACATCTGGTTCTCGTGGCGTCGAATGTGATGGTTTAACTCCTGGATGAAAGCTGCAATGGATCTATCCTTCTTGGTGCTGACTAACTCCCATTGTTCATCTCGGCGTCCGCAAATCTGGTAGATAGTGTCCTTGAGGTCTTCTTGATAAACTTCTCCAATGCGTCCTATGGTGATATGGGCTGCCATGCTCCTTCCTAGACTCCAAGTTGGTGCATTGAAAACACTATCTATGGGCTTCGTGATTGGCGCGAATGTCCTTCCCGGAATGTGAGCTTGAATCTTCCAGCGCTCCTCTTCCGGCAGAGTGGCGTTGAAGGTTCCCGTGAAACTTGGTAATCCAATGTTTAGGTACTTGGCGACTTCCCTCAAGTGAAATCCAAAAGGTGTGTCTTCATCCGGTTGAGCGTACTTAATCTTCGCGTCCTTCATGCTAAAGAGTAGAAAAAGATGAGGAGTTAGAAAATGAGGAGAGAATAGTGATCTATGGCTTTAACTTAGTGGTCCTGTCCTACAGTCAGCGTGGGCTCTGATACCATCTCTATAGCGACCCAACCCGAATGGATCAAGTCTACTGTGCTCCGGTGTCATCCCTGGATCAGTAATGCTGACACCACACAGTACTTCGAAGGATTTATAGCAGAGTGGCAATCACACACTTATTACATCGATGTCTCAAAAGAGAACTTATACAATAATATGGCTTAAAGCCATCTAATAACGATAACAGCGGAAGACTTGGAAGATAAATGGGTCCATCAACTCCAACGGCATCACTAAGTATAGAACCACGACCTAAAAGCACCTTAATCATCGTCTAAAAAGTCTGCAACATTAACGTTGCAGCCCGAAACGGGTTAGCACATGGAATATGCTGGCAAGGTAACACATAGAGAGTAATGGAATGAAACAGCTATACTATATGCATATTTGGCTGGTGGAAAGCTCTATGGTAACTGTTTTGCGTAAAGCCAATTTTTCCCTAGTGCAAAGGAATAAATTTATTTAACTATCATGGTGGTTGTTAAACATTGAGAATGGTTGACAGCATTCTCACTCCCAATTAAAAGTGCACAATTAAAACCCAACAATATTAATTAGAAGTAACATGATGAGATTCACATGATATTCAAGTACTAGATACTCAAGATTGTCCATAACCGGGGACACGGCTAATCATGATTAGTTTATTACACTCTGCAGAGGTTTGCGAACTTTTCCCCACAAGACTCGATCGCCTCCGTTGGATTTCTCGCACTACTGGTGTTTGAGAAACGCATGACCGAGACACAGTCTTTCAGAAGCGCTAGCACCTTACGATGGATAGACCGGTACACCTACTTTCCCCTACATCTACTAGTCTACCCTCTAAGAGTTCGCACGACTTAGTCAACTATGCCAGAGCCCGTAATGGCTTGTGGCTGCACACGTAAGTATTTTGCATGAAAGATCTTATGATCCCTTTGAGCCTGGGTGGCGGTCCGAAAAAAAACAGGCAAGTCCTGATATACATCCGGTGCCTCAATCCACCCAGATGTGTGTTTAAGTTGCCACCTTAGATAAACCCTTAAAATTATCACACTCACATCTGTCATGGATATCACTCACCCAATCCACGTCTACTAGCATAGCATGGCATAATAAGCAAACGTAGAAGTAACTCCCAAAGGTTTCATAATAAACAGGTTGTAGGTACTACCTCATCTACTTCCCATCCCACGATATAATTAGATACTAATCATGCAATGTGTGAGGATGGATCTAATGCAATAAACCTGGGTTGTAGAAAAGGTATGATCAAAGTGTTACTTGCCTTGCTGATGATCCGCAAGTCCTAGAGATTCGAAGTAACAAGCGGCGCAATCCGGGTAATCTATCACAGACAAACAACAAGCATACAATAAATACTCATCTAATGCACAGGTAAAACTCGAACAAAAGATCGAACCAGATAGTTCAACTTAAGAACTCCGATTACAAAGAGAGAAAGAACCAAACAAAGAAACCGAAAACAAACAGCGGAAGAAAACAACTTGGTTCTAGCAAGTTGAAACTAGGTCAAATTTTACCGTAGCAAAAACTTAGTTAAAGTTGATTAGTCGGAACGGCGGTTTCGAAACAAAACTCCAGGCGCTTGATCACGTGATTCCAATAAACGAGCGAGAAGATAAACTAGAACGAAGATCGGATCTGAGATCGCGATCGCGGAATAAATCCGACGAAAAGAAAAAGAAGAACGGTTAAATGAACGGACATTCGTTAACCTAGGAATAATCCAGTGATCACGTTCGTTAGGACGAACGGTCCGGCGAACGGTCTCTAGGCAACTAACTGGAAAAGAAAACGAAACTGATCTAGGGTTTCGAGAAAAGAAAACTGAACAAAAAACCGATCTAGAAAACCGGAACGGTTTAGAAAAGAAAATGAATCAGAAGAGAAGAAAAGAATCGGAACGATTTAGAAGAAAACTGATCCGAGGAAAAGAAATAGAGATGACGTGGCGCGGTACCTCCGGCGAGGGCTCCGGCTAGCAAGGGCGGCGGCGGCGGGCACAAGGGCGGCGGCGGCGGTGACGCAAGGCGCGGGCGGCGGTGACGCAGGGCGCGGCGCGGCTTGGGGCGCTAGGGCGGCAGCGGCTCGGGCGCGGCGCGGGTGAGGGGCGCGGCTTGGGCTTGGGGTTTTGGTGTGGGATTTAGAGGGGGGTGTGGGGGTATATAAAGAGGGGAGAGGCGAGGAGACTTGGGGGAGAGGACAAGAAATAAGAGAAGGAAAAAGAGTAGGACAGGGAATCCTAAAAAAACAAACGAAGTCCTACTAGGACTCTAAAAGGGCGGCGGCGGCGGCCTTGGCGCCTGCCTGCGCCAGGCGCGCGGCGCGCGGGAGGAAGAGGCCCGGCCGTCTGGGCCTTTGGCCCAGGGGCGCTGCGGGAGTTTTTTTTAAACGGTTTCGCGCACAGAAAAACAAAAGAAAAGAGAACTAAACGAACTCCAAAACTTCTAAAGTAAATTTTCCCTGACTCCTAAAAATGAGTCGAACAAAATGAACTTTTCTCCGGGCCTAAAATGCAATTTTTGAAAACACGCATTTTTCCCTATCCAAACAAAAGGCAAATAAACTCCGACAAAACCAATGATCCTTTCTTGAAATTTGAGAAGAACTCAAATATGAAAATAACGAAATCTCCAACTCTCTCCAAGGGTCCTTGAGTTGCGTGAAATTTCTAGGATCGGCAAAATGCAAGAAAATATGATATGCATGATGATCTAGTGTATAACATTCCAAATTGAAAATTTGGGATGTTACATTGTTCTTGCATTATATATACCATATTCCATCTATTCTATGGCAAAAACTCATAAAAGAAAACCATAGAATCATCAAAACAAGCACACAACACAAAGAAAACAGAATCAGTCCAAAAGAGAATAGTCTGTAGTAATCTAAAAATTTCGAATACTTCTGAAACTCCAAAAATTCAGAAAAAACTAGGACCACATGAGCAATTTGTATATTAATCTTCTTCAAAAAGAATTGGCATTTTATCACACACTGGTTAAAAATTTGAATTCTTTTCGTGAGCGCAAAAGTTTCTGTTTTTCAGGAAGATCAAACAACTATCACCCAAGAAGATCCTAAAGGCTTTACTTAGCACAAACACTAATTAAAACACAAAAACACAATCATAACAGTAGTGTAATTGTTCTAACACTCAAGAATATAAAACAAAAATAAAAAATAAATTTTATTCATTGGATTGCCTCCCAACAAGCGCTATAGTTTTACGCCCTTAGCTAGGCATAAAGCAAAGGATCTAAGTTTTGTCATCCTTCTTCTTAATTTTTTTAGAAGTGATTTCATCATGGGGTTTTTTAAAAACAACATAAACATATTGTCCATAGAAACCTTAGCACTATTAAGTTGCCCATTATTATAACTGGCAACAATCCAAGAGTAATGTTGGTTAACATTATTGAAAACTTGTTGGATTACATCTAGAATGGGGACTTCCTTCTTTAGATTCTCATCAAACATTTTATCATCCCCAAGAAAATGTCTTAACGCATAATCCCTATTGTAAATAATTTTGTCTATCACTGGCTTTTCACGATTCAAACCATAAAAGTCAAAGATTTCCCTAGCTTTCTGTATTATGTAGTCAAAATCATTCATAAGAACGAGAGTGGCCAACTTTTTAGCTTTAGGGTTCTTTATGACGGGAAGCTCAAAAAATATATCTTTGCAAAGTATGATGAGTACGTATAAATTTGCTTTCAAGTTTCAGAACTAGCGCTGAAATAGCATCCGCATAAGATCTAGTAGTCCTAAGTATAGGAGCATCATCAAGACTTAAATTTCCAACACAATTGAAAAATTCTTGGATGCGTTCTTTTCCCATAACGTTCCCTTGCCCCAAGATAAAAGTTTTAGCATCCAGATTGCCCGTACATCCAATCTTAGGAGTTAGACCATCATCTGTTGGTGCCATACCAAAATCACTCATGATTACAAGCAATGGATAGATCTGACGAGAAACGGCGAACGAAAAAGAGGGGAATAAATACAACACATTTTTGTGAAGTGGTGGAGAGGAAAACGAGAGGCAAATGGCAAATAATGTAAATTGTGAGGAGATGAGATTTGTGATTAGGAACCTGGTATGTGTTGAAGATCCTCCCCGGCAACGGCGCAAGAAATTTCTTTTGATGCGGCTTGAAGCTACGTTTGTATTTCCCCAAAGAGGAAGGGATGATGCGGCACAACGATGGTAGGTATTTCCCTCAGTGATGAGATCAAGGTTATCGAACCAGTAGGAGAACCAAGCAACAATACGTAAACGACACCTGCACACAAATAACAAATACTCGCAACTCGATGTATTAAAGGGGTTGTCAATCCCTTTCGGGTAATGGCGCTAGAAATTGGCAAAATGTACATGAATATATTGTAGTAGATTGATAGATCGAACACCAAATAAAATAAATAAGAATAAATTGCAGCAACATATTTTTGGTTTAATAGATCTGAAAATAAAATCAAAGGAAAATAGATTGCAAAGGCAAATAATATGAGAAAGAGACCCGGGGGCCGTAGGTTTCACTAGTTGCTTCTCTCGAGAAAAATAATAAATAGTGGGTGAACAAATTACTGTTGGGCAATTGATAGAACTTCAAATAATCATGACGTTATCCAGGCAATGATCATTATATAGGCATCACGTCCAAGATTAGCTAGTAGACCGACTCCTGCCTGCATCTACTACTATTACTCCACACATCCACCGCTATCTAGAATGCATCTAGTATATTAAGTTCATGGAGAAACAGAGTAATGCAATAAGAATGATGACATGATGTAGACAAGATATATTTATGTATAAATAGACCTCATCATTTTATCCTTAGTAGCAATGATACATACGTGTCGGTTCCCCTTCTATCACTGGGATCAAGCATCGTAAGATCGAACCCACTACAAAGCACCTCTTCCCATTGCAAGATAAATAGGTCCAGTTGGCCATACAAAACACAAATATCGGAGAAGAAATACGAGGCTAGAAGCAATCATGCATATAAGAGATCAAAGAAACTCAAATAACTTTCATGGATAAAAAGATAGATCTGATCATAAACTCAAAGTTCATCCGATCCCAACAAACACATCGCAAAAAGAGTTACATCATATGGATCTCCAAGAGACCATTGTATTGAGAATCAAACAAGAGAGAGGAAGCCTTCTATCTACTAACTACGGACCCGAAGGTCTACAAAGAACTACTCACGCATCATCAGAGAGGCACCAATGGAAGTGGTGAACCCCTCCATGATGGTGTCTAGATTGGATCTGGTGGTTCGGGACTCTGCGGCGGCTGGAATTGATTTTCATCGACTCCCCTAGGGTTTATGGAATATTGGGGTATTTATAGACTAAAGAGGCGGTCTGAGGGGCACCCGAGGTGGGCACAACCCACCAGGGCGCGCCTAAGCCTCCAGGCGCGCCCTAGCGGGTTGTGCTCCCCTCGGAGTAGCCCCAAGGTGCTTCTTCGGCCCATTGGTTGTCTTCTGGTCCAAAAAAATCCACAGAAAGTTTTGCTACATTTGGACTCTGTTTGGTATTGATTTCTTGCGATGTAAAAAATATGCAAAAAACAGCAACTGGCACTTGGCACTATGTCAATAGGTTAGTACCAAAAAATGATATAAAATGACTATAAAACATCCAAGATTGATAATATAACAGCATGGAACAATCCAAAATTATAGATATGTTGGACACGTATCATTGGGTTTCATGACCTTAATGATCTTTAGTAGCTGCGGATGCTTGCTAGGGGTCCAATCATATGTGCGTATGATCCAAGTAGAGAAAGTATGTTAGCTCATGCCTCTCCCTCATATAGAATTGCAAGAATGATTACCAGTACTTGTTATTGATTGCCTAGGGACAAATGACTTTAATGTTGACAAAAGGTATCCACATTTATTACCTTGCAATTTATTCGTAGTTTTATTCTCGCAAAGTACTCCTAGTTTTATCCTTGCAAAATAGTTTCATACTTGTTTCCGGTAAAGCAAACGTCAAGTGTGCGTAGAGTTGTATCGGTGGTCGATAGAACTTGAGGGAATATTTGTTCTACCATTAGCTCCTCGTTGGGTTCGACACTCTTATTTATCATAGAAGGCTACAGATGATCCCCTATACTTGTGGGTTATCAGAAACCAACAAACTATGTTCTCAGTCAACTTTGCAACTACAATTCGTCATCTTTTCAGGAAGGGTCACGTATCGGAGCCTTTAGGCAAGTCCACATACTCAACCATCATATAGTCTTCTATGATTGCTAACACTCACCATATACACATGAGAAAAACATTTCAACCGGACACATAGAAAGATAGGGGCTCATAATTTTGCCTCCCAACGTATTCACCTCAAGGGTGATGTCAACAATAATAACTCATGCTACCCATATCCAACTGGATATATGTGCCTAGATCTTTCCTCACCACATGAAGCTTGCCAAAAGAGAAAATAAAAAGGAATAGAGATAAAAACTTTGACTCTTGCATGAAAGTAAATACATAAAAGTAAAAGATAGGACCTTCGCAGAGAGAAGCAGAGGTTGTCATGTGCTTATTCGTTTGTATGCTCAATCTCTTAGTGCAAAAGAATGCCATGTTATATTGCCCCTTGTGATAGCAACCTTTATTATGCAGTCTATCACTTTTATTCTTTGCCATCAAAAGTTTGTACAACGCTCAATTGTATCTTACACTAAATGATCTAACACTTTTAGAAGCAATTTTTATTGCCTTATTGCACCAATCGACGACAACTTACTTGAAGGATATTGCTCAATCCATAGGTAGGTATTGTGGACTCTCAAAAAAGATTTGAGTTCAAGCTTTTCTGGATGCACAAGTAGTATCTCTACTTAGTGCGGAATTTTTTGCTAGCAAAGATAGGGGCAAGCACCACATGTTAAAGGATCAATGACAATAGAACTTATGTGTGAATATGAATAAACATAAATCATTACGTTGTCTTCCTTGTCCAACGTCAATTTTTTGGCATATAGTAATTTGATGGGGGCTCACAATCACAAAAGATGTCCAAGATAGTGTATTTGCATGTGAATCTTCTCTTCCCTTATTAATTCTTTCATGAATTGCATCATTTACCGATGATATGTTTGTAAATCTCCAATAAAATTTTCTACTTATACACTTCCTTATGTGATGCCATTACTTACCATAAGATTATCATATGATCTTTTTCATTTATTTCCTTTCTTTTTATTGAAACATGAAAGTAACAAAAGCAAAACTCAAACTAAACTTTATTATATATCTCGCACATTATTACAAAGATAGATCACTAAGCAAACTATCAAAAAGAAAGGATCGAACTAAACTTTTATTCATCTAAAGCAAAAGATAACTATGGATCAAACTAAGGTAAGTAAAGGAAAAAGATACTGGAGGTGATACGGTACTGAGGCGCCTCCCCCAAGCTTGGCACAAGCCAAGGGGAGTGCCCATACTTGATACTCAATTTTCCTTTGGTGATGAAGAAGGAGGAGGTGGTGATGAAGTAGTGATCTTATCCTTCATGATCAAAAGTTTCTCCAATCTAAGGATAACGCTCCAAAGGGCGATGATATGCTCTTGCAACAGAATATTTTCAGGAGTGAGATATTTATTTTGCACATGAACCATTTTCAGTGATCTGAAAGGCTTCAATCTCGGTAGGGGTAAGATGAGCATAGTGAGGTTTAAGGATATCTTCTTCTTCCTCCATGGCCGACAGGTCTTGCTCTACCACCGACGCTTGATCTTCGATGGCCTCCTTGCTCTTGCCCCTTTCGAGAGGCTCTTCAGGCTCCTCTCTCTTGAACTTGATCTTCATCAACCAAGCATCTTCTTCTATGTTGTTGGAGGAGAGAGAAGACATGATGTCTGGCTTAATAGATCTGAGCAAAAACAGAAAGAAAAGAAAATAGAAGATTTCTCTGTGATACGGTGGTCAATAGGTTCACGGGGTATATATATAATTTTTTTATCTTGGGAAACAAGCAAACGGAAGGAAAACCGAGTCCGGAAGGTACCTGAGGTGGGCACAACCCACCTAGGCGCACCTGGCCAGGGTCACCTTCCTGGTAGTTTCTTATTTTCCTAAAAAATAAATATTCCAAAACTGACAATAAATATTTTTGCGGATTTTTCGGAGTCCGTTTACTTACCGTATCACGTACCTCCTCTTTTTCACGATTCTGGAGTGTTCCAAAAGGTTTCTTTAATATGTTCTTCCGATACCATAGTTTGTATAATATTGCTTTCAACATTAATGGGCGTACCTAAGATATAATGTTTTATTCTTTGCCCATTGACAACCTTCGGGTTAGTACCCTCGGCATTATTTATTTTGATGGCTCCCGATCGATAAACCTCCTCGAACATAGGGTCCTTCCCAGTTGGAGAGTAGTTTTCCTGCAAAGAATATGAAACGATAATTGTACAAAAGAACATATTTCCAATTGTGAACTCACACTTTTGGATTCTCTTATCATGCCATCTTTTAACCTTTTCCTTAAATAACTTGCCATTTTCATAAGCTTGGGTTCTCCATTCATCTAGTGAGCTAATATCAAATAACCTCTTCCCACCGGCAAGTTTCAAATCATAGTTGAGTTCTTTAATTGCCCAATATGGTTTATGTTCTAACTCAAGAGGAAAATGACAAGCTTTTCCATAATCCATTTTATAAGGAGACATACCCATAGGATTTTTATATGTTGTCCTATAAGCCCAAAGTGCATCATCTAATTTCTTAGACCAATTCTTCCGGGACCTATTGACAGTATTTTGTAAAATTAATTTTAGTTCTCTATTGCTAAGTTCAACTTGAACACTAGACTCAGGATGATAAGGTGATGCAATTCTATGGTTAACATCATACTTAGCAAGCATTTTACAGAAAGCACCATGAATAAAATGTGAACCACCATCAGTCATTAGATATCTGGGGACTCCAAACCTTGGGAAAATAACTTCATTAAGCATTTTAATAGAGCTGTTGTGATTAGAACTACTAGTTGAAATAGCTTCTACCCACTTAGTAACATAATGTAGCGACCAGACCTCAAATAGTCTGATCTCTGTGCTCTGGTGTCACCCCTGGATCAGTAATGCTGACACCACACAGTACTCAGAGGATTTATAGCAGAGTAGCAATCACACACTTATTACATCGAGTGTCTCAAAAGAGAACTTATTACAATAAGTATGGCTTAAGGCCATCTAATAACGATAACAGCGGAAGGCTTGGAAGATAAGTGAGTCCATCAACTCCAACGGCATAACTGAGTATAGAACCACGGCCTAAAACTCCTTAATCATCATCTGAAAAGTCTGCAACATTAACGTTGCAGCCCGAGAACGGGTCAGCACATGGAATATGCTGGCAAGGTAACACATAGAGAGTAATGGAATGAAACAACTATACTATATGCATATTTGGCTGGTGGAAAGCTCTATGGTTACAGTTTTTGCGTAAAGCCAATTTTTCCCTACTTCAAAGGAATAAAATTAATTACTATCATGGTGGTTGTTAAACATTGAGAATGGTTGACAGCATTCTCAATCCCAATTAAGCATCATCATTAAACAAACCCATCAAAATTATCTTTATAGTAGCATGTTGAGATTCACATGATAATCCAGGTACTAGATACTCAAGATGTCCATAACCGGGGACACGGCTAACCATGATTAGTTTATTACACTCTGCAGAGGTTTGCGCACTTTTCCCCACAAGACTCGATCGCCTCCGTTGGATTTCTCGCACTACATGGTGTTTGAGAAACGGATGACCGAGACACAGTCTTTCAGAAGTGCTAGCACCTTACGTTGGATAGACCGGTACACCTACTTTCCCCTACATCTGCTAGTCTACCCTGTAAGAGTTCGCACGACTTAATCAACTATGCCAGAGCCCATAATGGCTTGTGGCTGCACACGGAAGTTTCTAGTATGAATAATGTTATGATCCCTTTGAGCCTGGGTGGCGGTCCAAAAGAAAAACAGGCAAGTCCTGATAGAAACCAGGTGCCTCAATCCACCCAGATGTGTGTTTAAGTTGCCACCTTAGATAAACCATTAAAATTAACAAACTCACATATGTCATGGATATCACTCACCCAATCCACGTCAACTAGCATAGCATGGCGTAATAAGCAAACGTAGAAGTAACTCCCAAATGTTTCATAATAAACAGGTAATAGGTACTACCTCATCTACTTCCCATCCCACAATTTAATTAGATCCTAATCATGCAATGTGTGAGGATTGATCTAATGCAATAAAACTGGGTTGTAGAAAAGGTATGATGAAAGTGTTACTTGCCTTGCTGATGATCCGCGAAACCTACAGATTCGAAGTAATAGGCGGTGCACTCCGGGTATTCTATCGCAGACAAACAAGCAAGCATACAATAAGTACTCATCTAATGCACAGGTAAAACTCAAATAGAAGATCTAACCAGAAAAGTTCAACTTAAGAACCCTGGTTTGCAAAAAAATTCAAATCGAACGAAGCAAAAGAAATCAAACGGCGAAAGAAATCAACTTCGTTCTAGTAATCTGGATCTAGGTCAAATTTTACTGTAGCAAAAACTTGTTTAAGTTGATTATTCGGAAAGAGGGTTTCGAGACGAAACTCCAGGCGCTTGAATCGCCTGATTCCGATAAACGAGCGAAAAGTTATACTAAAACGAAAATCGGATCAGAAATCACGATCAGAAAATAACCGCGGAAAATCCGATGAAAAACGAGAAACGACGAAAAGGGGAAAAAAATTCCAAAAATTTTTTCAAAAAAAAACTGCATGGAAAACGAGGCGGCGGCGGCGAACCTCGGGCGACGTGCTCCGGCGGCGGCGGCGGCGGGGCTGGGCTAGGGTTTGGGGCGGCTGTGGCTATCGGGCCCCCGGGTGGCGGCTTATAAAGGCGTCCCGGGCGGAGTCCCGCTCGGGTACGGCCCAAAGTCGGTTCCGGTTTTTTTAAATAATTCCGCTCGGAAGAAAAATAAAAAGAAATACTAAACGGTCTCCAAAAATCACGAAATAAATTTTGCCGGGTTCCTAAAATCAAGCCCGATAAAGTGAACATTTATTTGGGCCCAAACTACAACTTTGAAAAACGCGCATTTTTCCTAAATTCAAATAAAAATACCGAAAAACTCCAAAATAAATCTTATTTGATTTTTTTATTAAATCCTCAGTATTTCTATATTTTGGGAAAGTCATTTTATTCCCTCTCTCATATTTTTGAAATAGAAATAATTGATGATAAAATAAATAAAATCAAACGATCCTGTTTACATAATTTGAGAAAACTCAAATACGTAAATAACGAAATCCCCAACTCTCTCCGTGGGTCCTTGAGTTGCTTAGGATTTTCTAGAATCAAAACCAAAAGCAAAATAAAATATGGTATGCATGATGACCTAATGTATAACATTCCAAATTGAAAATTTGGGATGTTACAAACCTACCCCCCTTAAGATGAATCTCGCCCTCGAGATTCGGGTTGGCTAGAAAATAGGTGAGGGTGGTCCTTGAGCAAATCTTCCTCTCGCTCCCAGGTGGCTTCATCCTCCGTGTGGTGACTCCACTGAAATTTACAAAACTTGATAACCTTACTACGAGTGACTCGGCTGGCAACCTCGAGAATTTTGACTGGTTTCTCCTCATAGGTCAAATCGTTATCCAACTGAATTGCTTCCAATGGCACTGTACCCCTCAAAGGTATGTCAGCCATCTCCGCGTGGCACTTCTTCAACTGAGAAACGTGGAACACATCATGAACTCCTGACAATCCTTCGGGCATTTCCAACTTGTAGGCCACTTCTCCCATACGCTCCAAAACTCGATATGGCCCTACAAATCGTGGCGCTAACTTTCCCTTAACTCCAAAGTGCTTAATCCCTCGAAGTGGGGATACTCGAAGATAAGCTCTGTCTCCGACTTCGTAAACTGTCTCCTTGCGTTTAGAATCTACGTAGCTCTTCTACCTGGACTGGGCTACCTTGAGCCTATCGCGAATCAACTTCACCTTCTGTTCAGACTATTTAATCGGATCTGGTCCAAACAACTGGCGGTCTCCAACTTCGTCCCATGACAACGGTGTCCTGCACCTCCTTCCGTACAAAGCTTCGAAAGGGGCCATCTTCAAACTAGTCTGATAGCTATTATTGTAAGAGAACTCTGCATATGGCAAATTATCGTCCCAACTAGATCCATAATCTAGTGCACAAGCTCTCAGCATATCCTCCAAAATCTGATTGACTCTCTCGGTCTGTCCATCTGTCTACGGATGAAGAGCTGTACTAAATTCTAGCCTAGTACCCAAAGTCTCATGCAACTGCTTCCAGAACTTTGAGGTAAACTGGGTTCCTCTATCTGATACAATGCTCCTCGGAACTCCATGCAGACATACGATCCTGGCCATGTATATCTTTGCCAACTTAGCATTGGTGTAAGTGGTCTTTACTGGGATGAAATGAGCTACCTTCGTCAGTCGATCAACTACAACCCAACTCGAGTCATAGCCTGAACGAGTCCTTGGTAATCCTGTGATAAAATCCATGCCTATCTTATCCCACTTCCATTCGGGTATCGGCAATGGTTGCAACAATCCTGCTGGCTTCTGATGCTCTGCCTTTACTCTCTAACATACGTCACAAACTGCTACATACTCCGCAATATCCTTCTTCATTCCGGTCCACCAGAAAATATCCTTCAAATCCAAATGCATCTTGGTATTTCCTGGGTGAATCGAATACGGTGAATCATGTGCCTCTTGCAGAATCAACTTTCTGATCTCCGGGTCATTGGGCACATAAACACGGTCTTCAAACCATAGGGTGTCATGCTCATCCTCACGAAATCCTTTAGCTTTTCCTTTGCTCAGTTTCTCCTTTATAGAAGCAATCTCCTTGTCAGATTTCTGAGCCTCTCTGATTTTATCCATCAATGTTGACTGAATCTCCAATGCTGCCACATAGCCTCTCGGAACTATCTCCAAACTTAGTTCACGGAGGTTTTCTGCTAACTCCTTGGGTATTTCATCCGTCATTAACGCATTCACATGGCTCTTACGGCTTAATGCGTCAGCTACTACATTAGCCTTTCCGGGATGGTAATGCAATCTCATATCATAATCCTTGATGAGCTCCAACCATCTCCTTTGTCTGAGGTTGAATTCCTTCTGCGTGAAAATGTACTTCAAACTCTTGTGATCCGTGTACACCTCACAATGATTTCCAATGAGGAAATGTCTCCATGTCTTCAACGCATGCATTACGGCTGCTAACTCCAAATCATGTGTGGCATAATTCAATTCGTGAGGCTTCAGTTGTCGTGAAGCATACGAAACAACTCTCCCTTCCTGCATAAGTACTGCTCCAAGTCCTCGACGTGAAGCGTCACAATACACCTCATAATCCTTGGTCTGATCTGGCAAAATCAATACTGGTGAGGTAACCAAGCGTTTCTTTAACTCCTGGAAACTAGCCTCACACTCCTCAGTCCATTTGAACTTAGTATCCTTCTTCAACAACTCCGTCATAGGCTTCGCAATCTTTGAAAAGTTCTCAATAAATCTCCGATAGTACCCTGCGAGTCCAAGAAAACTCCGGATCTCTCCAACTATTGTTGGTGCTTCCCACTTGGTCACGGTATCAACTTTAGCGGGATCTACTACTATACCTTCTCCAGATATAACGTGTCCGAGGAATCCTACTTCCTTCAACCAAAACTCACATTTGCTGAACTTGGCATATAATTGATGTTCTCTGAGCTTTCCAAGTACCAAACACAATTGCTCCTTATGCTCTTCTTCATTATTTGAGAATACCAGAATATCATCGATGAAAACCACGACGAACTTGTCTAAAAAATCCATAAACACTTTGTTCATCATGTTCATAAAATAGGCAGGTGCGTTAGTCAGTCCAAATGACATAACGGTATACTCATACAGTCCATATCTTGTGGTGAATGCTATCTTAGGTATGTCCTGCTCTCGAATCTTCAACTGATGGTACCCTGATCGCAAATCGATCTTGGAAAACACTTTAGCCCCTTGCAATCGATCAAACAGGTCATTGACCATTGGTAGTGGGTACTTGTTTTTGATTGTTACTTCGTTCAGTCCTGGATAATCAACAACCATGCTTAACGATCCATCCTTCTTCTCCACTAGAAGTACTGGTGATCCCCAAGGCGAAGAACTTGGGCGAATGTAACCTTTATCCAGTAACTCCTTGATCTGCTTCTTAATCTCCACCAAATCCTTAGCGGGCATCCTATACGGTCTCTTTGATATTGGCCAAGTGCCTGGCAATAGCTCAATCAAAAACTCAATATCTCTATCTGGTGGCTTGCCTGGCAACTCTTCTGGAAGTACATCAGGAAAATCCTTTACCACTGGTACTTCCTCTTGCACAACTCCTGTTAGGCAATTTACTTGGGTCCTCTTTGGCATATGCCGGGATACATACCTGATCCTTCTTCCTTCTGGTGTGGTAAGCAAAATTGACTTACTAGCACACTCAATATTCCCTTCATACTTTGATAACCAATCCATGCCTAATATCACATCCAATCTTTGAGATTCCAGTACTATTAGGTCTGAGGGAAAAACATAGTTACCAATCCTTAATGGTAACCCAGGGTCACGTCTCGGAGGCATTTAAGGGTTTAGAAAAGATGAGATATAAGAATAGAGGGGGTCTAAAGAGAAAACACTACCCATATGCACATGAGGCAAAGCACACAATTCACTCATTCAATCAAACAAAGGCATACAATCGATCTAGCTATCGAAAAAGTGCTCGGACTACTAAAAGTACATGGTGGACTACTACTACTAGTGAGGTGGTCTACTAGAAATATTCTACGGTTGTAGACTCCATGATATCGGCTCCAGCTTCATCAACATAGTTATCATCGCTACTATCTGCTTCCGAGTCAGTGCCGTCGATGATGATGTAGTCTTCTGGGCTAATCTCCTTGGGTTCTTCATCTTCATCTACTGGTGTCGGGTCTCCCATAAACATCCCAATCTTCTTGATCAGGTCGTCATTCTTCTCCACCAATACTTTAATTTCTTCTTCATAACCTTCACATGTAGCATTGAGTTCTTCCTCCAGTTCCTTGATTCTAGTCTTAGCCTTCTTTAGTTCTATCATGTCGGTGCACATCTGATTCTCCTGTCGTCGAATGTGCTGGTTTAACTCCTGTATAAAAGCTGCAATTGATCTATCCTTCCTGGTGCTGATCATCTCCCAGTGTTCATCTCGGCGCCCGCAAATCTGGTAGATAGTATCCTTGAGATCCTTGCGGTAGACTTCTCCAATGCGTCCCATGGCAATGTGAGCTGCCATACTATTTCCTAGACTCCAAGTTGGTGCGTCAAAAGAAAACTCTATGGGCTCAGTGACTGGCATGAACGTCCTTCCTAGAACTTGAACTTGAATCATCCAGTGCTCTTCTTCAGGTAAAGTGGCGTTGTAGGTTCCCGTGAAGCTTGGTACTCCTATGTTCAGGTCTCTAGTGACTTCCTTCAAGTGGTGTCCAAAGGGTGTATCTTCATTTGGTTGTGTGAACTTGTTCCTCGCATCCGCCATCCTAAAGAGTAGAAGAGATGAGAAGTCAGAAGAGAAGAGGGTGAGTAGTGATCTAGGTCTTTTAGCTTAGTGGTCGTGTCCTACAGTCAGCGTGTGCTCTGATACCATCTCTGTAGCGACCAGACCTCAAACAGTCTGATCTCTGTGCTCCGGTGTCATCCCTGGATCAGTAATGCTGACACCACATAGTACTCAGAGGATTTATAGCAGAGTAGCAATCACACACTTATTACATCGAGGGTCTCAAAAGAGAACTTATTACAATAAGTATGGGTTAAGGCCATCTAATAACGATAACAGCGGAAGGCTAGGAAGATAAGTGAGTCTATCAACTCCAACGGCATCACTGAGTATAGAACCACGACCTAAAACTCCTTAATCATCATCTGAAAAGTCTACAACATTAACGTTGCAGCCCGAGAACGGGTCAGCACATGGAATATGCTGGCAAGGTAACACATAGAGAGTAATGGAATGAAACAACTATACTATATGCATATTTGGCTGGTGGAAAGCTCTATGGTTACAGTTTTTGCGTAAAGCCAATTTTTCCCTACTTCAAAGGAATAAAATTAATTACTATCATGGTGGTTGTTAAACATTGAGAATGGTTGACAGCATTCTCAATCCCAATTAAGCATCATCATTAAACAAACCCATCAAAATTATCTTTATAGTAGCATGTTGAGATTCACATGATAATCCAGGTACTAGATACTCAAGATGTCCATAACCGGGGACACGGCTAACCATGATTAGTTTATTACACTCTGCAGAGGTTTGCGCACTTTTCCCCACAAGACTCGATCGCCTCCGTTGGATTTCTCACACTACATGGTGTTTGAGAAACGGATGACCGAGACAGAGTCTTTCAAAAGCGCGAGCACATTACGTTGGATAGACCGGTACACCTACTTTCCCCTACATTTGCTAGTCTACCCTGTAAGAGTTCGCACGACTTCATCAACTATGCCAGAGCCCATAATGGCTTGTGGCTGCAAACAGAAGTTTCTAGTATGAATAATCTTATGATCCCTTTGAGCCTGGGTGGCGGTCCAAAAGAAAAACATGCAAGTCCTGATAGAAACCTGGTGCCTCAATCCACCCAGATGTGTGTTTAAGTTGCCACCTTAGATAAACCATTAAAATTAACAAACTCACATCTGTCATGGATATCACTCACCCAATCCACGTCTACTAGCATAGCATGGCGTAATAAGCAAACGTAGAAGTAACTCCCAAAGGTTTCATAATAAATAGGTAATAGGTACTACCTCATCTACTTCCCATCCCACAATTTAATTAGATTCTAATCATGCAATGTGTGAGGATTGATCTAATGCAATAAAACTGGGTTGTAGTAAAGGTATGATCAAAGTGTTACTTGCCTTGCTGATGATCCGCGAAACCTAGAGATTCGAAGTAACAGGCGGCGCACTCCGGGTATTCTATCGCAGACAAACAAACAAGCATACAATAAGTACACATCTAGTGCATAGGTAAAACTCAAATAGAAGATCTAACCAGAAAAGTTCAACTTAAGAACCCTGGTTTGCAAAAAAATTCAAATCGAACGAAGCAAAAGAAATCAAACGGCGAAAGAAATCAACTTCGTTCTAGTAATCTGGATCTAGGTCAAATTTTACTGTAGAAAAAACTTGTTTAAGTTGATTATTCGGAAAGAGGGTTTCGAGACGAAACTCCAGGCGCTTGAATCGCCTGATTCCGATAAACGAGCGAAAAGTTATACTAAAACGAAAATCGGATCAGAAATCGCGATCAGAAAATAACCGCGGAAAATCCGACGAAAAAGGAGAAACGACAAACAGGGGAAAAAATAAAAAAAATTCTGAATTTTTTTTCAAAAAAAACTGCATGGAAAACGAGGCGGCGGCGTCGAACCTCGGGCGACGCGCTCCGGCGGCGGCGGTGGGGCTGGGCTAGGGTTTGGGGCGGCTGTGGCTCTCGGGCCCCCGGGCGGCGGCTTATAAAGGCGTCCCGGGCGGAGTCCCGCTCGGGTACGGCCCAAAGTTGGTTTCGTTTTTTTTAAATAATTCCGCTGGGAAGAAAAATAAAAAAATACTAAACGGACTCCAAAAATCACGAAATAAATTTTGCCGGGTTCCTAAAATCAAGCCCGATAAAGTGAACATTTATTTGGGCCCAAACTACAACTTTGAAAAACGCGCATTTTTCCTAAATTCAAATAAAAATACCAAAAACTCCGAAATAAATCTTATTTGATTTTTTTTATTAAATCCTCAATATTTCTATATTTTGGGAAAGTCATTTTATTCCCTCTCTCATATTTTTGAAATAGAAATAATTGATGATAAAATAAATAAAATCAAACGATCTTGTTTACATAATTTGAGAAAACTCAAATACGTAAATAACAAAATCCCCAACTCTCTCCATGGGTCCTTGAGTTGCTTAGGATTTTCTAGGATCAAAACCAAAAGCAAAATAAAATATGATATGCATGATAACCTAATGTATAACATTCCAAATTGAAAATTTGGGATGTTACACATAATCAACAGCAACCAAAATATGTGTATACCCATTAGAGGAAGGAAAAGATCCTATGTAATAAAATCCCCAAACATCAATTGGTTCAACAGAAAGAGAATAATTCATAGGCATTTCCTGACGCTTACCAATATTACCAATCCTTTGACATTCATCACAAGATAAAACAAACTTATGGGCATCCTTGAAGAGAGCAGGCCAATAAAATCCAGATTGCAATACCTTGTGAGCAGTTCTATCTCCTGCATGATGCCCTCCATAAGCTTCGAAGTGACATTCCCATAGGATTTGTCCCTGTTCATGCTTAGGTACACAACGTCTAATAATACCATCTACTACTTCTTTATAAAGATGTGGGTCATCCCAAAAGAAATGTCTTAAATCATAGAAGAATTTTTTTCTTTTGTTGGTAAGTGAAGCTAGGTGGTACATATTTAGCAACAATATAATTAGCATAGTCAGCATACCAAAGAGTGTTATGAGAAATATTTATTGCAGCTAGTTTTTCATCAGGAAAACTATCATTAATAGGTTGTGCATCATCAAGAATATTTTCCAATCTAGACAAGTTATTAGCCATGGGGTTCTCAGCTCCCTTTTTATCAGTGATATGTAAGTCATATTCTTGTAGTAAGAGAACCCACCTAATCAGTCTAGGTTTGGCATCTTTCTTTTCTATTAGATATTTTATAGCAGCATGATCGATGTGAACAATTACTTTAGAATCAACAATGTAAGATCTAAATTTATCACAAGCAAACATCACTGCTAAGAATTCTTTTTCAGTAGTAGCATAATTTCGTTGAGCACTGTCTAGATTGACTAGCATAATGAATAACATTTAATTTCTTCTCAACTCTTTGTCCTAGGACAGCACCAACAACATAGTCACTAGCATCACACATAATCTCAAAAGGCAAGTTCCAATTAGGTGGTTGAACTGTAACATCCCAAATTTTCAATTTGGAATGTTATACATTAGATCATAAATGCATATCATATTTTATTGTGCTTTTGATTTTGATCCTAGAAATTCTATGCAACTCAAGGACCCACGGAGAGAGTTGGGGATTTCATTATTTTCATATTTGAGTTTTCTCAAATTTTGAGAATATGATCATTTGATTTTATTTATTTTATCATCAATTATTTCTATTCAAAAAATACGAGAGAGGGAATAAAATGACTTTCCCAAAATAAAGAAATATTGAGGATTTAATAAAATCAAATAAGATTTTATTTCTGAGTTTTTCGTTGTTTTATTTGAATTTAGGAAAAATGTGCGTTTTTCAAAATTGCATTTAGACCCCAAATAAATGTTCACCTTGTGCGGCTTGATTTTAGAAGCCCGTGAAAATTTATTCGGAATTTTTGGAGTCCGTTTAGTATTTCTTTTTATTTTATCTTCTGCGCGTAATTTTTTTTTAAACCGAACTGACCTAGGGCCGTGTCCGACTAGGACTCCCGGCCCGTTAGGCTATATAAGCCGGGGGAGAGGCCAAGCCGAGCCAGCGCCCCAGTCCCGAAACCCTAGCCGCCGGACGCCGCCGCCGCCACCGCACGCCGCTCGAGGTCCGCCGCCGCCTCGATTTCTGCGCCGTTTTTTTTCGAAAAACCGTTCGGTTTTTCCGTCGGTTTATTTTAGTTTCGTTTTTTTAAATAGATCGGTTTTTCTGGTTTATTTAATTTAGCGAGCGTTCGTCATTTTTCTTTTTCTTGGATTAAATCCGCGATTTTTCTGATCGCGATTCCTGATCCGATTTTCGTTATAGTATAACTTTTCGCTCGTTTATCGGAATCAGGCGATTCAAGCGCCTGGAGTTTCGTCTCGAAACCCTCTATCCGTTTAACCAACTTAAACAAGTTTTTGCTACTGTAAAATTTGCCTTAGATCCAGATTAGTAGAACGAGGTTGTTTTTCTTTCGCCGTTTGACTTTCGTTGCTTCATTCGATTTGATTCTTTTTGCAAACCGGAGTTCTTAAGTTGAACCTTCTTGTTAGATCTTTTATTTGACTTTTACCTGTGCATTAGATGAGTACTTATTGTATGCTTGTTTCTTTGTCTGCGATAGAATACCCGGAGTGCGCCGCTTGTTACTTCGAATCGCTAGGTTTCCCGGATCATCAGCAAGGCAAGTAACACTTTGATCATACATTTTCCTACTACCCAGTTTTATTGCATTAGACCAATCCCCAAACATTGCATGATTAGGATCTAATTAAATTGTGGGATGGGAAGTAGTTGAGGTAGTACCTATTACCTGTTTATTATCAAATCTTTTGGAGTTACTTCTACGTTTGCTTATTGTGCCATGCTATGCTAGTAGACGTGGATTGGGTGAGTGATATCCATGACAAATGTGAGTTTGTTAATTAATGGTTTATCTAAGGCGGCAACCTAAAAACACATCTGGGTGGATTGAGGCACCTGGGTATTCCAGGACTTGCCTGTTTTCTTTTTGGACCGCCACCCAGACTCAAAGGGATCATGAGATTGTTCATGCTAGAAACTTCCGTGTGTAGCCACAAGCTATTATGGGCTCTAGCATAGTTGACTAAGTCGTGCGAACTCTTACAGTGGTAGACTAGCAGATGTAGGGGATGTAGGTGGTACGGTCTACCCGATTGTAAGGTGCGAGCGCTTCTGAAAGACTATGTCTCGGTCATCCGTCTTCTCAAACACCATGTAGTGCGAGAAACCAAACGGAGGCGATCGAGTCTTGTGGGGAAAAGTGCGCAAATCTCTGCAGAGTGTAATAAACTAATCATGATTAGCCGTGTCCCCGGTTATGGACGATCTTGAGTATCTAGTACCTGGATTATCATGTGAATCTCAACATGTTACTCTAAATTAATTTTGTTGGGTTTTGTTAATGATGATGCTTAATTGGGATTGAGAATGCTGTCAACCATTCTCAATGTTTAACACCTACCATGATAGTTAAATTAATTTATTCCTTTGAAGTAGGGAAAAATTGGCTTTACGCAAAACTGTAACCATAGAGCTTTCCACCAGCCAAATATGCATATAGTATAGTTGTTTCATTCTATTACTCTCTATGTGTTACCTTGCCAGCATATTCCATCTGCTGACCCGTTTTGGGCTGCAACGTTAATGTTGCAGACTTTTCAGACGACGATTAAGGAGTTTTTAGGTCGTGGTTCTATACTCAGTGATGCCGTTGGAGTTGATGGACTCACTTATCTTCCAAGCCTTCCGCTGTTATCGTTATTAGATGGCCTTAAGCCATATTTATTGTAATAAGTTCTCTCTTGAGACACTCGATGTAATAAGTGTGTGATTGCTACTCTGCTATAAATCCTCCGAGTACTGTGTGGTGTCAGCATTACTGATCCAGGGATGACACCGGAGCACAGAGATCCGACTGTTTGAGGTATGGTCACTACAGAGATGGTATTAGAGCACACGCCGACTGTAGGACACGACCACTAAGCTAAAGACCTAGATCACTATTCACTCTCTTCTCTTCTGACCTCTCATCTTTTCTACTCTTTAGGATGGCGGATGCAAGGAACAAGTTCACACAACCAGATGAAGATAAACCCTTTGGGCGACACTTTAAGGAAGTCACTAGATACCTGAACATAGGAGTACCAAGCTTCACCAGAACCTACAACGCCACTTTACCTGAAGAAGAGCGCTGGATGATTCAAGTTCAAGTTCCAGGAAGGACGTTCATGCCAGTCACTGAGCCCATAGAGTTTTCTTTTGATGCACCAACTTGGAATCTAGGAAAGAGCATGGCAGCTCACATCGCCATGGGACGCATTGGAGAAGTCTACCGCAATGATCTCAAGGATACTATCTACCAGATTTGTGGGCGCCGAGATGAGCACTGGGAGATGATCAGCACCAGGAAGGATAGATCAATCGCAACTTTTATCCAGGAGTTAAACCAGCACATTCGACGACAGGAGAACCAGATGTGCACCGATATGATAGATCTGAAGAAGGCTAGGACAAGAATCAAGGAACTGGAGGAAGAACTCAAGGCTACACGTGAAGATTATGAAGAGGAAATTGAAGTATTGGTGGAGAAGAATGCCGACCTAACAAAGAAGATCAGGATATTTATGGGAGACCCTACGCCAGTAGATGAAGATGAAGAACCCAAGGAGATACGCCCAGAAGACTACATCATCATCGACGACTCTGACATGGATCCAGATAGTAGCGATGATGACTATGTTGATGGAGCTGGAGCCGATATCATGGAGTCTGCAATCGAAGAATATTTCTAGTAGACCACCCCATCAGTAGTAGTAGTCCACCATGTAAATATAGTAGTCCGAGCACTTTTGCGATAGTTAGACCGATTGTATGCCCTTGTTTGATTGAATGAAGTGAATTGTTTGCTTTTGCCTCATGTGCATATGGGTAGTGTTTTCTCTTTAGACCCCCTCTATTCTTACATCTCATCTTTTCTAAACCCTCAGATGCCTCCGAGACGTGACCCTAGATTTACCTTTCCACCGGAGCTCACCCAGTTGATCCAGCAGAAGAACACATTAATGCAGTTGCTAGTCCAGAATCAGAATCAGGGGAACAACAACAACCCACCACCACCACCACCACCTGTTGATCACTTAGCCCGTTTTCTTAGGCTGAATCCGCCAGTGTTTTTCAGTAGCACCGAGCCGATAGTAGCAGATGATTGGCTCCACAAGACATCTAGGGAGTTGACCACAGCAGGATGCACAGATGCGGAGAAGGTGAAGTTTGCCGCACATCAGCTAGAAGGACCCGCAGCATCATGGTGGGAGAATTTCACAGCCACTTTCCCAGTCGACACTGTCACATGGGACCAGTTTCAGCAGGCTTTTCGTACTGCCCATGTTTCAGCAGGAGCTATGGCCATGAAGAAGCGTGAGTTTCACAACTTGCGCCAAGGAGGACGGACAGTTGGCCAGTATGTGGAGGACTTTAGTAAGTTAGCACGTTATGCCCCAGATGACGTTGCTACGGATGTAGTTAAGCATGAGAAGTTTCTGGAAGGATTGAATGATGAGTTGAGCATGCAGTTGATGGTAGCAACCTTCAACAACTACCAGGAGTTGGTAGACCGTGCTCTTATGATTGAAGGCAAGCAGCAGCAAATTGAGAATCGCAAGAGGAAGTATGGACAAGGGAAGTACAATTCAGGAGCTCAGCAGAAGCCACGTTTTACCCCTAGATCGGGAGGACACTTTCAGCATACTCCTGGAGGAGGTAGCTCGCACAATCACAATGGCACCAAGAATGGTAATGGCAATGGAGGAAGCAACGGCCAGAATCCCACCAACCCATCAACCCCAGCCAAGAAAGACCTGAGCCAAGTCACTTGCTTTAAGTGTTCGAAGACCGGACATTATGCCAATGAATGTCCTGAATTACAAAATGGAAATAGCAATGGAAGCTCTGGGAAGAAGCCGAACCCTTTCAACAGGGGATAGGTGAACCATGTTAGCATGAAGGAGGTTGAAGCTCAGCCCGATGCAGTAATAGGTAAGTTTTTGGTTAAGTCATTTAATGCACTCGTTCTTTTTGATACTGGTGCATCGCATTCATACATCTCAAGGGGATTTGTGGATAAGTATAACTTGTCAACCCAAGCCCTTAGGTCACCCATGCTAGTAACCTCGCCTGGAGCAGAATATATGGCTAGTCGATGGTGTGATCGGTTACCATTAAGGATTGGTAACTATGTTTTTCCCTCAGACCTAATAGTATTAGAATCCCAAGGATTGGATGTGATATTAGGCATGGATTGGTTATCAAAGTATGAAGGGAATATTGAATGCGCTAGTAAGTCAATTTTGCTTACCACCCCAGAAGGGAGAAGGATCAAGTATGTATCCCGGCATGTGCCAAAGAGGACTCAAGTAAATTTCCTAACAGGAGTTGTGCAGGAGGAAGTACCAGTGGTAAAGGATTTCCCTGAAGTATTTCCAGAAGAGTTGCCAGGCATGCCACCAGATAGAGATATTGAGTTTTAATTGAGCTATTGCCAGGCACTGGGCCAATATCAAAGAGACCATATAGGATGCCAGCAAAGGATTTGGTGGAAATTAAGAAGCAGATTAAGGAGTTACTGGATAAAGGATTTATTCGCCCAAGTTCTTCGCCTTGGGGATCGCCAGTACTTCTAATGGAGAAGAAGGATGGATTGTTAAGGATGGTTGTCGATTATCGAGGATTGAATGAAGTAACGATCAAGAACAAGTACCCACAACCGATGATCAATGACCTGTTTGATCGATTGCAAGGAGCTAAGGTATTTTCCAAGATCGATCTGCGATCAGGATACCACCAGTTGAAGATTCGAGAACAGGATATTCCTACAACAGCTTTTACCACCAGGTACGGGCTGTATGAGTCTACCATTATGTCATTTGGTCTGACTAACGCACCTGCATATTTTATGAACATGATGAACAAAGTGTTTATGGAGTTCTTGGATAAGTTCGTCCTAGTGTTCATTGATGATATCCTGGTTTACTTGAAGAATGAAGAGGAACATAAGGAGCATTTGTGTTTGGTACTTGGAAAGCTCAGAGAACATCAGCTATATGCCAAGTTCAGCAAATGTGAGTTTTGGTTGAAGGAAGTAGGATTCCTCGGACACGTTATATCTGGAGAAGGTATAGCAGTTGATCCCACTAAAGTTGATACCGTGACCAAGTGGGAAGCACCAACCACGGTTGGAGAGATCCGAAGTTTTCTTGGACTCATAGGATACTACCGGAGATTTATTGAGAATTTCTCAAAGATTGCGAAGCCTATGACTGAGTTGTTGAAGAAAGATACCAAGTTCATATGGACGGAGGAATGTGAGGTGAGGCTAGTTTCCAGGAGTTGAAGAAACGTTTGGTTACCTCACCAGTGTTGATTTTGCCAGACCAGACCAAGGATTATGAGGTGTACTGCGACGCTTCACGTCGAGAACTTGGAGCAGTGCTTATGCAGGAAGGGAGAGTTGTTTCATATGCCTCAAGACAACTGAAACCTCACGAGTTGAATTATGCTACGCATGATTTGGAATTAGCAGCCGTAGTGCATGCACTGAAAACATGGAGACATTTCCTCATTGGAAACCATTGCGACGTGTACACGGATCATAAGAGTTTGAAGTACATCTTCACACAGAAAGGAGTTAAACCTCAGACAAAGGAGATGGTTGGAGCTCATCCAGGATTATGATATGAAATTGCATTATCATCCCGGGAAGGCTAATGTAGTAGCTGACGCATTAAGCCGTAAGAGCCATGTCAATACATTAATGACGGGAGAAATACCAATAGAGTTAGCAGAAAATCTTCGTGAACTATGTTTGGAAATAGTTCCGAGAGGCTATGTAGCAGCACTAGAGATTCAGTCTACCTTGATGGATAAAATCAGAGAAGCTCAAAGGACTGTCAAGGAGATTGCTTCTATTAAGGAGAAACTTAGCAAAGGAAAGGCTAAGAGATTTCATGAGGATGAGCACGATACCCTATGGTTTGAAGACCGTGTTTACGTGCCCAATGACCCAGAGATCAGGAAGTTGATACTGCAAGAGGCACATGATTCACCATATTCGATTCACCCAGGAAATACCTAGATGTATTTGGATTTGAAGGATATTTTTGGTGGACCGGAATGAAGAAGGATATTGCGGAGTATGTAGCAGTTTGTGATGTATGTGAGAGAGTGAAGGCAGAGCATCAGAAGCCAGTAGGGCTGCTACAGCCATTGCCGATACCCGAATGGAAGTGGGATAAGTTAGGCATGGATTTTATCACGGGATTGCCTAGGACTCGTTCAGGCTATGACTCGATTTGGGTTGTAGTTGATCGATTGACGAAGGTAGATCATTCCATCCCGGTAAACACCACCTACACTAGTGCTAAGTTGGCAAAGATATACATGACCAGGATTGTATGTCTGCATGGAGTTTCGAGGAGCATTGTATCAGATAAAGGAACCCAGTTTACCTCAAAGTTCTGGAAACAGTTGCACAAAACTTTGGGTACCAGGCTAGAATTCAGTACAGCTTTTCATCCCAGACAGATGGACAGACCAAGAGAGTTAATCAGATTTTGGAAGATATGCTGAGAGCTTGTGCGCTAGATTATGGATCTAGTTGGGACGACAATTTGCCATATGCAGAGTTCTCTTACAACAACAGTTACCAAACCAGTTTGAAGATGGCCCCTTTGGAAGCTTTGTATGGAAGGAGGTGCAGGACACCGTTGTTGTGGGACGAAGTTGGAGACCGCTAGTTGTTTGGACCTGACTTGATTAAAGAGTCTGAACAGAAAGTGAAGTTGATTCGCGATAGGCTCAAGATAGCCCAGTCCAGACAGAAGAGTTATGCAGATTCAAAATGCAAGGAGACAGTTTACGAGGTTGGAGATAGAGCTTATCTTCGAGTATCACCACTTCGACGAACAAAGCGTTTTGGAGTTAAGGGAAAGTTAGCACCACGATTTGTAGGACCATATCGAGTTTTGGAGCGTATGGGAGAAGTGGCCTACAAGTTGGAAATGCCCGAAGGATTGTCAGGAGTTCATGATGTGTTCCACATTTCTCAGTTGAAGAAGTGCCACGCGGAGATGGCTGACATACCCCTGAGAGATGCAGTGCCATTGGAAACTATTCAGTTGGATAACGATTTGACCTATGAGGAGAAACCAATTAAGATTCTTGAGTTTGCCAGTCGAGTCACTCGTAGCAAGGTTATCAAGTTTTGCAAAAGTTCAGTGGAGCTACCACACGGAGGATGAAGCCACCTGGGAACGAGAGGAAGATTTGCTCAAGGACCACCCTCACCTATTTTCTAGCCAACCCGAATCTCGAGGGCGAGATTCATCTTAAGGGGGGTAGGTTTGTAACATCCCAAATTCTCAATTTGGAATGTTATACATTAGATCATAAATGCACATCATATTTTATTGTGCTTTTGGTTTTGATCCTAGAAATTCTACGCAACTCAAGGACCCACGGAGAGAGTTGGGGATTTCATTATTTTCATATTTGAGTTTTCTCAAATTTTGAGAATAGGATCATTTGATTTTATTTATTTTATCATCAATTATTTCTATTACAAAAATATGAGAGAGGGAATAAAATGACTATCCCAAAATAAAAAATATTGAGGATTTAATAATAAAATCAAATAAGATTTATTTCGGAGTTTTTCGTTGTTTTATTTGAATTTAGGAAAATGTGCGTTTTCCAAAATTGCATTTAGGCCCCAAATAAATGTTCACCTTGTGCGGCTTGATTTTAGAAGCCCGTGAAAATTTATTTCGGAATTTTTAGAGTCCGTTTAATATTTATTTTTATTTTTTCTTGTGTGCGTAATTTAAAAAAACGAACCGACCTAGGGCCGTGTCCGACTAGGACTCCCGGCCCGTTAGGCTATATAAGCCGGGGGAGAGGCCCAGCCGAGCCAGCGCCCCAGCCCCGAAACCCTAGCCGCCGGACGCCGCCGCCGCCACGCCACGCCGCGCCGCCGCCGCCGCACGCCGCCCGAGGTCCGCCGCCACCTTTATTTTCGCGCCGGTTTTTTTTCGAAAAACCATTCGGTTTTTATTTTTGGTTTTTTTAAATAGATCGGTTTTTCCGGTTTATTTAATTTAGCGGGTGTTCGTCGTTTTTCTTTTTCTCAGATTAAATCCGCGATTTTTCTGATCGCGATTCCTGATCCGATTTTCGTTTTAGTATAACTTTTCGCTCGTTTATCGGAATCAGGCGATTCAAGCGCCTGGAGTTTCGTCTCGAAACCCTCTATCCGTTTAAGCAACTTAAACAAGTTTTTGCTACTGTAAAATTTGCCTTAGATCTAGATTAGTAGAACAATGTTGTTTTTCTTTCGCCGTTTAACTTTCTTTGCTTCGTTCGATTTGATTCTTTTTGCAAACCGGAGTTCTTAAGATGAACCTTTTGGTTAGATCTTTTATTTGACTTTTACCTGTGCATTAGATGAGTACTTATTGTATGCTTGTTTGTTTGTCTGTGATAGAATACCCGGAGTGCGCCGCTTGTTACTTTGAATCGCTAGGTTTCCCGGATCATCAGTAAGGCAAGTAACACTTTGATCAAACCTTTTCCTACTACCCAGTTTTATTGCATTAGACCAATCCCCAAACATTGCATGATTGGGATCTAATTAAATTGTGGGATGGGAAGTAGTTGAGGTAGTACCTATTACCTGTTTATTATCAAACCTTTGGGAGTTACTTCTACGTTTGCTTATTGTGCCATGCTATGCTAGTAGACGTGGATTGGGTGAGTGATATCCATGACAGATGTGAGTTTGTTAATTAATGGTTTATCTAAGGTGGCAACCTAAAAACTCATCTGGGTGGATTGAGGCACCTGGGTATTCCAGGACTTGCCTGTTTTCTTTTTGGACCGCCACCCAGACTCAAAGGGGTCATGAGATTGTTCATGCTAGAAACTTCCGTGTGCAGCCACAAGCTATTATGGGCTCTAGCATAGTTGACTAAGTCGTGCGAACTCTTACAGTGGTAGACTAGCAGATGTAGGGGATGTAGGTGGTACGGTCTACCCAATCGTAAGGTGCAAGCGCTTCTGAAAGACTATGTCTCGGTCATCCGTCTTCTCAAACACCATGTAGTGCGAGAAACCAAACGGAGGCGATCGAGTCTTGTGGGGAAAAGTGCGCAAACCTCTGCAGAGTGTAATAAACTAATCATGATTAGCCGTGTCCCCGGTTATGGACAATCTTGAGTATCTAGTACCTGGATTATCATGTAAATCTCTACATGTTACTCTAAATTAATTTTGTTGGGTGTTGTTAATGATGATGCTTAATTGGGATTGAGAATGCTGTCAACCATTCTCAATGTTTAACACCTACCATGATAGTTAAATAAATTTATTCCTTTGAAGTAGGGAAAAATTGGCTTTACGCAAAACTGTAACCATAGAGCTTTCCACCAGCCAAATATGCATATAGTATAGCTGTTTCATTCTATTACTCTCTATGTGTTACCCTGCCAGCATATTCCATGTGCTGACCCGTTTCGGGCTGCAACGTTAATGTTCCAGACTTTTTAGACGATGATTAAGGAGTTTTTAGGTCGTGGTTCTATACTCAGTGATGCCGTTGAAGTTCATGGACTCACTTATCTTCCAAGCCTTCCGCTGTTATTGTTATTAGATGGCCTTAAGCCATATTTATTGTAATAAGTTCTCTCTTGAGACACTCGATGTAATAAGTGTGTGATTGCTACTCTGCTATAAATCCTCCGAGTACTGTGTGGTGTCAGCATTACTGATCTAGGGATGACACCGGAGCACAGAGATCACACTGTTTGAGGTATGATCGCTACATGAACAATAGGTGCAGAAATGAAGGCTTTCTTAGGTGTTTCAAAGGCTTCTACACAATGATCATAAGAAACAAATGGAACTTCCTTTTGTAAAATATTTGTAAGACGCCTAGAAATTTTAGAGAAGTCTATAATAAACTTCCTATAGAAACCAGCATGGCCAAGGAAACTATGAATACCTTTGATATCTTTAGGACATGTCATTTTCTCAATTGCATCAACTTTAGCTTTATCCACTTCAATACCTCGTTCAGAAATTTTATGTCCCCAGAAAATACCTTCATTAACCATAAAGTGTCACTTCTCCCAATTCAAGACAAGATTACTTTGCTCGCATCTCTACAAAGCTCGATCAAGGTTTCTTAAGCAATCATTCAAAGAAGTTCCGTAAACGGAAAAATCATCCATGAAAAGCTCAACAATCTTTTCACAGAAATTAGAGAATATAGCAGTCATACATCTTTGAAAGGTAGAAGGTGCATTACATAAACCAAAAGGCATACGTCTATAAGCATAAGTTCCAAAAGGACAAGTAAAGGTGGTTTTCTCTTGATCAGGTTATGAGACTGGTATTTGAGAAAAACCATAATATCCGTCGAGGAAACAAAAGTGTGTGTGCTTTGATAATATTTCTAGCATTTGATCAATAAAAGGAAGAGGGTAATGATCTTTTCTAGTTGCTTCACTTAATTTTCTATAGCCAGTGACAATTCTTTGGGGAATAAGTTCATTCTTATCATTAGGAACAACAGTAATACCTCCCTTCTTAGGGACACAATGAATAGGACTTACCCATCTACTATCAGCTATAGGATATATTATACCTGCTTCCAGAAGCTTCAGTATTTCAGTTCTTACCACTTCTTTCATCTTAGGATTTAAACGTCGTTGGTGATCAACAACGGGTTCCATATCAATTTTGTGCTGACAGAGAGTGGGACTAATGCCCTTTAAATCATCAAGAGTATACCCAATAGCAGCTCGGTGCTTCTTCAGAACTTTTAATAATCTTTCTTCTTCATGTTCTGAAAGGTTAGGACTAATAATAACAGGATATATCTTTTTCTCATCAAGATAAGCATATTTCAAAGTATCTGGCAATTGTTTTAATTCAAACACGGGTTCACCTTTATGTGGAGGAGGAACTCCTAGAGTTTTAATAGGAAAATTGTGTTTAAGTAGAGGAGGTTGTTCAAAGCAAATATTATCTGTTTCATTTCTTTCATGCATACACATATCATTCTCAAGGTATAGCAAATATTGTTCTAGTGGATCAGTAGGAGGTACATCAATAGAAGCAAGACCAATTATTTCATCCTTACTAGGCAATTGTTTATTATGACGCTGTCTACTAAACTTGGAAAAATTAAACTCATGAGACTCATCACCAAAACTAACACCGATAGTTTGTTTCTCACAATCTATTTTAGCATTAACGGTGTTCATGAAAGGTCTACCAAAGATAATGGGACAAAAGTCATCTTGTGGGGAACCAAGAACATGAAAATCAGTAGGATATTTTATTTTCTCACACAAGACTTCAACATCTCTAACAATCCCAAGTGGTGTGATGGTGTCTTTATTAGCAAGTTTAATAGTAATATCTATGTCTTCTATTTCAGCGGGTGCTATATAATTCATAATTTCTTGATATAAGGTAAAAGGAATAGCACTCACGCTAGCACCTATGGCACATAAACCATGATAATAGTGATCTCCTATTTTAACTGAGACAACATGCATGCCAACAACGGGTCTATGTTTATCTTTTTCATCGGGTTTGGCAATTCTAGCATCTTCATCACAAAATTAAATAACGTGCTCATCTAAATTTTCTACCAGGAGATCTTTAACCATAGAGACACTAGGTTCTACCTTGATTTGTTCAGCTGGTTTAGGTGTTCTAATATAACTTTTATTGACCATAGTTGAAACTTTAGCATGTTCCTTTATCCTAACAGGGAAAGGTGGTTTTTAAATATAGGCAGTAGGGACAACTGGATCAACATTATAGATAATAGTTTCGTCTTTAGCTATTACCACTTCTTTAATTTCTTCTTTAATAGGTGGGTGATATTTAAACAACTTCTCCTTAGGGAGATCAACATGAGTAGCAAAAGATTCACAAAAGGAGGCTACTATCTCAGAGTCAAGTCCATATTTAGTGCTAAACTTTTGAAAAGCATCGGCATTCATAAAAGATTTAACACAATCATACTTAAGCTTAATACCTGACTCTTTACCTTCGTTGAGTTCCCAATATTCAGAGTTGAGTTTAATTCTTTCTAAAGGATCCCACTAGAATTCAATATTCTTCTTCATAAAGCAACCAATACAAGAAGTATCGAGCATGGATCGAACATCATGAGAAAGCCGAGCATAAAAATTCTGAATGATAATTTCTCTTGAGAGCTTGTGGTTGGGGCATGAATATAACTTTGACTTAATCCTCCCCCAAGCTAGAGCTATACTTTCTCCTTCACGAGGCCAAAAATTATATATGTAATTCCGATCACGATGGACTAGATGCATATGATAATTTTTTTGGCGGAACTCCAATTTCAATCGATTCCAATTCCAAGATCCAACTTCATCACATAGCCTATACCATGCCAATGCTTTTACCTTCAAAGATAAAGGGAAAACCTTCTTCTTAGCTTCATCTACGGGTAAACCTGCAAACTTAAATAATCCACAAATTTCTTCCACATATATCAAGTGCATATCAGGATGTTTGGCTCCATCTCCTGCATAAGGATTAGCTAGCAGTTGTTCTATCATACCCGAAGGAATTTCATAACCAATATTTTCAGTAGGTACAGTAGGTTGAGGGGTGACTAATTGTGGTTCCGGTCGAGGTGAAGATACCCCAAACAACCCCTCAAAGGACCGTTTTCCATAGTAACAAGTGACAGTAAATTTCAGCACGTAGTAATAATTTTTCCTTACCAATTTCCGCTCATCAAGAGCGCTTCACTCCCCGACAATGGCACCAGAAAAGAGCCTTGATGACCCACAAGTATAAGGGATCAATCGTAGTACTTTAAATAAGTAAGAGTGTCAAACCCAACGAGGAGCAGAAGGCAATGACAAGTGGTTTTTAGCAAGCTATTCTCTGCAAGCACTGAAATTATAAGTAACGAGTAGTTTGATAGCAAGATAATTTGAAACGAGCAAGTAACGATAGTAGTAACAAAAGTGCAGCAAGGTAACCCAATACTTTTGAGGAAAAGGACAGGCCAAAACGGCCTCTTATAATAAGCAAAGCGTTCTTGAGGGTACACAGGAATTTCATCTAGTCACTTTCACCATGTTGGTTTGATTTGTGTTTGCTACTTTGATAATCTGATATGTGGGTGGACCGGTGCTTAGGTGATGTTCTTACTTGAACAAAACTCCTACTTATGATTAACCCCCTCGCAAGCATCCGCAACTACGAGAAAAAGTATAAGAATAAATTCTAACCATAGCTTTAAACTTTTGGATCCAAATCAGTCTCTTACGGAATAGCGCATAAACTAGGGTTTAAGCTTATGTCACTCTCGCAACCCATCATCTAATAACTACTCCACAGTGCATTCCCTTAGGCCCAATTTTGGTTAAGTGTCATGTAGTCAACGTTCACACGACACCACTAAGTGCATCACAACATACAAACCATCAAAATATTGAACACATATAAAATTCACATGACTACTTGGAACAAGATTTCTCTCGTTACCTCAAGAACAAAAGTAACTACTCACAATGATAAGCATGCTCAAGATCAGAGGGGTATTAAATAGCATATTGGATCTAAACATATAATCTTCCACCAAATAAACCATATAGTAATAAACTACAAGATGTAATGAACACTACAAGTCACCCACGAGTACCAATCTATAGTTCCGGTACAAAGATTGAACACAAGAGATGAACTAGGGTTTGAGAGGAGATGGTGTTGTTGAATATGTTGATGGAGATTGCCCTCCCCAAGATGGGAGAGTTGTTGGTTATGATGATGACAATGATTTCCCCCTCCGGGAGGGAAGTTCCCCCGGTGGTATCGCTCCACCAGAGGGCAAAAGTGCTCCTGCCCAGGTTCTGCCTCGAGACAGCAACGCTTCATCCCGAAAGTCCTCTCCTTATTATTTTTCTAGGTCAAAATGACTTGTATACCAGAAGAGTGGCACCGGAGGTGGGCCAAGGTGGGCACAACCCATCAGGGCACGCCTGGGCTCCCTGGCGCGCCCAGGTGGGTTGTGCCCACCTAGTGGGCCCCCTCTGGTACTTATTGGCTCCAATATTTCTTATATATTCCATAAAAATTCCCCGTAAAGTTTCATCTCATTTGGAGTTGTGCATAATAGGTAGCCTGACGTAGCTTTTTCAGGTCTTTATTTACCTTGCATATTATGAGAGGAAGGCGTTAGAAATACTCCAAAAAGCATTATTATACATAAAAACAATATAAATAATAGTAGGTAAATATGATGCAAAATGGACGTATCGGCGGCTTACAAGAGTCTAGGTCGGGTCACACAACGTAACCGACTCTGGTTCTAATTTCCTTGCCTTACAGAACAAGTCATCATCGGGCGGCTCACACCTTCGGGTGTTGAGTCACCTCTAGGTCTTGGGCCTTCAATAAGCCTACTTATGAGTCGCCGTCTTCATGTCTTGACTTCTTGGGCCCGTTTGGGCCCTTTGCTATGAGTCGCCAACTATGTAACTCGGCCTAACCTGGGCAGGTCACACCACGGGGTTATATCCTCAACATTAGGCCCCAGATTGATTTGAGCCTGTTCATGTCAATCTTCATCCTTTGGTTGGCGTACTGTCTTCCAAAGCTCAACTTTGAATAAACCATTGTCACCCGCCATGACGTTGTCGAATCACGGGTTCCGGCAAAACCCTCATTGTTCGAACACTCGGGTGCGCATGAAGATCTCCCCCTACCTACTCACGCCCTCAACCTAGTCACGATCTCAAAGGCTAGCTCGACGGACACACAATGCAAGAGACACGAGATTTATACTGGTTCAGGCCACCATTGTGGTGTAATAACCTACTCCAGTGTGGTGTGGTGGATTGCCTCTTGGGCTGATGATGAACAATACAGGGGGAAGAACAGCCTCCTGAGGTGAGGTGTTCTTATGCTTGGTGTGTTTGTGTGGTTGAGGATGAACTGAATGATCCGAACCCCCTATCCCCCCTTTGGCTATGGTGGTGGCTAGCCCTATTTATAGAGGCCCTAGTCCTCTACCCAAATATTGAGCGGGAAGGGATCCAACAACGGCCAAATTCGAAGGGAGACAGCTCGTACGAGTTATCCTGACAAAAGTAGTCTTTGCCTGCCAAAGGCTCTGGGGGTGACGCCGCCTTGGGCTCCACGATGACCTCCGTCTTGCCGTCCTACTGGTCTTAGTCATGTTGCACCGATATGGGAACCTTTGCTTGATGCCTCGGTACTCTTCGTTTGCGCTTGCCTCCTTAGTACCAAAGGGGAAACAAGGACACTGTGCACGCTAGCACCTGCCTGGCCTCAATCGTCATGGATCACATCATCAGAACCTCGCGAGGTTTGCCTCGCCTTGATCTCTCTGCCCCTCGCGAGCCAGCCTGGTGAGGCCGCTCCTGAGGAGGTATTGTGTCGTCCGCCTCGCGAAGCTTGGCCCCTCATGAGGGTCTTGAATGCTTGTTGGTGAAGATGGGCCATATAGGCCCGCTTGCAGAGCCACGATGTGGGCCGCAGGCAGGCAAGTCTGGAGACCCCTGTTCGCAGAACACCGACAGTAGCCCCCGGGCCCAAGGCGCGCTCGGGCTTGGCTTCGAGGCATAGCCAAAGGGCAAGTGCGGAGCACCGCGGGCCCCAATAGCCTGCGGCCTTGGTCGATGCGTGGTGGTTGTTGGACGTGGGCGTCTCCGCTTCCCCACGTCGCCTTGCCAACTTCCCGATTTGACGAGTCCCTGCTGCATGCAGGGAACAACCATCATTACCTATGATCATGGGAGCGCTGGTTGGCCTTCTTCTGCTATAAATGGGGAGGGGGTGGAGCCCCTGTCACTCATCCCTTCCCATTCCGCTCGCCTCTCCCCCTTTGCTCCATCGCCAGCTACGACGCCAATGGCGCGTCGAAGAGGTTCTCTGCCGCGGATAAGGGGAAGGCCCCTCGCGAGGGCCCCAGCTCTTTGATGCCGAAGCGGGGATGTGGCTATCCCCGCAAGCACACCATGACCCCCGCCGTGGCGGTGCCGCTTCGCGTGGCAGGGGTCGCTCCGGCCGTGGCAGTCCTGTTGGTGAAGGGAGACGTGTCATGGTCGTGCGGCCTCCCCAGCCACGCTTCCACTTGGTGGAGGTGCTGCCGGAGTTCGTCGTTTGGTCGGAGAACCCAGCCGGCAACTGGCTTCAGCTCCCGCGCTTCTTCGCCAACGAGCTGCCGGCCTCAGGTCCAGGCGGGCTCAGGCTATAGGCGGATGGCTTTTGCAGCAGGGCTTCCTGGGTCGCGGTCGAGGTCTCCCTCGCGGGCAACATAGCCCTGGCCCGCGGCTGGCAGACGTTCGCCCGCGCGCGTGGCCTAGGCTGGCGGTGCACCCTCCATTTTAAGTATGACAATGACGCGACCTTTTACATGAGGGTGTTTGGGGAAGATGGTCACCGTGCCGGGTGCTGCCCTCAGGTCAACAACGGCGAGGAGGTGCTCGGCCTTGCACTACAAAAAAATACACTTCTGTGATGGTACGTGTTTGTCACAGTAGGTCACGTTTTCTGTCATGCATGTACATCCATGAAAAATTTATAACAGGATCAAGATAGTCATACATGTGCTGTCGTAGAAGTGTTCCATGACATTACCAAAATTATCATCACGGAAGTGTCCACTTCCATGACGATAAATCACGCGTCACAGAAGTTCTTTCGTCAAGGGTGACTGACACATGGCATCCACCGTAATGGGACGCCGTTAAGCTATCGGGTCCGGTTTTGGATCCGGTAACCCATTAACAGCCTCGACCAATGGGGATTTTCCACGTGTAAAATCGTCATTGGCTGGAGGAAACACGTGTCGGCTCACCGTTGGGACAGATGTCATCCACTCATTGGACCCAAAGCGCCTATGATATGTCGGCACGTGGCCAAGCCCAACAGAGGCCCATTCCTGTGAAAAGGCCGGCCCGTTTGACTTGGTCAAAAGGTGGAGGGCCGGCCCATGACAAGCCTGTTAACGGCATGTTCGCATATAGCCCATTTACAGCCCGCTATCCTAGGGCCCGTTTACAGCCTATCCGAATTAGGCTCAGCAGCGTTATCTGGGCCGTCCAATATAATTCCAGGCCGTTTGAACTTTCGGCCCATGTATGGCCCATGACGTATTTCGGCCCATATGAGGCCCTTAGTAACTCTCGGCCCCTTAACGGGCCATGGTAAAACTGGCCCGTAATGAACAGTGTATCACTTTATTCCCATTAACGACCCATTATTCCGTTGGGCCGTTTCCAACCCATGTTATCTTTCGGCTTTCTCAGGGCCCATTTATTCTTGGGCTCATTTCCAGCATTCGGTTACTTACGGCTCGTTACTGTCATCTTCTGCTTGTGGGCCAAATTCAGCCTGTGGTTACAGTCGGCCCGTTTGTGGCCCGTTAATACGTTGGGCCGTTTTCATGTCGAAAAAAACTCGTTGGGCTGTTTTCATAGAGTTGTCAAATACGGCCTATTAACGACCTGTCATTGTCCATGAATAGTACGACCCATGATTGGCGAAATGATGATACGCCCCATAGAAGGCCCATGGATCATACGGCCTGTAAAAGGCCCATGGATCTTACGGCCCATAGAAGGCCCATGGATCCTACGGCCCCTATAGAAGGCCAATGGATCATACGGCCCATAGAAGGCCCATGGATCATACGGCCCGCAGGAGGCCCATGGTTACAACAGTCCGTGTGTTGCATGATTATTTTGGCCTAGTTTCCAAAAATAGGTTATTGTGGCCACTAGAAACACACAGAAAAAAACTGCAGTGACTACAAGCAAACAACTAAACAAGACAATAAGGAAATAAATAAGCAAGCAATTAACGCTAGCCTATTACCGCTATTACACATATTACATCCATTGGGCATCAAAGTTCGCCACCAGTGCAAATATAGGGAACAAAGCAGCATATTACATACACTGGCCATCAAAATTGGCCACCAGTGCAAATAAACCCGGCAGCAAAACAAGAGCATAACTAAAACAACTTCAGAAGAGCTCAAGAAACGTGGTATCCACCATGCTGGCAATAAGCTTAGAAAGCTTATTAGCTTTGTCCTTTTTGGTGCTAAAATCCTCCAACGCTTGCTATTGCACCAAAAAGTATGCATCTGAATGCTCCAGGGACTTCCGCAGTCCTTCCGCTTCATGTCGCAGCACAGCTGATCGATTTCTTTCAGCTTGTAGTTGAGACTCAAGAAACTGAACTGATTCAGACAGTGAGTTTGAATAGCTTGTGCAAGCGGTAGTGGCCAGTAACTCAAACACTAAACCAAGACATGACTTTGGGGTTGTCTCACTGTCTTCGAGGTAGTCTTCCTTAGCTGTTTTATCAGCTTTGTTGGAGACCAACAAGGATGTGTCACTATCCTGAACCTTATCTGCATTACTTCCTTTACCATTGCTTAATAAGGCACTCTTCCCCAATATTTTGTCAGCATTCTAAAAGAAGAAACAAGCAGACACATAACAGGTTTAGCATGTGCTAGTATATGAAACTCATTTCGGTGGACCAGTTCATTAGTAAGGTGCACAGGATTAATCTACCAAGTCTTCTATTGCCAAGTACTAGTACATAATAAAAGCATCAAACAAACATATATCTATGTCCTATGGTCACTTCATTGTCTTGCCAAATCAAAATAGAGAGACGTTTCAAATCATATCAGTTCAAGACAAAGCAGCAGTGAGAGAATACAAAGCGTGGGAAACTACACGACACAACAAGATTTCAGATGGGTACCACGGGTCTACATGTACAACAACACTATTGGCTCTGTTGTGATGCTAGTAATGCGCATGATAGGAGAAGTCAACTGTATACACAATTGAAATTGAAATCAACAGAACTATTGATAAGAGCAAGCCTGTTAAAGAAACATGCGTGAAGATACATGCTGTGCCATTGGAGTTTCAATTGGATCCTTCAATTTAAAAATAAGTTTGTATGAGTAAATACAGTGATACAAGAGCAAAGCAGTATGCATGATAGCAATCATTGTTAAAAAAGGCGTGCCTAAGCGAGCGCTTAAGCGCGCCTAGGCTCTAGGCGTTGGCGAAACGCATTGCGCATAACTATGCTTAATCTGTGCATAACTGCGCATAAGCATGCGCTTTGGTCCGTAAAGCGCATGGCGGTGGCAAAAGGCACAATTAACGCCTAGCGCTTTTTTGCACTATGATGGCAATGGAATCTTAAATTAGAACAGTTGTTCTTCAGGTTTAGGTACTTTTTCTACATGAATAGAGTACAGTAAGACGCAAGAATATAGTACTTAAAAATAGAAAATGAGCTCATAGACCTTACCACATTCTTGGTTCAGGACCAGTACAGAACAAGGCGTTCCCAGTCATCGTCCAGTAAATGTGTCTTAGGAGAATGTAAGGGAATTTGATGAGTTTCTTTGCCGGTGAAGTACGTTTTCTTCAAGTAATTCCGATACTTCCACCAAACATTCTTGAAGATAGCAGACGTATTATAACAGGTTACCTCATCCTGAGTTTCCAAATCGGTCCTTCTCTATAGAGAGAAATGGGGAAATTTGTTGTGTTATAACCATCATGGAGGTAGGATGTATGGGACAAAGCAAAGTAATTGCCATGAATAACATTACTTACACATAACTCCTGGACAAACACCTGCAACTGGCATTTTCCTTCATCTTCAGTATAATATTTTCAAGATGGGAAGATACGCACATACAATTTAACAACATCAAATGCGATAGATGCTAAACTACGACTAGCTGGCTGTGCTTCCTCCACAGGAATAAGCATACTAACTGGTGGAGTTGAGGTTCGCCGTGGTAGTACTGGCCCTTTGGGCACTGGAGCTGCCTTACTAACTGCTCTTGTTTGGGAGCTCTGTGGTGGAGATGGTGCTGTGTCAACAGGAACCGGGTTACTATCTGCTGGGATTGGGGTTAGATTGGGTGAAGCTGGTTCTCTGTCCATCCCAGTAGGGGTACAATCTGCAAGAGTTTGGGTTATGTGTGGTAGGGCTGGTTCTTGTGCATGTACAACCAGGGTGTTATCTCCACCAAGAGGTAGCACTGTTTTAGCTGGTTCTCTGTCCATCGCAGTAGGGTTACAATCTGCGAGAGTTTGGGTTATGTGTGGTAGGGCTGGTTCTCGTGCATGTACAACCAGGGTGCTATCTCCAACAGGTAGCACCATTTTATTTGAAGACCGTGTTTTTAGTCCGCTAGATGCTGGCATCACCCGCTCCAATTCAAATGGCTGATAAAAAGGAAACATAGTTGAATGTACAGACATTGTATGAGAGACAGATGCAATAGATAGTGTGGAAAAAAGAGGGCATGAAATAGTTGACATGTATATTGTTTAACTAAAATGGATAGCATGACATAATTTCACATATATGAAATCTATCTAAACTAGATAGCATAGCATAACATAATTCAAAGATATGATGAATAACTAAGCATGATCGCATGACATAATTCACCAACATGTTATCTAAGTAATCAGGATCGCATCATTTAATTCACATATGTGATTTATATGCTAAACAGAGGGCATTAGATATGATGTCTGAACTAAGAACATGGTGTTGAATATTGTGCATATGATGTCTAAACTATGCAATGCAAGACACCATATGCATGATATGAGCAGTATAACCATGCCAAGTTAGAGCATACACCTCGGTGGGGGAATAGGACTAGTCATCTGTCTCTGAATCCATCTCTGAGGAGCTATCGAGACCCAACAAGAGATCTGCTTCGACAGGTAGCACTGTCTGCTCTGAAGGCCTTGTTTACACTCCAGATTTTTCAATCTCCCACCCAAATGGCTGATTCACAGGAAGAGTAGTTTAATGTACAAACATTGTCGACAAATGGAAATGTAATGAAGAAAAGGATGGGCAAGATATCATTCAAATATATGATGCCTGGTTAAACAGAATGGCATTGCACATTTCACGTATACTATGGCTGGCTAAAAGACATGAGACTGCATAATTCCCATATATGATATAGAAACTAAACAGGTTGCATTTCAGAACATGTCTAAACTAAGCAGATGACATATATGATGTCAAAAGTAGGCAGTGCAAGGCAACATATGCATGATATGACTAACATCATCATGCCAAGGTAGAGCAAACACCTTGGGGGCTAAATAGGAGTGGTCAGCGGCATATGAATCCGCCTCAGAACAGATATCTTCCTCTAGATTACAATCTGGGGATGGGTGGGGAGGGTTTGCCATTGAACCCACCATGGAGTGATGTCTTCATGACATTGTATTGCCACGCAAAACTCTTCTCTTTTTCTCTACATGTTCAACATGACTATGTACAATATCTGACATGCATACGAAAAAAATATGGTGAGATTATGTAAGGAGAGCATGCATAAATTTAGAGTGATGGTAACAACCAGTGGATGGATCCAAAAATAATGATAGCAGGATGATTGTTGCTTTAGTTTAATAAAAAGACAGATGATGATTGCTTTACTATTTGTTTCCCACCCAAGATGAAGAACATAGGCATACCCTAGATAAACCAGATATTAGATAGAGATACTATTCATTGCTTCCTCGATATGTGCTCCATAACTAATTTAGAACTCAAGCTTGAACATTAATTTGGACCTGACTTGGAGTCCAAGAGGTCAACAGGACGATAAAGTAGCAGGTAATTTTAAGCAATGCATAACATAAGTAGAAACAAAAGAGTGCGACCTCTCTTGTGGACCCGTGTACTCCTCAGGTTCATTTGCTGAGTCGATGATGGTGATGCCGTTGTGGTGGGTGCCAGCGGCAGGGAAGGAGATCTGAGGCGGCGAAAGACGGTCAGGAGTCATGATGTCTGGTTTGGTGGATGTTTTTATCGATGGAGCAGCTCAGTTGAGGTGGACGACGTCGCGGGAAGAGCAGGACAAACCACACAAAGTTCCCTTTGACACCTACCTCTAACTGAAGCAATTCTGTAAGGGCTCATTTAGCTTGCATGATTCTAAAAACGCAGTGATAGGAAAAACACCATAATAGGATAGGAATGCACATGGTAAACAGAGCATTTGTAAACACACGATTTCTATGAACTTGAGTGTTTGATTTACATGAATTGGAAGAGCAGAGGAATGCAAAGAAACATGGCCAAAATAAAGTGAAACCATATGAAAGCGTGTACAGTTAGAATGTTATTCTACCACTAATGCACTTGGTCTTGTTTTCATGCATAGGATTTTGAAAAGTAGGTCCAGGTGAATAATTGAATAGTAGAGTGCCATTGGAAAATTCCCTATTGCTATATTTTTCCGTTGAACCAAAATAGCCCTAATGGATCGACATGAATGTATAGTAATAAGTGATGCAACAAGTATACAACCTCTTTGCTGTAGCTGTGTCGACCTGAGCATCATTGGGTTGATCGCTGAAGCGGTTGAGGCAGAGGTGGCTGTCGGAGGTGTGGAGGAAGATCTGAGGAATCTGTAGACGACGTCCAGGGCACTACTCTTTTGTGATGGAACGTTCTGTTGTTGGAGCAGCCCCAGTGAGCCATAAGACGTCAAGGCTGAAGCAGCACAAGATAGACATCGTCAATCTCAAGTGGGATTCTAATAGCATCTCCAATAGATGATGTAAAATAGATGTAAAATTTACATCACCAAAAACCACTTGACTACAACAGATGAGGTAAAAACAGTTGACTCTGAACTTAACTGTTGAAACTGAAATTTACTGCGGAATCTGAATGTTACTATCGAAACTGAACACAATGGTAGCAGAGAGGCACTTGAAATGTAGTTTAGGGAGGTCCTGCAGTTCATCTTCAACCTGCATCCCCCTGAGCCACCAGCCACCACCGGCCGAACCGCCGGCCCCAGCGCCGCCTCGCCGCCCCGAAACAACTCCCAACCGCCGGTCCGCCGCCGCCCCGGCCAGCCCTATAGGCCCCCCGCCCCCACCCTGAACCCTAAGATAGATAGTGGGGTACCTCTCCGGTGAGCCCCCGTCCCCGCTGTGGGTGGTTCTTCCTTAACTCCGGCGAGCCCCCCCCCTGAAAATCGACTGACGCAAAAGTTGATTCAGTCGAATGAAGTGTAGCTAAATCGGAGCAGAGCAGCAGCACGAGCGAGGGGGAGAGCAGCAGCAGCGCGAGTGAGAGCCGAGGCAGCAGCAACCACTAGTAGAAAAAGGGCCTATAGTCCCGGTTCGTAAGGGCCTTTAGTCCCGGTTCCTGAACCGGGACTAAAGTGTCGGTACTAATACCTCCCCCCTTTAGTCCCGGTTCAATCCAGAACCGGGACTAAAGCCCCTCCACGTGGGCAGTGCGCAGAGCCCAGGCAGGAGACCCTTTGGTCCCGGTTGGTGGCACCAACCGGGACCAATAGGCATCCACGCGTCAGCATTTCTGTGGCTGGGGTTTTAGTTTTTTTTGAAAGGGGGGAGGGTTGTGGGTTTTGGGGGGTTAATTTAGGTGTTTCATATATTGTGTTAGCTAGCTATAATTAATATAGAGAAGTGTCCTCTCTTATGTTCGTGCTTGGTCGACGCTACGTACTATACATACGTATAGAGAGGACTAGACACGCTGGCTAGCTAGTAAGCAAACGAAGGAAAAAGAAGATCGTCATGAACATATATGCATACCGAGAGAAGTGATATCGACCACCTCTCCTACTCCGAGAGATTGGTCGAACAACAAGTTCTCGTATATCTATCTAACACTACCGGCTACATATATACAGTAATTATCTCTTACAAATATAATCATACGGACTCAGGTTTAACATAGAATTCTCCGTCTTCAGGGATCACGTGGTCAAGAAAGAATGCCGCCAATTCCTCTTGAATTCCTGGCATGCGAGCTGGTGCTAGGAGTTCATCCCGCTTCCGAAACATCTAATTTAAAGAAGGGGGTCAATACATATATATATATATATATATATGAATGAATGAAACTCAACACAAATGATGGTCATAAAATAAAATTGTGAATGTTGTTATTTACGTACTTCATATTGTTCCTCAGTGTAGCCCCGCTCACAGGTCGTGTGGCGGATGGACTCGCAAACATAGTATCCACAGAAATCATTCCCTTGTTCCTGCCACAACCACTTTACAAGAAATAGAGGTTAATCAAACTGATAAGCAAGAATGCCAAATGGTATTGATGAAACTAGCGCTTGAATGACTAGTAGATGCGCTTAAAATGCTACTATAGCTACTACTTACTTTCGGGTGTCTAAATTGCAGCTCCTTCGGCAGTCCCGGAGCTTTTCTGGTGAATTTTCTCCAAACCCTGCCGGACAAAGAAAACAATTACTTGATATATCAGGAAATGAACAAAGTTGCTGATATGGTGGATAATGATCGATTTAACTTACTTCTTGAGTATTTGAGTCATGTCTGCATAGTCCTTGGGATCTTTTCGTCTTGAGTCTAAGACGGTTACTAGTCCCTGCTCAAGCTTAATATGTAGGAGAATATAGTGGTAACTGCACACGCATGCATAACTCATCAATTACATTACTATAACCTTGACTAATATATAAGGGAAACCGAATACGCACAAGACAGTAACACTCACCTGAAGTTGTAATGAAAGAGTATTATATCTTTGTTTTGATTTATTATCAACGATTGTAGCATGCTGGCCTCGGTTTCTGCGGCATGAAATTTAACCTGAGTTGCATCTATGAGATATGTGTTAATGAACCCAATATCACCGACTTGTCTTTTCTTCAATTTGACAATCTTCAATCTGCATAATATAGTGAGGATGATTATAAATACATGCAATGAAAGAGCTAAGCTATATAGAGAAACTTAATGACAGAAGTAGTACTACTTACAGACAGTAGCAGGCGACCGTTGTTTTATCGAGGGCCAATTGATTGAAAAACTGATAGAACTCCTCAAATGGAACAGGCAACAGATCAATTCCAACGAGGTCATGCTCCTTTTTAACTTTCAAATACAAAGTACTCCTCCCCCCCCAGAGTCTCTGCAGATTTTCAAGTACCAATCATGCAATCTTCGCATCATCGTTGATAGAGATCTTTCATCTTTGACGAGAGGCTTCCCGTACTCGTATCTTTGTATCTGCATCTCCATGGGTTCATAATGTACTTCGTCGGGCAGGTAATCTGCAAGATTGCTATAACCGGGCACCATCCTCGGATCATTAGCGATGTTGTGGCTAGGCACCTTGAGCGGGGGGCATGATTGCTTCGCTTGTTTGCCGAGCTGGGCAATTTGTTTCCCAGCTCGTCATTCTTTCAGCCTTTGATCACTGATAGTACTTCCCGACCGCTCCGCTTCGGCAAATTCCTTTCCAATAATGCAGTCATAGTTTCCTTTCGGTGAATCAGCCTTTGATCCTCTTCTTCCTCTACCGCTCGGCGACCCTCGACGACCCTCGTTCCCGATAAAAAAAGAGGAAGAAGAAGAAGAAAAAAAGAGGCGAAGAAAGAATAGAGGAGATCTTCTCCTCTATTCTTTCTTCTCCTCTTTTTTCTTTTCTTATTCCTCTTCTTTTTTTATCCTCTTCCTCCTCTCATGTTCGACGACCCTCGACCCCTCGGCGACCCTAGACCCCCTCTCGACCCCCTCTTCTTCTCCCTCTTCTTCCCTTTCTTCCCCGCCTAAAATGACCTAAAATGAAAATAACCTAAAATTCACTAAAGTTATCGATAACCCTCTTCTCCCCTCTTCTTCTCCTTTCTTACACATATACATTATAGCCACATACACATATATGAACAGAAAAAATAGACATCTACATTGTTCACATACACATATACATTTTATGAACAGAAAAAATCCTAGTTTTTCTAAAAAATAGAAAAAATAGAAAAAATCGTAATTGTTCACATACACATATATACATATATGAACAGAAAAATAGACATATATGAACAGAAAAAATCCTAATTTTTCTAAAAAACAGAAAAAATAGAAAAAATCCTAATTGTTCACATACACATATACACATATATGAACAGAAAAATAGACATATACATTAGAAAAAATCTATGAACAGAAAAAAATCCTAATTTTTCTAAAAAACAATCTTTTGCATTGTTCACATACACATATACATTATAGCCACATACACATATACATCACATATGAACAAAAAAAATAAAGTAATAAAAATAAAAAAACAGACGGGCGGCGGCTCACAGCGCGGGGGCAGGCGAGGGCGTCGGCGCGCGCGGGGGGGGGGGGGGGGGGACGGGGCAGGGGCTGGGCGACGGCGAGCACGGGGCGGCGACGGCGGGGGCGGCGAGGGCGCCGGCGCGCGGGGGCGGGACGGGGCAGGGGCAGGGCGACGGCGAGCACGGGGCAGGGGCGCGGGGCGACGGCGACGGCGAGCACGGGGCAGGGGCGCGGGGCGACGGCGAGCATGGGCAGCCTGACGGCGTCGTCGGGGCGAGCTCGGGCAGCCTGGCGGCGTCGTCGGGGCGGGGAACTGGCGATGAAATCTGAAAAAACGCCAAGTCTTTGCTTATATAGAAAAGGCTTTGGTCCTGGTTCGTGGCGCAAACCAGGACCAATGCCCCCCTTTAGTCCCGGTTGGTGCCACGAACCGGGACCAAAGGCCAATTTTCGGCAGCCCAAAGGGCGGGAAGCGGCGGCCTTTGGTCCTGGTTGGTGGCACCAACCGGGACTAAAGGGGGGCAATGGTCACGGTTGGTGCCACGAACCATGACCAATGCGCCCTTTAGTCCCGGTTGGTGGCACCAACCGGGACCAATGCCCTTGTGCGCCCCGCGTCCAAAAGTTTAGTCCCACATCGCTAGTTGAGAGCGCCCAACACCAGTTTATAAGGTCTGCTGCCTCCTCCCTCTCGAACTCCTCCGAACTGAAGGCCTATGGGCCTAATTTGACACTGCTTTGCTTGTGGGCCCTCTGCGGGCCTGAATCCTGGCCCATGTAGGGTTTCTAGTCGTATTCAGGCCGTGGAGGCCCAGTAGGTGGCATTTTTTTGTTTTTTCTTTTTTATTTCTACATTTTTTGGTTTTTTATTTTTTGCTTTTAGGTCACAAAAATTATAAACTTTCTATTAGTGCCATTAGTTTTAAATTTTAAATAGTTTAAATTTGAATTTTTAAAAATTTGTGTGAATCACTAGTTTATGAATAACTTTACTATAAAATTAGAATTTTTTTCTATTTATTTTTTATTTCTACTTAAAACTAAATACTTACAGTTTTTTAGAGATTTCTTTTTGCTTTTAGGTCACAAAAATTATAAACTTTCTGTTAGTGCCATTAGTTTTAAATTTTAAATAGTTTAAATTTGAATTTTTAAAAATTTGAAGAATATTATAGTTTTATTTTAGTTTAATTACTTACAGTTTTTTAGTGATACTTATAGTTTTATTTTACTTATAATTTAATTTTTTTTGTTTTCTTCTTTTGTTTTATTTTTTGCTTTTTATTTTTTTATTTGTACTCGATGTATGTGAATCACTAGTTTATGAATAACTTTACTATGAAGTTAGATTTTTGAGTGATTCTTTTTCCTGCTACTTAATATTACAGTGTTTTATCATTATACTCTATTTGGTAATTTTAGGTTATTTTTAATATCTGTTTTAATCAAAAACAAATTTTGTTATTTTTTTGCTATTAATGTGTTGAACAAAAAATACTTTCTGAATTTAAGTTGCATAAATTTTATATAAGTTTAGTTTCAAAAATACTAGAGGTTTATAAAAACTTTTTAATTGACTCCTTTTGCTTTTTTGAGCTATAAGACCCTGAAATTGAAAAGCATTTCAAATGAACTCCGAAAAGGTTGAAAGTTGGCATGGTATCATCATTTCACCCACATAGCATGTGCAACAAAGTTGAGATGGTTATGGCAAAAACTGGATGCACTTCGTGTACAAAACGGACAATCTCTTTCGAAGTATCAGGGTTTCGGACGAAAGATCATCTGTTACAAAGGGATTTCATTTTCTTGAACTTATTTGAACTCCATATTTTTTCTGTGTTCAAAATGCACCATTCAAAGACACATCATCAATTTTCAACCCTTTCTGACTTCATTTGTTATTTTTCATGCATTTATTGATTTTTTTGAGCTATAAGACCCTGAAATTGAAAAGCATTTCAAATGAACTCCGAAAAGGTTGAAAGTTGGCATGGCATCATCATTTCACCCACATAGCATGTGCAACAAAGTTGAGATGGTTACGGAAAAAACTGGATGCACTTCGTGTACAAAACGAACAATCTCTTTCGAAGTATCAGAGTTTCGGACAAAAGATCATCTGTTACAAAGTTGGCATGGTATCATCATAATAGTTGCGGGAGAAAGTCTTCACTTTTTCTTCGCTTGTGTCATTTGCTTATTGCGCCGTAACCATGGATAATCTTCATTGTTTATCAGGATGCTTGGGTCAGCCTTGACATTGAAGGGAGGAATTTCATGAAACTTTTCATAATCTTCAGACATGTCTGTCTTGCCGTCCACTCCCAGGATGTCCCTTTTTCCTGAAAGAACTATGTGGCGCTTTGGCTCATCGTATGATGTATTCGCTTCCTTATCTTTTCTTTTTCTCGGTTTGGTAGACATGTCCTTCACATAGATAACCTGTGCCACATCATTGGCTAGGACGAACGGTTCGTCAGTGTACCCAAGATTTTTCAGATCCACTGTTGTCATTCCGTACTGTTGGTCTACTTGTACGCCGCCGCCAAACAGAATGACCCATTTGCACTTAAACAAAGGGACCTTAAAATCAGGTCCCTAGTCAAGTTCCCATATGTCCACTATGTAACCATAATATGTGTCCTTTCCGCTCTCGGTTGCTGCATCAAAGCAGACACCGCTGTTTTGGTTGGTGCTCTTTTGATCTTGGGCGATCGTGTAAAATGTATTCCCATTTATCTCGTATCCTTTGTAAGTCAATACAGTCAAAGATGGTCCCCTGGACAACAAGTACAACTCATCACAAACAGTGTTGTCACCTCTGAGACGTGTTTCCAACCAACTGCTGAAAGTCCTGATGTGTTCACATGTAATCCAGTCGTCGCATTGCTCCGGGTGTTTGGAGCGCAGACTGTTCTTGTGTTCATCGACATACGGGGTCACCAAGGTAGAGTTCTGTAGAACTGTGTAGTGTGCTTGAGACCAAGAATATCCGTCCATGCATATTATTGAGTCTCTTCCAAGAGTGCCTTTTCCAGTCAGTCTCCCCTCATACCGCGATTTAGGGAGACCTATCTTGTTAAGGCCAGGAATGAAGTCAACACAAAACCCGATAACATCCTCTGTTTGATGGCCCATGGAGATGCTTCCTTCTGGCCTAGCGCGGTTACGGACATATTTCTTTAGGACTCCCATGAACCTCTCAAAGGGGAACATATTGTGTAGAAATACGGGCCCCAGGATGACAATCTCGTCGACTAGATGAACTAGGACGTGCGTCATGATATTGAAGAAGGATGGTGGGAACACCAGCTCGAAACTGACAAGACATTGCGCCACATCACTCCTTAGCCTTGGTACGATTTCTGGATCGATCACCTTCTGAGAGATTGCATTGAGGAATGCACATAGCTTCACAATGGCTAATCGGACGTTTTCCGGTAAAAGCCCCCTCAATGCAACCGGAAGCAGTTGCGGCATAATCACGTGGCAGTCATGAGACTTTAGGTTCTGAAACTTTTTCCCTGGCATATTTATTATTCCCTTTATATTCGACGAGAAGGCAGTCATGACCTTTATACTAAGCAGGCATTCAAAGAAGATTTCTTTCTCTTCTTTCGTAAGAGCGTAGCTGGCAGGACCTTTATACTGCTTCGGAGGCATGTCGTCTTTTTCGTGCAAACATTGCAGGTCCTCCCGTGCCTCCGACGTATCTTTTGTCTTCCCATACATGCCCAAGAAGCCTCGCAGGTTCACGCAAAGGTTCTTCGTCACGTGCATCACGTCGATTGAGGAGCGGACCTCTAGGTCTTTCCAGTAGGGTAGGTCCCAAAATATAGATTTCTTCTTCCACATGGGTGCGTGTCCCTCAGCGTCATTCGGAACAGCTAGTCCACCGGGACCCTTTCCAAAGATGACGTAGGGTAAATCATTGACCATAGCAAGCACGTGATCACCGGTGCGCATGGCGGGCTTCTTCCGGTGATCTGCCTTGCCTTTGAAATGCTTGCCTTTCTTTCGACATTGATGGTTGGTCGGAAGAAATCGACGATGGCCCAGGTACACATTCTTCCTGCATTTGTCCAGGTATATACTTTCAGTGTCATCTAAACAGTGCGTGCATGCGTGGTATCCTTTGTTTGTCTGTCCTGAATGGTTACTGAGAGCGGGCCAATCGTTGATGGTCATGAACAGCAACGCCTTAAGGTTAAATTCCTCCTGTCTATGCTCATCCCACGTACGTACACCGTTTCCATTCCACAGCTGTAAAAGTTCTTCAACTAATGGCCTTAGGTACACATCAATGTCGTTGCCGGGTTGCTTAGGGCCTTGGATGAGAACTGGCATCATAATGAACTTCCGCTTCATGCACATCCAAGGAGGAAGGTTATACATACATAGAGTCACGGGCCAGGTGCTGTGATTACTGCTCTGCTCCCCGAAAGGATTAATGCCATCCGCGCTTAAAGCAAACCATACATTCCTTGGGTCCTTTGCAAACTCATCCCAGTACTTTCTCTCGATTTTTCTCCACTGCGACCCGTCAGCGGGTGCTCTCAACTTCCCATCTTTCTTTCGGTTCTCACTGTGCCATCGCATCAACTTGGCATGCTCTTCGTTTCTGAACAGACGTTTCAACCATGGTAAGCATACCACATCACCTTTGCAGGAACCCTCTTCCTGAGGGGCTCGCCGTCAACATCACCGGGGTCATCTCGTCTGATCTTATACCGCAACGCACCGCATACCGGGCATGCGTTCAGATCCTTGTATGCACTGCGGTAGAGGATGCAGTCATTAGGGAATGCATGTATCTTCTCCACCTCCAATCCTAGAGGGCATACGACCTTCTTTGCTGCGTATGTACTATCGGGCAATTCGTTATCCTTTGGAAGCTTCTTCTTCAATATTTTCAGTAGCTTCTCAAATCCTTTGTCAGCCACAGCATTCTCTGCCTTCCACTGCAGCAATTCCAGTACGGTACCGAGCTTTGTGTTGCCATCTTCGCAATTGGGGTATAACCCTTTTTTGTGATCCTCTAACATGCAATCGAACTTCAGCTTCTCCTTTTGACTAATGCATTGCGTCCTTGCATCGACAATGACCCGGCGGAGATCATCATCATCGGGCACATCGTCTGGTTCCTCTTGATCTTCAGCAGCTTCACCCGTGGCAGCATCATTGGGCACATCATCGTCTGGTTCCTCTTGATCTTCACCAGCTCCCCCCGTTGCAGCATCACCGTATTCAGGGGGCACATAGTAGTCATCGTACTCTTCTTCTTCGCCGTCTTCCATCATAACCCCTATTTCTCCATGCCTCGTCCAAACATTATAGTGTGGCATGAAACCCTTGTAAAGCAGGTGGGAGTGAAGGATTTTCCGGTTAGAGTAAGACCTCGTATTCCCACATTCAGTGCATGGACAACACATAAAACCATTCTGCTTGTTTGCCTCAGCCGCATCGAGAAACTCATGCACGCCCTTAATGTACTCGCGGGTGTGTCTGTCACTGTACATCCATTGCCGGTTCATCTGCGTGCATTATATATAATTAAGTGTCCAAATTAATAGAAGTTCATCATCACATTAAAACCAAAGTGCATACATAGTTCTAATCTAACAACATATAGCTCTCCAGAGCATCTAATTAATTAAACCATACATTGAAACTATGTAAAACATTTCAATGCGAAAACAAATGCGATCATAATCGCAACCAAGGTAACAATTGATCCAATGGCATAATGATACCAAGCCTCGGTATGAATGGCATATTTTCTAATCTTTCTAATCTTCAAGCGCATTGCATCCATCTTGATCTTGTGATCATCGACGACATCCGCAACATGCAACTCCAATATCATCTTCTCCTCCTCAATTTTTTTATTTTTTCCTTCAACAAATTGTTTTCTTCTTCAACTAAATTTAACCTCTCGACAAGGTCGGTTGGCATTTCCGATTCACATACATCCTAGATAAATAAAATCTATGTCACGTTGGTCGGCATAATTTTCATAAACAATAAATGAACCAATAGTTATAAAGATAATATACATACCAAATCCGAATCATAGAGAGGACGAGGGCCGACGGGGACGGATACCAAAACCATCGCACTATATAAGATGCAATAATAAATGTAAGAAAATGATACAAGTATCTATCTAAACATACCAGTAAGAATATTTTTCCTTTCAGAAAGAAGATAAGAATAAGAGGCTCACCACGGTGGTGTCGGTGATGAGATCGGCGTGGGTGATCGACGGCGGTGAAGACAGGGACGGGGCGTGACGGACCGCTAAATCTAGACAAATCTCAAGGAAAATGGAGCTTGGAGGTCGAGCTTCGAGAGGAGAAAGCTTAAGTAGTGTGGCTCGGGCATTCCATCGAACACCTCATGTGCATAGGAGGTGAGCTAGAGCACCACAAAGGCCTCTCCCCCTCGGCCAGAAAAAACAGAGCACTGTGCTCTGCTCTTGCGCGAGGGGGTATATATAGGCAATTCATTGGTCCCGGTTCGTGGCATGAACCGGGACTAAAGGGGAGCCTTTGGTCCCGGTTCAAGCCACCAACCGGGACCAATGGTGGTGGGCCAGGAGGGAGGCCCTTTGGTCCCGGTTCGTCCCACTAACCGGGACCAAAAGGTCCAGACGAACCGGGACCAATGGCCCACGTGGCCCGGCCGGCCCCCTGGGCTCACGAACCGGGACCAATGCCCACATTGGTCCCGGTTCAAGACTGAACCGGGACTAATGGGCTGAGGCGGCCTAGACCATAGCCCCTTTTTCTACTAGTGAGCTGGGCGAGCGAGCGATCAAGCAAGAGCCGAAGCAGCAGCAGCGCGAGCGAGTGAGAGCCAGAGCAGCAGCAGCAGATCCGGCTGGTATGGACACCGCCGCCGAAGGGGCCTCACACTGGGGGAGAGCCACCGTGGAGATGTCGCCTACGGCGCCGGCTTCAAGGTAGCCACTCCATGGGGGTGCGGGATGGAGCACCGTCGGCGCCGGGAGGTAGAGCTAAGGAGAAGGTGCGATGCGATGAGTATACAACCTCTTTTCTGGCGCCGAGTAGGCCTCGGCTTCATCCGAGGAGTCGGTGAGGATGCTGCGGTTCCGGTGGAGCAGGTTAAGGCGGCGCTATGGGGATGGAGCAGCCGCGATAGACGAGGCGATCGTTGGAGCAGCTCCTTGGAGGTGGAGGACGGGGCGGCTGAACCGGCGGGATGACGAGATGGACGACGGATCCTCATCTAAGGAAGTGGACGAGGGACGTCGAGCTGTTGTGGTGGACGACGTCGTCGGGGAGGAGGCTCCGACTGGGCAGCAATGAGGTGGCGGACCGAGGAGAGTGGGCTTTTGCGGCTGGAGCGGAGAGGTTATGGCGGCCTGGGATTTCGAATGGCAAAAAGGAGGCGATGGGAGGGGGTGAACCATGACTTAGGGACGTGCTTGTCCAAAATGTAGGGTGTGTTACAAAAGTACCCCCCACCGATTTGAACTAGCGGCCCTTTCGGCTCGGGGTTAGAAGGGGGATTTTGCGTGTCAGGATTTGGCAGCTAGAGGGAGTTTTCGCGCGCGTTGTAATTTTGGGATAGCAAGGCGCGGGTTGTGAAGGCGCCAGTTTTGGGAGGACGATATCTGAATTTTCGGGATATAACAAGGCATGGGTTGAATTTTAGGGACAGGCCTAACGTGTAATATTGTACTTGTACGTACCAAATCAATTCACACTTCCCTCAACCAAAAAGAAAACGAAAAAAATAAAAATATTCACACCACACAAAGAGAAAGTCTTGCCCCGTTTTACTATAAAAATGCTATTCAAAGCTACTCCCTCCTTCCATCTATATAGGGCCTAATGCGTTTTTCGATGCTAACTTTGACCAGATATTAGAGCAATAATATATGACATGCAACTTACACAAAGCACACCGTTAAATTCGTCTGTGAAAGGTTCTTTCAATGATATAATTTTCACATTGTGCTTGTCATGTACTATTAATCTTGTCAATAGTCAAAGGCGGTCTTAAAAAACGCATTACGCCCTATATAGATGGAAGGGGGAGTATGAATCCATGTTATGTCCAATTAAATTTTTTCGCTTGCTGTATAATGCATGTAACCTATGCATACCAACATTTTAGTGCAATTCGAACTGAATTTGAATTCATTTCCTTATTTCAATAAGAATATACAATCATGATTGTTGCCAACTTCAACCATCATTCGTGTATTACCTTAATAACACACCACATGATTACTATAGAGATAGATATGAAATATGTGTACTACATGAACTCGAATTCTATTTTTTTAATACACTTGATGTTGATTCCAAATAATAGTACATTTGATGTACTAACTATATATTCATAATCTAAACCATGTTCCATACGTGTACACCGTGTTTATCACACATAGTATAGTGCCCGCCCCCTACATTATGATAAGTATTTAGACCTGAGATGCAAAAGCCACACATTAGCCCAAATTATGATCAATCTTCTATATATTGTACGTACTACTAGCAAGATGCCCATGCGTTCCACAGAACATCAACATGATCAAGGGGAGGCCTAATTTGCAAATATGGAGAGGGGTGTGGGTATCTTTTTTCAAAATTGCCATAGTTTCCTTCCTATCTGCTAGATATAAATCGGACGGCCTATATTGCAGGATGGCAGGCACACCATCATCAACAACTCTGTTTTTATAAGAGTAGAGATAAAATATATTATATGTAGTATAACATGTTCATAACCACACCATGTGTACCACCGTTATATATATTCACACATGTGTCGGTTTAAAACACTATGATAAATTCTTCAAATATCTGAATTCGCTTTTTATAACGAAGTATGATCTTAATTCGTCTTTTACACCCACACAATCATCTTATCTTTGTAGCTAGCTAGCGCTAACTTTCTCTCGTGCATGCACACGCCCGCATCCCTCTCACCCTCCCTCAGCATTCTCTAGCTTCGTCACGTAAATTCATCTATTCACTTTAGGTCGTTCACCCACGGTGTGTGTAGGCCCCCCAGCTCCTTCTTTACGACACACATCGATCGATATGCCTCTCTAGCCAGGTGTGCCTAGCACAAACACAAGCTTCCCCTCTTCTCTTATCACCGCCCATGCCTCACTCCCACCACTCTTTTCATCGATCTCGTACTCGCACACTCCTTCCCCCTTGATATAGTATGACTCTCGCACCACCTCCTAGATGCATCCCTCTCTCTCTATCCTTCTCCCAGTGCCTCATTTGCTTCTAACACACACATACATGTATACCGATCGATCTCCCAACATATACCTAGGTCGACTTTAACTATTCCCCCCATCGATCGATGTACCTCACAAGTTATGTCCCTCCTTTCTCTGACAAAGGACGATTGATCTTCCTATGTTGTTATGTCTGCTTACCACAGCCATATCGTCCCCCTCATCATTCGTGCATGCCTCCTGACCCGTCTCTCACACGCACGTGCACATACAGGCAGCGATCCCCTCTCTTATTGATATTGCAGGCGTGCTCTTCGGTTATCTAGCAAGCCTATCCCACCATTTGTTAGAAGCAACTCCACTACCACCCCCTCCAACACTCTAGCTCTGTCTCTCTCCCAACCTTATTCCTCTCCTACACATATGCATGGATGCCGATCGATCTCCCTTAATACATGAGGTAGATCGATCTCCCTTAATACATGAGGTAGGCCTCTCTCCTCCTCCACACATATACCAGCCATTGTACATCTATAGGTAATTAGGCCTCCCCCCCCCCGCCACACACTGATAGTCGAGCGTTGTAGGTAGGTATCCTTGCCACAGAGACAAACTGCACCTGTCCCCTCTCTCGTTCTAGTAGGCCAGCCACTCTATATCTTTGATGTGGGCACACACAAATTCGATGGCACTCTTTATCGACTGCGTGCGCACACACACACACACATCATCCCTCTCTTCGATTCTATGGACACCTCAAGTCGATGATACATCCACTCTCTTCTCGTGGTTCGCCCCCTCTATATATATATGATATATCCAAGACTCTATTTCACACACATTGCATATGTTACATTTTTTGATTGACCCCCCCCCCCCCCAAAACCTGTCATGAACCCACACACTATATCTCTCTACGTTTGTATCTCTCTCACACAACCCCACATAGGTGGTGTACGTACACAAGAAGAGAATAGGTGACCGTGCACGTACTCACGCTTCGTGCCCAGCCACACCCACGCAGGTACATGGTGGAGCTCGTTTCTGTACGAAATGGCAGCCCACATGCTAATTCGAACGCGTGTAGTGGTTGTTTACCTACGGAGGTCGTGTACCACGCGTGCACGAAACAAAGTTCGACTTGATGCGTTGGCGCGTTATTTTTAAATAAAGTTATATCGCTCAATGGCACGTACATAGAATATAAAATGATTTTTATGGAGAAAAAGTTAGTCCACTCCACTATATACAATGGAGCCTCCCTGCCTGGTTTGTCTCTCTTTAGAGTATCTCACGCAAGGCTGCGGTGGCCTCTCACTCACCGTTGGTCACTGATCCGGCCGCATCCCGTCCGCCGGAGGAAAGGGAGGACGTGCATCGTTTCTCCGTTCGACGGTGCCGAGGCAACACGTCTCGATCTGTGGTACACATCGTTCTCTCTGACCAAGCTCCGACGCGGTAGGGCTTACGCCACCTGCTCGCTGCCATAGTATGGGCAGATTCCGCCCGCCGCCGCTCACCTAGTTACATCCCGATGACCTCCAGGTATCCCCTCCGGCCTTGCTCCACTGCCTATCTTCCGACGTCGATGCATGTGGATCTTCCATAGTTTGCACAAAATGTAGCCCGTCCGGCGTACTTTCCATATTGCAATCTCGTCCTCACACCATTTTAGACACACACAACTGTGTTGTTATCTTCCCTTAGGACAAGGAATATGCTTCTTTTTTGTCGCCGCAACTGTCATCAACAATATTTGTCTTTTTACAAATTTCAAATGGGCATATTTTAGAGTGTAGATTCACTCATTTTGCTTCGTATATGTACTCCCTCCGTTGCTAAATATTTGTCTTTCTTGAGATTTCAACAAGTGACTACACACGGAGTAAAATGAGTGAATCTACACTCTAAAATATGTCTATATACATCCGTATGTAGTAGTCTATTTGAATCTCTAAAAAGACAAATATTTGAGTAGTCACTCATTGAAATCTCTAGAAAGACAAATATCCCAGAGTTTATTTAAGAACCGAGGGGGTAGTGCACAGCCGCATGGGAGACTCAGACCGGTCGTTGCGCCGCATTAATAGTGAGTAATGAGCAGTCAAATCATAAGCCCCACCTTCCCACTGTAAGTTGCTCGGAAGAAGCAACCATCAATACGCTCTTCTTTGAATCCGCTCATACTACTCCATCTGTCACTGTTTATAGAGCGCTTTAGAAAAAGAGAAAATCTCTAGGACCAAGGCGACTAGCGATCGGTCTAGAGGAAATAATGCGTACACACATGCATGCAGTGCTTCCACCCCGGGTGCACACATGCATGCACTTACTCCACTCCGTAGTACTACATCGAGAGAAAATTGCGGTTACCACGCCCTAATTAATTGAGCATTAAACCAAACGCGTCTAAGGTCTCTCTGGTGGTGGAAATGCATTGAGGGAAATGCATCATAATGAAGCGCGCCCTCTAAACTGTGACAGAGGGAGGAGTAGTATGAAGGTGCAAAACCAAGTACGTGTATGGCCCGTCGGTCGACACACCTCCTCTTAGCATATCGCTGACATGTGGGACCAGAGTGTGAGCAAACCGATCTCAATTGACGGCAAAATGGCCAACCCGCTGTTCCTTGAGAGAGACGAGGAGCAAGAACACACAGACGGGCTCGCACGGAGGCCAAGATATATCCGAGCATGGTTGATCGATATCATCATTACATGTTGGGCTGCCGTTTTCCGCCCTTCTCCAGAATAGATGTGTACTTTATTAGAGATTAAAAAAAAAGAGTACAGAGGCTCCACAATGCGGTTCTAGTAGTAGTAGTACTCGTACTACTAAACCTTGCGCTTGGCTCTTCGCCTCTTCGTGAAGTCGAACAATGATGGTACTCCGCATGTTCGGTACTAGTACAGTGTATGCCTCTGGCAATCTGACACCAATTGAACTGATGCATGTCCACCGCCTGGGTGAGGGTACGTTGTATTAGTCAAAAGGCGTAAGCGAGCTTCACCTTGTCCTGCAAGCTTCTCCTCGTTCTGCGAGTTGATGGGACACACCAACAAGTAGTGCTAGTCCATACTCCCTCCTTTCCGGTTAATATGGCTTAATCTTTTTTGCGGGTAAATGAGAGAGCTTTATTCATATATAAGCATGCTTAGGACGATCAGCCAAGACACTGGTCACTAGGAAGCGAGATACCCCGCAAAAAAGAAGTAGGAAGCAAGGTGTTTCATCAAGCCAGCTCTCGGCCACATTCAAAGTGCAGCAAGCACGGTTCGCACAAATATGCGCCACAAGGTTTGCTGACCTGTTTACATGCTGAATAACAAAAAAAGAGGAAATATTACTGAGCGCTCCTATTTGTAACAGGATATGTGCTAGAATTAAGCGAGAATTGTGGCAAGTGTTCTATGCAATCAACTTCCATTATCACATGCGAGAACCCTCATAGAGAACCAAATGTGTTGAAGATTGCTTTATCACATTTTAAAAATATAATAAGAGTGCAGATGCTCCTCCATCCGGTTCCTAGTACTAGTATAGTACATACCTCTATAGACTATAGTAGTAGTACTAGTACTAGTAAACGTTGCGCTTGGCTGTTCGCCTCTTCGGGAAGTGCAACAATAATAGTACTAGTACAGTGTATGCTTCTGGCAATCTGACACCAAATTAACTGTTGCACGTCCACTGCTTGAGCGAAGGAGAGCTTGCATTAGTCAAAAGTTTCTCCTTGTCCTGCGAGCCACCGCACACAAGTTTCTCCCGTCCTGTAAGCTTCTCCTTGTTCGGCAAGTTGACGGCACATAGCAAAGTAATGCTAGTCCATACTGCCTCCTCTCCGGTTAATATGGCTTAATTTCAAACGAGATAAATACACTGTATGTCACTGTATATTTTTAAAAATACGGTCAGTGGACTTCATAATACGCTCATTGCGCTCAATATATACATTTTCCGGTGTTTATACGGTCACTAGCTCACCCTGGCTGAGTATGTGTGTGCATGCACCTGTAGGTTGAGCACTTGAGCGTGACTGTGTGTGTTCCACCGTGTGCTCGGACATGCATGCATTAGGGCGTCGCGCGTGTTTTTGCATCCATGTGTATGTGTGACTATTGCATACACGTAGGGGGAGTACGTGTAGGGGCCACTAAAGGAGCAGTCAAATCACAAAGTAAGTTAGTCGGAAGAAGCAACCATCATTTCACTCTTCAATGACACGTACGCAATATAAAATGGTTGATATGGAGAGAAAAAGAAAACCACTATATATACACTAGCAGGAGCCTAAGCTACAAGCCTGCTTGCTTGGGTTGCTCTCTTCACAAGCATAGAACGACGGTGGCCAGACCACTGGTCACATATCCGTCCTGATCCCGCAGCTGGGGGAGGGAAAAATGTTCTGCGTAGACACGGTCAACATCGGCGAGGGAGAAAATCCATAGTCGGTGCGTCCCAATTGGGGGTCACTGCGGTATGGGCCGATGCCTCGTCCCAACCGCCCTTCTAGTTACAGCCCGACGTCCATTCTGAAAATATTAGTGCATGTCAACAAAAATTATACTAGTATGGTTATTCCGTTTTAAAAAAAACATTCAAGCTGTTACTTCTTACCCAAAGGATATTTATATCCAACAGACACAAAATATCCATTCGGCTGTTTGAAATTACTTTCACTGTTGATTTGATGTCGAGGTAATTGCTACATCGCCAGCAAAGCCCACCATATCTTAAGCTAAAGTAGAATGAGCTAACCCCTATATTAGCATATTACTGAGATAAACAGAAGGCACTGTAGAATCATTTAGGACATGAGCTTGTCAATCTGAATGTGGAGGTACACCAGCTTAGCCCCAGTGAGCAGCTTGGGCGGAACTGTCAAGTAGGTCAGCTCCTGCATGGCGACGTCGCCGGGATCCCTGCTGCTTGTCACCTCCATTTCCACCTTGACGATGTCGGTCCTGCCTTTGGGCTCCCCCGGCGGGCCGTTCGCCCATAGCTTGGCCACGTAGTGCGGAAGTGGGGACGTCCCCGCTCTGATGCAGACGACCGACACGGTGATAGGCGTGCTGATGTCGAGCATGCCGCTAACCAAGAAAAATGCGCCGCCGTCCTCCTCTACGAACAGCAAGAGCCGTGACTCCGACAGTGGCACTTGCAGCTGGAGCGCCTTGCCGTACTGGATCCTATGCACGGGCATGGGATGCACGGTGCTGATGTGGTGGGAGAGCACCGGCGGCGGGCCTTCGTAGCCACAGACGGGCACAGGGCATTTGCAAGGCGCGAGCGGACACATGCTCTGGTGATCGGCGACCTTGTGGTAAGTGACGTAGAGCCCATAGCCTTCGTGCGAGCACTCCACCCTCACCGAGGAGAGGACGGTGCCCACCGCCGTGTTCCGCATGTGGAAGCCACCGCCACGCTCGCACTTCTGGCACTACCGCTGGTTCCCGGGGTGCTCGACGTGGCAGTCAGTGCAAGCCAGGTGCCCTCCCTTGCACTGCACAAATCAATCGAACAACACATCATTCAAGAAACCTACACATTGCTCGATCAACCGAACAGACGAGGTGTATTCGAACCTCATACACTAGAGGCTTGAAGGGGCGGAGGCACAAGGGGCAGTGGAGCAAGGTGAGGTCCATCGAGACCATAGAGAGCTCCATCGTCGGGTCCTGATCCATCTGCATGATCTCGCCCTCCTCGTGCACAACCATCTCTCACTTTATTAGGGCCGGGGCATTACAAAGCTTTACCATCACATATTCATACTACTTCAAGGTGCATTAAATCAACACATGCAAGTATCAAAAGGAGAGTCACGACATGCATGCATGCGTTGTAATTAATGCATCGGTAAACGCAAATTATTGAAATATATCGAGTGCAGTGCTTTGATGTGCCGCGTCAACTCATACAAGACCAAGAAGTTTGATTACTACAACGCCCTCTCGCCTTAACCGCACCTGCCTTTGGCTGCATGACAGGTGGGCCACCGACCTATTGGGCCCACCTATCATGGACGCAAAGCCGGAGCAGTAAGTCAATGAAGTTGTGTCCCTCCCTCGCCCATGAGCGTGGTGGCTGGCAGGACTAGGAGAAGCTTTTTCGTTCGCTACACGCTCTCCCTCCTGTACGCGGTGGACATGCAACAGTTCATTCGGTGTCAGATGGCCAGAAGCATACTGTAGTACTCCTCCACTGCAGTAGTACTCCCGAAGAGGCAAAGAGCCAAGCGCAGCCCGGACGCTCATGTGGCAGTTTCATGTGTAGAGTAGTCTAGGATAGCATGTACCGTGCGTGTAAGCTTAAAATCATTGGGGTCGGATCCATGCTATATTTTTTGATTAAAATAATCTTCTGGCCCTATCATCTTGGTGATTCTAGTTTGCACGCTCATCTGGTCAAGACAGGAATATATATTTTAATTTGTGGTGGGGTAAATGTTAGAGGTTGTAGCAAATGGAGTATTGTACACTGCGGGTCTTTTAGCGTCAACTCGTACAACAAGGAGAAGCTTGATTTTACTACTACACGCCTTCTCCCTCGCCCATGCGCGCGGTGGCTCGCAGACGAGGACATGCTTTTGCTTATAGTACTACAACAAGCTATCCCTCCCGCTCGTGGTGGAGGGACATGCAGTAGTGGATTCAATACTGTAGAAGCAGTAGTAGTAACATCATTGTTTGTCTTCTCGAAGAGGCGAAGAGCCAAGTGCAACCCAGACGTGGCAGTTGCGAACCTTGGAGCACCCATATAGCCAGGCTCTTGCATGAGACAAAATTGCTATGTGAGCCCACTATTGTAGTACTCCATCCGTCCGGAAATACTTGTCATCAAAATGAATAAAAAGGGATGTATCGAAATGTATATTAGTTCTAGATACATCTTTTTTATCCATTTTGATGACAAGTATTTTCGGACGGAGGGAGTACTTGCTAGTATAGCCCTGTAAACCAGAAAGGAGAATTTGCCTTTCTAGAGATTTCAACAAGTGACTAGACTACACCGAGACGGAGTACATATGGAGCAAAATGAGTGAATCTACACCGTAAATAAATACGTAGTTCTCTCGTTTTCCTCTCGGCCTTGGTCACGGTGCACAATATTGAGTATACTAGTACTATCATCTTGAAATTTATGAAGTCACCATAGGCACCTCGTTGTCGACGGGATCGTCTCCTGACACGCGATAGACGCGAGCGCCAGTCACCTCCATAGGTGCTTGAATGCCAAGGAGGGAGAGGGTAGCGTTTCCCGAGACGTTGAACGGTCAATGATGCATCCTCAAATTACTCTACATGCAGAGGGAATTAATTGGAGAAGCAGAACAGAGCTAGCACGATGTAAATGCAATAGAGTTTGGATTCTCATATAAAGGCGCCCCACCACTCCAATCCATCTAATCCTTAGTCTCTGCGCAATACTGCTCACTCCAATCCAAGACCAAGTGACTAGAAGCCAGAAGCACCTATGGAGGCAATGGTCATGAGCGGCAGTCTGCTGTGCCAAATCATCCAAGGCGCCGGCCTGCGGCCCCGCAGCGCGAAGCATTTCCAGATGGTGCTGGCGACCGCCGGCGTCGTAGCCCTCCCGATGCCGGCTTAGCCTCTCGCATGTACGACATGATGGTCAACTCCATCTGCAAGTTCGTTGCCGTCAAGAAGCGTGTTGTGAAAGCTCCTACTAGTCCTGCCAGCCACCATCCTAATGCACGAGGGAGGGACACAGCTTCATTGACTTACTGCTCCTGCCTTTGCGACTATGACAGGTGGGCCCAACAGGCAGGTGCAGTTAAGGCACCAAAGCTCAGTCCATGGGGGAGAGGGTGTTGTAGTAATCAAACTTCTCGGTCTTGTACGAGTTGACACGACACATCAAAGCACTGCACTTGATATAAGTCTTTTTACACATTTCAAATGGACTACTACATACGAATGTATGTAGACATATTTTGCTTCGTATGTAGTCACTTGTTGCAATCTCTAAAAAGACTTGTATTTGGAAATGGAGGGAGTACAACGCATGCAAGCATGCCGTGACTTTCCTTTTGATACTTGCATGTGTTGATTTGATGCACCTTGCCAAATTTTGACTATAAATTTAACTAACCAAATTTTCATGCATGTCACAAAAAATTACAGGGCTGTTTGGATTGTGACTATGTTTGTCTTATGTTGCCACATTATTTTTCCCACACTTTCCACACTTGCCTAACTTGAGTTGCTCAAATTGTTAGACACACTTTGGCTTGCCTAAGGGAATCTTGCCACACTTTTTGTGTCTATGACATGTGGGGTTCACTGCTAATAAAAAATTCATGTCTTAGGTGTGGCTAATAAAAAAGACTTATATTTAGGAACAGAGGGAGTAGAAAATATAAATAATAATGCATGTTGGGGCAACCCACGTTTCCGATAATTTTAGTCATGGGCTTGTTCACAATTTTTACGAGGGGGTGGTTGTTAGTTTAATGGAGGGACTTGTACCAGACTTGAACAATACAAAGTGCGACCTGGCACACCGTAACACCACTTGGAACAAGCGGGTAGCTATCTCAAAAAACAATCAACAACTAAAAAACGGCGACCTGGCACGTAGTTCACAATTTTAAACGATTGTTTTGATGCAGTGAAAAAGGAAAACTACCCCACTACGTATATATAGGCCGGAGCCTCCATGCTTGCTTGCTAGGATTGCTCTATTCACACACTCTCATCCTCTCTAGATCTAAACAAGATAGGGGTGGTAACACTATCTGTCTCCCTTCAAAAAACATTGTCTTTCTATCCTCACCGCTGGTTACAGATCCGGACGTACCCCCCTCCGCCGGTGAAGGGGAGGAGGGGCAGCATTTAGGCCGTCGTCGATAGCCAGGGAGGAGACCCACTACCGGCCGCATCGTTATCTTTGGCGGGAGGTCCTCCGATCCCTTCGTCGTTGCCCTAGTGTGGGCGGATAGGGCCTCTCGCCGCGCACCTATCCACATCCCGACGACCTTCAGATATATCTTCCTTCGAAACCGCCTTAGCTCTACTTCCCCAGCTCGCTATGTCGCTGCATGTGCATCATTTTCTACCTCTCAGCCCCTCTCGATCGGATGGTCCAACGTCACCTTTTTTTTCTTCTATTGTTAGAGGTAAAGCTACTTCATGGAGTCGAATCTTGTACTTGGTTCAAACAAGAAGGGGCTGTTTGGTTTGTGACTAACTTTGCCAAAGGTTGCCACACCTAAGGTTAGGCAAGTTTGACTAACTTAGGTGAGCGTTTGGTTCAAGCCACACCATAGGCAAGCCACACTTGAGCCCCACATGGCATACACACAAAAAGTGTGGCAAGATTCCCTTAGGCTTGCCAACTTGTGGCTTTCATTTTGATGAACTAAACTTAGGAAAGGTTGGCAAAAATGTGTGGCAAAATATGGCAATACTAGGCCTAGATCCAAACAACCCCTAAACTTAGGCAAGGTTGGCAAAAATGTGTGGCAAAATATGGCAATACTAGGCCTAGAACCAAACAACTCCTAAACTTAGGGAAGGTTGGCAAAAATGTGTGGCAAAATATGGCAATACTAGGCCTAGAACCAAACATAGTACATCGGACTTGGTACAAACAGGAAGGAAAGGGGGTGAAAGTAGTATAGACTGGTCATCCAACCGGTCTCTTGGTCGAAAAGGGAAATATAGGGGTAACGCTGAACACAGTGGTATGAGCAGGACTAGATTTGCTATCCACACATAGGAGTAGGTGGCTAGAGTGAAAAAAGTGGGACCAACCCAGATATGTTTCTTGGATGTTTGTTTCTCAGGGCAACAAACTATGAACCACCACTTTATGCCCCTGTTTAGGTACATGGTGTTGGACTGCTGGTGCACCCACTCTCCCATGCCCTTATACCAAATCTTTAGCTGTTCTTAATCTAATGCCCCTGGTAAAAATGAAGCCATGCCACTGTTATAAGCCATGACAAGTTTAGCCAAATGTGTTTGCCTCTAATTGTTTGAGACTCTGACTGTTTCCCCTGTACCTTTTTGCGTAAATAGGGGTATCCATTTCACCTGGTTGCTGTTGAGAGCTTTTGGTGCACTGCACAAAACTCTTCTTAAAAGGTCCTCTTAAAAGCAGTGACTTTTGTGTTGTTTAACTGGAATGTCAGAATGGAACAGTTGGTTCATTTCCGTGGAACTACACAAAGGGAGATCTGTGTTCCAATCCTGATCATCCATATTGACACCATAACCTTCCTATAGGTAAGAATGATATTTAATGCATGTGTTCATCTCTATTTTGCGATTGCCATGAGAAAATAATGCTATTTTTTACTAGTACACTTGTACTCCCTCACTGAGAAAACCAATTCTGAAATAGAAGGCCAATCATGTACTTGGTTTCACCAACTGGTGAGGAGAATGAGAAACAGAGCATGAAGAGGAAGAAGAAGAAGAAGAAGAAGAAACAGTGCCAAGGCGATCTTGCTGAAGCCAGAGGCCTCAGTCGAGGCCATTCAAGGGCTCCGACAATGACTACCTTACATGTGAGACGATCCTCCAGGGAGCCCTTCCACTTCTGCTGTCTCACTTAATTAATTAGGAGTACTTAAGTACCACTAATTTATTGCTTCCTAATTTTCCTGTTGGAGTTAAACAAATCTTTAGTAGCACCCTATGTTGAATCATGTATGTGTGTATGTTTGTCTATGGAGGTGAATCATGTGGTGGAGCAGGGAGGGAATATTATTAGTGTCATGACATAATAGTGCTATTGTTTTGCATGTCAATTTATTGCCATTGGTTCAATGAGGCAATGTTTTGCATATTGTCCATCATGAATTTGATGCTACTGTTAGAGTAATATGCTAATGTCTTTCTATCCTTTCTCACTAAGCTAATGAAGGTTTCACCTTGTTCCTACTTGTGCAAACAGGGATCATGTTGTGGCAATCATACATTTTAGTGGAACTACACAAGACAATACAATGAACGGTATCCCATCCTGTGCTTTAATTCTGCTAGAAGTTCGTGATAATCTTTCGATATAATCTCAGCACTGGTAAACAAGAGTGATTTCAACCATACATTTGAAGTGCACAAAAATATATACTATTGAGTGATTCCAATGAGTGCTTTATCATCTCTTATGGGACTACATGAATAAGTGATACGTCTCCAATGTATCTATAATTTTTGATTGCTCCATGCTATATTATCTACTATTTTGGACAATATTGGGCTTTCTTATACACTTTTATATTATTTTTTGGGACTAACCTATTAACCCAGAGACCAGTGCCAGTTTCTGTTTTTACCTTGTTTTTGGGTTTCGAAGAAAAGGAAAATCAAACAGAGTCCAATTGACCTGAAACTTCACGGAACTCATTTTTGGAAGGAAAGAAGCCCAGAAGACTAGAAGTGCACGTAAAGGAAGCTTCAAGGAGGCCACGAGGTAGGGGGCGCACCCTCCACCCTCGTGGGCCCCTCGTGGCCCCCTTGACGTACTTCTTCCACCTATATATCTCCATATACCCTAAAAACATCAAAGAGCACAATAGATCGGGAGTTCCGCCGCCAGAAGCCTCCGTAGCCACTGAAAGCCAATCTAGACCCGTTCCGGCACCCTGCCCGAGGGGGAATCCCTCTCCGGTGGCTATCTTCATCATCCCGGTGCTCTCCATGCCGAGGGTATGTACCAGTAGCTATGTGTTTGATCTCTCTCTCTCTCGTGTTCTTGAGATGATACGATCTTGATGTATCAGGAGCTTTGCTATTATATTTGGATCTTATGATGTTTCTTCCCCCCTCTACTCTCTTGTAATGGATTGAGTTTTCCCTTTGAAGTTATCTTATCGGATTGAGTCTTTAAAGATTTGAGAACACTTGATGTATGTCTTGACGTGCGTATCTATGGTGACAATGGGATACCACGTGATTAACTTGATGTATGTTTTGGTGATCAACTTGCGGGTTCCGCCCATGAAACTACGCATAGGGGTTGGCACACGTTTTCGTCATGATTCTCCGGTAGAAACTTTGGGGCACTCTTTGAGGTTCTATGTGTTGGTTGAATAGATGAGTCTGAGATTGTGTGATGCATATCATATAATCATACCCACGGATACTTGACATGACATTGGAGTATCTAGGTGACATTAGGGTTTTGGTTGATTTGTGTCTTAAGGTGTTATTCTAGTACGAACTCTAGGGCTGTTTGTTACACTTATAGGAATAGCCAACGGATTGATTGGAAAGAATAACTTTGAGGTGGTTTCATACCCTACCATAATCTCTTCGTTCGTTCTCCGCTATTAGTGACTTTGGAGTGACTCTTTGTTGCATGTTGAGGGATAGTTATGTGATCCAATTATGTTATTATTGTTGAGGGAACTTGCACTAGCGAAAGTATGAACCCTAGGCCTTGTTTCAACACATTACAATACCGTTTACGCTCACTTTTATCATTAGTTACCTTGCTGTTTTTATATTTTCAGATTACAAAAACTATTATCTACTATCCATATACCACTTGTATCACCATCTCTTTGCCGAACTAGTGCACCTATACAATTTACCATTGTATTGGGTGTGTTGGGGACACAAGAGACTCTTTGTTATTTGGTTGCAGGGTTGCTTGAGAGAGACCATCTTCATCCTACGCCTCCTACGGATTGATAAACCTTAGGTCATCCACTTGAGGGAAATTTGCTACTGTCCTACAAACCTCTGCACTTGGAGGCCCAACGACGTCTACAAGAAGAAGGTTGTGTAGTAGACATCAAGCTCTTTTCTGGCGCCGTTGCCGAGGAGGTTAGCGCTTGAAGGTATATCTTTAGATCTTGCAATCTAGTCTTTTAGTTTCTTGTCTTATCAGTAGTTTAGATTATAAAAGAAAACTATAAAAAATGGAATTGAGTTTGTCTCATACGCTTCACCTTTTTAATATCTTTTGTGAGTATGATGGAAAGTATAATTGTGCTCAAGTGCTAGAAGAAGAAATCTATAATATGTTTGGCACTAAATATTTGAATGATGAGCATGATTGCAATGTTGTTAGTATGAATTCTTTGAATATCCATGATACTAATGATGATTGCACTAGTTATGGTGAAAATGTCTCCTATAAACATGTCAATTTTTGTGGAGCACATTGGGTTTGTAAGTACACACCAAATAGGGAAGATAGATATTGCAAGAGGCATAAGTACTTAGAAACTAAATTGTTGCAAGAAAGGCTAGATGAATGTGCTGAAAATTTAAATTATCTTGGCCATACTTGTGAGCTTTGCAATGAACATGATCATTTCAGTACCCAATGCAAATTGTTTCATGATCGTATCGTGTCCAAAAATTGTGATGAGTTGATTTCCCTTGCACATCATAATGAACTTAGTTTGCTTATGGGTTACGAAGAAATGAAACGTATAACTAATTATCTTCCAGAATTTGCCTGTTATAAACTTCTTGGATTTGATCTAGAGGAAATTTATATGTATTGTGCGGTGAATTGTATTGAAAATCCTTATATTGCCAACTACATAAAGAAAAGAAAAGAAATAGAGGATGAAGAGAATACTAATGAAAGGGAAGAGACTTCCCAATATCCTTCTATTATTTCTTATGATGAATCAGGTAATGAGGAGGAGCCTCCTATTCAACCAATCTCATTAATAAGGAGCTCCAAAAAGAGGATTGAACCCACACATGATGTGGTGAAGAAGAAGAAAAGAAAAAGGAAGAGAGGTAAAAAGATATCTCCCCCAAATAATGCTGCTCCTATTACTATTGTGCCACATGGAAATATAATTGTGGAAGATAATGATACTTCTTATGATCTTGAAAATCTTTTTGGCACTTGCTTGGAAGAATATGATAATTGCTTTAATATTGGTGCTATCCATACTATTGATGATGAAAGTGATTATGCTTATGATACGAAAAGGACCAAGCTTGGGGATGCTATGATTGATGAGGATGACATATTTGAGAATATATTTGCTGAAATTAATGTTTGTCCCATGCTTGGGGATGCTACGTTTAATGAAGATGATATTTTTTGTCTCCCAAGTTTCGATATGCAAATTTATAATGATGATAGCATGCTTCCTACTTACGATGATTATTGTGATTATACTTATGCTATAAAAAGTAGTGATTATATTTATAAAACTTGCCATGATTATGGTTAACCCTTTTCTGAATATTGCTCTTTAAATCTGGAAACAATTTATAGTATTCAAGTCTCTTATGATACTCCCACTATCCCGAATGAGAAGAATTTTGCTTATGTGGAGAGTAATAAAATTTCTATGCTTGTAGATCATGAAAAGAATGGTTTAGGTGCTGGTTATATTGTTGAATTCATTCATGATACTACTGAAAATTATTATGAGGGAGGAACATATGCTTGTAGGAATTGCAATAATATCAAGTTTCCTCTCTATGTGCTTAAAATTTTGAAGTTATCCTTGTTTTACCTTCCTATGCAAGTTGATTCTTGTTCCCACAAGTTGATTGCTCACAAAATCCCTATGCATAGGAAGTATGTTAGACTTAAATGTGCTAGTCATATTCTTCATTATGCTCTCTTTATGTTTCAATTCTTATCCTTTATGTGAGCATCATTGAAATCATCATGCCTAGCTAGGGGCGTTAAACGATAGTGCTTGTTGGGAGGCAACCCAATTTTTATTTTCGTCCTTGCTTTTTGATACTGTTTAGTAATAAATAATTCATATAGCCTCTGTTTATATGTGTTTTTATGCTTTTAATTAGTGTTTGTGCCAAGTAGAACCTTTAGGAAGACTTGGGGAAAGTCTTGTTGATCATGCTGTAAAAAACAGAAACTTTAGTGCTCATGAGAATTGCTGCCATTTTTATTTGGAGAGTGCTATTTAGTTAAATATTTTTGAAGATGATTAATAGATAAATTACTCAGGTCCTGCAATTTATTTGAGAATTTTATGAGTTCCAGAAGTATACTTTTTATTCAGATTAGTACAGACTGTTCTGCTTTTGACAGATTCTGTTTTTCATGTGTTGTTTACTTATTTTGATGAATCTATGACTAGTAAAATAGTTTATAAACCATAGAGAAGTTGGAATACAGTAGGTTTAACACCAATATAAATAAAGAATTATTTCATTACAGTACCTTTAAGTGGTGATTTACTTTCTTATACTAACGGAGCTTACGAGTTTTGTGTTAAGTTTTGTGTTGTGAAGTTTTCAAGTTTTGGGTAAAGATTCGATGGACTATGGAATAAGGAGTGGCAAGAGCCTAATCTTGGGGATTCCCAAGGCACCCCAAGGTAATATTCAAGTACAACCAAAAGCCTAAGCTTGGGGATGCCCCGGAAGGCATCCCCTCTTTCGTCTTCATTCATCGGTAACTTTACTTGGAGGTATATTTTTATTCGCCACATGATATGTGTTTTGCTGGAGCGTCATTTTATTTCATTATGTTTTGCTTGCTGTTTGAATAAAGTACCAATATCTGAAAATCTTAAATGTTAGAGAGTCTTCACGTAGTTGCATAATTATTTGACAACTCATTGATCTTCACTTATATCTTTCGGAGTAGTTTGTCGTTTGCTCTAGTGCTTCACTTATATCTTTTTAGAGAACCGTGGTGGTATTATAGAAATAGATGAACTATCATGCTTCACTTATATCATTTTGAGAGTTTCAAATAGCATGGTAATTTTCTTAAATAATCCTAATATGCTAGGCATCCAAGAATAGTAAAAACTTTCATATAGAGTATTGAATACTAAGAGAAGTTTGCTGCTTGATGATTATTTTGAGATATGGAGATGGTGATATTAGAGTCATGCTAGTTGAGTAGTTGTGAATTTGAGAAATACTTGTGTTGAAGTTTGTGATTCCCGTAGCATGCACGTATGGTGAACCGTTATGTGATGAAGTCGGAGCATGATTTATTTATTGATTGTCCTCCTTATGAGTGGCGGCCAGGGACGAGCGATGGTCTTTTCCAACCAATCTATCACCCTAGGAGCATGCACGTAGTACTTTGTTTCAATAACTAATAGATTTTTGCAATAATCATGTGAGTTCTTTATGAGTAATGTCGAGTCCATGGATTATACGCACTCTCACCCTTCCACCATTGCTAGCCTCTCTAGTACCACGCAACTTTCGCCGGTACCATAAACCCACCATATACCTTCCTCAAAACAGCCACCATACCTACCTATTATGGCATTTCCATAGCCATTCCGAGATATATTGCCATGCAACTTTCCACCGTTCCATTATTATGACACGCTTCATCATTATCATATTGCTTTGCATGATCATGTAGTTGACATCATATTTGTGGCAAGGCCACCGTTCATAATTCTTTCATACATGTCACTCATGCATCATTGCACATCCCGGTACACCGCCAGAGGCATTCATATAGAGTCATATTTTGTTCTAAGTATCGATTTGTAATTCTTGAGTTGTAAGAAAAATAGAAGTGTGATGATTATCATTATTAGAGCATTGTCCCGGTGAGGAAAGGATGATGGAGACTATGATTCGCCCACAAGTCGGGATGAGACTCCAGACGAAAATAAATAAATAAAAGAGGCCAAAGAAGCCCAAATAAAAAAGAGAGAAAAGAGGCCATAAAAAAAGAGAAGGCCCAAATAAAAAATGAGAGAAAAAGAGAGAAGGGGCAATGCTACTATCCTTTTACCACACTTGTGCTTCAAAGTAGCACCGTGATCTTCATGATAGAGAGTCTCCTATGTTGTCACTTCCATATACTAGTGGGAATCTTTCATTCTAGAACTTGGCTTGTATATTCCAATGATGGGCTTTCTCAAAATGCCCTAGGTCGTCGTGAGCAAGCAAGTTGGATGCACACCCACTTAGTTTTTTTTAGCTTTCATAAATTTATAGCTCTAGTGCATCTGTTGCATGGCAATCCCTAATCACTCACATTGATATCTATTGATGGGCATCTCCATATCCCGTTGATACGCCTAGTTGATGTGATACTATCTTCTCCCTTTTTGTCTTCTCCACAACCACCATTCTATTCCACCTATAGTGCTATATCCATGGCTCACGCTCATATATTGCGTGAAGATTGAAAAGGTTTGAGAACATCAAAAGTATGAAACAATTGCTTGGCTTGTCATCGGGGTTGTGCATGATTTAAATATTTTGTGTGGTGAAGATGGAGCATAGCCAGACTATATGATTTTGTAGGGATAACTTTCTATGGCCATGTTATTTTGAAGAGACATAATTGCTTAGTTAGTATGCTTGAAGTATTATTATTTCTATGTTAATATGAACTTTTGTCTTGAATCTTATGGATCTGAATATTCATACCAGAATTAAGAAGAATTGCATTGAAATTATGCCAAGTAGCACTCCCGTCAAAAATTCTATTTTTATCATTTACCTACTCGAGGATGAGCAGGAATTAAGCTTGGGGATGCTTGATACGTCTCCAACGTATCTATAATTTTTGATTGCTCCATGCTATATTATCTACTGTTTTGGACAATATTGGGCTTTATTATACACTTTTATATTATTTTTTGGGACTAACATACTAACCCAGAGCCCAGTGCCAGTTTCTGTTTTTACCTTGTTTTAGGGTTTCGAAGAAAAGGAAAATCAAACGGAGTCCAATTGACCTGAAACTTCATGGAACTCATTTTTGGCAGGAAAGAAGCCCAGAAGACTTGAAGTGCATGTAAGGGAAGCTTCGAGGAGGCCACGAGGTAGGGGGCGCGCCCACCCCCTCTGGGCGCGCCCTCCACCCTCGTGGGCCCCTTGTGGCCCCCCTGACGTACTTCTTCCACCAATATATCTCCATATACCCTAAAAACATCAAAGAGCACAATAGATCAGAAGTTCCGCCACCAGAAGCCTCCGTAGCCACCAAAAGCCAATCTAGACCCATTCTGACACCCTGCCGGAGGGGGCATCCCTCTCCGGTGGCTATCTTCATCATCCCGCTGCTCTCCAGGACGAGGAGGGAGTAGTTCTCCCTCGGGGCTGAGGGTATGTACCAGTAGCTATGTGTTTGATCTCTCTCTGATGTTCTTGAGATGATACGATCTTGATGTATCGAGAGCTTTGCTATTATATTTGGATCCTATGATGTTTCTTCCCCCCTCTACTCTCTTGTAATGGATTGAGTTTTCCCTTTGAGGTTATCTTATCGGATTGAGTCTTTGAAGATTTGAGAACACTTGATGTATGTCTTGCCATGCATATCTATGGTGACAATGGGATACCACGTGATTAACTTGATGTATGTTTTGGTGATCAACTTGCGGGTTCCGCCCATGAACGTATGCATAGGGGTTGGCACACGTTTTCGTCGTGATGCTCCGGTAGAAACTTTGGGGCACTCTTTGAGGATCTATGTGTTGGTTGAATAGATGAATCTGAGATTGTGTGATGCATATCGTATAATCATACCCATGGATACTTGAGGTGACATTGGAGTATCTAGGTGACATTAGGGTTTTGGTTTATTTGTTTCTTAAGGTGTTATTCTAGTATGAACTCTAGGGTTGTTTGTGACACTTATAGGAATAGCCCAACGGATTGATTGGAAAGAATAACTTTGAGGTGGTTTCGTACCCTACCATAATCTCTTCGTTCGTTCTCCGCTATTAGTGACTTTGGAGTGACTCTTTGTTGTATGTTGAGGGATAGTTATGTGATCCAATTATGTTATTATTGTTGAGGGAACTTGCACTAGCGAAAGTATGAACCCTAGGCCTTGTTTCAACACATTGCAATACCGTTTACGCTCACTTTTATCATTAGTTATCTTGCTGTTTTTATATTTTTCAGATTACAAAAACTATTACCTACTATCCATATACCACTTGTATCACCATCTCTTTGCCGAACTAGTGCACCTATACAATTTACCATTGTATTGGGTGTGTTGGGGACACAAGAGACTCTTTGTTATTTGGTTGCAGGGTTGCTTGAGAGAGACCATCTTCATCCTACGCCTCCTACGGATTGATAAAGCTTAGGTCATCCACTTGAGGGAAATTTGCTACTGTCCTACAAACCTCTGCACTTGGAGGCCCAACAACGTCTACAAGAAGAAGGTTGTGTAGTAGACATCAATAAGCTTTTTTCCTCAGGTTGGTACGGGCCTAAGGCCTGCATCCATATTAGTTTGTTGACATCTCTATTTGTATCGTGCTACTGTCATGAGAAACTCCTTTATCTTTGCACATTAAAGTTTTGCAACCTATGATACATGGAAATGCTTTGAGTGTTGAGCTAATTGCACTGATTAAATAAACAAATACCTCTCTTTAAGCAAGACCACTATGTTGCTAACTTTACCCATTAAGATAATGAGGGTGCTTCAATTTGTTAGTGTATGTTTCATCAAATAGTCCCACTATTACAGTAATCTCACTCTCTCAATATATGTGCCAACAGGGATGCTCGATTTTGGTGGAATTGCACAAAAACTTTGGGTGCTTCATTGCCTCGACAGCTTCCGTCCTTTCCTGTCAGTCGCTAATCTGGGCCTGCTTTCTTCCTTTGCTGTCAGTCGCTTCGCTTATCTCGGCTTCCAGTCAAAGGAAAAATTCATTGATATGCTACCTCACACAGGTTGGTACTGGTCTTTATCCTGATTATTGTGCTTGTCATGTATTGGTAATTTGGTATTGTGCTGCTGTTTGCCGATTTTATAAAGGAGTAACTTGGAGCCTGAACTCGCAGGCTCATCATTGCATTGGGTGATTTCAGTAGAACTGCACAAAAAGATCAGATGGACAAATACTTATGCTGCTGCTATGTACTCCAAAGTTCACTCAGACAAGCATCGATGTTGACAATAAGTGCCTATATTCATTCGAGTATCAACCGGCGTCAACCAGCTGTCAAACTCCAAGTATTAGGAGAGTGAACGCTAAAAATATTGCTTGGTGCATAGCACAGAAAAACACAGTCCAGTCTTTGGTCCCAGCTTGTGCCTTTTGGTTATCGGCAGATATGGTAGTGAACTGTATGGCATGGACTCTAAAGATTCGAGACAAGTTGGTTGACGCGTATATTCATCTCGCACTTAATCAGTCTACATGCCAGGGATGCTCCATTTCAGTTGAACTGCACAAAAAATTTGGGTGGTTCATTTTCTCAACCGCCTCCTTTCTCGTATGCAATGTAGAATTTTGGCGAGCTACATGACCAAGATGAGCCAGTAAATTAGTTGGATGAAAGTAGTGGCCAAGTTGCTCAAACCTCCCTCAGCACAAGGCCACTATTTGAGGATAAACCTACAAGCAAAGTTCAGATTGTCTATGCTTCCTCTTATGTACTCGAAAGTTTATTCGTACAAGCATTAATTTTAGCAAGAAGTACCTCCGACTGAACACCATTTACCAGTCTGCAATGTAGAATTTTGACGAGCTACAGGACCAAGATGAGCCAGTAAACTAGTTGGATGAAAGTAGTGGCCAAGTTGCTCAAACCTCCTCGGCACAAGGCCACTATTTGAGGATAAACCTACAAGCAAAGTCCAGATTGTCTGTGCTGCCTCTTATGTACTCGAAAGTTTACTCGTACAAGCATTAATTTTAGCAAGAAGTACCTCCAACTAAACACCATTTACCAGTTTGTACCCTAGGTAATTAAAGTTCGTCCATGGATCATATTGGCTATGATCTCAATCATTTGGATGCATAAATATACTGAACATGTGTATATCTGAATCTTTTTGTGAATTATGTATGAATATTGTTGTGTGATCTATCAATCATTTGGATCCATAGACATGCTGAACTTGTGTATATATGAATCTTTTGAGCTGTTGGTAGTGAATGTTGGCTATGAATATGAACGTGTCCTATGAACTTGAGTTTGATACGAAGGTTTACCTTTTCTGTTGTGCTTGGATGTGAACTTGTTAGTATGCCTATTGTGGGGTATGTGACGTGTGGGTGTCAACGGCACACCTTCTTCCTGAGAAGAATGGCACCTGCTTTGTTAGGGTAGCAACAGTGCATCCACTCTTTTTAATCTTTTTGTTCTATCTTGCCCCCTCCCCCGCTCAACTCCTGCCGTAATGTTTTCGGCCTCAAAACAAACATAGTATTGCGTTGTTTTTGGGGCTTGATGAAAAATCGAGTGCTAGTTTCTGTAGGTTGGCCCGCCCAACAAATGGGCTGCTGGTCCACCACGGACTGCGAAGCTAAAATACAAGTTGTATGGTGCAGAGGCAAGTAAAAAAACGCCATCAAGAGCCATCCACTGAAGAAAAAAAATTGCTCTTGATGTGCTTCTTCAGTCGTGCCGCCGGCCCCCTCTATAATCCAATTTGCTCGGGGATCTGGTATCATTTTTTTCCAGAGGGCGAACAAGTATCAGCTAGGCCTAGGTTTTGTATTTTAACATGCGTAGCCCACGACATACGGTGACAGTGGTTTCAACTTATTTTTTGAGGTCCATACCGGCCTATGGGCTTTTTCTTAAAGATCGGCAGCCCAATGTATTTTTTAACCACATTGTATATATTTATATTATTACTATTATCGTATATTGTATAGAGACTTATATATACATTATAAAAACACCCCACGTGTTATTAACTTATAAAAGTAAATGTTTAACATAAGTTGGCAAGGAAAATCCTGGTGATTGCGTACAGAAGCTTGCGAAGATTTTAAGGACCAATGTAATAATAACGCGATCATTTTTATTTTGAGAAATAACTCGCTAATTTGTTAATTATGTATATAAAAATGTGCCTCTCCGGTTTATTTTTGATATTAATTGCTCCTTCTAACATAACATTATATATAACGAGCTGAGCTAATTCGTGTATTTGAAGGAAGTGCAAATGGGCTGGGATTTCTTAGATAATATAAATGGGCCGCATTGACGCAAAATTATTTGTTCACCCAGCCCAGCAAATGGACTGTACATTCTAGAAAACATGGGTTAAATATATGCCACATCTTTGCAGGCTGACATGTGGGCTAGTAGGTCGAAGCCTACGCAGGGCATTGTCAACTTGGTTGGCATGCACCTTCAATCTCTCGTCTGCTTCCTCCAGCATCGCTAGGACCGAGTGGTCCGGCCTCCGGCGGCTAGCGGCTCTGCTTAGCATGCATAGCTGTGAAGCGCTACCCCACCGCCAGTGAGGCTATCCCTCCACCCCTCCACAGCTCTTGTTATTCTCCACTGACTGCAGCCCCATGCCGCACTAGAACTAGTTATAACCCTTCTCCTCCACTCAATCTGCGACTCCACTGCCGCGTCTTCCCATCTCCGATTCGTTCCCATCTGGGGCCTCGCCGTCGTCCACCGCCTCACTGCGCTCGGTGCGGCATGGTCAAGAAACTTGAGTCAACGGAAGAGGACTGTACGTGGAGAGCCTGACGGCTGGGACCCATGAGGTCCATGGTCGCATGCAAGAAAGTTCCTCCTTATTAAGCTGAAAAAATGTTTTCTCCACTTGACAGTTGGGACCCACCGGTTGTATCTTCGCACGAAAGGAAGTGCCTCCTTGTTATGCGAAAAAAATATTCCTCCCGTTAACAGCTGGGACCCGTCAGATTTGGTGGCTGACTTGTGGGCCTACTAAGAGGACGTGTATGCAGGCCTTTGTCAGCTTAATCAACAAATGATTCTAGCAGCTGGACCATTGGATGTTAATCCCACAGCCATGCTCCTTCTTTAACCTCTATTCTTGCTCCTGTCTCCCGTGGGCGGCACCGCGGCTATGCTACCGCGCACCCGAACCAGTCAAGTTTCCCACTCCTCTCCATCCGCGACTCCACTGCCCCGTCTTCCCCATCTTTGGGTCATTGCAGTCTGGGACCTCGCCGTCGTCCACCGGACTTTGGTGCGCTCGGCACGGTGTGGTCAACATGGTCAACAGCCGAGAGTCATCGGAAGATGACTGTACGCGAGAGGCTGACAGTGGGGACGCACCACGCCCATGGACGCATGCATGCAACGTAACGCAGTGTGGTCAACGTGGTCAAGGAACGACTTCCATCGGAAGTGTACTATACGTGGAGAGGCTGACGGCTGGGTCCACAGCCGCAGCAAGGAAGTGCCTCCTTTTATTACAGGGAAAATAATGATTCCTCCACCTAATAGCAGGGACCCACCGGACGGGCCACCGTATTTTGCAAAGAAATGTTTCCCCCTGATTGCTGGGACCCATCGGACGGGTCATCGTATTTCGCGAAAAAAATGTTCGCCCTGCTGTCAGCTCGGACCCACCGGAAGTGCCTCCTTATTATGCAGAAAAAATGAATACTCCCCCTGCTAGCTCGGACCCACCTTGGTGGGAGGCTGACTTGTGGGTCTACTAAGTTGACTGGGACGGAGGGCTTTGTCAACTTAGTCAATATGAACGATTCTAGCTCCAGTGACCATACGATGTCCATCCAACCGCCGTAGTGCTTCTTCAACCTCTGGTCTTCTTGCTCCAGCCGCCCAATCCAGTGCCGATCGTGTCGCGTGTTCCTGCCTCCCGTGGCCGTCTGTGATGCCGCGGAGGCCTCACCGCCCCCTACTACTCCCACCGCTGGCCAGGCCATCCCTCTACTCACCCACACCCCCTGTTATTCTGCGGCGACGGCAGCCTCACACCACAGCCGAACCAGTGAACCCTCGTACTCCTCTCCACTCGGGCTTCCACTGCCGCGTCTTTCCCGGCTCCGCGTCGTCCCCTTCCTAAGCCTCGCCGTCGTCTATTGCTCTGGTGCTCTCGGCGCGGCGTGGTCAACGTGGTAAAGGAACGGCTTCCATCGGACATGGACTGTATGTGGAGAGGCTGACAGCTGGGTCCACGGCCACAGCAAGGAAGTGCCTCCTTATTACGCGCAAAATAATTATTCCTCCACCTGACAGCGGGGACCCACCGGATGGGCCACCGTATTTCGCGAAAAAAACATTTCCCCCTGACTGCTGGGACCCACCACCTACATCTTCGTACGCAAGGAAGTGCGTCCGGGTAAAAAAATATTCGCCCCCCTGACTGCTGGGACCCATGAGCTACATCTTCGCATGCAAGGAAGTGCCTGACAGTCAGGACCCACCTGGTCGAAGCATACGTAGTGTTGTCATTCTGGTCGCAAACATGTACGTACATATTGGTCGATGTAGAGGCGCGCACGTGTCGTAGCAGAGGCGCACACGTACCATGTCCACGTACGTACAACGGCCAGTCTGCAAGAAATAAAATACGGTCACGTACGTACATATGGGCAGGGTCTCGAACGCCGACTCGCGCATACGTATGGCCAGGGCTCGTGTACATGGCTGGGTCGAAACGGAGAAACTACGTCGTCGTCGTGTTCATGGGGAGCCTACCGGCTGGGTTGGAACGGAATGCGTCATCGTGTTCATCAGGAGGGCTTGGACAGAAAAACCAATGGAAACGAGGCCTGGCATACCACGGAACGAAGGAAACGGCCTTGTGTTCGACCGGCCACGTTCGAAACGGGATCCCGTTCATCGGGAGGGATTTGGCGTACCGCAAAATGGAGGAAACGGACCTCCTATGGTCGAAACGGGGGTCCTGTTGATCGGGAGGGGTGTGGCGTACCACAAAACGGAGGAAACGGACTTGTGTTGGAGCGCTACGGTCGAAACGGGGCTCATGTTCATCGGGAGGGGTGTGGCGTACCGCAAAACGGGACTCCACGAGATACTGTTCATCTCCACCGTCGACCCCCTCCAGCCTCCATGGGCTACTGTTCATCCACCATCGACCTCCTCCAACCTCCACCTGCGACTGTTCATCCACGGGCTCCTGCTCATCCAGCCTCCACCGCGCGCTACTCCACCAGCTACTGTTCAACCAGCCCTCTCCACGGGCTCCTGTTCAACCACCCCTCCACAGGCCACTGTTCATCTAGCCCTCCACGGGGTGGTCCTGTTCATCCTGCCCTCCATGGGGTCTTGTTCATCCAGCCCCAACCGGCTCGATCGATCAGGGTCCTGTTCATCCAGAGGCAACACCATGGGGTCCTGTTCATCCACCCCCACCGGGAACTGTTCATCCAAACCGCCCAGCAACGCTCATTGTTCATCTAGAGGCAGCATCGATCGGCTTCAGTTAGCAGCAGTAGCGAAGGAATCGCTCGATCGGGTTCAGTTAACAGCCATCGATCGATCGCTCGGGTTCAGTAACGCAAGCCTGTAGTGCAATCGCTCGGGTTCAGTTAGAGCCCAATGCCTCGCTCGGGTTCAGTTAGAGCCCAACGCCTCGCACCCACGCGCGTGCGTGTACAAGAGAAACGCGCATCGCTCGGCCCCGACCACCCACCACAACCGGGAACACCCCGATATTTTCCTTTCCCTCACTTCTATCACGGTTTTTTCCGTCATGGACGGCCCAAAGAATGTCATGCAGCTGCGTCTCCGGCCTGCCCAGGACGAAAAGCCCATTTTCTGTCATGATTTTTTGTCATAGAAGTAGGATCCCACCACATCTATGATGATGCCGTGTTTTGTCACAATTATTGTCATAGAAGTGTCATAAGTATGACAGAAAAAAATCATTTGGCCCAAAATGTCATGGATGTGTCTTCTTTTGTAGTGTTGGCGATGGTCGTGATGAGGACGAGGGCGAACCCGCCCTTGGGGCCGACCATGTCTCGTCCAGCTATGGCAGCTCTTCCTCCAGCAATAGCTCCAGCAGCGGTGGTTACAACCAGCCGCCGTGCCCGCTTCGAAGGCGGCAGTGGGTTGTCTCGTCGCCGTGTCTCCGTGAAGCGCGAGGAGGGGTCCGGCTAAGCTCGGGACGACGCCAAGAGCCCGCCCTCATGGATTGTTGTAGGGGTACGCGCTGCTTTTATTTTGTTCTTCTTTTCCTGCCTGTATTAAGAAAGAAGCCAGTATGGGCCCCCGAGGGGCATGCAATGAACTATGATTTCTGAAGTATTATGCTATGTTTATCGTTTTGTGCTGTGTCGCAACATCTTCATTTTATGTAGAGATAACTTAGCTTGGCTTGCTCGGAGTAGTCTCCTCCTCACGAGACGCTTGCTCCCTGGTGCCTATCGAGGCCTCCTTGGCCTGGTAGGCACTTAGGAACTTCCAAAAATTTGTTAAGAGGCTTATCGTTCGCCCGAGCGTTGGTCACAGGCGCCGCTGGCCCTGACCCAGCGCTTCGTATCACGGTACCCGGGGACACGGATTAGGAGAGGTGTGCCATCTTGTGGGCTCGAACGAGGATGCCTCGTGAAAAGCAGACGAAAGGCAGAAAAGGAAAAACGCTCACGAGGGCACCCGTCCAGCCCCATCGCAAGGAATGCGAGAGAGAGAGAGAGAGAGTACATGCTAAACTAAAGGCGAAAACAGAGGCATTAGGCGACGGAACCAAATCAGCAAGGAACACCAAAATAAAACTTCAATTAAAAGAGGGCGGGCCAACTACGGAAAGCAAATGAAAAGCCGTGTCTGGCACCTAGTCTAGTCTTCATGTCTTCTCACCACCACGGAGCTAAGTGCTGCCACTAGGACGTGGGAGGGAGCCCTCGAGGCCCAAGGGCAGCGCTCCTGACACTCTGGGGCGTGTACAACCCCACTCATTATTACGTGAGAGTGTCACGAGCGGAGACCTTCACAGGCACTGGGCCTTGCTTCACAGGCGATGGGCCTTTCTTCATAGGTAGAACTTCCGGAGGTGCTGGATGTTCTAGGCGTTCTGGATGCGTACCCCGTCCTGTGTCTCCAGGCGCGCGGCGCTAGGCCTGGAGACATGGACGGCCTTGAACGGGCCCTACCACATGGGTGAGAGCTTATGCAACCCTTCCCTGGAGAGCACCTGCCTCAGGACTAGGTCACCCACCTCGAGCGTCCTGGAGCGAACGCTGCGACAATGGTACCACCATAGCGGCTTCTGGTATCTTGCCGCCCGTAGTGGAGCTTCGCAGTGGCGTTCCTCCCCTAGCATGAGGTCCATCCTCCGTGTGGCATCCTGCTGCGTCTCATCAAACGACAGGACCCATGCGGAGCGATGCTTAACCTCGTGAGGAAGGACCGCTTCTGATCCGTAGACGAGGAAGAATGGGGTCTCGCCCGTGGGGTTGGTGGCGGTGGTGCGGATGGACCACATCACGGACTGGAGCTCGTGGTGCCAGCCTCTGCCGCAGGCCTCAAGCTTCTTCTTGAACGTCCTTGTCTTGAGACCCCTCAGGACCTCCGCGTTGGCGCGTTTGGCCCGGCCATTGCTCCTAGGGTGCGCCACGGAGGCATAGCAGATCTGCGTTCCAAGGTTAGTGCAATACGTTCTGAAGAGATTACTGGTGAAATGCGAACCATTATCGGTGATGATGTGGTTGGGGACCCCAAAATGGCTCACAAGGCCCTTGATGAACTTGACTGCAGAGCTGGCCAGGATGGTGCGGATGGCTTCCACCTCCGCCCACTTGGTGAACTTGTCGATGGAAACGTAGAGGTACCGGTAGCCCCCAGGCATTCGAGGGAACGGGCCCAGGATGTCCAGTCCCCAGACTGTGGACGACCACGAGAGTGGAATGATCTGGAGGCCCTGAGTTGGCTGATGGATTTGCTTGGCGTGGAACTGGCAGGCCTCGCAGGACCTCACCAGCTCAGCTGCGTCATTGAGCACCATTGGCCAGTAGAATCCGCTGCGGAATGCCTTGCCGACGAGGGTTCATGACGACGAGTGGTGCTCGCAGTCCCCGTTGCGTACGTCGGCTAGCAGCTCCTTCCCCTGTTCTCTGGAGATGCAACGCAGTGAAACGGCATTTGGCCGCTTCCTGTATAACTCACCGTCCGGGATGCAGTATGTCGTGGCTTGGCGGGCCACACGCTCCGCGTCCTCCTCCTTCTCCGGCAGTGTCCCTTGCATCAGGTATTCCTTGAATTCCTTGGTCCAACATTCCTCCTGGGGCTCGCATGCCCAGAGTAGACATGCTCCCGAAGCCGGGCCACAGGCTGGTGCTCCCGTGGCAGGTGGCTGCGGAAGCTCCTCCCGAGGCTGTGTCGTCCTTGAAAGCGTTGGTGTCGCCGATGGCTTGAAGAGCCTCTCCTCGAAGATACCAGACTCTTGGGGTTGTCGCTTGGATGCCCTCCTGGCGATGTCGTCAACATCCTTGTTGGTTCCCCCAGGCACGTGCTGCAACTCCAGCCCAGGAACTGCTTCTCCATCTTGCGCACTTCCGCGAGGTATGCCTCCATGTGTTCGTCCTTTGGCTCGTATACCTTGTTGGAGAAGTTGACGAGGAGCTACGAGTCGCCCCTGATGGTGAGACGCTTCACCCCCAGTGCATCCACAGCCTTCATGCCAGCTATGAGGCCTTCGTACTCTGCAATGTTGTTGGAGACCTTCTCGCCCTGCTGGAAGCAGAGCTGCACGACGTAGTAGAGCTTGTCCTGAGTGGGGGAGATGAGCACCGCTCTAGCCCCCGTGCCTTGGCGCACGAAGGCACCATCAAAATACATGACCCAACCGTCGGGCGCCTCACTTCCTGGTGAGAGGGACCGATCCTCGCCTACTTCAAGCGTCGGGGCGTCCGTCCATTCTGCCACGAAGTCGGGGAGCGCGGCTCCCTTGATGACCCTGGTGGTGCTGAACTCCAACTGGAATGCCTGCAGCTCTATATTCCACTCGGCGATCATCCCGGCGGAGTTGGGGCTCCTGAGCACCCTCTCCAGCGGGTAGGGTGGGACGACCTTGATGGGGTGGCCTTGAAAGTAGTGTCGATGCTTACACGAGGCCACCAAGAGCGCGAGTAGGAGCTTCTGAGGCATGGGGTACCGTGCTCTTGCATCCCGCAACACCGTGCTGACGAAGTATACCGGATGCTCGACGAGGGCAGGTGTGCTGACGAGGTGGTGGAGCCCCCAACGCTTGATCGCTTGTCAAGGCCTTTGCGGGTTCAGGGGTGTCGCCCTACTAAGCTTGATCCTCTGTTGTCGCTGTTGCGGCCCTTGCGGCACCCTCCTGGTCTTGCGTCGTTTCAGCTGGAGGCGTAGCTTGGTGCGATGCGCCCTTGGCTTGGTGTTCTTCCCGAACCGCCACTAGTGCCACGCTGGCAGAGTAGGGAGTGGCGGCTAGATAAAGCACTAGGGGCTCGAGAGGCCACGGCGCCACCATCACTGGAGGGCTGGTCAGGTATCTCTTAAGGTCTTGAAATGCTCGGTCGGCCTCCAGGGTCCACTCGAATGGGCCCTTCTTCTTCATCAGCTTGAAGAAGGGTAAGGCGTGCTCTCCCAACTTGGAAATGAAGCGTCCCAACGCAGTCACCCATCCAGCAAGCTTCTGATTTTCCTTGAGGGTTTGTGGTGGCCTCATGTCTTCAATGGCCTTGACCTTCTCTGGGTTGGCCTTGATCCCCTTGTGGGACACAAGGAAGCCCAGCAGCTTGCCAGAAGGGACCCAAACACGCACTTCTCTGGGTTGAGCCGCAAGTCCACCTGGTGGAGGCTTTCAAAGGTTTTCTCCAGGTCTTGGATCAAGGTCCTCTCCTCCCGAGACTTCACCACGATGTCGTCGACGTAGGCTTCAGCGTTTCTGCTGAGCTGCCGACCCAAGGCGATGTGCATGAGCTGCTGGAAGGTTGCGCTTGCGTTGCGCAGCCTGAAAGGCATGCAAGTGTAGCAGTACACCCCACACGGGGTCAGGAAAGCTGTCTTCTCCACATCTTCTACTGCCATCTTGATCTCGTGATATCCTGAGAACGCATCCAGGAAGCACAGCAAGTCGCACTCGGTTGTGGAGTCGATGATCTGGTCAATGCGTGGAAGAGGGAATAGATCTTGAGGGCAGGCCTTGTTGAGGTTGGTGAAGTCAACGCACATTCGCTCCTTTCCACCTTTCTTGGGCACGACGACGGGGTTTTCTAGCCACTCGGGGTAACGAACCTCACGAATGACACCCGCAGCCTCCACCTTGCGGGTCTCTTGGACGATGAAAGCTTGCTTTTCTGTGGACTGCCGCCTCGCCTTTTGCTTTACGGGGCGTACGTTGGGGCACACCTTCAGGTGGTGCTCTATCACCCCTCTCGGGACCCCTACCTGCTGGTCGGGCTCCCAAGCGAACACTTCCTTGTTTGCGCGCAAGAACTTCACCAGCGCCTCCTCCTAATCAGGCTCGAGGTTTGCGCCTATGGTAATGGTTGCCCCCGAGGACCCATCCTCCTCAGCTGGCACTTGCTTGGTTTCTGCCTTGTCTTGAGTGAAAAATAGCTTCTTCTTGGTTGGTGCAGCTCCCTTGGCCTTGGAGGTATCCGCGTCGGAGGGTTGTGCTGCTGCGGCAGTCTTGAGGGCGAGCTTGAGCGTCATCAAGGCTTCCTTGGTGTCCCCAACTAATCTGAGGACACTCTTGCTCCCGGGCATCTTCATAAGGTTGTAGGACGGATGGGTTGCTTCCATGAACTGAGCCAGGGCCGGGTACCCGAGGATGGCGTTGTACGGGAGGCCGATGTGGGTGATGTCGAAGTCGATGAGCTCGGTGCGGTAGTTGTCGTGTGTGCTGAAGGTCACGGGGAGGCGGATCTGTCCCAGGGAGCGGGCGGAGCCTCCACCAACCCTTGAGAAAGGCTTGCTAGGGCGGAGCCGCTCAAGCGGTATGTGAAGAAGGCTGAAGGACTCGACAGAGAGCACGTTGAGGCCGGCGCCGCCGTCGATGAGCGTCTTGGTGATGGACACGTGGCAGATGGTGGGTGTGCAAAGCATTGGGAGCGCACCCAAGTTGAGGGTGGAGGCGGGATGATCCCCTGAGTCAAAGATGAGGTCGGCCTCGGGCGCGGCTCAGCCCGGTGGAGCCCCCGGGCGCTTGGAAGTGGCGCTGATCTGGCAAAAGAACAGCTGGACGTGACGATCCGAGGGTGGTTCTTGTTGTTGGGGAACATAGTAATTTCAAAAAAAATCCTACGCACACGCAAGATCATGGTGATGCATAGCAACGAGAGGGGAGAGTGTTGTCCACGTACCCTCGTAGACCGAAAGCGGAAGCGTTAGCACAACGCGGTTGATGTAGTCGTACGTCTTCACGATCCGACCGATCAAGTACTGAACATACGGCACCTTCGAGTTCACCACACGTTCAGCCCGATGACGTCCCTCGAAGTCCGACCCAGCCGAGTGTTAAGGGAGAGTTTCGTCAGCACGATGGTGTGGTGACGATGTTGATGTTCTACCGACGCAGGGCTTCGCCTGAGCACTGCTAGAGTAATATCGAGGTGGACTATGGTGGAGGGGGGCACCGCACACGGCTAAAAGATCAAACGATCAATTGTTGTGTCTATCGGGTGCCCCATTGGCCACGTATATAAAGGAGTGGAGGAGGGGAGGGGCCGGCCCTCTCTATGGCGCGCCCTAGAGGAGTCCTACTCCCACCGGGAGTAGGATTCCCCCTTTCCTAGTAGAACTAGGAGCCCTTCTGAGTAGTAGGAGTAGGAGGGAAGGAAGGGGAAGGGAAAAGGAGAAGGAAGAAAGGGGGCGCCCCCCCCTAGTCCAATTCGGACCAGCCCATGGGGAGGGGTGCGGCCACCCTTTGAGGCCTTTCTCTCCTTTCCCATATGGCCCATTAAGGCCCAATACGAATTCCCGTAACTCCCCGGTACTCCCGAAAATAACCGAATCACTCGGAACCTTTCTGATGTCCGTATATAGTCGTCCAATATATCGATCTTTACATCTCGACCATTTCGAGACTCCTCTTCATGTCCCCGATCTCATCCGGGACTCCGAACTCCTTTGGTACATCAAAACACATAAACTCATAATATAACTGTCATCGAACTTTAAGCTTGCGGACCCTACAGGTTCGAGAACTACGTAGACATGACCGAGACATGTCTCCGATCAATAACCAATAGTGGAACCTGGATGCTCATATTGGCTCCTACATATTCTACGAAGATCTTTATCGGTCAAACCGCATGACAACATACGTTGTTCCCTTTGTCATCGGTATGTTACTTGCCCGAGATTCGATCGTCAATATCTCAATACCTAGTTCAATCTCGTTATCGGCAAGTCTCTTTACTCGTTTCGATCGTTCCGTAATACATCATTCCGCAACTAACTCATTAGTTGCAATGCTTGCAAGGCTTTAAGTGATGTGCATTACCGAGTGGGCCCAGAGATACCTCTCTGACAATCAGAGTGACAAATCCTAATCTCGAAATACGCCAACCCAACAAGTACCTTCGGAGACACCTGTAGAGCACATTTATAGTCACCTAGTTACATTGTGACGTTTGGTAGCACACAAAGTGTTCCTCCGGTAAATGGGAGTTGCATAATCTCATAATCGTAGGAACATGTATAAGTCATGAAGAAAGCAATAGCAACAAACTAAACGATCAAGTGCTAAGCTAATGCAATGGGTCTAGTCAATCACATCATTCTCCTAATGATGTGATCTCGTTAATCAAATGACAACTCATGTCTATGGTTAGGAGACAACCATCTTTGATCAATGAGCTAGTCAAGTAGAGGCATATTAGTGACACTTTGTTTGTCTATGTATTCACACATGTATTATGTTTCCGGTTAATAAAATTCTAGCATGAATAATAAACATTTATCATGATATAAGGAAATAAATAATAACTTTATTATTGCCTCTAGGGCATATTTCCTTCAGTCTCCCAACTTGCACTAGAGTCAATAATCTAGTTCACATCGCCATGTGATTTAATACCAATAGTTCACATCACCATGTGATTAACACCCATAGTTCACATCGACATGTGACCAACACCCAAAGGGTTTACTAGAGTCAATAATCTAGTTCACGTCGCTATGTTTTTAACACCCAAAGAGTACTAAGGTGTGATCATGTTTTTCTTGTGAGATAAGTTTAGCCAACGGGTCTGCCACATTCAGATCCGTAAGTATTTTGCAAATTTCTATGTCAACAATGGTCTGCACGGAGCTACTCTAGCTAATTGCTCCAACTTTCAATATGTATCCAGATTGAGATTTAGAGTCATCTGGATCAGTGTCAAAATTTGCATCGACGTAACCCTTTACGACGAACCTTTTTGTCACCTCCATAATCGAGAAACATATCCTTATTCCACTAAGGATAATTTTGACCGATGTCCAGTGATCTACTCCTAGATCACTATTGTACTCCCTTGCCAAAAAGAGTGTAGGGTATACAATAGATCTGGTACACAGCATGGCATATTTTATAGAACCTATGGCCAAGGCATAGGGAATGACTTTCATTCTCTTTCTATCTTCCGCCGTGGTCGGGCTTTGAGTCTTACTCAGTTTCACACCTTGTAACACAGGCAAGAACTCTTTCTTTGACTGTTCCATTTTGAACTACTTCAAAATCTTGTCAAGGTATGTACTCATTGAAAAACTTATCAAGCGCCTTGATCTATCTCTATAGATCTTGATGCTCAATATGTAAGCAGCTTCACCGAGGTCTTTCTTTGAAAAACTCCTTTCAAATACTCCTTTATGATTTTCAGAATAATTCTACATTATCTCCGATCAACAATATGTCATTCACATATACTTATCAGAAATGTTGTAGTGCTCCCACTCACATATACCGCAAGTCTGTATAAAACTATATGATTTGATCAACTTATCAAAGCGTATATTCCAACTCCGAGATGCTTGCACCAGTCCATAGATGGATTGTTGGAGCTTGCATATTTTGTTAGCACCTTTAGGATTGACAAAACCTTCTATTTGCATCATATACAACTCTTCTTTAATAAATCCATTAAGGAATGCAGTTTTGTTTATCCATTTGCTAGATTTCACAAAATGTGGCAATTGCTAACATGATTCGGACAGACTTAAGCATAGATACGAGTGAGAAACTCTCATCGTAGTCAACACCTTAAACTTGTCGAAAACCTTTTGCGACAATTCTAGCTTTGTAGATAGTAACACTACTATCAACGGCTGTCTTCCTCTTGAAGATCCATTTAACCTCAATGGCTCGCCGTTCTTTGGGCAAGTCAATTAAAGTCCATACTTTGTTCTTATACATGGATCTCATCTCATATTTCATGGCCTCAAGCCATTTCGCGGAATCTGGGCTCATCATCGCTTCCTCATAGTTCGTAGGTTCGTCATGGTCAAGTAACATGATTACCGTACGACTCTGGTGTGGATCTCACTCTGGTTTACCTACGAGGTTCGGTGGTAACTTGATCTGAAGTTACATGATCATCAACATTAGCTTCCTCACTAATTGGTGTAGGAGTCACAGAAACAGATTTATGTGATGAACTACTTTCCAATAAGGGAGCAGGTACAGTTACCTCATCAAGTTCTACTTTCCTCCCACTCACTTCTTTCGAGAGAAACTCCTTCTCTAGAAAGGATCCATTCTCAGCAATGAATAACTTGCCTTTGGATCTGTGATAGAAGGTGTACCCAACATTTTCTTTTGGGTATCCTATGAAGATGCACTTCTCCGATTTGGGTTTGAGCTTATCAAGTTGAAACTTTTTCACATAAGCATTGCAACCTCAAACTTTAAGAAACGATAACTTTGGTTTCTTGCCAAACCACAGTTCATACAGTGTCGCCTCAACGGATTTAGATGGTGCCCTTTTTAACGTGAATGCAGCTATCTCTAATGCATAACCCCAAAACAATAGTGATTAACCGATAAGAAACATCATAGATTGCACTATATCCAATAATAGTATGGTTATGACGTTCGGACACACCATTATGATGTGGTGTTCTAGGTGGCATGATTTTGTGAAAGTATTCCACATTGTTTTAGTTGAAGACCAAACTCGTAACTCAAATATTGGTCTCTGCGATCAGATCATAGAAACTTTATTTTCTTGTCACGATGATTTTCCACTTCACTCTGAAGTTCTTTGAACTTTTCAAATGTTTCAGACTTATGTTTCATCAAGTAGATATACCCATATCTGCTCAAATCATCTGTGAAGGTCAGAAAATAACGATACCCGCCGCAAGCCCCAACACTCATCGGACTGCATACATCAGTATGTATTATTTCCAATATGTCAGTTGCTCGCTCCATTGTTCCGGAGAACGGAGTCTTAGTCATCTTGCCCATGAGGCATGGTTCGCAAGCATTAAAATTATTCATAATCAAGTGATTCCAAAAGCCCATCAGCATGGAGTTTCTTCATGCGCTTTACACCAATATGACCTAAACGGCAGTGCCACAAATAAGTTGCACTATCATTATTAACTTTGCATCTTTTGGCTTCAATATTATGAATATGTGTATCACTACGATCGAGATACAACGAACCATTTTCATTGGGTGTATGACCATAGAAGATTTTATTCATGTAAACAGAACAACAATTATTCTCTAACTTAAATGAATAACCGTTTTGCAATAAACATGATCAAATCATATTCATTCTCAACACAAACACCAAATAACATTTATTTAGGTTTAACACTAATCCCGAAAGTATAGGGAGTGTGCGATGATGATCATATCAATCTTGGAACCACTTCCATCACACACCGTCACATCACCCTTAACTAGTCTCTGTTCATTCTGTAACTCCCGTTTTGAGTTACTACTCTTAGCAACTAAACCAGTATCAAGTAACGAGGGGTTGCTATAAACACTAGTAAAGTACACATCAATTACATGTATATCAAATATAGCATTGTTCACTTTGCCATCCTTCTTATCTGCTAAATACTTGGGGCAGTTTCGCTTTTAGTGACCAGTCCCTTTGCAGTAGAAGCACTTAGTCTCAGGCTTAGGTCCAGACTTGGGCTTCTTCACTTGAGCAGCAACTTGCTTGCCATTCTTCTTGAAGTTCCCTTTCTTTTCCTTTGCCCTTTTTTGAAACTAGTGGTCTTGTTAATCATCAACACTTGATGCTCTTTCTTGATTTCTACCTTCATCGATTTCATCATCATGAAAAGCTCGGGAATTGTTTTCGTCATCCCTTGCATACTATAGTTCATCACGAAGTTCAACTAACTTGGTGATGGTGACTAGAGAATTCTGTCAATCAATATTTTTATCTGGAAGATTAACTCCCACTTGATTCAAGCGATTGTAGTACCCAGACAATCTGAACACATGCTCACTGCTTGAGCTATTCTCCTACATCTTTTAGCTATAGAACTTGTTGGAGACTTCATATCTCTCAACTCGGGTATTTGCTTGAAATATTAACTTCAACTCCTGGAACATCCATATGATCCATGATGTTCAAAACGTCTTTGAAGTCCCAATTCTAAGTTGTTAAGCATGGTGCACTAAACTATCAATTAGTCATCATATTGAGCTAGCCAAACGTTCGCATCTGCTCCTACAATAGGTTTCTCACCTAGCGGTGCATCAAGGACATAATTCTTCTGTGGAGCAATGAGGATAAACCTCAGATCACGGATCCAATCCGTATCATTGCTACTAACATCTTTCTACTTAGTTTTCTCTAGGAACATATCAAAAATAAAACAGAGGAGCTAAACATGAGCTATTGATCTACAACATAGATATTCTAATACTACTAGGACTAAGTTCATGATATATTTAAGTTCAATTAATCATATTACTTAAGAACTCCCACTTATAAAGACATCCCTCTAATCTTCTAAGTGATCACGTGATCCAAATCAACTAAACCATAACGGATCATCACGTGAAATGGAGTAGTTTTCAATGGTGAACATCACTATGTTGATCATATTTACTATATGATTCATGCTCGACCTTTCGGTCTCAGTGTTCCGAGGCCATATCTGCATATGCTAGGCTCGTCAAGTTTAACCTGAGTATTCTGCGTGTGCAAAATTAGCTTGCACCCGTTGTAGATGGACGTAGAGCTTATCACACCCGATCATCACGTGGTGTCTGGGCACAACGAACTTTGGCAACGGTGCATACTCAGGGAGAACACTTTTATCTTGAAATTTAGTGAGAGATCATATTATAATGCTACCGTGAATCAAAGCAAGATAAGATGCATAAAAGATAAACATCACATGCAATCAAAATATGTGACATGATATGGCCATCATCATCTTGTGCCTTTGATCTCCATCTCCAAAACATCGTCGTGATTTCCATCGTCACCGGCATGACACCATGATCTCCATCATCTTGATCTATATCAATGTGTCGTCACATGGTCGTCTCACCAACTATTGCTCTTGCAACTATTGCTATCGCATAGCGATAAAGTAAAGCAATTATTTGGCGCTTGCATCTTATGCAATAAAGAGACAACCATGCGGCTTCTGCCAATTGCCGATAACTTCAACAAAATGTGATCATCTCATACAACAACTTATATCTCATCACGTCTTGACCATATCACATCACAACATGCCCTGCAAAAACAAGTTAGACGTCCTCTACTTTGTTGTTGCAAGTTTTACGTGGCTGCTACGGGCTGAGAAAGAACCGTTCTTACCTACGCATCAAAACCACAACGATAGTTTCTCAAGTTGGTGTTGTTTTAACCTTCTCAAGGACCGGGCGTAGCCACACTCGGTTCAAGTAAAGTTGGAGAAACTGACACCCGCTAGTCACCTGTGTGCATAGCACGGCGGTAAAACCAGTCTCGCGTAAGCGTACGCGTAATGTCGGACCGGGCCGCTTCATCCAACAATACCGCCAAACCAAAGTGTGACATGCTAGTAAGCAGTATGACTTATATCGCCCACAACTCACTTGTGTTCTACTCGTGCATATGACATCTACGCATAAAACCTGGTTCGGATGCCACTGTTGGGGAACGTAGTAATTTCAAAAAAATTCCTACGCACACGCAAGATCATGGTGATGCATAGAAACGAGAGGGGAGAGTGTTGTCCACGTACCCTCATAGACCGAAAGTGGAAGTGTTAGCACAACGCGGTTGATGTAGTCGTACGTCTTCACGATCCGACCGATCAAGTACCGAACGTACGGCACCTCCGAGTTCAGCACATGTTCAGACCGATGACGTCCCTCGAACTCTGATCCAGCCGAGTGTTGAGGGAGAGTTTCGTCAGCACGACGGTGTGGTGATGATGTTGATGTTCTACCAACGCAGGGCTTTGCCTAAGCACTGCTACAGAAATATCGAGGTGGACTATGGTGAAGGGGGGCACTGCACACGGCTAAAATATCAAACGATCAACTGTTGTGTCTATGGGGTGCCCCCTTAGCGATGTATATAAAGGAGTGGAGGAGGGGAGGGGCCGACCCTCTCTATGGCGCGCCCTAGGGGAGTCCTACTCCCACCGGGAGTAGGATTCCCCCTTTTCTAGTAGAACTAGGAGCCCTTCCAAGTAGTAGGAGTAGGAGGGAAGGAAATGGAAGGGAAATGGAGAAGGAAGGAAGGGGGCGCCCCCCTCCCTAGTCCAATTCGGACCAGCCCATGGGGAGGGGTGCAGCCACCCTTTGAGGCCTTTCTCTCCTTTCCCGTATGGCCCATTAAGGCCCAACACGAATTCCCGTAACTCCCTGGTACTCCCGAAAATACCCGAATCACTCGGAACCTTTCCGATGTCCGAATATAGTCGTCCAATATATCGATCTTTGCATCTCGACCATTTCGAGACTCCTCGTCATGTCCCTGATCTCATCCGGGACTCCAAACTCCTTCGGTACATCAAAACACATAAACTCATAATATAACCATCATCGAACTTTAAGCGTGCAGACCATACAGGTTCGAGAACTATGTAGACATGACCGAGACACATCTCCGGTCAATAACCAATAGCGGAACCTGGATGCTCATATTGGCTCCTACATATTCTATGAAGATCTTTATCGGTCAAACCACATGACAACATATGTTGTTCCCTTTGTCATCGGTATGTTACTTGCCCGAGATTCGATCGTCGGTATCTCAATACCTAGTTCAATCTCGTTATCGGCAAGTCTCTTTACTCGTTCCGATCGTTCCATAATACATCATTCCGCAACTAACTCATTAGTTGCAATGCTTGCAAGGCTTTAAGTGATGTGCATTACCGAGTGGGCCCAGAGATACCTCTCCGACAATCGGAGTGACAAATCCTAATCTCGAAATACGCCAACCCAACAAGTACCTTCGGAGACACCTGTAGAGCACCTTTATAATCACCCAGATACATTGTGGTGTTTGGTAGCACACAAAGTGTTCCTCCGGTAAATGGGAGTTGCATAATCTCATAGTCATAGAAACATGTATAAGTCATGAAGAAAGCAATAGCAACAAACTAAACGATCAAGTGCTAAGCTAACGGAATGGGTCAAGTCAATCACATCATTCTCCTAATGATGTGATCTCGTTAATCAAATGACAACTCATGTCTATGGTTAGGAAACATAACCATCTTTGATCAACGAGCTAGTCAAGTAGAGGCATACTAGTGACACTCTGTTTGTCTATATATTCACACATGTATTATGTTTCTGCTTAATACAATTCTAGCATGAATAATAAACATTTATCATGATATAAGGAAATAAATAATAACTTTATTATTGCCTCTAGGGCATATTTCCTTCACTTGTGAGCCGCCAAGGAGGGCTGCAACTGCGCCTCTAGGGCATATTTCCTTCACTTGTGAGCCGCCAAGGAGGGCCGCAACTGCGTGGTGCGCCGGCACCGCGTAGCACGTGGTGAAGAGGCCACACAACTCCTCCCAAGATGCCACTATGGATACGGGGAGGTTGAGCAGCCAGGCACATGGTGCGCTAGTGAGGGCCATGGGAAGCCAGTTGACCATGACCTTGTCGTCGCCCCCAGCCTTAGGGATGGCCTCCTCATACACCAGCAGGAAAGCCGACGTGTCCGCCGCGCCATCGTAGCGCGGCGGCATCTCCGACTTGAACTTGGGTGGCCAGTGCACCTGCCGCAAGGTGGGAGCAAGGTCTCGGAGCCCCCGAGCGCCACTGTGGGCACCGGTAGATCCAGCTGGAAGGGCGCCCGCCATGGGGAACGGGCGCGAAGATGGTGGAGCGTGAATCGATGGAAGGAAAACTCCGGCGCACCCCCTACCTGGCGCGCCAAATGTCGGATCACGGGTTCCAGCAAAACCCTCAAGGTTCAAACACTGGGGGGTGTGCGAAGATCTCCCCCTACCTACTCACGCCCTCAACCTAGTCATGATCTCAAAGGCTAGCTCGACGGACTCGCAACACAAGAGACACGAGATTTATACTGGTTTGGGCCATCGTTGTGGTGTAATACCCTACTCCAGTGTGGTGTGGTGGATTGCCTCTTGGGCTGATGATGAACAATACAGGGGGAAGAACAACCTCTTCAGGTGAGGTGTTCTTGTGCTTGGTGTAATTGTGTGGTTGAGGATGAACTGAATGATCTGATCCCCTGACCCCCCCTTTGGCTATGGTGGTGGCTAGCCCTATTTATAGAGGCCCTGGTCCTCTCCCAAATATTGAGCGGGAAGGGATCCAACAACAGCCAAATTCGAAGGGAGACAGCTAGTACAAGTTATCCTGACAAAAGCAGTCTTCGCCTGCCAAAGGCTCTGGTGGTGACGCCACCTTGGGCTCCACGGTGACCTCCGTCTTGCCGTCCTGCTGGTCTTGGTCTCATTGCACCGATATGGGAACCTTTGCTTGACGCCTCGATACTCTTCGTCTGCGCTTGCCTCCTTAGCACCAAAGGGGAAACAAGGACACTATGCGCGCTGGCACCTGCCTGGCGCCCGCCTGGCCTCGATCGTCATGTCTCACATCATCGGAACCTCGCGAGGTTTGGCTCGCCTTGATCTCTCTGCCCCTCGCGAGCCAGCTTGGTGAGGCCGCTCCTGAGGAGGTCTTGTGTCGTCCACCTCGCGAGGCTTGGCCCCTCGTGAGGGTCTTGAATGCTTGTTGGTGAAGATGGGCTGTACGGGCCCGCTTGCAGAGCCATGCCGCTGGCCGCAGGCTGGCAAGTCTGGGGACCCCCGTTCCCAGAACGCCGATAGACGTCATGCGAACCAAATCATTGTAACCCGTAATGACGCCATGCGTATCAAATCTACAAAAACCCGGTGACATCACAACATATCTTTTTGCATTAACTGGTCATCTGAGAATCGAGACGCCCGCACTTTAAGATAATCATGTTGCCTCCTCGATTTCCGTGCATGCCATTTTACCATTTCCTTATAAATATGGATGGGGTCCTTTTTCATTTTTTAACCCCCGCCACCTTCTGTTCCTCTTCCTCCTCACGACGACCGAAGCCGCCAGAGCTCTGCCACCCCTGACAACTTTCTTCAACAGCTTCATCCTGGCCGCTGCATCGCGGCACCCCTCCACTATCCATCAGCATCACCAGGTGCCCATCTCTCCTTACTTCCAATCCGCATTAGGTTACCCTAGTTCATCGGTGTTCGTCATGTTTACTTGTGGTTCCTCCACTATGTTGCTTAATTTGATCCAAAAGCGATACTGAAGTCATGCGATGATAGCTTTCGCATCTGTTTTCAATCATAGATTCATTCTCACCTTCTGAGATTCAATCCCCATCACACTAGTTCTTCCATGGCCATGTTTTAGGTTTAGCAATTTCCTTTTGTTTCTCGAACTGCCATAGATCCAAAATTATAGGCGCGATTTGTGAAACTTGTTTGCCCAACGCTTAGTGAAATTTCACCAAATTTTTTTCATCAAGCTCAGTTCCATAAATAGCCGCTCTGCCAACACAGTTTGGGCGGCTCAAAAAATAACCTGATAACCTGCCAACCTTCTGCCGGCTTAACCATAAATTTGCAACTTATTGATACGTCTCCAATGTATCTATAATTTATGAAGTATTCATGTTGTTATATTATCATTCTTGGATGTTTTACAATCACTAGAAAAAGAGCCAGTGTGTTGCAACGGGAGAGAAAGCATAACACACGCTCTTAACTCAACAACCATCACTCAAGACCACAATAGGTCCATCTCCTTTATTTTTGCGAGGCATCATATTTGTGTTGCCGCTTATCCTCCTTCTCACCCTCGCCGGCGATGGCCTCGGTGTGCACACAAAACAACAAAAAAGTGTGTGTTGAATATGGTTAATCCTAAGGCGTCTCTATCTCCCTCTCTCCTCCCTCTCCCTCTCTCTCTCTCTCTCTCGCGCGCTCGCTTTCTCTCACTCTCGCGATGAGAAATTTGTTGTTTTCCCCTGCGACATTTTTCAGAGGTATGCATGTGTAGTTATCGATGTTTTCTTTTCCGTATACCGTTATAGTGGGGTGTTTATTTGCAATCTGGATCACCGCCGGTATGAAAAAAGCAAATATTGCACTATAAATTATAAGTTTTCTTCCATAACTGTATTTTAAAATATTTAACAGGTAAAATTAACAACATATTTATATTCCACACATTTTTCTAATAAAATTTCATATACAATATGTTAAAATCGAAGTTACGGTTTAAAAGATACAGATAATTTAGAAAATCATTTGGTTTGACTCAAATATATTCCAAAATAATATTTAAAAATACTTGACAGGTAAAAATAATCTCATATTCATATTCTACATATTTTTATAATCAAATTTCATATATAACATGTTCAAATCAGAGTTACGGTTTAAAAGATATGGATGATTTTAAAAAGCATTTGTTTGACTTAAATATGATCCGCGGATGAATTATCTAAAACATCAGGGCGGTTTCAAAAAATGTAAAATAACGGTTCGGGTGTGACTGAAATCCGAATGGTGGGTTGATTTCAATAAAAGATAAGGACTTTTGTGTAAAATACGAAAATAATGATTCGTTTTAACTTAAAATAGGACTGGGGGTTGAATTCTCTGAAATAGAGGGACTTTTCTGAAAAATGCCATGACGGACGAAAGAACCCCAATTTGCTTTATTATTAGGTAAAGATTTTATAGCAACTTCATATCATTTTTGGGACTAACCTATTGACCCAGTGCCTAGTGCCAGTTGTTGTTTTTTGCTTGTCTTTTACATCACGGAAAATCAATATCAAACGGAGTCCAAACACCGCGAAACTTTACGGAGATTTTTTTTTTGGACTAGAAGGAACCCATTGGACCAGAGCTGCACCTGGAGGGTGCCCCGAGGGGGGCACAACCCACGAGGGCGCGCTAGGGCCCCCAGGCATGCCCAAGTGGGTTGTACCCACCTCGGTGGCCTCCCGCACCCCTCTTTGCACAATAAATTCCCAAATTTTCGGAAACCCTTCGGGGTTAACATAGATCATAAGTTCCGCCACCTTAGGGCTCCGTAGCCACCGAAAACCAATCTAGACCCGTTCCGGCACCCTGCCGGAGGGGGGAATCATCTCTGATGGCCATCTTCATCATCCCGGCGGCCACCACGATGAGGAGGGAGTAGTCCACCCTTGGAGCTGAGGCTTTGTGCGAGTAGCTATGTGTTTAATCTCTCTCTCTCTCTCTCTCTCGCGTGATCTATATCATGGGCTTTGTTAATATAGTCGGATCATATGATGTTTCTCTCCTCTATACTCTTGTTGTGATGAATTGAATCTTTGCCCTTTGGAGTTTTGTCTTGTCGGATTGAATATTCAGATTTGAGAACACTTGATATATGTCTTGCAAGTGAATACTCGTGGTGACAATGGGGCATCGTATTGATTCACTTGATATATGTTATGGCATTCAACTCGCGGATTCCCGTGGTGATATTGGGGTAATCTATGTGAGGGAGTCCTGGATTAGGGGGTGTTCGGATAGCCGGACTATACCTTCAGCTGGACTCCTGGACTATGAAGATACAAGATTAAAGACTTCGTCCCATGTCCGGAAGGGACTTTCCTTGGCGTGGAAGGCAAGCTTGGCGATAAGGATATGTAGATCTCCTACCATTGTAACCGACTTTGTGTAACCCTAACCCTCTCCAGTGTCTATATAAACCGGAGGGTTTTAGTCCGTAGGACAACATACAGAACAACAATCATACCATAGGCTAGCTTCTAGGGTTTAGCCTCTCTGATCTCGTGGTAGATCTACTCTTGTACTACCCATACCATCAATATTAATCAAGCTGGACGTAGGGTTTTACCTCCATCAAGAGGGCCCGAACCTGGGTAAAACTTCGTGTCCCTTGCCTCCTGTTACCATCCAGCCTAGACGCACAGTTCGGGACCCCCGACCCGAGATCCGCCGGTTTTGACACCGACATTGGTGCTTTCACTGAGAGTTCCTCTGTGTCGTCGCCATCAGGAAGGATGCCTCGCCCTGTCTTTAAAGATGGCACCATTGCTAAGGGAGCTTTGGCTGTCGGCCAAACCCTCAGGCTAGGTGGTTTTCTTATGACCGCCTGTTCGGCTTCTGCACCGACGATGACCTCTCGAGCCATCGAAAACAATCTTCATGTCAGCTTGGAACTCGCTGAGCAGTTAGATCCAATGGAGCTCTCCTCCATAAACGAGCTCTTGGATCGCATCGCCGCCCTGGGAGTCGCTACGGATTACGACCAGATTGGGCCTAAACCCGATCTTAGAGAGATTAACTCTCCCCAAGTCACCCATCATGTTGCCGTGGTAGATGGACAGTGCGGCGACCCTTCATCTATCTTAAGGACTAGCTACGTCCAAATTCCCGATCCCTCCAAGCCGGATACCCGCGGAGGGGAGGATATCACTCAAGACCTGAACTTAGAGTCAGGCGACGGGCTGGATTCATTGGACAACATCCAGGAATCCAAATTTTGGAGTTCGGAAATTCCTCGGCCTCTGAGCCTCAGATTGGGTGAGGCTTCGGATTTAATTCCACCCACCCACCCGAACATAAGCGATCTATCCCAAATCAGGAAAGAGCCCGAAGAAATAGTACATCATTACTGGGCCAGATTCCTCCTGGTTAGGAACAGGATAAGGGACTGCCGCGAGGAAGACGCAATCTCAATCTTCTACAATAATTGCACGGACAAGGGAATCCTCAATGCCATAAGTCACCGTGATATTACACGCTTCGCTGACTTGGCGTCCATTGTACGAAAGTACTGTGCGATGGAAAGCGCCTGGAAAACCGAAATAAAATTTTGGGACGATCCGGCCCTGAATACAAACCCTGTCCGAAATGAAAGGATGCATCATCGCCAGACACGCGGGTCAAACACCAAAAAGCAAAAACCCTCTACCGGGCATGGAACCATACTGGAAGGATGGCTTAATGGACCCTGTAAAATTCACAGTACAGAGGACGCCGCACCAACTCACAGCCTTAGAGCATGTTGGATACTCCGGCAGGTGGCCAAAATTGGCGAAGATCTCCTAATTCCGGAGGCCACAGAAAGCCACCCCAGAGACACCAATACGGTATTAACAGTCTTCGAGACTTTCACATCAAATAATATGCGAAAGAGGACACTCCGCAGCCTTGCCGAAGTCTACCAAGTAGCAACAATAAACCCATGGAGTGACACGGCTATTACCTTTAACGCCAGTGATGAACCTAAATTCCGAACATCCCGAACACCAACCGCATTGGTCCTCGGTCCAATAGTGGACGGCTTTTGTCTTACCAAGGTACTCATGGACGGCGGCAGTGGGTTGAACCTCATTTATGAGGAAACCCTTCAAAAACTGGAAATAGACTAGAACCGCATTGAGCGAAGCAGCACAACCTTTAGAGGAATAATCCCCAGTCGGGAAGCGCGCTGTACAGGAAAAATCACACTAGATGTGGTGTTCGGCACGCCGGATAATTACAGGTCCGAAGAGGTCACGTTCCATGTGGCTCCATTCAGCAGCGGTTATCACGCTCTGCTAGGGCGGGAAGCGTTTACAATCTTCCAAGCAATACCCCATTACAGGTACATGAAGCTCAAGATGCCCGGGCCTAACGGGATCATCACTCTCGCTAGTGATCCGGACATAGCACTCCACACCGAAAACGAGACAGCCGCACTGGCCCTTGAGGCACTATTCGAAGCCCTAGCAGCTGAGGAACTGACTACACTGAGGGACGATGTGGTACTCGACAAAAGATCCAAGTCCACCTCCTTTAAACCGGCGGACAAAATAGTCAAATTCCAGGTCCATCCAACGGACCCCAATAAAACAGCTTCCATCGGGGCACTGTTAAACCCTGATGTAGACGCCACACTGCGAGAGTTCCTACGAGAGAACTAGGACATTTTCGCCTGGCACCCTTCAGACATGCCAGGAATCCCACGCAGGCTGGCCGAGCACAGCTTAAATATCCTAAAAGGATTCAAACCTGTCAAACAAGCTCTTTGGAGTTTTTCCGAACCTAAGAGACAGGCCATGGGAGAGGAGCTAGCAAAGCTATTGGAGGCCGGATTCATCAGAGATATAAAACATCCGGACTGGCTAGCAAACCTGGTGATGGTACCAAAGAAGGACAAATACTGGTGCCTGTGTGTTGATTTTAAAGACCTTAACAAGGCTTGCCCAAAGGATCCCTTCCCCCTCCCCCGCATCGATCAAATTATCGACGCTACAGCAGGACACGATTCGTTGTGTTTCCTCGACTCATATTCTGGCTACCATCAAATCAAGATGGCAGAATCAGACCAAGCCGCAACGACATTTATCACACCATACGGCCCATTCTGCTTCAACACAATGCCCTTTGGGCTCAAAAACGCCGGCGCAACATATTAGCGCATGATTTAGACATGTCTGGCAAACCAGATCGGCAAAACAGTGGAGGCATATGTAGATGATGTGGTCGTCAAAACAAGACATGTCGAATCTCTAGTAGACGACTTGAGGCTCACATTTGATAACCTCCGAACATACGACATCAAGCTCAACCCGGAAAAATGCGTTTTCCGGGTTCCAGCCGGAAAGCTCTTGGGCTTCATTGTATCCAGTAGAGGAATTGAAGCAAATTCAGCCAAGATCTGAGCTCTATCACAATTGGATATCCCAAAGGACCTCAAACAAATACAAAAGTTAACCAGATGCGTGGCGGCTCTAAGCCGCTTTATCTTCCGCTTGGGAGAAAAGGCCCTACCCCTTTACCGCCTCCTTCGGCGCACCGAACACTTCGAATGGACGGATGCAGCCATGGCCGGACTCGACGAAATAAAAGCCATATTGGCAACAAACCCAGTCCTGGCCGCGCCAAACATTGGCGAACCAATGCTATTGTACATTACAGCAACACATCAGGTTGTGAGCGCAGTGCTCGTCGTCGAACGAGAAACGGACGGACACAAATTCCTCCTTCAAAAGCCGGTCTATTATGTGTCCACTGTCCTCACTCCGTGCAAATCACGGTACCCGCATTATCAAAAGATTGCATACATGGTATTCATGGCATCCCGGAAGCTACGACACTACTTTCAAGAGTGTTCAATAATAGTAGCCTCGGAAGTACCACTTAACGATATTATAAACAACCGTGACGCAATGGGCCGGATTGCAAAATGGGCCATTGAGCTCCTGCCGTTTGACATAACTTATAAGCCACGATGAGCCATCAAGTCGCAAGTTTTGGCCGACTTCATCGCAGAATGGACGGAGGCCGAACTCCCTAAAGACTACGGCACATATTCAAATTGGATCATGCATTTAGACGGCTCCAAGATGTTGGCTGGACTAGGGGCTGGCGTCCTTTTGACGTCCCCCACAGGAGACACAGTTCAATACGTACTCTAGATTATGTACACAGACTCCAACAATGCAGCCGAATATGAGGCCCTTTTACATGGTCTCCGGATGACAGTATCCATGGGCATTCGACACCTAGAGGTGTGCGGGGACTCGAACCTCGCAATATCCCAAATAAATGGAGACTTCGATGCCAAGGATCCAAAAATGGCAGCTTACCGCAACGCCGTACTAAAAATGTCAGCTCGGTTCGAAGGGCTTGAATTTCACCATATAGCCCAGGAAAATAATCAGGCGGCAAATGTCCTGGCACGCATCGGCGCAAAACGCGATGTAGTCCCCCCCAACATCTTCTTGGAAAGGCTGTTCAAGCCATCCGTAGTATGGGAAGGGGAGCCGAACAATAACAGCCTGGACCCAACCGCACTGCCCGACACCGAACCCTCTGACACAATCGGAGGCTCTGCCAATGAAATAACACCTTTAGCCCACGTAATAATGGCCGTCATCGCCCCGTGGACAGAACCATTCCTCGCCTACCTTACTCCGCAGGAACTCCCCGAGGACAAAAATGAGGCACGCTGCATAGTGCGGCGATCCAAAGCCTACAAAGTCCACGAGGGAGAGCTTTATAAGAAAAGCACTATCGGAGTCCTTCAAAGGTGCATCTCCAAAGAGGAAGGGCGGAACCTCCTGGCTGAAATTCATGCCGGACTCGACGGTCATCACGCTATAGCTTGGTCCCTTGTAAGGCCTTCCGTACAGGCTTTTATTGGCCGACGGCCCGGGCAGACGCCCAGGACTTATTCCAACGATGCGTCGGTTGCCAGCTCTTTGCAAACCAAAGCCATATGCCACCCACCGCCCTCCAAACTATCCCCATCACTTGGCCCTTCGCGGTCTGGGGGCTTGACATGGTTGGACCCCTTAAAGGCGGAACCCACAAGCAAAAATACTTACTGGTCATGGTGGATAAGTTCACCAAATGGATAGAAGCCAAACCTGTTAAGACGGCCGAATCCGGACCGGTGATAGACTTTATATCCGGGGTTGTACACCATTACGGCGTCCCCCACGGCATCATCACTGATAACGGCACGAACTTTACGTCCGACGAGGTAAAACTCTGGTGCAAAAACATGGGCATCAAGCTCGATTATGCTTCCTTCTATCACCCACAAACTAACGGCCAGGTCGAACGTGCAAATGGTCTTATCATGAGCGGCATCAAACCCAGATTAGTGCGGTCCCTTGAGGAATCTAACACGCATTGGGTAGAGGAGCTTGACTCCGTACTCTGGGGGCTACGGACCACGCCGAATCGCACCACCGGATACACACCATTCTTTATGGTGTACGGCGCAGAGGCAGTTTTGCCTTGCGACATAATTCATGACTCACCTCGAGTGCGCATGTACGAAGAAAGAGAAGCCGAGCTCGATCGGCAGGACAGTTTGGACGCATTGGAGGAGGAGCGTGATGTGGAAAAAGCCCGTTCCGCATTCTATCAACAGCAGGCTTGAAGATACCAAAGAAGAGAAGTACGGGCTAAAAATTACAACGTTGGCGAATTAGTTCTACGCCTGCCGGACAAGAAAAAGGACAAACTGAAGCCCAAGTGGGAAGGTCCCTTCATAATTGACCAAGTCCTGACTGGTGGAGTGTACCGCCTGCGAGATGCATCGGATAACCGACTCGAGCCGAACCCATGGAACGCAGCCCGTCTCCAAAGATTCTATGCCTAGTGCTGGACTCTGTGTTCGTCTCCTTCCTCTGTCCATTTTTTATATACTGTTTGTCTTGCATTTCTCTCCTTCTCCCCTTCCTTTCTCTTATAGCCTTTAAAGGCTCATCAAATGACGTGCTATTCACACTCATTAAACCTGGGGGCTTCTTTTAACAGAAGCTTGTTTATACGGGCTTCTTGCCCAACACATGTGTCACACTTCCGCATGTACCTTTTATTCGCCATGATATGCATCGATATGACTTAAGTTTTGGCCAAGCTGGGTTGCCTGGCTCCTGTGCTTACCCCTACGTTCCCGATTGTTCGGCTAGGTGGTAAAGGGAGCACCTCTGCGATTGTTACTGCCGGATCAGCCGGATGTGTACCTCAGACTGGGTGAAGCTGCAAGCTAGCGTTCTTAAGGGAATACTCCATCGGTGAACTGAAGATGATCTTTTTTTATTATCTATACGCCCCAGATGTTTTTCCTGCGCCTCTTTTCGCAGAATGGACATGCACTTTAGGGCATGCCTCCCAGGGAAAGGAACCCCTAACAGAACTATTCTCCCTGGAAGATGTTTCTTACTAACCATGTAATATAACATAACTAGTTGGGCACTTGTCTGTTCACGCACTAATGACCCCTACGCCTGGTCTCCATGCATTCCCCGGTTCTTATATAACCGCATGGGAATTCGGACACACTCCGGACCGTTAGGTCCCGAGGCTGAAGCGAAAAGGTCGGCCATGACAAACGATCTACAATCCAGCTAGAAGGCATTATAAATGTCAATTAAATTACATAGTCATTCCGACTGATTGTATTCCTCTTCAATACCATCTAACAGGCTGTCTAATTTACAGTCCTGCTGGGAATACTTCGCGGCCAATTCTACTTGGCCGTATACTAAGCTTACAGGGATCTCCTTCCCATCGGGCCCCACAGGACCGACCTCGGCCAGGTGGTTGGGGTCAGCCTTTGTGTAACGCGTCTTCACCATGGCCCAGGCCTCCCTAGCGCCTTGACGGCAGGCTGATATCTTGCACAATCGTAAGCGTCGCCGTGCTCCCTTTAGCTTCTCCGCAAGCTCTCCAAGACCTTCGGGCATGGAGATGGATGGCCACAAGGCCTGGGCGACGCCTTGCATCGCCTGCCGAACTCGCTCGAGCAGTTGCGAGAACCGGGCATCTCCTCTGCAGGACGACTTGTTAGCACACCTACAAACATTACTCTATTAGTCGACTTCCCCGCCGAGCTTTTTTTTCAAAGGTTCGTTCAAGCACTGACTAAATATGCCGCGCCGAAGCCGCTGATTCTCCTTAACAGAGTCTGACAGCTGGGCACGAACATCTTTCAGGTCGACGCCCGCTTGGTCTTGGCATCTTGGAGATGGTTCTTCTCCCGCCTCACCTTTGTCAGCACCTTCTCACCAGCCTTCAGCTGGCGTAGGAGTTGTTGCCTTTCCGGATTCAATCCGGCGCCATCTGCAATTTCATTTGTCAGATTCGCACCCATGTCGTACTTCGCAAAATACTTATCTTTCAAAGTGTATATTACCAGAGGGGGTCTCCTTGGGCTCCCCTGCCGCGGCTAGTGCGGCCTCAAGTTGGGCTTTGCACTCTTCCAGCTCCTGGGATAGTAGGGAATTCTTTTCTGTATGAACCTGCATAACAAATGGTCCTTAAATCAGTTATTCTAACTGTTTGAAGTCTTGGGGACTACTGGTATATATATATATATAATTACCAAAAATTTCTTACCCGTATGTCTTTTACATATTGCTCCACGGCTTTGGCTAGACCATTTTGAGTGGCACGGAGGTACGCATCTCCCGAATTGAAGGCATCTAATGCCTCTTGGGAGAAACAAGCGTCGCGAAGAATTGTCCAGCGATGATGTGGTTCATGGCACTCTCCACCTCAGAGTTGGTGGCAGACAACCTGTCCACATCCTCCGTCGGAGGAGCGTTCGGTGCGCGCCTTGTGTTCACCTCCGCCTCCAGACCAGGCTTTGGAGCCTGGCTGGTGGAGGCGCGATTGGCAGCCTCTCCGGATATAGTCCGGCGAGGTCTCTTTGTCCTGAAGAGAGCACGAGTGCTAATATGCCTTGAAGGTATAACACCTGGGATAAGGGGCGCGTGCCCTACCTTTGCGCTGACGCCTCGGTCCGGACTGCACCTCTTTCCTGCCCACGGGGCCCTGCGGCCCCTCGTTGGCTTGTCGCCGCAGGTTTGGCCTCTCGTCTCAAAGACCTCCCCTGCAAAGCTCGGTTGTAATCAGGAAACTGAAAACACGAGAGGGCGGACCCCTATTCAGGGTACTGGGACTTCAATCTCAGTTACCTGGGAGGCCGTGATTAGCCCTGGGTAATCGGCCGTAATGGCCACCAAGGCGTTGTCCTTGCTCAATCGATGGAACACTCCATCAATCAGCTCCACAGATAAGTCCGGATCCTCTTGAGAGGCCGGGTCGAGGGACCGTCCTGGGTCCTCGGGTTGTGGAGGAGGGCTATTTATTTCTTTAACAGCCTGGCGCAGTTCCTGCGTTGAAGTCGTTAGACTGAATATTTAACAATGGGAATATTAAACGGATGGGCAAGTAAATGTGAGCACTTACCCAGCTTGGGGGATTGTATATAGAAAATCCACCCCGAGGGTTGACGCGGAGAAATTCCTCCTCTTCTCCCTTGTACAAAGCGGACAAGGTCCTTATTAGAGCGGCAGCCGAATCCGGCCCCTTACGGCCATAGCGGGTGGCGTCGTCCTCCCCATTGAAGTCCCACATGGGGCGGCCTCTATACTGAAGCGGCTGCACCCCTTGCATGATGCATGCGGCCATGACCCCGATCATGGTTAGTCCGGAATGAGCTAACAATCTTATCCGGCCCATCAGGTAAATAATGTCCCTCTCACTTTCCCTCCGAGGGATCCATGGACGCCAGCTTAGGCGCTTCTTTAGGGGAGCACTATCGAACTCAGGGAGGCCGATCCGGACAGGATCCGGCAGCGGGACGTCCTCTATATAAAACCATTCCGAAGGCCAGTCCTCGGACGCCTTCTTTGGGGTTCCGGATAGATATCCGGTCCCGGTGATGCGCCACACTTCGGCTCCGCCCACTTGATATATCGACCCCTCCTTAGAGTGGGGCACAAGGCAGAATAGCCTTTTCCACAACACGAAATGAGCCTCGCAACCCAAAAACAGCTCAGAAAGGGCTACGAAGCCCGCGATATGCAATATGGAGGCAGGCGTGAGGTTGTGCAGCTAGAGGCCATTGAACTCCAGAAGCCCCCAGAGAAACGGATGAATTGGAAATCCGAGCCCTCTTATTAAGTAAGGGGCAAGGCATACCCGCTCTCCTTTGGAGGGATTGGGGGCGCTCTCCGCTTGCTCTCCGCCATTATAGGTGGCAAGTCCGGCTCGAACCGGGACCATATAGGCCGGGGGGAGAAATCCCTTGGTCTGGAGCTTCACTAGCTCGCTGTGCGGGATGGAGCACCTCTTCCAATCTCCAGGCTGAGGGCTGGAAGGGCGGGAGGAGGAGCTGCGGCGGCCGGCCATGGTAGAATGGACCTCTGTCGGATACGCTCTGATGAATACTCACGGAAGGGAGAAGGTGTGGTTTGGATCTAAATCCTCGTCCCCTTAAATAGGCGGCTCATTTACGCGGGTAGGGGTGTGGATGTAAAAACACTCAGACTTTTCATATTCGTTTGACACATGGGAGACGGCCATTATTGGGCGTAGAAGCCAAGGAGCACAATATTTACAAGAAACCGGACTTTATTCAACGGGTACACGGAATTTGGAGGAGAACCCGCCTTGCAATGTCGAAGACAATCTGCGCGCCGGACTCATCGTCATTGAAGCCTGGTTCGGGGGCTACTGAGGGAGTCCTGGATTAGGGGGTGTTCGGATAGCCGGACTCCTGGACTATGAAGATACAAGATTAAGGACTTCGTCCCGTGTCCGTAAGGGACTTTCCTTGGCGTGGAAGGCAAGCTTGGCGATACGGATATGTAGATCTCATACCATTGTAACCGACTTTGTGTAACCCTAACCCTCTCCGGTGTCTATATAAACCGGAGGGTTTTAGTCCGTAGGACAACATACAGAACAACAATCATACCATAGGCTAGCTTCTAGGGTTTAGCCTCTCTGATCTCGTGGTAGATATACTCTTGTACTACCCATATCATCAATATTAATCAAGCAGGACGTAGGGTTTTACCTCCATAAGGAGGGCCCGAACCTGGGTAAAACTTTGTGTCCCTTGCCTCCTATTACCATCCGGCCTAGATGCACAGTTCGGGACCCTCTACCCGAGATCCACCGGTTTTGACACCGACACTATGCATAGGGGTTGATGCACGTTTTTCTCTGACGGAAACTTTGGGGTCTCCTTATAGTTCTTTGTGTGCATTGAGTATTATGAATATGAATATGCTTTGGTGTTATTCTAGTACGAACTCTTGGATAGATCGAACGGAAAAATAGCTTTGCATTGTTTTAGTACGAACTATTGAATAGATCAATCGAAAAGAATAGCTACAAACAATTCCTATCTTTTGTTCTCCGCTAATAGGAACTTGGGAGTGATTCTTCGTTACACTTTGAGGGATAATCATATGATCCAACTATGTTAGCACTGTTGAGAGATTGCACTAGCGAAAGTACAGATCCTAGGCCTTGTTATTAAGCATTGAAACACCATTTTTGTGCCCATTTACTATTTACTAGCTTGCTGTTTTTATTTATTCAGATTACAAAAATATATTTCTACCATCACTATTACACTTTTATCATGATCTCTTCGCCGAACTTGTGCACCTATACAATTTTCCATTGTATTGGGTGTGTTGGGGACACAAGAGATTTCTTGTATTTGGTTGTAGGGTCGTTTGAGAGACACCATCTTAATCCTACACCTCTCACGTATTGATAAACCTTAGGTCATCCACTTGAGGGAAAATTGTTACTGTCCTACAAAACTCTGTGCTTGGAGGCCCAACACGTGTCTACAAGAATAAAGTTGCGTAGTAGACATCAAGCTCTTTTCTGGTGCCGTTGCCGAGGAGGTGAGTGCTTGAAGGTATATCTTTAAATCTTGCAATTGAATCTTTTAGTTTCTTGTTTTATCACTAGTTTGGTTAATAAAATAAAACTACATAAAAATGGAATTGAGGTTGCATCATATTATTGATCATCTTTATAATATCTTTCTTAAAAATGATGGTTCGGAAAATTGTGCTCAATTGTTAGAAGAAGAAGTCAATAAAATGTTTGGAACAAAATATTTGAATGATGTGAAGGATTGCAATGTTATTAGAATGAATTCTTTGAATATACATAATGCTAATGATATGCAAAGCTACAAGCCTGGGGATGCTATGTTTGATGAAGATGATAGTTTTTGTCCCCCAAGTTTTGATGTGCAAATTTATTATAATGAAAGCATGCCTCCTATTTATGATGATTATATTGATGAAAGTGGCTTTGGAAGAGTGTCAACTTTAGGATGTAATGATCCCACTATTTTGGAGGGTGATGGATCTTATTGTGATAATTATAAAAGTGGATTCGGAGAGGTCATGACTTTATTTAGTGATGAATCCACTATTTCAGAAGAGGTTCCAATTGATTATGGGAACAAAGTTGCTATCTATGATGATTATGGTGATGCCATGTATGCTATAAAGAATAATGATAACCATGAAACTTTTCATCATGATTTTAATTTTCACTCTCATGATAGTTATTTTGTTGAGATTGCTCCCACTGCTATTGATGAGAAGATATTTGCTTATGTGGAGAGTAATAAGTTTTCTATGCTTTTGTGTCATTAAAAGAATGCTTTGTGTGATGGTTATATTGTTGAATTTCTTCATGGTGCCATTGAAAATTACTATGAGGGAGGAACTTATGCTTGTAGGAATTGCAATAATATCAAGTTTCCTCTCCATGTGTTGAAAATCTTGAAGTTGTGCTTGTTTTGCCTTCCTATGCTAGTTGATTCTTGTTCCCATAAGTTGTTTGCTCACAAAATCCCTATGCATAGGAAGTGGGTTAGACTTAAATGGGATTGCCAAGTGCTTCATGATGCTCTCTTTGTGTTTCAATTCTTATCTTTTATGTGAGCATCATTGAAATCATCTTGCCTAGCTTAAAAGGCATTAAAGAAAAGCACTTGTTGGGAGACAACCCAATGATGACCCACAAGTATAGGGGATCTATTGTAGTCCTTTCGATAAGTAAGAGTGTCAAACCCAACGAGGAGCAGAAGGAAATGATAAGCGCTTTTCAGCAAGGTATTCTCTGCGAGTACTGAAATAAGTGGTAACAAATAGTTTTGTGATAGGATAAATTGTAACGAGCAACAAGTAACAAAAGTAAATAAAGTGCAGCAAGGTGGCCCAATCCTTTTGTTGCAAAGGACAAGCTGGAACAACTCTTATAATAGGAAAAGCGCTCCCGAGGACACATGGGAATATCGTCAAGCTAGTTTTCATCATGTTCATATGATTCGCTTTCGATACTTTGATAATTTGATATGTGGGTGGACCGGTGCTTGGGTGCTTTTCTTACTTGAACAAGCATCCCACTTATGATTAACCTCTATTGCAAGCATCCGCAACTACAAGAAAAGTATTAAGGTAAACCTAACCATAGCAAGAAACATGTGGATCCAAATCAGCCCCTTACGAAGCAACGCATAAACTAGGGTTTAAGCTTCTGTCACTCTAGCAACCCATCATCTACTTATTACTTCCCAATGCCTTCCTCTAGGCCCAAATAATGGTGTAGTGTTATGTAGTCGATGTTCACATAACACCACTAGAGGCTAGACAACATACATCTTATCAAAATATCAAACGAATACCAAATTCACATGACTACTCATAGCAAGACTTCTCCCTTGTCCTCAAGAACGAACGTAATTACTCACAAAGCATATTCATGTTCATAATCAGAGGGGTAATATTATGCATATAGGATCTGAACATATGATCTTCCACCAATTAAACCAACTAGCATCAACTACAAGGAGTAATCAACACTACTAGCAACCTACTAGCACCAATCCCGGACTTTGAGACAAGAATTGGATACAAGAGATAAACTAGGGTTTGGAGATGAGATGGTGCTGGTGAGGATGTTGATGGAGATTGCCCTCTCCCGATGAGAGGAGCGTTGGTGATGATTTCCCCCTCCGGGAGGGAAGTTTCCCTGGCAGAACAGCTCTGCCGGAGCTCTAGATTGGATCTGCCAGGGTTCCGCCTCGTGGCGGCGGAGTCTCATCCCGAAAAGTTCCTCCCTCTTTTTTCTCATTGAAAGACCTCATACAGGAGAAGATGGGCATCGGAGAGCCACCAGGGGGCCCATGAGATAGGGGGCGCACCCTAGGGGGGCGCCCCCACCCTTGTGAGCAGGGTGTGGGCCCCTGGCCTTCATCTTTGGCGTGGATTTTTCTTTATTTCTTTTAAGACGTTCCGTGGAGTTTTAGGACTTTTGGAGTTGCACAGAATAGGTCTCTAATATTTGCTCCTTATCCAGACCAGAATTCTAGCTGCCGGCATTCTCCCTCTTTATGTAAACCTTGTAAAATAAGAGAGAATAGCCATAAGCATTGTGACATAAAGTGAAATAACAGTCCATAATGCAATAAATATCGATACAAAAGCATGATGCAAAATGGACGTATCACCCAACACTTTTACCTACTGTTTTTTGTGTTCACACGATTAATTTACTATAGTAATCATGTTTTATTGCTTTTGTTTCAATAAAGTGTCAAGTAAGACCTTTGGGATGGCTTATGGTGATAGTTGATTTGATCTTGCTTTAAAACAAAAACTTTTGCGCTCAGGAAAATAATTCTCATTTTTAACAGAAATGTGATAAAATGCTAATTGTTTTTGCAGAAGATTAATAGACAAATTTATCTGGCTTTACTATTTTTCAGAATTTTTGGAGTGACAGAACTATGGTTGGAGTACAAATTACTACAGACTATTCCGTTTTTGATAGATTATGTTTTCAATGCATAGTTTGCTTGTTTTCTTGTTTCTATGGCTTATATTACTCAATATAAATTGTAGAAATGATATGCTACAGTAGGCATTATGTGAGAACAACTATGAATCTTGTCTTTGACAATACCAAAAGTGAAATGGTTTTCTCTTTATCATACTAACCTATCTCACAAAGTTCCGTTAAGTTTTGTGTGATTGAAGTTTTCAAGTTTTGGGTGAGATATCGATACGAGGGAAAGGAGCGACACAAACCTAAGCTTGGGGATGTCCAAGGTAGCCCAAGGTAATATTCAAGTAGGATCCAAGCAACTAAGCTTGGGGATGCCCCGGAAGGCATCCCATCTTTCATCTCCAACATTATCGGTAACCTCACTTGGAGCTATGTTTTTATTCATCACATGATATGAGTTTTACTTGGAGAATCAATTTATTTTGTTAGGATTTTTTTTGCTGTTATTTAGAATAATGTTTTTCATCCTTTATTTCAATAAAATTGGCAATGATAGCCTTTCCCAAGCTTATTTTGCAAGTATACATGTTGCTGTTCGAAAACAGAAAGTTTACCACTGTTGCAAAAATTCCCTAGATAAGTCAGAATGATATAACATGTTGAAACTTTTTGAAAAATGAGCTCTGATAAATTTTCTACAGTGTCGTAAATTTTCATAATGTTTGGAGTTGAATAAGTATTGATACTCTTGCATTTTTTACAGACTGTACTGTTTTGGCAGATTGCTGTTATGTTTGCATTGTTTGCATATGCTTGTTTGTTTAATGATTTTATTTGAGGATAGGAGTACTAAATATGCAGAGGCATTTAGTATGCAATGTTAAATAATAATTTTAGTGATTTGCTACAGTAGAGAATGATAAAGTTTTTGCATTGGTTTATACTAACTTATCTCACGAGTTCTTGTTGAGTTTTGTGTGGATGAAGCTTTTGAGATTTAGGAAAACCGTGATATGAGAGGAATTAAGGAGACACAAAAGCTCAAGCTTGGGGATGCCTAAGGCACCCCAAGATAATATTTCAAGAGGTCTCAAGCATCTAAGCTTGGGGATGCCATGGTAGGCATACCACCTTTCTTCTTCAACAATTATCGGTTAATATCGGTTGAGCCTAAGTTTTTGCTTCTTCACGTGATTTGTGCTATCCTTGGTTTGTCAGTTTATTTTTTTTGCTTGCTGTTTTAATAAAATACTTAGATCTGAATTTTTAAAATAAAATAGAGTCCTCAAATAGTTGCCAAGGAGGCTAAGTAAGCGGCATTCACATCCCGTCAACGAAGCTCTTTTCTATGTCATTTACTCTTGTGCTTCGCTTATATCCTATGAGTAAATTGTTGAATAAATTGAATGCCATGAAGTTGAAATCATATCATGCCTAGTGGTAGCTTCACATTGGGTTTAGAAAGTGAAATCTTTTGAGGTTTGACAATCACAATATTGGTCATACAAGCAATTCATGAATAATTAGTATAAGGAAGAGAACTTTCACATATAAATACACTATCATGGAAATCTTTTGTGATTGTGAGCCCCCATCAAAATATTATATGCCAAAATTGTTGACATTGGACAAGGACGACAATGTAAGGGTCTATGTTTTTTCATATTCACATAGAAGTTATATTGTCATAGATCCTTCAACATGAGGTGCTTTCCCCCATCTTTGCTAGCCAAAAATTCCGCACCAAGTAGAGATACTCCTTGTGCATCCAAAAACACTTAAACCCAAATCTTATTTTCAAGAGTCCACCATACCTACCTAAGGATTGAGCAAGATCCTTCAAGTACGTTATCATCGGTGCAATAAGGCAATAAAAATTGCTTCTGAAAATGTGAGATCATTTAGTGTAAGAGAAAATTGAGCGTTCTACGAACTTGTGATGGCAAAGTAAAAAAAGCAACGAATTGCATAATAAAGGTGGCTATCATAAGAGGCAATACAACGTGACGTTCTTTTGCACTAAGGGGTTGAGCATACAGACAAATAAGCGCATGGCAACCTCTGCTTCCCTCTGCAAAGGGCCTATCTTTTACTTTTCAATATTTACTTTTACGGAAAGAGTCAAAGTATTCCTCTCTATTCCTTTTTATTTTCTCTTTTGGTAGGAATCATGTGGTGAGGAAAGATCTAGGCACATATGTCCAGTTGAATATGGGTAGCATGAGTTATTATTGTTGACATAACCCTTGAGGTGAACACGTTGGGAGGCAAAACAATAAGCCCCTATCTTTCTATGTGTCCAGTTGAAATGTTTTGCTCGTGTGTATGCGGTGAGTGTTAGCAATCATACAAGACTATATGATGGTTGAGTATGTGGAGCTCTTACTTAAACTATGTCGAATAAGTTGAATTGGAATTGATTGGTGACTAAGATCATAGGTTGTTGGGTTTCAAGGGAATTCATTGTTTGAACCTTAACATGTGAATTGGTTGCCACTATAACATGAGAAGTTTTATAAGAAAGAATTGTTGTCATGATGCTAGGAAAAGTGATTGAAATTATCATTGATCAAACTTGTGTACTTTGCTAGCATTCACACTTCATAAATTATTTCTTTTATCGTTTACCTACTCGAGGATGAGTAGGAATTAAGCTGGGGGATGTTGATACATCTCCAACGTATCTATAATTTATGAAGTATTCATGCCGTTATATTATCATTCTTGGATGTTTTACAATCATTTTATAGCAACGTTATATCATTTTTTGGGAATAACCTATTGTAGCGACCAGACCTCAAACAGTCTGATCTTTGTGCTTCGGTGTCATCCCTGGATCAGTAATGCTGACACCACACAGTACTTGGAGGATTTATAGCAGAGTAGCAATCACACACTTATTACATCGAGTGTCTCAAAAGAGAACTTATTACAATAAATATGGCTTAAGGCCATCTAATAACGATAACAGCAGAAGGCTTGGAAGATAAGTGTGTCCATCAACTCCAACGGCATCACTGAGTATAGAACCACGACCTAAAAACTCCTCAATCATCGTCTGAAAAGTCTGCAACATTAACGTTGCAGCCCGAGAACGGGTCAGCACATGGACTATGCTGGCAAGGTAACACATAGAGAGTATTAAAATGAAACAACTATACTATATGCATATTTGGCTGGTGGAAAGCTCTATGGTTACAATTTTTGCGTAAATCCAATTTTTCCCTACTGCAAAGGAATAAATTTAATTACTATCATGGTGGTTGTTAAACATTGAGAATGCTTGACAGCATTCTCAATCCCAATTAAGCATCATCATTAAACAAACCCATCAAAATTATCTTTATAGTAACATGTTGAGATTCACATGATAATGCAGGTACTAGATACTCAAGATGTCCATAACCGGGGACACGTCCAACCATGATTAGTTTATTACACTCTGCAGAGGTTTGCGCACTTTTCCCCACAAGACTCGATCGCCTCCGTTGGATTTCTCACACTGCATGATGTTTGAGAAACGGATGACCGAGATACAGTCTTTCAGAAGCGCTAGCACCTTACGTTGGATAGACCGGTACACCTACTTTGCCCTACATCTGCTAGTCTACCCTGTAAGAGTTCGCACGACTTAATCAACTATGCCAGAGCCCATAATGGCTTGTGGCTGCACACGGAAGTTTCTAGTATGAATAATCTTATGATCCCTTTGAGCCTGGGTGGCGGTCCAAAAGAAAAACAGGCAAGTCCCGATAGAAACCAGGTGCCTCAATCCACCCAGATGTGTGTTTAAGTTGCCACCTTAGATAAACCATTAAAATTAACAAACTCACATCTGTCATGGATATCACTCACCCAATCCACGTCTACTAGCATAGCATGGCGTAATAAGCAAACGTAGAAGTAACTCCCAAAGGTTTCATATTAAATAGGTAATAGGTACTACCTCATCTACTTCCCATCCCACAATTTAATTAGATCCTAATCATGCAATGTGTGAGGATTGATCTAATGCAACAAAACTGGGTTGTAGAAAAGGTATGATCAAAGTGTTACTTGCCTTGCTGATGATCCGCGAAACCTAGAGATTCGAAGTAACAGGCGGCGCACTCCAGGTATTCTATCGCAGACAAACAAACAAGCATACAATAAGTACTCATCTAATGCACAGGTAAAACTCAAATAGAAGATCTAACCAGAAAGTTCAACTTAAGAACCCTGGTTTGCAAAAGAATCAAATCGAACGAAGCAAAAGAATTCAAATGGCGAAAGAAAACAACTTCGTTCTAGTAATCTGGATCTAGGTCAAATTTTACTGTAGCAAAAACTTGTTTAAGTTGATTATTCGGAAAGAGGGTTTCGAGACGAAACTCCAGGCGCTTGAATCGCCTGATTCCGATAAACGAGCGAAAAGTTATACTAAAACAAAAATCGGATCAGAAATCGCGATCAGAAAATAACCGCGGAAAATCCGACGAAAAACGAGAAACGACGAACAGAAAAAAAATATTTTTTCCTGATTTTTTTTTCGAAAAAAACTGCACTAAAAACGAGGCGGTGGCGGCGAACCTCGAAAAGCGCGCTCCGGCGGCGGCGGCGGCGGGGCTGGGCTAGGGTTTGGGGCGGCTGTGGCTCTCGAGCCCCGGGTGGCGGCTTATAAAGGCGTCCCGGGCGGAGTCCCACTCGGGTACGGCCCAAAGTCGGTTCCGGTTTTTTTTTAAAATAATTCCGCTCGAAAGAAAAATAAAAAGAAATACTAAACGGACTCCAAAAATCACGAAATAAATTTTACTGGGTTCCTAAAATCAAGCCCGATAAAGTGAACATTTATTTGGGCCCAAAATACAACTTTGAAAAACACGCATTTTTCCTAAATTCAAATAAAAATACCGAAAAACTCCGAAATAAATCTTATTTGATTTTTTTATTAAATCCTCAATATTTCTATATTTTGGGAAAGTCATTTTATTCCCTCTCTCATATTTTTGAAATAGAAATAATTGATGATAAAATAAATAAAATCAAACGATCCTGTTTACATAATTTGAGAAAACTCAAATACATAAATAACGAAATCCCCAACTCTCTCCGTGGGTCCTTGAGTTGCTTAGGATTTTCTAGGATCAAAACCAAAAGCAAAATAAAATATGATATGCATGATGACCTAATGTATAACATTCCAAATTGAAAATTTGGGATGTTACAAACCTACCCCCCTTAAGATGAATCTCACCCTCGAGATTCGGGTTGGCTAGAAAATAGGTGAGGGTGGTCTTTGAGCAAATCTTCCTCTCGCTCCCAGGTGGCTTCATCTTCCGTGTGGTGACTCCACTGAACTTTACAAAACTTGATAACCTTACTGCGAGTGACTCGGCTGGCAAACTCGAGAATTTTGACTGGTTTCTCCTCATAGGTCAAATCATTATCCAACTGAATTGCTTCCAATGGCACTGTATCCCTCAAAGGTATGTCAGCCATCTCTGCGTGGCACTTCTTCAACTGAGAAACGTGGAACACATCATGAACTCCTGACAATCCTTCGGGCATTTCCAACTTGTAGGCCACTTCTCCCATACGCTCCAAAACTCGATATGGCCCTACAAATCGTGGCGCTAACTTTCCCTTAACTCCAAAGCGCTTAATCCCTCGAAGTGGGGATACTCGAAGATAAGCTATGTCTCCGACTTCATAAACTGTCTCCTTGCATTTAGAATCTGCGTAGCTCTTCTGCCTGGACTGGGCTACCTTGAGCCTATCACGAATCAACTTCACCTTCTGTTCAGACTCTTTAATCAGATCTGGTCCAAACAACTGGCGGTCTCCAACTTCGTTCCATGACAACGGTGTCCTGCACCTCCTTCCGTACAAAGCTTCGAAAGGGGCCATCTTCAAACTGGTCTGATAGCTATTATTGTAAGAGAACTCTACATATGGCAAATTATCGTCCCAACTAGATCCATAATCTAGCGCACAAGCTCTCAGCATATCCTCCAAAATCTGATTGACTCTCTCGGTCTGTCCATCTATCTGCAGATGAAAAGCTGTACTAAATTCTAGCCTAGTACCCAAAGTCTCATGCAACTGCTTCCAGAACTTCGAGGTAAACTGGGTTCCTCTATCTGATACGATACTCCTCGGAACTCCATGCAAACATATGATCCTGGTCATGTATATCTTTGCCAACTTAGCACTGGTGTAAGTGGTCTTTACTGGGATGAAATGAGCTACTTTCGTTAATCGATCAACTGCAACCCAAACCGAGTCATAGCCTGAACGAGTCCTTGGTAATCCCGTGATAAAATCCATGCCCATCTTATCCCACTTCCATTCGGGTATCGGCAATGGTTCCAACAATCCTGCTGGCTTCTGATGCTCTGCCTTTACTCTCTGACATGCGTCACAAACTGCTACATACTCCACAATATCCTTCTTCATTCCGGTCCACCAGAAAATATCCTTCAAATCCAAATACATCTTGGTATTTCCTGGGTGAATCGAATACGGTGAATCATGTCCCTCTTGCAGAATCAACTTTCTGATCTCCGGGTCATTGGGCACATAAACACGGTCTTCAAACCATAGGGTGTCGTGCTTATCCTCACAAAATCCTTTAGCTTTTCCTTTGCTCAGTTTCTCCTTTATAGAAGCAATCTCCTTGTCAGATTTCTGAGCCTCTCTGATTTTATCCATCAATGTTGACTGAATCTCCAATGCTGTCACATAGCCTCTCGGAACTATCTCCAAACTTAGTTCACGAAGGTTTTCTGCTAACTCCTTGGGTATTTCTTCCATCCTTAACATATTGACATGGCTCTTACGGCTTAATGCGTCAGCTACTACATTAGTCTTTCCGGGATGGTAATGCAATCTCATATCATAATCCTTGATGAGCTCCAACCATCTCCTTTGTCTGAGGTTCAATTCCTTCTGCGTGAAAATGTACTTAAAACTCTTGTGATCCATGTACACCTCACAATGATTTCCAATGAGGAAATGTCTCCACGTCTTCAATGCATGCACCACAGCTGCTAACTCCAAATCATGCGTGGGATAATTCAATTCATGAGGCTTCAGTTGTCGTGAAGCATACGAAACAACTCTCCCTTCCTGCATAAGCACTGCTCCAAGTCCTCGACGTGAAGCGTCACAATACACCTCATAATCCTTGGTCTGATCTGGCAAAATCAACACCAGTGAGGTAAGCAAGCGTTTCTTCAACTCCTGGAAACTAGCCTCACACTCCTCAGTCCATTTGAACTTAGTATCCTTCTTCAACAACTCCGTCATAGGCTTCGCAATCTTTGAAAAGTTCTCAATAAATCTCCGGTAGTACCCTGCGAGTCCAAGAAAACTCCGGATCTCTCCAACTGTTGTTGGTGCTTCCCACTTGGTCACGGTATCAACTTTAGTGGGATCTACTGCGATACCTTCTCCAGATATAACGTGTCCGAGGAATCCTACTTCCTTCAACCAAAACTCACATTTGCTGAACTTGGCATATAATTGATGTTCTCTGCGCTTTCCATGTACCAAACGCAAATGCTCCTTATGCTCCTCTTCATTCTTTGAGAATACCAGAATATCATCGATGAAAACCACGACGAACTTATCCAAAAACTCCATAAACACTTTGTTCATCATGTTCATAAAATAGGCAGGTGCGTTAGTCAGTCCAAATGACATAACGGTATACTCATACAGTCCATATCTTGTGGTGAATGCTGTCTTAGGTATGTCCTGCTCTCGAATATTTAACTGATGGTACCCTGATCGCAAATCAATCTTGGAAAACACTTTAGCCCCTTGCAATCGATCAAACAGGTCATTGATCATTGGTAGTGGGTACTTGTTTTTGATTGTTACTTCGTTCAATCCTCGATAATCAACAACCATTCTTAACGATCCATCCTTCTTCTCCACTAGAAGTAATGGTGATCCCCAAGGCGAAGAACTTGGGCGAATGTATCCTTTATCCAGTAACTCCTTAATCTGCTTCTTAATCTCCACCAAATCCTTAGCTAGCATCCTATATGGTCTCTTTGATATTGGCCGAGTGCCTGGCAATAGCTCAATCAAAAACTCAATATCTCTATCTGGTGGCATGCCTGGCAACTTTTCTGGAAATACGTCAGGAAAATCCTTTACCACTGGTACTTCCTCCTTCACAACTCCTGTTAGGCAATTTACTTGGGTCCTCTTTGGCACATGCCGGGATACATACTTGATCCTTCTCCCTTTTGGTGTGGTAAGAAAAATTGACTTACTAGCACACTCAATATTTCCTTCATACTTTGATAACCAATCCATGCCTAATATCACATCCAATCCTTGAGATTCCAATACTATTAGGTCTGAGGGAAAAATATAGTTACCAATCCTTAATGGTAACCCGGGGTCACGTCTCGGAGGCATTTAAGGGTTTAGAAAAGATGAGATATAAGAATAGAGGGGGTCTAAAGAGAAAAAACTACCCATATGCACATGAGCCAAAGCACACAATTCACTCATTCAATCAAACAAAGGCATACAATCGATCTAGCTATCGCAAAAGTGCTCGGACTACTAAATTTACATGGTGGACTTCTACTACTGGTGAGGTGGTCTACTAGAAATATTCTACGATTGTAGACTCCATAATATCGGCTCCAGCTTCATCAAGATAGTTATCATCGCTACTATCTGCAACTGTTGTTGGTGCTTCATCAACATAGTTATCATCGCTACTATCTGCTTCCGAGTCAGTGCCGTCGATGATGATGTAGTCTTCCGGGCTAATCTCCTTGGGTTCTTCGTCTTCATCTACCGGTGTCGGGTCTCCCATAAATATCCCAATCTTCTTGATCAGGTCGTCATTCTTCTCCACCAATACTTCAGTTTCTTCTTCATAATCTTCACGTGTAGCCTTGAGTTCTTCCTCCAGTTCCTTGATTCTAGTCTTAGCCTTCTTCAGTTCTATCATGTCGGCGCACATCTGATTCTCCTGTCATCGAATGTGCTGGTTTAACTCCTGTATAAAAGCTGCAATTGATCTATCCTTCCTGGTGCTGATCATCTCCCAGTGTTCATCTCCGCGTCCGCAAATCTGGTAGATAGTATCCTTGAGATCCTTGTGGTAGAAGACTTCTCCAATGCGTCCTATGGCAATGTGAGCTGCCATACTCTTTCCTAGACTCCAAGTTGGTGCATCAAAAGAAAACTCTATGGGCTCAGTGACTGGCATGAATGTCCTTCCTGGAACTTGAACTTGAATCATCCAGCGCTCTTCTTCAGGTAAAGTGGCGTTGTAGGTTCCCGTGAAGCTTGGTACTCCTATGTTCAGGTATCTAGTGACTTCCTTCAAGTGGCGTCCAAAGGGTGTATCTTCATCTGGTTGTGTGAACTTGTACCTCGCATCCGCCATCCTAAAGAGTAGAAGAGATGAGAAGTCAGAAGAGAAGAGGGTAAGTAGTGATCTAGGTCTTTTAGCTTAGTGGTCGTATCCTACAGTCAGCGTGTGCTCTGATACCAACTCTATAGCGACCAGACCTCAAACAGTCTGATCTCTGTGCTCCGGTGTCATCCCTGGATCAGTAATGCTGACACCACACAGTACTCGGAGGATTTATAGCAGAGTAGCAATCACACACTTATTACATCGAGTGTCTCAAAAGAGAACTTATTACAATAAATATGGCTTAAGGCCATCTAATAACGATAACAGCGGAAGGCTTGGAAGATAAGTGAGGCCATCAACTCCAATGGCATCACTGAGTATAGAACCACGACCTAAAAACTCCTCAATCATCGTCTGAAAAGTCTGCAACATTAACGTTGCAGCCCGAGAACGGGTCAGCACATGGAATATGCTGGCAAGGTAACACATAGAGAGTATTGAAATGAAACAACTATACTATATGCATATTTGGCTGGTGGAAAGCTCTATGGTTACAGTTTTTGCGTAAAGCCAATTTTTCCCTACTCCAAAGGAATAAATTTAATTACTATCATGGTGGTTGTTAAGCATTGAGAATGGTTGACAGCATTCTCAATCTCAATTAAGCATCATCATTAAACAAACCCATCAAAATTATCTTTATAGTAACATGTTGAAATTCACATGATAATCCAGGTACTAGATACTCAAGATGTCCATAACCGGGGACACGGCTAACCATGATTAGTTTATTACACTCTGCAGAGGTTTGCGCACTTTTCCCCACAAGACTCGATCGCCTCCGTTGGATTTCTCACACTGCATGATGTTTGAGAAACGGCTGACCGAGACACAATCTTTCAGAAGCGCTAGCACCTTAGGTTGGATAGACCGATACACCTACTTTCCCCTAGATCTGCTAGTCTACCCTGTAAGAGTTCGCATGACTTAATCAACTATGCTAGAGCCCATAATGGCTTGTGGCTGCACACGGAAGTTTCTAGTATGAATAATCTTATGATCCCTTTGAGCCTGGGTGGCGGTCCAAAAGAAAAACAGGCAAGTCCCGATAGAAACCAGGTGCCTCAATCCACCCAGATTTGTGTTTAAGTTGCCACCTTAGATAAACCATTAAAATTAACAAACTCACATCTGTCATGGATATCACTCACCCAATCCATGTCTACTAGCATAGCATGGCGTAATAAGCAAACGTAGAAGTAACTCCCAAAGGTTTCATATTAAACAGGTAATAGGTACTACCTTATCTACTTCCCATCCCACAATTTAATTAAATCCTAATCATGCAATGTGTGAGGATTGATCTAATGCAATAAAACTGGGTGTAGAAAAGGTATGATCAAAGTGTTACTTGCCTTGCTGATGATCCGTGAAACCTAGAGATTTGAAGTAACAGGCGGCGCACTCCGGGTATTCTATCACAGACAAACAAACAAGCATACAATAAGTACTCATCTAATGCACAGGTAAAACTCAAATAGAATATCTAACCAGAAAGTTCAACTTAAGAACCCTGGTTTGCAAAAGAATCAAATCGAACGAAGCAAAAGAATTCAAACGGCGAAAGAAAACAACTTCGTTCTAGTAATCTGGATCTAGGTCAAATTTTACTGTAGCAAAAACTTGTTTAAGTTGATTATTCGGAAAGAGGGTTTCGAGACGAAACTCCAGGCGCTTGAATCGCCTGATTCTAATAAACGAGCAAAAAGTTATACTAAAACGAAAATCGGATCAGAAATCGCGATCAGATAATAACCGCGGAAAATCCGATGAAAACGAGAAACAACGAACAGAAAAAAAAATTCCATTTTTTTTCAAAAAAAACTGCACAGAAAACGAGGCGGCGGCGGCAAACCTCGAAAGGCGTGCTCCGACGGCGGCGGCGGCGGCGGGGGGGTTGGGCTAGGGTTTGGGGCGGCTGTGGCTCTCGGGCCCCCGGGTGGCGGCTTATAAAGGCGTCCCGGGCGGAGTCCCGCTCGGGTACGGCCCAAAGTCGGTTCTAGTTTTTTTTCAAATAATTCCGCTCTGAAGAAAAATAAAAAGAAATACTAAACGGACTCCAAAAATCATGAAATAAATTTTGCCGGGTTCCTAAAATTATGCCCGATAAAGTGAACATTTATTTGGGCCCAAACTACAACTTTTAAAAACGCGCATTTTTCCTAAATTCAAATAAAAATACCGAAAAACTCCGAAATAAATCTTATTTGATTTTTTTTATTAAATCCTCAATATTTCTATATTTTGGGAAAGTCATTTTATTCCCTCTCTCATATTTTTGAAATAGAAATAATTGATGATAAAATAAATAAAATCAAACGATCCTGTTTACATAATTTGAGAAAACTCAAATACGTAAATAACGAAATCCCCAACTCTCTCCGTGGGTCCTTGAGTTGCTTAGGATTTTCTAGGATCAAAACCAAAAGCAAATTAAAATATGATATGCATGATGACCTAATGTATAACATTCCAAATTGAAAATTTGGGATGTTACACCTATTGACCCAGTGCCCAGTGCCAGTTGTTGTTTATTGCTTGTTTTTTACATCGTAGAAAATCAATATCAAATGGAGTCCAAACACCGTGAAACTTTACGAGATTTTTTTTGGACTAGAAGGAACCCATTGGGCCAGAGCTGCACCTGGGGGGTGCCCCGTGTCGGTGTACTAAAGTAGGGGTACCTTAGTATCCCGAACTTGTGCACCGGCAGTCGCAGCACCCCGCGGCAAGGCTTGCCGGGTGACCGCCAAGGTCCTCCGTGGTTCCTTTGGAGCCATTCAAGAACGAAGTATCCAAGGCCCTGGCAAGAGGAGCTTGCCGGGAAAGAGACAAGACCCCGGCAAGAGGAGCTTGCCGGGGAAGCCAGTCAGGACATATCAAAGAACTCGCCGCAGCACACCACGTGTCCCGGCAAGACCCAGTGAGCGACAAGCTCATGGACACGGCAAAATATTAACCGCGGCAAGGCACTTGCCGCGGCAAGCTTCCGTCCTGTATGAAGTGAGCGACAAGCTCCCGGACGCGACAAGACCCGGTGAGCGACAAGCTCCCGGACGCGGCAAGACAACATCCGCGCCAAGGCGCTTGTCGCGGCAAGCTACTACTCCGCAGCCCGCGCTCCAGCTCACCCACCAACGTGTCACTCTGGGACCGTTCCTGGCGTACGTGGCGGGAGGCTGTGTAGCCAGGGGCATGCGGTGGCAAGCAGGCGCTGACAAGATAGCCATCATGGCAAACGGTGGCGCCCCTGGCGGTCCCTTTCTGCACCGTCTAGGCGACACAGACAGGCATTTAATGCCTTTTTCCCCTGCCGTCAGGGTTAGGTATGATACAACTGTAGTAAGCGGTGGCGCCAACCACCACCTCTTTTACCTTTTTACCCTCATCTCTGTTGCCACCTGTCGGTGACCCCTTTGACATATAAAAGGAGGCCCATGCGCAACAGGGAAGGGGGGGGGACGATCATTCTCACGCTCGGTCTCGCTAGCCATTCAAGGGTACTGTAGCGTTCATCGCTCCCGAGCAAGAACACAAATACAAACCAAAGCAGGAGTAGGGTTTTACGCATCCGTGCGGCCCGAACCTGGGTAAACTGATCGCGTCGCTCGTGCGTTCGCCTCGATCTGCTCTTCGTGCACTCTCCCCCCCCCCCCTGCCGAACCGAAAGGGGCCCCGGTCCGCCATGGTCCCATAGGTGTCCGTGGGATCAGCACCCCCGACATCTTTGGCTCGCCAGGTAGGGGGTGCGTCGAGGCTGTGTGAACCTGATCCAACATTCGCACGAGCCGAATCTTCGTCATCCTCATCAACATGCCACCGAAGAAGAAAATTTCGGAGGCAGCTGCTCCGTCTGCGCCGAGCCCACCATCGCCGGAGCGAACGGCTGGTGGAGTAGGCGCCGGCGGAAGAACGGGCGCCGACGAGGAGGCTCATGGTGCTGCTAGGTCCAAGGACAAGGCTGCGCTGCACATCGGCAGCGCGGTCGGCTCCCACAACGACCGGGCGCACTCCAAGATCTCGGCGTCCGTACACGCACCACGCCCATCTCAGGAGGCGCGGGACCAGCAGCGTCAAGGTACTCACGGTACCATACGTTTGCTGGGCCAAGATCAAGCTGGCGGATCCCGGAGTGCTCGAGACCAGCGTGCACGCCAGCATGCTGGCGCGAGCATGGCACGGTCGCCCGGACGAGATATTGCTCCTTCTAACGTAGTTAGAAGTCCGAGCATGTCCCGTTCCTCGCACCGTTTGCCGCCACCACCTGCCACTCCGGCAGAAGCGTTGGCACGGGCCCAACTGCTCCTAGATTACCCTCCAGCGCCAGAGAAGATCGATGACTAGAGGGCCACTATCCAGAGCCTCATCGGCTTCGCCAACGGTGACAACCCGCGGCAGCCGAGCGCATCGCTGCCGCGGCAAGTCAGCCAGGCGCGAGCCGGTGGCGACAAGACTGGTGAGGGTGCAACCACTATGCACTCTCCGCCTAGAAGGCCAAGATCGCCGACTCGCCGGATCCACCTCGACAGCGACTCCACCGCGTCATCAGATCCGTGAGCTCGCCGTGATCAGCACCAAATTCTTCACGAGCGACAACAAGAAGACGCTCGTACCCGCATCGAGCGGCGAAGAGAAGCTCGGCGTCAATTAGACCTGCGCGTTGGGCCCTCTGTTGACATGCATGCGCCCTGAGAACCAGGCGACTTGCCGTACGCGGTAGGTTGCCCTGCGTTTACCCGTGAGCTGCGGCAAGTCCAGTGGCCCAGTCAGAAGCATTTCAAGACAGACGTACCGGAGAAGTACGACGGCAAGTCGCACCCGTCGGAGTTCCTTGGCATCTACACCATTGCGGTGCAAGCTGCCGGGGGGCGAGACGACAAGGTCCTTGCCAACTACTTCCCACTGGTACTCAAGCCCGAAGTCAGGTCCTGGCTCATGCACTTGCCGGACAACTCCATATCCTCTTGGGCGGACTTGTGCCATCAGTTTGTCGGCGCCTTTACAGGCGGCCACAAACCACATGGCCAAGAGAGTGACCTCCACCTGCTTGCCCAGAAGGAAGGAGAGCCCCTGCGCAAGTATATCCAGAGATTTAGCCGTGTGCAGCGCAACATCCCAGACATCCACCCTGCCGCGGTTATCAGCGTGTTCCACCAGAACGTGCGTAACCGCAGGATGCGGGAGGAGATGGCGATGAGCAGGATCAGAGACGTCAGCGAGTTGTACGCCCTGGCCGACAAGTGTGCACGCGCCGAAGAAGGGAGGAAACTCCCCGGAGAGAATACTGCAGCAGGAGGATCTGACAGTGAGGATGCTGCCCCGGCAAAGAAAAACCGGAGGCGCAACAGGAAGAAGACAGGCAAAGAGGTACTAGTCGTTGAGCAGTCCGGCAACGACGGTGGCGCCAAGCAAGCCAAAGTTGGCAGCTCCGGCAAGGAGGTTGCCGCGTGCACCAACTGCCAAGCTGTGGCGGCCGCCGACAAGCAGGACGGCTCCGACAAGCAGTACTGCAAGATCCATCGCACCAAGGGCCATGATATCCAGAGCTGCAAGAAGGTCAAGCAGCTTGTCCAGCAACAAAAAGCTGAGTACGAGCGGCGCGACAAGGAGAGAGCCCAAGGAGGCGGTGGAGAGGCCGGCAAGAAGCACCCTGGCCGGGGAGAACGCTGCGGCGAGGCCAAGCAACGGCAAGGAGACAGACCTCCCCGCGGCCGCGACAAGGATGAAGACGAAGACGACGACGAAGATGTGGATGATGTTGAGAACAGTGAGCAGAAGTTTCAGAAAGCTACAGAAGTCTTGTGTGTTGACGGCGGTGCTTCTCTGCACACTTCCCACCGCCAACTCAAACAGTGGCTGCGGGAAGTTAATGCGGCAGAACCACCTATCGAATCGCGCAAACTTCTGAAATGGTCCAGCACGCCTATCATCTTTGACATTGAGGACCACCCTAACCGCATAACTGCGGTCGGGTGCTTGCCGCTGTTGTTTTCACCAACTATACGCAACCTCAAGGTCACCAAGATGCTAGTTGACGGCGGGGCCGGCTTAAATCTGATCTCCTCCGCTGTGCTCCAGAAACTCCAGATCCCCGACAGCGAGCTCGAGGAGACCGGCACATTCCAAGGAATTAACCCGGGAAGGAGCAAGCCAAAGGGGAAGGTCACGTTGCCGGTAACGTTTGGCAGCGAGATGAACTTCAGGAATGAGAGCGTCACTTTTGACGTTGCTGATTTCCCACTGCCCTACAATGGGATACTTGGCCGTCCAGCACTCGCCAAGTTCATGGCAGCCTCTCACTATGCATACAACATGCTCAAGATGCCAGGCCCGATAAGTGTCATCTCTGTCCCTGGCGACAAGAAAGATGCCCTTATCTGCGCTGACAAGATTTACTGGGAAGCAGCTGCTGCAACAGATCACAAGACACTTGCCGCTGAAGCTCCCGGGGGGAAGAAGAAGACCAAGTCCAGCAAGGGCTCTGATGCCCACTCCGGCAAGCGCACCTCTTCGGAGTGCTGCGCTGCCGTCGAGGACGCACCATCGAGCTCCACCGGCAAGTGTAAGAAGGCTATGGCAGCTCTGCCACTTACCAAGAAGGTGTCCGCCAAGGAGGACGGCACTGGTGGTACCTTCACCATCAGTGCCACGCTTGACCCTAAATAGGAAAGCGCGCTCGTTACTTTCCTGCGGGCGAATGTCGATGTGTTTGCGTGGCAACCGTCTGACATCCCCGGTGTTCCCAGGAAAGTAATTGAGCACCATCTTGCCGTTTGTCCTCATGCGCGGCCCGTCAAGCAGAAGGTCAGAAAACAGGCATTAGAGCGCCAAGAGTTCATAGCAGAAGAGATCAAGAAGTTGGAAGCTGCAGGCCTTGTCAGAGGAGTGCTCCATCCCACGTGGCTAGCCAATCCTGTAGTCGTGCTCAAGGCGAATGGGAAATGGAGGCTTTGTATTGACTTTACTGATGTTAATAAAGCTTGTCCCAAAGACTTATTTCCCTTGCCGCGCATTGACCAGATTGTAGACTCCACAGCCGGATGTGATTTGCTTTCATTTCTTGACGCATACTCAGGATACCATCAGATCTTCATGGCAGAAGAGGATGAGGAGAAAACCGCATTCATTACTCCATGTGGCACGTACTATTTCGTACGGATGCCTTTCGGATTAAAGTATGCTGGTTCAACATTTGCCAGAGTAGTCCATGTTGCTTTGAAGCCACAGATACATAGAAATGTAGAGGCTTACATGGATGATATAGTGGTCAACAGCAAGGATAGGGTGACTCTGATCCAAGATTTAGAAGAGACGTTTACAAATCTGCGCAAGATCAACCTCAAGCTCAACCCCGAGAAATGTGTATTTGGAGTCCCCTCCGGCAAGCTTCTCGGGTTCTTTGTGTCTCAGCGGGGAATCGAAGCCAATCCCGACAAGATCAAGGCCATTGAGCAGATCGAAGCACCAAAACGCGTCAAGGATGTGCGGAAGCTTGCCGGTTGCGTGGCTGCCCTCAGCAGGTTTATTTCTCGGTCTGCTGAGCGCGCCCTGCCGTTTTTCAAAATTTTGAAAAAGGCAGGCCCAATGAAATGGACTCCGGAAGCGGAGGCTGCGCTGCAGGACTTGAAGAGATACCTGTCCTCCACTCCAACACTTGTCGCACCTAAGCCGCAAGAGAAGTTGCTGCTGTACATAGCGGCAACCAATCAAGTGGTTAGTGTTGCGTTAATAGCGGAGAGGGAGGCAGATGATGAGCCAGCAACCGCGGCAAGCACATCCAGCGACAAGCAGGGGGCTTCCCCGACAAGCTCTGGTCCCGACAAGCGAGAATCAGCGTAGATGCAAGAGGAGATACAGAAGAAGGTGGTGCAGCGCCCAGTTTACTTTGTCAGTTCCCTTTTGCAGGGGGCTAGGTCGAGGTACTCTGGTGTGCAGAAGTTGCTTTTCGGCCTTCTTATGGCCTCGAGAAAGCTGCGCCATTACTTCCAAGCACATGAGATCACAGTTGTCACTCGCTTTCCGCTGAAGAGGATATTACAAAATCCAGAGGCAACAGGCAGGATTGTCGAGTGGGCACTGGAACTGTCAAGCTTTGGCCTCAAATTTGAGAGCACATCAACGATCCAAAGCAGAGCATTGGCAGAGTTCATAGCAGAGTGGACGCCAACTCTAGATGAAGAAATTTTGGAGACAAGCATCCCCGCCAAGGAAACAAACAAAGAGTGGCGTATGTACTTTGACGGTGCCTTCTCGCTGCAAGGCGCCGGTGCCGGAGTGCTGCTTGTCGCACCCACCGGAGAGCACCTCAAGTACATAATCCAGATGCACTTTCCCAAGGAGCAAGTGACAAACAATACTGCAGATTATGAAGGCTTGCTTGCCGGTCTCAGGATCGCGGTAGAACTTGGGATTAAGAAGCTCATAGTCAGGGGTGACTCGCAGCTTGTCGTCCGCCAAGTGAACAAGGATTACCAGAGTCCCTTAATGGAAGCTTACGTCGACGAAGTGAGAAAGCTAGAAGAGCACTTTGACGGCCTGCAGATGGAGCACATTCCAAGAGCTCAGAATGACATTGCCGATGGCCTGTCAAAGTGCGCCGTACTTAAATTACCTGTGGAACCAGGGATTTTTGTGCTCAAGCTGACTCAGCCGTCCGTAACACCACCAATTGGACAGAGCAAGAAGAGGAAGTTGGTTTCTGGCGACTATTTTCCGGCAGAGCTTCCTGAAGCCGCCGCCAAGAAAGTCCCCAAGATCAACACCAAGAATGCTGAGGAGCAGTCTGCTCTGGCAAGCCCCAGGGTTTGTTCCGTTGAAGCAGACACTCCCAACAAGTTTTGCTCCGGCAAGCTTGCCGGGGAACGTCAAGCTCCGGCAGAGCCGTAGGCTCTTGCCACGGAAGCAGATGTTCCCGCAGCAGTAGAATTGCCTTTAGTCCTTGTTGTCGAGCCACAGGCTCCAACATGGGCGCAGCAGATTGTCCGTTTCCTTCAGACAGGAGAACTTCCCGAAGAGCCAGAAGAAGCTGAAAGAGTAGCCCGGCAGTCTAGTATGTACCAGTTTGTTGATAACACACTGTGTAGAAGAAGACTCAACAGTGTGAAATTGAAGTGCATTCCCCGGGAAGATGGACAGAAGCTGTTGGCAGAGATACATGGAGGCATATGTGGTCACCACATTGGCGTAAGAGCCCTTGTCAGAAAAGCATTCCGGCAAGGTTTCTTCTGGCCGACAGCCCTCCAGGATGCAACTGCACAAGTAACCAAGTGTGAAGCGTGCCAGTTCCATTCCAAGCAGATACACCAGCCAGCTCAAGCTCTCCAGACGATCCCTTTATCCTGGCCATTTTCGGTCTAGGGGCTCGACATCCTCGGCCCCTTTCCCTGAGCTGTCGGGGGCTTTGAGTACTTGTACGTTGCAATCGACAAGTTCACAAAGTGGTCGGAAGTGGAACCAGTGAGGAAGGTAACAGCACAGTCAGCAGTCAAGTTCTTCAGGACGATTGTTTGCCGTTTCGGAACCCCTAACAGGATAATCACCGACAACGATACGCAATTTACGAGCCGCACCTTCATGCAGTACGTCCAAAATCTTGGCGCCAAGGTCTGTTTCGCTTCTGTTGCTCACCCGAGAAGCAACGGTCAAGCGGAGAGGGCAAATGCTGAAGTGCTGCGCGGGCTCAAGACTAGAACTTTTGACAGGCTGCACAAGTGCGGAAGAAACTGGATCGAGGAGCTGCCGGTGGTTCTTTGGTCGATCAGGACAACGCCAAATCGAGCCACTGGCCAGACACCCTTCGCTCTAGTCTATGGAGCGGAGGCAGTTCTCCCCACGGAACTCGTATACGGGTCGCCTCAAGTGCTCGCTTACGATGAGCTCGAGCAAGAGCAGCTGCGACAAGACGACGTGCTGCTCCTTGAGGAAGACCGTCTTCAGGCTGCTGTGCGAGCCGCTCGCTACCAGCAAGCTTTGCGCCGCTACCATAGCCGCAAAGTTAACGCCAGAAGTCTCGAGGAAGGCGACCTTGTTCTTCGGCGCGTTCAGTCCGCCAAGAATTCCAACAAGTTGACGCCGAAGTGGGAAGGCCCTTACCGGGTGAAACGAGTCACTAGGCCTGGCGCTGTCCACCTGGAGACCGAAGATGGCATCCAAGTGAGCAACTCCTAGAATATTGAGCATCTTCGTAAGTTTTACCCGTAAGGCGCGGTTGTCGGACCCTGTCCGACAACCACCCTTTTGTACAAGTCTTGCCGCTATTGCATGTAATCCTTTGTACAAAGCCAGGCGCAGACCCTGAGCACCAGTAAATGAAGCGCTGGCGCCCTGAGTTATAGCATGCATGCTAGATCGAGTCTAGTCCTTGGTTAGGGTTGATAGTGCTTAACAGCGGCTAACCCCTAGCTTAGAGGTCGGGTGTGCGTCCCTTTGCCTTTCTTTCGTTTCCCTTGGTTCGCAGGGCTCGCATATCCTGGCCGGATCGCTTGAGGACGAAAAGGAGAAGAAGGACGTACCGGCATATGGACCCCGGCAAGCCAGTGTTGCCAGGGGCTGCAAGTACCAAGATTCACCCGCGGCAAGCCAGAGTTGCCGGGGGCTGCAATCTCAGATAAGTCTTTCATCCCTCATCATGCATTCTCTTATGGACTGGGGAATACGAAACCTCGTTTCTTCCTGAAAACTACCATGCTCCCTTAACTTTAGGCCCCGGGGCTAGTTCCTGGGGCCAAGTTTGGTCGTAGTCGCGGCAGCAAAGGGATGAAACGAGGGGCCCACACCCGCCTCGTCCCTGCCTCCGTCAAAAGCGTGAGAAAGGTCGAGCGACGTGGGAAGACGGCAGGGCCTGTTGCCGGGAGAAGAAGTGTCTATCTGAAAGATACCAAGGATTTGCTCCTTGACGTGGGTTCTACCCGCGAGACAAATGACCCGGCAAGCATCCCCTTTTCATTAAAAAGCATTCCACTCAGGTACAGTCCATAGAGGATGAAAAACATGAAAGAGAGGATTACAAGTTTTAAATGCAACTAAGGGCCGAAGGCTTACAAATTAAAAAGATAAGATGCCCGTAATCCCTTTCTTGTCCCTCTCTTCAGGAGGTAGGTCAAGGAGGCGAAAAGGGCAAAAGGGGCGCCTAGGCGAGCTACGGGCGCCAGAAGACACCAAGAGAACGTCCCGGGGGCCGTCCGAAGGCTAGACAGTGATGGCGGCGCCGGAAGCGGGGCTCGAAGACGAGGCGGCAGGACGTCAGCACGCTGTCAAGGGCACCATGCCCTCGTACTCCGACTTGACGGCCTTGCCGCCAGCCCTCTTCCTCTTCTGCAGCCTCCCTACGCCAGCCGTCCAAGGAGACGACCCCGGGGAGTTCAAGGAGCCGGCGACACGGATGATGGGGTCGCCGGTGCCGCACGGAGCGGCGCCCGACACCTAGTCGGACCCGCCATCCTGCCGCCCGCTACCCTCGTCGTCACTGTCGCTCTCCTCCTTGTCACTCTCGCTCGAGGAGGAGCCTTCGCTATCGGAGGAGCTGTCCACGCAGCACTTTGCCCGAGTGCCGAAGCACCCGAAGACCTTGACGGAGAGGAGATCGCCCTCCATCAACTTAAAATGGAGGGTGAGCCCCCCATCAGGCTGTGGATACGGGCCAACATCTTCCACCCTCGACCAAGATACATCACATTAGGGGCTGGGAATTCAACGCGGACTCGCGTGCCGCTGATCCCACAGCCCCTCATGTGCAGTCTCAGTGTCTCGGGCGGGTCCAGCTCCATCGCGCTCGCAAACGGAGCTGGGAGTCGGAGGCGACGACGAGGCGCCCGGCGCAGCTTGACAAAGAACTCACAAGGGTCATCCCCAATATGGACCGCCGCGGGAAGAGGAACCGCCGGCGGAGGCGAAGCCGGCACGCCGCCCCGTCCACCTCTTCCCCGAGCGCCTCGACCTCGTCCTCGACCTCGTCCACGACCTCGCCCCCTCCCTCTTCCCCTTACGGCTGGCTCTGCCACCATGGGTGCGGGAGAGGGAGGGATGCGCTGTCTGGCGGCGACCCTCGCCGCCACCGATGAAGGACCAGGGTTCCCTTTCTCCATGGCGAATGAGAGAAAGGGGAGCAGAAGCTGAAGGAAGGAGGAGATGAGAGAATGCGGGCTTCTGTCCTCCCCTCCCGCTCTTTATAAAGGAGCGAGGTGGGGGCTCGGCCGCCCCGCTCAGCGAATCAAGACGCGGGAAGAGCAGGGAGCTGGGGCCGACCCGCTGCGTCGACCCACGACGGCCCAGTCTCTCGCCTCCACCGTCCGCGACCCCAAGCGCATGGGAGCCGCGTGGCAGGCGTGCAGAACCAAGGCGACGGATGAGGCGACCTCTCCCCACCCCGTGATCGTGGGGAGTGGACGCCTCGAAAACTACACATCGACCCCGTCTAGTAAATCAACCACGCCTCCACGCCTCACTACGTTTATGGGGAAGGGCGCGAACCATCCCCTTTACAACAACGTGACGCATGCATGCGGGGCTTAGCCCCGCGCACGCCACCCACGTCACGCACGACGCCGCGTTCGACGCGTGCCGCTCGGGGAGGGCGCGGTGAATGCGGAGTCAGATACGGCGTGACCCAGGCCGTGCGTGTCCGTGCACTGTCTTGGGCCTGGCACAACAGCGCTCGGCACCGTGTATGGCCCAGGCCCAGGGGCTCCTATCGGTGTACTAAAGTAGGGGTACCTTAGTATCCCGAACTTGTGCACGGGCAGTTGCAGCACCCCGCGGCAAGGCTTGCCGGGTGACCGCCAAGGTCCTCCGTGGTTCCTTTGGAGCCATTCAAGAACGAAGTATCCAAGGCCCCGGCAAGAGGAGCTTGCCGGGAAGGAGACAAGACCCCGGCAAGAGGAGCTTGCCGGGGAAGCCAATCAATACATATCAAAGAACTCGCCGCAGCACACCACGTGTCCCGGCAAGACCCAATGAGCGACAAGCTCCTGGACGCGGCAAAATAATAACCGCGGCAAGGCACTTGCCGCGGCAAGCTTCCGTCCTATACCCAGTGAGCGACAAGCTCCCGGACGCGACAAGACCCGGTGAGCGACAAGCTCCCGGACGCGGCAAGACAACATCCGCGGCAAGGCGCTTGCCGCGGCAAGCTACTACTTCGCAGCCCGCGCTCCAGCTCACCCACCAACGTGTCGCTCTGGGACCGTTCCTGGCGTACGTGGCGGGAGGTTGTGCAGCTAGGGGCATGCGGTGGCAAGCAGGCGCTGACAAGATAGCCATCGTGGCAAACGGTTGCGCCCTTGACGGTCCCTTTCTGCACCGTCTAGGAGACACAGACAGGCATTTAATGCCTTTGTCCCCTGCCGTCAGGGTTAGGTATGATACAACTGTAGTAAGCGGTGGCGCCAACCACCACCTCTTTTACCTTTTTACCCTCATCTCTGTTGCCACCTGTCGGTGACCCCTTTGACATATAAAAGGAGGCCCATGCACAACAGGGAAGGGGGACGATTATTCTCATGCTCGGTCTCGCTAGCCATTCAAGGGTACTGTAGCGTTCATCGCTCCCGAGCAAGAACACAAATACAAACCAAAGCAGGAGTAGGGTTTTACGCATCTGTGCGGCCCGAACCTGGGTAAACTGATCGCGTCGCTTGTGCGTTCGCCTCGATCTGCTCTTCGTGCACTCTCCGCTCCCCCTGCCAAACCGAAAGGGGCCCCGCTCCGCCGTGGTCCCATAGGTGTCCGTGGGATCAGCACCCTCGACACCCTGAGGGGGGCACAACCCACCAGGGCGAGCCAAGGCCCCCTGGCTCGCCCAGGTGGGTTGTGCCCACCTCGGTGGCCTCCTGCACCCCCTCTTTGCACAATAAATTCCCAGATTTTCCAAAACCCTTCGGGGTTAACCTAGATCAGAAGTTGCACCGCCGTAGGGCTCCGTAGCCACCGAAATCCAATCTAGACCCGTTCTGGCACCCTGCCGGAGGGGGGAATCATCTCTGGTGGCCATCTTTGTCATCCCGACGGCCACCACAATGAGGAGGGAGTAGTCCACTCTTAGGGCTGAGGGTTTGTACCAGTAGCTATGAGTTTAATCTCTCTCTCTCTCTCTCGTGATCTATATCATGGACTTTGTTAATATAGTCGGATCATATGAGGTTTCTCCCCTCTATACTCTTGTTGTGATGAATTGAATCTTTGCCCTTTGAAGTTTTGTCTTGTCGGATTTAATATTCAAATTTGAGAACACTTGATATATGTCTTGCAATTGAATACATGTGGTGACAATGGGGTATCATATTGATTCACTTGATATATGTTATGGCATTCAACTCGCGGATTCCCGCGGTGATATTGGGGTAATCTATGCATAGGGGTTGATGCGGTTTTTCTCCGACGGAAACTTCGGGGTATCCTTATAGTTCTTTGTGTGGATTGAGTATTATGAATATGAATATGCTTTGGTGTTATTCTAATACGAACTCTAGGATAGATCGAACGGAAAAAATAGCTTTGCGTTATTTTAGTACGAATTCTTGAATAGATCGATCGGAAAGAATAGCTACAAAAAATTCCTATCTTTTGTTCTCCGCTAATAGGAACTCGGGAGTGATTCTTCGTTACACTTTGAGGGATAATCATATCATCAAACTATGTTAGCACTGTTGAGAGATTGCACCAGCAAAAGTGAGGACCCTAGGCCTTGTTTTTAAGCATTGAAACACCGATTTTGTGCCCATTTACTATTTACTACCTTGTTGTTTTATTTATTCAGATTACAAAAATATATTTCTACCATCACTATTACACTTTTATCACCATCTCTTCTCCGAACTAGTGCACCTATACAATTTGCCATTGTATTTGGTGTGTTGGGGACACAAGAGATTTCTTGTATTTGGTTGTAGGGTCGTTTGAGAGAGACCATCTTCATCCTACACCTCTGACGGATTGATAAACCTTAGGTCATCCACTTGAGGGAAAATTGCTATTGTCCTATAAAACTATGTGCTTGGAGGCCCAACACGTGTCTACAAGAATAAAGTTGTGTAGTAGACATCACTTATCATGTTCAAACCACTCCATAACCAGTTCATTACTACTGAGCCGTCATCACAATTACTTAGGCAACTTACCACCTTGATTTTAATCGGGCATACTTTTGCCTCTAGGCCGTAATCTTTTAAGCCGCCAATCATGACCAAGACTCCCACTTCGTGTGACTAGGTTGCCTCTCAAGTTTCTGAACTGTCTCTCCAAGACTATGTGAACATGGGAGTCTTGCCATCGAAGGATACCTTCCACTAGCGAGTTCCAGGTGCTAAAACTAGACCTCTCCCTAAAGGAGGTGAAGTCATCATCTTTGCAGATCACCTCCTCCGCAGCTTCTCTCCACCCGGGTCAAAATTCTTCCGGGATGTTCTCCAATTGTACAATCTTCACCCTCAAGACATCAGTCCCAATGCTGTTTCCAACATCTGCAACTTTCAACTCTTCTACGAAGTATATCTTCTACAAGAGCCTGAAGTTGAACTATTTAGAGAGTATTTCTATCTGAACCACCAAACTAAGATGTCCAATGGCCCTAGTGTCAAGCTTGGTGGGATCTCCATTCAGAGGCGACGAGATGTTATTTTTCCTACAGCTATATTACCCAATCACCCTAAAGATTGGAACTGTACATGGTTATACTGCCAAGACACCTCCCTAGACGGTGAAAATCCCCTGCTGAGTTATCTCCCCTTCCGGCTCAGTCCCACTCACGTGCTCCCAGATCGCATCTCTGCTGCAGAACGAGCCAAGTATTCTACCATCTTTTCAAAGATAAGAGCTCTGGTGGCCAATGGCTTGTCTGGAGTAGACCTGGTCCGCTGCTGGATTTCATGGAGAATCTTGCCATTAAGCCGGCGCGGCGGCTTAATGTGTGAGTACATAGGTGCCACCAAGGACCCTCAGCACTATAACCAGACCCCCTTGACTGATGAGGAAGCCACCGCCATGGTTAAATCGTTACTTGGGGAGACTATGGAAAACTGCCGCAAAGTAGGGTGAACCCTTTCTGCTTGCTCAATGCACCTCCACCTGGAAGTATTTTCCATAAACTTTCATCATATTGCCATCAATACACATATTTTTTATTTCACTTTGATTTACTGTTGCTCATTTGAAATATAGGCTGACTCTCCATTTTGGCAAAAGAAGCTTCAAACTGCCCCCCTCCCCAGTCCAAAGCTTAAGACCAACGTCTGTGGCCTGAGTCGTCATAAGAAATCAACAGCAGAGGATCTTCTCAAGCTAGATGACTCAGAGGTAGGACTTGACTCCCTTGGTCACCTTTTTATGCAACTTATTGACATCGACTCTTCTCCGGATGACGTAGAGATCAGTCAAGCTGATGCCGCAGAGGTAATCCCTGTCTCCGCCGACTCGGAACCTATGCCAAGAAAGATAACTCGGTGGGTCGTCTAAAAGGTAAAATTTTCTCATCCTCTTGCTCACTTGGATCCCAAACAACAACATGAGCTAAGACGCCCGACTCGAAGTGGCGTCTCTCAAGATCTTATTTCCGGCTTACCTAATACGCTGGCTCCTCGCAAACGTCATCATGAGGTGCCTCATAACTTAGAATCTCTTTATCCATTAGCCGGCCAAATATGTCAACCTCTTATTTCTTCCAACTCAAATTATCAGAAGATGCCTCCATCATCTAGCGACTCTTCTGGGACTCAAATGCCAGCCTTCAAAATCTCCCAAGGGTAAGTGTTTCAATTATTTATTAGAAACTTATAATGATATACTCATACACCCTGTATTGTATTGAGAGGCGTGGCAAAAGCCGGCAAGAAATAGAAGCTTGGCGGGTCTTCAAAAGATCCTAAAATTGCTGAGCCAGAGAAATAGCCTACCGACATCTCTGAAGCCCATACTTCCGATCTAGAAGAACCCATGGATGACCCGCTACCAACAGTTGATGCTGCCATCCTTGAATAAATGGGCGCAGAACTTAATTAACCCGTCGGTCAGCCATGACTCGCCGAGTCCTAAGCCGCCAACTCCTTAGAAGCCAGCTGAAGAGACCCCTCTTGAGAAGGACTCTAATGATGTGACCATCACTGGGACGGCTTACTCTCAGAGCTGGCTTAACTTACAAAGATGATTCGGGTCTTCAAATATTAAACTTGAATGAACCTTGTATAGCTGCTCGGCCATTATCTGAGATCAAAATATGTAGCCCCAAAGGGCCGGCTTAAGCTGACAAGTTAAGCCGGCACTTTCAACCACTTAAGAAATCAAAACACGTAGCCCCCAAGGGACAGCTTAAGCTGACAAGTTAAGCTAGGACCAGTCACTTAAGAAATTCAAACACGTAGCCCACTAGGGCCAGCTTAATCTAACCAGATACGCCAGGTCTCAATCAAAAAAGTGAATTGACCCACATTATCCCCCAAGTGCCAAGTAGAGTACTTTGTAGTGTTCTTGGGACTTTAACAGAATAACATCACCAAGAGTTAATCCTTGCTTTGTAATCGTTGCTTCATCATTGTATTTCAGGCAAAATTGAGCATGAAGGAATCACAAGTGGGTGATTTAAGAAAAAAATAAAGTTGCAATAGGCAGAAACTTCCAAGGCCAAGCTAGAGTTGAAAACTTCCTTAGAAGAGGTCGAGAAGCTGAAAGCAAGTTTTGATGACGAGAGAGCCGCCTGGGAGTCTGACAAGATTGTATTAGTGAAGAGAACCGAAGAGGCAGAATCACAACTTAGGACAGTTGTCAGTGAACTTGCTGGCTTAAAACGACATATCACCAATATGACAGCCGCCATCTTCGGTAAGTATAACATGTCAATCCAATTCGTTAACTCGCTGGATTATTCATATGTGCATGCAGTTCTAACACACCGGTGACTCTTGTTTCTAACAGGCGCCAGGAGTGCCAGCCTTGGCCAAGACATGCTATTGAAGCTGAAGGCCACCTACACTTTAATAGACAACTGTACAGTGGCACTCTCCGCAGTCTTGTGGACTTAGGGGGGTAATAGAAAATCTCAAGTCAAATCAAGGCTGTGCTGAACCACCTGTCAACTTTCCCAAGCCAGATTATCGAGCAAAACCAATCAACTTCCCGAGACGGAGTCATCATTGCCCTTGGTCGAGCCAAAGCTTGGCAATCGAGCTTGAACCGGAGGACATAGCCACCAGGTGTTCAGAATTCAAGGATGACCAATCACCCTTTGTAGAGAAGGACTTCAATCACTGTGTCCGGGAGATGTGGCATGTTGCCTATAAGCTGGTGGAAGAGTTAAACTTGAATAAATACACGACGGCTTACAATAGCAATAATTAGAAGAATAAGCTGCCAGCTCACGACGTGGTCAATGTCATTCCTCCTCGGCGTAAGCACATCTTTGCTCCTGATGTCGATCATTCTATTATTCTCAATGATTAAGCCACACTTTCGAAGCTTTAACCGGCATCGACCGGACAACGACTGATCTTTAGATGATCGATGAAGAAGAGCCGGCGCGGGATGACCCGTAGTCATCAGCTTGCCAAGAAGAAAACCAATGACGACCTCGGCGACTCTCAGGCCAGGGTATAAGAGCGTCCTTTCAGAAAATATGTTGCCTCAAACTTGTGGGCTCGGGATAGCCTTGTAATAGGCTAGGTTAAAACAATTATCCATCGTGTCATGCCATCACGCATGTTAATCTTAACTTTTGATTCGCCAGTTTAATTCTTATTATACGCCTGACGCAATCATATGTATAAGCCATAGCAACACTTTCAGTTGTGTGTAAAACTCTGCATGTCCTGCTAAAAGATGTTAAACATATGCTCTAGTGATTTAACGTCAAAAACCAGGGCGGGTAACAACCCAAATATAATATAGTCTTATATAATTACAGAAAAGACTAGAATCAAGGCCACATAAACTGAAACAAGCTTGCGACTTATAGTCAAAATCCAGGGCAGCTTATCAAACCACAATTATTCTTGTAACAATTGAAAACATACTTGTAGATTTGGATAATATTGACGGCTTAAACATCAATATTCAGTGCGGGTGACAACCCAAAAAGCCTGTAATCGCATGACCACAATTGCTCAATACTGGCGACTTAAAGTCCATGGCCAGGGCGGGTTACCAAACCCTAAATACTCAAACATGAGTCATACAACCGGAGCTTTATAACCTGTATTGTTGAAAAGTCACTTAACAGAAAAATTGAAAACAAATCCAAAGGTTTCAAAAGGGAAAATTCAAAAAATCTCAAATATTTGTCTGGCCAGATTACTAAAGCACGACCAAACAAGCTGGCTCACAGGGCCATGTGCTTTCAAAGGCTGCACAACCTCTTGAGTTAATACTAGCTCACTATAAGCCGGTGATACTTCTCCGTCGTATATACTTTTCCTAACACTTTTCCTCTTGTTTTGGACTATAATTTGTATGATTTGAATGAAACTAACCCGAACTAATGTTGTTTTCAGCAGAACTACCATGGTGTTGTTTTTGTGCTAAGACTAAGATTAACCTTATGAAGAATCTGAAGGATGCTAAGACTAAGATTTTTCCCTCTAAGACGAGGGGAGGTAAGGAACTGCCATCCAGCTCCGCTTTAGATTCACCTTCTGTTATAAGTAAACTTGCAACACCACCACATGCTCTTAATTCTGATATGTCGCAAGTTATTGATGATGCTACTTCTGTTGTGAATGCTACTCGTGATGATGCTAGTACCTTGCTTGATGATAATGTGCCATTAGGTGAATTTCTTGATGAACAAATAGCTAGAACTAAAGCTCTTGAGAATGCTGAAACTGATGAAATTGTTGAAACTCATGAAGAGCTAGAAACTGAAAATCTTGAAACACCTATTACACCTAGTTCTCCTAGATATGAATTGCCAAAGGTAGCGGAAGGTTATGTTATGGATGAGGAGACAACTAGAGACATTCTTGCTTGTAAGGATAGAGAGGATCTGGAGAAATTATTGTGCAAGTATAAAGAAAAAACTTTGAATGCTAAAATGAAACGTGATCCTCAGTTTGCTACTTCACCTATCTTTGTTGATGATAAGGATTATGAATTCTTTGTCGACCCAGAGTTAATCACTTTGGTTGAATCTGATCCTTTCCATTGTTATGAAGCTGAAGCTTTTGTGGCACATCTTACTAAGTTGAATGATATAGCCACCCTTTTTGCTCATGATAAGAAGATTCCCTGTTGTTATATTCTCAAATTATTTCCATTCTCATTAAAGGGTGATGCTAGGGCTTGGTATAATACTCTTGCTCCTGGTTGTGTGCATGGTCCCTAGGATATGATTTATTACTTCTCCAAAAAGTATTTTCCTGCTCATAAGAAGCAAGCTACGTTACAGGAAATATTTAACTTTGTGCAAATTGAAGAAGAGAATCTCCCACAAGCTTGGGGGAGGCTTCTCCAATTGCTTAATGCTTTGCCTAATCATCCTCTTAATAGAAAATGAAATACTTGATATCTTCTATAATGGACTAACTGATGCTTCTACGGATTTCCTAGATAGTTGTGCTGGTTGTGTTTTCAGGGAACGAATTATTGGACAGGCTGAACAATTATTGAATAACATATTGAAAAATTATGATGATTGGACTCTTCCTGAACCACCGCCTAAACCGACTGCGAATAAGAGGGGTATCTTATGTCTCAGTCCTGGAGATATGCCAGAGGCAACGAAATCTATGAAGAAAAAAGGTATTAAAGCTGAGGATGTCAAAACTTTACCTCATATTGAAGAAACACATGGACTTGATACACCACCACCACCTAAGATGCTAGAGGCAAATTCTCTAATGAAATTCAGTGATAATGATAATCCTCACAATATGCATCCTAGCCAATGCCTTTATGAGTTTGAAAATTACATTAGTAAGCAAGATCACTTCAATGCAAATGTTACGAAACAATTAAAGTACAGTTCTGATATGATTGCTCGCTTGAGTGACTTGTTATTTAGAATCTCAAATGATGTTAGAGGTGTAGGAAAGCATGCCTCTATGGTTCAAACTCAATTATAACAAGTTGCTAAATCTCAAAGAGAGTTGCTTGCTGAAATGAATAATAATATCAATGATCATGTAGTTAGAGTAATGACTAGAGGATGTGGAATGACTTAGGAACCACTCTATCCTGAGGGACGTCCAAAAAGAACTGAACAAGACTCTCAACGAGTTAACACTGATGCACCTAGTCCTTCTAGAAAGAAAAAGAAGAAGAAAGATAATAGGACTCTGCATGCCTCTAGTGAACCTGAAGTAGAAAAACCTCTTGATAATGATAATGAAGTTTCTATCTCCGATGCCGAGACTCAATCTGGTAGTGAACACTCACCTTCTGATAACGAAAAAGATAATGATGAGGTTCATGAAGGTACTCAAACAAATAATAAATAATCAGACAGTGATGTTGAGATAGAACCAACTATTGACCTTGATAACGCACAACCCAAGAATAAAAGATATGACAAAAGAGACTTTGTTGCTAGAAAAAAGAAAGAGAACCATGGGTTCAAAAACCTATGCCCTTTCCACCTAAGTCAACTAAAAAAGAAAGATGATGAAGAATTTGAATGCTTTGCTGAAATGATTAAGCCAGTCTTTTGCGTACTCACTTGACTGATATCTTGAAAATGCCTCCTTATGCAAAGTACATGAAAGACATCATCACCAACAAGAGAAAAATACCGGAAGCTGAAATCTCCACCATGCTTGCTAATTATACTTTTAAAGATGGAGTACCTAAAAAACTTGGAGATCCGGGAATCCCCACTATACCTTGCTCCATCAAAAGAAACTATGTGAAAATTGCTTTACGTGATTTAGGAGCCGGTGTTAGTGTTATGCCTTTATCTTTATATAAAAGACTTGATTTGAATAAACTCACGCCTACTAAAATATCTTTGCAAATGGCTGATAAATCAACTTCCATACCTATCAGCATTTGTGAGGATGTGCCAGTTGTTGTTGCTAATGTTACTATCTTGACTAACTTTGTTATACTTGAGATGCCCGAGGACGACAACATGTCGATTACCCTTGGTAGACCCTTTTTGAATACTATAGGGGTTGTTATTGATTGCAATAAAAGCAAGATCACTTTTCATATAAATGGTAATGAGCATACAATGCACTTTCCAAAGAAATAATTCCAAGTGAATGGTATTAATTTTATTGAAAAATCTCTGACAATCACTATTGGGATTTCGTCGGTTTCATGCTAATCGAAACTGGTTGTCAATAAGACTTGATCAACCTTATTAATGGATCATTTTTGAGAGGTAAGAAGTTGATGGATTTAGTAAGCACTACCTTCTATTCCTACCTTTTGTTTTCTGTTTTATTAGTTAAATAAAATAAAATGCCATGTTTTGTCAGTTTTTTGAATTTCCCGTGCAATAAAAAAATGACCCAAAAAAAAGTTATCATAATGCTCTGAAAATTTAATATGATTTTTTATAAATATTTAAGAATTTTTGGTTCAAATAACATCAGAGGGAGGTGCACCAGGTGGGCACAACCTACCTGGGCGCGGTAGGACCCCCAGGAGCGCCCTGGTGGGTTGTGGTCCGCACATGGGCCCCCTCACTTATCTCTTCATCCCACATCACCACCTACCTCCAGAAAAAATCACCATTGCTCTCTCTCTCTCTCTCTCTCTCTCTCTCGTGTTCTTGCTCTCAATCCCGCGGATTTCGATCTCTTTGCTCGAAGCTCCATTTCCGAAACTGTTTTGGGGGATTGTTGCTTGGTATGTGACTCCTCTGTTTGTCCAATTAGTTTTTTCTTTAGTGGTTTATATTTTGAATAATTAGTTACTCTTGGTGCTGCAGTAGATGAGCTTGCATATTGAATTCTTAGAGTTCTAAGTAGTATGAATGCTTGCTTTGGCCTCTATGCATCCTTATGAGTAGTTTCTTTCAATCTTGTGATGTTTTGTTGAGATAAAATTTTGTGGACTAAAAATTTCAGAATTTTTTTCATAGGAAAAGGATGTGTATCTTTAGGAAGTTTGCTTCCAAGAAGAACTCCAAGGGAGTTATTGGGGAGTCATCTGACCATGATCTCCACACCCGGAGAATGGCGGAGGTACGACCATGCGAATGGCCACATAACCCGTTCATGGAATGGGTCGGAATCCTTCAGGAGTTTGCACAATATGCTGCTAATGCCGGCCTCACCGACTTCATCGCAGCTGAATGTGAACAGTATCATCTCCTTACAAATTCCTTTGTGCAAAGTTTTCATTTCTTACCTAGAAATAATCCCCCTGAAGTGCAGTTTAACTTATATGTTGAACCCCATCAGATACCGTTTACTGAATTCTGTAACATATGCTTGATCCCTTCTGATGGGAGTTTAGTAGAGCCTAGGCCTGCAGAGTTCGAAGGCTTTTATCATACTCTGTCTGTAGGGGATGAGAGAGGGGTGTCAAGTGTCATCGCCACTAGCTTACATTTTCCGACTGTGCATTATTTTGCCATATTCATTGTGAAGTGTTTGCTCACTAGAGAGAAGATAGGTGCACTCAGTGCCCCAGACTTTGCTGTTTTATGCCGTGCACTTTACTTGGTGGGATTTATGCTAGTCGTTTAGAGAGTCACTTTAACATGCAGATACGCCAGCATGATTATCCTTTACCCAAGGTTTATTTAGATCGTCGGGCTATGGCAGACCACCAGTTCATTGCTGGTGAGAACAGTGACATTCCTATTCCTTATAACCTGGTTTTTAGTGTGAACACTCATGATAATATTCCTTTGCCTACACCTGCTTTGTTTGATCCTATTGCCAGGGGCGGATACAGGATTATGCCTGAGGACATCGTCGCCTACTGGAACAACCTAGCTGCGGCATAGGAGGAGCCTCAGGAGTGGGGCCTTTAGGTGCCCGCTCCCCAACACTTCAACATAGGACCTCATCATTTCTTCGAGTGGTGATTACCAATTTAGGCCAAAAGCCTAAGCTTGGGGGATTACGTATTTCCACCAACATTAAATTCATGTTCACGCATTTCATTCCACTTGTCGGTGTTCACATTTTTTTCATTGTATCATCTATGCTAAATTTATTTTATCGCTTTCTTCTTGTGTGTTTGAAAAACTTTGAGAAAATCTAAAAACACATTTCCTGCTTTTTTCGGTTTTTCTTCCTAGATTTAAATTGTTGTAGTACTAAAAATAAAACCCAAAACGATTTGCTTGTTCTTCTTCTGCTTGTTGGGAGCTTACTCATGTAAATAGCTTTTCTCATTTTTGCTTTCCCCTTTTATTTGCTTGTTTAAGAAAAGCAAAAAACTCCAAAAATATTTTAGTGTGTTTCTTTGAATTTCTTTTCCTTTTATTGAGTCGTACCGAGGAGAAGACCACGATGAAATTGTTGAGTGGCTCTCATATGCAGTATCGTTGATCTAACAGAAAGCCCAGATTACCTTGTCTTCTCCTTTTGAATAAAATGTTTGTAGATTCCAGCTTAGTTCACGGCACTCTTGCTCTATTACTATTTTCATATTGTTCGGTCGTGCAAGTGAAAGGAAATAATGAAGATATTTGATGAACTGGCTGCTGCAGAGAGAAACGGGTATGAACTCAACTTGTTCTATTTTTGTAAATATGTTTAACCTAGTATCCATGATTCAGCCTATTATGATAAAAAATGTTTGCAATGACAAGTAGAGGTTATAGTTTCTCATGCCATGCTTAAGTAGCTACGAGTGGATAATGATTTATCTTGGATGCCAACATTGCGTTAAAATGATTCTCATGTAGTATGATGATATGGTATCCTCCTCTAAATGTTCGAGTGGCTTGACTTGGCACATGTTCATGCATGTAGTTGAATCAAAACCGACATAGCCTCTATGATATTTATGTTCATGGTGTTCATATCCTACTCATGCTAGTATCCAATGCTACTTATGCATAATGCATGTTCATGACCGTTTTCACTCTCTAGCCAACCGCTTCTCAATCTATTTGCTAGCCTTCACCTGTACTAAGTGGGAATTCTGCTTGTGCATCAAAAACCTAAGACCCAAGTTATTCTAGATGAGTCCACCATACCTACCTATATACGGTATTACCCTACCGTCCTAAGTAAATTTTCATGTGCCATCTCTAAAAACTTCAAATAAATATCCTTTTTGTGTGCCTGGATTGTTCATAGAGCGACAGGAGGTAGTCAGCATCTTCCATGCTAAGCGGGTTATTCTCATGATGAGTGTTTATTCAGTATTCCTTGCATGAGAGGGGCGGTAATAGGGATTCCCAGTCCCAAACTCAAATTGCAAATAATTAAACAAAACTCCCCCGGGACTATTGTTGGTATGGACGGCACCCATTGTTTTGGACAAGCCGTGAAGTGTGATTGTTGGTGGAGGGGGAGTAAACCTTTATTTTTATCGCTTGGGAACCACCGCTAATGTGATTAGCATGGAAGATACCGATAACTAATGGTCGCAAAGTAAACAAGAAGTGTGCATTTCTCAAAACATCATTTACCTCTGTTTTATAAAAACCTAAGCTCTATCACTGCGGCAAATCACTGCTTCCCTCTGCGAAGGGACTATCTATTTACTTTTAAGTTGTGTCATCACCTTCTCAAATAAGCGCCAGAACCTAAGAGCACTATTTTCATCCTCATGCATTGTGTGTAGCTAACGTTGGGTGCATCATGACTGGATCTTTCCTACCATGAATTACAATGTTTAGTCGCTACTTGAACTTTGGGGGTGCTCTGCACTTATGTTTTGCGGTCCCAAAAAGGGCTAGGGAGATACCACTATTGTCATATTATATCATGGTTGTTTTGATAAAGTGTTGTTGTTTGGGATATCTTATTATTGCTCGCTAGTTGATTATGTCATTGATATGAGTTAATATAGCTTTTAAGAGTTATTGTCGACATGGTTAGTTATAATTTTGCTGAAAACCCGGGTGTTGTTTAAGCTTATTTATGGAAACAAGAGGAAAAGAGTTCGTAAAAGCTTTTCTTTCTCACTTTCAGTTTATCAACTGAATTTCATGAGGACAAGCAAAGCTTTAAGCTTGGGGGAGTTTGATACGTCTCCGTCGTATCTACTTTTCCTAACACTTTTCCTCCTGTTTTGGACTCTAATTTGCATGATTTGAATGAAACTAACCCGGACTGGCGCCGTTTTTAGTAGAACTACCATGCATGGCGTTGTTTTTGTGCAGAAATAAAAGTTCTCGGATTGGAACGAAACTTTGCGAGGGTTTTCTATACAATAAATAAGAATTTCTGGAGCCAAGAACCACCGAAGGGGGGGGCCTGGGTGGGCACAACCCACCAGGGTGCCCCCTCCAGGCGCGCCTAGGGGGGTTGTCCCCACCTGGTGGCCCCGCAGACCTCAACCCTGATACTATAAAATCACATATTTCTAGAAAAAAATCATGGAGAAAGAATTATCATGTTTCATGAGACGAAGCCGCTGCCACCTCCTGTTCTTTATCAGGAGGCCAGATCTGGAGTCCGTTTGGGGGCTCCGGGGAGGGGGATCTTCGATCTTCGTTATCACCAACCCTTCTCCATCGCCAATTCCATGATGCTCCCGACCGGGAGTGAGTAATTCCTTCGTAGGCTCGCTGGTCGGTGAGGAGTTGGATGAGATTCATCATGTAATCAAGTTATTTTTGTTAGGGCGTGATCCCTAGTATCCATTATGTTCTGAGATTGATGTTTCTATAGCTTTGCCATGCTTATTTCTTGTCACTTTGGGCCCGGGTGCCATGATTTCACATATGAACCGTTTATGTTATCATTATTATATCTATGTTCTAGATCTGATCTTGCAAGTTATAATCACCTACTATGTGTTATGATCCGGCAACCCCGGAGTGACAATAGTTGGGACACTTCCCGGTGATGACCATAGTTTGAGGAGTTCATGTATTCACTATGTGTTAATGCTTTGTTCTGGTTCTCTATTAAAAGGGGGCGTTAATATCCCTTAGTTTCCAATAGGACCCCTCTACCACGGGAGGGTAGGACAAAAGATGTCATGCAAGTTCTTTCCATAAGCACGTATGACTATTTACGGAATACATGCCTACATTATATTTAAGAACTAGAGCTAGAGCCGTATCGCCCTAGGTTATGACTATTATATGATGAATATCATTCAACGAATACACCGATCCAATGCCTACGAATTTCTCTTATATTGTTCTTGCTAAGTTACTATTGCTATTGTTATTGTTGCACTTGCTACGAAATCTTTGTTATCACTGTTACCGTTACCATTGTTGTTGCTACTACTATCAAAACTATCATACTACTTTGCTACTGATCACTTTGCTGCAGATAATTAATCTCCATGTGTGGTTGAGTTGACAACTCAGCTGCTAATACTTGCAAATATTCTTTGGGCCCCCTTGTGTCGAATCTATAAACTTGGGTTGAATACTCTACCCTCAAAAACGGTTGCGATCCCCTACACTTGTGGGTTATCAGCTGACTCTCTCGTCGCACAAGCCACCATTTTAACCTTAACGACTTCAGGGTCTTGAAAAAGATTGACTGTTAAGAGTTCGGTGGGTCACCTAGTGGAGTAGCAAGTTACAAGCAGGTAGGATAACTCATAGTTCGGCGTCCACACCTGGTCAAGAGGGTATGAAAGCTAAACCCAGTGGGTTGGAAGCCCCCAAGTGACCTTATGACCAAATAATAAAGACTGGGATACACAAAAATGAAACGATAGAGGCCCTGAATTATCAGGGATGCCGGCTTTATTATATTGACCATAAAATATATACACTAAAAATGTATGTACAAAGACGAGTGTCAGTGGCTCAGGTGTAATAAGACCGAAGATGAGCAATATTCCAGGGCCGACGGGTATCCTCCTCCGATTTGCGTGAATCCTTGTGCTCTCGTATAACAATGATGTAATAGGACCCGTTATTCAGGTTCTTGCTGACCACAAAGGGTCCTTCCCAAGGTGGGGATAACTTATGCATATCTTCTTGATCTTGGATCAGCTGGAGCACCAAGTCGCCTTCTTGAAACGCCCGGGTCTTAACTGTGTGGCTATCATAGCGATGCAGATCTTGTTGATATATCGCCGAACGAGCCACCGCCGGGTCACGTTCCTCATCCAAAGCAACGAGTGTGTTTTGACGTGCTATTTCATTACCAGCTTCAACATAAGCCACCACACGAGGCGAGTCATGAAGGATATCACTTGGAAGAACCACCTCTTCACCATAAACCATGAAGAAAGGTGTATATCATGTTGATCTGTTGGGGTGGTATTGATACTCCGGGGTACTGAAGGTAACTCCTCAACCCAACAACCCGGCGTTCACTGCAGAGGAACCATAAGCCGGGGTTTGATGCCTCTCAAAATTTCTTGGCTAGCCCTCTCAGCTTGACCATTAAACTGTGGATGAGCCATAGAAGAGACATCAATACGAATATGCTCTCGTTGATTGAACTCCTTCATAGCACCCTTAGACAAATTAGTGCCATTATCATTAATAATACTATGAGGGTAACCAAGATGAGCTTTTTGACAAACTGGACTACAGTAGTTGTATCACACTTGCTGATCGGCTCTGCATCAACCCACTTGGTAAATTTGTCAACCACCACTAAGAGGTGGGTTTTCTTATCCTTATACCTCTTCAATGGATTAATGATAACCCACAAGTATAGGGGATCGCAACAGTTTTCGAGGGTAGAGTATTCAACCCAAATTTATTGATTCGACACAAGGGGAGCCAAAGAATATTCTCAAGTATTAGCAACTGAGTTGTCAATTCAACCACACCTGGAAACTTAATATCTGTAGCAAAGTATTTAGTAGCAAAGTAATATGATTGAATTGTCAACGGTAGCAAAAGATAACGGTAGCAAAAGTAATGTTTTTGGTATTTTGTAGTGATGATAGCAATAGCAACGGAAAAGTAAATAAGCAAAGAACAATATATGGAAAGCTCGTAGGCAATGGATCGGTGATAGAGAATTATGCCAGATGTGGTTCATCATGTAACAGTCATAACCTAGGGTGACACAGAACTAGCTCCAATTCATCAATGTAATGTAGGCATGTATTCTGAATATAGTCATATGTGCTTATGGAAAAGAACTTGCATGGCATCTTTTGTCCTACCCTCCCGTGGCAGCGGGGTCCTAGCGAAAACTAAGGGATATTAAGGCCTCCTTTTAATAGAGTACCGGACCAAAGCATTAACACATAGTGAATACATGAACTCCTCAAACTACGGTCATCACCGGTAAGTATCCCGATTATTGTCACTTCGGGGTTAACGGATCATAACACATAATAGGTGACTATAGACTTGCAAGATAGGATCAAGAACTCTCATACATTGATGAAAACATAATAGGTTCAGATCTGAAATCATGGCACTCGGGCCCTAGTGACAATCATTAAGCATAGCAAAGTCATAGCAACATCAATCTCAGAACATAGTGGATACTAGGGATCAAACCCTAACAAAACTAACTCGATTACATGATAAATCTCATCCAACCCATCACCGTCCAGCAAGCCTACGATGGAATTAATCACGCACGGCGGTGAGCATCATGAAATTGGTGATGGAGGATGGTTGATGATGACGATGGCGATGGATTCCCCTCTCCGGAGCCCTGAACGGACTACAGATCAGCCCTCCCGAGAGAGTTTAGGGCTTGGCGACGGCTTCATATCGTAAAACGTGATGAATCTTTTTCTCTGATTTTGTATCTCCGAACACGAATATATAGAGTTGGAGTTGAGGTCGGAGGAGCTCCAGGGGGCCCACGAGGTAGGGGGCGCGCCCACACCCTCGTGGCTAGCGTGTGGGCCCCTGGTCTTCATCTTTTGCAAGGATTTTTTATTATTTCCAAATAGACGTTCCATGAAGTTTTAGGTCATTCCGAGAACTTTTGATTCGGCACATAAATAACACCATGGTAATTCTGCTGAAAACAACGTCATTCCGGGTTAGTTCCATTCAAATCATGCAAGTTAGAGTCCAAAACAAGGACAAAGGTGTTTGGAAAAGTAGATACGATGGAGATGTATCAACCAACCATACCAAGCCCCCAGACTGCAAATGGCCAAGTAATTGGAATCATCCTAAACTCTTGTGCTGACACATGAGCCCATTGAGAAAACTTCTGACAACCGTCACATTTACTGACGATATCCTCTACGTCAGCATGAGCCATCAACCAATAAAACCCATGGCGAAAAGCATTAGCTACTAAAGATTTTGAGTCGGCGTGATGACCACAATCGCCTTCATGAATCTCACACAAAATCTCACAGCCCTCTTGGGAGAAACACAATGCTAGAACACACCTGTGACGCTGCATCAGTGTAACTCACCATTGACAATAGTCATAGACTTAGACCGCCGGGTTATCTGCCTGGCCAAAGTTTCATCCTCAGGTAACTCGCCCCGGGTCATATAAGCCAAGTAGGGAAGTGTCCAATCAGGAATAGCATGGAGAGCCACCACCAACTGCGCCTCTGGGCCAGGAATAGCCAAATCCTCCTCATATGGTAACTTGACTGAGGAATTGTGTAAGACATCAAGAAACACATTGGGAGGGACCGGCTTATGTTGAGAACCAAGCCGGCTTAAAGCATCAGCTTCCTCATTCTTCCTTCGATCAAGGGGCTCCACCTGATAACCCTTGAAATGACCAGCAATATGATCAACCGCCTGGCGATAAGCCGCCATGAGCGGGTCTTTGGAATCCCATGTACCTTAAACTTGCTGAGCCACAAGGTCTGAGTTGCCAAAACACCTAACCCAACTCAAATTCATCTCTTTGGCCATGCGAAGGCCGTGGAGTAAGGCCTCATATTCAGGTGCAATGTTAGTACAAGGAAACATTAGCCTCAAAATGTAGCAAAACTTGTCACCTCGTGGGGAAGTCAATATGACCCCAGGCCCCGAGCCTTCTAGCTGCTTGGACCCATCAAAGTGAATTGTCCAATATGTGTTATCAAGCTTCTCCTCAGGCGTCTGCAATTCCATCCAGTCATTGATGAAATCCACCGGAGCCTGAGATTTGATGGTTGTTCTTGGCACATATTTTAGACTATGAGGTTCGAGTTATATTGCCCACTTAGCAACCCGGCCTGTGGCCTCCCTGTTTTGAATGATGTCTCCTAAAGGGGCAGAACTGACCACAGTAATAGGATGACCAAGAAAATAATGCTTCAGCTTACGACTCGCCATGAATACTCCATATACTAATTTCTGTCGATGTGGGTATCGTTGTTTGGACTCAATCAACACCTCACTGACATCATAAGCCGGCCTCTAGACTGGGTACTCCTTACCCGTCTCCTTGCGCTCCACCACAATCACCACACTGTTAGCTTTACTGTTAGCCGCCACATACAGGAGCAAAGGTTCTTTCTCAACAGGAGCTGCAGGGACGGGCGGCTCAGCTAATTGCTTTTTGAGCTCCTCAAATTCCTTATCAGCAGCGTCACTCTAGACAAAATGATATGTTTTCTTCATCATCTGGTATAAAGGAATCGCCTTCTCGCCCACGCGGCTTATGAACCGGCTCAAGGCTGCAATACGACCCGCTAGACGCTGGACGTCATTAACACATGCCAGCTTAGCCAATGAAGTAATAGCCTTAATTTTCTCTGGGTTAGCATAAATGCCTCTCTCTGAGATCAGAAAACCCAAGAGCTTGCCTACAGGTACACCAAAAACACACTTGGCTGGGTTAAGCATCATCTTATAAACCCGGAGATTGTCAAAAGTCTCCCTTAGATCATCCAAGAGCGTCTCCTTTTTTCCTGGATTTAACCACAATATCATCCACATGAGCATGCACATTACGCCCAATTTGACCGTGAAAGCAATTCTGAACACAGCGTTGATAAGTCGCCTGGGCACTCTTGAGCCCAAAAGGCATAGAAACATAGCAGAAAGCTCCAAAAGGTGTGATGAAAGTCGTTTTCTCTTGGTCTTTAACTGCCATTTTGATCTGATGATAACTAGAATAAGCGTCAAGGAAACATAAGCTCTCACAACCCGCCATAGCAACAATAATTTGGTCAATGCGAGGGAGAGCAAATGGATCAGCTGGACAAGCCTTGTTAAGACCAGTGTAATCCACACACATACACCAGGTGCCATTTTTCTTAAGTACCAACATCAGGTTAGCCAACCATTCAGGGTGAAAGACTTCAATGATGAACCCAGCTGCCAAGAGCCGGGCCACCTCTTCTCCAATAGCCTTATGCCGCTCTTCATTGAAACAGCGAAGAAACTGCTTGACCGGCTTAAATTTTGGATCCACATTAAGAGTGTGCTCAGCGAATTCTCTCGGTAGACCCGGCATGTAAGAAGGTTTCCATGCAAAGATCTCCCGATTCTCACGGATGAACTTGATGAGCACGATTTCCTATTTAGGATCCATATTAGCCCCTATTTGTGAACTACTGAGATGAGTCGACAGGGACAAAATCAACCTGCTTAGTATTAGTAGCTGATTTAAACTTCAATAGAGGGTCTTGCTCCATAGTGGGATTCTTCAAAGGGGTCATGTCAGCTGGGTCAATATTATCCTTATAAAACTTAAGCTCCTCGGTAGCATAGGCTGATTCAGCATAGGCAGCATCTCCTTCCTCACATTCCAATGCAATTCTTCGATCACCATGGACTGTAATCGTGCTGTTACGCCCTGGCATTTTAAGCTGCAAATAGATGTAACAAGGCCACTCCATAAACTTGGCATAAGCCGGCTATCCAAACAAGGCACGATAAGGGCTCTTGATTTTAACCACTTCAACCCATAATGTCTCCGCCCTATAATCATAGTCATCGCCAAAAGCCACTTCCAAGGCAATCTTCCCTATTGGGTATGCCGACTTACCAGGGACCACACCATAAAACCGTAGAGGACAGCTTAAGCTCCTTATCTATTAAATTCATCTGGTGAAAAGTATCATAATAAAGGATATTGATGCTACTGCCACTGTCCATGAGTACTTTAGTGAACTTATAACCCCCTAACTGAGGGACTACCACCAATGCTAGTTGACCCGGATTGACGAATCCAAGGCAGGTAATCCTCTCGACTCCATATGATTGGCTGCTCTAACCATCGCAAGTATTGAGGTACCGCTGGCTCAATTGCACTGACCGCACGCTTATGAACCTTTTGATCGCTCTTGCAAAGACTTGTGTGAAAACATGATACTGACCACCATTAAGCTACTTTGGATTACTCTAGTATCCGGACTGATGTTGCTGGCTACCCTAACCATACTATTGGTTATAACCACCCTGGTTGCCCTATCCTTGATACCTAGAATTTGAGCCACCACCACCAAAACCAGGCCCCTATGAGTCCGATCCTGACCCGCCAGGTGGGCCATTATTGTTGCCATGATTCTGACTGGAGTTAGAATTCTTGTACTCTCTCATGATGAAACAATCGTTCCAAGCGTGAGCCGCTAGTTTATTGGGAAGACTGTGTTTTGGGCAAGGTTCGTTCATCATCGCCTCAAGATTAAACTGTGGCCCTCCAAAGGCCTGCTTACCATTGCCATTACGGTGCTGGTTTTTATATCCAGTGTTAGCTACCATATCGGACCCGCCATCGGGTTGTCTGCGCTTGCCATTGTTACCCTGGTTGTGACCATTATGCCCTGTCATGTTCTATTGTGAACCCTTACTATTACCACTCTTCTTCCCCTTGTTGGATTTTTCATCCTCAGATCCAGGATCTTTGGTGGTGTCAAAGTTGGCATATTTGATGAGAGCCGCCATGAGCTCCCCCGTGTCACTATAGTCAGCTTATGCTGCCCAAGCTTCTACTTGAGGGGGGGTAAATTGAAAATTCTTCTCCAGAAGTAGAACAACAGAGCCTGTCGCAATGCTATCCGATGAGTAGATAATACTTGAGACCCGGCCAACAGAATGGTGGGCCGACTCATCCTCCCGATGCACGAAGTTGTCCAGGTCAATAATCGACAGAGGCTGCGTACATGTTCCCTTAAAGTTTTGAATGAAGCGCACCTTTAACTCAGCCCATGAATTGATGGAATTGGCGGGTAATCCTTTCAACCATGTACGAGCCGGTCCATCCAACATCATAGTGAAGTACTTTGCACATACAACATCATTAACATCTAGCATCTCCATGGCTAGCTCCTAGCTCTCAATCCAAGCCTCGGGTGGAAGATCAGCTGTGTAATTAGGCACCTTAAGAGGACCCTTAAAATCCTTAGGCAAACGTTCATTGCGTAGAGCCGGTACAAGAAACAGCACACCAACTGTCGTGGATTTGTCATGGCAAATGCCCTAGTGAAAGGACTTAGGTGTGGAGCCATCACACCAGGTTAGCTCAAAGGGGTTGAACGAACAAAGGACACAAGGAGTTTACCCAGGTTCGGCTCCTCTTGACGAGGTAAAAGCCTGCATCCTGCTTCTAGTTGTATTGCTTGAGTTTCGATTACAAGGGAGCGAATACGCTTGACCTAGTTCTCGATTGGTTGCTTCTTAAGTTAACCCGCCGCCGGGTCACCCCTTTATATATAGGTTGATGCCTGGAGGCTTATAGAGTTCCAGCCAGCTCACACAAACGTGACCGGCTTGGTTTCTGACTACTCATGCCTTATGGAACAAGTCTTCCTTCGGCGGTTCACAGGCCCGGTTCTTGGGCCTTCATCGGGCCTGCTTCCATGATCCGCCGTCTTCGTGTTTCTTCTTGGGCCTCCTTGGACCTTTTCATGATAAGCCACCTACGGTATAACCCAGCCCATCCTGGGTGGATCATACCTCGGGGCTATATCCTCAACATTAGGCCCCACGTTGATTTGAACTTGTTCATATCAATCTTTACCTCTTGCCTTAGTAGAAATGCACCCGTACCAAATCTTCAATAGACCGATTTAAGTCGCCATGACGTCACATAAACAAAACCATCATAAATCTCCATGACGTCACCTGCATTAATTCCTCACAAGGCCTAGAATATCTCAACGGATCTGTATCTTAATAGACTTCCCTAAAATCGAGGCATCCATATCGTTAACATGATCATTTTGCTTCCTTGGTTTTCGTGCATGCCCTCTCTTCACTTCCTTATAAATAGGGACATGGGGCCCTTCTTTTCACTTTTTACCCCTGCCCGTGCATCTTCTTCTTCCTCCTCGCGACTCCGCTGCGACCGAGCTCCGCCACCGCCGTCCTTCTTCAACGGCATCATCTCCAGCCACTGCATCAACCTGAACGGACCAGAAAATCGAGGCGCTCCTCCGGTATTCATCAGCATCAGTGAGTACTTGCCCCGGCTCATACCAAATCCGCATTATGGTTTCAGCCGTTCATCAGTGTTCTTCACCGTTCATTGAAGTTTCTTTCTAGAATGCCCAGTTAGATCTGAAAATAGTATTGATGCTACACAGAAATAGTTTAGCGCCATCTTCCAACTATAGACATACCACCTCTTCCCAAGATTCAATCTCAGTTCGCAAAAAAAATTTCACCGCCGCAGCTTTAGGTTTAAGAATTATTTCCATTTTCCTGGTTGTCGCAGATCCAAAATCATAAGCAAGATTTGTAAAACATGTTTATCCAGCACTTCGTGAAAGTTTATTCCACTTCAGATCTGTAGATAACCGACCCACCACTGCCATGGGGCAGCTTAACTGAAATTTTCTAACCTGCCTAAAGCCTACCGGCTTATTTCTGAACCTTTTAAACCGCCAGTACTCTTTTAAACCTTTCCACAATGAATTTTAACCCGCCAACATTTCCCTCTTAGGCTTTCCGTAACAACAATGACTAAAACTACCACCTCATGTGATTGGGTTGCTTCCACTGTGACGGAACAAGCTCTGAACGAATATGTTCAAGTGGGTGTTTTGTCAGCCAAATAAGTTATCCATTGGCGAGCTCCAGGGACCGAAACCAGACCTGAACCCAAGGAAGGCGAAGTCATAGTGTTTGCTGATCATATGGGCTGGGGTTTCTCTTCAAAGTTCTTTCGTGACGTCCTGAATTTTTATCAACTTCATCCGCAAGATATCGGGCCCAATTCAGTCTCCAACATTTGCAACTTCCAAGTCTTTTGCAAAGTGTATCTTCAGGAGGAACCCACTGTTGATTTCTTTAGAGAATTTTATTATTTAAACCGCCAAGCAGAAATGACCAATGGACCCAGTCTTGAACTTGGCGGGATAGCTATCGAAAGACGAAAAGATGCAGTTTTTCATGCGGCCACGCTTCCCAGTCATCCCAAAGACTGGAATCAAATTTGGTCCTACAGCCAAGACACCTCTCTGGCGGGTGAGAATCCTCTGCCGGGTTTTCCTGACCACCGGCTTAATCCAAGACATCCACTTCCAGATCGGATCAGCATTGCTGAATTGGCCAAATACACATCTACCTTTAGTAAAATAAGAGCCTCAATGGCCAACAGCTTAACTGGCGTTGATTTGGTCTGATGCTGGGTTACCTGGAGGGTCATGCCACTGAGCCGCCGCCCCCTCTTAATGTGTGAGTACGCCGGTGACACCAAAGATCCACAACGTCACTGCCAAATTCATCTAAGTGACAAGGAGATCATTGAAATGACAAAAATGCTGCTCAATGAGAGCTTAGCAACTTGCAGCAAGACGGGGTTGAACCCCTTTTGCACACTTAACCCGGCTTCGGTTGTAAGTATTTCAAGCTTCATTATTATCTTATTCTTCTCATTTATTGTCTTCTCACTATTACTTGCCTTCCTCAGGCCGATGATCCTTTCTGGAATAAAAAACTTCACGATAAGCCGGCCAAGAAGATCAGAACAAAGAATAAGGCTCCCAAAAAGGCAGCCAAAAAGAAGATAGATGCAATTGATTAATTCACTCTGGATGATGAGTCGGAGGTAGAACTTGACTCCCTTGGCTTCTTTTTGTACATCTTATTGACACTGATTGCTATCAGGATGACGCGAAGGCCAGCCACGCAGATGGTGAAGAGGTAACTATCCTTTCCTCCGACTCAGAACCTCTGCCAAGATAGAAAGTTTGACAAGCGAGCTGAAAAGTAAGGTTTTCTCATCCTTTAGCTTACTTCGATCCCAACTTTATTTTGAATAAACAACAACATGAAGCTCGCCGCACAACCCAGAACAGCGGCTGCGGGAATCTTTCCTCTGGCTTACCCAACACGCCAGTTCCTTGAAAACACCAGAATGAGGTGCCACAGAATTCAACCTTATCTTTTCCAAAAGCGGGTCTTATCCATCAACCGCTTAACCCTTCCGACTCAAATTACCAGGGAACCTCTCACTCCTCTTTCGGCGACTCAAGTGGGACTTAGATTCCCCTATTCAAAGTCACTCCTGGGTGAGACTATTAAATTTCTTTGCTTTAACACTTTATCAACGGATATATTAACCTTCTTCTTGTGTCTTATTTTCAGTGGCATAGCCAAGCCCAGCAAAAAGCTGAAGGTAAATAAGCCGGCCAAAGATCCCAAGGCTACTGAACTGGAGAAATGGACCACCTCTGAAGCCTCTCAACAAACTCCGATGGCTTCTGCTGATGACCCGCCACCAGAGATTCATGATGCCATGGTGTACCCAATGGGTGTTGACCCATCCAGTGCTAAGCCCCCCAGCCCCATCTACTGATGAAGATCCTTTACAACAGGCCGCAGAGGATGTTATCGTTACTGGCACTGACAACACTGAACCTGGGAACCCCACCATTCTAGGTAAGCACTCTGCCGAAGAAGAGTTGATTCAAAAGAACAAGTCCAAGCTTGATGTTGCAAACTACTCTCACTTGGGCATCAGCGAATTATAATCTGGTCCTCTAAGCCAGCTACACATTGGTCATGATTTGGAAGCAAACTTAGTGAAGAAACTATGCCAGAAATATGGGGTATGAACATATGCTTACTCATATAGTCATCCAGCCCCCAAGTCTTATCCGTAGGAAAAGATACTTTTGAGTAGGGTTAAGACTTGTCCTTACCTTTCTACAATCTTCAAAGTCGTAGCCCTCATGGGTCGGCTTATCTTGATAAAGCTAAGCCGGCTCATTTTCATTATTTGAAAGAAACTCCAGATCGTAGCCCTCATAGGCCAGCTTATCTTGATAAGATGAGCCGTTTCATAGTAAACAAATGCAAGAAAAACTTTCGCACACATTAGCCCCCAAGTTTCAAGTACTTTGCTTGCAACATGCTTGAGACTTATTTATAAATTATTTGGCAAATATGTTTACAACTTATTGAATTCTTATTTGCAGGATGCTTTAACGTAGGCTGAATCCCAGGTGGCCGATTTAAAGATCAGGCTTGAGCAGCAAGAAGCTAAAACACGCGAAGCTAGAGCTAAGCTCAAGCTTAATCTGGAAGAGAGTGAGAAGCTAAACAGTGGATTTTCCATAGAATGAGCCACCTGAGACAAGGAGAAGGCTTCCTTGGTTCAAAGGGCAGATACTATCAAATCTTCCTTGAAAGAAACTGCTGCAGAATTAACCGGCTTAAAACTCCACATATCTCAGATGACCGCTGCTATCTTTGGTAAGTAACTCAGGCTTGTTTTGACCACTGCCAATTCTTAACCTTAACCCGCCTGGTGACATATTTGTGTATTTATTCAATAGGTCCCATGAGTGCCAACCTTGGCCAGGATATGTTGGTAAAGCTGAAGGCGACTTATACCTTGGTTGAGTAGTTATATACCGATGCTCAACAGACGATAGCTGCCATCTCTCACACCAAACAGCCACCCGCACTTATCAGGGAAACACTGGACAAACTGTTAGTCATAGCCCAAAGGGTGGAGGAGATAAAGCGGTCGGCTACCAGAGCTGGTGCCATCACCAGCCTGAGCTGGGCCAAGGCGTGGCAAGCAGAGCTAGACCCGGAGGAGATGGCCACTAGTTGTCCGAGCTTAAAAGAAGATGGGTCTCCCTTTGATGCAGGTGACTTTGTCAAATGTGTAAGGGAGATGTGTCCTTTGGCGAGCAAATTGGGCGAGAAAACTGATCTAACCAAGTATCAGGCGGCTTATACCATTGAAAATACAAAAGTGAAGGCGCTAGTTTATGAAGTTATGGATCTTATTCCGCCAACACGTAAGCACACTTTTTCTCCTGATATTGATCCATCCATGCTCATAGATGACGAGGTTGTATTCAAAGCTATAACTAGCATCAATTGTACATCACATAATTTCTAGCCAATGGATGATGATGAAGAAGAAGAAGAAGAACCGATGCAAGATAACCCGGAGTCTTCAACGTGCCAAGCCCAGAACAACTGACCCAAGGGGCGGCTCTTAGCCTTCAGCATAGCGTTTCTCTCTAAAAAACTTCTTAATCATTTGAGCTTTGAAAAAGCTTTGTAATAGGCTAGTTTAAAACCATGATCTGCCATGCCATCATGCATGTTTGGCCTTGAAACTGCTGAATTATGTTTATGTGCCACTTGACAAGCTTGCAATGAATATCATATTATTTTGCAACGTTCCTGCACACAGAGTGAACAACATACACCATGGCGGTTTATGCTAGGGCGGGTCATAATGTCCAATATAATATGTTCTGGCAACTTAAAGTCTATAACCAGGGCGGGTTAGAAAAACCCAAAGTATTTATTCAAATATGAAGTCATACCTGTAGACCGATATCATAATGATGCCGTAAGGATGTAAGTCTGTAAGCCAAAAGCTTTACAGGTCCAGAAGAGTCTAGCTCTATTCTGTTTTTCGAAAAAACTCAGTTTTACTTCAAAAAAGTTTGGCATGAAAGCATTTATCCTGTAAGTCGGCTCTCTCGTGACATAAATCCGTCGTTTTATCCTTAACTAGTTCAGGGTCTTATTGAAAAGATTGACTATTTAAGAGTACGAATGGGTGACATAGCGGAGAGACTACGACAGCAGGTGAGTATATCCTAGCTCTCTGTAAGCCGGCTCTCACATGACAAAGGCCACCATTTTAACCTTGACAAGTTCAGAGTCTTATTGGAAAGAGTAATTGTCAAGAGTTCGGCAGGTCACCTGGTGGAGTAGCATCTTGCAAACAGCTAGGTTTAACTCAAATTTGGCTTGGAAACTGGATTAATAGGGTGTGAACAGCTATGCTCGGTGAGCAGGAAGCCCCCAAGTGACCTTATGAGACGGCTTGGAAACCGGATCAAGAGGGTGTGAATAGCTATGCTCGGTGAGAAGGAAGCCTGACCTTATGAGATGGCTTGGAAACCGGATCAAGAGGGTGTGAACAGCTATACTCGGTGAGCAGGAAGCCTCCAAGTGACTGATATGTCTCCAACATATCTATAATTTTTGATTGTTCCATGCTATTATATTATCTGTTTTGGATGTTTTATATGCATTAATATGCTATTTTATATGATTTTTGGGACTAACTTATTAACCTAGAGCCCAGTGCCAGTTCCTGTTTTTTCCTTGTTTTAGAGTTTCACAGAAAAGAAATAACAAAAAGGAGTCCAAATGGAATGAAACTTTCACGATGATTTTTCTTGGACCAGAAGACATTCAGAGGACTTGGAGTACACGTCAGGAAAGCAACGAGGCGGCCACAAGGATGGAGGGCGCATCCAGGGGGTAGGGCGCACCTCCCACCCTTGTGGGCCCCTCATGACTCCACCTACCTATTTTTTCCGCCTATATATTCTCAAATATTCCCGAGCCAACCAGGAGAGCCACGAAAACACTTTTCCACCGCCGCCGCCTTCTGTACCCGTGAGATCCCATCCAGGGGTCTTTTCCGGCATCCTTCCGGAGGGGGATCCGATCATGGAGGGCTTCTACCTCAACACCATTGCCTCTCCGATGAAGCGTGAGTAGTTTACCATAGGCCTACGGGTATATAGCTAGTAGCTAGATGGCTTCTTCTCTCTCTTTGATTATCGATACCACTTCTCCTTGATGCTCTTGGAGATCTATTCGATGTAATACTCTTTTGCAGTGTGTTTGCCGAGATCCGATGAATTGTAGATTTATGATCAGCTTATCTATGAATATTATTTGAATCTTCTCTGAATTCTTATATGCATGATTTGATATCTTTGCAAGTCTTTTCGAACTATCGATTTGGTTTGGCCAACTAGATTGGTTTTTCTTGCAATAGGAGAAGTGCTTAGCTTTGGGTTCAATCTTGCGGTGCTTGATCCCAATGACAGAAGGGGAACCGACACGTATTGTATTGTTGCCATCGAGGATAACAAAATGGGGTTTTCATCATATTGCTTGAGTTTATCCCGCTACATCACGTCATCTTACTTAATGTGTTACTCTGTTATTCATGAACTTAATACTCTAGATGCAGGAAGGAGTCGGTCGATGTGTGGAGTAATAGTAGTAGCTGCAGGCAAGAGTCGGTCTACTTGGTACGGACGTGATGCCTATATTCATGATCGTTGCCTTAGATATTGTCATAACTTTGCGCTTTTCTATCAATTGCTCGGCAGTAATTTGTTCACCCGCTATAATATTTTCTATCTTGAGAAGCCTATAGTGAAACCTATGGCCCCCGGGTCTACTTTCCATCATATAAGTTTCCGATCCACTATTTTAGTTTCCTATTTATTTCCTTTGCAATCTTTTACTGTCCATTCCATAAACCAAAAATACCAAAACTATTACTTTACCGTTTATCCATCTATATCAGATCTCACTTTGTAAATAACAGTGAAGGGATTGACAACCCCTTTATCGCGTTGGGTGCAAGTTGGTGTTTGTTTGTGCCGGTATTCGGTGACTTGTGTGTTGTCTCCTACTACATTGATACCTTGGTTCTCAAAACTAAGGTAAATACTTACTCTACTTTGCTGCATCACCCTTTCCTCTTAAAGGGAAAAACCAACGCAAGCTCAAGAAATAGCATGAAGAATTTCTGGCGCCGTTGCCAAGGATATTTACGCTAAGTCAAAAGTCAAGACTCGCCTCCTGTCAACTTGACAATTTCAGGCGCCATTGCTGGGGAGATCTACACCAAGTCAAGACATACCAAGTACCCATCATAAACTCTCATCTCTTGCATTACATTATTCTACATTCGCCTCTCATTTTCCTCTCGCCCACTTCTAAAATGATTTTCGAAAAGATTTTCCTTTTCTTCGCCCCTCTTCCATTCATCTTCTTCGCTTGCTTTTTGTGTGCTCGTGTGTTGGATTGCTTGCTTTATCACGATGTCTCAAGAGAATACCAAACTGCGTGACTTTTCCAACACCAATAACAATGATTTTATTAGTACTCCGATTGCTCCCGCTACTAATGTGGAATCTTGTGAAATTAATGCTACTTTTTTGAATCTTATTATGAAAGATCAATATTCCGCCCTTCCTAGTGATGGTGCCGCATCCCGTCTAAACAATTTCGTTGATTTGTTTGATATGCAAAAGAAAAAATATGTGGATAATGATATTGTTAAATTGATGTTGTTTCCGTTCTCACTTCAAGATCGTGCTAAAACTTAGTTTTCTTCTTTGCCTAAAAATAGTATTGATTCATGGAATAAGTGTAAAGATGCTTTTATTTCCAAGTATTTTCCTCCCGCTAAGATCATCTCCCTTAGGAACGATATTTTGAATTTTAAGCAGCTTGATCATGAACATGTTGCACAATCTTGGGAAATCATGAAATTAATGATACAAAATTTGCCTACACATGGTTTGAATCTGTGGATGATTATACAAAAAAATTATGCTGGATCGAATTTTGCTTCTCGAAATATTTTAGATCCGGCCTGTCACACCCTAGCTAGTTCATGCGTTAGAGTGTTGCATCATGTCTACTTTTCCAGAAATTTGAAATGGGGATGACAGAACCCCCAGCACCCCCCTGAAAACAACTAGGGTTTACTAAAATCATTTTCAATGAACCTGAAATGCCCTTCTAAAAAGTCCACCCTTTTTGTCTTGGGTTAGAACCTCTGACAAAATGGGTTCACAATTTTCTAGGACACATAAGGTCATTGGATTAAATCATTACCTATTTGTATTTGGGCATTTAAATGCTATAAAATATTTTAAATGCCCAAATAATTCTGGAAATAAGTGTGGGCTGTTGGAAATAATCCAAACAAAGCTCCTGATTATTTTCAGGAATTTTGGAAGTTACTAACTATTTTTAATAAAGCCACACAGTTACAGAAAAATAGAAAAAAACAGAATAAAGAGAGGGAGAGAATCTCACATGGCAGCCCAATGGCCGGCCCAGCACTATGCTGGCCCGTGCCGGCCAGCTGCTTCCTCTCGCTAGAGCAGGCAGAGAGGTGACGCCGGTGAGCACGAGATAGCCACGGCGCTAGCTGCTTGCTGCCCGCGCCCCTGAACACCTGGGTAGGCTCCACGCCGCCGCCCCGACCCCGCAGACACGTCGCCCGCTCCCCTGCCTCTCTCCCTCGCTTTCCCGCACCATGGTCGACGCTGCTGCGCCCGCGCCACCGTGAAGCTCGCGCTCTCCGTGGTCCCCGCTCCATGCTGACTTGTCCACGAGCTCTGCTGTCATCCGCAACATCAAGCTAGCCGAGCCCCAAGCGCTTGCACGCTCTCCCTCGTCTCCATCGAGCTCGTCTTCACCGAACACCGCCGCAGATCCCCCTCGCCGTCTCCGCCGCACCAGCTCGTCCCCGACCGCGTCGTCTGCACCGTCGTGTTTGTCGTGAGCTGCTACACCTCTCCATCCCTCGCGTCCTTGCTCTCGCGCCTCATACCAACCGCACCAAGCTCGGCCGCACCCGCCGCCGCCACCAGCCGTCGCCGTCATGGCCACAACCACTTGGGCTTGATTTCGAGCACATCACCATCTTCACCGCACTCGTAGGAGCCCAACGCACCACCCCACGCGCCTCGCCGTGCCCCGTAGCCTCAGGTTCGACCTCGCCCGAACTCCGGCGACCGCCAAGGTCATCGCCGGCGACGTTCCCGGCCACCCCGAGCTCCACCACTGCCACCAAACAAGGTGGCTTGTTCCCAGCTTCACGTAGACGTGCTCCGCCGTCGTTTTGGTCGCCGGAGCACAAAACCCACACCCCACCACCGTGTCTGGTCTCGCCGGCAGCTAAACGCCGGCGAGTTTGACCCCGTTTGACCCTGGTTGACTCTGTGTGGGCCCATGTTGACTCCCCTTGAGTCCATGACAAGTGGGGTTCGTCTGTTAACTAAGTTAGGTTTAGTGCTAACTAAAAATTAGTTAGCCTAATTACACTGACACGGGGGTCCCACTGGTTAGGTTTGACCTGGGCTGGCGCCTTTGACCTGCTGACGCCACCCTGACGCAATGCTGACGCAGTAATTCAATTACTGGAATTATTCTTATATAGGAAATTCCAGAAATTGTCCTAAACTTCAAAAATTCATAGAAATTAATCTATAACTCCAAATGCAAAGATTTATATATGAAATTTGATCAGAAAAATTCAATCTTTCCATCTGTAATGGTTTCATGCATGACAGAACACTATAACCTTGCTGTTTAGGTGAAACAAGCTAATGCACTTATATGACTTAATAACTTGAGCTTTCATTTGAATCTTTGATTCAAATAGACTCAAACCAACAGGTTTAACAATGCATTAGCCAAGACACATCATATTGCCATGTCATAGCATGCATCATATTGTTGCATATTGCCATGTGTTGATTGTGTTCTGTGGTGTCTTTCGTGGTAGGTTCTGCCTCCAAGGATACCTTTGATTATCCGACTGAAGGGCAGTACCCTACTACTACCCCATCAGGCAAGCAACCCCATTGATCATATCGATACAATCCCATGTTCTCGCTCCTGCTCTCATTTACTACATTTAAGACAACAATGTTTCAAGCTGTTGTTTGCTGCGGTAGTTGAACCCTTTTCCTCTGCATGACCTGTCATTGCCACAGTAACTAGATGAAACCCACTAGCATGTGTAGGAGTTGTTTGAGCCATGTCTGTGTTTCCTACCTTGCTATGCCTGCTATGCTTAGAGTTGTGTCAGGTCTGGTTCATCTGGGTGATGGGCTAGAGTGAAATGATTATGTCAGTAATGTGAGGGATGTGTTGAACATGATTTGGTAAAGGTATCCATGAGAGGCCATGTAGGAGTACATGCTGGGTTGTTTCATTGAGGCCGTCCTTAAGAACTAAGATCTGTATGTGTGATTTAAGAATCAGTTACTAACATGCATTGGGCCCGAAACCAATGGACCCTCTCGGCCTCTTAACCACCCTAGCTCTCTGTCCAGGAGTTGCAACTAGTTTCTGGTGTTTATAGGATATGTGTTGGCGGTCGTGCGAGGGCTGACCCTAGGGGTGGGCTATGATGCGGTAGATACACCGCAGCACGGTGTACCGAGTCGCCCGTTTGGTGTCTCGGGAACCCTGTACACATCGTTCGGGGCCGTATGTGGAAACTTTGACCGGACTCCCTATAGATGGAACCTGGATAGGCGATAGACCTGGACTAGAGACTTGAGTGTTTAGGTAGGCTGTGGCCGACACCCTTGTTGGGCTTCCACTTGAAGGTTGCCGAGTACATGTTGTGTAAACGATGATAAGTGGTGAGAGCGTGTATGAAGAAGTACACCCCTGCAGGTTTAACATCATCTGTTTGAATAGACGCGTCCGTGGTAAAGGACTACTTGGTTGCCTATACAGTTCATAGACAAGTTAATGGTTACTACTCAAAGACTCAAGATAAGTATGAGTACCGCGGATGGCCCCTCCGTAGGATGACGAGGGAGGATCCATGGTGGAGTATTGCGATGGTGTTTAGTGGACTCATGTGCGCAAAACATTTACAAGTGGTGTCTCATAGGATAGCTTAGCCAAGAGTCAAAGCTGGCTTGCTGCAATAACTCCACTACCTTCTTGAGAATGAGCATGTATAGTAGGATCTGTTGTAAGATTTGCTGAGTACCTTTGTACTCATGTTGCTTTAATTACTGTTTTCAGACGACAACACCGCCCACTCCGACGGGTTTTACGTAGACCTCGACGTCGATGAGTGACTTGCCACCCAGGTGGTGATTCCGAGCCATGGAGGGGCCTATGTAGATAGACAGGCTTCGTCAAGCCTTCTTTCTTTCTAGTGTCTGTACTCAGACTAGTTTGCTTCCACATGTGCTTGTATGTTTGCATGACTTGAGTGTCGGGTCATGTAACCCCTACCTGTATGAACATGTTATGTATGGCTCTATGGAGCTTTTAAATAAAGTACTTGAGTTGTAGAGTTTTGTTGTGATGCCATGTTGTGTTTCCACATACCGAGTATATTGTGTGTATGGTTGAAATGCTTGGTATGTGTGGGATCCGACAATCTAGTTGTTTATCCTTGGCAGCCTCTCTTATGGGGAAATGTAGTCTAGTGTTTCCATGTGCCATAGTAGTCCGCTATAGCCCAGTTCACCGGAGTCCTGCTAGCCCAGCACTACTGCTCCGGAACACTTGACTGGTCGGCATGTGTTTCACTTCGTTCCTGTGTCTGTCCCTTCTGGGAAATGTCACACGGTGACATCCGGAGTCTTGCCTAGCCTACTACAGCCCGGGTTCCCGGAGTCCTGTTAGCCCAGTGCTATGGCCCGGATTCACACGCTGCTGACCAACATGCTCGATGTTGATTCATGTATGCCTGTCCCCGTAAGTTTGTGCCACTTTGGGTTCACGACTAGCCATGTCGGCCCGGGTTCTCTGTCATATGGATGCTAGCGACACTATCATATACGTGAGCCAAAAGGCGCAAACAGTCCCGGGCCATGGTAAGGCGACACCCGTGGGAATACCATGCGTGAGGCCGCAAAGTGATATGAGGTGTTACAGGCTAGATCAGTGTGACTTGGAATCGGAGTCCTAACAGCGTTGGCATCAAAGCCGGACTTCTTGTAGGTCCGTTGAGCCAAACTGGTCGATGTCGAGTCTAGAAATGCTTTAGTTATATGTAGGGGAATTGATTGTGGAAGGGAACGTAAGGCTCTTTTACTCCTTTACCTTATGCCCTCTGGTCTGAGTCATTCTCTTCTCATTCTATGTGCGTTAAGGACTAGGCTCTCTTCTCTCTATCAGGTTCACGTGTTACTAATCCGTAGTAACTTATAGGATTGTTGGTTACAAGCCTCAGTTCAGTTTCTACTACTTTTAGTATGTTGTCAGCTGAACCAGAACCTTGATATGATGATGTTGAGTAGGTTTGCCAACTGTTGTGAATGTCTCAAATCTTTTTCTGAGCATTTACAGCCGTTATGCTGTCCGATTTCTCCTAGAAAATTCTAATGCCTTTGCATTATTTCGTGCTTTCAGATGGCCACCCATTCACGGAATCAAGTGGTTCGTCTGACTCGGTGCCTTGATGTACCTGGTCACATGGCCATGCTGGTCGGAGTGATGGTCGAGACAGGCTATCGATGGTATCCTGAGTATACCGTCGAGGAGCAGTTTCGAGACTTCAATCAGAGCCAATACCTTTGTACAGTCAGGAAATACCCTTCTTATCCTGGAGCTACTAAGCCTCTCCATTGCTCTTATGGACTTGGGGTTACTGTCGAGATGTCTGTGCAGGACGCAGCATACTTGATGATGACTATCATACGAGCCAGAACTGCCTTGCTTCGGAACACCGATTTCCGCTACATGCCAGCATCACTCCCTGGGGCACAAGGGTACTATCAGGCGATGTACTGTGACTCTACACATGAGGATTCACTACTCCGCACCACTGCCGAGATGCTTGAGGACAAGGACCGTGAAAATCGTGCCTTGTGAATGGAGCTCTTCAACTCTCGTTCTGACCACTGGGCCACTCTGACACGGTTTGCACCTGCCGTGCAGGCTGGATACATGGACATGAGGGACCTGTACCCCGTGTGGTCTAGTTTGCCAGATTGTATGGACTGGCGTGATGTAGGAGGCATCACCCCTCCCCGTGGACCCCATCTGCCACTGTTTGTTGGACCAAGGCCACATCCGAGTCCCTATGGACCGCAAGCTCCACAGGACCAACTATTTCCAGATGATCATGTTCAGCTCCCAGGACATGGTGGTGATCCCTATGAAGATTACTACGGAAACGTCTGAGTTGGTAGTACCTTCACTAGTATTGTAATATTTGTATCCTCCATAGCCCTGCGTGACTCGTGGAATACGACTTGGTGTGTATCACGTTCCAGAGGTGTAGAAAAATAATGTATAGGAGCTTGGAATGCCTCCGATGAGATGTAACGTCTTTCACCGTAGTTGTACTCTAGCCTGTGCTTGTACTAAACTATGTACGGTGTGTATGACCGATGGTATATATATGGTAGTTTCTATATTACCATGTCGTGCAAATGAACATCTCAGCATTCCGTGTTATCCATTACATTCCGCACTTCCTTGCCAAGATTGTGCCATCCTCGTCTAAACCATTTTCTTGTTTTTCCTAGGATGGTCAACACCCGCAGCAACCCTGCTGCCCCGGAGCAGGGTGAAGCCAGTGCAGCTAGGGAGGAGAATCTGCCTCACCCGCCTTCTCTGGCCGAAGTTATGCTGCAGGCAGAAAGAAACAAGCGTGAGACTAACCGCTTGCTGGAGCGGATTGAGCAGAATACTGCACGTCAACAGAGGAATGACTTGGTGTCAATCAATGACTTTGTCAAGTTGTACCCACCGAAGTTTAATCATTCCGTCAAGCCCCTCGATGCGGATGATTGGCTTCGCAGCATCATCCATAAGCTACGTTCTGGCAACGTAGCCGAAGCTGATAAGGTTACCTACGCTGCCTATCACCTCGAAGGCCCTGCTAGCCTTTGGTGGGAAAACTTTGAGGCTTTGCGCCCGGCTGGCCAAATCACTAGTTGGGCTGAATTCAGTGAGGCTTTCCGTGAGCATCACATTCCGGAGGGTCTCATGGATCGTAAGCGGGAAGAATTCTGCAATTTCACCCAAGGCAGATTGACCGTGGATGCATACAGCCATGAGTTTGGTAATCTGACACGTTATGCTCCTGAAGAGGTATCCACCGACGCCAAGAAGCAGGCAAGGTTCCACAAGGGACTTAGCCCTAAGCTTCGCCGTGATCTTTGTCTGCACGAGTGCACCTCCTTTTAGAAGCTGGTTAATAAGGCCATCAGTGCTGAGACAGGTCAGACTGACTATGACGCCTCACGCAAGCACTCCCGTGACTTTGGTTCTTCATCCGGCTCTGGATCTCAGAAGCGCCGGGTGTGGATTCCAAACACAACTCTGCCACCCAGGTTCACTCTGAGGCCATCCTTTGAGCCACCTCGCCCCAACCAGCAGTTTGCACCGCCTAAGACCTATGGTGGCCCCGCTGCTAATGCTGCTCCACGCCCAATGTTGTGACATGTTTCAAGTGTGGAGAGCCGGGTCACTACAGTCGAGAGTGTCCCCAGAACAACCCCAATCAGCCTAGAAAGTCCGTTGGTCGTGGTAAGCCAGCGGGAAAGACTTACTACGCCAAGCCAGCCACCACTGCACGTGGTCATGTCAACTATGTCTCAACTGAGGAGACTCATGATGATCCTAACATCGTCCTTGGTACGCTTCTTGTTAACTGACATCCGGCATCTGTTCTTTTCGATACTGGAGCATCTCATTCATTTATCTCTGAGAGCTATGGTCGATTGCACAACACCACATTTTGTGACATGCCCACCTCCATGGTAATTCAAACTCCTGGTTCTAAGTGGCAAACCTCTAGGATAAGCCATAGGAATGAAATTCTTGTCGACATATTGGTCTTCCTTGCATCACTAATAGCTCTCAAGTTCTCGGACATAAATATCATCTTGGGTATGGACTGGATGTCAGCCCATTATGCTAAGATTGATTGTGCCACTAGAATTGTTCAACATACTCACCCATCGGGCAAGATAGTCAATGTCTTAACTCGAGTGTCTAAGCGTCAGCTCTACTCCCTAAATGCCAACCCCCTTCTAGACCTTGAAGATATTCCGGTAGTCTGTGACTTCTCGGATGTCTTTCTAGAAGAACTGCCAGGTGTTCCACCTGACAGGGATGTCGAGTTCGTGATAGACCTTGTTCCAGGAACCGTCCCAATCTCTAGAAGACCCTATAAGATGGCACCCCTAGAACCGGTCGAGCTAAAGAAACAACTCGATGAGTCCTTGAAAAAGGGTTTCATCCGCCCTAGTTCTTCTCCGTGGGCTTGCCACGTCCTCTTCGTCAAGAAGAAGGATGGAACGGGTCGGATGGTTGTAGATTACCGACCTGTCAACTTGGTCACTATCAAGAACAAGTATCCGCCCACGATCAATGATCTGTACGATCAGCTCGCTGAATCCTCAGTTTTCTCCAAAATGGATTTGAGTTTGGGCTACCATCAAATCAAAATAAAAAACGGGGACATTCCCAAAACGGCCTTTGTTACTCGTTATGGCCAATACGAGTACACCATCATGTCCTTCGGTTTAACCAATGCCCCAGCCACCTTCTCTCGGTTAATGAACTCGATCTTCATGGAGTATTTGGATATATTCCTCGTGGTACACCTTGACGACATACTCATCTATTCCAAGAATGAGGAAGAACATGCCGAACATCTAAGGCTGGTATTGGCGAAACTTCAAGAGCATCGTCTTTATGCCAAATTCTCCAAGTATGAATTTTGGTTGCCAGAAGTGACTTATCTAGGCCATGTAATCTCTGGTAAAGGTATTGCTGTCAATCCCGAGCGAGTTCAAGCCGTCCTTGACTGGACTCCACCTGAAACGGTCAAGCAAGTTCGGAGTTTCCTTGGCTTAGCAAGCTACTGTCGCCGCTTCGTCGAGAATTTCTCCAAGGTTGCTAAACCTCTAACTAAACTCCTCAAGAAAGATAAAAAGTTCAAGTGGACCCCATAGTGCGAGTTCAGCTTTCTGGAACTGAAAAGACGCCTGACATCTGCTCTCGTACTCGTACCACTAGATTTTTCTAAGGACTTTGTTATCTATTGTGACGCCTTGCGACAAGGACTAGGTTGCATACTCATGCAAGATCATCATGTGATTGCCTACTCTTCTCGACAGTTGCGTCCACATGAGGATAACTATCACACACATGATCTAGAGCTTGCAGCTGTAGTCCATGCACTCAAAACCTGGCGGCATTACCTTCTCGGTAATCATTGCGGAATTTACACTGATCACCAAAGTCTGAAATACATCTTCACCCAACTGGATTTGAATCTCAGGCAAAGACGTTGGGTTGAGTTGATCTCAGATTACAACTTAGGGATAACTTACACCCCGGGAAAAGCCAATGTTATGGCAGATGCACTAAGTCGTAAATCCTATTCTAATAATCTGATGTTACAAAAAGGTCAACCACTTCTCCATGAGGAATTTCGGAAGCTTAATCTTCACATTGTTCCTCGAGGATTCCTATCCACCCTGGTGGCGAAACCTACCCTTACGGATCAGATCATCAAAGCATAGAAGGTAGATCCGGGAATCTCCCATATTATGAGAAACATTAAGAAAGGAGTCGCGAATTGTTTCTCCATTGATGATCAAGGCATTGTATTCTTTGGAAACCGTTTAGTGGTTCCCAAGGAACGAAACCTAAGGCGGATGATTCTTAAGGAAGCCGATGAATCCCCTCTCACCATTCATCCCGGTAGTACTAAAATGTATCAAGACCTACGCCAGAGGTTTTGGTGGAGTAGGATGAAGAGAAATTGCTCAATACATTGCTAATTGTGATGTTTGTCGTCGTGTTAAAGTAGAGCATCAACGGCCTGCTGGCACCCTTCAACCTTTGGCTATTCCTGGATGGAAATGGGATAAAATCGGTATGGATTTCATTACCGGGTTTCCCAGGACCAAGAGAGGGAATAATGCTATCTTCGTCGTTGTCGATCGTCTTTCCAAAGTAGCCCACTTCCTACCTGTTCGTGAGAGTATAACCGCTAGCCAGCTAGCTGACTTGTACATCTCCCGGATAGTGTCTCTTCATGGTGTTCCATTGGAGATTAACTCAGACCGTGGAAGTCTTTTCACCTCTCGATTTTGGGAAAGTTTCCAAAATGCTATGGGAACTCGTCTCTCCTTTAGCACCGCCTTCCACCCCCAATCAAGTGGTCAAGTAGAACGAGTCAATCAAATTCTGGAGGATATGCTCCGAGCTGTTGTCATCTCATTCGGAATGGATTGGGAGAAATGCCTTCCATTCGCCGAGTTCGCTTATAACAACAGTTATCAAGCTAGCTTGGGCAAAGCTCCTTTCGAAGTTCTCTATGGACGAAAATGTCAAATGCCTCTTAACTGGTCAAAAACCGGGGAAAGACAACTCTTTGGCCCGGATATGATTCAGGAAGCAGAAGAGCACGTTCGCGTTATTCGTCAGAAATTGAAAACAGCCCAATCTCATCAAAAGAGCCAATATGACCGCAAGCATAAGCTCATGACTTATGAAGTTGACGAGAAGGCTTACCTTCAGGTTACTCCTTTAAAGGGAACCCGTCGTTTCGGTATCAAAGGCAAATTGGCTGCTCGTTACATTGGACCCTTTCGCATTCTTGCCAAATGAGGAGAAATTGCCTACCAATAGGAACTACCTCCGCATCTTTCCAGAGTTCACGATGTCTTCCATGTTTCTCAACTCAGGCATTGCTTCACGGATCCTATCCGTGGAGTGGACCACGAAACTCTTGATCTTCAAGATAATCTCACATATCGGGAATATCCCGTTCGTATCCTTGATCAAGCCGAGCGTACCACTCAACGCCATAACATCAAGTTTCTCAAGGTTCAATGGTCACACCACTCTGAGAAAGAAGCCACTTGGGAAAGGGAGGATCGTCTTCGACTTGAGTACCTCACCTTCTTCCCAACGAATCCTAAATCTCGGGACGAGATTCTTTTGAGTGGGGGTGAGTTGTCACACCCTAGCTAGTTCATGCATTAGAGTGTTGCATCATGTCTACTTTTCCAGAAATTTGAAATGGGGATGACAGAACCCCCACCACCCCCCTGAAAACAACTAGGGTTTACTAAAATCATTTTCAATGAACCTGAAATGCCCTTCTAAAAAGTCCACCCTTTTTGTCTTGGGTTAGAACCTCTGACAAACTGGGTTCACAATTTTCTTGGACACATAAGGTCATTGGATTAAATCATTACCTATTTGCATTTGGGCATTTAAATGCTATAAAATATTTTAAATGCCCAAATAATTCTGGAAATAAGTATGGGCTGTTGGAAATAATCCAAACAGAGCTCCTTATTATTTTCAGGATTTTTGGAAGTGCCTAACTATTTTAATAAAGCCACACAGTTACAGAAAAATAGAAAAATAGAATAAAGAGAGGGAGAGAATCCCACCTGGCAGCCCACTGGCCGGCCCAGCACTTGCTGGCCTGTGCCAGCTAGCTGCTTCCTCTCGCCAGAGTAGGCAGAGAGGTGACGCCGGTGAGCGCGAGCTCGCCACGGCGCCAGCTGCTTGCCGCCCGCGCCCCTGAACACCTGGTCAGGCTCCACGTCGCCGCCCCGACCCCGCAGACACGTCGCCCGCTCCCCTGCCTCTCTCCCTCGCTTTCCCTCACCATGGCCGACGCTGCTGCGCCCGCGCCACCATGAAGCTCGTGTTCTCCGTCGTCCCCGCGCCGTGCTGACTTGTCCACGAGCTCTGCCGTCATCCGCAACATCGAGCTCGCCGAGCCCCGAGCGCTCGCACGCTCTCCCTCCTCTCCATCGAGCTTGTCTTCTCCGAACGCCGCTGCAAATCCCCCTCGCCATCTCCGCCACACCAGCTCATCCCCGACCGCGTCATCTGCACCGTCGTGTTCGCCGTGAGATGCTACACCTCTCGATCCATCCCGTCCTTGCTCTCGCGCCTCATACCAACCGCACCGAGCTTGGCCGCACCCGCTGCCGCCACCGCACGTCACCGTCGTGGCCACAGCCACTTGGGCTTGATTCCGAGCACGTCACCATCTTCACCGCACTCGGAGGAGCCCAACGCACCACCCCATGCGCCTCGCCGTGCCCCATAGCCTCGGGTTCGACCTCGCCCGAACTCCGGCGACCGCCAAGGTCGTCGCCGGCGACGTTCCTGGCCACCCCGAGCTCCACCACTACCACTAAACGACGCGGCTTGTTCCTAGCTTTATGTAGACGTGCTCCGCCATCGTTTTGGTCGCCAGAGCACGAAACCCGCACCCCACTGCCACGTCTGGTCTCGCCGGAGGTTAAACACCGGCGAGTTTGACCCCGTTTGACCCTGGTTGACTCCGTGTGGGCCCAGGTTGACTCCCCCTGAGTCCATTACAGGTGGGGGCCATCTGCTAACTAAGTTAGGTTTAGTGCTAACTAAAAATTAGTTAGGCTAATTACACTGACACGGGGGTACCACTGGTCAGGTTTGATCTGGGCTGGTGCCTTTGACCTGCTGACGTCACCCTGACACAATGTTGACACAGTAATTCAATTACTGGAATTATTCTTATATAGGAAATTCCAAAAATTATCCTAAACTTCAAAAATTCATTGAAATTAATCTGTAACTCCAAATGCAAAGATTTATATATGAAATTCGATTAGAAAAATTCAATCTTTCCATCTGTAATGGTTTCATGCATGACAGAACACTTTAACCTTGCTGTTTAGGTGAAACAAGCTAATGCACTTATATGACTTAATAACTTGAGCTTTCATTTGAATCTTTGATTCAAATAGACTCAAACCAACAGGTTTAACAATGCATTAGCCAAGATACATCATATTGCCATGTCATAGCATGCATCATATTGTTGCATATTGCCATGTGATGATTGTGTTCTGTGGTGTCTTTTGTGGTAGGTTCTGCCTCTGAGGATACCTTCGATTATCCGACTAAAGGGCAGTACCCTACTACTACTCCATCAGGCAAGCAACCCCATTGATCATATCGATACAATCCCATGTTCTCGCTCCTGCTCTCATTTACTAAATTTAAGACAACAACGTTTCAAACTGTTGTGTGCTGTGGTAGTTGAACCCTTTTCCTCTGCATGACCTGCCATTACCACAGTAACTAGATGAAACCCACTAGCATGTGTAGGAGTTCTTTGAGCCATGTCTGTGTTTCCTACCTTGCTATGCCTGCTATGCTTAGAGTTGTGTTAGGTCTAGTTCATCTAGGTGATGGGCTAGAGTGAAATGATTATGTCAGTAATGTCAGGGATGTGTTGAACATGATTTGGTAAAGGTATCGATGAGAGGCCATGTAGGAGTACATGCTGGGTTGTTTCATTGACGTCGTCCATAAGAACTGAGATCTGTATGTGTGATTTAAGAATCAGTTACTACCATGCATTGGGACCGAAACCAATGGACCCTCTCCGCTTCTTAACCACCCTAGCTCTCTGTCCAGGAGTTGCAACTAGTTTCTGGTGTTTATAGGATATGTGTTGGTGGCTGTGCGTAGCGCTGACCCTAGGGGTGGGCTATGATGCGGTAGATACACCGAGTCGCCCGTTGGGTGTCTCGGGAACCCTGTACACATCGTTCGGGGCTGTATGTGGAAACCTCGGCCGGACTCCCTGCGGATGGAACCTGGATAGGCGATAGACCTGGACTAGAGACTTGAGTGTTTAGGTAGGCCATGGCCGACACCCTCTTTGGGCTTCCGCTTGAAGGTTGCCGAGTACATGTCGTGTAAACGACGATAAGTGGTGAGAGCGTGTATGAAGAAGTACACCCCTGCAGGGTTAACATCATCTATTCGAATAGCCGCGTCCGTGGTAAAGGACTACTTGGTTGCCTATACAGTTCATAGACAAGTTAATGGTTACTACTCAAAGACTCAAGATAAGTGTGAGTACCGCGGATGGCCCCTTTGTAGGATGACGAGGGAGGATCCACGGTGGAGTATTGTGATGGTGTTTAGTGGACTCGTGTGCGCAAAACATTTACAAGTGGTGTCTCATAGGATAGCTTAGCCAAGAGTCAAAGCTGGCTTGCTGCAATAACTCCACTACCTTCTTGAGAATGAGCATGTATAGTAGGATCTGTTGTAAGATTTGCTGAGTACCTTCGTACTCATGTTGCTTTAATTACTGTTTTCAGACGACAACACCGCCCCCTTCGACGGATTTTACATAGACCTCGACGTCGATGAGTGACTTGCCACCCAGGTGGTGATTCCGAGCCATGGAGAGCCCTATGTAGATAGACAGGCTTCGTCAAACCTTCTTTATTTCTAGTGTCTGTACTCAGACTAGTTTGCTTCCGCATGTGCTTGTATGTTTGTATGACTTGAGTGTCGGGTCATGTGACCCCTACCTGTATGAACATGTTATATATGGCTCTATGGAGCTTTTAAATAAAGTACTTGAGTTGTAGAGTTTTGTTGTGATGCCATGTTGTGTTTACACATATTGAGCGTATTGTGTGTATGATTGAAATGCTTGGTATGTGTGGGATCCGACAATCTAGTTGTTTATCCTTGGCAGCCTCTCTTATGGGGAAATGTAGTCTAGTGCTTCCATGAGTGTAACGCCCTCGATGCGGCTATATCTCCCACATGTCGAAGCACGACTTAGAGGCATAACCGCATTGAAAGCAATGTCGCAAGTGAGGTAATCTCCACACAACCCATGTAATACATAAGGGAAAGAGATACATAGTTGGCTTACAATCGCCACTTCACACAAATACATGAATAAAGCATTACATCAACCAGATACAATCAGGGCCCGACTACGGAGCCAAAATAAAAGAAGACTACCCCAAATGCTACACAGATGCCCGATCGACCCCAACTGGGCTCCACCACTGATCAACTAGAACGAAACAACACAAAGGACAAGATCTTCATCGAGCTCCTCCTCGAGCTTGGTTGCGTCATCTACACGGTAACCTCGGCACCTGCAAGCTGGTTTTGGAAGTATCTGTAGTCATGGGGACTCAGCAATCTCACACCCTCGCGATCAAGACTATTTAAGCTTATAGGAAGGGTAAAAGTTATGAGGTGGAGCTGCAGCAAGCGACTAGCATATATGGTGGCTAACTTATTCGCAAAAGAGAGCGAGAAGAGAAGGCAAAAGCACGGTCGAACAACTATGATCAAGAAGTGATCCTAGAACAACCTACGTCATGCATAACTCCAACACCGTGTTCACTTCCCGGACTCCGCCGAGAAGAGACCATCACGGTTACACACACGGTTGATGCATTTTAATTAAGGTTAACTTCAGGTTTTCTACAACCAGACATTAACAAATTCCCATCTGCCCATAACCGCGGGCACGGCTTTCGAAAGTTGAAATCCCTGCAGGGGTGTCCCAACTTAGCCCGTCACAAGCTCTCACAGTCAACGAAGGATATTCCTTCTCCCAAGACATTCCGATCAGACTTGGCATCCAGGTTACAAGACATTTCGACAATGGTAAAACAAGTCCAGCAACACCGCCCGAATGTGCCGACAAATCCCGATAGGAGCTGCACATATATTGTTCTCAGGGCACACTCAGATGACCTCTCCATACAACTAAAATCAAACCTCGAGTTTCCCCGAGGGGGCGCTACACAGGGCTCTAGTTTGGACCAACACTCAAAGGAGCATTGGCCCGATGGGGGTAAAATAATGATGACCCTTAGGAGCGCGACTCCCAAGGGAAAAGAAAAGGCTAGGTGGTGAATGGTAAAACCAATGTTGGGCATTGCTGGAGGAGTTTTATTCAAGGCAAACTGTCAAGGGGTTCCCATTATAACCCAACCGCGTAAGGAACGCAAAATCCGGGAACATAACACCGATATGACGGAAACTAGGGCGGCAAGAGTGGAACAAAACACCAGGCATAAGGCCGAGCCTTCCATCCTTTACCAAGTATATAGATGCATTAATTAGTTAATAGATATGGTGATATCCCAACAAGTAAACATGTTCCAACAAGGAACGGTATCTCCATGTTCCAACAAGGAATAAACTTCAATCTTCACCTGCAACTAACAACACTATAAGAGGGGCTGAGCAAAGCGGTAACATAGCCAAACAACGGTTTGCTGGGACAAGGTGGGTTAGAGGCTTGGCTCAATGATATGGGAGGCATGATAAGCAAGTGGTAGGTATCGCGGCATAGGCTTAGCAAAAGAGCGAGCAACTAGCAAGCAAAGATAGAAGTGATTTCGAGGGTATGGTCATCTTGCCTGAAATCCCGCAAGGAAGAAGAACGAGTCCATGAAGAAGACAAACGGACGTAGTCGAATGGGTCCTCACAAACGCGATGTTACCAAAACCAACCCGAAGGAGCAAACACCGGAAAGAAGCACACAACATAGTAAACAAACCACACATGAACATGGTATGATATGCGGGATGCGGTATGCGATGCATATGCATGATTTGGAAAGGAATGATTGAACCTGGCCTCAACTTGGAAATCCAAGAGTGCCATTGAAAAGGTGAGATGATTTCGGTTGAAATCGATATAAAGATCACCGGAATCGGATGCACGGTTTGGAAATGGCAAGCAAAACAAATATGGCTCCGGTCTGCGATAAACAGCAAGTGACCAACTAAATGCAACAAGATAAATATGCTACAACACTCAAACATGTCAACAAAATATATGGCAGGGATCCACTCAAGATGCTTGTCAAAAGATGAACACTGAGCTACGGCTAATTCATCCATTAACAGGTTCAAACAAGCATGGCAAAAGTGCAAATGATAACAGGTTTCAGACTTGGTGAAATTAACACAAGCCTGGAATTTATCATCAGGAAGCACACTTTAGAGCATGAAAACTACATGCTACAGGAACTTAACATGGCAAGGAAAGGCATGGCATGAAGCTACTCAAAGCACTTAACAAAAGTCCCTTAGTGACCTTGAGCCAAAAGGGATCATAAAATACAATTGCAAGCATGTGAACATGGCAAAAACATAAACAGATTTAGACTTAGTGAAAAACTGGAGCATGCAAAACAGTTAACTAGTAGGCATGTTTACGAGCTCGATGCACTCACTACAGAGCATGGCATGACAAACTAAGCATACACCCATCAAGAATACATGGCATAGAAGCTAGACATGACAAGAACAACAACATAGCATGCACGGATCAACAACAACAAGCTCGGCAAAATCGCTAAACAAGTTAGCAATCTGCCAGGAACATTTTATAGCAAAAGTAGAGCTCGAATGACTCAAGCTAGGGTGCTCCATAAATGAAAAAAAATACATGGATGGATAGAGCACCACAATGTTAACAAATCATCCTTACTGATCATCCTCAAAAGAGTCATGGATCACTAGGAAACAACATGAACATATGGCATAACGATAAAATCAGGACAAGGACTTAGTGAAATTCTAAGTCCCTGAAATCAGCATTACCGATTACGCTACTTTGCAAGCTTGTGCTAGTCACCACAAATATCACAAAAATACATGGCAAGCACCTCTGTAAAGATGGCATGGCATATAACAAAACACATGTAGAGCTCAGGATCATAGCATGCACACATTAATCATGGCAAAAATGACAAAATGCCATTTGCTGAAACAGATCTGGCAAAATACTCACATAGCCCTCTTCCAACGACATTTCGGGCATCAAGATGAGCTCAAATGAAAATGATGCAATGAGATGAAACGATGTACTCATCGAGACAAACATTTTGATATGCTACATGTACAAATCAGATCTACGATGAGAGAGTTATGACATGACAAAGTATGCAAGAAAATTAGGGTTCGGAGGAAAAAGTCAACCCGAGGTGATTTTGGATCTGAGATCCAGATCGGGCCGGCACGGAAAACGAGGTTTGCCGGAACGACGAACTCGCCGAAGAGGAAGTTGGAGGTCGCCAGACTTGTGGATCCGGCCGGGAGGTGGAGGGCGGCGGCCGGAGTCGATGCGGCGGCCGGCGAGCTCCGGGAGGCGCGGGAAGTCGGCGCGATGGTCGAGGCCATGGCACTTGCTGCGGAGCAGCGGCGAGTCGCCGGCGGGGTTGCAGCGCCGGCGAGGGGACGCGGGCCGGCGCCGGCGAAGACGAACGTCGGCGGAGGGTGTCGGTGGGGAGGCGGCGCGACACGGGCGCCTCGGGCGGCCGCGTGGGAGGAGCGGCGTTGGCCGCGGGGTAGCTCGGGCCGGACGGGCCGGCCTCGGGCCCGCAGGGCCGCGGCGGCGCGAGGACAGAGAGGAGGCGGGGCGCGGTGACGTGGCAGCACGGGATAGGTTGGCGGCGGCAAAGACGCTGAGGTGGCAGCACCGGATTGGCTGGAGTGAGGTGGCAGCGGGCGGCGGACATGTCCGGCTCGGTGCGGACGTGTCCGGCGGCGCGAGGATGAAGAAGACTAGGGTTAGACTACGCGAAAATTTCGGAGGGAGACACATATTTATAGGTAGAGGGAGCTAGGAGAGTCCAAATGAGGAGCGGTTTTCGGCCACGCGATCGTGATCGAACGACCGAGATGATGGAGGAGGTTTAGGTGGGTTTAGGGCCACTTTGGTGGGGTGTTGGGCTGCAACACAAACGAGGCCTTTTCGGTCCCTCGGTTAACCGTTGGAGTATCAAACGAAGTCCAAATGGTACGAAACTTGACAGGCGGTCTACCGGTAGTAACCCAAGGCCGCATGATAAGTCTCGGTCCAATCCGAAAACGTTTAACACCCGCACACGAAAAGAGGTAGAAAGGGACACCGGGTGACATAGGAGCGCCGGATTGCAAAACGGACAATGGGGAAAAAGCTCGGATGCATGAGACAAAAACGTATGCAAATGAAATGCACATGATGACATGATATGCAAAGCATGACACGCAAGCAATGACAATGCAACAACATCGAATAAATGGAGGACACCTGGCACATCGGTCTCGGTGCGTCACAATGAGCCATAGTAGTCCGCTACTGCCTGGTTCATCGGAGTCCTGCTTGCCCAGCACTACTGCTCCGGAACACTTGATTGGTCGGTGAGGGAGTCCTGGATTAGGGGGTGTCCGGATGGCCGGACTATACCTTCAGCCGGACTCCTAGACTATGAAGATACAAGATTGAAGACTTCGTCCCGTGTCCGGAAGGGACTTTCCTTGGCGTGGAAGGCAAGCTTGGCGATACGGATATGTAGATCTCCTACCATTGTAACCGACTCTATGTAACCCTAACCCTATCCGGTGTCTATATAAACCGGAGGGTTTTAGTCCGTAGGACAACACAATCATACCATAGGCTAGCTTCTAGGGTTTAGCCTCTCTGATCTCGTGGTAGATCTACTCTTGTACTACCCATATCATCAATATTAATCAAGCAGGACGTAGGGTTTTACCTCCATCGAGAGGGCCCGAACCTGGGTAAAACTTCATGTCCCTTGCCTCCTGTTACCATCCGGCCTCGACGCACAGTTCGAGACCCACTACCCGAGATCCACCGGTTTTGACACCGACATTGGTGCTTTCATTGAGAGTTCCTCTGTGTCGTCCCCATCAGGAAGGATGCCTCGCCCCGTCTTTAAAGACGGCACCATTGCTAAGGGAGCTTTGGCTGTCGGCCAAACCCTCCGGCTAGGTGGTTTTCTTATGACCGCCTGTTTGGCTTCTGCACCGACGATGACCTCTCGAGCCATCGAAAACAATCTTCATGTCAGCTCGGAACTCGCCGAGCAGTTAGATCCAATGGAGCTCTCCTCCATAAACAAGCTCAGTTATGGATTACGAACAGATTGGGCCCAACCCCGATCTGAGAGAGATTAACTCTCCCCAAGTCACCCATCACGTTGCCGTGGTAGAGGGACAGTGTGACGACCCCTCATCTATCTTAAGGACTAGCTACGTCCGGATTCCTGATCCCTCCAAGCCAGATACTGTCGGAGGGGAGGATATCACTCAAGACCTGAACTTAGAGTTAGGCGATGGACTGGATTCATTGGACAACATCCAAGAATCCAAATTTTCGAGTTCGGAAATTCCTCGGCCTCTGAGCCTCAGATGGGGTGAGGCTTTGGATTTAATTCCACCCACCCACCTGAACATGAGCGATCTATCCCAAATTAGGCAAGAGCCCGAAGAAACAGTACATCATTACTGGGCCAGATTCCTCCTGGTTATGAACAGGATAAAGGACTGCCGTGAGGAAGACGCGATTTCATTCTTCTGCAATAATTGCACGGACAAGGGAATCCTCAACGCCATAAGTTGTCGTGATATTACACGCTTCGCTGACTTGGCGTCCATAGTACGAAAGTACTGTGCGATGGAAAGCGCCTGGAAAACCGAAATAAAATTTTGGGACAATCCGGCCCTGAATGCAAACCCAGTCCGAAATAAAAGGGTGCATCATCGCCGGACACCCGGCTCAAACACCAAAAAGCAAAAACCCTCTACAGGGCATGGAACCGTATTGGAAGGATGGCTTAATGGACCCTGTAAAATTCACAGTACAGAGGACGCCACACCAAATCATAGCCTTAGAGCATGTTGGATACTCCGGCAGGTGGCCAAAATTGGCGAAGATCTCCTAATTCCGGAGGCCACAGAAAGCCACCCCAGAGACACCAATACGGTATTAACACTCTTCGAGACTTTCGCATCAAATAACATGCGAAAAAGGACACTCCGCAGCCTTGCCGAAATCTACCAAGTGGAAACAATAAACCCATGGGGTGACACGGCTATTACCTTTAACGCTAGTGATGAACCTAAATTCCGAACAGCCCGAGTACCAGCTGCATTGGTCCTCAGTCCAATAGTGGACGGCTTTTGTTTTACCAAGGTACTCATGGACGGCGGGAGCGGATTGAACCTCATTTATGAGGAAACCCTTCAAAAAATGGAAATAGACTGGAACCGCATTGAGCGAAGCAGCACAACCTTTAGAGGAATAATCCCCAGTCGGGAAGCGCGCTGTATAGGAAAAATCACACTAGATGTGGTGTTCGGCACGCCGGATAATTACAGGTCCGAAGAGGTCACGTTCCATGTGGCTCCGTTCAGCAGCGGTTATCACGCTCTGCTAGGGCAGGAAGCGTTTACAATCTTCCAAGCAATACCCCATTACGGGTACATGAAGCTCAAGATGCCCGGGCCCAACGGGATCATCACTCTCGCTAGTGATCCGGACATAGCACTCCGTGCCGAAAACAAGACAGCCGCACTAGCCCTTGAGGCACTATCCGAAGCCCTAGCAGCTGAGGAACTGACTGTGCTGCACTCCACGGTGAATAGGGACGACGTGGTACTCGACAAAAGATCCAAGTCCACCTCCTTTAAACCGGCGGACGAAATAGTCAAATTCCATGTCCATCCAATGGACCCCCATAAAACAGCTTCCATGGGGGCACATTTAAACCCTGATGTAGATGCCGCACTGCGAGAGTTCCTACGAGAGAACTGGGACATTTTCGCCTGGCACCCTTCAGACATGCCAGGAATCCCACGTAGGCTGGCCGAGCACAGCTTAAATATCCTAAAAGAATTCAAACCTGTCAAGCAAGCTCTTCGGCATTTTTCCGAACCTAAGAGATAGGCCATGGGAGAGGAGCTATCAAAGCTACTGGAGGCCGGATTCATCAGAGATATAAAACATCCGGACTGGCTAGCAAACCCGGTGATGGTACCAAAGAAGGACAAATCCTGGCGCCTGTGCGTTGATTTTAAAGACCTTAACAAGGCTTGCCCAAAGGATCCCTTCCCCCTCCCCCGCATCGATCAAATTATCGACGCTACCGCAGGACACGACTCGTTGTCTTTCCTCGACGCATATTCCGGCTACCATCAAATCAAGATGGCAGAATCAGACCAAGCCGCAACGGCATTTATCACACCATACGGCCCATTCTGCTTCAACACAATGCCCTTCGGGCTCAAAAACGCCGGCGCAACATATCCGTGCATGATTCAGACATGTCTGGCAAACCAGATCGGCAATACAGTGGAGGCATGTGTAGATGATGTGATCGTCAAAACAAGACATGTCGAATCTCTAGTAGATGACTTGAGGCTCACATTCGATAACCTCCGAACATACGACATCAAGCTGAACCCGGAATAATGCGTTTTCGGCGTCCCAGCCGGAAAGCTCTTGGGCTTCATTGTATCCGGTAGAGGAATTGAAGCAAACCCAGCCAAGATTCGAGCTCTGTCACAATTGGATATCCCAAAGAACCTCAAACAAATACAAAAATTAACCGGATGCGTGGCGGCTCTAAGCCGCTTTATCTCCCGCTTCGGAGAAAAGGCCCTCCCCCTTTACCGCCTCCTTCGGTGCACCGAACACTTCAAATGGACGGATGCAGCCATGGCCGGACTCGACGAAATAAAAGCCATACTGGCAACAAACCCAGTCCTGGCCGTGCCGAACATTGGCGAACCAATGCTATTATACATTGCAGGAACACATCAGGTTGTAAGCGCAATGCTCGTCGTCGAACGAGAAACGGACGGACACAAATTCCCCCTTCAAAAGCCGGTCTATTATGTGTCCACTGTCCTCACTCCCTGCAAATCACGGTACCCGCATTATCAAAAGATTGCGTACGCGGTATTCATGGCATCCCGGAAGCTACGACACTACTTTCAAGAGTGTTCAATAACAGTAGCCTCGGAAGTACCACTTAATGATATTATAAACAACCGTGACGCAATAGGCCGGATTGCAAAATGGGCCATTGAGCTCCTCCCGTTCGACATAACTTATAAACCACAGCGAGCCATCAAGTCGCAAGTCTTGGCCGATTTCGTTGCAGAATGGACGGAGGTCGAACTCCCTAAAGAGTATGGCACATATTCAAGTTGGATCATGCATTTCGACGGCTCCAAGATGTTGGCCGGACTAGGGGCTGGCGTCGTTTTGACGTCCCCCACAGGAGACACAGTTCAATACGTACTCCAGATTATGTACACGGACTCCAACAATGCAGCCGAATATGAGGCCCTTCTACATGGTCTCCGGATGGCAGTATCCATGGGCATTCAACGCCTAGAGGTGCGCGGGGACTCGAACCTTGCAATATCCCAAATAAATGGAGACTTCGATGCCAATGATCCAAAAATGGCAGATTACCGCAACGCCGTCCTAAAAATGTTAGCTCGGTTTGAAGGGCTTGAATTCCACCATGTAGCCCGGGAAAATAATCAGGCGGCAGATGTCCTGGCACGCATCGGCGCAAAACGCGATGTAGTCCCCCCCAACATCTTCTTGGAAAGGCTGTTCAAGCCATCCGTAGTATGGGAAGGGGAGCTAAACAATAACAGCCCGGACCCAACCACACTGCCCGACACCGAACATTCCGACACAATCGGAGGCTCTGCCAACGAAATAACACCTTCAGCCCACGTAATAATGGCCGTTATCGCCCCGTGGACGGAACCATTCCTTGCCTACCTTACTAGGCAAGAACTCCCCAAGGACCAAAATGAGGCACGCTGCATAGTGCGGCGATCCAAAGCCTACAAAGTCCACGAGGGAGAGCTTTATAAGAAAAGCACTACCGAAGTCTTTCAAAGGTGCATCTCTGAAGAGGAAGGGCGGAACCTCCTGGCTGAAATTCATGCCGGACTCGGCGGCCATCAGGCGGCAGCTCGGTCCCTTGTAAGCAAGGCCTTCCGTACAGGCTTTTATTGGCCGACGGCCCGGGTAGACGCCCAGGACTTAGTCCAACGATACACCGGTTGCCAGCTCTCTGCAAACCAAAGCCATATGCCACCCACCGCCCTCCAAACTATCCCCATCACTTGGCCCTTCGCGGTCTGGGGGCTTGACATGGTTGGACCCCTTAAAGGCGGAACCCATAAGCAAAAATACTTACTGGTCATGGTGGATAAGTTCACCAAATGGATAGAAGCCAAGCCTGTTAAGACGGCCGAATTCGGACCGGTGATAGACTTTATATCCGGGGTTGTACACCGTTACGGCGTCCCTCACAGCATCATCACGGATAACGGCTCGAACTTTACGGCCGACGAGGTAAAACTCTGGTGCAAAAACATGGGCATCAAGCTTGATTATGCTTCCGTCTATCACCCACAAACTAACGGCCGGGTCGAACGTGCAAATGGTCTCATCATGAGCGACATCAAACCCAGATTAGTGCGGTCCCTCAAGGAATCTAACACGCACTGGGTAGAGGAGCTTGACTCCGTACTCTGGGGGCTGCGGACCATGCCGAATCGCACCACCGGATACACACCATTCTTTATGGTGTACGGCGCAGAGGCAGTTTTACCTTGCGACATAATTCATGACTCACCTCGAGTGCGCATGTACGTAGAAAGAGAAGCCGAGCTCGATCAGCAGGACAGCTTGGACACATTGGAGGAGGAGCGTGGCGTGGCAAAAGCCCATTCCGCATTCTATCAACAGCAGGCTCGCAGATACCAAAGCAGAGAAGTACGGGCCAAAACTTACAACGTTGGCGAATTAGTTCTACGACTACCAGACAAGAAAAAGGACAAACTCAAGCCCAAGTGGGAAGGTCCCTTCATGATTGACCAAGTCCTGACTGGTGGAGCGTACCGCCTGCGAGATGCATCGGATAACCTACTCGAGCCGAACCCATGGAATGCAGCCCGTCTCCGTAGATTATATGCCTAGCGCCGGACTCTGTGTTCGTCTCCTTCCTCTGTCCACTTTTTATACTTTCTGTCTTACATTCCTCTTCTTCTCCCTCTCTCTCTTATAGCCTTTAAAGGCTCATAAAGTGACGCGCTATCCGCGCTCATTAAACCTAGGGGCTTATTTAAACATAAGCTTATTTATACGGGCATTGTGTGTTGATCTTCATTATTAGAGCCGAACCCATGTGAGGAAAGGATGATGGAGACTATCATTCCCCCACAAGTCGGGATGAGACTCCAGACGAATAAAAAAAGAGGACAAAAAAAATGAGAGAAGGCCCAAATAAAAAAAGAGAAAAGAGAGAAGGGGCAATGCTACTATCCTTTCACCACACTTGCGCTTCAATGTAGCACCATGATCTTCATGATAGAGAATCTCCTATATTGTGACTTTCATATACTAGTGGGAATTTTTCATTATAGAACTTGGCTTGTATATTCCAATGATGGGCTTCCTCAAATTGCCCTAGGTCTTCGTGAGCAAGCAAGTTGGATGCACACCCACTTAGTTTCCTTTTGAGCTTTCATAAACTTATAGCTCTAGTGCATCTGTTGCATGGCAATCCCCACTCACTCACATTGATATCTATTGGTGGGCATCTCCATAGCCCGTTAATACGCCTAGTTGATGTGAGACTATCTCCTTCTTTTTGTCTTCTCCACAACCACCGTCTATTCCACCTAAAGTGCTATGTCCATGGCTCACGCTCATGTATTGCGTGAAAGTTGAAAAAGTTTGAGAAAATAAAAAATATGAAACAATTTCTTGGCTTGTCATCGGGGTTGTGCATGATTTGAATATTTTGTGTGATGAAGATGGAGCATAGCCAGACTATATGATTTTGTAGGGATAATCTTCGTTTGGCCATGTTATTTTGAGAAGACATAATTATCTTGTTAGTATGCTTGAAGTATTATTGTTTTTATGTCAATATTAAACTTTTGTTTTGAATCATACGGATCTAAACATTCATGCCACAATAGAGAAAATTACATGGATAAATATGTTAGGTAGCATTCCACATCAAAAATTCTTTTTTTATCATTTACCTACTCGAGGACGAACATGGATTAAGCTTGGGGATGCTTGATACGTCTCCAACGTATCTATAATTTTTTATTGTTCCATGATATTATATTATCTATTTGGATGTTTTATATGCATTAATATGCTATTTTATATGATTTTTTGGGACTAACCTATTAACCTAGAGCCTAGTGCCAGTTCCTGTTTTTTCCTTGTTTTAGAGTTTCGCAGAAAAGGAATATCAAACGGAGTCCAAACGGAATGAAACTTTCATGATGATTTTTCTTGGACTGGAAGACATCCACAGGACTTGGAATACACATCAGGAAAGCCACGAGGCGACCACAAGGACGGAGGGTGCGCCCCCACCCTTGTGGGCCCCTCATGACTCCACCGACCTATTTCTTCCGCCTATATATTCTCAAATATTCCTAAACCAACCAGGAGAGCCATGAAAATACTTTTCCACCACCGCAACCTTCTATACCCGTGAGATCCCATCTAGGGGCCTTTTCTATTGGGGAACGTAGCATGCAATTTCAAAAAAAATTCTACGATCACGCAAGATCTATCTAGGAGAAGCATAGCAACGAGAAGGGGAGAGCATCTTCATACCCTTGAACATCGCAAAGAGGAAGCGTTTATCAACGCGGTTGATGCAGTCGTACACCTTCATGATCCGTCCCGATCAAGTACCGAACGTACGGCACCTCTGCATTCAGCACACGTTCAGCTCGATGACGTCCTCACCTTCTTGATCGAGCAAGACGGGCGAAGTAGTAAATGAGTTCCGGCAGCACGATGGCGTGGTGACTGTCGGATTTTGGGTTCCGGCAAACCCTTGGGGTTCGAACACTGGGGTGCGCGCGGAGATTTCGCCTCCTACCTACCTGCACCCCTCCGCCTCGCTAAGATCTAAGCTATGGTGTAGGATCGAAAGTATGTCTAGAGGGGGGGTGATTAGACTACTTGACCAAATAAAAACCTAACCTTTTCCCAATTTTAGTTCTTGGCAGATTTTAGCTATTTTAGGACAAGTCAAGCAATCATCACACAATTCAAGCAAGCATGCAAAGAGTATATTGGCAGCGGAAAGTAAAGCATGCAACTTGCAAGAATGTAAAGGGAAGGGTTTGGAGAATTCAAACGCAATTGGAGACACGGATGTTTTTCCCGTGGTTCGGATAGGTGGTGCTATCCTACATCCACGTTGATGGAGACTTCAACCCACGAAGGGTAACGGTTGCGCGAGTCCATGGAGGGCTCCACCCACGAAGGGTCCACGAAGAAGCAACCTTGTCTATCCCACCATGGCCATCGCCCATGAAGGACTTGCCTCACTAGCAGTAGATCTTCACGAAGTAGGCGATCTCCTTGCCCTTACAAACTCCTTGGTTCAACTCCACAATCTTGTCGGAGGCTCCCAAGTGACACCTAGCCAATCTAGGAGACACCACTCTCCAAGATGTAACAAATGGTGTGTTGATGATGAACTCCTTGCTCTTGTGCTTCAAATGATAGTCTCCCCAACACTCAACTCTCTCTCATAGGATTTGGATCTGGTGGAAAGAAGATTTGAGTGGAAAGCAACTTGGGGAAGGCTAGAGATCAAGATTCATATGGTAGGAATGGAATATCTTGGTCTCAACACATGAGTAGGTGGTTCTCTCTCAGAACATATGAGTTGGAAGTGTAGATGTGTTTTGATGGCTCTCTCCACGAATGAAGAGGAGGTGGAGGGGTATATATAGCCTCCACACAAAATCCAACCGTTACACACAGTTTTCCAATCATGGTGGGACAGAATCAACAAACTCGGTCGGACCGAAAAGTAAACCTAGTGACCGTTAGAGATTTTCGGTGGGACTGACATGCAACTCGGTAGGACCGATTTTGTTAGGGTTAGGGCATAACGTAATCTCGGTGAGACCGATTACACAAACTCGGTGAGACCGATTTTGGTAATAATCTAACCAGAGAGTTGGTCAGGTAAACTCGGTGGGACCGATTTGCTCTTTCGGTGAGACCGAAAAGTTACAAAAAGGAAACAGAGAGTTTACATTGCAATCTCGGTGGGACCAATCCGCTCTTTCGGTGAGACCGAAAAGTTACGAAAGGGAAACAGAGAGTTTGCAATCCCATCTCGGTGAGACCGAGATCCCTATCGGTAGAACCGAAGTGCTAGGGTTTGGCAGTGGCTTATGACAAGTGAAACTCGGTGGCGCCGGATAGGAAGAATCGGTAGGACCGAGTTTGGCTTAGGGTTTAGGTCATATGTGGATATGGGAAAGTAGTTGAGGGGTTTTGGAGCATATCACTAAGCACATGAAGCAAGAGGCTCATTAAGCAACACCTCATCCCTCCTTGATAGTATTGGCTTTTCCTAAAGACTCAATGTGATCTTGGATCAGTAAAATATAAAATGAAGAGTCTTGAGCTTTTGAGCTAGAGCCAATCCTTTGTCCTTAGCATTTTGAGGGTTCCACTTTCACCATCCATGCCATGCCAATCATTGAGCTTTCCTGAAATAATCATCTTGGAATAGCATTAGCTCAATGAGCTATAGTTGCACTTTCAATCTCCCCCTTTTTGGTAATTGATGACAACATATAGATCAAAGCTTCGACAAATGATAATAAGAACGAATTACATCGTTGCTTTGAGAAGTATGTGATAAGTAAGAGATCCCCCTAAATTTGTGCATATTTAAGATTTGATTTGGACTACAAATGCACAAAGAGTTAGAGTCATGGGTTACTCTTCCATGTCACATACATCTTGGTGGGGCGCTTAAAATGATAAGAATGAAATACATGCACTCATCACCAAAGAAAAGTGAATGACCACATAAGATAGATAGGATATATCAAGCATGCATAAGTGTAGCTTATGATCAAACACATGATCATCAATGTCTCACAAGCATATCAAAGTATCTCGACCAAGAGCAAACAATGTTCGAAGAACCACCAAATAAAGCAAGAGAGAAAAACAGCACTCTCTCTCGAAGCCTATGATCTATACATTTTCTCCCCCTTTGGCAACAAGTTACCAAAAAGTTCCTAGAAAATGCAGAGTGCTAAATCAATGCTTGGGCTTGATCTTCAGGTGGTGGTGGAGTCCGGATCACTCCAAGGACGAAGGCTTCCGTAGACGTGGTTGGAGTTGGAGCTGAAGTGGATGCTGGAGCAGGTTGGGCTGGTGCTGCAGCTGGAGCTGAGGCGGTTGCTCTTGTGTCAGGAACTAGCACTGCAGACGACCTCGGACCTCGTGGCACTCTGGAAAATGCATCAGTGGTTGTATTCCCTTTCCTCTCCTGCATGTCATCTTGGAGCTGCTGCACTACAGTCTGAATCTCTGTCACCTTGATATCCAAGTCATAGAACTTTTGTTCTACGATTCTCTCTAGGCTTGCCTGGTTCTGAGTTAGGGTGGCCAGTCCTTTCTCAATCCGCAGGGTGGATGCAATCAAGTAACTGAGCTGCTCTTGCTTGTTCTTCAAGAAGTACTCAGATGCCTCCTCTTGAGTTGGCATCTTGGCAGCTTTCTCCTTTATTGCCTTCTCCTTCTTGGCTTGTGCATGGGCTGAAGATGGTTCATCTTTGGTCATCACAACTTGGTTGTCCTCGAACTCTGGATAGATAGGAAAATGTTCCTTGTCCAACAAGTATGTGTCTGTGCCCATTCTTGAGTTAATCAACATCTGGATCTGAGGGGCATATCCACAACTCCTCTTCTGATCTGCTGCAGTCCTCTTGATAGTCTCTACCATGAGGCTCATGACCTTGAATTTCTAAGGCACATCAAAGATATGTAGCAAGTTAATGGCATGACCTCTGATCATCCTGTGATCTCCAGACTTGGGCAAAAGTGTGTGCCTAAGGATCCAGTTGATGGTTGGCAGCCCTGACAGAAGATAATGCACTAAGCCAAACTTGAACGTATCAAGTGCTTCATTTGGAATCTCCTTGTACATGTTTGACATTGAGTTATGATCCATCTTCTTCTTGGAATAGACATCCAAGTCATCCTCATGCTCCTCTGGGGCATTGATAAGCTGTGCCCACTCAGCAACTGTTGATTGGTACCTCGTACCTTCAGACATCCAAATTATCTTCCCATCTGGATAAAAATATGTTGTGGAGTAGAACTGCATGATAAGCTCCTCATTCCACTTTGTGAGCTTCTGCCCAACAAAGTCCTCTACTCCACATGCCTTGAAGCTGTCCTGTACTCCAGGGTAGTGCTCTTCATTCTCCTTGATATATTCCCAGTTGACCCATCTCATATCACAAACTATGGGCTTCTTGTCAAGCAAAACTGTCTCATAGAAATCTTGCTGTTCCTTGGTGTGAAACATGTAATCAACAGCAGTCCTCCTCCTGATAGCATAGGGATCTGCTTCTCTCCACTTCCTCAGCCCTGAGTCTCTTCTGAGCTTCATATCCTCAGCCACAGGATGAGCATCATTGTGGGCTGGGATCTTAGGCTTGAGCTTTCTCAGAACATGTTCTTCATCATCTTCTTCAACAACAGTCTCAGGCACTGGGGCCTTGTTCTTCTCAGCAGCTGGGATGCTTCTTGTATTCCTCTTTGGTTTTGGCTTTGGAGCTGGCTTGGCCATGGAAGCAGTTGCTCCTGATCTTATGGCATCACCCATCAGCTTGGCTGCCTTAGGAGCTGGTGCAGCAACCTCTTCTTCCTCTTCCTCTTCCTCTTCTTCCATGATGGAAGCCTTTCCAAGCACTTTGGCTACGGTCTTCTTGACCCTCTTCTTCCTTTTCTTTCCTTCTGCGGCAGCTGGCTCTATGGGAGTGGGCTTCTCAGGAATCTTGGTTGAAGCTCTGGCCTTTGGCATAGGCTGCCTGCCTGCTGGCCTTTTGACCTTCATCCCTGGCTTTATGATCTGTGTTGGGCCATATTCTTTCTTGAGCACAGTTCTCTTTGATGTGGCTTCCTCTTCCTCTGCCACATAATCTTCATCCTCAGAATCTGAAGTTCTCTTCTTCCTCTGTCTGGTGGCAGCTTTTGGCAGGTTGCTAGGGGTGCTCCTGCTGCCATCATCTGAAGAACTTGAGGGACTAGTGCCCTCACTCATTTGCACTTGCTGCTCTGACATATTCTGGCTATCACTTTGGTCTGACATGATGAACAAGCTGACTGCTGACCCTGTGAACAGTTTATAGATGAGGTAGAGTGGATGAGCATCACAAAATGCAGAGATTTTTGCAAGAGAATGATTCAAAAACTTAGGTTTAGTTTCCCACATAAAGCATTTCGGATCTACCGATTTTTAAACTCAGTGATACCGAAGCAGTTTTTGGAACCTAAACTAGTGAACTCGGTCAGACCGAGTCACAACTCGGTGGCACCAAGACTGCTAGGGTTTCACAAAGTTCCAAAATCGGTCACACCGATTAGTAATACTCAGTCAGACCGAGTCTCACTTGTGCAATCGCATAAGCCAAATCGGTGGGACCGAGTTTTTTAACTCGGTGGGTCCGAGATGGTTTCGGCGGAAACCTAACCTAAAATTTTCGAATCAAACCTAATCTATGAGTTCATTGACTGGATAGAAGTTTATCAATCGTGGCAAGAATCATTATGATCACAATGTGCTAGGAATCAGATTGGGGAATAGCACAAAGATCGAGTCCATACCCTAGTTCGGCGGAGACTCGCTACGGCGGCAACGGCGGGGTTGATTTCCGTTGACGGTGACGGAGACCAGCGACTGGAGGCGGCTGGCGGCGAGGAGACGATCCAGAGACCACGTTGGTAGAGCGAGCTATCGCGCGGGCGAAGGGGTTCGGAGAAATTTCCAAATTTTTGCCCGTGACTATATATAGCCCGACCTTGTCGGTGTGACCGAGTGGAACAACTCGGTGGCACCGAGATGCAAAACTGTATACAGTTGTTGTAACTCGGTGTGACCGAATGATTCAAATCGGTTGCATCGAGATCGAAAACATAGATCAACTTAATGATCTCGGTAAGACCGAAAGTGGGGTATTGGTCAGACCGAGAATCACAAAGAGGTTTTGGAAGTTTAAGTCTATGATGAATCGGGGACTCCGAGTGCTCCTCACACAGAGTGGTTCGAATCTGACTTGATCAAATTTTGTGATGTAGCATGAATAGAGTTTGAGACGAGAAAAGCATAGATAGCTAGAGGAGGTTCTTAGGCATTCTTGTCCATCCACTTGTCAAAGGAAATAAAACCAAACAATCAAAACAACAAGTGGATGTCCTCGAATGAGTAAAATACGCAACCAACATGCTCACACAATAAGATGGCAATAGAAATATGTGACAAAGCATGCACAACCAATTCTAGCATCTATCAAGCAATTTGCGATGACTAGGTCATCTATATATGAGTATATTGACTTAGTAGTCAAGTGAGAACACTTGATCATAGGTCATACTCATCGTTTAAGCTCAAGTGGGGTTACCACTTTTACATTAAGTATTGTTGTGTTCACATCTTTAGAGTTTCTTTAGCTCAAGTCTTAGAGTAAAGCTCCCCCTAGATGTGATATCCCCCCTAACAGGGATGAACTAACCTTGGGCTTTGTCGATGATGACTTCATGTAGATGTTGAAGATGTGGATGCTCAATGTTGATGTAGATCACTTGGAGCTATCCATTTGAGTGAATTGCACTTTCAATACCTACATGGGTTAGTCCCACAAGGAACAAACAAGGATATCCATAGACATAGAGTGATGCACACACAAGATGATGTCCATGAAAACTTTAGGTTACCTTGTCCCTTGTCTTACCAACAAGAGGGTTTGTGACTCCTTGAACTAGTCCAAGATGTGGAAATTGATTGCACTTGTTCTTGCCAAAATGATAAGAGTGAAGTATGTTGGCGGAGTCACCCTCAAGAACTCTCTAGTTCTTCTTATTTTGGATCCACACCATCTTGATGGGAATCCTTGGAGTTGTAGTCGTACTTGATGAAGTGGAACTTGAAGTAGTCTTGGGAATCCACTTGACTAAGGTCTTGGGAGCTTCTTCAAATGCATCAATTTCCTCTTGAAGCCTGTCCTTGCCTTTTTGCTTGTAGTCTTGTGGTGGAAGATCATCTTGAGCTTGTGTCCCCTTGAAGGAAGTATCATACTTCTCTTGTTGAGGAACAAACTTTGTCTTGGGGTATTGATCTTCTTCCCACTCAACTCCATTGGCATTGAACTTTCGTTCAAAACCAACACCTTGATTCTTCCGGTGCATTCCTTGCTTGCGCACAATTTCCTCGAATTGCTTACTCCCGGAAAGGCTTTTGTACACTCCTTTCTCTATAATTCCCTTCAATAAGATATTTTCTTGCTCAAGTGTAACTTGGCTAAGAGAATCATTAGTGGAACCAAGAGAACTACCAGAAGCAACAATATTGGATTTGGCATGATCATTGTTACTACTAGAGGAATAATCTTTCTTGTTCTTGTTACTAGACTTGACTTGAGGCATGTAAGTGGATAAGAGTAAACGCTTGGCAATGTAAGAAGAACTTTTTTGCAGAGATCATCATTGATTGCCTTTAAAAACTCATGCTCTTGCTCAAGATTGAGCTTTTCTAAGCGTAACTTCTCATGAGCTCTTAAAAGTTCTCGACGATCTTCGAAGATAGTTTCATGGGCTAACTTAAGAGTGTTTAGTTCTTTAGTTAGAGCCTCAACCTTCTCCTTATAATTTTCATTCGTTTTATCTTGATTAGCATGATTAATTGACGTTTCATCATAGTATTCATCACTAGAGTTGTCAACAAGTAAATCATCATCACCTAACAAGTCATCTTCATCACTATTAAAATCAACATACTCGGGGTGTGTTACCTTAGGACCTTTGGCCATGAAGCATCTTCCAATTCATTCATTTGGTGAGTCAAATATGTCGTAGGAGTTGGTTGACACAAGTGCTAGACCTGCAACACCTTCATCTTGAGTATATTCGGAATCGGAGTGATAACTTCTCTCGGAGTGGCTGTCGGAGTCGGAGCCGGATACCCATTCACCAACATGAGCTTGATGTCTTCGTTTTGTGTAGCTCCTTGATGATTTTTCCTTCCTTTCCGAATCCTTGCTTCTCCGTGAGTATCTTTGTTCATAACGATCACCTCTACTCCTTCTCTCTCTTGGTGGTGATTCTTCTCTTTTGCTGCTTCTTTTTGGAGAGTCTTCTCTTCTCTTATAGGGAGCCGTACACTCATTGGAATAGTGTCCGGGTCTTCCAAAATTGTAGCAGTTTCGCTCTCGACTAGAAGATCTTTTGTCATTGTAGGACCTTGACTTGAAGCTTCTATCTTTGCTTCTACTCTTGTAGAACTTGTTGAAGTTCTTCACCATTAAGCTCAATTCTTCATTGAAGCTTTGTTTCTCACTTGATGATGTAGGGCTTCACATGAGGCTTTGTAGGCACCACTAGATTTGTTGTGAAGTTCCTCTTTATCCTTAAGTGACATCTCATGAGCAAAAATTCTTCCAATTACCTCCGTTGGCTTGAGATCTTTGTAATTGGGCATCATTTGGATCAATGTGCACACGGTATCATATTTTCCATCCAAGGCTCTTAGGATCTTCTTGATGATGAATCTATCGGTCATCTCTTCACTTCCTAAGCCGGCAATCTCATTTGTGATGAGAGCAAGCCTAGAGTACATTTCAGCGACACCTTCACCATCCTTCATTTTGAACTTGTCAAGTTGACTTTGAAGCACATCCAATTTGGATTCCTTGACGGAGTCGGTACCTTCATGCATATCAATCAAAGTGTCCCAAATTTCCTTTACATTCTCAAGACGGCTGATTTTGTTGAATTCCTCGGGGCACAATCCGTTGAAGAGAATATCACAAGCTTGAGCATTGTATTGCAACATCTTCAACTCATCCGCGGTAGCTTCATGGTTTGGTTCTCTCCCATCAAAGAAGTCACCTTGCAAACCAACACACATAATAGCCCAAACGGCGGGGTTATGTCCAAGAATATGCATTTTCATTTTATGCTTCCAACTAGCAAAATTAGTACCATCAAAGTAAGGACCTCTACGGTGATAATTTCCCTTGCTAGACGCCATACTCTCCTAGGTTGTGAAACCAAGGCTATGACCACCAAAAGCTATGGAAATCAAAGCAAATGGAGACCAAGGCTCTAATACCACTTGTAGGATCGAAAGTATGTCTAGAGGGGGGGTGATTAGACTACTTGACCAAATAAAAACTTAACTGTTTCCCAGTTTTAGTTCTTGGCAGATTTTAGCTATTTTAGGACAAGTCAAGCAATAATCACACAATTCAAGCAAGCATGCAAAGAGTATATTGGCAGCGGAAAGTAAAGCATGCAACTTGCAAGAATGTAAAGGGAAGGGTTTGGAGAATTCAAACGCAATTGGAGACACGGATGTTTTTCCCGTGGTTCGGATAGGTGGTGCTATCCTACATCCACGTTGATGGAGACTTCAACCCACGAAGGGTAATGGTTGCGCGAGTCCACGGAGGGCTCCACCCACGAAGGGTCCACGAAGAAGCAACCTTGTCTATCCCACCATGGCCATCGCCCACGAAGGACTTGCCTCACTAGCGGTAGATCTTCATGAAGTAGGCGATCTCCTTGCCCTTACAAACTCCTTGGTTCAACTCCACAATCTTGTCGGAGGCTCCCAAGTGACACCTAGCCAATCTAGGAGACACCACTCTCCAAGAAGTAACAAATGGTGTGTTGATGATGAACTCCTTGCTCTTGTGCTTCAAATGATAGTCGCCCCAACACTCAACTCTCTCTTATAGGATTTGGATCTGGTGGAAAGAAGATTTGAGTGGAAAGCAACTTGGGGAAGGCTAGAGATCAAGTATGGTAGGAATGGAATATCTTGGTCTCAACACATGAGTAGGTGGTTCTCTCTCAGAACATATGAGTTGGAAGTGTAGATGTGTTATGATGGCTCTCTCCATGAATGAAGAGGAGGTGGAGGGGTATATATACCCTCCACACAAAATCCAACCGTTACACACAGTTTTCCAATCTTGGTGGGACCGAATCAACAAACTCGGTCGGACCAAAAAGTAAACCTAGTGATCGTTAGAGATTTTCGGTGGGACTGACATGCAACTCGGTAGGACCGATTTTGTTAGGGTTAGGGCGTAATGTAATCTCGGTGAGACCGATTTTGGTAATAATCTAACCAGAGAGTTGGTCAGGTAAACTCGGTGGGACCGATTTGCTCTTTCAGTGAGACTGAAAAGTTACAAAAAGGAAACAGAGAGTTTACATTGCAATCTCGGTGGGACCGATCCGCTCTTTCGGTGAGACCGAAAAGTTACGAAAGGGAAACAGAGAGTTTGCAATCCCATCTCGGTGAGACCGAGATCCCTATCGGTAGAACCAAAGTGCTAGGGTTTGTCAGTGGCTTATGACAAGTGAAACTCGGTGGCGCCAGATAGGAAGAATTGGTAGGACTGAGTTTGGCTTAGGGTTTAGGTCATATGTGGATATGGGAAAGTAGTTGAGGGGTTTTGGAGCATATCACTAAGCACATGAAGCAAGAGGCTCATTAAGCAACACCTCATCCCTCCTTGATAGTATTGGCTTTCCTAAAGACTCAATGTGATCTTGGATCACTAAAATATAAAATGAAGAGTCTTGAGCTTTTGAGCTAGAGCCAATCCTTTGTCCTTAGCATTTTGAGGGTTCCACTTTCACCATCCATGCCATGCCAATCATTGAGCTTTCCTGAAATAATCATCTTGGAATAGCATTAGCTCAATGAGCTATATGTTGTTATGAATTACCAAAACCACCTAGGGATAGTTGCACTTTCATATGGAAAGAACAACACGAGAGACACAGGGTTTATACTGGTTCGGGCCACCGTTGTGGTGTAATACCCTACTCCAGTGTGTGGTGGATTGCCTCTTGGGCTGATGATGATGAACAATACAAGGAAGAACAGCCTCGCGAGGGTCCGTTCTTGGCTGGGGATCTGAACTGCTGGGAGGAGTTCGGTCTCCCTTCTCTTTCTCTCTCTCTAGCTGCTTCTCGGAAAAACTCTCCCCCGTTCTTGGGTGGGTGGCTGGTCCTATTTATAGAGGCCCTGGTCCTCTTCCCAAATATCGAGTGGGAAGGGAGCCAACAATGGCGGGCTAATTTGAAAGGGGACAGCCGGTACCAGCTATCCTGACAAAAGTAGTCTTTGCCTGCACAAAGCTCTGGTAGTGACGCCGTCTTGGGCTCCACGGTGACCTCCGTCTTGCAGTCCTCCTGGTCTTGGTCTTGTTGCACCGAAATGGCAACCTTTGCCTGATGCCTCGATACTCCGCGGCTGCGCTTGCCCCCTTTGCACCAAAGAGGAAAGGAGGACGCTGCGCGGGCTGGCACCCGCCTGGCGCCCTGAGTCGTCATGGCTTGCGTCACGGGCACCTCGTGAGGTACCCTGCCTTGATCTCTCCGCCTCCTCGCGGGCCAGCCTGATGAGGCCGTGCCTGAGGAAGCTCCGCATCGTCCGCCCCACGAGGCTTGGCCCCTCGCGAGGGTATTGGGTCTGTGTTGGTGAAGATGGGCCCCCTTTGAGCCATGCCGCAGGCCGCAGGCAGGCAAGTCTGGGGACCCCCGTTCCCAGAACGCCGACAGTAGCCCCCGGGCCCAAGGCGCGTCCGAGCTTGGCCGTGCAGGGAGGAGGAAGGGCAAGAGCGAAGCGCCGCGGGCCCTAACAGCCTGCGGCCTTGGGCACCGCATGGCGGTTGATTGGACGTGGGCGGCACTATTCCCCCACGCCCTCCTTACTTTGCGCCACGCTTGGCGGACTTGTAGTCGTACACAGCCATTCCCCCTTCTGTTGCTCGAACGCCCTCTGTCCTTCCTTCGCTCGAACTCCGACTTCCGTTTTCAACCCAATCTCGAACCTTCCCCCCCCCTTCCCATCGCCATGGCTCCGACGAAGAAGGGAAGAGGGAAGAAACCCGTGTCTCCGCCTTGCCCGCCGCCGTTGGCGGCCCCCCGAGGGCTTGGGCAAGGTCAGCTCGGCTCTGGCCACCATCTTCAACGAATGCGGGAGGACGACGGCCTGGCCCGCATCCCACTTCTCCATTGACAGGATAGTCACTAAGGTCTCGTATTTTGCCGACGCCCTGTGGGCGGGTCTGGTTCCTCCCTTTTCTGATTTATTTAACGCCGTGCTTTCCCACTATCAGATCCACATGATGCATCTGGGTCCTGAATCCATCACCCTCCTTTCGGTCTTCGCCTTTGTTTGCGAGGCTATGGTGGGCATCCTTCCTTCGGTTGCCTTGTTGCGCCACTTCTTCTCGATGCGCCTTGTTGACCCTACCCAATGCTGGGCGTGCGTGAGCTTCGTTGTCGCATCGGAGATAGCGGCCTCTAGGATTGACTTCAAGCTCCCCCTGCCCGCGGTTGGGTTCCGCGATCGGTGGCTGTATGTGGACGCAGGGGTGCCCAGCCCCCTGCTATCGGAGCCGACCTCGCCTGCTGTCCCCAATTCGGGCTGGGGCCAGGAGACGCTTGAGAGCCCCCGGCTCATCTTCGTCTGGCACCGCTTCGCGTTCTTGAGGTCGCTTGGCGTGACAGCGCCCAAGGTGGTGAAGGAGTTCCTGCTACGCCGCGTTGCTCCTCTCCAATGCCACTCTCGCCGGATGTGGGCCTTCAGTGGGTGCGAGGATTGTATGAGGCTCCAGGAAGAGGACCTGTCTCCTGAGGTGCTGAGGACGGCGCTCTTGACCCTGACTAGGGACCCCAACCCCGGCAGCGTCCAGCAGGGAGGGGCCTTGCTGTACCTCTGCAGAGCAGGGGTGATTTTGTGAAGCAGATGCATGTCTTTGATGAGTGGGGGCCGCGCCCCGCCAGCCTCCAGGGACCTCGCGAGAACCCAGTGATGGTGACTGCCCTTCCGGTCGGCCAAGGCGACTCTTCCTCAAGCGGCGGAGCGGGGAGGCGTGAGGCGCCAGAGGCCGAGGGGGCTCCCGGCTGGGTGACAGCGCCGGGCGATGCTCATGAGGGAGCAGCTCTTGGGGCCCGTGCCGCTGAGGCTGAGGGTGACGAGCAGCGGCCCTCAGTGCCTGTGACTGGGGCCCCTGAGGCTCCAGCTGCTTCTCTTGGGGAGGCGATTGCAGCACACATCAGGCAGGCGCCCCTGCCGCAGATCGCCTTGACGCTCCGTCTTCGTCGCAGGTTGATCCATGCGCCCAACTCTTGGGCCACTTCCGCGTGTACTTTGAGGCTCTCCGGAAGAGAAGGGAGGCCCTGGGCGACGATTACCCTTGCCGCCTGCTGAAGCGTAGGAAGTACTTCGCCACTGATGAGTAAGCCTCCTCCTTTCCCAGCTCCTGATCCTTCTGTTACTTTTACTAACCCTTGCTCCGCAGGCCCCTTCCCGCCAAGCTTGCGGAGACGACTGAGGAGCCGTCCCCCTTGGCTTCGCCCCCTCCACCGTCCTCGAGCGCTCCGAGCAGCGGAGCCCTTGTGGTGAGGGCGATCGAAGAGACGAACCGTCCCGAGGCGTACCGTGGCCCCGCGCACCTCGTGGTCCCCCTTCGCGGGCCTTCTCGTGGCATAGTCAGCCTGCCGTGGGCTTCTCGCCTGGTCGTGGACTGCGATTGGCTGAGGCGCTCCCTGCGCTCTTTACCTGGGGATGGGCTGGCTCCAGGCCAGGCTTCTGGCGCGGCGTGCCCGACCGTCGCGAGGGTGCCAGCCCCCAGCCCCCAGCCTGGAGGGGGAGTGCTGATTCGTGGCTCCCGGCGCTTGCTTGGGGCAGATGATGGTGCGGAAGACGTGCTTGAGCATGCTCGGGAGCGTCGCGCTCTCCGCCAAGGATTCCTTCGAAGGGCGGCTGACGCGGTGAGCCTGCTTGGCGAGGAGCTTGCTGATGAAGACGTGCGCCTGGAGGCCGAGGGCCTGCGCCTGGCTGCAGAGAGGTGCGAGCTGGAGGGCGCCATCGCCCTTGCGCGCCGTCAGCACGATCTTGATGACGCAGAGGCCCAGGCATCGTTGGTGGCCTCTCAAGAGGCCCGGTCTTGGGCCGCTGAGGAGGCCCGGGAAGCCGGCCGGCGACGAAAGGCAGCGGAAGAGCGGGCTCGGGAGCTCCTGGCCTGGTGCCACTCATTGGAGGAGCAGGTGGAGCTGCGCGAGGCAGCCCTCGCGTCGATGAAGGTGGCCTCTGGCGACTCAGCAGAGCTCCAGAAGCGTGAGGAGGCGCTGACTCTGGAAGCCGCTGAACGTACCCGCAAGTATGAGCGTCTGGAGACGAGGGAGCGCTTGGTGACGCAGGCGGAGGATGATGTCGCCGCACAGGAAGCCCGTGTCCTGGAGGAGGTCGGACGTCGGGTGGCGATGGCACATTTCAACCTCGAGCACGAGTTCAAAGAGAAGCTGGGGTTGATCCAGGCCAAGGCTGAAGGCAGGACTGCTGCCTTGAGGGCCAAGCTGGAGGAGGCGATGCGGCGGGCCGACGCCTTCTGGGCCGCCCTTGAGGTGGCGCAAGGTGAGTTAACCACCTCCCAGGCCGAGGTGCTCCTTCTTCGCCAGCGGGTGGAGGAGGCTGAGGCCGTCGCCCGCCAGAATGTGGACGAGATACGTCAGCGGCGGATCCTGGAGCATGAGCACGATCCCATGCTCACCACGCTCCGGGAGAGGGCCAACGCAGCCTTGGGCAACATCTGCGAGGCGGCCGTTGGCGAGCCGCACGCAGTCAACTACGCCGGCAATCTTCAGTTCTTCACTGATGTGGTGACGCAGCTGGAGGCGCGGTCGGTCAGGGCTGACAGGTTGATGGAGGAGAGGAGTCGCGCCCTGCTCGGGCGCGCCTTTTCTCGCGTCTTCAGCCATCTCCGGAACATGGACCCCCACTTCGATTTCGATGCCGCCATCGCCCAGTCCCCCAGGCTGTCCGAGGCGATCTGGCGCACTGTGTGGAAGACAATGTGGATGCTCTTATCAGGGCCTTTGCTTCGGACAACGACGGCGTGATCGTGGCTGCCGACAAGGGCGGCGCGGTGAACGGCCCTGACGCCGCTGGCGGCGACGCGGGCAGCGATGGCGAGTTCAGCGACGCCAGCAACGGCTCGGGTGGTGTTCCTGAGGACGCATTGGGGGATTGATCCGACTGATTGTGCATCGTTCCTGCTTCCTTACCCTGCATGAATAGAACTCAGGTTTTGGCCTGATGGCTGTGAGAGCATTTTGGAGGGGGAGCCCCTCATGTAAAACTTGTGTTTATCGTATCAGTAGAAGCTACATTGCCCATGCGCCCCGCCAAGCGGCTGGCTTAAGCGACGCGCTGGTCGGCTAGTTTACCTCGGTCCCGTGCTGGCCCCGAGGTAGCCCGTGGGAGGCCGTGGTGTCTTGAGTGTCCCCTGATTGAATCCGTAGGATCTGCAGTAAAAACCCCTCCTGAGAGGACACGACGGCGGCAGTCTGGGCTGCACGCAAGCTAGGCCTGACCCGGCTCGCGAGGAGCTCACGAGGGGAGGCAAGTGAGGCGAAGAGGTAACCAAAACGCGAGAAATTGCTCAAACGAGACTAAGCACCCCTTCCCCGAACACACGCAAATCTCAAATTCGAATCCAACTTGAATCCAGCGGAGGAAAGCGTCAACCAAAGGGAAAAGCAACGAAAGCAGACAAAAGGCCGCGTCCGGCACCTAATCTAGTCTTGGATGTCTTCTCACCAGCGCGGAGCTAAGTGCTGCCACTGGGCATGGGAGGGAGCCCCAGGGCCTGAGGCCGGCACCCCTGAGACTCCGGGGCGTGTACAGCCCCACTCATTATTACATGAGAGTGTCACGAGGCGGCGAGCTTCACAGGCATTGGGCCTTCTTCACAGGTACCGGCCTTGCTTCATATCGCCAGATGAGGGGCCCGCCTTGCGCCACACTCTAGTGCCATCGACGACGACCGGAAACCAGGACGCCGCCGATGGGGTAGAGCGGTCGCCAGCGGTTCCCCCGACGACCACGGATCCTCCGCCGGGGGCAGGCCCTGAGGCACCTCCCCAGCGGAGGGCCTATCTCCTGAGGACACCTTGCTCCGAACGCTGCGGTGGTGATGTCGGATCCCGGCCCCTCTCCTGCAGCCCCCTGCGCCCTCCTCCCGAGGGGTAGGAGACTGTGGGAGCGGGGCAGCTGCTCGCTGTGGCAACCTGCACCTCCTGAGATCCATGGTTAGCGTATGCCTGCTGAAGATTTAGTGGTACCCGATAATCGTTGCCTCCAGCGTGCCCAGCGGGACCGTCCGGGGACTCCGGGAAGGGCTTAGCTCTTGACGCCTCGTCCCCCCAGCTTGGGCTGAGGAGCGAGCCTTGTTCGCCCTCGTGTGGGTGTCCTTGGTCCATCATGAGGGGCACGTATTCCTCTGGCACCGTCATCCCAAAGGCCACGCCGTAGTGCTCTGCATGCCACGCGGTCCTGCCTGACGCGCCTACCGTGGGGTGGCAGAGCGGCTGTCCACTTGGGCCGCGTGTCGCGTCGAGTCCTTCTTCTTCGCGGACCGGGAGCGGGGGCAGCACCGCCGCCGGTCTGGTGATGACAGCCTCGCTGGTGTTGGAGTGGCCTTGGAGCCCGCGGGAGCGCGTGGAGCCCCCACGCGGGCCGCCCTGGGCTTGAGATGGGAGCTGGGTGCAGAAGGGGTGAGCCCCCGAGGCGGCGAAGCCCAGGAGCTCTGCCACCCGCTCCAGCAGCACGTCGCGGCCGTCCTCCAGCAGTCTGCACTGCAGCAGCTCTCGGGCCACCGTGAGCGCGGCCCTTGAGTTCGCCTGCTCCCGGCGGGTGTATGGTGACGTGGTCGCAGCGTGATTGGAGGCCCTTGCTGCCGACCGCGCCTGCCGCGGTGTGAGAGCTATCGAAGCCTGTTCGCATCGCCCGCGGCCCGCAGCACCCTGCGGGCCGCAAGCTGCCTGGGGCACGGGGTCGCCCGAGGCGAGCGGCTCTGCGCGGGCGGGCCACGCCGCCCATGGATCAGGGTTGCCCTCCTGGTCGCCGGACATGGTGATGACGACGCGACGGGGCACGAAGCGATAGAAGGTGGATTCCGGCGCGCCCCTACCTGGCGCGCCAAATGTCGGATTTCGGGTTCCGGCAGACCCTTGGGGTTCGAACACTAGGGTGCACGCGGAGATTTCGCCTCCTACCTACATGCACCCCTCCGCCTCGCTAAGATCTAAGCTACGGAAAGAACAACATGAGAGACAAAAGGGTTTATACTGGTTCGGGCCACCGTTGTGGTGTAATACCCTACTCCAGTGTGTGGTGTGGTGGATTGCCTCTTGGGCTGATGATGATGATGAACAATACAAGGAAGAACAGCCTCGCGAGGGTCCGTTCTTGGCTGGGGATCTGAACTGCTGGGAGGAGTTCAGTCTCCCTTCTCTTTCTCTCTCTCTGGCTGCTTCTCGGAAAAACTCTCCCCCGTTCTTGGGTGGGTGGCTGGTCCTATTTACAGAGGCCCTGGTCCTCTTCCCAAATATCGAGCGGGAAGGGAGCCAACAATGGCGGGCTAATTTGAAAGGGGACAACCGGTACCAGCTATCCTGACAAAAGTAGTCTTCGCCTGCACAAAGCTCTAGCGGTGACGCCGTCTTGGGCTCCACGGTGACCTCCGTCTTGCAGTCCTCCTGGTCTTGGTCTTGTTGCACCGAAATGGCAACCTTTTCCTGATGCCTCGGTACTCCGCGGCTGCGCTTGCCCCCTTTGCACCAAAGAGGAAAGGAGGACACTACGCGGGCTGGCACCCGCCTGGCGCCCTGAGTCGTCATGGCTTGCGTCACGGGCACCTCGTGAGGTACCCCGCCTTGATCTCTCCGCCTCCTCGCGAGCCAGCCTGATGAGGTCGTGCCTGAGGAAGCTCCGCGTCATCCGCCCCGCGAGGCTTGGCCCCTCGCGAGGGTCTTGGGTCTGTGTTGGTGAAGATAGGTCGTGCTGGACCCCCTTTGAGCCATGCCGCAGGCAGGCAAGTCTGGGGACCCCCGTTCCCAGAACACCGACAGTGACGGTGTTGGTGAAGAACAATCTCCGCAGGGCTTCGCCAAGCACAACGGAAACAATGATAGAGGATAAACTAGAGGGGACGGGGTTGCCGGCACACGGCTTGGTGATTCTTGATGTGTCTTTGGTGCTAGCCTTGCCCCTCTATTTATAGGTTGAGCATTAGGGTCGAAACTTGGAGTGCAAGCCTCCACAAAGTCGGTTTCACCCAAAAGGCAAGAGTCCATCTCGGACTCCAGAGCCAGACGTCAGGGTTCCCGGTGTCTGTACCCAGACGCCAGGGACCTTGGCGTCTGGCCCTTGGACTCCGCAAAACTTCCTTTTGCGCTTTCCAAAAACCTTGTGGGCTTCCCCCTTTGGCCCAAATAAAGTGTTCTTGTACCCAACCATTTCAGGAAACATCCAGAACCCCTTCTAGTGAACTGCGGAACCCTTTCGGAGACCAAACACTATTATCCCATATATCAGTCTTTACCTCCGGACCATTCCGGAGATCCTCATCATGTCCATGATCACATCTGGGATTCTGAACAACATTCAGTTACCACATACATAACTCATATAGTACTATATCATCAATGAATGTTTAAGCGTGCGGACCCTACGGGTTCGAGAACTATGTAGACATGGCCGAGACAATTCTCCGGTCAATAAGCAATAGCGGAACCTGGATGCCCATATTGGCTCCTACATATTCTATGAAGATCTTTATCGGTCGAACCTTATGACAACATACGTAATTCCCTTTGTCCATCGGTATGTTACTTGCTCGAGATTCGATCGTCAGTATCTTCATACCTAGTTCAATCTTGTTACCGACAAGTCTCTTTACTCGTTCCGTAATACATCATCCCGCAACTAACTCATTAGTCACTTTGTTTGCAAGGCTTCTTATGATGTGCATTACCGAGAGGGCCCATAGATCCCTCTCCCATACTCGGAGTGACAAATCCTAATCTCGATTCATGCCAACCCAACAAGACACCTTCGGAGATACCTGTAGAGCATATTTATAATCACCCAGTTACATTGTGACATATGATAGCACACAAGGCATTCCTCCAGAATCCGGGAGTTGCATGATCTCATAGTCAAAGGAATATGTATTTGACATACATGAAAGCAATAGAAATATAACTGAACGATCAACATGCTAAGCTAACGGATGGGTCTTGTCCATCACATCATTATCCTAATGATGTGATCTCGTTCATCAAATGACAACACATGTGTATGGTTAGGAAACTTAACCATCTTTGATTAACGAGCTAGTCTAGTAGAGGCTTACTAGGGACACGGTGTTTTGTCTATGTATCCACACATGTATCAAGTTTCCGGTTAATACAATTATATCATGAATAATAAACATTTATCATGATATAAGGAAATGTAAATAACAACTTTATAATGATTATAACACCCGTGGAGTCTTGGTGCTGATCATGTTTTGCTCGTAGAAGAGGCTTAGTCAACGGGTCTGAAACATTCAGATCCGTATGTATTTTCCAAATCTCTATGTTTCCCTCCTTGACTTGATCGTGTATGGAGTTGAAGCATCTCTTGATGTGTTTGGTTCTCTTGTGAAATCTAGATTCCTTCGCTAAGGAAATTGCTCCAGTATTGTCACAAAAGATTTCATTGGACCCGATGCACTAGGTATTACACCTAGATCGGATATGAACTCCTTCATCCAGACTCCTTCATTTGTTGCTTCTGAAGCAGCTATGTACTCCGCTTCACACGTAGTTCCCGCCACAATGCTCTGCTTGGAACTGCACCAACTGACAGCTCCACCATTCAATATAAATACGTATCTGGTTTGCGACTTAGAGTCATCCGGATCAGTGTCAAAGCTAGCGTTGACGTAACCATTTACGACAAGCTCTTTGTCACCTCCATAAACGAGAAACATATCCTTAGTCCTTTTCAGGTATTTCAGGATGTTCTTGACCGTTATCCAGTGATCCACTCCTGGATTACTTTGGTACCTCCCTTCTAAACTTATAGCAAGGCACACATCAGGTCTGGTACACAGCTTTGCATACATGATAGAGCTGAGGCATAGGGAATGACTTTCATTTTCTCTCTATCTTCTACAGTGGTCGGGCATTGAGTCTGGCTCAACTTCACACCATGTAACACAGGCAAGAACCCTTTCTTTGACTGATCCATTTTGAACTTCTTCAAAACTTTATCAAGGTATGTGCTTTGTGAAAGTCCAATTAAGCGTCTTGATCTATCTCTATAGATCTTGATACCCAATATATAAGCAGCTTCACCGAGGTCTTTCATTGAAAAATTCTTATTCAAGTATCCTTTTATGCTATAGATACGTCTCCAACGTATCTATATTTTTGATTGTTCCATGCTGTTATATTATCAATCTCGGATGTTTTATAATCATTTATAGTCATTTTATATCATTTTTTGTACTAACCTATTGACATAGTGCCAAGTGCCAATTGTTATTTTCTGCATGGTTTTTACATCGCAGGAAATCAATACCAAACGGAGTCCAAATGCAACGAAACTTTACCGAGATTTTTTGGACCAGAAGACACCTAATGGGCCAAGGTTGTGCCCGGGGGTGCTCCGAGGAGAGCACAACCCACCAGGGCGCGCCAGGAGGCCCAGGCGCGCCCTAGTGGGTTGTGCCAACCTCGGGTGCCCCCGGACCGCCTCTTTGCTTTATAAATACCCCAATATTCCAGAAACCCTAGGGGAGTCGATGAAAATCAATCCTAGCCACCGCAAAGTCCAGAACCACCAGATCCAATCTAGACACCATCACGGAGGGGTTCACCACTTCCATTGGTGCCTCTCCGATGATGCGTGAGCAGTTCTTTGTAGACCTTCAGGTCCGTAGTTAGTATCTAGATGGCTTCCTCTCACTCGTTTGATTCTCAATACAACGGTCTCTTGGATATCCATATGATGTAACTCTTTTTGCGGTGTGTTTGTTGGGATCGGATGAACTTTGAGTTTATGATCAGATCTATCTTTTTATTTCCATGAAAGTATTTGAGTTTTGTTGATCTCTTTTATGCGTGATTGCTTGTAGCCTCGTATTTCTTCTCCGATATTTGGGTTTTGTTTGGCCAACTTAATCTATTTATCTTGCAATGGGAAGAGGTGCTTTGTAGTGGGTTTGATCTTACGGTGCTTGATCCCAGTGATAGAAGGGGAACCGACATGTATGTATTGTTGCTACTAAGGATAAAACGATGGGGTCTATCTCTACAAAGATAGATCTTGTTTACATCATGTCATCGTTCTTATTGCATTACTCAGTTTCTCCATGAACTTAATACACTAGATGCATGCTAGATAGCGGTCGATGTGCGGAGTAATAGTAGTAGATGCAGGCAGGAGTCGGTCTACTAATCTTGGACGTGATGCCTATGTAATGATCATTGGCTGGATATCATCATGAGTATTTGAAGTTCTATCAATTGCCCAACAATAATTTGCTTACCCACCGTTTGCTATTTTTCTCGAGAGAAGCCACTAGTGAAACCTACGGGCCCCGGGTCTCTTTCTCATATTATTTGCCTTCGCGGTTTATTTTATTTGCCTTTTATTTTCAGATCTACTAAACCAAAAATACGAAAATACCATGCTGAGTTTTATTCATATTTATTTTATTTTGCGTTCGATCTATCAATATTTCCAACTTTCTCCCGTCCACATGCCAATTTCGGGTTGCGAGTATTTGTTATTTCTGAGTAGGTGATGTTTATGTTCTGTTGCTTGGTTCTCTTACTGGTTCGATGACCTTGGTTTCATATCTGAGGGAAATACCTACCGCCGCTGTCCTACATCATCTCTTCCTCTTTGGGGAAATACTGGCGTAGCTTCAAGCGACATCAAAAGGAATTTCTGACGTCGTTGCCGGGGAGGATCTTCAACATATACCAGGTTCCTAATCACAAATCTCATCTCCTCGCAATTTACATTATTTGCCATTTGCCTCTCGTTTTCCTCACCCCCACTTCAAAACAAATTGCCGTTTTATTCGCCCCACTTTTTTGTTCACCGTTTTCTTGCCAAATCTGTTTTTGAGTGCAATCTTGTTGTGTAGTCATCATAACTCCAGAGAACACCAAGTTGTGTGATTTATCAAATACCAACAACAATGATTTTATCGGCACTCCACTTGCTCCTCCCGCCACTAGTGTGGAGACTTGTGATATTAATACTGCTTTGCTGAATCTTGTTATGAAAGACCAATTTTCCGGTACTCCAAATGAAGATGCCCCGTCCCATCTTAATACCTTCGTGGAATTATGCGATATGCAAAAGAAAAAAGATGTGGACAATGATGTGGTCAAGATGAAATTATTTCCGTTTTCCTTGCGTGATTCTGCAAAAAATTGGTTCTCTTATTTGCCTCGCAATAGTATCGATTCTTGGAATAAGTGCAAAGATGCTTTTATCACTAAGTATTTTCCTCCCGCAAAAATTATTTCCCTTAGAACAGAGATCATGAATTTCAAGCAACTTGAACATGAGCACGTTGCACAATCTTGGGAAAGGATGAAAATGATGCTAAGGAATTGCCCAACTCATGGGTTAAATCTTTGGATGATCATACAAAAAATTTATGCAGGGTTGAATTTTGTTTATCATAATCTTTTAGATTCTGCCACGGGTGGTACTTTTATGGAAATTACTTTGGGTGAAGCCACCAAATTGCTTGATAATATTATGGAAAATTATTCGCAATGGCATACCAAAAGGGCTCACTACTAGTAAAAATGTTAATTCGGTTGAAGAAATTTCTTCTTTGAGTCAGAAAGTTGATGCTCTTGTGAAATTGGTTGCTAGTAGAAGTGCTCCTATTGATCTTAATGATATGCCTTTCTCTACTTTTATTGAGCAAAATAGTGATGCCATAGATGTGAATTTTATCTCTCGAAATAATTTCAATAACAATGCTTATAGAGGTAATTTTAATCCTAGGCCTTTTCCTAGTAATTCCTCTAATAATTATGGTAATTATTATGGAAATCAATCTTATAATAATAATAGGAACACCTCTGATCTTGAGAATAACATTAAAGAATTTATCAACACTCAAAAAGTTTTCAACACTTCCATAGAAGAAAAGTTGAGTAAGATTGATGATTTGTCTAGAAGTGTTGATAGAATTGCTCATGAAGTGGAAAATCTCAAGATGAAAATTTTTGTGCCTAAAGTAGATGAATCAATTAAAGCTCTTTATGTTTCTATGGAGGAAAGTAAGAAAACAACCGCAATGCGTAGAGCTAATAGAATTTTTTTAGAAAAAAGCATTTTCTAGCGATTTCTTTCACAAAAGTGATGAAGATCTTAAGATGATTGGTGTTTCTTCTATTGATTCCTTGTTTGGTAAAGTTAAGATTAATGAAAAAGGGACTGGAGAAGAGTCAACTTTAGGTACAAGGCGTCCCAATATTTCGGAGGGTGAAAACCTTGTTGAGAAAATTAATGAAAGTGGGTTTGGAGAGGTCAAAACTTTAACTAGTTATGTGCCCACTCTTTTGGATTACAAAGACTTCAATTATGATAGTTGCTCTTTGATTGATTGTATATCTTTGTTGCAATCCATGATAAATTCACCCCATGCTTATGAACAAAATAAAGCTTTTACTAAACATATTGTTGATGCTATGATGAAAGCTCTTGAAGAAAAAATGGAATTAGAAATTTCAATTCCTAGAAAATTGCATGATGTGTGGGAACCTACTATAAAAGTCAAGATAAAAAATTATGAGTGTTTTGCTTTGTGTGACTTGGGTGCTACTGTTTCTATAATTCTGAAATCTTTATGTGATGTGCTTGGTCTTACCGATCTTGAATCATGCTCTTTGAATTTGCACTTGGCGGATTCTACTATTAAAAAGCCTATGGAAGAATTAATGATGTTCTTATTATTGCAAATAGGAATTATGTGCCCACAGATTTTATTGTTCTTGACATTGATTGCAACCCATCTTGTCCAATTATTCTTGGTAGACCGTTTTTACGCACTATCGTTGCCATGATTAATATGAAAGAAGGCAATATTAAGTTCCAATTTCCTTTGAGGAAGGGTATGGAACACTTTCCTAAAACAAGAATTAGGCCACCATATGAATCAATCCCGAGGGCATCTTATGGATCTCGGACCAAAGATGACAAAACTTAGATCCTTGCTTTATGCCTAGCTAAGGGTGTAAAACTATAGCGCTTGTTGGGAGGCAACCCAATGAATAAATTTTATTTTTGCTTTTTGCTTCCTGTTTTTGTGTGTTAGCACAACTATGCTACCGTCATGATTGTGTTTTTATGTTTTAATTAGTGTTGGTGCCAAGTAAAGCCTTTAGGATCTTTTTGGGTGATAGTTGTTTGATCTTGCTGAGAAAACAGAAACTTTTACGCTCACGAAATTAATTTGCATTTTTTCCCAGAGAGGGATAAAATAACCATTCCAATTGCAATAGATCAATATAAAGATTGCTCAGGCCGTCCTAAGTTTTCAGAATTTTTTGAGTTACAGAAGTATTCGAAATAGTCGGATTGCTACAGACTGTTCTGTTTTGACAGATTCTGTTTTCTTTGCGTTGTGTGCTTATTTTGATGGCTCTATGGTTTTCTTTGATGAGTTTCAGCCATAGAAAATTTGGAATACAGTATATATAATACAAAGAAATATGAATTGGTTTGATACAATACTTATAGTAGTGGTTTATTATTCTTATACTAACGGATCTCACGAAGGTTTTGTTGAGTTTTGTGTGATTGATGTTTTCAAGTTTTGGGTTATCTTACGATGGATGAAGGAAGGATGGAAGAGCCTAAGCTTGGGTATGCCCCGGCATCCCAAGCTATTATCCAAAAATGAGCAACCGGCTAAGCTTGGGGATGCCCTCGAGTGGCATCCCCGCTTTCTTCCAACGACCATCGGTATTTTACTCGAAACTATATTTTTATTCGTCACATGATATGTGTTTTAATTGGAGCATCTTGTTGGATATGAGTCTTTTCTTGTTTTATTTTGTGTTTTAAGTCATCAATCCTTGCCGGACACGCCTATTTGAGAGAGCCAAAATTATGTCATGACTTGTTAGAATTGCTCTGTATGCTTCACTTAAATTTTTATGAGCAATGGACTTGCTCTAAGTGTTTCACTTATATCTTTTTGAGCACGGTGTGCTTTAGTATTTTTGAAGAAATGCTCTCTTGCTTCACTTAGATTTATTTGAGAGTTAGTAAAATTTTCAAGAAATTCTCTCTTGCTTCACTTAAATTAATTTGAGAGAACGAAATATTATGCTCATGATCTTCACTTATATTTGTTTGAGCTTAGGAAAAGCAACATATGAAAATTAGTCCCAAAGTGATAGATATCCAAGAAGGATATAATAAAAACTTTCATGAAGATCAATGGACAAAATAAATTTGATTCTTAGTAAAACTTTTGAGATATGATGATGTGATATGTCAGTTATGTTGGTGAGTAATTATGATTTAGTAAGAATATTGGTGTTAAGGTTTGTGATTCCCTATGCTAGTACGGAAGTCAATAGTCATGCAATGAAATTACATCCTACTTATGGTGCATTATTCAGTGTTATTTATGCTTAACGCTTGCTTATAAGACTATCTGTTTCTTGGTTGGTCGCTTCTCAATCTTTTGCTAACCTTCATTTTGTACTAAGTATGATCTCTATTTGTGCATCCAAAATCCTTAAACCAGTTTAGCCTCATGAGTCCACTATATCTACCTATATGCGGTATTTTTTGTCGTTCTAAGCAATTTGCATGTGCCGTCTCTAATTTTAAAAATAAATGTCTCTTTTGTGTGTTTGTTTCGCTCGCGGAGCGGTGAGGGGTGGCTAATATTTTCCATGCTGGTGTAACAGCCTATATTTTAGCCCTTTCTTTTTCTTTTGATTTATCTGGTTTTTGCTCTGTTTTTCTTTTTGGAGTGGTTCTGTGGCCTTGTCACCTGGGAAATCAGCTTCATTTCCTCTCCAATTGGCTCATCATTCTCAAAACCTTGCCAAGATCATGTCACTTCACTCTTTGACCAAATCCTAAAATCTTTTTCTAGGGAATATTCCTTTTCCTATTAAAGGAATAACCCTATCTGCCCTAGGTTGTGAAGCAACCTATATTTTTGCCCATCCAAAAATCCCCAAATAATTTTTATAAATTTTTTGGGTCATATCCTCAAATATGGCAAAATATTTCATTGGCCATATTTCTCATTATGCTCAATAAATTCATTTCATATTCTGTCCTAAATAGCACATTGGGAAGCAAGTGCTATTTATCTTTGCACATTTGCCCCCAAAATTTTTGGGCATGATATATCATTCAAATTACTGACCTGTGCCAAAATTCAACTTTATTTGCCTAGCCAAACTTTCTCAGTGAGTTTTCAAAGTTCCTGTCTAAGGGAAGCCTTTGTGGAGGAAGTGCTAGCTAGGGTTATCCAAATGAGTTGAAATTTTGCACACTCCTTCATCTGCTCATATTATCCCACTCCTCCAAATGCCAGCTCCATCCCTTGATCTATGTGAGTACAACATCAAATCTTTGATTCTGTCAATATTTTCAGGTTGTGAAGCAAGTATATTTTATATTACTTCATTTTGCCTGAAAATTTACCAGAGCATTCTCCTACCCAAATAACTTCTCTCCACCAAGTTTGGCACCATTTCACCTAGCCAATATTTCTCTAGAATTATTGCAAGTTTTTGGATAGAGGGAATAGCTGTGAAGGAAGTACCATTTTGGTAAAAACCAATTGGTATGAAATTTTTACAGCACCTTTATCTGGCCAAATCACCAAGCCCTGCCAAATTTCATCTCAAGTGGTTACTCTATGTGAGTGAACCATCATGATTTTGATTCTGGATCCATAATGTGAGTTACAAAGCAACTATATTAGTTTGTGCTCCATTATGCCCAAAACCTCCAGAATCATAGTCCTTCCTTAGTTAATCACCCCAGGCAAACTCTTTGGCGCCAGTAAAATGCCTGTGAATCACCAGTGCACGGCCAAGTTTACTATAGTAAACTTCACAGCTTAGTTACCATTTAACCATAGCAGTTTTCACCGAGCTACCACCGCATTTGCAACCTCCCCTGGATGAACTATCAGCTAGACAAAGTTTTGGGTGTTGTAGAGCATTGAATGCCCCGGTTCACATGGTGACTACGATGATGGCAAGCCTGTGCGCGCACTCTATGCATAGTGGCCGCATCCAGCGTGTCGTTTCTGCTTTGTCCTCTTCCCTCTCATCGTCTTAGTGCGCGTGAGCATGTCCCTTGTCTTCCTATTGTCGTCGCTGTTCCCCTGGACCCCTCTCCCCCTCCGTCCGGTTCCTCACCGACACAAGCCGCCGCGCGCCCACGGACGTACAGTGCTGTTTTGGCTCGGTTCATCGCCGTCGTCTTTCTCCCTGTGCTCCGTTGGCCTCCTCTACCTCGTGATAACCTCCACTGCTCCTCCCCCGTCGTCTACTAGCGAGCTCATGCGCGTGCACACGTGTCCGCGGCTACGCCAGCTCGCCCGCTCCTCCCCTGCCTATATAAGCCCATCCTGAGGCCTCTCGACCTCACCACCTCCCTCACTCCCAGAGCCCCGCCCGACCACTCCACCGAGCTCGAGGAGCTCTAGTTACTCCTCCATGGACGCCATGCCCGCCTCGGTTTCGGGCTAAATTAGCCCAACGCCGAGCCCTCCTCCATCTCTAGCCACCACCATCGGCTTCTCCGTGCCTCGTAGAGCCTCCCCAACCCATTCGTTCGTCGCCGGATTGTATGTGGCCGCGGCTCCCAAGGTTGGCCGCCGCCTCTGCCCTCGGCCGCTGCAACTCTTCACCGCCATCCTGCTTCTCCACAGCTCCCGCTAGCCCTCGGGATGGGTGTGGCGTGCCCTCCCGCATCTGCCTGTGCCCTGGCCTCGGCCAATGGTGGTCGGAGCCGGCCGGGCCACCACCGGCATCGCCCTGCCTCGCCTCTCCTCTGTCTCGCTCGGGGGAGACCAAGCAGACGTAGAAGACAAGCGCCTGGACCCCCTCCTCCCCATGGACCCCGCCTGTAAGTCTCACATCGTTGATCCAGCCCGGGCCCGCTCGCTTTAAGTGGAAACGTATTCGCGTGTTTACGTTTTCATCAAACGAAAGCGTAAACTATTGCAGCTTCTAGCAAGAATACATTTCCCTGTTTGAAAAGCGCATTTCCACCTACTGCGGCCTAAAGTACGTTTTCCTTTTTCAGAAAACGTAATCCGCTGAGTGCGCTTTCGGTTTTAGCCACCAGGGGTATGTCTGCGAATAGAAAATTAACAGATTGGTCCCTGTACTTCAAACGACTATAACTTTTTGCTCGCAACTCCGTTTGAGGTGAATCCAAAGCCCACATCTTCGTTTCTTCGAGCCCAAACTTTTGGTATAATTTTCATTATGTTTCAACATTCTTAAAATGACCATTTTTCCCTTGCCGTAAATCAGCCCCCTTTCGAGAGAGAAGTGTTTCTGACGAATCTTTCTGCGATCTTTCCGCACAACTCCCCGGTGTTTTCTTCCGCCCCAGGCAAGTCACACCCTCCATTAGCATGATTGCAATGCAGTGACATGGTTTAAGTTATTTGAACTTGTTTACAATATTGCATTAGCTATGTATGATTTGTTCATGGCATTTCTCGGAGTATTGTTTTGCTCTTGATATTGCCATGATATTGCTTGGAGTTCTAGGACTTATGTTTTGATGATTACGTGGATGACATGTTGCCTTTGGATTATTAGTGGCTAGTGTTATTTTCATCATGATGCTAGAAGATATTATGTTTTGGAGTATGATGTTGGAGATGGTGCTTGCTGAGGATCATAGTTGCATAGTTAGTTCTTGATATTTGAGTATTACTCTTATCATTCTTGGATTCATCGTGATAGTGGTGTTATGCTGTCCTCGGAGTATTTTGGAAATATGATATTTAGCTTTGGATTATTTGTTGGATATTGCTATGACTAGGATTATAGGTTGATAGATGATATCGGAGTATCAGTCATTACTATTATATTTTGGGGATAAATTCCGTCATTAAGTTGGTCAGGTGCCACCGAACCGGGCTTTTTCAAGTGCAACCACATTTTCCTTTTATGGGAAGGCCCTAATGCGGTCTATTGTCGTGTCTCTCGCCGGTGCCTCCAACGAGGGAAGGTTATGGGCGTGCAGTACCCTGGCCCGGTAAGCAGACAAAATCTTGTGTGCCCGTTGTTGTTGTTATGTGCACGTGTCCTTGTTTGGGACGGTTTGTTGTTTTGGCCATGACGGCGGTCGTGTGTCTTTGGTAGACAAGGGGCCACCCAGGACTAGCCCAGAGGGGAGTGAGTCGAAGTGGGTGGGAGAGTGTCATGGCAGTAGATCGGTTTTGTCGGAACGCCGTTGGTCCACCCGAATGGGAGTGCGAGGCCATGGGTTCCGTGGTGTGGGTAAAGTGCGCTACCTCTGCAGAGTGTATTTAAACTATCAATAGCCGCGTCCTCGATCATGGGCATGGGTTCATACTAGGTCACACCGTTCGATCAACACTCACATGACGGAATGACTTATAGGTTATTTATATGTTGATTTTGAGCAGTACAGATTGGCAGGATGTTGATGATGATGTTGGAGACCAAGTGTTGGTCATGGTAGTGATCGCCGGAAAGATCACCGTTTGAGACCAAGTGTTGGTCATGGTAGTGATCGCCGGAAAGATCACCATTTGAGACCAAGTGTTGGTCATGGTACTAATCGCCGGAAAGATCACCATTTGGTTTTGATCATGAGGTGATCGAGATGGTATATTGCTTGGCCGGTTATCCAAGAGAGATATGGTTATGGAGATCTGAGATGGTGATTTATTAGTATTATATTAGTTGCATACGATGCTTAGTAGTTGTTTCATCATGGTAGTTGTTAATTAATTAACCTGTTAATGCTATGTTATTGTCTTGCCTTGATGTTTATGGTTGTTGTGAGCTTGCAAGTACATTCAATGTACTGACCTGGCGTGTCATGCCAGATTGCAGGTGATGCCATGATTGCTTGATTGCTTGTCGAGATTTCCGTGCGTGCGAGCTAGATCGTGTCCTAGCCAGAGTCCCTGCGGAGTGGAGTTCACCACCTTCGTCATTGTTCCGCTGCTAGAAGTATTCCACTGCTACGAGTTGTTCCGCTGCTAGCTAGAGCAAGTGTAGTATCGCAGGCGCAGTGTCGCCGTGCTGATGTGCTTCTTTGTAACATCAGGCCCTTGTATTATTATTATTATTATTATTATTATTATTATTATTATTATTATTGTAATAAGATTTGATTTGTTCTATGTCAAGCAGTGCCGTATTCCAGAGATTTTTCCTCGATCTCTGGGCTAGAATACGGGGCGTTCCGGTTTCTCTGAGCCGGGGTGCCACAACGCTTGGTATCAGAGCAGGTCTGGCTATAGGACGCCCTAGTTAGTGCGAGCGGTAGAAACCGGTAGTAATCATTAGTATGGAGTTTGACTTGTTTATTGCATTTGGTTGCTGCATTTGTTTGTTGCCAAGCATGCATATAGCCTTATTATTTTGCAACTAACGGTTCAATCTAGTGAGTGTAGATGGCATCAATTCAGATCCACTACAGCTCAGCCTTTGCATTTCTCCTGTTTTTCTTTTCTTGCTTGTTCTTCGGTGTTTGGTGTCATTTCTGTCCCAGTGGAGTGATGCCAAGTGATCCTGACACTGTTTGCAAAAATGGTGCTCAGGTATCGCGCCGATTTCTTTCTTTCAGCCCCATTTTGTTTCCGTGGTAGACATGCTTCTATCCCGAATCGCTCTTTTATTTTGTCGTGTTAGCAACCCTTAATGATCTTAGTTATCAAGAAACGGCAATGTCAGTAGCCTCAGCTTTCCCCGCTATCCTTATTTCTTGGACGAGTACGGATATTTTCCGTCCACTTGATAATAATGTGGTCGTGACATTCGTGTCCTGCTACATGGTTACCAAGTACGTCCTCGCCTCCGAGCTAGTCCAGGTTGCTACCTGGCTAATCTAGCACTTGGTGTAGCGTTGTTTACACCAATTCTTCCACACCTTTATTCGTCCTCGTGCACGTCGTCACATCATGTTAGATCGTAGAACCGGGAGATCCAGTGAGATTTGTGTGCTTAAGTAGGCATGCATATTGTGTGACTAGCAGTAATATGTGACATTGATTGTGTGTGAATTGATTGTTGTTGTGTGCTTTTGTTTAGTTGAGTTTTCTTTCCCTTATTTCTTTTTGGGCCCCGGTGTTACATTATTTTTTCCCTATAAAGAGTTGCTCATGAACTGACACCGGACCCGAAGAATCAGCAAGGAGTTCAAATATTTGAAACTCAGCTAAACAGAATGGAATTCTCAGCCAACTGCAGCGAAATGGGGAATACCTGATTTTGAGGCTGATAATCAATTTTGCATTAGTGTGCACTCCTCACAACAGTACTGATAACTCAAGTCTACATTAGTAAAAAAATACTCACAGCAGTAATAGTCAAGTCAGGAGCAAGACAAGTCAGGTACAAGATCAATGGTATATTTCAGTCAAATGTATGGATAATATACAAAATTTTGGCTCAGAAATGCATCATGGTTGAAATATGTTATCATCCGAAATAAAGTCAGAATGTGATATGCTCAAGGAAGACAGTCAAACAAATTTTCTCATGCAAATAATCAACCATAGAATATTATGGGCGCGTGTGTAGATTTCAGTCTACATATTAGTATGAAGCTTTGGATTTAAGAAACCCAGTCTTCTTCCACAAGTTATCGGAAGAAATTTATGATGCAAGGCTCCTCAATTTTCCTCAGCATGATATGTGAACAATTTCCGGTCCAAGATACCCGGTCTTACATAGCAGGATACCTCAGTAAAATCTTCTAACAGACGAAAGATGAATCTTTCTCAACAAGCAACCCGAGGAGAAGCTTCTCAAGTATGGAAACCCAGCTTCTCCTGCACAATACTCATGTCAAGCTTCGTGTGTAATCTATCAAGGCTTCTTCTGCACGCTACCCAGACAAAAGCTCCGAGCAGAAACTAACGAGTCTTCCTCGGCAAACTACACGAATGGCTTTTCTCTGAAGTGCAAGGATCATATTTACAATAATTTTGTCAGAGATACAATGCAGTCAAAACATCTGCCTACCACAAGGATCAAGTGTTTGGTGGCATATTCTTCTTATAAATATGGTGAGCATGCACCCCCAATCATATCAGTCACTCATACAAGGTACGGATCCAACAAATATACTTAAAGGAAAGTACGGATCCCACAACCTCACGAGTCACGCAAAGGAAAATGGGCAGAGATACATCTCATGTAATGCAATGATCGACAAGATCTGAAGATGACAATGCAGAGTCCACAGTCTTGACAATGGTCATCAAGGCAATTATTCCTGCGCCTGGCAAGGTGATATATGAACTCTTGACACCTTCTTGTATGATTGGACTCAGCAATGAGCTCTGCACAGCTACAAGCTCTGAACATATGTCATATGTGTGTGGACCTCGGTCAGAAAATAAGCAAAAGGAATAATGCCAACAATATCGTGCTAGCCACAGTCATGGTCATACGAAAAATCAAGGACAGGTGTGGCCAAGTTATTTCAGTAAGGTATCATGACGAAGAAAATCATGACCATTAAAAGGGTGAGACTGACAGCAAAGGTATGATGATTTTTTTCACGACCATCAAGGTCCGGATATCCAAATCAGTTGGAGTTCGTGATTCCATATGGATCCATAAAGACATACTCTTAGCGGCCTACTCTATTTTACAAGGATTTCATATCCCGCTGGGAATGGTTAATATGGAAAATCCAAATAGGTATACTGACAAAATGAGAAAGTCAAAAGCCGAACAATCAGCTGAGACCTGGTATACTCACCAATGGAATCAAGTACTCGATCAGTCTGTCAGGAAAAAGCAATTGTTTGTCAGCCCCAATTAGATCCTGTCAGAAGATGGCCATGATCAATTCTCAGCACTTATTGAAACTAGAAGGCCTGCATTTATTTGAAGCAACCCCATGACCAAAGTATTAAGGTTTTCATGAAAAAGGAACTTTATGCTCAGATCCCTTGGATATCACCACAGGTATGGAGAATCAACGTCGGTAAAAAGAAATTGGTATATGAGCAAAGACCTGTCCAGGTTTGGGGAAAGGTGAAGCAAACCACCCCAGAGCTAGGGAAGAAAATCGTATGAAATTCTTGGGAACAATAAATAAAGGAAAAAGGATACCTGAGCAGGAAACGGTATCCTCAAGTCATACTTGTTCCCAGAGTAACTAAATCTCGAGGACGAGATTTCTTTAAGGGGGTAAGAGTTGTAACAGCCTGGATTTTGGCCCTTTCTTTTTCTTTTGATTTATCTGGTTTTTGCTTTTTTTTTCTTTTTGGAGTGGTTCTGTGGCCTTGTCACCTGGGAAATCAGCTTCATTTCCTCTCCCAAGTGGCTCATCATTCTCAAAACCTTGCCAAGATCATGTCACTTCACTCTTTGACCAAACCCTAAAATATTTCTCTCCCGAGTGGCTCATCATTCTCCCAAGTGGCTGTTATATTATCTATGTTGGATGTTTTATAATCATTTTATAGTCGTCTTGTATCATTTTTTGGTACTAACCTATTGACATAGTGCCAAGTGTCAGTTCTTGTTTTTTCATGTTTTTTACATCACAGAAAACCAATATCAGACGGAGTCCAAAAGCCACAAAACTTTACGGAGAATTTTTATGGGCCAGAAGGAACACAACAGGCCCTGGCTGCACCTAGGGGGGTGCCCCGAGGGGGCACAACCCACCAGGGCGCGCCAGTAGGCCCAGGCGTGCCTTGGTGAGTTGTGCCCACCTCGGGCATGCCCCCGGACTGCCTCTTTGCTCTATAAATACCCCAAAAATCCCAGAACACTAGGGGAGTCAATGAAATATTCATCCAGCCGCCGCAGAGTCCAGAACCACCAGATCCAATCTAGACACCATCTCAGATGGGGTTCACCACCTCCATTGGTGCCTCTCCGATGACGCGTGAGTAGTTCTTTGTAGACCTTTGGGTCCGTATTTAGTAGCTAGATAGCTTCATCTCTCTCTCTCTTGATTCTCAATACAACGGTCTCTTGGAGATCCATATGATGTAACTCTTTTGCGGTGTGTTTGTTGGGATCAATGAACTTTGAGTTTATGATCAGATCTATCTTTTTATATACATGAAAGTATTTGAGTTTCTTTGATCTCTTTTATGCATGATTGCTTATAGCCTCGTATTTCTTCTCCGATATTTGGGTTTTTGTTTGGCCAACTTGATCTATTTATCTTGCAATGGGAAGAGGTGCTTTGTAGTGGGTTCGATCTTACGGTGCTTGATCCCAGTGACAGAAAGGGAAATGACACGTATGTATCATTGCTACTAAGGATAAAATTATGGGGTCTATCTCTACCTAGATAGATCTTTTCTACATCATGTCATTGTTCTTATTGGATTACTCCATTTCTCCATGAACTTAATACACTAGATGCATGCTGGATAGCGGTCGATGTGTGGAGTAATAGTAGTAGATGCAGGTAGGAGTCGGTCTACTAATCTTGGACGTGATGCCTATATAATGATCATTGTCTGGATATTGTCATAATCATTTGAAGTTCTATCAATTTCCCAATAGTAATTTGTTCACCCACCGTTTGCTATTCTTCTCGAGAGAAGCCACTAGTGAAACCTACAGCCCCCGGGTCTTCTTTCTCATATATTTGCCTTTGCGATCTAATTTTCTCTTCCATTTATTATCAGATCTAGTAATCCAAAAACCCAAAAATATGTTGATGCACTTTATTTTATTTGCGATCTATTTATTCAGTCTATTACAACTTTCTCCCGTCACGCACCAATTTCTGGCACTGTTACTCGAAAGGGATTGACAACCCCTTTAACACGTCGGGTTGCGAGGATTTGTTATCTCTGTGCAGGTGATGTTTCCGCTGTGTTGCTTGGTTCTCCTACTAGTTCGATAACCTTGGTTTCATTTCTGAGGGAAATACCTACCGCCGCTGTGCTGCATCATCCCTTCCTCTTTGGGGAAATACCAACGTAGATTCAAGTGACATCAATGTTTATGCTCAACGCTGGCACCAAATAACAATTATTTAGGTCTAAAACTAATCCCGAAGGTAGATGTAGAGGTAGCATGCCGACGGCGATCACATCGACCTTCGAACCATTTCTGACGTGCATCGTCACCTCGTCCTTAGCCAATCTTCATTTAATCTGTAGACCATGTTTCGAGTTGCAAATATGAGTAACAGAACCAGTATCAAATATCCAGGCGCTACTATGAGCATTAGTAAGGTACACATCGATAACATGTATATCAAATATACCTTTCACTTTGCCATCCTTGTTATCCGCCAAATACTTGGGGCAGTTCCGCTTCTAGTGACCAGTTCCTTTGCAGTAGAAGCACTCAGTTTCAGGCTTAGGTCCAGACTTGGGCTTCTTCCCTTGAGCAGCAACTTGCTTGCTATTCTTCTTGAAGTTCCCCTTCTTCCCTTTGCCCTTTTTCTTGAAACTGGTGGTCTTGTTAACCATCAACACTTGATGCTCCTTCTTGATTTATACCTCCGCAGCCTTAAGCATTGTGAAGAGCTCAGGAATTGTCTTTTCCATCCCTTGCATGTTATAGTTCATCACAAAGCCTTTATAGCTTGGTGGCAGTGATTGAAGAACTCTGTCAATGACACTATCATCAGGAAGATTAACTCCCAGCTAAGTCAAGTGGTTATGGTACCCAGACATTCTGAGTATGTGTTCACTGACAGAATTGTTCTCCTCCATCTTACAGCTATAGAACTTGTTGGAGATTTCATATCTCTCAACTCGGGCATTTGCTTGAAATATTAACTTCAACTCTTGGAACATCTCATATGCTCCGTGACGTTCAAAACGTCTTTGAAGTCCCGATCTAAGTCGTAAAGCATGGCACACTGAACTATCGAGTAGTCATCAGCTTTAGTTTGCCAGAAGTTCATAACGTTCAGAGTTGCTCCTGCAACAGGGCTTGCACCTAGCGATGCTTCAAGGACATAATTCTTCTGTGCAGCAATGAGGATAATCCTCAAGTTATGGACCCAGTCCATGTAGTTGCTACCATCATCTTTCAACTTAGCTTTCTCTAGGAACACATTAAAATTCAAGGGAATGGTAGCACGGGCCATTAATCTACAACAACATAGATATGAAAAAACTATCAGGACTAAGTTCATGATAAATTTAAGTTCAGTTAATCATATTACTTAAGAACTCCCATTTAGATAGACATCCCTCTAATCATCTAAATGATCACGTGATCTACATCAACTAAACCATGTTCGATCATCACGTGAGATGGAGTAGTTTTCAATGGTGAACATCTCTATGTTGATCATATCTACTATATGATTCACGTTCGACCTTTCGGTCTCAATGTTCCGAGGCCATATCTGCGTATGCTAGGCTCGTCAAGTTTGACCCAAGCATTCTGCACATGCAAAACTGTCTTACACCCGTTGTATGTGAACATAGAGCTTATCACACCCGATCATCACATGGTGTCTCGGCATGACAAACTGTAGCAACGGTGCATACTCAGGGAGAACACTTATACCTTGAAATTTAGTGAGGGATCATTTTATAATGCTACCGCCATACTAAGCAAAATAAGATGCATAAAAGATAAACATCACGTGGAATCAAAATATGTGATATGATATGGCCATCATCATCTTGTGACTTTGATCTCCTTCTCTAAAGCACCGTCATGGTCTCCATCATCACTGGCTTGACACCTTGATCTCCATCGTAGCGTCATTGTCGTCTCGCCAACTATTGCTTCTACGACTATCTCTACTGCATAGTGATAAAGTAAAGCAATTACATGGCGATTGCATTTCATACAATAAAGCGACAACCATAAGGCTCCTGCCAATTGCCGATAACTTTTACAAAACATGATCATCTCATACAACAATGTATATCTCATCATGTCTTGACCATATCACATCACAACATGCCCTGGAAAAACAAGTTAGTCGTCCTCTACTTTGTTGTTGCAAGTTTTACGTGGCTACTACGGGATTCTAGCAAGAACCGTTCTTACCTATGCATCAGAACCACAACGATTTTTGTCAAGTGTGCTGTTTTAACCTTCAACAAGGACCGACCAAAGTCAAACTAGATTCAACAAAAGTGAGAAACAGACACCCGCCAGCCACCTTTATGCAAAACAAGTTGCATGTCTATCGGTGGAACTAGTCTCCTGAACGTGGTCAGCTCGATGACGTCCTCTCCTTCTTAATCCAGCAAGACGGGCGAAGTAGTAAATGAGTTCCGACAGCACGAAGGCGTGGTGATGGTGTTGGTGAAGAACAATCTCCGCAAGGCTTCGCCAAGTAGAATGGAAATGATGATGGAGGATAAACTAGAGGGGATGGGGTTGCCGGCACATGGCTTGGTGATTCTTCATGTGCCTTTGGTGCTAACCCTGCCCCTCTATTTATATGTTGAGCCTTGGGGTTGAAACTTGGAGTAAAAGCCTCCACGAAGTCGGTTTCACCCGAAAGGCAAGAGTCCCTCTTGGACTCCAGGGCCAGACGCTAGGGTTCCCGGCGTCTGGACCCAGACACCAGGGACCTTGGTATCTGGCCCGTGGACTCTGCAAAACTTCCTTTTGCGCTTTCCAAAAACCTTGTGGGCTTTCCCCTTTGGCCCAAATAAAGTGTTCTCGTACCCAACCATTTTGGGAAACATCCTGAACCCCTTCCGGTGAACTCCGGAACCCTTCCGGAGACCAAACACTATTATCCCATATATCTATCTTTACCTCCGGACCATTCCGGAGCTCCTCGTCATGTCCGTGATCACATGGGATTCCGAACAACATTCGGTTACCAACATACATAACTCATATGGTACTATATTGTCAATGAACGTTATGTAGACATGGCCGAGACAATTTTCCGGTCAATAACCAATAGCGGAACCTGGATGCTCATATTGGCTCCTACATATTCTACGAAGATCTTTATCGGTCGAACCTTATGACAACATACGTAATTCCCTTTGTCCATCGGTATGTTACTTGCCTGAGATTCGATCGTCGGTATCTTCATACCTAGTTCAATCTCTTCACCGACAAGTCTCTTTACTCGTTCTGTAATACATCATCCCGCAACTAACTCATTAGTCACTTTGTTTGCAAGGCTTTTTATGATGTGCATTACCAAGAGGGCCTAGAGATACCTCTCTGATACTCGGAGTGACAAATCCTAATCTCGATTCATGCCAACCCAACAGGACACCTTCAGAGATACCTGTAGAGCATCTTTATAATCACCCAGTTACGTTGTGACATTTGATAGCACACAAGGCATTCCTCCTGTATCCGGGAGTTGCATGATCTCATAGTCAAAGGAATATGTATTTGACATACATGAAAGCAATAGCAATATAACTGAACGATCAACATGCTAAGCTAACGGATGGGTCTTGTCCATCATATCATTCTCCTAATGATGTGATCCCATTCATCAAATGACAACACATGTCTATGGTTAGGAAACTTAACCATCTTCGATTAATGAGCTAGTCTAGTAGAGGCTTACTAGGGACATGGTGTTTTGTCTATGTATCCACACATGTATCAAGTTTCCGGTTAATACAATTCTAGCAAGATTAATAAAAATTTATCATGATATAAGGAAATATAAATAACAACTTTATTATTGCCTCTAGGGCATATTTGCTTCATTTTCTGGCGTCCTGCTGGAGGGGGATTCGATCACGGAGGGCTTCCACATCAACACCATTGCCTCTCCGATGAAGCATGAGTAGTTTACCACAGACCTACGGGTCCAAAGATAGTAGCTAGATGTATTCTTCTCTCTCTTTGATTCTCAATACCATATTCTCCTCGACGTTCTTGGAGATCTATCTGATGTAATAGTCTTTTGCGGTGTGCTTCCCGAGATCCGATGAATTGTAGATTTATGATCAACTTATCTACGAAATTATTTGAATTTTCTCTGAATCCTTATATGCATAATTTGATATCTTTGCAAGTCTCTTCGGACTATCGACTTGGTTTGGCCAACTAGATTGGTTTTTCTTGCAATAGGAGAAGTGCTTAGCTTTGGGTTCAATCTTGCGGTGCTTGATCCCAGTGACAGAAGGGGAACCAACACATATTGTAATGTTGCCATTGAGGATAAAAATATGGGGTTTTCATCATATTGCTTGAGTTTATCCCGCTACATCATGTCATCTTACTTAATCCATTAGTCTGTTCTTCATGAACTGAATACTCTAGATGCAGGCAGGAGTCGATCGATCTGTGGAGTAATAGTAGTAGATGTAGGAAGGATTCGGTCTACTTGATACAGACGTGATGCCTATATCCATCATCATTGCCTTAGATATCGTCATAACTTTGCGCTTTTCTATCAATTGCTCGGCAGTAATTTGTTCACCCACCATACTATTTTCTATCTTGAGAGAAGCCTCTAGTGAAACCTATGGCCCTGGGTCTACTTCCCGTCATACAAGTTTCTGATCTACTATTTTAGTTTCCTATTTATTTCCTTTGCAATCGTTTATTTTCCGTTCCATAAACCAAAAATATTACTTTACTATTTATCCATCTCTATCAGGTCTCACTTTGCAAATAACCTTGAAGGGATTGGCAACGCCTTTATCGCGTTGGGTGTAAATTGGTGTTTGTGTGTGGGTATTCGGTGACTTGTGCATTGTCTCCTACTGGATTGATACATTGGTTCTCAAAACTGAGGGAAATACTTACTCTACTTTGCTGCATCACCCTTTCCTCTTCAAGGGAAAAACCAATGCAAGCTCAAGAAGTAGCGGTGACCTTACGAGACGACTTGGAAACTGGATCAAGAGGGTGTGAACAGCTATGCTCGTTGAGCAGGAAGCCCCCAAGTGACCTTATGAGATGGCTTGGAAACTGGATCAAGAGGGTGCTATGCTCGGTGAGCAGGAAGTCCCCAAGTGACCTTATGAGACGGCTTGGAAACCGGATCAAGAGGGTGTGAATAGCTATGCTCATTGAGCAGGAAGCCCCCAAATGACCTTATGAGACGGCTTGGAAACCGGATCAAGAGGGTGTGAACAGCTATCCTCATTGAGCAGGAAGCCCCCAAGTGACCTTATGAACAGTCAATAAAGACTCATATACTTTGAAATGAAACGGCAGAGGCCCCGAATTATTAGGGATGATGGCTTTATTATATTGTTCATAATATGTACATGGATGAAGGTATGTATAGCACAAGAGCCGATGGTTCAAGTGTAATATGGCCGTAGATGAGAAATGTTCCATGGTCGATGGGTCTCCTCCTCCGATGTGCGTGAGTCCTTGTTCTCTCGAATATCAATGGGGTAATATGACCCATTGTTCAGATTCTTGCTAACCACAAAAGGCCCTTCCCAAGGTGGGGATAATTAGTGCATATCTGTTTAATCCTGGATGAGCCGGAGCACCAAGTCACCTTCCTGAAAGCTCCGGGTTTTAACCCGACAGCTATCATAACGACGCAGAATTGCTGATAAATCGCCGAACGAGCCGCTGCGAGGTCATGTTCCTCATCCAACATATACAGAGCATCCAGACGTGCTTTTTCGTTGTCAGCTTCAACATAAGCCACCACACGGGGCGAATCATGACGGTTGTCACTTGGGAGAACCGCCTCTGCCCCGTAAACCATGAAGAAAGGCGTGTAACATGTTGATCTGTTCGGGGTGGTATTTATACTCCAAAGCACTGAGGGTAATTCCTCAACCCAACAACCTGGCATCCTGTACAAAGGGACCATAAGCCGGGGTTTGATGCCTCTCAAGATTTCTTGATTGGCCCTTTTAGCTTGACCATTGGACTAGGGGTGATCCACTGATGAAACATCGAGATGAATATGCTCTTGTTGACAGAATTCTTTCACACCGCCCTTAGATAGATTAGTTCCATTATCAGTTATGATACTATGCGGGTAGCCAAAGTGGAAGACCACCTTCTTAATGAATTGAACTGTTGTTGCTGCATCACACTTGCTGACCGGCTCTGCCTCAATCCACTTTGTAAACTTATCAACCGCCACCAAAAGGTGGGTATTTTTGTCCTTCGATCTCTTGAAAGGTCCAACCACATCCATCCCCTAGACTGCAAACGGCCAAGTGATTGGAATCATCCTCAATTCTTGAGCCGGCACATGAGCCCATCTAGAAAATTTCTGACAGCCTTCGCACTTGCTAACCAGATCTTCTGCATCAGCATGAGCTGTCAGCAATAAAACCCATGACAAAAAGCTTTAGCCACAAGAGATTTAGAGTTGGCATGATGGCCACAATCTCCTTCATGAATATCTCTTATAATATCTCGGCCTTCTTTAGGGGAAACTTAGCGCTGGAACACACATGTGCCACTGCATTGGTGCAAATCGTCATTGACAATGGTCATCGATTTATACCTCCGGGTTATTTTCCTAACCAAAGTTTCATTGTCAGACAACTCTCCCTGGGTCATATAAGCCAAATAAGGAACCGTCCAATAAGGAATAGCATGAAGGGCCGCCTCCAACTGTGCCTCCGGGTCAGGGATTGCAAGATCTTCTTCTGTCGGTAGCTGAACTGAAGGATTATGTAATATGTCAAGAAAAACATTGAGTGGCGCCGGCTTACGATGAGACCTCAGCCGGCTTAAAGCATCAGCCACCTCATTCTTTCTACGATCAATGTGATCCACCTGATAACCTTTGAAATGGCCAACAATACTGTCAACCGCCCGGCGATAAGCCGCCATGAGCGGGTCCTTAGAATCCCAAGTTCCTGAGACCTACTAAGCCACCAAATCTGAGTCGCCAAAGCACCTCACCCGACTTAAGTTCGTCTCTTTAGCCACCCGAAGGCCATGGAGCCTCATACTCAGCTGCATTATTAGTGCAAGCGAACATTAATCGTAGCACATAACAAAACTTATCACCTCGTGGGGAAGTCAAGATAACTCCAGCCCCCGAGCACTCCAGCTGCCTTGACCCGTCAAAGTGAATCGTCCAGTAAGTGTTATCTGGCTTTTCCTCTAGCGCCTGCAATTCTATCCAATCGTTGATGAAATCCACAAGAGCCTGCAACTTGATAGCTGTCCTTGGCATATACTTCAATCCATGACCACCAAGCTCAATGGCCCACTTGGCCACCCGGCCTGTGGCTTCTCGGTTGTGAATAATGTCCCCTAAAGGAGCAAAACTGACCACCGTAATAGGATGACCAAGGAAATAATGTTTCAACTTGCGACTGGCCATGAACACTCCATAGACTAGCTTCTACCAATGTGGGTACATCTTCTTAGACTCAATTAACACCTCACTGATGTAATAAGCCGACCTTTGAGCCAGGTATTCCTTGCAAGTTTCCTTCCTTTCCACAACAACCGCTACACTGACGGCTCTACTATTAGCAGCCACATATAAGAGCAAGGGCTCCTTCTCAACAGGAGCTGCAAGAACCGGCGGCTCAGCCAACTGTTTTTTAAGCGCCTTGAACGCCTGATTGGCAGCATCACTCCAAACAAAGTGATCTGTTTTCTTTATCATCTCGTATAGAGGAATAAATTTTCTCCCTGGCAGCTTATAAACCGGCGCAAAGCCGCAATACGACCCGCCAAATGTTGGACGCCATTAATACACGCCGGCTTAGCCAAAGAAGTGATAGCCTTGAATTTCTCCAGGTTTGCTTCAATACCTCTCTCAGAGACCAGAAAACCCAAGAGCTTGCCTGCTGGCACACCAAAAACACATTTGGTTGGGTGAAGCATCATCTTTTGTAGGCCCGAAGGTTATCAAAGGTCTCCTTTAAATCATCTAACAAGGTCTCCTTCTTCCTGGACTTCACAGCGATATCATCCACATAAGAATGAACATTGCGTCCTATCTGGCTGTGAAGGCAATTCTAAACACAACATTGATAAGTCGCCTGGGCACTCTTGAGCCCAAAAGGCATAGACACATAATAGAAGGCTCCAAAGGGAGTGATTAAAGATGTCTTTTCCTGGTCCTTAACTTCCATTTTGATCTTATGATAACTAGAATAAGCATCTAAGAAGCTCAAATGCTCACAATCCGCCGTAGCATCAATGATCTGATCAATACGGGGAAGGGAAAAAGGATTAGCCGGACAGGCCTTATTAAGGTCTGTGTAATCCACACACATACGCCAAGTGCCGTTTTTCTTAAGCACCAGCACTGGGTTAGCCAACCACTCAGGATGAAAAACTTCAACAATAAACCCGACTGCCATGAGCCAGATCACCTCTTCTCCAATGGCCTTGCGCCTCTCTTCATTAAAATGACGAAGGAATTGCTTGACTGGTTTAAACTTTGGATCAATATTGAGAGTGTGCTCAGTGAGTTCCCTCGGTACACCTGACATGTCTGAAGGCTTCCATGCAAAGATGTCCCGGTTCTCATGGATGAACTCAATGAGCAAGCTTTCCTATTTCAGATCCATGTTGGCACTGATAATAAACTGCTGGGATGAGTCACCAGGGACAAAATCAACCTGTTTGGTATCATCCGCCGATTTAAACTTCAACAAAGGGTCATGCTCTGTAGTTGGCTTCTTCAATGGAGTCATATCAGCCGGGTCAATGTTGTCTTTGTAAAACTTAAGCTCTTCCGTGGCACAAGCAGACTCGGCATAAGCAACATCACCTTCCTCGCATTCCAAGGCTATCTTCCTGTCACCATGAACCATGATGGTTCCTTTGCGACCCGGCATCTTAAGCTGCAAATACACATAATAAGGTCGTGCCATAAACTTGGCATAAGCCAGTCGTCCGAATAGAGCATGATAGGGGATTTTGATTTTAGCCACTTCAAAATTCAATGTCTCAGCCCTGTAATCATGTTCATTGCCAAAGGCCACTTCCAGGGCTATCTTACCTACCAGATAAGCTGACTTACCAGGCACCACCACACGAAAGACTGTAGAAGATGGCTTGAGATCTTTGTCAGTTGAATTCATCCGGCGAAAAGTATCATAATAAAGGAAATTAATGTTGCTGCCTCTGTCCATGAGCACCTTAGTGAACTTGTAACCTCCAACTTGAGGAGCAACCACCAAAGGTAGTTGACTCGGGTTGTCAATCCGGGGCGGGTGATCCTCACGGCTCCATACAATGGGCTGCTCTAACCATCATAAGTATTGAGCAATTGTTGGCTCAACCGCGCTCATCGCTCCTTTATGAACCTTTTGATCTCGCTTGCATAGGCTCATGGTAAAGACATGATATTGGCCACTATTTAGCTGCTTTGGATTACTCTGATACCCATTATGCTGCTGCTGATTGCCTTGACTGGGTTGCTGATTAAAACCACCTGGATTGCCTTGGCCTTGAAATCCAGAGTTTGAGCCGGCACCTCCAAAGTCGGGCCCGTGAGAGCCGGAGCCTGACCCACCGTGCGGGCTGTTACTGTTATTGTGGTCCTAGTGAAAACTAGAATTCTTATAATCCCTCACAAGGTTTGCTCAATATTGCCTCTAAATTGAGCCTCGACCCTCCAAACTGGGGCTGGAATTTTCCCTTACGACGGTGATCACCGCTTGTGCATTATTGTTGGTCACAAAGTCTAATGTGCCATCCGTGTGCTTGCGCTTACCATTGTTACCTTGGCTCCGACCTGTCGTATTCTGCTGCTGCCCCTTGGCATTTTTCTTCCCCTTACCGGATTTCTCCTCATCTGAATCAGGATCCTTGGTACTGTTTGATTCGGCGTATTTGATAAGAGCCGCCACGAGCTCTCCCATGTCATTGCAATGACGTTTAAGCCACCCTAGCTTCTGTTTGAGGGGAATAAACTGGCAATTTTTCTCCAAAATTAACATAGCAGAACCAGCGTTGATGCTATCCGACGAGTGGATAATAGCTGAAACCAGTCGAACCCAATGGGCGGTTGACTCATCCTCACGCTGGATGCAAGTGTCTAGGTCGATAATCGATAGAGGCTTCTTACATGTATCTTTAAAATTCTGAATGAAACGTGTCTTCAATTCAATCCATGAATTGATGGAATTAGGGGGCAATACCTTTATCCAGGTGTGAGCCGGCCCATCCAACATCATGGTGAAATATTTGGCACACACAGCATCGTTAACATCCAACATCTCCATTGCCAGCTCATAGCTCTCAATCCATGCATCTGAAGGCTGATCCGTAGTATAATTGGGTACTTTTCAAGGGCTGTTGGCGTCCTGGGAATGGGGGTGCCCAGACTTGCCTGCCTGCAGCCCGCGGTGTGGCTCCACCAGTGGCCTGGTACGGCCTAGTTTTAGCAACAAATGACTCAAGACCCTCGCGAGGGGCCAAGCCTCGCGAGGCGGATGACACCAAGACCTCCTTGGGGCGCGACCCCACTAGGCTGCCTCCCGAGGAGCGGAGATATCAAGGCAAGGCACACCTCACAAGGTTCACATGACGTGAGCCATGATGACCAAGGTCAGGCGGGCGCCAGCGGGCACAGCGTGCCAGTTTTCGCTTTGGTGTCAAGGGGGAAAGCGCAGGCGCGGAGTCCTAAGGAATCAAACAAAGGTTTCTGTATCTGTGCAACAAGACCAAGACCGCCAGGACGGCAGGACTGAGGTCATCGCGGAGCCTATGACAACGTCACCACCAGAGCCTTTGCAGGCAAAGACTACTTTTGTCAGGATAACTTGTACTAGGCCATTGTGGGATCCTTCCCGCCTACATTTGGGAAGAGGACCAAGGCCACTATAAATAGGACTTGGCCACCACCATAGAGAGGGAGGATCATTTAGACCATCTTCTTACCCACCAGCTCATTGAGCTCAAGAACACCTCACCTCCTGAGGCTGTTCATCCTCTGTACTAGTTCATCCTCCGCCCCTCGAGGCAATCCACCACAAAGTTGGAGTAGGGTATTACACCGCAAGGTGGCCCGAACCAGGATAAATCTCTGTGTCACACGTTCTTTGGGTTCGTCGAGCTAGGCCATGGGATCGTTTAGTGAGCGCGCTCGGGGGAGAGTGTTCTTCACACGCATCCCAGTGTTCGAACCTCTCAAGGGTCTACGGAGCCCTGAATCCGACATTTGGCGTGCCAGGTAGGGGTGCGTCGAAGAATCGCCTCTCCGTCTGCTCTGCCCCCTTCGCTCCCCCATTCCACCCTCATGGCAAGCACCGCTCCCCCGTCCGGGCCGACAGGCGCACGCGGAGGTGTTGTGGGGCTCCGGGTCTTCGCCCTACCTTGCGACAGGTACGGTGGCTGCGCAAGTTCAAGCCGGAGATGCCACCTCACTACGGTGGCATGGTGGACCTGACGTGCTTCCTCCGGGCGTATGAGGAGGCCATCTGGGCGGAAGGCGGCGATGATAGGATCATAGCTAATTGGTTCCCCATGGCCCTCACAGGCGTACCGCATGCCTGGCTTCTCAGTCTGCCGGAGTCTTCCGTGGCCTCCTGGGAAGAGCTACGCGGCCTCTTCATCCACTACAAAAAAAGACTCATCCATGACATTTTGAGCCGAACGAATTTTTTTCTGTCATGCTTATGACACTTCTATGACGATAATTGTGACAAAACCCGATATCATCATAGATGTGGTGGGGTCCTATTTCTATGACAAAAAATCATGACAGAAAATGGGCTCTTCGTCCTGGGTGGGCCGGAGATGCAGCTGCATGACATTCTTTGGGCCATCCATGATGGAAAAAATCATGGTAGAAGCGAGGGCGAGGAAAATATCGGGGGAGTTCCCGGTTACGGTGGGTGGTCGGGGGCCGAGCGATGCGCGTTTCTCTCATACGTACGCGCGTGTGTGCGAGGCGTTGCGCTCTAACTGAACCAGAGCGAGGCGTTAGGCTCTAACTGAACCCGAGCGATTGCACTGCAGGCTACACGTTACTGAACCCGAGCGACTGATTGTTCCCTTGCTATTAACTAAACCCAAGTGTGATTCCTTCGCTACTGCTGCTAACTGAAATCGAACGATGCTGCCTCTGGATGAACCGTGAGCGTTGTTGGGGGGGGTTGGATGAACAGTTCCCGGTGGGGGTTGGATGAACAGGACCCCATGGTAGTAGAGGCCGTTGCCGCTGGATGAACAGGACCCCGTGGAGGGCTGGATGAACAGTAGCTTGTGGAGGGCTGGATGAACAGTAGCCCATGGAGGGGTGGTTGAACAGGACCCCGTGGAGAGGGATGGTTGAACAGTAGCCGGTGGATGCTGGATGAACAGGAGCATGTGGATGAATAGTCATAGGTGGAGGCTGGAGGAGGTCGATGGTAGATGAACAGTAGCACGTGGAGGCTGGAGGAGGTCGATGGTGGAAATGAACAGTATCAAGTGGAGTCCCGTTTTGCGGTACGCCACACCCCTCCCGATGAACAGGACCCCCGTTTCGACCATAGCGCTCCAACACAAGCCCGTTTCCTCCGTTTTGCGGTGCACCACACCCCTCCCGATCAACAAGACCCCATTTCGACCGTAGGAGGTCCAAGAGAAGTATGTTTCCTCTGTTTTGCGGTACGCCAGACCCCTCCTGATAAATAGGATCCCGTTTTGACCATGGATGGTCGAACACAAGGTCGTTTCATGCGTTTTGCGTATCTATAATTTTTGATTGCTCCATGCCAATATTCTACAACTTTCATATACTTTTGGCAACTTTTTATACTATTTTTGGGACTAACATATTGATCAAGTGCCCAGTGCCAGTTCCTGTTTGTTGCACGTTTTTTGTTTCGGAGAATATCCATATCAAATGGAGCCCAAACGGAATAAGAACTGACGGAGATTTTTTTGGAATATATATGATTTTTGGGAAGAAGAATCCACGCGAGACGATGCTCGAGGGGCCCACGAGGTAGGGGGGTGCGCCCCAGGGTGTCAGGCGCGCCCCTGACCCTCGTGGCCACCCCGTAAGGCGGTTGGTGCCCTTCTTTCTCCGCAAGAAAGCTAATATCCGGATAGAGATTGTGTTAAAATTTCAGCCCAATCGGAGTTATGGATCTCCGAGGATATAAGAAATAGTGAAAGGGAAGAATCAGAGAACGCAGAAACAGAGAGAGACAGAGAGACAAATCCAATCTCGGAGGGGCTCTCGCCCCTCCCATGCCATGGAGGCCAAGGACCAGCGGGGAAACCCTTCTCCCATCTAGGGAGGATGTTAAGGAAGAAGAAGACGAAGGGGCCCCCCTCTCCCCTTCTCTTCCGGTGGCGCCGGAACGCTGCCGTGGCCATCATCATCATCACCGTGATCTACACCAACACCTCCACCATCTTCACCAACATCTCCATCACCTTCCCCCCTCTATCTACAGCGGTCCACTCTCCCGCAACCCGCTGTACCCTCTACTTGAACATGGTGCTTTATGCTTCATATTATTATCCAATGATGTGTTGCCATCCTATGATGTCTGAGTAGATTTTCGTTGTCTTATCAGTGGTTGATGAATTGCTATGATTGATTTAATTTGCTTGTGGTTATGTTGCTGTCCTTTGGTGCCCATCATATGATTGCGCGCGTGGATCACACCCTAGGGTTAGTTGTATGTTGATAGGACTATGTATTGGAGGGCAAGAGTGACAGAAGCTTCAACCTAGCATAGAAATTGATGCATACGGGATTGAAGGGGGACCAATATATATTAATGCTATGGTTGGGTTTTACCTTAATGAACATTAGTAGTTGAGGATGCTTGCTAATAGTTCCAATTATAAGTGCATAGAATTCCAAGTAAGGGATGACATGCTAGCAGTGGCCTCTCCCACATAATACTTACTATAGGTCTAGTAAAGTAGTCAATTGCTTAGGGGCAATTTCGCAACTCCTACCACCACTTTTCCACACTCGCTATATTTACTTTATTGTTTCTTTATCTAAACAGCCCCTACTTTTTATTTACATACTCTTTATTATCTTGCAAACCTATCCAACAACACCTACAAAGTACTTCTAGTTTCATACTTGTTCTAGGTAAAGTGAACGTCAAGCGTGCGTAGAGTTGTATCGGTGGTCGATAGAACTTGAGGGAATATGTGTTCTACCTTTCGCTCCTCGTTGGGTTCGACACTCTTACTTATCGAAAACTGTTGCGATCCCCTATACTTGTGGGTTATCAAGACCTTTTTCTGGCGTCGTTGCCGGGGAGCAATAGCGTGGGGTGAATATTCTCATGTGTGCTTGTTTGCTTTATCACTAAGTAATTTTTATTTGCTGTTCTTTGTTGTTTTCTATCTTTAGTTATGGGTAGGAAACGCAAAATACCAAAAAAATAGTTGTACCTACTGCACCAATGGTTGAAGAACCACTCAAAATCTATCACACTGCTGAGGTTGTTTACTTGGATCATCTTCGATCCCTTTGTGCTCGTGCCGAAACCCCAACTAGCTTAGTTGAGGGAAAATCTTTAGATGAGCATGCTTGTTATGTGCGACACCGTATATCTGAAAAAGGGAAATTATTATGGAGTCAAATTCAACGTTTGCAATGCTATGCTTGGAATTTATGTGAATTATATGATTTTACTTGTTGTTCTGAAAACCCTAAGAAACACCTTCCCTACCAATGTGAGTTTATTGATAATGGAATCTTATCTTCTTATGCTAAAGGTGTTTATAGTTACTATGATGTTCAACAAATTGAAGAATTTGTTGCTTTTGAGGGTGCTTATGAAATTGCTTCTTTGATTGAAAAGTATGATGCTACTTTTCACAAATCTGAAAATTTTGCTATACTTAAATATTGCTATGATAATTATGCTTCTAATACCTATCTTAAACAATATATTGAGGAATACTCCGCTGCCCAAGAAGAGACTAATATTATGCAGGAGTCTATGGAAGAAGAAATTGATGAAACTGTGAGCTCATTGGATGAAAAAGATGATGAGGAGAGCGAAGAACAAAAGGAGGAAGAGCGGATTGATCAACCGTGCCCACCTTCTAATGAGAGTAACTATTCAACTCATACATTGTTTAATTCCCCTCCGTGCTTACCGAAGGATGATTGCTATGATGAATGTTATGATCCCGTCGAATCTTTTGAAATATCCCTTTTTGATGATGCTTGCTATGCTTGTGGCCAAGATGCCAATATGAATTATGCTTATGGAGATGAACTTGCTATAGTTCCTTATGTTAAACATGAAATTGTTGCTATTGCACCCACACATGATACTCCTATTATCTTTTTGAATTCTCCAAACTACACTATATCGGAGAAGTTTGCCCTTATTAAGGATTATATTGATGGGTTGCCTTTTACTGTTACACATGATGATTTTAATGAATATAATATGCATGTGCTTGCTGCTCCTACTTGCAATTATTATGAGAGAGGAACTATATCTCCACCTCTCTATGCTTCCCACATGATAAAATTGCAAGAAACTGTTTATACTATGCATTGGCCTTTACTAGGTGTGCATGAATTATTCTTTTATGACATACCGATGCATAGGAAGAGAGTTAGACTTTGTCATTGCCTGATATATGTTGCTTTGTGCTCACTACTAAATTACAAATCATTGTTAATTAAAATTGGCTTTGATATACCTTGGGATCCGGGTGGATTCACTACTTGAGCACTATATGCCTAGCTTAATGGCTTTAAAGAAAGCGCTGCTAGGGAGACAACCTGGAAGTTTTAGAGAGTCATTTATTTATGTTGAGTGCTTTCATATAGTTTAAAAACAACAAAAATAAAGAGGGGAACCCAAAACTTTTCAAAAAGGAAAGTGAAAGTGAGAAAGACAGGCACTGTTGAAGTGGGAGAGCTCCTTGAACTTTGTTCATGCTCACGGCAACTTTGTGAATCTTGATTACAGCAACTTTTAAAAAAAATTATCCCCTTGTACAATTCCATTGTATTATAAAAATAATGTGCCAAGGTTTGCCTTTAGGATGTTTACGATGCTTGTTGGTTTGTGCGGTGTAGGACAGAAACTTTGGCTATAGTGCATGAATTTATTTTTTTACTGGAACGTCAAATGGTTCTGATTCTTTTTGAACTGTCTTTCTGTACAAATTTTTTATTTTTCCTAATTTTGGCAGAATTTTTCAAGTATCAGAAGTATGGTGAATGTTCAGATTGCTACAGACTGTTCTGTTTTAGACAGATTCTGTTTTTGATGCATAGTTTGCTTGTTTTGATGAAACTATCAATTTATATCAATGGATTAAGCCATGAAAAAGTTATACTACAGTAGACACAATGCAAAAACAAAATATGAATTGGTTTGCAACAGTACTTATAGTGGTGATTTGCTTTATTATACTAACGGATCTTACCGAGTTTTCTGTTGAAGTTTTGTGTGGATGAAGTGTTCGATGATCGAGAAGGTCTCAATGTGAGAAGAAGGAAGAGAGGCAAGAGCTCAAGCTTGGGGATGCCCGAGGCACCCCAAGTAAATATTCAAGGAGACTCAAGCATCTAAGCTTGGGGATGCTGGGGAGGCATCCCCTCTTTCTTCAACAAGTATCGGTATGTTTCGGATTCGTTTCGTTCATGTGACATGTGCAATCTTGGAGCGTCTTTTGCATTTAGTTTTCATTTTTCTTTTATGCACCATGCTGGTATGAGATAGTCCTTGGTTTATTTATAGAATGCTCTTTGCACTTCACTTATATCTTTTGAGTATGGCTTTATCGAATGCTTCATGTGCTTCACTTATATCATTTGAAGTTTGGATTGCATGTTTCTCTTTACATAGAAAACCGCCATTTATAGAATGCTCTTTTGCTTCGCTTATATTTGTTAGAGCACGGGCATATCTTTTGTAGAAAGAATTAAACTCTCTTGCTTCACTTATATCTATTTAGAGAGATGACAAGTATTGGTCATTCACATGGTTAGTCATAAAATCCTACATAAAACTTGTAGATCACTGAATATGATATGTTTGATTCCTTGCAATAGTTTTGCGATATAGAGATGGTAATATTAGAGTCATGCTAGTGGGTAATTGTGGATTGTAGAAATACTTGTGTTGAGGTTTGTGATTCCCGTAGCATGCACATATGGTGAACCGTTATGTAACAAAGTCGGAGCATGATTTATTTATTGATTGTCTTCCTTATGAGAGGCGGTCGGGGACGACCGATGGTCTTTTCCTACCAATCTATCCCCCTAGGAGCATGCGCGTAGTACTTTGTTTCGATGACTAATAGATTTTTGCAATAAGTATGTGAGTTCTTTATGACTAACGTTGAGTCCATCGATTATACACACTCTCACCCTTCCACCATTGCTAGCCTCTCTAGTACCACGCAACTTTCTCTTGTACCATAAACCCACCATATACCTTCCTCAAAACAGCCACCATACCTACCTATCATGGCATTTCCATAGCCATTCCGAGATATATTGCCATGCAACTTCCATCATCATCATATACATGACTTGACCATTCATTGTTATATTGCCTTGCATGATCGTAAGATAGCTAGCATGATGTTTTCATGGCTTGTCCGTTTTTTGATGTCATTGCTACGCTAGATCATTGCACATCTCGGTACACAGCCGGAGGCATCCATATAGAGTCATACTTTGTTCTAGACATTGAGTTGTAATATTGTGTTGTAAGTAAATAAAAGTGTGATGATCATCATTATTAGAGCATTGCCCCAATGAGGAAAGGATGATGAAGACTATGATTCCCCCATTCGAGATGAGAATCCGGACTTTACAAAAAATAAAAGAGGCCAAAGAAGCCCACCAAAAAAACAAAATAATTAAAAATTAAAAAAACAAAAAAATGAGAGAAAAAGATAGAAGGGGCAGTGCTACTATCCTTTTTCCATACTGGTGCTTCAAAGTAGCTCCATGTTCTTCATATAGAGAGTCTCTTGAGTTATCACTTTCATATACTAGTGGGAATTTTTATTATAGAACTTGGCTTGTATATTCCGATGATGGGCTTCCTCAAATGCCCGAGGTCTTCATGAGCAAGGAAGTTGGATGCACACCCACTTAGTTTCAGTTAGAGCTTTCATACACTTATAGCTCTAGTGCATCCGTTGCATGGCAATCCCTACTCACTCACATTGATATCTATTGATGGGCATCTCCATAGCCCGTTGATACGCCTAGTTGATGTGAGACTATCTTCTCCTTTTTGTCTTCTCCACCATCATGTTCTATTCCACCTATAGTGCTATGTCCATGGCTCACGCTCATGTATTGCGTGAAAGTTGAAAAGGTTTGAGAACGTCAAAAGTATGAAACAATTGCTTGGCTTGTCATCGGGGTTGTGCATGAAGTGAGTATTTTGTGTGGTGAAGATGGAGCATAGCCAGACTATATGATTTTGTAGGGATAACTTTCTTTGGCCTTGTTATTTTGAAAAGACATGATTGCTTTATTAGTGGGCTTGAAGTATTATTGTTTTTATGTCAAATGATAGACTATTGCTTTGAATCACTCGTGTCTTAATATTCATGCCATGATTAGACATATGATCAAGATTATGCTAGGTAGCATTCCACATCAAAAATTATCTTTTTTTATCATTTACCTACTCGAGGACGAGCAGGAATTAAGTTGGGGATGCTGATACGTCTCCATCGTATCTATAATTTTTGATTGTTCCATGCCAATATTCTACAACTTTCATATACTTTTGGCAACTTTTTATACTATTTTTGGGACTAACATATTGATCCAGTGCCCAGTGCCAGTTCCTATTTGTTGCATGCTTTTTGTTTCGCAGAATATCCATATCAAACGGAGTCCAAACGAATAAAAACTGATGGAGATTTTTTTGGAATATATATGATTTTTGGGAAGAAGAATCCACGCGAGACGATGCTCGAGGGTCCCACGAGGTAGGGGGGCGCACCCCAGGGTGTCAGGCGCGCCCCTGACCCTCGTGGCCACCCCGTAAGGCGGTTGGTGCCCTTCTCTCGCCGCAAGAAATCTAATATCCGGATAGATATCGTGTTAAAATTTCAGCCCAATCGGAGTTACGGATCTCCGGGAATATAAGAAACAGTGAAAGGGAAGAATCAGAGAATGCAGAAACAGAGAGAGACAGAGAGACAGGTCCAATCTCGGAGGGGCTCTCGCCCCTGAAGGAAATATGCCCTAGAGGCAATAATAAAGTTATTATTTATTTCCTTATATCATGATAAATGTTTATTATTCATGCTAGAATTGTATTAACCGGAAACATAATACATGTGTGAATACATAGACAAACAGAGTGTCACTAGTATGCCTCTACTTGACTAGCTCGTTAATCAAAGATGGTTATGTTTCCTAACCATGAACAAAGAGTTGTTATTTGATTAACGAGGTCACATCATTAGTTGAATGATCTGATTGACATGACCCATTTCATTAGCTTAGCACCCGATCGTTTAGTATGTTGCTGTTGCTATTCTTCGTGACTTATACATGTTCCTATGACTATGAGATTATGCAACTCCCGTTTACCGGAGGAACACTTTGGGTGCTACCAAACGTCACAACGTAACTGGGTGATTATAAAGGAGTACTACAGGTGTCTCCAAAGGTAGATGTTGGGTTGGCGTATTTCGAGATTAGGATTTGTCACTCCGAATGTCGAAGAGGTATCTCTGGGCCCTCTCGGTAATGCACATCACATAAGCCTTGCAAGCACTGCAACTAATATGTTAGTTGTGAGATGATGTATTACGGAACGAGTAAAGAGACTTGCCGGTAGCGAGATTGAACTAGGTATTGGATACCGACGATCGAATCTCGGGCAAGTAACATACCGATGACAAAGGGAACAACGTATGTTGTTATGCGGTCTGACCGATAAAGATCTTCGTAGAATATGTAGGAGCCAATATGGGCATCCAGGTCCCGCTATTGGTTATTGACCGAAGACGTGTCTCGGTCATGTCTACATTGTTCTCGAACCGTAGGGTCCGCACGCTTAAGGTTTCGATGACAGTTATATTATGAGTTTATGAGTATTGATGTACCGAAGGAGTTCGGAGTCCCGGATGAGATTGGGGACATGACGAGGTGTCTCGAAATGGTCGAGGCGTAAAGATCGATATATTGGACGACTATATTCGGACATCGGAAAGGTTCCGAGTGATTCGGGTATTTTTCGGAGTACCGGGTAGTTACGGGAGAGGTAATGGGCCTTGATGGGCTTTAGTGGGAAGAGGAAAAGGCTGCTGCGCCCCCCCTCCCCTTTGGTCCGAATTGGACTAGGGAAAAGGGGGCCGGCCACCTCTCCTTCTCCTCCTATTCCTTCTCCCTTCCTCCCCTTTTGGTGGACTCCTACTAGGACTTGGAGTCCTAGTAGGACTCCCTATCCTGGCCGCACCTTTGCCTTGGCCGGCCACCTCCTCCTCCATCCTTTATATACAGGGGCAGGGGGCACCCCATAGACACACAAGTTGATCATTGTTGATCGTTCCTTAGCCGTGTGCGGTGCCCCCTGCCACCAAATTCCACCTCGATCATACCGTTACAGTGCTTAGGCGAAGCCCTGCGTCGGTAGTACATCAAGATCGTCACCACGCCGTCGTGCTGACGGAACTCTTCCTCGACGCTTTGCTGGATCGGAGCCCGAGGATCATCATCGAGCTGAACGTGTGCTAAGAACTCGGAGGTGCCGGAGTAACGGTGCTTGGATCGGTTGGATCGGGAAGAAGACGTACGACTATTTCCTCTACGTTGTGTGATCGCTTCCGTAGTCGGTCTGCGTTGGTACGTAGACAACACTCTCCCCTTCGTTGCTATGCATCACCATGATCTTGCGTGTGCGTAGGAAATTTTTTTAAATTACTACGTTCCCCAACAGTGGCATCCGAGCCTAGGTTGGACGAGACGACCCGCACCAACCTTACGCGTACGCTTACGCGAGACCGGTTCCCTCGACGTGCTTTGCACATAGATGGCTTGCGGGCGACTGTCTCTCCAACTTTAGTTGAACCGAGTGTGGCTACGCCCGGTCCTTGAGAAGGTTAAAACGGAGTCTATTTGACAAACTATCGTTGTGGTTTTGATGCGTAGGTAAGATGAGTTCTTGCTTAAGCCCGTAGCAGCCACGTAAAACTTGCAACAACAAAGTAGAGGACGTCTAACTTGTTTTTGCAGGGCATGTTGTGATGTGATATGGTCAAGGCATGATGCTAAATTTTATTGTATGAGATGATCATGTTTTGTAACCGAGTTATCGGCAACTGGCAGGAGCCATATGGTTGTCGCTTTATTGTATGCAATGCAATCGCGATGTAATGCTTTACTTTATTGCTAAGCGGTAGTGATAGTCGTGGAAGCATAAGATTGGCGAGATGACAACGATGCTACGATGGAGATCAAGGTGTCGCGCCGGTGACGATGGTGATCATGACGGTGCTTCGGAGATGGAGATCAGAAGCACAAGATGATGATGGCCATATCATATCACTTATATTGATTGCATGTGATGTTTATCTTTTATGCATCTTATCTTTCTTTGATTGACGGTAGCATTATAAGATGATCTCTCACTAAAAATTATCAAGTAGTGTTCTCCCTGAGTATGCACCGTTGCAAAAGTTCTTCGTGCTGAGACACCACGTGATGATCGGGTGTGATAGGCTCTACGTTCAAATACAACGGGTGCAAAACAGTTGCACATGCGGAATACTCAGGTTATACTTGACGAGCCAAGCATATACAGATATGGCCTCGGAACACGGAGACCGAAAGGTCGAGCGTGAATCATATAGTAGATATGATCAACATAACGATGTTCACCATTGAAAACTACTCCATCTCACGTGATGATCGGTTATGGTTTAGTTGATTTGGATCACGTGATCACTTAGAGGATTAGAGGGATATCTATCTAAGTGGGAGTTCTTAAGTAATATGATTAATTGAACTTAAATTTATCATGAACTTAGTCCTGGTAGTATTTTGCAAATTATGTTGTAGATCAATAGCTCGCGTTGTTGCTTCCCTGTGTTTATTTTGATATGTTCCTAGAGAAAATTGTGTTGAAAGATGTTAGTAGCAATGATGCGGATTGGATCCGTGATCTGAGGTTTATCCTCATTGCTGCATAGAAGAATTATGTCCTTGATGCACCGCTAGGTGACAGACCTATTGCAGGAGCAGATGCAGACGTTATGAACGTTTGGCTAGCTCAATATGATGACTACTTGATAGTTTAGTGCACCATGCTTAATAGCTTAGAATCGGGACTTCAAAGACGTTTTGAACGTCATGGAACATCTGTGATGTTCCAGGAATTGAAGTTAATATTTCAAGCAAATACCCGAGTTGAGAGATATGAAGTCTCCAACAAGTTCTATAGCTAAAAGATGGAGGAGAATCGCTCAACTAGTGAGCATGTGCCCAGATTGTCTGAGTACTACAATCGCTTGAATCAAGTGGGAGTTAATCTTCCAGATAAGATAGTGATTGACAGAATTCTCTAGTCACCATCACCAAGTTAGTAGAACTTTGTGATGAACTATAATATGCAAGGGATGACAAAAGTAATTCCTAAGCTCTTCGTGATGCTGAAATCAACGAAGGTAGAAATCAAGAAAAACATCAAGTGTTGATGGTTGACAAGACCACTAGTTTCAAGAAAAGGGCAAAGGGAAGAAGGGGAACTTCAAGAAGAACGGCAAGCAAGTTGCTGCTCAAGTGAAGAAGCCCAAGTCTGATCCTAAGCCTGAGACTAAGTGCTTATACTGCAAAGGGACTGATCACTGGAAGCGGAACTACCCCAAATGATTGGCGGATAAGAAGGATGGCAAAGTAAACATAAGTATATTTGATATACATGTTATTGATGTGTACTTTACTAGTGTTTATAGCAACCCCTTAGTATTTGATGCTAGTTCAGTTGCTAAGAGTAGTAACTCGAAACGGGAGTTGCAGAATAAACAGAGACTAGTTAAGGGTGAAGTGACGATGCGTGTTGGAAGTAGTTCCAAGATTGATATGATCATCATCGCACACTCCCCTATACTTTCGGGATTAGTGTTGAACCTAAATAAGTGTTATTTGGTGTTTGTGTTGAGCATGAATATGATTTGATCATGTTTATTGTAATACGGTTATTCATTTAAGTAAAAGAATAAATTGTTGTTCTGTTTACATGAATAAAACCTTATATGGTTACACACCCAATGAAAATAGTTCATTGGATCTCGATCTTAATGATACACATGTTCATAATATTGAAACCAAAAGATGCAAAGTTAATAATGATAGTGCAACTTATTTGTGGCACTGCTGTTTAGGTCATATTGGTATAAAGCGCATGAAGAAACTCCATGCTGATGGGCTTTCGGAATCACTTGATTATGAATCACTTGATGCTTGCGAACCATGCCTTTTGGGCAAGATGACTAAAACGCCGTTCTCCGGAACAATGGAGCGAGAAAAGATTTGTTGGAAATCATACATACTGATGTATGTGGTCCGATGAATATTGAGCCTCGCGACAGGTATCATTATTTTCTGATCTTCACAAATGATTTGAGCAGATATGAGTATATCTACTTGATGAAACATAAGTCTGAAACATTTGAAAAGTTCAAAGAATTTCAGAGTGAAGTGAAAAACATCGTGACAAGAAAATAAAGTTTCTACGATCTGATCGCGGAGACAAATATTTGAGTTGCGAGTTTGGTCTTCAGTTAAAACAATGTGAAATAGTTTCACTACTCACGCCACCTAGAACACCACATCATAATGGTGTGTCCGAATGTCATAACCGTACTTTATTGGATATAGTGCAATCTATGATGTCTCTTACCGATTTACCACTATTGTTTTTGGGGTCATGCATTAGAGACAGCTGCATTCACGTTAGAAAGGGGCACCATCTATATCCGTCGAGACGACGCCTTATGAACTATGGTTTGGCAAGAAACCAAAGTTGTCGTTTCTTAAAGTTTGGGGTTGCGATGCTTATATGAAAAAGTTTCATCCTGATAAGCTCAAAACTCAAATCGGAGAAGTGCATCTTCATAGGATATCCAAAGGAAACTATTGGATACACCTTCTATCACAGATCCGAAGGCAAGACTTTTGTTGCTAAATTCGGAAACTTTCTGGAGAAGGAGTTTCTCTCGAAAGAAGTGAGTGGGAGGAAAGTAGAACTTGACGAGGTAACTGTACCTGCTCCCTTATTGGAAAGTAGTACATCACAGAAAAATGTTTCTGTGACACCTACACCAGTTAGTGAGGAAGCTAATGATGATGATTATGAAACTTCAGAACAAGACACTACTGAACCTCGTAGATCAACCAGAGTAAGATCCATGCCAGAGTGGTACGGTGATCCTGTTCTGGAAGTCATGCTACTAGATCATGATGATCCTACGAACTATGAAGAAGCGATGGTGAGCCCAGATTCCGCAAAGTGGCTTGAAGCCATGAAATCTGAGATATGATCCATGTATGAGAACTAAGTATGGACTTTGGTTGACTTGCCCGATGATCGGCAAGCCATAGAAAATAAATGGATCTTCAAGAGGAAGACGGACGCTGATAGTAGTGTTACTATCTACAAAGCTAGAATTGTCGCAAAAGGTTTTTGACAAGTTCAAGGTGTTGACTACGATGAGATTTTCTCACTCGCAACTATGCTTAAGTCTGTCCGAATCATGTTAGCAATTGCCGCATTTTATGAAATCTGGCAAATGGATAAACAAAACTGCATTCCTTAATGGATTTGCTAAAGAAAAGTTGTATACGATGCAACTAGAAGGTTTTGTCGATCCTAAAGGTGTTAACTAAATATGCAAGCTCCAGCGATCTATCTGTGGACTGGTGCAAACATCTCGGAGTTGGAATATATGCTTTGATGAGTTGATCAAAGCATATAGTTTTATACAGACTTGCGGTGAAGCCTGTATTTTCGAGAAAGTGAGTGGGAGCACTACAGCATTTCTGATAAGTATATGTGAATGACATATTGTTGATCGCAAATAATGTAGAATTATTCTGTAAAGCATAAAAGGAGTGTTTGAAAGGAGTTTTTCAAAGAAAGACTTCGGTAAAGCTGCTTACATATTGAGCTTCAAGATCTATAGAGACAGATCAAGACGCTTGATAAGTTTTTCAATAAGTACATACCTTGACAAGATTTTGAAGTAGTTCAAAATGGAACAGTCAAAGAAAAAGTTTCTTGCCTGTGTTACAAGGTGTGAAGTTGAGTAAAGACTCAAAGCCCGACCACGGCAGAAGATAGAAAGAGAATGAAAGTCATTCCCTATGCCTCATTCATAGGTTCTATAAAGTATGCCATGCTGTGTACCAGATCTATTGTATACCCTGCACTGATTTGGCAAGGGAGTACAATAGTGATCTAGGAGTAGATCACTGGACAACGGTCAGAATTATCCTCAGTGAAATAAGGATATGTTTCTCGATTATGGACGTGACAAAAAGGTTCGTCGTAAAGGGTTACGTCGATGCAAGTTTTTGACACTGATCTAGATGAATCTAAAGTCTCAATCTGGATATATATTGAAAGTGGGAGAAATTAGCTAGAGTAGCTCCATGCAGAGCATTATAGACATAGAATTTTGCAAAATACTTACGGATCTGAATGTGACAGACCCGTTGACTAAAATTATCTCACAAGCAAAACATGATCACACCTTAGTACTCTTTGGGTGTTAATCACATAGAGATGTGAACTAGATTACTGACTCTAGTAAACCCTTTGAGTGTTGGTCACATGACGATGTGAACTATGGGTGTTAATCACATGGTGATGTGAACTATTGCTGCTAAATCACATGGCGATGTGAACTAGATTATTGACTCTAGTGCAAGTGGGAGACTGAAGGAAATATGCCCTAGAGGCAATAATAAAGTTATTATTTATTTCCTTATATCATGATAAATGTTTATTATTCATGCTAGAATTGTATTAACCGGAAACATAATACATGTGTGAATACATAGACAAACAGAGTGTCACTAATATGCCTCTACTTGACTAGCTCATTAATTAAAGATGGTTATGTTTCCTAACCATGAACAAAGAGTTGTTATTTGATTAACGAGGTCACATCACTAGTTGAATGATCTGATTGACATGACCCATTTCATTAGCTTAGCACCCGATCGTTTAGTATGTTGTTGTTGCTATTCTTCATGACTTATACATGTTCCTATGACTATGAGATTATGCAACTCCCGTTTACCGGAGGAACACTTTGGGTGCTACCAAACGTCACAACGTAACTGGGTGATTATAAAGGAGTACTACAGGTGTCTCCAAAGGTAGATGTTGGGTTGGCGTATTTCGAGATTAGGATTTGTCACTCCGAATGTCGAAGAGGTATCTCTGGGCCCTCTCGGTAATGCACATCACATAAGCCTTGCAAGCACTGCAACTAATATGTTAGTTGTGAGATGATGTATTACGGAACGAGTAAAGAGACTTGCCGGTAACGAGATTGAACTAGGTATTGGATACCGACGATCGAATCTCGGGCAAGTAACATACCGATGACAAAGGGAACAACGTATGTTGTTATGCGGTCTGACCGATAAAGATCTTCGTAGAATATGTAGGAGCCAATATGGGCATCCAGGTCCCGCTATTGGTTATTGACCGAAGACGTGTCTCGGTCATGTCTACATTGTTCTCGAACCGTAGGGTCCGCATGCTTAAGGTTTCGATGACAGTTATATTATGAGTTTATGAGTATTGATGTACCGAAGGAGTTCGGAGTCCCGGATGAGATTGGGGACATGACGAGGTGTCTCGAAATGGTCGAGGCGTAAAGATCGATATATTGGACGACTATATTCGGACATCGGAAAGGTTCCGAGTGATTCGGGTATTTTTCGGAGTACCGGGTAGTTACGGGAGAGGTAATGGGCCTTGATGGGCTTTAGTGGGAAGAGGAAAAGGCTGCTGCGCCCCCCCCCTCCCCTTTGGTCCGAATTGGACTAGGGAAAAGGGGGCCGGCCACCTCTCCTTCTCCTCCTATTCCTTCTCCCTTCCTCCCCTTTTGGTGGACTCCAACTAGGACTTGGAGTCCTAGTAGGACTCCCTATCCTGGCCGCACCTTTGCCTTGGCCGGCCTCCTCCTCCTCCATCCTTTATATACAGGGGCAGGGGGCACCCCATAGACACACAAGTTGATCATTGTTGATCGTTCCTTAGCCGTGTGCGGTGCCCCCTGCCACCAAATTCCACCTCGATCATACCGTTACAGTGCTTAGGCGAAGCCCTGCGTCGGTAGTGAAGGAAATATGCCCTAGAGGCAATAATAAAGTTATTATTTATTTCCTTATATCATGATAAATGTTTATTATTCATGCTAGAATTGTATTAACCGGAAACATAATACATGTGTGAATACATAGACCAACAGAGTGTCACTAGTATGCCTCTACTAGACTAGCTCGTTAATCAAAGATGGTTATGTTTCCTAACCATGAACAAAGAGTTGTTATTTGATTAACGAGGTCACATCATTAGTTGAATGATCTGATTGACATGACCCATTCCATTAGCTTAGCACCCGATCGTTTAGTATGTTGCTATTGCTTTCTTCATGACTTATACATGTTCCTATAACTATGAGATTATGCAACTCCCATTTACCGGAGGAACACTTTGGGTACTACCAAACGTCACAACGTAACTGGGTGATTATAAAGGAGTACTACAGGTGTCTCCAATGGTAGATGTTGGGTTGGCGTATTTCGAGATTAGGTTTTGTCACTCTGATTGTCGGAGAGGTATCTCTGGGCCCTCTCGGTAATACACATCACATAAGCCTTGCAAGCATAATAACTAAGATGTTAGTTATGAGATGATGTATTACGGAACGAGTAAAGAGACTTGCCAGTAACGAGATTGAACTAGGTATTGGATACCGACGATCGAATCTCGGGCAAGTAACATACCGATGACAAAGGGAACAACGTATGTTGTTATGCGGTCTGACCGATAAAGATCTTCGTAGAATATGTAGGAGCCAATATGGGCATCCAGGTCCCGCTATTGGTTATTGACCGGAGACGTGTCTCGGTCATGTCTACATTGTTCTCGAACCGTAGGGTCCGCACGCTTAACGTTACGATGACAGTTATTATGAGTTTATGCATTTTGATGTACCGAAGGTTGTTCGGAGTCCCGGATGTGATCACGGACATGACGAGGAGTCTCGAAATGGTCGAGACGTAAAGATTGATATATTGGAAGCCTATGTTTGGACATCGGAAGTGTTCCGGGTGAAATCGGGATTTTACCGGATTACCGGGAGGGTTACCGGAACCCCCCGGGAGCCAAATGGGCCAACATGGGCCTTAGTGGAAAGGTGAGAGGGCAGCCCACATAGGGCTGCGCCTCCCCCCCTCTCCCTAGTCCTATTAGGACTAGGAGAGGGGCCGGCCACCTCTCTCTCTCTCCCCTTTGAAGGTTTCCTAGTTGGACTAGGATTCGAGGGGGGAGTCCTACTCCCGGTAGGAGTAGGACTCCTCCTGCGCCTACACCTCTTTGGCCGGCCAGCCCCCCTCCCTCCAACCTTTATATACGGAGGCAGGGGGCACCCCAAGACACACAACTTGATCCTTGAGATCGTTCCTTAGCCGTGTGCGGTGCCCCCTGCCACCAAATTCCACCTCGATCATACCGTTACAGTGCTTAGGCGAAGCCCTGCGTCGGTGGTACATCAAGATCGTCACCACGCCGTCGTGCTGACGGAACTCTTCCTCGACGCTTTGCTGGATCGGAGCCCGAGGAACGTCATCGAGCTGAACGTGTGCTAAGAACTCGGAGGTGCCGGAGTAACGGTGCTTGGATCGGTCGGATCGGGAAGAAGACGTACGACTACTTCCTCTATGTTGTGTGATCGCTTCCGCAGTCGGTCTGCGTTGGTACGTAGACAACACTCTCCCCTCTCGTTGATGTGCATCACCATGATCTTGCGTGTGCGTAGGAAAATTTTGAAATTACTGCGTTCCCCAACAGTGGTATCAGAGCCTAGGTTTTTATGGTTTGATGTTATATGCACGAGTAGAACACAAGTGAGTTGTGGGCGATACAAGTCATACTGCCTACCAGCATGTCATACTTTGGTTCGGCGGTATTGTTGGACGAGACGATCCGGACCAACCTTACGCGTACTCTTACGCGAGACCGGTTCCCTCGACGTGCTTTGCACATAGATGGCTTGCGGAAGACTGCCTCTCCAACTTTAGTTGAACCAAGTGTGACTACGCCCGGTCCTTGAGAAGGTTAAAACGGAGTCTATTTGACGAACTATCGTTGTGGTTTTGATGCGTAGGTGAGATGAGTTCTTACTTAAGCCCGTAGCAGCCACGTAAAACTTGCAACAACAAAGTAGAGGACGTCTAACTTGTTTTTGCAGGGCATGTTGTGATGTGATATGGTCAAGGCATGATGATGATTTTATTGTATGAGATGATCATGTTTTGTAACCGAGTTATCGGCAACTGGCAGGAGCCATATGGTTGTCGCTTTATTGTATGCAATGCAATCGCGATGTAATGCTTTATTTTATTACTAAGCGGTAGTGATAGTCGTGGAAGCATAAGATTGGCGAGACGACAACGATGCTACGATGGAGATCAAGGTGTCGCGCCGGTGACGATGGTGATCATGACGATGCTTCGGAGATGGAAATCACAAAGCACAAGATGATGATGGCCATATCATATCACTTATATTGATTGCATGTGATGTTTATCCTTTTACGCATCTTATCTTGCTTTGATTGACGGTAGCATTATAAGATGATCTCTCACTAAATTATCAAGGAGTGTTCTCCCTGAGTATGCACCGTTGCAAAAGTTCTTCGTGCTGAGACACCACGTGATGATCGGGTGTGATAGGCTCTACGTTCAAATACAACGGGTGCAAAACAGTTGCACACGCGGAATACTCAGGTTATACTTGACGAGCCAAGCATATACAGATATGGCCTCGGAACACGGAGACCGAAAGGTCGAGCGTGAATCATATAGTAGATATGATCAACATATTGATGTTCACCATTGAAAACTACTCCATCTCACGTGATGATCGGTTATGGTTTAGTTGATTTGGATCACGTGATCACTTAGAGGATTAGAGGGATGTCTATCTAAGTGGGAGTTCTTAAGTAATATGATTAAATTGAACTTAAATTTATCATGAACTTAGTCCTGGTAGTATTTTGCAAATTATGTTGTAGATCAATAGCTCGCGTTGTTGCTTCCCTATGTTTATTTTGATATGTTCCTAGAGAAACTTGTATTGAAAGATGTTAGTAGCAATGATGCGGATTGGATCCGTGATCTGAGGTTTATCCTCATTGCTGCACAGAAGAATTATGTCCTTGATGCACCGCTAGGTGACAGACCTATTGCAGGAGCAGATGCAGACGTTATGAACGTTTGGCTAGCTCAATATGATGACTACTTGATAGTTTAGTGCACCATGCTTAATGGCTTAGAATCGGGACTTCAAAGACGTTTTGAACGTCATGGACCATATGAGATGTTCCAGGAGTTGAAGTTAATATTTCAAGCAAATACCCGAGTTGAGAGACATGAAGTCTCCAGCAAGTTCTATAGCTAAAAGATGGAGGAGAATCGCTCAACTAGTGAGCATGTGCTCAGATCGTCTGGGTACTACAATCGCTTGAATCAAGTGGGAGTTAATCTTCCAGGTAAGATAGTGATTGACAGAATTCTCTAGTCACCATCACCAAGTTAGTAGAACTTTGTGATGAACTATAATATGCAAGGGATAACGGAAACAACTCCCAAGCTCTTCGTGATGCTGAAATCAACGAAGGTAGAAATCAAGAAAAACATCAAGTGTTGATGGTTGACAAGACCACTAGTTTCAAGAAAAGGGCAAAGGGAAGAAGGGGAACTTCAAGAAGAACGGCAAGCAAGTTGCTGCTCAAGTGAAGAAGCCCAAGTCTAATCCTAAGCCTGAGACTAAGTGCTTCTACTGCAAAGGGACTGGTCACTGGAAGCGGAACTACCCCAAGTGATTGGCGGATAAGAAGGATGGCAAAGTGAACATAAGTATATTTGATATACATGTTATTGATGTGTACTATACTAGTATTTATAGCAACCCCTCAGTATTTGATGCTAGTTCAGTTGCTAAGATTAGTAACTCGAAACAGGAGTTGCAGAATAAACAGAGACTAGTTAAGGGTGAAGTGACGATGTGTGTTGGAAGTGGTTCCAAGATTGATATGATCACCGTCGCACACTCCCTATAATTTCGGGATTAGTGTTGAACCTAAATAAGTGTTATTTGGTGTTTGCGTTGAACATGAATATGATTTGATCATGTTTATTGTAATACGGTTATTCATTTAAGTAAGAGAATAAATTGTTGTTCTGTTTACATGAATAAAACCTAATATGGTTACACACCCAATGAAAATAATTCATTGGATCTCGATCTTAATAATACACATATTCATAATATTGAAACCAAAAGATGCAAAGTTAATAATGATAGTGCAACTTATTTGTGGCACTGCTGTTTAGGTCATATTGGTATAAAGCGCATGAAGAAACTCCATGCTGATGGGCTTTCGGAATCACTTGATTATGAATCACTTGATGCTTGCGAACCATGCCTTTTGGGCAAGATGACTAAAACGCCGTTCTCCGGAACAATGGAGCGAGAAAAGATTTGTTGGAAATCATACATACTGATGTATGTGGTCCGATGAATATTGAGGCTCGCGACAGGTATCATTATTTTCTGATCTTCACAGATGATTTAAGCAGATATGAGTATATCTACTTGATGAAACATAAGTCTGAAACATTTGAAAAGTTCAAAGAATTTCAGAGTGAAGTGAAAAATCATCGTGACAAGAAAATAAAGTTTCTATGATCTGATTGCGGAGACAAATATTTTAGTTACGAGTTTGGTCTTCAGTTAAAAACAATGTGAAATAGTTTCACTACGCACGCCACCTGGAACACCACAACATAATGGTGTGTCCAAACGTCATAACCGTACTTTATTGGATATAGTGCAATCTATGATGTATCTTACCGATCTACCACTATCGTTTTGGGGTTATGCATTAGAGACAGCTGCATTCACGTTAAATAGGGCACCATCTAAATCCGTTGAGACGACACAATCTGAACTATGGTTTAGCAAGAAACCAAAGTTGTCGTTTCTTAAAAGTTTGGGGTTGCGATGCTTATATGAAAAAGTTTCATCCTGATAAGATCAAACTCAAATCGGAGAAGTGCGTCTTCATAGGATATCCAAAGGAAATTATTGGATACACCTTCTATCACAGATCCGAAGGCAAGACTTTTGTTGCTAAAATTCGGAAACTTTCTGGAGAAGGAGTTTTCTCTCGAAAGAAGTGAGTGGGAGGAAAGTAGAACTTGACGAGGTAACTGTACCTGCTCCCTTATTGGAAAGTAGTACATCACAGAAAAATGTTTCTGCGACACCTATACCAATCAGTGAGGAAGCTAATGATGATGATCATGAAGCTTCAGAACAAGATACTACTGAACCTCGTAGATCAACCAGAGTGAGATCCGCACCAGAGTGGTACGGTAATCCAGTTCTGGAAGTCATGATGCTAGATCATGATGAACCTACGAACTATGAAGAAGCAATGGTGAGCCCAGATTCCGCAAAGTGGCTTGAGGCCATGAAATCTGAGATGGGATCCATGTATGAAAACAAAGTATGGACTTTGGTTGACTTGCCCGATGATCGGCAAGCCATAGAAAATAAATGGATCTTCAAGAGGAAGACGGACGCTGATAGTAGTGTTACTATCTACAAAGCTAGAATTGTCGCAAAAGGTTTTCAACAAGTTCAAGGTGTTGACTACGATGAGTTTTTCTCACTCGTATCTATGCTTAAGTCTGTCCGAATCATGTTAGCAATTGCCGCATTTTATGAAAACTGGCAAATGGATAAACAAAACTGCATTCCTTAATGGATTTATTAAAGAAGAGTTGTATATGATGCAACAGAAGGTTTTGTCAATCCAAAAGGTGCTAACAAAATGTGCAAGCTCCAGCGATCCATCTGTGGACTGGTGCAAGCATCTCGGAGTTGGAATATACGCTTTGATAAGTTGATCAAAGCATATAGTTTTATACAGACTTGCGGTGAAGCCTGTATTTACAAGAAAGTGAGTGGGAGCACTACAGCATTTCTGATAAGTATATGTGAATGACATATTGTTGATCGGAAATAATGTAGAATTATTCTGTAAAGCATAAAAGGAGTGTTTGAAAGGAGTTTTTCAAAGAAAGACTTCGGTAAAGCTGCTTACATATTAAGCATTCAAGATCTATAGAGATAGATCAAGACGCTTGATAAGTTTTTCAATAAGTACATACCTTGACAAGATTTTGAAGTAGTTCAAAATGGAACAGTCAAACAAAAAGTTTCTTGCCTGTATTACAAGGTGTGAAGTTGAGTAAGACTCAAAGCCCGACCACGGCAGAAGATAGAAAGAGAATGAAAGTCATTCCCTATGCCTTGGCCATAGGTTCTATAAAATATGTCATGCTGTATACCAGATCTATTGTATACCCTGCACTGATTTGGCAAGGGAGTACAATAGTGATCTAGGAGTAGATCACTGGACAGCGGTCAGAATTATCCTTAGTGAAATAAGGAAATGTTTCTCGATTATGGACGTGACAAAAAGGTTCGTCGTAAAGGGTTACGTCGATGCAAGTTTTTGACACTGATCCAGATGATTCTAAATCTGGATACATATTGAAAGTGGGAGCAATTAGCTAGAGTAGCTCCGTGTAGAGCATTGTAGACATAGAACTTGCAAAATACTTACGGATCTGAATGTGACAGACCCGTTGACTAAAATTATCTCACAAGCAAAACATGATCACACCTTAGTACTCTTTGGGTGTTTATCACATAGATATGTGAACTAGATTACTGACTCTAGTAATCCCTTTGAGTGTTGGTCACATGACGATGTGAACTATGGGTGTTAATCACATGGTGATGTAAACCATTGCTGCTAAATCACATGGCGATGTGAACTAGATTATTGACTCTAGTGCAAGTGGGAGACTGAAGGAAATATGCCCTAGAGGCAATAATAAAGTTATTATTTATTTCCTTATATCATGATAAATGTTTATTATTCATGCTAGAATTGTATTAACCGGAAACATAATACATGTGTGAATACATAGACCAACAGAGTGTCACTAGTATGCCTCTACTAGACTAGCTCGTTAATCAAAGATGGTTATGTTTCCTAACCATGAACAAAGAGTTGTTATTTGATTAACGAGGTCACATCATTAGTTGAATGATCTGATTGACATGACCCATTCCATTAGCTTAGCACCCGATCGTTTAGTATGTTGCTATTGCTTTCTTCATGACTTATACATGTTCCTATAACTATGAGATTATGCAACTCCCGTTTACCGGAGGAACACTTTGGGTACTACCAAACGTCACAACGTAACTGGGTGATTATAAAGGAGTACTACAGGTGTCTCCAATGGTAGATGTTGGGTTGGCGTATTTCGAGATTAGGTTTTGTCACTCTGATTGTCGGAGAGGTATCTCTGGGCCCTCTCGGTAATACACATCACATAAGCCTTGCAAGCATAATAACTAAGATGTTAGTTATGAGATGATGTATTACGGAACGAGTAAAGAGACTTGCCAGTAACGAGATTGAACTAGGTATTGGATACCGACGATCGAATCTCGGGCAAGTAACATACCGATGACAAAGGGAACAACGTATGTTGTTATGCGGTCTGACCGATAAAGATCTTCGTAGAATATGTAGGAGCCAATATGGGCATCCAGGTCCCGCTATTGGTTATTGACCGGAGACGTGTCTCGGTCATGTCTACATTGTTCTCGAACCGTAGGGTCCGCACGCTTAATGTTACGATGACAGTTATTATGAGTTTATGCATTTTAATGTACCGAAGGTTGTTCGGAGTCCCGGATGTGATCACGGACATGACGAGGAGTCTCGAAATGGTCGAGACGTAAAGATTGATATATTGGAAGCCTATGTTTGGACATCGGAAGTGTTCCGGGTGAAATCGGGATTTTACCGGATTACCGGGAGGGTTACCGGAACCCCCCGGGAGCCAAATGGGCCAACATGGGCCTTAGTGGAAAGGTGAGAGGGCAGCCCACATAGGTCTGCGCCTCCCCCCCTCTCCCTAGTCCTATTAGGACTAGGAGAGGGGCCGGCCACCTCTCTCTCTCTCCCCTTTGAAGGTTTCCTAGTTGGACTAGGATTGGAGGGGGGAGTCCTACTCCCGGTAGGAGTAGGACTCCTCCTGCGCCTACACCTCTTTGGCCGGCCAGCCCCCCTCCCTCCAACCTTTATATACGGAGGCAGGGGGCACCCCAAGACACACAACTTGATCCTTGAGATCGTTCCTTAGCCGTGTGCGGTGCCCCCTGCCACCAAATTCCACCTCGATCATACCGTTACAGTGCTTAGGCGAAGCCCTGCGTCGGTGGTACATCAAGATCGTCACCACGCCGTCGTGCTGACGGAACTCTTCCTCGACGCTTTGCTGGATCGGAGCCCGAGGAACGTCATCGAGCTGAACGTGTGCTAAGAACTCGGAGGTGCCGGAGTAACGGTGCTTGGATCGGTCGGATCGGGAAGAAGACGTACGACTACTTCCTCTATGTTGTGTGATCGCTTCCGCAGTCGGTCTGCGTTGGTACGTAGACAACACTCTCCCCTCTCGTTGCTGTGCATCACCATGATCTTGCGTGTGCGTAGGAAAATTTTGAAATTACTGCGTTCCCCAACAGGTAGTACATCAAGATCATCACCACGCCGTCGTGCTGACGGAACTCTTCCTCGACGCTTTGCTGGATCGAAGCCCGAGGATCGTCATCGAGCTGAACGTGTGCTAAGAACTCGGAGGTGCCGGAGTAACGGTGCTTGGATCGGTCGGATCGGGAAGAAGACATACGACTACTTCCTCTACGTTGTGTGATCGCTTCCGTAGTCGGTCTGCGTTGGTACGTAGACAACACTCTCCCCTTCGTTGCTATGCATCACCATGATCTTGCGTGTGCATAGGAAATTTTTTGAAATTACTACGTTCCCCAACAGCCCCTCCCATGTCATGGAGGCCAAGGACCAGAGGGGAAACCCTTCTCCCATCTAGGGAGGAGGTCAAGGAAGAAGAAGACGAAGGGCCCCCCTCTCCCCTTCTCTTCCGGTGGCGCCGGAACGCTGCCATGGCCATCATCATCGTCACCGCGATCTACACCAACACCTCCGCCATCTTCACCAACATATCCATCACCTTCCCCCTCTATCTACAGTGGCCCACTCTCCCGCAACCCGCTGTACCCTCTACTTGAACATGGTGCTTTATGCTTCATATTATTATCTAATGATGTGTTGCCATCCTACGATGTCTGAGTAGATTTTCGTTGTCCTATCGGTGGTTGATGAATTGCTATGATTGATTTAATTTGCTTGTGGTTATGTTGTTGTCCTTTGGTGCCCATCATATGATTGCGCGCGTGGATCACACCCTAGGGTTAGTTGTATGTTGATAGGACTATATATTGGAAGGCAAGAGTGACAGAAGCTTCAACCTAGCATAGAAATTGATGCATACGGGATTGAAGGGGGGCCTATATATCTTAATGCTATGGTTGGGTTTTACCTTAATGAACATTAGTAGTTGCAGATGCTTGCTAATAGTTGCAATCATAAGTGCATAGAATTCCAAGTAAGGGATGACATGCTAGCAGTGGCCTCTCCCACATAATACTTGCTATCGGTCTAGTAAAGTAGTTAATTGCTTAGGGGCAATTTCGCAAATCCTACCACCACTTTTCCACACTCGCTATATTTACTTTATTGTTTCTTTATCTAAACAGCCCCTACTTTTTATTTACATACTCTTTATTATCTTGCAAACCTATCCAACAACACCTACAAAGTACTTCTAGTTTCATACTTGTTCTAGGTAAAGTGAACGTCAAGCGTGCGTAGAGTTGTATCGGTGGTCGATAGAACTTGAGGGAATATTTGTTCTACCTTTCGCTCCTCATTGGGTTCGACACTCTTACTTATCGAAAACTGTTGCGATCCCCTATACTTGTGGGTTATCATGCGCGCCTCTACATCGACCAGTATGTATGTACACGTTCGGGACCAGAATGACAACGCTACAGACGCTTCGACCAGGTGGGTCCCGACTGTCAGGCACTTCCTTGCGTGTGAAGATGCCAATGGTGGGTCCCTGTAGTCAGGGGGCGAATCATTTTTCTTGCCCGTAATATGGACGCACTTCCTTGCGTGCGAAGATGTAGCTGGTGAGTCCCAGCAGTCAGGGGGGAACGTTTTTTCGCGAAATACGGTGGCCCATCTGGTGGGTCCCTGCTGTCAGGTGGAGGAATCATTATTTTGCGCGTAATAAGGAGGCATTTCCTTTTGTGCGGCCATGGACCCAGCTGTCAGCCTCTTCATGTACAGTCCATGTCTGATGGATGTCGTTCATTGACCACGGCGCGCCGAGAGCACCAGGGCGGTGGACGACGGCGAGGCCTAGGAAGGGAACGACATGGAGCCGAGGAAGACGCGGCCGTGGATGCCCACTGCTTCGACTGCGGTGTGAGGCTGCCGTCGTTGGAGAATAACAGGAGGTGTGGGTGAGTACAGGGGGATGGCATGGCCCGCGGTGGCAGCACAGCCGAACATGGGATGCAGGAGCAGGCGGCACGACCGACGCTTGTTTGGGCGGTTGGAGCAAGAAGACCAGAGGTTGAAGAAGCACTATGGCCATTGGATGGACTCGTATAGTCACTGGAGCTAGAATCGTACATATTGAATAAGTTGACAAAGCCCTCCGTCTGCGTCAACTTAGTAGGCCCACAAGTCAGCCTCCCACTATGGTGGGTCCCAGCTAGCAGGGGGAGTATTCATTTTTTGTGCATAATAAGGAGGCACTTCCTTGCGTGCGAAGATATAGCTGGTGGGTCCGAGCTGTCAGCGGGAGTATTCATTCTTTTTGGCATAATAAGGAGGTACTTGCTTGCGTGCGGCCATGGACCATGTGGGTCCCAACTGTTAGTCTCTCCATGTACATCCCTCTTCCGATGTTGTCGTTTGTTGACAACGTTGACCACGCCGTGCCGAGAACACCAGTGCAATGGACGATGGTGAGACCCAGGAAGGGAATGACCCGGAGAAAGCGAATCCACAACAAGGGAGGGATGTGGGTGAGTAGAGGGATGGCCTGGCCAGCGGTGGAAGTAGTATGGGTGATGAGGCATGCGCGGCAGCATAGCCAGCCACAGGAGGCGGGAGCAGGCGGTCCCGCCAGCGCTGGATTTGGCGGCTGGAGCAAGAAGATCAAAGATTGAAGAAACACAATGGCCGTTGGATTGATGTAGCGACCCGACCTCAGACGGTCAAGTCTCTGTGCTTAAGTGTCATCCCTGGATCGGTATGCTAACACACACAGTACTCGAGGATTTATAACAGAGGTAAATCACATGTATAAAATAATGCAAATACTATTACCTCAATCCAAAAAGCGGAAGTAACAAGGTTGTGGATTCCCATCAACACCAACGGCAAAGTTGAGTGTAGAAATCGTAACCCTAACGTATCACTTACTCCTCGTAAGAATCCTGCAACATGAGACATTGCAGCCACAAAGGGTCAGTACATTGAATGTACTGGCAAGTTCACACTGTAGGGCAATGCTGAAATATGGCTATCACTACATGCATATTTGGCTGGTGGAAAAGCTCTATGGTTATAATGTTTTTGCGAAAAGCCAATTTTTCCCTACTGCAAAGGAATAAATTTTTATTTAACTATCATGGTGGTTGTTAAACATTGAGAGTGTAGACACCCTCTCAATCCCAATTAAACATCATCATTAAAACCCAACAAAATTAATTAAAGTCACACGATGAGATTCACATGATAATCCAAGTACTAGATACTCAAGACGTCCATAACCGGGGACACGGCTAACCATGATTAGTTTATACACTCTGCAGAGGTTTGCGCATTTTTTCCCCACAAGACTCGATCTCCTCCGTTGGGATTCTCGCACTACATGATGTTTGAGAAACGGATGACGGAGACATAGTCTTTCAAAAGCGCTAGCACCTTACGATCGGGTAGACAGTACCAACCTACATCCCCTACATCTGCTAGTCTACCACTATAAGAGTTCGCACGACTTAGTCAACTATGCTAGAGCCCATAGTAGCTTGTGGCTGCACACGAAAGTTTCTATTATGAATAATCTCATGATCCCTTTGAGCCTGGGTGGCGGTCCATAAAGAAAAATAGGCAATCGCTGGAATACCCAGGTGCCTCAATCCACCCAGATGTGTGTTTAAGTTGCCACCTTAAAGAAAACATTAATTTAACAATCTCACATCTGTCATGAATACCCTCAAACTCAATCCACGTCTACGAGCATAGCATAGCAATGTATGCAACATAAAAGTAACTCCCAAGGTTTGAAATGCAGGGCAATAGGTTCCTATCTCATCAACTACTTCCCTATACCCACAATTTAATTAGATCCTAATCATGCAATGTTTGAGGATTGATCTAATGCAAAAAAAAACTGGGTATGAAAGGGATATGATCAAAGTGTGAACTTGCCTGCAATGTTGATGAAGATGAATCGCACTCATAACTCTTGATAGTTCTACATGTCACACTCCGTTCAATCTATCGTAGGCAAGCAATAGTAACCATACATAAGCAATCACTAAAAAGGTCGGGAAAAACGAAGAACAGTTCGGAAAACATCAAAACCAAGCGAATAACTCTTGCAACATAAAACAATTTCTAACAGTACCAAAATAATGTGTATTTGGCCTTATCAAAAAGTTTAGGTCAAGAGCTTTACTTTGCAAAAATAATGCACTCAAACGGAGTTATGAAACTCAAGTTACGAACAAATGAAGTTTGAATTCAAATCTGGTCTAATTCAAATTTAAAATTTCAAAAATATGTTTGAGTTGGATTACTGGATAGAGGATATCGTAACGAAGAATTGGGCGTTGGTTTCGTTGCATTTGGACAAACGAGTGAAGAGTTACGAAGGTTTAAAAAGCAGGGGCTAAACGGTAAAGAAATTAATTAAGGATAGGTCCCTGACTAAAACTAACAGAAAAAGAAAAGAGTAAATAATGAACGTCCGTTTATAAGATCTAAACAGTGGACGTTCGCTATTTAATAAAACCTAAAAAACAAATCTAGTCTAGGGTTTAAAAAACACATTTAAAAGAAAAACCGGGTTTAAATCTAAAAACCAAAACCCTAAAGAGAGAACCGGCGGACCGGGGACGGTTTATTACCGGTCCGGATGAACCGGCGGTTCGACGGCGGCGGCGGGAGCTTGGATCGGGGCGGCGGCTCCGGCGACGAGATGCGACAGCGCCGGCGGTGCTTGGCGGCGACGGCAGCAGCAGCTAGCGGCGCGGGCGGTGGCTACGCGGGGTGGCGGAGGCGGCGACGAGGCACAAGGGCAGCGCGGCGGTGAGGAGCAGCGAGCAGCGCGGCGAGGGCAGCAACTGACGGCGGCGGCGGTGGATTGGGCTAGGCGAGGCGAGGAATGAGAGAGGGGAGTCGGGGTGGCGCCTTTTTATGAGGAGGGGCGATGAGGTGGCGTGAGGAAGGGGGCAGAAGAGGCCGGAGGCGGCACGACGGCCATGTCGGAGCGGCGGCGGACTCGGGAGGAGTCCCGGTCTGGAACGAGAGGGAGGCGGCGCGCTGGGCTGGGCCTGGCTGAGGAGCTGGGCCGGCCTAGTCGGCGGAGATTCTCTTTTTTAAAAAAGATTTTCCGGACAACATAAATAAATAAAACAAAATAAATAAATAAATTTATATATGCATATAATATATCAAAATTTTCAGAAAAAGATTTCCTACAATCTGAACATTTTCCTAGCATTAAATAAAATCCACACAAATACAAATAATTCAAACAGTGCTACTGCCCTATTAAAATCCAATAAAAATCATTTTAAAAATACCAAAATGATTTCAAACTTATTTATCTCCAATTTTCTGATGTACGGAATCATGTTACCCTATTTTCCATATATTTTATTTTTGGAGAAAAATAATTTGAATAAAACTCAAATAACTCCAAATTGAAAATAAATTCAAAAGAACTTTGAATATAATTCTTTGAAACTTCCAACTCATATTTCATATAATTTGAAGAAGTCATTTTATCTTCTCTCGTGAAAATCATTGAGTTGCATAAAGTTTCAGAATTTGAAAATAGTTCCAAATGAAATTCAAATATTTTCAACACCCCTTGTCATTTAAATAAATGGAAGAAGTCATGTCATCTTCTCTCCAGGGTTTTGTGGTGAAAAGAATTTGAATTCACGGAGATCACGAATGCAAAATGAAAGTTTGGGAAAGTCCTTTTATTCCCTCTCATTTAACTTTAAAAAATGTTTCGGATTCACTCACTTTCAGTCAATCAATCAAATAGTCAATCAAATCTATCTATTTATTATAACATTCCAAAATTTAGAATTTTGGGATGTTACAATTGACATCCAATGGTTACGTCTGCTAGAATCATTTGTTGATGTATAATAAGTAAAAAATCTTGCATACGCATCAACTTAATAGGCCCATAGGTCAGACCATTCCTTATTTTTTTAATAATTTATATATAGCTCATTGCAACTTCTTATGCAATTTATTGCAGTCTGTTTTTTTTGTTGGACAGTGCCAGGGTTAATTTTTTTTAAAAAAATCGCATATTTCTATGGGTTCCAAACTATTTTTAATAACTAAATGTCGAGCCAGATTTAAAGTAATTTGAAGATATATTTAAATTAGGTTAAAGTAGAGTGAAATAGGAATATGAAAATGTGAAAAAAAAATTCATAAATTATAAAGTAATTGCCAATTTATAATCTGTTTTTTATATTTAAAACCTATTTCATATTACTTTCAAGATTTGCAGGCGTCTTGAAAGAGTTGCAGCCCATCAGGGCGTAGAAAAATAAGTAAACCTGGATTGGGTATTCTTCAGAAAAAATAAACTGGGCTCATTTTGACAAAGAAAAATAGTTGGGCTGGTCATATGGTGAACATAAAATATAAGCCTGGGCTAGATGGGCCACAACCTAGTCGAAACCCTGCTCCGTCTCAACAATAACAAAAAAATACTGCTCGAGCAACTACGTCCCAGGTGTCAGCCGATCTTGTGTTGTTCTCTTGTCTATTGATAACGTCGTCGGTCCCAGATGTCAGGAAACCACTAGGAGGAAGCATTTTCTTTTTCCATTCACTGACAATGGAGTATATATAACAAAAAATGAGGAACTTCCTTTCGTCCGGCCATGGACATGGTGGGCCCCTACTGTCATCCTCTCCACGTATAGTCCTCTGCCGATTCATGTTGTTTGTTGACCATGTTGACAACGCAAGAGGGTGGTGCCGCGGCGAGTGCACCAAAACACATGGAGGACGACGACGAGGCCTCAGATGTTGGCATTAACGATTTAGGAGATGGTGGGGCGGCGATGCGTGTGCTGAGGCACAGCCAGCCATGGGAGGCGGAAGCAGGCGGCCCCGCCGGCGCTAGTTTGGTTTTGGCGGCTGGAGGAAGACAGGACTGAAGAAACACGACAGACTATAAAAGCAGTAGGAGTACTTAACAACCTTAACAGAAACCAGAAGGGGCACTTAACAACCATAGCTGAAAGTAGTATGAGTACTTATACAGGTTCAACCATACAAAACATGCCTCGAACAGTGCTACTTTGCCTACAGTTAATCAAGGGTGAGGCCGCCAAGCCCCAGGACAAGGCCCAGGCGCCACCTCGTGCATCCACAACCTCTGAAAGCGGCTTCATCTCGCAATGTGGTCAATAAATAGTATATTTGCTTTAGAGCCATGGAAAAGTAGGAACATAATCTTTTGTCCTATTCTCCAAGATGGACGGGCCTTCATTATTTGAGACCACCCATGAATAAGTATCTTTTCACCTCCAAGGGGAATGGAGTAGGTCGACATAAACATCATGTTGTGACCAAGCGCAAGTTTGACCCGACCATGGTCAGGCATCTGTATAGGAACAATAGAACTGGGCAGTTTCTGTTTCAAGAAGATCACAGCTATAAAACTGTGTATAAGCAAGAGTTTATGAACAACATATATAACAGAAAATAGCTCGTACCATAAGTTTCTCAACATAGTTGGACCTATTCAACGAGTGGCACACATATCCCACGTGGCCTTCCACCATTGAAACGCCCCACAAGGACCTCAAGACGATCAATAAAGTGTAGGAACTTGTGGATGTCGCCCTAGTCAACTTCAGTGCCATTAGTAACAGCCGAGTTCTTGCAGAATAACAAATGAGTAGCCTGCTTAACTCTGAAAAAACCTACACGTGCCACCAATTATAAGAAAATATTAGTTAGAAGTAGCATCTTCGTGAGAGATTCGTTGCTACTTCTAAAGTTATATTGTGATTAGTTAGACAGAATAGGTGGATTAAGAAGTAATTGAGGCAACAAGCAAGAAGCGGATACAAAACTAACATGGATGAACAATTGGAACGACATCGAGGTGGAAGATCGCAGTGAAGATGAGACCAGGTTCTGCTATTTCCATCAACATTCGTGCGCCAACTTTCAGTTTCTAACACTTGAGAAAGTTATCCAAGTTCGGCCATAAAAAAGCAGCGATCTTCTTGGTTCATGAACCCAACTCGGAACGTATATCCATGGCTTGCCTTCACTGTGACCATTAAACTGGTGTATTCAGTTATGGCAAGGCCGAGCATCTTGAGTACATGTAAGCTTTTAAATCAAGGCTGATATGACCGATATAAAGGCCGATATATCACTTTTGGGGCTCTACCGATATATACATAACATATCATTTTGTAAATATCATTTTCAAACATATCACCCGATATGGACCGAAATATCAACCGATATGACCGATATTTAGCCCGATATGTCCATCGATATAGCACAATACGTAGATACCAATAGTTCTTTCTTAAATAACAGTGAAATAAGATTATACACTTACAACTTCAACATATATTATCAAAGTCATGCACAATGTTTCGTACAAATGCGTACATATCGTATTTTTTTTAATCATAGAGTAAGAATTTTGTGAATCTTTCCTTAATAGTTTCTTAATCAACAAGTTAATAAACTAGGAATCTAAACATGTTATGTTGAAGAATTGGCATCATACATTTTGTTTTACTAAAAATACATGTTTTGAACAAGAATAATGAAAAAAACTAGACATGTTTTCTCCGATATATCTACATATCACCCGATATCCGACATCCGATATGTCGAAGACAAACCGATACGAACCCGATATCCGATATTTTGAAGCTTGAGTACATGTGTTCTAGCAGAGCAAGGAATGCACTGCAGGAAAAATAATATGAGAACACAATGTATTCCCTATCCAGATCTAGAAATAATTTCCTCCTTCACGTCACTGTTCACCATGGTATTAGTACCTTTTATCCAAATATAGCAATCCAAATTTCCAAATTAGTCGAAAACATGTTCAAAAAAACCATCCTCCCGGATAGAAAAGAGGATTCTAGGAACATACTGTGTGTGTTTTAAAATCATGTGTTAGGATGAGAAGAATAAGTGCGGCTTCTCGCCGAGGGTGCAGAAACCTGTAGGGTCCTCGCACTTTGGGCACTGCAATTGAAACACACTAGATTCAATAGGAATAAAAATGCATCAACGGCGGCGACTGCCATCCTAGGATTACCCGCGACTAAGGGACTTGGATTTATCGGGGATGGGTGAAGAATTCGTACCAGGTTCTCCATGAGAAAACCCTATGCAATCATCGAGCGGGGGTTTTCTCTGAACAAGCAGACGAGGGAGAAGGGGATTCAGGCCTAGTGAAATATTGTCGCTTTGTCTGTCCAGCTTACTGCTAAAGCAGGAAAGGTGGGTTTTTTTTGTGATTTGATGTCTCATTGGGCATTACTGCGGCACTACGACTGGGTGTGTCTACTGTGTAGTTGTTCACTCTAATTTGGTGCATATGGCATGTGGACCCCGTTGTCGGATGCCCCACATATCAGCGAAAGGAAGTAGAAAGATAGGAGTAACTAGTTACACATAAATATATTTTTGACAGAGAGATACTCCCTCTACAAAGAAATATAAAAATCTTTTATATCACAACTTTATACATAAGAAAAATCAAGGGGAATATATATAACATATATAATTATAAAAAATAGAGTTTTTTTAACAGAGTATAGACGAGTTGGTGGTGATGTTGTGCCTGCCATCCTGCAATATAGGCCGTCCAATTTATATCTGACAGATAGGAAGGAAACTGTGACAATTTTCCAAAAAGGCACCCACACACCTCTCCACATTTGCAAATAAGGCCTTCCCTAGTTCATCCTTCTCTCTCACAAGATAAAATACTCATACAAATGCATCTTGATGTTACGTGCAACGCACAAGCATTATGGGGGTTCAACTGAGAATATAATACTCAGACAGGCTCACGGTTCTAGACTTTGGGCACAGGCTGGTGGGCCTGCATGTTTGGGGTCCCATGTGTTCTACCTCGGCGCTTTTCATATTGCAAGCGATCGGTACATCACTGGTTTTAGATGTCGTCGCAAGGCGAATACACAAAATTGAATAAAGCATGGCAGTTGTTAGAATGAAATCGAACGACAGTTCCTAACCAGCAATCAGAGTTGCAATTCTATCAATGATATACCATGTGCTAAATAATACTGCCGTACTACTTATACACACGGGACACTTGTTTCACCATGCCAGATTATTACATCAAAATCTCTCTAAGGATAGAACAGTTCACCAGTTGTGTGCTGCTACTGAAGAATTTCAAAGTTGATTTGGACCAGCTCTCCTTAATGAGAAGGTTTGATTTTAACATCATCCCCTACCGCGAGATATGATTTAGATTTGAACCTTGACCATCCTTTAGCATCAATCATCAAGCGACCATCCTTTGTACTTATGGTATATTTAACAGGTTTATTCACACCAAGGCAGCGCATGGTAAGAGAAACTTGGCCGCGGTCACCCGGATTATTGAACAACTCCCTCGTTGCTCTAGTAATTCTATGTTTGCAAACAAGAAGATATACACAAATAGTTAGATCAACACAGTGAATCATGTGAAACAACATGGAAAGAAAAAAGAACGAAGCACTTAGGCGGCCAATGCTTACCAAGAAGGTGGACATGTCAGTTTTTGTAAGCACTTTGGTATATGAAGTGCGAACTGCAGCCCAGTCTGTTGCTGGTGCAACTACTGGTTCCGTTGCCGCTGCATGGGCCAGAGCAGATGCAAGTGCAAGTGTTGGTGCAGGTGCCGAAACCATTGCTGGTGCCCGTGCCATTGCGACTGGTAGTGTCGCCGCTGCTGCCGGAGATGGTGCTCCTTGTAGAGCTGGTGCCGGTGTCGGAGCAGGTGCCGGTGTCGATGCCTGATCCTCCAGTGGATCAGCCTAATCTGCTGACGCGGTCGGTGCCCAGTCCTGAGCTGGATCAGACTGAGTTGCTGCCGCTATCAGTGCTAGAGCAACTGCCGGTGCTCGATCCGTTGCTGAAGGTGGTACCGATGTGCGAGACAGCGGCGATCGTGTCTGGTCTGCTATGACCAGCTTTCTAAATTGACTAGGCTCCATGACCGTGATCCATTCTTTTTCTTCATTTCTTTTAAACGTGAGAAGGACTAATTGTGGCGTGTTTGTTAAACCAAACTGTAGTTCATCATAGGGATTCATCTTGTACTTAGACAACACACTGGTCCAATTTTTTCCAGTAATATAAGTGATGGACATTTCCTTCGTTACTGACACGACATAGGAAGTGAAACCTGCAAAAATATCCATCGTAGAGCAAACCAAACGGTTTATTCTGTGATGGATGTCACATGGAAAAACCTGCATCGTAAAGTTGCAGCAAAAGAAAGAAAACATGACATCAAATCAATAAGATTTAGACAGTAAATCAATAAGATTTACTTGATGTGACACGAGTGAATCCTTACCAGGAAATCGCTATGTTGAAGTAAACAGAAGATTGATCGTCCAACTATGCATGGCATGCAGGGCCCCCGCCTACTCCCACAAGTAGGACAGTCCAAAGGTCATGACAAATCGTATGGACCGAACATCCATGGGACTAGAATCCTAGTGGGTGCGATAAACCCTGCAATGCATACAAATATTGGAGTGTAACCATAATTGATAAACCATCCTCACAAAAAAGATGATCTGGATACTTCAAAATATACAGACTAAATTGAGTGGACATACATTAACGTAGACTATTCTCAGGACTCACCACACACCAAAAGCGGCAGTACTAAACAATACAGGGTTCACAAACACAAATCAAGTACTAAACAATAGTACTTACTACAGACAAGCAAAGTTGCACTAATTAAACTCTGCAGACTATTTCTTGCCGCCAACCTACGAGATGAAGCCCGCATAACTGACTATGCCATGGACTTCGTGAAAGATGTCTACCTGCACCATCACCATCTCTTCAACCTTGGAGAACCTAACAGAGTGGTCTTTCCACTCATAAACATGACGATGAAGACAGTCCGCATCAGATTTGTCGGGAAGCTTTACAAGAACCACACCCTTCGTAATCGAAGGCACAACTAGGTGTCGGATCACTGGTTCCGGCAAAACCCTCGAGGTTCAAACACTGGGGTGCGCGTGAAGGTTTTCTCCCTATCGATCCATGCCCTAGCTCTCTAAGATCTCGCGGACGAACTAGACGAACTTCAAAAGACATAGACACAAGATTTATACTAGTTTGGGCCACTGTTGTGGTGTAATACCCTACTCCAGCGTGGTGGTGGTGGATTACCTCTTGGGCTGATGATGAACAGTACAAGGGGAAGAACAACCTCCTGAGGTTGAGGTGTTCTTGTGCTTGGTGCACTTGTGTGGCTGAGGATGATCTTGGATCCTCTCTCTACTATGGTGGCTAGTTCTACTTATATAGGCCCTGGTCCTCTCCCCAAATATTGAGCGGGAAGGGAGCCAACAATGGCCAATTTGAAAGGGGACAACTAGTATAACTTATCCTGACAAAAGTAGTCTTCGCCTGCAAAAGCTCTGGTGGTGACGCCGTCTTGGGCTCCATGGTGACCCCCGCCTTGTCGTCCTGCTAGTCTTGGTCTCATTGCACCGATATGGAAACCTTTGCTTGATGCCTCGGTACACCGCGCCTGCGCTTGCCCCCTTGGCACCAAAGAGGAAGCAAGGACACTGCGCGCGCTGGCGCCTGCCTGGTCTCGATCGTCATGGCTCACGTCACGAGGACCTCGCGAGGTTTGCCTTGCCTTGATCTCTCCGCCCCTCGTGAGCCTGCCTGGAGAGGCCGCTCCTGAGGAGGTCTTGTGTCGTCCGCCCCGCGAGGCTTGGCCCCTCGCGAGGGTCTTGATTCCTTGTTGATGAAGATGGGCCGCACAGACCTGCCAGCCTAGCCATGCCATGGGCCACAGGCAGGCAAGTCTGGGGAACCCCATTCCCAGAACGCCGACAGTAGCCCCCGGGCCCAAGGCGCGCTCGGGCTTGGCTTCAAGGCGAAGCCAAAGGTCAAGCGCGGAGCGCCGCGGGCCCCAAAAGCCTGCGGCCTCGGTTGATGCATGGCGGTTGATTGGACGTGGGCGTCTCTGCTTCCCCATGCTGCCTCGGCAACTGCCTGACTTGACAAGTCCCTTCGCGACCCCAATGCTCGTCTCGACAAGCTGCTGGAGCCTATAGCTAATGAACATTGCGCAGCCGCCGCCGCAGCCGTGAAAGGTTAGGTGGAGGCCCTGCTGAAGAAGTTCCGCGGCTTCGTCCTAGCGCCCTCGACCGATGATGCCACCGATCCTGCAGCTGGCAGTGCAGGCGAAGACGACGCTACCAAGGGAGGAGCACCTTCTATAGGCGATGGCGGTTTCCAGGGGTGACCTGCGACTGCTTTCCTGTTTCATTCTTGCAATACGCATCAGGCCTCGCAGAGGCGTTAAAACTTTCATTTGATATTGTCAAGACAATATGTCTTGTAATATTTGCTTCGAGATTTTGCGATTTTCTTCCTATTTGCTTTGTGTTCTGCATCGGCAGAGCCTGGCCCCGCGCGTACCTCAACTGCCCTTGGGCCGACCGGAGACCAGGACAGACCAAGGAGTGAGGGGCTATGTGATTAGTTAGGCTCCTGAGTCACGATGCTCAGGATTCCCCCTTGACGCGCAAACAGCTTACAGGTAGAGTACGCGAGGATACGTTAATGTTCTACGTCGGCAAAGCCCGGCCCCGCGCATACCTCAACCGTCGTTGGGCCGACCAGAGACCAGGACGGACCAAGGAGTGAGGGGCTACGTGACAAGTTAGGCTCCCGAGTCACGATGCTCAGGAGTCCCCCTTAACGTGCAAACAATCTCTATACCTTTGCCCTCGCCGAGGCTCGGCTCGGGAGGGGCGTGCGATGACCAGGTCTGGGAGACCTGGTTGGGTGGCATGCGCTTGGGCGTGACCCAAGCGTAGCCCCCAGGTCCAAGAGACCTGGTTGGGTGGTGTACGCTTGGGTGTGACCCAAGCACAGCCCCCAGGTCCGGGAGACTTGGTTGGGTGGCATACGCTTGGGCGTGACCCGAGCGCAGCCCCCGTGCCCAGCCCCCTCGCGCGGCTCTCCCAAGGGGAGGCGTTGCGGTGAGGCCGGACACTGAGCTCTGGGGCTCCCTGAGGTTGGTACGACCATGAAGCTGCCCTCAGTTGTTTATCACCAGCGCGGAGCATAGTGCTTCCGCTTGTGCACGGGCATAGCCGCTCCTCGGCAGTGTTGACGGCTAGCGCGGAGCATGGTGCTTCCACTTGTGCGTGGGAGGGGGCTCCCTCTGCGGAGAACCCCCGGGGCGTGTACAGCCCCGCCCTGACATGTGGCTTGCACGGCAGGGCTAGACGAGGTGTATCTGGGCACTCGTGAGCCAGCGCGGGACTCACGAGGCCCTACCTCAAGGCGGGTTGTGCCTAGTCTTGGTTCTTGTTCGCCATGCTAGTCCTGCGAGGTGGTCAGACAACCTGCACCGAACGAATCTCCTGAGGTTATTGCGTGAGAAAGACGAGTACCAATGGCCCCATGAGGTGACGTAAACAGGGCCGGCCCGCCAGACAGAGCTCAGCCATTGGATTTATCAACGCTGCAGGGACGGTCCCGAGCACAGACGCTATGCTCAACTTACTTAGGCGAAGGGTCCTGAAGAAAGACGGTTGGCGCACGGTCCCCATGATGGGTGGCGATCGAGCAAGTAGTAATCATAGGTAGATTAAACATGAGAGTAGCAGGCTTAAGTAAGTGCATGGGAGATACGTGCCACCGGGTCAGGCCCGAGCGGCTTGGTGATGATGCAGCCCGAGGGGCGCTCCCAACAAGGTAAGCTAAGGACATAAAAAGGGATACATGCCATAGGGACGGACCCACGCGGCCTGGGAACGATGCAGCCCGAGGGGCGGTCCCAGCTAAACGAACTTGGAAAATGTCACCTGGTTATGTTGACGAAGGAGAGTTGGGGCAGCCAAAGGCGCGCAGCGAAGGGGTTGCTCCTCACGAGCCACCGGGGCCCTGAGCCTCAGGAGGCTCTGGGGCTTAGGTGGTTCCTTGAGGACCGTCTCCATCTCCATCAGGACGGCGTGGTGCCTGGCCTCCTGAGTCGCTAGCATGCGCCGCAAGTTGCGCTGGTAGGCAGACGACACGCTCGGCAGGCCGAAGGGCATGCGAATGTAGCTGTGCGGTGGGCCCTCGCAGCGTCCCACGCGCGAAGGCCAAAAAAGCTCCTGAGAAGCGGCCCTGTTGAGCCCTGGAACGTCGATGCTGACGCGTAGCCCGACATCCTCGCCTGGATGGGAAGCTACGCCTCGTGAGCGGCGGTCGCCGCGCATGGCCCTTGCGTCTTGCAATTCCTGGGTGGTCTTGGTGATAAACTCCTGAACGGTGGGCAATCCTTGCCCTGTGCCCTCCTGAGGGAAACGTGTTGTGAAGCACGCCTCCAAGTGGTGCCCAAGCGCCTCCCTCATGATGTGGGCAAGGTCCAAGGCCTTCCAGAAGAAAGCCTCCGAGCCCTGCCCGAGAAGGGCACCGGGCGCGCCTTCCTATGCGATGGAGGGAGGCGCCCCGGGAGCGGGCACCGATCCTGACAAGACTTCGGCTGTGACGTTACCCTCCTGAGGTCCTGCACGGCGCAACTGCTTCTTCTTCTTGGGGTGACCTCAGGAGGGCTCTCGCCCTTGCTGTCGGGGTCGTCGATTGCTGCAACTTGGAAGGCACGCTCGAGGGAGCACACCGCATATTTTCTTCACATGGGACCGTGATGATCCCGCCGCTTCCCGGCATCTTGAGGACATTGTAGCCGTGATGGGTCACCGCCATGAACTTGGCCAGGGCTGGATACCCGAGGATGGCATTGTACGACAGACGCATGTGCGCGACATCGAAGTCGATGAGCTCGGTGTGGTAGTTCTTGCGTTCCCCGAAGGTGACAGGGAGGCGGACCTGCCCTATCAGTGTGGTGGAACCATCGGTCACTCCTGAGAAAGGCTTGGTAGGCTGAAGCTAGTCGTATGGCACTTAGAGGTTGTCGATAGTGTTGACGGACAGGACGTTGAGCCCTGTGCCGCCGTCGATGAGGGTCTTGGTAACTTGCACATTGCTGATGACTGGGGAGCAAAGCATCGGGAGGGCGCCAGCGGTAGACGCGCACTTGAGCTGATCCGCCGAGTTGAACGTGATGGGGCACTGGGACCATCTGAGCGGGCATGTGGCTTCGAGCTTGGGGAGGACTGCATTCACTTCACGAACAAGTTGCTTGAAGATACGTTGCGAGGCTGGGGCCTGGGCTCCGCCCAAGATGCAGGGGATAGCACGCGGTTCCTGGAAGCCCCCAGCCCCCTCGTCTTGATGGTGTTCATCATTCCTTCTCGGCGGTGGCGGCAGCGGAGGGAGTCCGGCGTTGCCTTGAGGACGGTCCTCACGAGGCTGATCCCTCCAGGCGCCCTCGCGAGGCTAATCCTGCCAGCGGTCCTCACGAAGCCGGTCATGCCACTCCTGGCATGGGCCACGGTCGTCCCAGCGTCCTCCACCACATCCTCCTCCTCGGTCGTAGCCCCGGTTGCCGCGCTCGGGGCGTCGACCGAAGCATCCTTCACGAATGGCTCTGAGCTCTTGACAGTTGCTGGTGTTGTGGGTATTCAGGTTGTGGAAGGTGCAGAATGGACGGCTGCTCTTGGATGACTCTGGTTGGTCTCTGCCACGCTTGGTGTCTAGTTCTACTGCGAGCACGACTGCTCCCTTGCGCTTCACGTCCTTGGCCTTGGCTTTCTTCTCCTCCGGGTCTGCGGCGGGGAGCTTGAGGAGGGAGAGGCGCCCTTCCTCAGCTCTTGCGCACTTGGTCGCCAGGTTGAACAACTCCAGGGACGTGCACATATCCTCATGGATAGCGAGCTCTTCCTTCATCTTGACGTCGCGGACGCCATCAGAGAACACGCAGATGATGGCCTCGTCCGTCACCTTGGGGATCTTGAGGCAGACGTTGTTGAGGCGCTGGATATACTTCTGGAGGGTCTCTTCTGGTTGCTACCTGATGCGGCACAGGTCACCCGCGGCCGGCGGGCGGTCGCGAGTGCCTTGGAAGTTGGCGATGGAGCGGTTGCGCATCTCGTCCTAGGAGGAGATCGAGCCCGGTGGCAGGTTCAGGAGCCAGGAGCGAGCGCCATCCTTGAGAGCCATGGGAAACCAGTTCGCCATGACTTTCTCGTCGCCGTTGGCCACTTCGATGCTCAGCTCATAGAGCTGCAGGAACTCCATGGGGTCGGGGTGCCGTCATAGGGAGGAGGCAGATCCGGCTTGAACTTGCCCGGCCAGGCAACGCTATGTAGCTCGGGGGTGAAAGCGTGGCAGCCGGTTGTGGTCACCGGGGCCCGCCTTGGGGGTGGAGCTTGGTCTTGATGGGGTTCGCCCTGCTGCCGCTACAGGTGGCACGCGGTCTTGCCGTAGCAGCCGGTCCTGGCATGGTGGCGCGAGGAGCGGCGGAGCATTTTCTTGCGGTCGAGGGACTTCTTGACAGCTTCTTTCTTGTCGTGCGGGCGTGGGACGCGGCAGGTCACATCATGGAGCCGCGCGCCTTGGCGCCAGGGCGCCGTCTTGGGGCAGAGGTGGTGTAGGCGCTCCGTGAGCTACATCGATCGTAGCTGGCCGAGGGCGAGGCAGAGAGAGGGACGACATAGGGGAGCTCCCTGCAGCACGGACAATCTCGGCGATGCGGTCGAGCCAGTCCTCATAGAGGTCGTCGACCGGTCGGTAGCGCAGGACCTCATGCGCCATGAGGAGCGCGGCACTTGCGTCCATGGGAGGGCGACGTGCATGGGAAGAAGAACTGGCCAGGGTCAGCGATGGAGTGGCGGTGCAGCCATCCCTCCGCACCGAGGGGTGCAGCGAGGACGCTTGCCGCTCATTCCCCGTCGGGCCGGTAGCGGCGTTGGCGGCAGGCGACGGGGGACGACGAGGCGGCCCGCCGATGGGAGCCGTCTGAGCGACGCGGGCGGCGAGGGCAGCCCGGCGCTCAGCACGAGCGCGGCACGCGTCTTCCATGGAGATGACGGAGCAACGAGGCGTGGAGCGACGAAAGGAAACTTCAGTGCACCCCTACCTGGCGCGCCAAATGTTGGATCACGGGTTCTGGCAAAACCCTCGAGGTTCGAACACTCGGGTGCACGCGAATGTTTTCTCCCTATGGATCCACGCCCTAGCTCTCTAAGATCTCGCGGACGAACTAGACGAACTTCACAAGACAAATACATAAGATTTATACTGGTTCGGGCCACCGTTGTGGTGTAATATGCTACTCCAGTGTGGTGGTGGTGGATTGCCTCTTGGGCTGATGATGAATAGTACAAGGGGAAGAACAGCCTCCTGAGGTTGAGGTGTTCTTGTGATTGGTGCACTTGTGTGGCTGAGGATGATCTTGGATCCTCTCTCTACTGTGGTGGCTAGTTCTACTTATATAGGCCTTGGTCCTCTCCCCAAATATTGAGCGAGAAGGGAGCCAACAACGGCCAATTTGAAAGGGGACATCTAGTACAGCTTATCTTGACAAAAGTAGTCTTCGCCTGCAAAAGGCTCTGGTGGTGATGACGTCTTGGGCTCCATGGTGACCTCCGACTTGCCGTCATGCTGGTCTTGGTCTCGTTGCATCGATATGGAAACCTTTGCTTGATGCCTCCGTACTCCGCACCTGCGCTTGCCCCCTTGTCACCAAAGAGGAAGCAAGGACACGGCGCGCTGGCGCCCGCCTGGTCTCGATCGTCATGGCTCACGACATGAGGACCTCGCGAGGTTTGCCTTGCCTTGATCTCTCCGCCCCTCATGAGCCTGCCTGGCGAGGCCGCTCTTGAGGAGGTCTTGTGTCGTCCGCCCCGTGAGGCTTGGCCCCTCGCGAGGGTCTTGATTCCTTGTTGATGAAGATGGGCCACACAAACTTGCCAGCCCAGCCACGCCGCGGGCCGCAGGCAGGCAAGTCTGGGGACCCCCGTTCCCAGAATGCTGAGACCAGGAAATTGTTGTGGTCAAGTACAACCTCGAGAACATGCCTGACAACAATGCTACATGAAAACACTAGTTCAGGACATGTGGCGACAAGGACACAACAGCTGGATAGTTTAGCGGTAGAACTCATCCTTAGGTCTTCCAATTCACACGGCATGACTTTGAGAACTTCATCTCCACCACGGACCTGGTTCTAATTCAAACAGAAACCAGATACTTTATTACTACCTCCATTCAAAAAATATAAGATGATTTTTGATATTTTACTCCATATATGCCTACATATACGCACAGAAATGAGTGAACAAATACACTAGAACATGTCTTCAAAGGCATGAGAGCAGAGGGATTACTTGCAATATCCATAAAACAAGTTACTGAGGCAAATATACCCTCTTCAAAGGCAGCATTGATGTTCATAAAGTAGTTTAAAGTAATCTATAAGAAATCAGTGTCAACCTCTCGCTTGTTTTAGTCAAAAGAGGAATTTAGAACTGTCATTTGGCACACAAAAACCACATGCAGGATCACCCAGAAAGTTGTACTGCTAGTACTAGTACGGCGTGTTAATTGAAAAAACACGATCAAGATCGAGAAAAAGATCGTCAAGAAGAGATATTACCTAGACTTGCTTAATGAGGGATCCCGGAGAGGGGGGCTTGGACTGGGCGATAGCTTTGAGCTTGTCTGCGGTAGTCTTGGCGGGGTGCTTGCGCTTCTTCATACCATAAGCCTCGACGGTTTTGGCCAGAGCCATATACATCACTTCAGTCGGTGCTCCAGCGTCCATCAAGAAACTGTCAAATAGAAATAAAAGAAAAGAAACCATAATCACAAACCCAAAAGAAGAACAGAGAGGGAGTTATAGGATTAGTCTCGGGGTTGTAAGACCGGGCCTTGGCCAGAATCAACACCATTGATGCGCTCACCTTTCCTTCTTTGGGAGATAAGAAGAATGGCAAAAGCAGGTCGAGGTTTTCTTGAAGAAATGAGAAACAATATGAGGGAGAAGCGAGTGGGGGTTTTCTTCAAGAGAGGAAGCTGAGAGAGAAGAGTGAAATGATGGTTGCTTCGTCCGTCCAACTTACTACTGGAAAGGAGGGGGCTTTGTGATTTGACGGCTCATTGGGCATTACTGCGGCGCTTCGATCATGGTAGTCTACCGTGTAGTTGGGCACTCTACTACGGATTAATTTAGTGCATGGCTGGTGGACCCCGATGCTAGTTGTCCCACACGTCAGCGAAAGTGAGTAGCAAGGTTCTGACCACCGTCGAGGAGGATCCGCAGGGTAGAGCGTCTCCACTATTTTTCTGAAGAAAAACAATGATTACAGCAAGTGTTTCCATCTTACGATGGAGGAGTGCGAAACATGGTAGCCACTTGAACATACATAGTGCTCCTACTACTAGGCATGTGTAGTGGTTCATACGTCAGTACTACATAATCTTGTTGCTAGTGTAGTAAGATATGACGATAACAAATGATGTTGTGCGCATGTCAACTATATGAACACTAATGTAACATAGTACCGCTTTTTCGACTACCTAGTCGAGAATGAACGGTGAGATCGATGTTAACAGAACTAGGTCTACAGCGCACAGAGAGTACAGTGCTACAGTACTCCACAAAACATGAACCATATGAAGCAAGAATCGGTGTTAGGAAGGGTGTATGAAGGGTGCACGGGATGGGAGCAAAAGCTCCCTTCTCGACCCACTTTTGGGTGTTTAGCAGAGTGCATGAAGGGTGCAAGAGTCCACACTAGTAGGTTAACACAAATACACAAAAGAGGGAACAACTATATTGAGATGAGAATGCAACCAAACACACCCACATGCTTTATGCTACAGTGACCGATATGCACCGTCTGAGTTTGATCCAATGGTCATGTTGCGCCGAGACATGGACATGCCCATGCAGAGGACGCCTAAACACCACCGAAGTCCCTCTACTTCTCGAGGTGCACGACGTTGGTGATGTAGGGTGCAACCGCCCGCAGAGCCCGCTCCCGGTCGACGGGAGCCAGCTCGTCAAAGACGGCGTCCAATGGCACGAATGGATTCCGGTGATGGAGCCCTGAGAGGATTCGCCCGGCAACAGCGACGGCAGCCCACAACCCTTCCTTGTCCAGCTCTGTCCCGACCATCGCGCGGAGACGGCTTAGCTCCTCAGAGATATAGGTTAAGAAGGAGACCAGGTCAGGAAGTCGCAACTCGTTGAAGTCGACGGGGTGGTCGAACGGGTTTAGCCCGACAGCCGGCATGGTCGCGCTGGCACGACGGTAGGCATCGCGCAGCCACAATACGTGCGTGGTAACTTGGTCCACCAAGTGGCTGAGGCGGCCCGCTCGTGCTCCAGCCAGCTCCCCTGACGGCCTATCGTATCTCCCGCTTTCTGCAGCAACGCCGCCGATGCCTCGAGCATCTTTGTGGTGGATGCCTGCCGCTTTTGAAGCTCCGTGAACTCCCGCACATAACAGAGGAGCATGGCACTCCTCTCCTCCTTGAGCTCACGGAGCTCCACGTCCTTGGCCCCGAGCTCTGCGTCCTTGGCCTGGAGCTCCTGTGTCAGGCGCCTCACCTCAGACTTCGTGATCTGCTGCGCCACCATGGCACCAGGTAGAAGCAATGGGGAGAGGAAGCAAAGGGCGCGAAACGGCTGAAAGGCAATGCAATCTACGGGAAGGCGGAGGGAGCCAGCCGAGGAGCGGGATGAATCTTTAGGTTTTCACCATGGGAAAACACCAGTCGGCGACTTTTCACATCAGCGAATAGTGGGTTTTATAGGTGGAGTCATCGTGACTAAATTGCTGCCATGCCTGATCCCCTCAATCAAAAAATTAAAAATCCTACCACGCATGCCGCACCCAAACACCAAAGAAACGTTGTGGTGGATATTTAAATTTACCTGCCGGCAAGGAGATAAAAAAGGGGTGAAAAACAAATGTGGCGGCGGCCTAGCTAATCGGTCGCACTAGCCCAACTAGCTAGCAACGGTGCTTCACTAATGTACTCGGCGGGAAAGGTGATTGATATGTCCATTTTGCATCATGCTTTTATATCGATATATATTGCATTATGGGCTGTCATTACACATTATGTCACAATACTTATGCCTATTCTCTCTTATTTTACAAGGTTTACACAAAGAAGGAGAATGTCGGTAGTTGGGATTCTGGGCTGGAAAAGGAGCAAATATTAGAGACCAATTATGCATAGCTCCAAAAGTCCCGAAACTTCACGGAAGACGTTTTCAGAATATATAAAAAATAATCAACGGAAGAAGTTCACCAGGGGGGCCACACCCTGCCCACGAGAGTGGGGGCGCGCCCCTACCTCGTGGGCCCCCTGGTGGCCCTCCGGTGGCCGTCTTCTGCTATATGAAGTCTTTCGATGAGAAAAAGAATAATAAGCCATCCTCTCGGACGAAACTCCGCTGCCACGAGGCAGAACCAATCTAGGGCTCTGGCAGAGCTGTTCTGCCGGGGAAACTTCCCTCTGGGAGGGGGAAATCGTCGCCATCGTCATCACCAACGCTCCTCTCATCGGGAGAGGGCAATCTCCATCAACATCGTCATCAGCACCATCTCCTCTCAAAACCCTAGTTCATCTCTTGTATCCAATTCTTGTCTCCAAGTCTGGGATTGGTACCTGTGGGTTGCTCGTACTGTTAATTACTCCTTGTAGTTGATGCTAGTTGGTTTATTTGGTGGAAGATCATATGTTCAGATCCTATATGCATATTAATACCCCTCTGATTATGAACATGAATATGCTTTGTGAGTAGTTACGTTTGTTCCCGAGGACATGGGAGAAGTCTTGCTATTAGTAGTCATGTGAATTTGGTATTTGTTCGATATTTTCATGATATGTATGTTGTATCTCTTCTAGTGGTGTTATGTGAACGTCGACTACATAACACTTCACCATTATTTGGGCCTAGAGGAAGGCATTGGGAAGTAATAAGTAGATGATGGGTCGCTAGAGTGACACAAGCTTAAACCCCAGTTTATGCGTTGCTTCGTAAGGGGCTGATTTGGATCAATATGTTTCATGCTATGGTTAGGTTTACCTTAATACTTTTGTTGTAGTTGCGGATGCTTACAATAGAGGTTAATCATAAGTGGGATGCTTTTCCAAGTAAGGACAGTACCCAAGCACCGGTCCACCCACATACCAAATTATCAAAGTACCGAACGCGAATCATACGAACGTGATGAAAACTAGCTTGATGATATTCCCATGTGTCCTCGGGAGCGCTTTTCTCTATATAAGAGTTTGTCCAGGCTTATCCTTTGCTACAAAAAGGATTGGTCCACCTTGCTGCACTTTATTTACTTTTGTTACTTGGTGCTCATTACAAATTATCCTATCACAAAACTATCTGTTACCACTTATTTCAGTACTTGCAGAGAACACCTTGCTGGAAACCGCTTATCATTTCCTTCTGCTCCTCGTTGGGTTCGACACTCTTACTAATCGAAAGGACTACAATAGATCCCCTATACTTGTGGGTCATCAAGACTCTTTTCTGGTGCCGTTGCCGGGGAGTGAAGCGCCTTTGGTATGTGGAATTTGGTAAGGAAAAATTTATATAGTGTGCTGAAATTTACTGTCACTTGTTACGATGGAAAGTAATCTTCTGAGGGGCTTGTTCAGGGTATCTTCACCCCGACCAATAGAGCAAAGAGTTGCTCCTCAACCTACTGAACTAAATGAAAATGAAAATGTTTGCTTTGAAATTCCTTCGGGTATGATAGAAAAACTGCTAGCTAATCCTTTTGTAGGAGATGGAACAAAGCATCCTGATGAGCATCTAATATATGTGGATGAAGTTTGTGGATTATTTAAGCTTGCAGGTGTACCCGGAGATGTTGTTAAGAAGAAGGTCTTCCCTTTATCTTTGAAGGGAGATGCATCGACATGGTATAGGCTATGTGATGATATGGGGTCATGGAACTACAAACGATTCAAATTGAAATTTCATCAGAAGTTTTATCCTATGCATCTTGTTCATCGTGATTGCAATTATATATATAATTTTTGGCCTCGCGAAGGAGAAAGCATTGCTCAAGCTTGGGGGAGGCTTAAACCAATGTTATATTCATGCCCCAATCATGAGCTCTCAAGAGAAATGATTATTCAAAAATTTTATGCTCGGCTTTCTGATAGCAATCACACCATGCTTGATACTTCTTGTGTTGGCTCTTTTATGATGAAGACTATTGAATTCAAATGGGATTTATTGGAAATAATTAAACGCAACTCTGAAGATTGCGACCTCGACAAAGGTAAGGAGTCAGGTGTGACACCTAGGTTCGATTGTGTTAAATCTTTTATGGATACCGATGTTTTCCGTAAATTTAGCACTAAATATGGACTTGACTCTGAGATAGTAGCTTCTTTCTGTGAATCTTTTGCTACTCATGTTGATCTCCCCAAGGAGAAGTGGTTTAAATATCATCCTCTCATAGAAGTAAAAGTAGCTGCACCTATTAAAGTTGAAGAAAAGATTGTCACTTATAATGATCCTATTGTTCCTCCTGCTTATGTTGAGAAATCACCTTTTCCTGTTAGGATAAAGGATCATGCTAAAGCTTCAACTATGGTTCGTAAAAGCAATATTAAAACTTATACACCTTCTGAGCAAATTAAAGTTGAACCTGATATTGCTATTGTTAAAGATCTCTTGGCTGATAATATTGATGGGCATGTTATTAATTTCTGTGATGAAACTACTAGAATTGCTAAACCTTGTGCTAAAGATAAACCTAGACCTGTGGTAGGCATGCCTGTTATTTCTGTTAAAATAGGAGATCATTGTTATCATGTTTTATGTGATATGGGTGCTAGTGTTAGTGCAATACCTATTAGCCTATATAAGGAAATTATGCATGATATTGCACCTGTTGAGTTAGAAGATATTGATGTCACAATTAAACTTGCCAATAGAGATACTATTTCAACAATGGGAATTGTTAGAGATGTTGAAGTCTTGTGTGGGAAAGCTAAATATCCTGCTGATTTTCTTGTTCTTGGTTCCCAACAAGATAGCTTTTGTCCCATTATATTTGGTACACCCTTCTTAAACACTGTTAATGCTACCATAGATTGCAAAAGGGATGTTGTTACTATCGGTTTAGATGATATGACTCATGAATTTAATTTCTCTAAATTTAGTAGACAACACCGTGAATAAGAATTACCTAGTAAGGATGAAATTATTGGTCTTGCTTCTATTGCCGTACCTCCTAGTGATCCTTTAGAACAATATTTGCTAAACCATGAAAATGATATGTTTATGGATGAAAGAAGGGAAATAGATGAAGTATTCTTTAAACAGGAACCTATTCTGAAACACAATTTGCCTGTTGAAATCCTAGGGGATCCTCCTCCACCCAAGGGTGATCCCGTGTTTGAGCTTAAACCGTTGCCTGATACTCTTGAATATACTTATCTTGATGAGAAAAAGATATATCCTATTATTACTAGTGCTAACCTTTCAGAGCATGAGGAAGAGAGATTATTGAAAACTCTGAAGAAGCACCATGCTGCTATTGGGTATACTCTTTAAGATCTTAAGGGCATTAGTCCCACTCTATGTCAACATAAAATAAATTTGGAAGAAGATGCTAAACCAGTTCGTGATCATCAATGATGGCTGAATCCTAAAATGAAAGAAGTGGTAAGAAAGGAAATACTAAAGCTCCTTGAGGCAGGTATAATCTATCCCGTTGCTGAAAGTCAGTGGGTAAGTCCTGTCCATTGTGTCCCTAAGAAGGGAGGTATTACTGTCATTCCTAATGATAAAGATGAATTGATTCCTCAAAGAATTATTACAGGTTATAGGATGGTAATTGATTTCCTCAGATTAAATAAGGCCACTAAAAAGGATCATTACCCCTTACCTTTTATCGATCAAATGCTAGAAAGATTATCCAAACATACACATTTTTGCTTTCTAGACGGTTATTCTGGTTTCTCTCAAATACCTGTGTCAGCCAAAGATCAATCAAAGACTACTTTTACTTGCCCTTTTGGCACTTTTGCTTATAGAGGTATGCCTTTTAGTTTATGTAATGCGCCTGCTACCTTTCAAAGATGCATGATGGCTATATTCTCTGACTTTTGTGAAAAGATTTGTGAGGTTTTCATGGACGATTTTTCCATCTATGGATCTTCTTTTGATGATTGCTTGAACAACCTTGATCGAGTTTTGCAAAGATGTGAAGAAACTAATCTTGTCTTGAATTGGGAAAAGTGCCACTTTATGGTTAATGAAGGCATTGTCTTGGGGCATAAAGTTTCCGAAAGAGGTATTGAGGTTGATAAAGCCAAGGTTGATGCTATTGAGAAGATGCCATGTCCCAGGGACATCAAAGGTATAAGAAGTTTCCTTGGTCATGCCGGATTTTATAGGAGCTTCATTAAGGACTTCTCAAAAATTTCTCGGCCTCTGACTAATTTACTACAAAAAGATATACCATTTGTTTTTGATGATGATTGTGTGGAAGCATTTGAAATACTTAAGAAAGCATTGATCTCTGCACCTATTGTTCAGCCACCTGATTGGAGTTTACCCTTTGAAATTATGTGTGATGCTAGTGATTATGTTGTAGGTGTTGTTCTAGGGCAAAGAGTTGATAAAAAATTAAACGTTATTCAATATGCGAGTAAAACCCTAGACAATGCACAAAGAAATTATGCTACTACTGAAAAAGAATTCTTAGCAATTGTATTTTCTTGTGATAAGTTCAGACCTATATTGTTGATTCTAAAGTAACTATTCACACTGATCATGCTGCTATTAAATATCTGATGGAAAAGAAAGATGCTAAACCTAGACATATTGTTGATAGAAAGGGAGATGAGAACCCCGTTGCAGACAACTTATCTAGGTTAGAAAATGTGCTTGATGACCCACTACCTATTGATGATAGCTTTCCTCATGAGCAATTAAATGTCATAAATGCTTCTCATACTACTCCATGGTATGCTGATTATGCTAATTACATTGTTGCTAAGTTTATACCACCTAGTTTCACATACCAGCAAAAGAAAAAGTTCTTCTATGATTTGAGGCATTACTTTTGAGATGAACCACATCTTTATAAAGAAGGAGTAGATGGTGTTATTAGACGTTGTGTACCTGAGCATGAACAGGAACCGATCCTACGCAAGTGTCACTCCGAAGCTTATGGAGGACACCATGCTGGAGATAGGACTGCACATAAGGTATTGCAATCTGGTTTTTATTGGCCTACTCTCCTGAAGGATGCCCGTAAGTTTGTTTCATCTTGTGATGAATGTCAAAGAATTGGTAATATTAGTAGACGTCAAGAAATGCCTATGAACTATTCTCTCGTTATTGAACCATTTGATGTTTGGGGCTTTGACTATATGGGACCTTTTCCTTCCTCTAATGGATATACACATATTTTAGTTGTTGTTTATTATGTTACTAAGTGGGTAGAAGCTATTCCAACTAGTAGTGCTGATCATAACACTTCTATTAAAATGCTTAAAGAAGTTATTTTTCCAAGATTTGGAGTCCCTAGATATTTAATGACTGATGGTGGTTCACATTTTATTCATGGTGCTTTCCGTAAAATGCTTGCTAAGTATGATGTTAATCATAGAATTGCATCGCCTTATCACCCTCAGTCTAGTGGTCAAGTAGAATTGAGTAATAGAGAGCTCAAATTAATTTTGCAAAAGACTGTTAATAGATCTAGAAAGAATTGGTCCAAGAAACTTGATGATGCATTATGGGCCTATAGAACTGCATATAAAAATCCTATGGGTATGTCTCCATATAAAATGGTTTATGGAAAAGCATGTCACTTACCTCTCGAACTAGAACACAAGGCATATTGGGCTATTAAAGAGCTCAATTATGATTTTAAACTTGACGGTGAGAAGAGGTTATTTGATATTAGCTCACTCGATGAATGGAGAACCCAAGCCTATGAAAATGCCAAGTTGTTTAAAGAAAAAGTTAAAAGATGGCATGATAAAAGGATACAAAAGCGTGAGTTTAATGTAGGTGATTATGTATTGCTATACAACTCTCATTTAAGATTTTTTGCAGGAAAACTCCTCTCTAAATGGGAAGGTCCTTACGTCATCGAGGAGGTCTATCGTTCCGGTGCCATAAAAATCAACAACTTCGAAGGCACAAATCCGAAGGTGGTGAACGGTCAAAGAATCAAACATTATATCTCAGGTAATCCCATAAATGTTGAAACCAATGTTATTGAAACCGTAACCCCGGAGGAATACATAAGGGACACTTTCCGGAACATTTCAGACTCCTAAAAGGAATAGGTATGTGGTACGGTAAGTAAACCGACTCCAAAACAGTTTTTAAGGCAATATTTCTCTGTTTTGGAATATTTAGAAAAATAGAAAAATAAGAAGCAGTCCGGGAAGGACACGAGGGCTCCACAAGGGTGGAGGGCGCGCCCTACCCCCCTCGGCGCGACCCCTACCTCGTGGGCACCTCGTGTGCTCTCTGGACTCCGTTTTCGTACACGACATGCATTTTGGTCGGTAAGAATTCATTATATAATCTCCTGGGGGTTTTGACTCCCGTATCACACAAAAATCTCTTGTTCTTGTTTCAAGTTGTTTTCTATCAGGGTTGTCGAAACTAAGCATCATGTCGTCTCCCTCCTCCTCCAACAATGAGGGCAACAATGCTTAGATAATGAAGATAGAGTTGAAGAGAGAGGAACCCACGGAGACCAACAAAGATGAAGGGATCAAGAAGGCCATGGAGGACCAAGCTCCGGCAACAGAAGACATCCTTTAACTTGATCACAATCTCCTTACCCCAACTGAGATCGAAGCTTTCAAGATGATCGAGTTAGCTTGTATACAAAATAAGTATCTCACATGTGAAAATATTTTGTTGAAGGAGCATATCATCGCACTCAAAGGCATTATCCGCAAGTTAGAAGACCTCCTACGCTCGATGTGCGACTACCCATCATCAACAACTCCACCTTCTTCACCAACAAAGGAGAGATAATCACATGGGTATGGGCACTCCCCTTGGAAACTGCCAAGCTTGGGGGAGTGCCCCGGTATCGTATCACCATCACTTCTATCTTTACCGTTTTTCTTAGTTCGATTCTTTTGGTAATATCTTGATCTAGTAGAATAAAAGTTCTTAGTATGATCTAGTTGTGAGTTTTGCTTTATAATTCCTCTATGTAATCGAGTCCGTGAGCTATATATATAATAAAGATTAGTGTTGAGTCAAGGACTTGATTATTTTGCCATGATCCTAAGTGAATAAAAGAAAAGAAAAAGCATAAAAAGGGAAACAAAGAGATCATATGGATCATATGGAGAGTAATGAGCTCACATAGAAAAAGTATGATGAATAAAAGTTGTTGAGAGTTGACTTGGTCATCATTGCAATTATTAGGAAGTAATAAAGAAAGAGAGGTCTTCACATATAAATATACTATCTTGGACATCTTTTATGATTGTGAGCACTCATTAAAATATGACATGCTAAAGAGTTGACGTTGGACAAGAAAGACAACGTAATGGGTTATGTTTTCTTACATCTAAGATAAATTATATTGTCATGGATCATCCAACATGGTTGAGCTTGCCTTTCCCCCTCATGCTAGCCAAATTCATAGCACCAAGTAGAGATACTACTTGTGCTTCCAAATACCCTTAAACCAGTTTTGCCATGAGAGTCCACCACACCTACCTATGGATTGAGTAAGATCCTCCAAGTAAGTTGTCATCGGTGCAAGCAATAAAAATTGCTCTCTAAATATGTATGACTTATTAGTGTGGGAGAAATAAGCTTTATACGATCGTGTGATATGGAAGAAATAAAAGCGACATACTGCATAATAAAGGTCCACATCACAAGTGGCAATATAAAGTGATGTTCTTTCGCATTAAGATTTTGTGCATCCAACCATAAAAGCGCATGACAACCACTACTTCCCTCTGCGAAGGGCCTATCTTTTACTTCTATCTCCTACATTGCATAAGAGTCATGGTGATCTTCACCCTTCCTTTTTACACTTTATCCTTTGGCAAGCACAGTATGTTGGAAAGATCCTGGTATATATGGCTAATTGGATGTGAGTTTTCATGAACTATTATTGTTGACATTACCCTTGAGGTAAAACATTGGGAGGCAAAACTATAAGCCCCTATCTTTCTCTGTGTCCGATTAAAACTCCATACCCATTAGTATTGCGTGAGTGTCAGCAATTGTGAAAGACTATATGATAGTTGAGTATGTGGACTTGCTGAAAAGCTCTTATACATTGACTCTTTCCTATGTTATGATAAATTGCAATTGCTACAATGACTGAGATTATAGTTTGTTAGTTTTCAATGAAGTTTACGATTCATACTTGAAATTGTGATTAAATTATTACTCTAGCACAAGAAATCATATGACAAGGATTATATAAGTTGTTGTTCTAAGAATGATCATGATGCCCTCATATCCGTATTTTATTTTTATCGACACCTCTATCTCTAAACATGTGGACATATTTTTCAATTTCGGCTTTCGCTTAAGGACAAGCGAGGTCTAAGCTTGGGGGAGTTGATACGTCCATTTTGCATCATGCTTTTATGTCGATATTTATTGCATTATGGGTTGTCATTACACATTATGTCACAATACTTATGCCTATTCTCTCTTATTTTAGAAGGTTTACATAAAGAGGGAGAATGCCGGCAGCTGGGATTCTGGGCTGGAAAAGGAGCAAATACTAGAGACCTATTCTGCACAGCTCCAAAAGTCCAGAAACATCATGGAAGATGTTTTCAGAATATATAAAAAATACTCAATGGAAGAAGTTCACCAGGGGGGCCACACCCTGCCCACGAGGGTGGGGGCGCGCCCTACCCCCCTCGGCGCGCCCCCCTACCTCGTGGGCCCCCTGGTGGCCCTCCGGTGGCCATCTTCTTCTATATGAAGTCTTTCGATGAGAAAAAAATAAGCCATCTTCTCGGACGAAAGTCCGCCGCCACGAGGCGGAATCAATCTAGGGCTCTGGCAGAGCTGTTCTGCCGGGGAAACTTCCCTCTGGGAGGGGGAAATCATCGCCATCGTCATCACCAACGCTCCTCTCATTCGGAGAGGGAAATCTCCATCAACATCTTCATCAGCACCATCTCCTCTCAAAACCCTAGTTCATCTCTTGTATCCAATTCTTGTCTCCAAGTCTGTGATTGGTACCTGTGGGTTGCTAGTAGTGTTAATTACTCCTTGTAGTTGATGCTAGTTGGTTTATTTGGTGGAAGATCATATGTTCAGATCCTATATGCATATTAATACCCCTCTGATTATGAGCATGAATATGCTTTGTGAGTAGTTACGTTTGTTCCTGGGGACATGGGAGAAGTCTTGCTATTAGTAGTCATGTGAATTTGGTATTTGTTGGATATTTTGATGAGATGTATGTTGTCTCTCTTCTAGTGGTGTTATGTGAACATCGACTACATAACACTTCACCATTATTTGGGCCTAGAGGAAGGCATTGGGAAGTAATAAGTAGATGATGGGTCGCTGGAGTGACAGAAGCTTACACCCTAGTTTATGCGTTGCTTCGTAAGGGGCTGATTTGGATCCATATGTTTCATGCTATGGTTAGGTTTACCTTAATACTTTTGTTGTAGTTGCGGATGCTTGCAATAGAGGTTAATAATAAGTGGGATGCTTTTCCAAGTAAGGACAGTACCCAAGCACCGGTCCACCCACATACCAAATTATCAAAGTGCCGAACGCGAATCATACGAACGTGATGAAAACTAGCTTGATGATATTCCCATGTGTCCTCAGGAGCGCTTTTCTCTATATAAGAGTTTGTCCAGGCTTGTCCTTTGCTACAAAAAGGATTGGTCCACCTTGCTGCACTTTATTTACTTTTTTTACTTGTTGCTCGTTACAAATTATCCTATCACAAAACTATCTGTTACCACTTATTTCAGTACTTGCAGAGAACACCTTGCTGGAAACCGCTTATCATTTCCTTCTGCTCCTCGTTGGGTTTGACACTCTTACTTATCGAAAGGACTATGATAGATCCCCTATACTTGTGGGTCATCAGTGGTCATTCATGATTTGATGACTCATTTACTTGCTTCGGTGCTACGACCGAGGAGGACCCAGAAAATGCGCGATAGGGCGTCCCACATCTCGGCAAGGAAGAATATATGCGTGCACCACCCGGGAGGACCCCGAAACCGCGTGGTAGGGTGTGCCACATCTCGGCACGGAGGAAAAATGTGCTTGTAAAAATATACTATATCAGACGTAGTACCTATGGTTCGACCTCGGGACCCAGCCAGTCGGTCGAAAACACCCCACTAGCCACACAGCTTCATCATGCTAACGTGGCATGGAGGATAGGTGCGGTTAGCTCCGTCTCGACCAGCCACAACGTCTCTTGTTCTAGGCGATTCTTCTATTTTCCAAGCTTTTTTTAGTTATAATAACACCACGACAAGCTAGCGCCGCTCTTCGTGTGTGCCCGTGCGTCTAAAGGAGAGGAGAGAGAGATCGCAGACATGGGACCCACTAGTAAGTGGGTCAACGGTCATGCACGTGTTGACGAGCCACTCCCGCTACTCTACTCAACGTAATACTGTATAAAATCAAGTTATGGGACAAAGCCAACAACCACGGGGATTGACTTACGCTTTGTAGTCCGGGTTGCCAGTTCGAATCTCGTCTTTCAGATTTGTTAGTTTTAGGTCCAAATTTGGTTAATGACAAGTGGGACCCCCATGTGTTGTTCCAATAATACAGTGTAGGATGGTTTTTTTGAACAAACACTTTGCGCGGTTAGACAAGTAACAGCACGAGTTACACGTATTTTGCAAGTTTACAAAAAAAATGACAGCAGCATAGAATATCACATCCACCTCGTAGCTTAGATGCTATGGTGATACGAGTTTTTTCATCGTTGAAACTAAGATCCAATGGCTTGGGAGTAGTCTTTGTAATTATGCGCAATTTCCAAACTCTCCAAGGTTTTTTTTTGCAAATAAAACATTCAGGCCTCATGTGTGCCGCTGCATCTTGGATCCAACGGCTCCCCGTTGCTCATATTAGGTGCTCTGCGTAGCTTAATTAGTCGTTACGGTGATACGAGCATCTAGGTCGTATGATCTGTGATCACATGCCACATGCGTAGTACTTATACTTTCTATGCAATTCCCAAACTCTCTCAGTCGTATATTGCAAAAACATTCAAACCTCCTACTGTGAGCCGTTAGATCTCCGTGAACTCGTATCACCATAGAATCTACGATGCGGGAGCACCTCATATTCTCCCGTGCGAGAAAACATCAGGTGCTCTTGCAGCTTGGATGCTACAGTGATACGAGCTTTGAGGTTGTTTGATCTGAGATCCAATGGCATCTGAGCAGTCTTTATGCTTGTAAGCAGTGGCCGAACTCTTTGGGGCTTTTCTGCAAAAAAACATTCACACCACCCAGGAGTTGTTGGGTCACAAATCCAACGGCTTCGAAGAGCTTGTATCACCAAAGCATCTAAGGTGTGGTAGCACATGATATTCTTACATACAAGAGAATATGATGCCCTCCTTCATCTTGGATGCTATGGTGATACGAGCTTTGAGGTCGTTGGATATGGGATCCAAGGGCATTTGAGTAGTTTTTGTACAAATTGTGTGCAATTCTCAAACTCATTAAGGTTTCCTGTAAAAATATTAAGACATCCTGTGAGCTGCTATATCTCAGATCTACAAGCTCTAAGCAACTCGTATCAGCATATAGCATCTAAGGTGTGGGGGCACATGATATTCTCCCGGGGAGGAGGGGGTGTACAACCAATCGGTGTTTGGGGGGGTGGGGACAAATATAATCTAAACAATCCTAAACACAGCTTCACAATTTTATCTCAGGTCGAGGGGTTAACCCCTGACAATCTACATAGCTCCGCCTAAACACAACATTTGCATGTACTATAGTACTAGACTTAATATTCATGTTTCAGTTTCCTGTTCATTTTGAATATTGAATTGAGGACCATGCATGTCTTACATTTTACTCCCTTCGTTCCTAAATATTAGGCCTTCTTTGGTTCATAGGGTAGGAAAATTGTAGGAATAAGAAAGTCATAGGAAATGAGATGACATGTATCTCAAATCCTATGAGTAGGAATAGGAAAGGAGATGCCCTTTGATTCACATCATAGGATTTTTTTTCCATTAAGTCTAGGCTAATGTTTATTTTCCCATTAAATGTGGAGGATGGGAAGAATTCCTTCATAGGAATAGGATTCTATTCCTACAAGCCAAAGGGCTCTAAAGGAATTTTTCCTGTAGAAATCATATCCTATGAAATTCCTACAAGATTCCTCTAAACCAAAGGAGGCCTTAGTATTTTTAGAGATTCCAAATGGACTGCCACATATGGATGTATATAGACATATTTTAGAGTGTAGATTCACTCATTTTGCTCTGTATGTAGTCACTTGTTGAAATCTCTAAAAGACTAATATTTAGGAACAGAAGGAGTATTTTTGAATTCGTGTCATACATGCATGGTTTGGAAAAATAGATGCACTATACTTATTGGATTGTTGTAGTGTTCATGTGTGTGTGTGCGTGTGTATGTGTGTGGTCATATGCTTGATACACACAAAGTTTTTTCACCACCATATCGTTCATCTTTTAAATTTGAATTTGCAATTAAAAACTTACTAGGGATACCATGAAATGTGAAATCCACGTTGAGATCACTATATCGCAAACTCACTCTAATTCATGAACTCGTCATAAATCAATTACCACATTGAGATTACTATTTGCAAGGAAAATACGGGCATTGTAATACACATAGATTCATTCGGCAATTTAAAAGATTCCTTCTGGTGGCGTGCGTGGTATGCACATTAGCCAACCCCAACCAGTCGAGCCTCCGCGTTTTGAGTCGAAATATCTGGCGGCCAGAATTCCAGCCCTAGGAAATTCCCCTCATGTTCTCGGTCCATAATGACTACCGATGAACAATGGAGGGATGCTTTAGTAACTAGACAATGTTACCTACCGTTTCGAGCACGGTTCAATTCGCTCAGTCGCCACTACCCAAGGTCAGCCGTCAACTGCATGGCCTAGTACTAATAGGAGTACTACACCAGGATTGAGCCCGTTTGTTCGTGCCTAGTACTTAATTAATATATCAGGCAATGCACTGGTACGGAGGGATTATCCTTTTACTCTGCATATATAACTTGTCTGAAGTCTAACTAAGGAAAATGTTTGACCAAATCATTTCTTAAGAAATACAACAAGAAAGATGCATCACTTGAAAATTTATTGCATGATGCAGGTTATGATATTGTTTCGAATCCTGAATTTTCAATTTCAAAAAATCCAAAAATGACCAGAAATTCATGAAACTGAGCATGGTCACGTTATATGGCACAAATATTCCTACGTGATTTTTTTCTTCAATTTGACATAAGCTGCTTATGAGAAGTTGCACAAATCAAGAGCCAAGGTATTTTGGAACAAAGACATGTCACGTTAAGGCGAACGCTTTCACTATTGAAACCGTGGGCATTTACGTGCCGCCACGAGTCCCGCTTCTCATCGGCAGGTGCCGTCCGAGCAAGCATGTGAGTCGACGGGAGGCGTGCGAGCAGCCGCTGCGCAGGCTCACCGGGAGGCGAGCCCTGACCAGGCTCCGCTGCCCACCTTCGTCCCAATAGCTCCCACTTTTAGTGTTGCCGGCGCCATAGTTTAAAATCAACACCGCACTATCCGGTATCGCTACAATCTTCTCTCTTCCTCTCTGATTCTCCTGTCGTCTACCTCCAACTAGCCTGACCTAACCGTACGATGTGCCGCATCACGATGGTCTACCCTTAATCTTCCAGTTTCCTGAGGAAGACACCCAGCCGGAGTCTCGAGAATGTAAGGAGCTTTGGGATGAGCTTGAACTGGCCTTGCGGGAAGACGTTGCGCCTGTCCCTGCTCCCATTCTGGCTCCCATTGCCCCTACTGCGCCAGCGCCCATCCCCATGGCATTGATGGGCTGGGAGCCGCACATTGTCTTCGAGCTTGATGCCACGGGGTTCCATGAGGTCCCCGCCGACTTTCACGCGCCCGTGCACCTGCCAGCGCATGTGCATGTGCGTGCACTGACGTGCGTGCCCGTGCCGGTGCTCGTGCACATGAATGTCTCCGTCGCGCCGTTGCCAGCGCCTGTCCCCGTGCGGGTGCCAGTGCCCCCCTCAGCGACATGGATGGCCATCGTCGATTGCTTCCTTGCACCAACGCCAGTCGCCTCCTCCCGCCAGTTGACTCACTCCTGGAGACCGAAGTCCAGAACATTATGGCCTTCCTTGAATCTAGGGCCAACGTCCGGGAGTACGCCAACAACAACACAAGACGCCACCATCGCCGTCGGTTAGTGGCCCGGCAACACATAGAGCATGGCAGAGGAGCCGCTTCCCACTGCAAGACGCCCCCGCCGCCGCCGCCTAATCTAAATTTGCCATGAAAAATGTTCGGATTGCCATGCTTAAAATCTAAACGTTTATCATTTTTGTTTATTTTAGATCGATCGTTGTATGAATGTAAAGTCAGAGTTAGACTAAATGAAATCTATGGTTTGATCGATTGAATATTCTGCTAGAGCCGTAACAAATTAAATATAAAACGTCATCAAGCCACATGTATTCCTTCTCATCCAATGACCCAGACTGCTTCAATGTCGAGCGCTCAACACGTTTAGCATGTAGTTAATTTCATGCCAAAAATAATGCTAATCACATAATAACAAGCAAATACTATCCTACTTAATATCTGCATACACTTAATATACTTCAAAATTAACATGGATTGCACGTACACATTGACTAGTACTACTAGTACGTGAAACTGGTGCCCTAACTTGTGAACGCGTCCAGATATGGTCAACGGCAATATCGCCCGTGAGTTCTTCGTGTTTGCCCGTGTGTCTAAACACAGAAGGGGAGGAAAGAGAGCACACATGGAACCCACCAGTAAGTGAAGGCTAATAGTACGTGCTAACAAGCCGGTCCCACTAATGTACTAAAAATAATATTACATGTTATCCATTAAATAGGCTGTGGTAATATAAAAATATTATATGAACAAATGGGGGTACAACAAACATTGTTGTTCTACGTATGTTGCCTATTGACGTGCGGCTTGAAGGCCCTGGTCGCATGTTCAATCCTTGTCCTTTATTTTTTAATTTGTATATGGGTCCAAATTTGTTTCATGACAGGTGGGCCCCTCGGTGTGTAGTTTGTAGCACTTTAATTTGTGGGTCGAAATTTGTTCCATTCCAAGTGGACTATTGGTATGTAGTTTTGTAGCTTATTTGTAATAATTAAAGAGAATATCAGAGTTTTTTGCAATAATACCATGGTGCGACGTTGAAGGCGAGAAAGGACGTGCGAGAAAGCGATGACCGAGCCAGAGGGAAATCAATTGGGGGAGGTGCGGGGGTTGCAACGGTGTTCGGAGTAGTTGTGGACTGAATGCTACGAAAATATAATCTAAACCCACCGAAATAAATGCCTACACAAATTAATCCAAGGTTGGAGTCCCCCTCGCAATGTAAATAGCTCCGTCTTTGCGAGGGATGGAGAGGTAGCTTCAATGTGTGGAAGATACGGCGTGAGAAAGCGAGGTCAATCGAGAGACATATAGATAGAGAGACAAAGTGAGTGTGGTTCGACATTCATTGAAAAGATATATATGCTCTGGAGAGATATTGTTGGATTGAGCTTTTGGGAAGGGTGAGGGCTATAAGATAGAGCTTGAGAGATGATCCAGTCATAGACATGTAGATATATTTTGTGCGTGGGAGGAAGCAAGGTCAATCGATTACATATATAAAGGGAGAGAGATTGAGCGAGTTTGGGTCGTCGTGCGATTGAAAGAGTGAGATGGGTTGGAGAGAGTGACCTAGATAGACAATGTGTGTGAGAGTATACAATACGAATATGTCGAATTGGGCTCAAACATCACTAGTACAGCGAGCTCCTAAACAAACGGTTTAAAACCCCTTTCCGTGACAGCATCTGGAACCATCGCCAAGTGAGTGTGGGCGATAGGGGGGTCCTTCCCACACGACCCAGAAACCGTCAAGGATATGCCCTCCTAGAACACATGTTCGGCAAAATGAGGTCGTGTGCGACCAGCGAGTGCTCAAATATGGAAATACGTATAGTAGAGCTAAAAATACAATTATACGGTGAAATTGTTTCCGATCGCAAGTACATCCCACACAGTCAGTCCCCGCTAAACATTTCCATTCATGTGTACATCCCACACAGTCGCTCGAAGGAAAACGTTTTCGTTCGCATGTACATCACACACAATTTTTCCTGTTAAATCGCTTGCATTATTGAATATATCACACACGGTCCGTGGAAGAAACTGTGTGGCAAAGGTTGTCCATCACACACAGTTTTCATGTGGTAAACGTTTGCGCAAGGTGGCCTAACACAAACAGTTTTCAAGAGAAAGTCGTGTGTGATTGTTCATTGATCCAACACGGTTTATTCCTAGAAACTGTGTGCATTGCCTGAGGTCATCGCCAATGGTATTTTTTTAACAACCATTTGCAATAGCAAAACCAAATTAGCAGGCAAATTCGCCACTAGCAGGCTAATTATCCGATTATTCATAATCCATTTATTAATCTAACTGACAGTTCATATTAAGCACACAATATATTTCATTTTCATAATTGAAATACATCAGAGTACAACATCATATAGCTTCAGCACTCAGCTACCCCATTACACAACTACACCAGGACCAAGTTTCACATGCAAAATCTATAACCTTTCAAAATTAGCATCATAGAGGGTACATAGACAGATGTATCTCATCTAGAAAACTGCTGAAGTATAAGGCTAATATTGAGCCTTCATTGATGTTGACGGTCTTTGTAACTATAGGCCAGTGCCTATGGATGATTGACCGTCCATCCTTCGTCCTCTTCGGGAACACTTCAATATTGAACCGTGGGTGTTGTATGAATACCTTCCTTGCCTCTTGACCATACAGGTGGTTTGAGAGGTAATCATCAGTGAACTGCTTTGGAAAGGCGTGAAAACAAGGATGTGCATAAATATCTTCTCTATATTGGAAATGGGGCAAAGGAATAAAAAAGGCAAGGTATAATAGTTAGTACCATCCTGTAGTGAACTGATGTCTTCTTCATTGTGCAGACAAAGATCTTGTTGTTTTTTGTCGCTAACTTATTTATCCTAACAATCTTTCTGAGTTTCTTGACTTGACTGATATTCATGGACAACTCATTTCCCCATATGCAAAAAGGGTCGAATGGTGGGTCAAAACCTCTAACAACAGGACCTACATGTGCAAGACCAAATTGTTAAAAACCTAAATATTAGAATGGTTCCTGCAATTGCACAATAATGTGTTATTAGACAATGGACCATGCACGTGCTAACCTCAATTGTAAACCTTAGTGCTTCCCATTGTTTCTCTGCAACACATATAAGGTAGTTAGTCATCAGGTTAAGTAAGGGTTCGCATGCTATCAGTAAAATATGTTGATGAAAAATAATCACATTGCAGATTCATCAGATTAATTCAAGCCACAGGGAAAACCCATTTATCCAAACCAAGCATGATTAAGAACTAGGAAATATAGCACTTGTGTATGTTTCTCATGTATTAAGTGCAGCCAAATTCAATTTATTCCTCACATGCACATCAATACAAAATTCTACCCACGACAATTGGACATCGCATTGCAGAATTGAACCAAACAGTTAACTAAACACCACAACAAATGAACCAAACATTAACTGAGCACCACATTGCACAATATAACATTGAAACAAGCAGTTAACTAAACACCACAACAAATGAACTAAACATTAACTAAGCACCACATTGCACAATATAACATACTCCTAATAGAAGATCAGACCGTTAACCAAACAGTTAACTACAGCCAATTGTAGCAATTGTATTTGTTTCTCATGTATTTACTACAGCCAAATTCAATTTATTCCTCACATGGTATACAATAACAAAATGCACCCACAATTTTGTAAAGATAAATTCGATTTATTTATCACATGGAAGACAATACAAAATTGCAGCCTAAAGAATTGAACATCACATTTGCAGAATTGAACCAAACAGTTAACTGAAGACGATAACTAATTAACAAAATAGTTAATAAGTGAGCACCACACTGCACGACATATAGAACATATACACTAGAGCAACAGATTGCATAGTAAAATTAGATAGCACAATTCACTAGAATTTGTGAAGGAAAGGCAGGAGCAGCACACGCAACGGGTAAACCGAGCATGCATAACCGGCGTAGCTAGCAAATGGCAAGGTGCTCCTTCAAGATCTGGGGTCGGCATGAATGGCAGCCATCGCAACCTCATCCGCGCGTGCGGCCGCGATTTACTTCTCTCCTGCCAAATGCTCCTTGAGGTCATGGCTATACTGCGTGCACCATGGCTTAGGCCGACGCTTATTTGGTGGAGGGGTCAATGATTTGGGTGGAAGGTGTCGCGCTCGCGCCAGCGGTAGGGGCATGTGCGATGTGGAAGGAGGAGGAGGCTGGGGGTCGGGTGTGGATTACCTCTCTGGGTAGGCGAGGCCGAGGAGCGTGAGGGAGGGTCGGCAGCGAGGAGGCAGCGGCGCTGCAAGCAAGGAGTGAAGGTTTCAACTTGGAAAAGAAGGCGAAAAGAGGGGAAATGTGGCTTTTGGTAAGGGGGAGGGGGCGGGGAGGTAGATATTTCCGCGGAAGCTGAAAAATTGGAATCGCTTCAGCCAAAAAACTGGCTCGCAAAGTGTCATCGGACACGGTCCCTTATTCAGAACTGGCGTGTTGTAGACTGTAGCCGACGCACCTTCTCTCGTAAGCCATGGGCGTACTATACACCGACGGTGCTCCAAGATATTTTGTGTTGTATCTCACACGGTTGGTGATAATAAATTGTGTGAGGTCTACTTGGTTTATTGTCTTGATCATTTGAATTACGTAATGGGGTCACAGCTACAAAGGATGGTGTTTGAATTGTTAGAACTTATATCTACAGTGAACATGCAACTATAGGTGCGTCGTCAAAAAAATTGGAATGATTCAGAGTTCGTTTGTACGTCATTATACATTAACTGGGTTTTCCAGGCATTTTATGTGCATAATTCAAATTTGAACTACATGCACATGCTCCAGTGCATATAAACTTATTGAAAAGTCAAATATGTGTCCTTGGTTGCATGCTTAGGTCCCATGCAAGAAATGGGAATGAATTTCAAACACCATGCCCCCGTCACTCGGCCGCAAACGTTGACATGCCTGGTTTTTAAATTCAAGTAAATCCAAAACTCATCTGAAATTCATGAAACTTGGCATGCTATCATGTAGCGGCATCAACATGTCGTGATACAAATTTTGTCCCATTTGGGGCAGCTTTGGGTATAAGCTTCTCACAACAAGCGTGATGGTTTCGGTAGAGAACATGCCACCTTTGGGGACGAAACAATATCCGTTGCCTCTTATTGCTTTCACTAAATTTCGAGTGTCAACATGGAACAACATGAGTGTTGTGCGAATTTTTGTGATTTTTCGGGGTTCGTTTGGACATTTTATGCATTAACTGAGTTTTCAATGCATTTATGTGCATAATTCAAATTTGAACTACATGCACATGCTCCAGTGCATATAAACTAGTTGAAAATCAAATCTGTGTCCTTGTGTGCATGCTTAGGTCCCATGCAAGAAATGGGAATGAATTTGAAACACTAGGGCACTGTTGATTGCCTGGTTTTTAAATTCTAGTAAATCCAAAACTCGTCTGAAATTTATGAAACTTGGCATGCTATCGTGTAGCGGCATCAACATGCCGTGGTACAAATTTTGTCCCATTTGGGGAAGCTTTGGGTATATGCTTCTCACAAACCAGAGCTTCTCACAACAAGCATGATGGTTTTCGGTAGGGAACGTCCCACCTTTGGGGACGAAACGATATCCATTGCCTCTTATTGCTTTCAATTTTTTTTCTTGTGTCAACATAGAACAACAGGAGTGTTGTGCGAATTTTTGTGATTTTTCGGGGTTCGTTTGGACATTTTTGTGCATTAACTGAGTTTTCAATGCATTTATGTGCATAATTCAAATGTGAACTACATGCACATGCTCAAGTGCATATAAAGTGGTTGAAAAATCAAATATGTGTCCTTGTGTGCATGCTTAGGTCCCACGCAAGAAATGGGAATGAATTTCAAACATCGGGGCACCATTGATTGCCGGCAAACATTGAGATGCCTGGTTTTTAAATCTAGTAAATCCAAAACTCGTCTGAAATTCATGAAACTTGGCATGCTATCATGGAGCGGCATCAACATGTCATGGTACAAATTTTGTCCCATTTGGGGAAGGTTTGGGCATATGCGTCTCACAAACCGGAGCTTCTAACAACAAGCATGATGGTTTTTGGTAGAGAACGTCCCACCTTTGGGGACGAAACGATATCCATTGCCTCTTATTGCTTTCAAATTTTTTTCTCGTGTCAACCTAGAACAACAGGAGTGTTGTGCAATTTTTTGTGATTTTTCGGGGTTCGTTTGGACATTTTCATCAATTAACTGAGTTTTGAATGCATTTGATGTGCATAATTCAAATTTGAACTACATGCACATGCTCCAGTGCATATAAATTGGTTGAAAAATCAAATCCGTGTCCTTGGGTGCATGCTTAGGTCCCATGCAAGAAATGGGAATGAATTTCAAACACCGGGGCACCGTTGATTGCCGGCAAAACATTGAGATGCCTGGTTTTTAAATTCTAGTAAATCCAAAACTCGTTTGAAATTCATGAAACTTGGCATGCTATCATGGAGCGGCATCAACATGCCATGGTACAAATTTTATCCCATTTGGGACAGGTTTGGGTATATGCTTCTCACAAACGGGAGTTCCTCAGAACAAGCATGATGGTTTTCGGTAGGGAACGTCCCACCTTTGGGGACGAAACGATATCCATTGCCTATTATTGCTTTCAAATTTTTTTCTCATGTCAACATAGAACAACAGGAGTGTTGTGTGAATTTCTGTGATTTTTTGGGGTTCGCTCGGACATTTTTATGCATTAACTGAGTTTTCAATGCCTTTTATGTGCATAATTCAAATTTGAACTACATGCACCTGCTCCAGTGCATATGAATTGGTTGAAAAAACAAATCTGTGTCCTTGGGTGCATGCTTAGGTCCCATGCAAGAAATGGGAATGAATTTCAAACACCAGGGCACCGTTAATTCCCGGCAAAACATGGAGATGCCTGGTTTTTAAATTCTAGTAAATCCAAAACTCGTCTGAAATTCATGAAACTTGGCATGCTATCATGGAGCGGCATCAACATGTCGTGGTACAAATTTTGTCCCATTTGGGGTAGGTTTGGGTATATGCTTCTCACAAACCGGAGCTTCTCACAACAAGCATGATGGTTTTCGGTAGGGAACGTCCCACCTTTGGGGACGAAACGATATCCATTGCCTCTTATTGCTTTCAATTTTTTTTCCCGTGTCAACATAGAACAACAGGAGTGTTGTGTGAATTTTTTTGATTTTTGGGGTTCGTTTGGACATTTTTATGCATTAACTGAGTTTTCAATGCATTTTATGTGCATAATTCAAATTTGAACTGCATGCACATGCTCCAGTGCATATAAATTGGTTGAAAAATTAAATCTGTGTCCTTGGGTGCATGCTTAGGTCCCATGCAAGAAATGGGAATGGATTTCAAACACCGGGGCACCGTTGATTGCCGGTAAAACATTGAGATGCCTGGTTTTTAAAATCTAGTAAATCCAAAACTCATCTGAAATTCATTAACATTGGCATGCTATCATGGAGCGGCATCAAGATGCCGTGGTACAATTTTTGTCCCATTTGGGGCAGGTTTGGGTATATGCTTCTCACAAACGGGAGCTTCTCACAACAAGCATGATGGTTTTCGGTAGGGAACGTCCCACCTTTGGGGACGAAACAATATCCATTGCCTCTTATTCCTTTCAATTTTTTTCTCGTGTCAACATAGAACAACAGGAGTGTTGTGTGAATTTTTGTGATTTTTCGAGGTTCATTTGGACATTTTTATGCATTAACTGAGTCTTCAATGCATTTTATGTGCATAATTCAAATTTGAACTACATGCACATGCTCAAGTGCATATAAATTGGTTAAAAAAATCAAATTTGTGTTCTTGGGTGCATGCTTAGGTCCCATGCAAGAAATGGGCCTGAATTTCAAACGCTGGGGCACCTTTGATTGCCGACAAAACATTGAGATGCCTGGTTTTTCAATTCTAGTAAATTCAAAATTCTGTTAACCATTCATGTGACGCCACGTGTCTTGGTTTTAATGGCTGTAGGAGGTGTCGTGCGGACAGCTGCTTGACCTTGACTGAACGGGAGGCGTGCGAGCGTCGTCCAGTGCGCAGGCTAACCGAGAGGCGTGCAAGCTGTCCTCGAGTGCGCAGGCTCACCAGGAAGCATGCGAGCTGTACGCTGTGCAGGCTCACTTGGAAGCGAGCCCTTTGATTTCCATGGCCGCCCGCCTTGCTCGCGTCCTCAACATTAATGGCGCCCAAGCTGCAGTTTAATTCGCTTTTTAAATATAAAACACTCATCGCAAACATTTTAGTTAGAACACCCATATGCAAACCGGCAGCTTCCCCAGGAAGCCAAGAGAAAATGTGTCGAGCAGGATTTCTGCAGCTCTTGATCGCAAACGATTTAGATAGAACACCCGTATGCAAAGTGAGAGCAGCGCAGGATTTGTGCATCCCTTCAACGCAAACGGTTCTTCTGGATGACCCGTGTGCAACCACGTACGAACAATTTGGTAAGATTTGCATCTGTCATATTGGGTATGTTGCCATTTGTCAAACTGGAAAGATTTACATTTGTTGATCTAGCAATGTTGCCATTTGTCAATCCTTGTAACACTGCGATTTGTCAAAATATGCAGCTTGAAATCATTAGCACTATGTTATTTTTGCAACTAAAATTTAGTAATTAAGCATAGATTTCATTCATACATTAAGCAATCGTTCTTAATTTATACAAAGAGTTCAACTCGACAGCTGAACCGACCAAACCTCTCCCCAATTATTGCCAACCACGTACTGAAATAGCTAGTTCAACTATATATACTAGCTAATTTTAAGTACGTTGTACAGTTCGACCACACATCTATAGTCAGATGAACTGAAAAAATAGCCCATAAATACTACTACTACCACAGAGGGGCTTTGTGCTACTTCCGGAAGCCTCTCCTCTGCCGAGCACGCTCAGTAAGAGGCAGAGGAGGAGGAGGAGACTACCGACGAGCTGGACAAATGCAATACGGTGCCTGCCGCTGCTGCACATTCAGCGACACTCGCCAGCTCGAACGCCCACTGCCGCTCCAGACGATCCCTCTCGAAGTGGCCGGACTGCTCGTAGATCTCCTGATTCCTCGCCTCTGCGTCAGTGTGTGGTGCGGTCACGGCTGCGGTAAGGCTCTTTGCGTGCTCGACGAGGCGCTCCTCCTCTTCCCGCAGGAACTCGATGTAGCACACAAGGTCGCTGACGCACGTGCGGGCCTCCACCTTCGCCCCTCCTTCGGGCGGCGGTGGTAGAGCGGGTGATGATCCCGGTGGTCGACGGTGGGCTGGCGGCCATGGTGGCCGACGATGGGGTGGCGGCCACGACCACCACTTCCCGCCTTCGGGCCGTGGCGGCGTAGCGGGAGATGGCCCTGGTTTTCGACGGTGGTGTGGCGGCAACGGCGGCCGGCAACAGCTTCCAATGGGCAGCGGCAGCGGAGCGTGTGGTGGGTGTTCCGCGCACACCCAACAGGGACGCCACGTGCACTACACTACGTCGAGGACTGCGCCACCGCCGCAGTGTAGCTGTAGCGACCAGACCTCAAACGGTCCAATCGCTGTGCTCAGGTGTCATCCCTGGATCAGTAATGCTGACACCACATAGTACTTGAAGGATTTTTAACAGAGTAGCAATCACACACTTATTACATCGAGAGTCTCAAAAGAGAACTTATTACAATAAATATGGCTTAAGGCCATCTAATAACGATAACAGCGGAAGGCTTGGAAGATAAGTCAGTCCATCAACTCCAACGGCATCACTGAGTATAGAAACACGACCTAAAAACACCTTAATCGTCGTCTGAAAAGTCTGCAACATTAATGTTGCAGCCCGAAATGGGTCGGCACATGGAATATGCTGGCAATGTAACACATAGAGAGTAATGGAATAAAATAGGCTATACTATATGCATATCTGGCTGGTGGAAAGCTCTATGGTTACAGTTTTGCGTAAAACCAATTTTTCCCTACTGCAAAGGAATAAATTTTATTTAACTATCATGGTAGTTGTTAAACATTCAGAATGGTTGACAGCATTCTCAATCCCAATTAAGCATCATCATTAAACAAAACCCAACAAAATTAATTTAGAGTAACATGATGAGATTCACATGATAATCCAAGTACTAGATACTCAAGATGTCCATAACCGGGGACACAGCTAATCATGATTAATTTATACACTCTGCAGAGGTTTGCGCACTTTTCCCCACAAGACTCGATCTCCTCCGTTGGGATTCTCGCACTACATGGTGTTTGAGAAACGGATGACCAAGACATAGTCTTTCAGAAGCGCTAGTACTTTACGATCGGGTAGACCGTTACACCTACTTTCCCCTACATCTGCTAGTCTACCACTGTAAGAGTTCGCACGACTTAATCAACTATGCTAGAGCCCATAGTAGCTTGTGGCTGCACACGGAAGTTTCTAGCTTGAATAATCTCATGATCCCTTTGAGCCTGGGTGGCGGTCCAAAAGAAAACAGGCAATCGCTGGAATACCCAGGTGTCTCAATCCACCCAGATGTGTATTTAAGTTGCCACCTTAGTTAAACCATTAAATTAACAATCTCACATCTGTCATGGATACACTCACCCAATCCACGTCTACTAGCATAGCATGGCATAATAAGCAAACGTAGAAGTAACTCCCAAAGGTTTGATAGTAATAGGTAATAGGTACTACCTCATCTACTTCCCGAACCCACAATTTTATTAGATCCTAATCATGCAATGTGTGAGGATTGATCTAATGCAATAAAAACTGGGTACTTTGGAAGTATGATCAAAGTGTTACTTGCCTTGCTGGTGATCAGCAAAACCTAGCGACTCGAACTAGCAAGCGGCGCACTCCGGGTACTCTATCGCAAACAAACAAGCATACAATAAGTACTCAACTAATGCACATGTAAAACTCAAATAAGAGATCTAACCAGAAAGTTCAACTTAAGAACTCTGGTTGGCAAAAAGAATCAAATCGAACGAAGCAACGAAAGACAAACGGCAAAAGAAACAGGCTTCATTTACTATTCTAGATCTAGGGCAATTTTTTACAGTGGAAAAAACTTGTTTGAGTTGGTTAAACAGAAAGAGGGTCTCGAGACGAAACTCCAGGTGCTTGAATCGCCTGATTCCGATAAACGAGCGAAAAGTTAGACTAGAAAGAAAAACGTATCAGAAATCGCGATCAGAAAAATCGCGGATTTAATCTGAGAAAAAGAAAAATGATGAACAGATTAACGAACGAACGTTTGTTAACTGGATCTAAACGAAGAACGCGTTCGTTAAAACGAACGAACGGGCGAACGCTCGCTAATTAAATAAATCGGAAAACCGGTCTATTTAAAAAACGAAAAAAACCAAACAAAACCGACGGAAAACCGATCGGTTTTTCGAGAAAAACCGGTGGCACGAGGTCTACCTCCGGTGACTCCGGCGAACAGCGGCGGCGGCTCCAGCGATCGTCGGCGGCGGGGGGGCAGCGGGGCGGGGTGGCGGCAGGGCGGCGGCGGCGCGGGCGAGGCGGCGCGGCGGTGGGGCTAGGGTTAGGGTTTGGGGCGGGGGCGGCTTGGGCTGCCGGGCCTCGGGCGGCGGATATTTGAAGGCCCGGCCAGGCGGAGTCCTGGCCGGTTACGGCCCAAGGTCGGTTCGGACTTTAAAAAAAATACGCTCAGAAAAAAACAAAAGGAATACTAAACGAACTCCAAAAATCCCGAAATAAATTTTCCTCGGCTTCTAAAATCAAGCCACACAGGATGAACATTTATTTGGGGCCTAAATGCAATTTTGAAAACCGCGTATTTTTCCTAAATTCAAATAACATAGCAAATAAAACAAAAATAAAATCTTATTTGATTTTTTTATTAAATCCTCAATATTTCTTTATTTTGGGAAAGTCATTTTATTCCCTCTCTCATATTTTGATAATATAAATAATTGAAGATAAAATAAAATTATCCTATTTTCAAGATTTGAGAAAACTCAAATATGAAAATAACGAAATCCCCAACTCTCTCCGAGGGTCCTTGAGTTGCGTAGAATTTTCTAGGATCAACCAAAATGCAATAAAATATGATATGCAATGATGATCTAGTGTATAACATTCCAAATTGAAAATTTGGGATGTTACAAACCTACCCCCCTTAAGATGAATCTCGCCCTCGAGATTCGGGTTGGCTAGAAAATAGGTGAGGGTGATCCTTCAGCAATTCTTCCTCTTGCTCCCAGGTGGCTTCATCCTCCGTGTGGTGGCTCCATTGAACTTTGCAAAACTTGATAACCTTGCTACGGGTGACTCGACTGGCATACTCTAGAATCTTTACTGGTTTCTCCTCATAGGTCAAATCACTGTCCAACTGAATTGCTTCTAGTGGCACTGTATCTCTCAACGGTATATCAGCCATCTCTGCGTGGCACTTCTTCAACTGGGAAACGTGGAACACGTCGTGAACTCCTGACAATCCTTTGGGAAATTCCAACTTATAGGCTACTTCTCCCATACGCTCCAAAACTTTGTATGGGCCTACAAAACATGGTGCTAACTTTCCCTTAACTCCAAAGCGCTTAACTCCGCGAAGTGGAGATACTCGAAGATAAACTCGGTCTCTGACTTCGTAAACTGTCTCCTTGCGTTTAGAATCTGCATAGCTCTTCTGCCTAGACTGGGCTACTTTGAGCCTATCACGAATCAATTTCACTTTCTGTTCAGACTCCTTAATCAGATCCGGTCCAAACAACTGACGGTCTCCAACTTCATCCCACGACAATGGGGTCCTGCACCTCCTTCCGTACAAGGCTTCGAAAGGGGCCATCTTCAAACTGGATTGATAATTGTTGTTGTCAGAGAACTCTGCATATGGCAAATTCTCGTCCCAACTAGATCCATAATCTAGCGCACAAGCTCTCAGCATATCCTCCAAAATCTGGTTGACTCTCTCGGTCTGTCCATCTGTCTGTGGATGGAAAGCTGTACTAAACTCTAGTCCGGTACCTAAGGTTTCATGCAACTGATTCCAAAACTTTGAGGTAAATTGGGTTCCTCTATCTAATACAATGCTCCTTGGAACTCCATGCAGACATACGATTCTGGTCATGTATATCTTTGCCAACTTTGCACTGGTATAGGTAGTCTTCACTGGAATGAAATGAGCTACCTTTGTCAAACGATCGACTATAGCCCATATCGAGTCATAGCCTGAACGTGTTCTAGGCAATCCTGTAATAAAATCCATGCCTAACTTATCCCACTTCCATTCAGGTATGGGCAATGGCTGTAGCAATCCTGCTGGCTTCTGATGCTCTGCCTTTACTCTCTAACATACATCACAAACTGCTACATACTCCACAATATCCTTCTTCATTCCGGTCCACCAGAAAGTGTCCTTCACATCCAAATACATCTTGGTATTTCTTGGGTGAATCGAGTACGGCGAATCATGGGCCTCTTGCAGAATTAACGTCCTGATCTCCGGGTCATTAGGCACATAAACACGGTCTTCAAACCATAAGGTATCGTGCTCATCTTCACAAAATCCCTTAGCTTTTCCTTTGCTCATTTTCTCCTTTATAGAGGCAATCTCCTTGTTGGTCTTCTGGGCTTCTCTGATCTTATCCATCTAGGTAGACTGAATCTCCAATGCTGCTACATATCCTCTCGGAACTATCTCCAAACATAGCTCATGAAGATTTTCAGCTAACTCCCTTGGTAAATCTCCCGTCATTAAGGTGTTGACATGACTTTTACGGCTCAGCGCGTCAGCTACTACATTAGCCTTTCCGGGGTGATAATGCAATCTCATATCATGATCCTTGATGAGCTCCAACCATCTCCTTTGCCTGAGATTCAACTCCTTCTGCCTGAAAATATACTTCAAACTCTTGTGATCCGTGTACACCTCACAATGGTTTCCAATGAGAAAGTGTCTCCGGGTTTTCAATGCATGCACTATGGCTGTTAACTCCAAATCATGCGTAGCATAATTTAACTCATGAGGCTTAAGCTGTCGAGAGGCATATGAAACAACTCTTCCTTCCTGCATAAGCACTGCTCCAAGTTCTCGATGTGAAGCGTCGCAATACACCTCATAATCCTTGGTATGATCTGGCAAAATCAACACAGGTGATGTAACCAAACGTTTCTTCAACTCCTGGAAACTAGTCTCACATTCCTTAGTCCATATGAACTTGGTATCCTTTTTCAACAACTCCGTCATAGGCTTTGCAATCTTCGAGAAATTCTCAATAAACCTCTGGTAGTATCCTGCAAGTCTAAGAAAACTCTGGATCTCTCCAACTGTTGTTGGTGCTTCCCAATTTGTCACGGTGTCAACCTTGGTGGGATCCATTGCTATACCTTCTCTAGATATAAGGTGTCCGAGAAATCCAACTTCTTTCAACCAAAACTCACATTTGCTAAACTTGGCATATAACTGATGTTCTTTGAGCTTACCAAGTACCAAACGCAAATGCTCCTTATGCTCCTCTTCATTTTTCGAGTAAACCAGGATATCATCAATGAAAACTATGACGAACTTATCCAAAAACTCCATAAACACTTTGTTCATCATGCTCATAAAATATGAAGGTGCGTTAGTCAGACCAAATGACATAACGGTATACTCATACAGCCCATACCTGGTGGTAAAAGCCATCTTAGGTATATCATGTTCTCGAATCTTCAACTGGTGGTATCCTGATCGCAGATCGATCTTGGAAAATACCTTAGCTCCTTGCAATCGATCAAACAGATCATTAATCATCGGTAGTGGGTACTTGTTCTTGATGGTTACTTCATTCAATCCTCGATAATCAACAACCATCCTTAACGATCCATCCTTCTTCTTCACTAGAAGTAGTGGCGATCCCCAAGGTGAAGAACTTAGGCGGATACATCCCTTATCTAGTAACTCCTTAATCTGCTTCTTAATCTCCACCAAATCCTTTGCGGGAATCCTATATGGTCTCTTTGATATTGGCCCTGTGCCTAGCAAAATCTCAATCAAAAACTCAATGTCTCTATCCGGTGGCATGCCTGGCAACTCTTCTGGAAATACATCAGGGAAATCCTTCACTACTGGTACTTCCTCCTGCACAACTCCTGTTAGACAATTTACTTGAGTCCTCTTCGGCACATGCCGGGATACATACTTGATCCTTCTCCCTTCTGGGGTGGTAAGCAAGATTGACTTATTGGCGCAATCGATGTTTCCTCCATACATCGACAGGCAATCCATCCCCAGAATTACATCCAATCCTTGTGATTCCAAAATGATTAAATCCGAGGGAAACACATGCCTACCTATACTCAATGGCACTTGAAAACATCCTTGGTTAGCCATATACTCCGCTCCTGGTGAGCTTACTAACATAGGTGTTCTAAGAACCTTGGTGGGTAGGTTATACTTATCCACAAATCCCCTTGATATGTATGAATGCGATGCACCAGTATCGAAAAGAACGAGTGCAGTAAATGACTAAACCAAAAACTACCAGTTACTGCATTCGGCTACTCTTCAACCTCCTCCACGTTAACGTGGTTCACCTGTCCCTTGTTGAAAGGGTTCGGCTTCTTCCCAGAGCTTCCATTGCCAGATTCTGGGATTCAGGACATTCATTGGCATAATGTCCGGTCTTCTGGCACTTGAAACAAGTGACTTGGCTCAGGTCTCTCTTGGCTGGGGTCGATGGGTTGGTGTGGTTCTAGCCATTGCTTCCTCCATTCCCATTACCATTCTTGGTGCCATTGTGATTGTGCGAGCTACCTCCTCCATGGGTATGCTGAAAATGTCCTCCCGGTCTAGGGGTAAAATGTGGCTTCTGCTGAGCTCCTGAATTGTACTTCCCTTGTCCATACTTCCTCTTGCGATTCTCAATCTGCTGGTGCTTCCCTTCAATCATGAGAGCACGATCTACCAACGCCTGGTAGTTGTTGAAGGTTGCTACCATCACCTGCATGCTCAACTCATCATTCAGTCCTTCCAGAAACTTCTCCTTCTTAGCTGCATCCGTAGCAACGTCATCTGGGGCATAACGTGCTAACTTACTAAAGTCCTCCACATACTGGCCAACTGTCCGTCCTCCTTGGCGCAAGTTATGAAACTCTCGCTTCTTCATGGCCATAGCTCCTGCAGAAACATGGGCAGTACGAAAAGCCTGCTGAAACTGGTCCCATGTGACAGAGTCGACAGGGAAAGTGGCTGTGAAATTCTCCCACCATGATGTTGCGGGTCCTTCAAGCTGATGTGCGGCAAACTTCACCTTTTCCGCATCTGTGCATCCTGCCATGGTCAACTCCCTTGCTGTTTTGTGGAGCCAATCATCTGCTATTATCGGCTCGATGCTACTGGAAAACACCGGCGTGTTCAGCCTAAGAAAATAGGCTAAGTGATCAACAGGTGGTGGTGGTGGTGGTGGGTTGTTGTTGTTGTTGTTCCCCTGATTCTGATTCTGAACTAGCAACTACATCAATGTGTTCTGCTACTGGATCAACTGAGTGAGTTCCGGTTGGAAGGTAAATCCGGGTTCACGTCTCGGAGGCATCTGAGGGTTTAGAAAAGATGAGATTTAAGAATACAGAGGGCCTAGAGAGAAAACACTACCCATATGCACATGAGGCAAAACAAACAATTCACTTCATTCAATCAAACAAGGGCATACAATCGATCTAACTATCGCAAAAGTGCTCGACTATTATATTTACATGGTGGAGTACTACTATTGATGGGGTGGTCTACTAGAAATATTCTTTGGTTGCAGACTCCATGATATCTGCTCCAGCTTCATCAACATAATCATCATCGCTATCATCTGGATCCGAGTCAGTGTCGTTGATGATGATGTAGTCTTCCGGGCGAATCTCCATGGGTTCTTCGTCTTCTTCTACTGGTGTAGGGCCTCCCATGAATATTCCAATTTTCTTGATCAGATCATCATTCTTCTCCACTAATACTTCGATTTCCGCTTCATAATCTTCACGTGTAGCCTTGAGTTCTTCCTCCAATTCCTTGATTCTTGTCCTTGACTTCTTAAAATCTATCAGGTCGGTGCACATCTGGTTCTCCTAATGTCGAATGTGCTGGTTTAACTCCTGGATAAAAGCTGCAACTGATCTATCCTTCTTGGTACTGATCATCTCCCAGTGCTCATCTCGGCGCCCACAAATTTGGTAGATAGTATCCTTGAGATCATTGTGGTAAACTTTTCCAATGCGTCCCATGGCGATGTGAGCTGCCATGCTCTTTCCTAGACTCCAGGTTGGTGAATCAAAAGAAAACTCTATGGGCTCAGTGACTGGCATGAACGTCCTTCCTGGAACTTGAACTTGAATCATCCAGCGCTCTTCTTCAGGTAGAGTGGCGTTGTAAGTTCCGGTGAAGCTTGGTACTCCTATGTTCAAATATCTAGTGACTTCCTTCAAGTGGCGTCCAAAGGGTGCATGTTCATCCGATTGCGTGAACTTGTTCTTTGCATCCGCCATCCTAAAAGAGTAGAAAAGATGAGAAGTCAGAATGAGAAGAGAGTAGTGATCTAGGTCTTTTAGCTTAGTGGTCATGTCCTACAGTCAGCGTGTGCTCTGATACCATCTTGTAGTGACCAGACCTCAAACGGTCCAATCTCTGTGCTCAGGTGTCATCCCTGGATCAGTAATGCTGACACCACACAGTACTTGAAGGATTTTTAACAGAGTGGCAATCACACAATTATTACATCGAGAGTCTCAAAAGAGAACTTATTACAATAAATATGGCTTAAGGCCATCTAATAACAATAACAGCGGAAGGCTTGGAAGATAAGTGAGTCCATCAACTCCAACGGCATCACTGAGTATAGAACCACGACCTAAAAACAACTTAATCGTCGTCTGAAAAGTCTGCAACATTAACGTTGCAGCCCGAAACGGGTCAGCACGTTGAATATGCTGGCAATGTAACACATAGAGAGTAATGGAATGAAATAGGCTATACTATATGCATATTTGGCTGGTGGAAAGCTCTATGGTTACCGTTTTGCGTAAAGCCAATTTTTCCCTACTTCAAAGGAATAAATTTTATTTAACTATCATGGTAGTTGTAAAACATTGAGAATGGTTGATAGCATTCTCAATCCCAATTAAGCATCACCATTAAACAAAACCCAACAAAATTAATTTAGAGTAACATGATGAGATTCACATGATAATCCAAGTACTAGATACTCAAGATGTCCATAACCGGGGACACGGCTAATCATGATTAATTTATACACTCTGCAGAGGTTTGCGCACTTTTCCCCACAAGACTCGATCTCCTCCGTTGGGATTCTCGCACTACATGGTGTTTGAGAAACGGATGCCCGAGACATAGTCTTTCAGAAGCGCTAGCACCTTACGATCAGGTAGACCGTTACACCTACTTTCCCCTACATCTGCTAGTCTACCACTGTAAGAGTTTGCACGACTTAATCAACTATGCTAGAGCCCATAGTAGCTTGTGGCTGCACACAGAAGTTTCTAGCATGAATAATCTCATGATCCCTTTGAGCCTGGGTGGCGGTCCAAAAGAAAACATGCTGGAATACCCAGGTGCCTCAATCCACCCAGATGTGTATTTAAGTTGCCACCTTAGTTAAACCATTAAATTAACAATCTCACATCTGTCATGGATACACTCACCCAATCCACGTCTACTAGCATAGCATGGCATAATAAGCAAACGTAGAAGTAACTCCCAAAGGTTTGATAGTAACAGGTAATAGGTACTACCTCATCTACTTCCCAAACCCACAATTTAATTAGATCCTAATCATGCAATGTGTGAGGATTGATCTAATGCAATAAAAACTGGGTACTTGGTAAGTATGATCAAAGTGTTACTTGCCTTGCTGATGATCCGCAAAACCTAGCGACTCGAACTAGCAAGCGGCGCACTCCAGGTACTCTATCGCAAACAAACAAGCATACAATAAGTACTCAACTAATGCACAGGTAAAACTCGAATAAGAGATATAACCAGAAAGTTCAACTTAAGAACTCCGGTTGGCAAAAATAATCAAATCGAACGAAGCAACGAAAGACAAATGGCAAAAGAAATAGGCTTCGTTTACTATTCTGGATCTAGGGCAATTTTTTACAGTGGCAAAAACTTGTTTGAGTTGGTTAAACGGAAAGAGGGTTTCGAGACGAAACTCCAGGCGCTTGAATCGCCTGATTCCGATAAACGAGCAAAAAGTTAGACTAGAAAGAAAAAAGGATCAGAAATCGCGATCAGAAAAATCGCGGATTTAATCCGAGAAAAAGAAAAATGACGAAAAGATTAACGAACGAACGTTCATTAACTGGATCTAAACGAAGAACGCGTTCATTAAAACGAACGAAAGGGCGAACGCTCGCTAATTAAATAAACCGGAAAATAGATCTATTTAAAAAAACAAAACAAAAAAAACAAACGAAACTGACGGAAAACCGATCGGTTTTTCGAGAAAAACCGGTGGCACGAGGTCTACCTCCGGCGACTCCGGCGAACGGCGGCGGCGGCGGTGGGGTAGCGGGGCAGCGCGGGGCGGGGTGGTGGTAGGGCGGCGGCGGGGCAGCGGGGCGGGGTGGCGGCAGGGCGGCGGCGGCGGGGCTAGGGTTAGGGTTTGGGGCGGAGGCAGAGGCGGCTTGGGCTGTCGGGCCTCAGGCGGCGGCTATTTGAAGGCCCGACCAGGCGGAGTCCTGGCCGGTTACGGCCCAAGGTCGGTTCGGACTTTTTTTAAAAAAATAATAATAATTACGCTCAGAAAAAAAACAAAAGGAATACTAAACGGACTCCAAAAATCCTGAAATAAATTTTCCCCGGCTTCTAAAATCAAGCCGCACAGGATGAACATTTATTTGGGGCCTAAATGCAATTTCGAAAAAGTGCATTTTTCCTAAATTCAAATAACATAGCAAATAAAACCAAAATAAAATATTATTTGATTTTTTATTAGATCCTCAATATTTCTTTATTTTGGGAAAGTCATTTTATTCCCTCTCTAATATTTTGATAATAGAGATAATTGAAGATAAAATAAATAAAATCAAATGATCCTATTTTCAAAATTTGAGAAAACTCAAATATGAAAATAACGAAATCCCCAATTCTCTCCGAGGGTACTTGAGTTGCGTAGAATTTTCTAGGATCAACCAAAATGCAATAAAATATGATATGCAATGATGATCTAGTGTATAACATTCCAAATTGAAAATTTGGGATGTTACAGTAGCCTCCCAGCTGGAGCTATCCTCTGATGACGGCGGAGTGGCTGAGCGAGGATGACGGACCGGTGCCATTGGCGATTGTGGAAGAAGCAGACGAGATAAGCTACAAGGAGGGAGGGGAAAATGTGACGCAGGACTCGCCGGCCATGAGGGTTTTTATAGAAGGCCGGTAAGCATTGGGATTTTGGGGGATTTCACCAAGTTGGGCGGGAAGCTTGCGCGGGAACCTGCGAGGTTGCGTGAGAACGGGCTCAGCGACGATTCATTGGTGCCACCGTTTGGCCAAAAGAACGCCCCCGCGCGTTGCGCAAGCTTGCGTTGTAAGCCGTCTGCGGCAGCGGGGTGACAAGACGTGCGAGAGGAGGACGAGAGGACACGTACACATACAGTTAATAAAAAAACATTTGCGATTTAATTACCTACTATACCCCCGTCCTGGTTTATAAGTAGGATTTATTAACTAATAAAATACGAATGCATGTTGCCATAGATTATATCATTGGAGTCATATTTGAACATAGTTTCCACCTATACAATTTTTGTAACATGCATTAACACTTTTTTGGTTAAATTTAAGGTTATACACCAGCAAGTGTTTGCCCGCAACACACACGGCTTATTCCATCACAAACAGCTCTGATGGATCAACTGTCTGCCACGTATCGCACACGCAACTCTAATCTGATTCGTGCTTGATGTCTTCGACATCGCTTGCACAGTTCGTATTATTTGCCACATATCACTGTGTCATCCTCTGCTCGCGTCCCTCGGCAAGCTCTGCTCGCCGTTGGGCACCGCAGCGTGTTGTGCTCGTTGTTAGGCGCCGCGGCGCGCTCGGTCGCGTCCATTGGCGCGCTATGCTCACGTTCGTCGGCGTGCTCGGCTTGTGGACAACTTTTCCTTAAGGCAACCATGGAGCGCTTTGCTCGCGTCCCTCCGCGCGCACTCTGCCAGCGGTTGGGCATGCACACGATCACGTCGGGGGCCCCATATGCATGTGGTTGCACCGCGTGCGTTGCCACGCGATGCAGTTACGTGCGGCATGATGGAGTTACGCGCTGCAAATTAGAACTGCCATCAGGGCCTGCCGATATTCCTGGTCGTCCGGCTTCCCCTTTAATTCCCGCGGCCATTATAACCTTAGTCTCTTCAACCTTTCGATTGCGCCCCACAACACAACAAGCACAGCCACGACGACACATAGAGAGGGGATGTCCGGCGGCGCTCCAATAGAGTTCGGCGAGCATAGAGTGGAGACCCACGCGAGGGAGACGGATCTCTCAGTGGTGTAAAACGTTGAACCGGCCGTGGTGGACGACTACATCAACAGCGTTGAGCAGTTTCTTGCTGGAGACAAGTACAAGGTGGTCGGCATCAACCTCCAGTACACCGCCGGTTGTCTCGGCATAGATCAGAAGGTTGTCGTCGCCCAGTTGTGCGTGCGCCATCATGTCCTCATCTACCACTACTGCATGGCCACAGATCCTTGCAACCGTTTCAATAGGTTTGTCAACAGCACTATGGATACCAAAGACGATGTAAAAGCGCTCAGTGTTACGGGCTTGGCCTGCAAGAACCTTGTCGAAATCCGTGACCACTACAGGGTCTGGGGCAGCACGAAGCAGGACTCCCTGGTCGAACTTGCCTCGGCCATCATCGACCCCTACTATGAAAAGATGAAGCAGGATGCCCAGAGAACAAGTCCCGTATCCTGGCACAAGGCCTGGATGCTGCAACTGGATGAACCTCACCTCAGGTTCGTGGCCAAGAGCGTGTACACGTGCTACGATATGCATAGGCGGATCGTTGACATGAAGAAGTGCCTCGTTACCCAAATCGACGAGCCCGGATCGAGCCACAAGAAGAGCAAGCGTCACAAGAAGTAGATGATGATCAGATGATTGTTTATGCTAGTTAATCATGCATGTAATATATAGTTTACTTTATTGGTGTGTGTGGAAATGTCATGTGTGTAGTAGCCACCTATGTAATTATGCATGTAATAGTTTACTTTGGTGTGTGCAAATGCCATGGTTGTAGTAGCCACCTATGTAAGTGGGTGTTTAATTTGGTTATGCAAGCATGTCCTTATAAGCGTTGAGCAGTTGCTTGCTGTATGAAATCCCATTGCACAACACACACATCTTATTAGCAGCAATCGTCTGTGCTCTTATCGGTCTTCGGACACATTTCTGATTACAGACCTGTTTGCCGCATATCACACACATCTTGTTAAGTTGAACCGTTTCTGTTCTCATGTCTCAACGCAAACAGTTCATCCGAGTGAACCGCATGCCGTATATCGCACACACGTTTGATCTAGCTGACCGTTTCTTTTGTGTTGCCTAATCACAAACAGTTCATCCGAGTGAACCGTATGTTGTGTATCGCACACGCCTCCACTTGGCTGCCCGTTTCTTTTGTTCCTCCTCATCGCAAACAGTTCATTGAACTGAACCACATGCCCTTCATCGCACACGCAACTAAAACCTGAATCGTGTTTGATGCACCCGTCATCACAAATGTTTCACACATTTCCGAGGTTTTCATATAGCACTGTTTGCGATTATGGCATCGCACATAGTTTCTCGAAGGGTCTCTGATCGTAGCGTCGCGTTAGCAGCATCCTATAGTAGTGCATGAAGATATATCGTTTGTGTCCGAGAATGATCGAGGTCAATCGAGACATACAGAGAGAGAGAGGACAGAGTGAGAGAGAGAGAGTAACCCTCCATGAGGTCAAAAGAGTGGGGCGGCTTGGATGGACTAACCTAGATAGACAATCTGCGTGAGAGAGTATAGAGTGTGTCGATCGAGGCCTGAACAGGGAGATATATCATTTGTGTGTGTGAAAGAAAACAAGGTTAATCGAGACTCAAATAAAGAGAGCGAGATTGAGCGAGTGTGGCCCGCCGTGCGGAAGAAAGAGTGAGACAGTCTTGAGGGAGTGACCTAGATAGACAACATGCGTGCGTGCGCACGAGAGGTTGGGGGGCTAGATGGGCAATGCATGTATCATGTATCTAGAGAGAGAGGGTGGGAGGAGAGAGAGAGAGAGAGGGAGAGCTCGGCATGGGGTGCAATGGCGGGTGTGTGAGGTAAATACATTTGGTAACAGAGTGGAAAAGGGGAGTTGTGTAGTTGAGAGAGTTAGAGATCGAAACATGGAGAGAAAGAATGAACGTGTGTCGGAAACCGATAGCTTCCTAAGGTGGTTAGGAGAGGAAGATTGACCAATACAGGAAGTATGTAGCGTGTGTGCCGAGGGGGTGGGGGTGGGGCTAAAAACAACATTTGAATGTAGATAGTATGAGACTTAATATCGATATTTAAATTCTATGTACATTGTAAGATTTGAACTGAGGACCATGCATATGGGTAATTATTTCGAATTCGTGCCATATTAGGTTTGGAAAAGTTGACATTGACTCAATTGTTGTGCTATTTTGTAGGTCATATGTTTGAATCCATCCAAAGTTTTCTCACTATCATGGTGTTCATCATATACATATGAATTTGTATTAAAAAAGTAGTGTGGATACCGTGAAATGCGAAATCCACGTTAGAATTGGAGATTGCTATGTGACACACACTCTAATTCAAATAACTAGTTATGTGACAATCACTCTAATCCACGTTAGCGTGGATAATGTTTTGATTTTTTTTCAAATAACTCCTCATTAATTAATATATATAGTATCTTGTTTCGAATGACTAATTATTTGTAAGGAAAACACGGGCATGGTAATACATATAGATTTGTTTGCAAATGAAAAAAGATTCGTTTGCATTCTCAAATGTAGGCGCACTAGGTAGACCAGGGTCATGTCGTGGTGGCCGCGTGTGTCGTACGGACGCTTAGCACCCGGACACACCCCCCTTCCCCCCCCCCCCCAAAAAAAGAACGATGACAAAATAAGTTCACGCTCCAAAATATCTGGCAGCCCCAATTCTAGCCCTGCAAAATCTCCCTTCTCCACCGTCCCCTTCCGCGCCCAGATTGCTCAAATCCCTAATTCCCCGCCAACCCAAGCAAAGTTTGAATCGCCCCTCGTCTTGTCTCTTTCCCCACCTCTATGCCGGACGACGAAGAAGAAGACGACGATCGCGCTTCACCACCGCACCGGAGCTACCTCATCTATGCCCTCGTCCACTGCACCAGGTGGTCCACCGACAATGTCAGCCGCCGCAACCGACGTGCCTCACAGACACCGACTTCCACCGCATCAGTTGCGCTTCACCGACATCGTCTCCCACCTCACCGGGGCTACTTCACCGAGCACATCGTCGCACCTCCGCCCCCATGGCCGTTGGGGCTTCACCAACGATCTCGTCCACTGCATCGTAGCGCTCCACTGCCACTCAAGATATGTATCCGTGCGCGGACAGCCAATGCCAGCGCATCACCCTCAACGGCTCTGCAGTGACTCGCACTCTAGCTAGGCGAGCATGCCCAAACGCCGACCTGAACTAGATATCCACACATCACTCCCTTGTGCACTATTCTGACGATGTTTGGATATCATTTCACTGCTCTCTTAGCTTACGTGCTTATGCAGCTCTGACTTTAACTCTTGCTTCTTCTGGAGATATCATCTGAAACAAGAAAAACCATTTTTTAGCAAATCATGACGGCGCTACGGGATCTGGTACACATCCTACACACCCGTATAACCTTGTAAGTATATGTCCTTCGATACAACAGCAAGGTCGATTCCTCCTACTTGATCAACCATTCGCGTGTTAAAAATGCAGAGGGGGATGCAAGGAGCACAAGGCCTGCACATTCAAGCAAGTGGTAACATGGACTTGTACATGGAACATCCCAAGCGCAAGCAGAGCTATAGTGAGCCAGTACAACGAGCTAGCGTAAGTCCCTGCATTTCATTTCATTCGTACTGGCCTGCGTGTATGATTTGTGTGAAGTGGCGGATCCATGAATTCAAGCTACCAGGGTGAACATTTAACTTAAAAAATACGAAGGCACTTGCACTCCGGAAATCAACATAACTTGAGAAATGTGAAGCTACATGCACTTTGAAAACCAGCTAATGATCCAAAGTAGTTCAGATTATAAAACACTAAATGATGCAAGCACCAAAAAACACAAAATGCAACATGGTGTACAAGGACTACTAACATGGTCTGTACCTGCTTGAATTATTCGTTCTCTAGCTGAAAATACCGAAGTGTAATTGCACCTATAACTAGTGCGCAAACTGCATATCAATATATCTATCCTACACAAGTATGCCAATAGTTTCAAACAACATATTAGAAAAGTATTTACGCTACGTTCTCATGATACTGGGACTTTCTGGTAGATGGCCTCGACGTTTCCTCAAGCCATGAAAATGTACTATAATTTTCTTGTCATCAATGCTTGCAAATCTCTATGTCTCTCTCAACATAGCAGATCATCATTAGACACTAAATCCTTTAATGGGAGCTTGCAAAATGCTTGCATTAGATCTCTCATTAGACACTATATGTTCATCACCAGGAGCATGTAAAATGTTTGCATCACATCCTTCATTAGCAGTCTGTTCATTAGACATTTCAGGCTCAAGAACAACATGAGCTTGTATGCTTGCACCGGAAACTTGATTAGACACATCAAATTCAGTCAGTTCAGTATTGATTGGGGGAGTTATAAAATAAGTAGAAAGTGGTTTCATTTTCTCATAGATTCCCTACATACAAGCAGTTTTACAACACCGTCGGGTTTAACTATTGGCCAGAAATTGAACAGTTGAATTAGATATAATCAAGGATGTGATGTACTTACTCGTTGCGCATGCTGCTTTTGCAAGCTGTGACTGTCCGTTTGCGCAAGCTCTATGCCATGCCCGTGTTGCCGCCGCTACCTCCCACGCAGGCTACACCCAGGGTTGGATCTTCATCTTCTAGTCCTTCCATTCTCTTGAAGCCCGGCGACCGCCCTCCAACGAGGGTGCGAGGAAGTGTTGTGTTGGCCTGTCCAGCAGCAGCTAGGTTAGGAGCGAACCAGACCGGAGGCTGGAGCGTAGGAATTGGGATTTTTCCTGTTGTCGATCGATATGGGAGGCGCTCGTTTGGGCCGCGAGCCTACTATAGGGCCTGCCTTGCACTTACGTTATTGGCCCATCCAAATTGAAATGTTTTTCTTCATTTTTTTACATCGCTTGCTCGTGCGTTGGGACGAACAAAACTAGCCTGGGCCAACCTGGATGACTCAAAGTAGGTGCACACTTTCCATCCACCCGAGGCGGCCGCCAATACCAGCCCCTATGGCAGCGGCGCCCCTTTTTGCGTGTATGATTGGGGTAGTGAAAAATATTTCAGTGGAGCTTTTGATTTACCCATAGAATGGTTGAATTGCTTGTCTCTATGAGCTGAGTTCGCCAATAATGTGAAGGATGCCGGTCTTTTCATCCTATTGTAGATTTCTTAGATCTCGATATGCCAAATGTAATCGCATGAAATATATAGTAAAAGCCAGTGTGATGTGTGTGGCTACAACTAGTGTGACTACACATCCTCATATAACATATCAAGGATGCACCATCTTACCAGATTAACCATTCGACTTACCAATGCAGTGTGGGAAGAAAGAAGTATTGGGACTGCGTATCCAAGCAATTGATGCCATGGACTCCTTTGTAGAACCTTGTAAGTGAAAACGAAGTTGCAGTGTGCCTATACAAAGAGCTAGCGTAAGTTCAGTTACCTGCTTCTCGGAAATTTAGTTAGCCACTTATTGCAAAATTGTTCAATTACGTTGCTTGGCTTAATTTAGTTTGCTACTGATTACATAATGTCATAGCCTGTTAATCATATTATAGACTGTGCCTATCTATGTGTTTGATACTTACTGTTAATAATTACCTATTTTCCTGAACTTAAATAGCTACTTAAGCACGTAGATAGCTGGTCATGTGTACTTCTAGGGTGCAACAGAATTCACGTGTAATTTACGTTCTGATACCCTGCTTGTTTAAATGGTTTGCTGTTATCACTTGTAGCACTAGTAATGTTTGCATGTTCATAGATAGACAACTATCAGGTTTATATGAGGGACACCGTCTTTTTAACTTATATATGTGTTGGAATCATTTTGCTTGCATTAAAGAAATTTACAGATGTCTGTGTTGCTGGTAAACGGTACCGACTTGTTACTTTAATACATTGCCAAGAACTTGTTAGTTTTACTAATTCATGTGTAATTAAATACATTGCCAAAACTGGTTAGTTTTACTAGTTTGACGTTAGTTTCTTATGGCTCTTGCAAAACTTTATTTATTGATTGCTAACATTCAAGTTTGCAGGATCCAACTGAAACTCCGTTGGCACAATAGGTATGTTTTCAGAAACTTCCTTGTTTACCTAGTTTGCTGTTGTAACTTGTTGTTGTAATCATCTTACCAACTTCAAGTTTTCAGGATCCAATTGGAAGTCCAATTGCACAGCAGGTACATTTTCAAAAAATATATTTGTGTAACAGGTTTGCTATTGTAACTTGTTGCTCTAATCAAGTTATTGACTACTCAACTTTTCAGGATCCATGAGAAACTCCAATGCCACAACAGGTTCCTTTTGCAAAACTTGTTTGTTTAACTGCTTTGCTGTTGCAACCGGTTGCTCTAATCACGTTACTGGCTACTCAACTTTTCAGGATCCAAGAGAAACTCCAATGCCACAACAGGTACCTTCTGCAAAACTTGTTTGTTTAACTGATTTGCCGCTGCAACAGCCGGTTACAATGATGTTAATAACTACTTTTCAGCATCCAATTGAAACTATTTAATTCCTTGTTTGTTTAACTGTTTGCTGTTATAACTCCCAGTTCAGATGTTCTGCTAACTTCAACTTTTCATAATCCAACCGGAACTTTCATGGCAAAACAGGTTAGCCCAAGATCAAAGAGTGAGGTCCCCATGGACATTGTATCATCCCACAGCAGTGGCAACGGCCCAATCGTGCATCATGAATTGCCAACAGCTGATGCTCTAGAGGCTAAACTAGTGTTAGAAAGAGATTCTGCTTCTACACTTAGAGATGAAGTTGACATGTCGAGGAAGCAAATAGCACAATCACAAGCAGTACTCAAGACAACCATTAAATATTTGGCGGATTTCAAAACGAAGCAAGCTGAGACTAACCGCATTGTTATGGTCCTGGAGGAAAAAAGGAAATTAAATTCCCACTTGGTAAATCATAGGTGTGGGTGTCAAAACCGGCGGATCTCGGGTAGGGGGTCCCGAACTGTGCATCTAAGGTGGATGGTAACAGGAGGCAGGGGACATGATGTTTTACCCAGGTTCGGGCCCTCTTGATGGAGGTAAAACCCTATGTCCTGCTTGATTAATATTGATGATATGGGTAGTACAAGAGTAGATCTACCACGAGATCAAAGAGGCTAAACCCTAGAAGCTAGCCTATGGTATGATTGTTGTTCCTACGGACTAAAACCCTCCGGTTTATATAGACACCGGAGAGGGCTAGGGTTACACAACGTCGGTTACAATGATAGGATATCTACATATCCATATCGCCAAGCTTGCCTTCCACGCCAAGGAAAGTCCCTTCCGGACACGGGACGAAGTCTTCAATCTTGTATCTTCATTGTCCAGGAGTCCGGCCGAAGGTATAGTCCGGCTATCCGGACACCCCTTAATCCAGGACTCCCTCAGTAGCCCCCGAACCAGGCTTCAATGACGACGAGTCTGGCGCGCAGATTGTCTTCGGCATTGCAAGGCGGGTTCTCCTCCAAATTCCGTGTACGTGTTGAATAATGTCCGGTTTCTTGTAAATGTAGCGCTCCTTGGCTTCGACGCCCAATAATGGCCATCTTCCACGTGTAAAACGAATACGTAAAGTCAGGGTGTTTTTACATTTACACCCCTAGCCGCGTGAATGACCCGCCTATTTAAGGGGACGAGGATTTAGATCCAGAGCACACCTTCTCCCCTCCGTGAGTATTCATCAGAGCGTATCCGACAGAGGTCCATTCTATCATGGCAGGCCGCTGCAGCTCCTCCTCTCGCCCTTCCAGCCCTCAGCCTGGAGATTGGAAGAGATGCTCCATCCCGCACAGCGAGCTAGTGATGCTCCAGACCAAGGGATTTCTCCCCCCGGCCTATATGGTCCCGGTTCGAGCCGGACTTGCCACCTATAATGGCGGAGAGCAAGCGGAGAGCGCCCCCAATCCCTCCAAGGGAGAGCGGGTATGCCTTGTCCCTTACCTAATAAGAGGGCTCGGATTTCCAATTGATCCGTTTCTCCGGGGGCTCCTGGAGTTCTATGGCCTCCAGCTGCACAACCTCACGCCTGCCTCCATATTGCATATCGCGGGCTTCGTAGCCCTTTGCGAGCTGTTTTTGGGCTGCGAGGCTCATTTCGTGCTATGGAAAATGCTATTCTACCTTGTGCCCCGTTCTCAGAAGGGGTCAATATATCAAGTGGGCAGAGCCGAAGTGTGGTGCATCGCCGGGACCGGATATCTATCCGGAACCCCAAAGAAGGCGTCCGAGGACTGGCCTTCAGAATGGTTTTACATAGAGGACGTCCCACTGCCGGATCCTGTCTGGATCAGCCTCCCTGAGTTTGATAGTGCTCCCCTAAATAAGCGCCTGAGCTGGCGTCCACGGAGCCCTCAGAGGGAAAGCGACAAGGACGTTCTTTACCTGATGGGCCGGATAAGATTGTTAGCTCATTCCGGACTGACCATGATCGGGGTCATGGCCGAATGCATCATGCGAGGGGTGCAGCCGCTTCAGTATAGAGGCCACCCCATGTGGGACTTCAACGGGGAGGACGACGCCACCCGCCATGGCCGTAAGGGGCCGGATTCGGCTGCCGCTCTAATAAAGATCTTGTCCGCTTTGTACAAGGGAGAAGAGGAGGAATTTCTCCGCGTCAACCCACAGGGTGGATTCTCTATGTACAATCCCCCAAGTTGGGTAAGTGGACGCTTTTACTTGCCCATCTGTTTTATATTCCCATCGTTAAATATTCAGTCTAACGACTTCAATGCAGGAACTGCGCCAGGCTGTTAAAGAAATAAACAGCCCTCCTCCACAACCCGAGGATCCGGGACGGTCCCTCGACCCAGCCTCTCAAGAGGATCCAGACTCATCTATGGAGCTGATTGATGGGGTGTTTCATCAATTGAGCAAGGACAACGCCTTGGTGGCCATTACGGCCGATTACCTAGGGCTACTCCCAGCCTCATAGGTAACTGAGACCGAAGTCCCAGCACTTTGAAAAGGGATCTATCCTTGCGTGTTTTTGATTGCCGTATGACAATCATGTTTTGCAGGGGAGGTCCTTGGGACGGGAGGCCGAGCCTGCGGCGACTAGCCAACGAGGGGCGGCAAGGCCCCGCGGGCTGAAAAGAAGTGCGGTCCGGACTGAGACGCCGGCGCAAAGCTATAGCGCGCCATCTTATTCCCAGGTGTTATTCCTTCAAGGCATATTAACGCTCGTGCTCTCTTCAGGACGAAGAGACCTCGCCGGACTATATCCGGAGAGGTTGCCAATCGCGCCTCAACCAGCCAGGCTCCAAAGCCTGGTCCGGAAGCGGAGGCGAACACAAGGCACGCACCGGACGCTCCTCCGACAGAGGATGCGGACAGGCTGTCTGCCACCAATTCCGAGGTGGAGACTGCCATGAACCACAGGCGTCACCGGACAGTTCTTCGTGACGGTTGTTTCTCCCAAGAGGCATTGGATGCCTTCAATTTGGGAGATGCGTACCTCCGTGCCGCTCAGAATGGTCTAGTCAGAGCCATGGAGCAATATGTAAAAGACATACGGGTAAGAAAATTTTGGTAATTATATATATACCAGTAGCCCCCGAGACTTGAAACAGTTAGAATAACTGATTTAAGGATCATTTGTTGTGCAGATTCTTACAGAAAAGAATACCCCACTCTCCCAGGAGCTGGATGAGTGCAAAGCCCAACTTGAGGCGTACTAGCCGCGGCAGGGGAGCCCAAGGAGACCCCTCTGGTAATATACGCTTCGAAAGATAAGTATTTTGCGAAGTGTGGCGTGGGTGCGAATCTGACAAATGAAATTGCAGATGGCGCCGGATTAAATCCGGAAAAGCAACAACTCCTACACCAGCTGAAGGCTGGTGAGAGTGTGCTGACAAAGCTGAGGCGGGAGAAGAACGATCTCCAAGATGCCAACACCAAGCTGGGCGTTGAACTGAAAGATGTTCGTGCCCAACTATTGGACTCCATTAAGGAGAATCAGCGGCTTTGACGCGGCATATTTAGTAAGTGCTTAAACAAACTTTGAAAAAAGAGTTCGGCGAGGAAGTCGACTACCAGAGTAATGTCTGTAGGTATGCTAATAGGTCGTCCTGCAGAGGAAATGCCCGGTTCTACGGGTGACCTTCTTCCCGAGCTCTCACAGCTACACGAGCGAGCTTGGCAGGTGATGCAAGGCGTTGCCCAGGCCTTATGGCCATCCGTCTCCATGCCTGAAGGCCTTGGAGAGCTTGTAGAGAAGCTGAAGCGAGCGCGGTGGCGCTTCCGATTGTGGAAGATGTCGGCCTGCCATCAAGGCGCCGGGGAGGCCTGGGCCATGGTGAAGACGCGGTACACGAAGGCTGACCCAAACCACATGGCCGAGGTCGGACCCATGGGGCCCGATAGGAAGGAGATCCCTGTGAGCTTAGTATACGGCCAAGTAGAATTGGCCGCAAAGTATTCCCAACAGGACTATAAGCTAGACACCCTGTTAGATGGTATTGAAGAGGAATACAATCAGTCAGATTGACTATATAATTTTAATTGACATGTGTAATGCCTTCTAGCCAGATTGTAGATCGTTTGTCATGGCTGACCTTTTCGCTTCAACCTCGGGACCTGACGGTCCGGAGTGTGTCCGAATACCCTCGCAGTTATATAAGAACCGGGGTATGCATGGAGACCAGGCGTAGGGGTCATTAGTGCTTGAACAGACAAGTGCCAAACTAGTTATGTTATATTACATGGTTAGTAAGAAACATCTTCCAGGGAGAATAGTTCCGTTAGGGGTTCCTTTCCCTGGGAGGCATGCCCTAAAGTGCATGTCCATTTCGCGAAAAGAGACGCAGGAAAAACATCTGGGGGCATATAGATAAATAAGTGAAAAAAAGATCATCTTTAGTTCACCGACCGAATATTCCCTTAAGAACGGTAGCTTTCGGCTTCACCTAGTCTGAGGTACACATCCGGCTGACCCGGCAGTAACAATCGCAGAGGTGCTCCCTTTACCGCCTAGCTGAACAATCGGGAACGTAGGGGTAAGCACAGGAGCCAGGCAACCCAGCTTGGCCAAAATTTAAGTCATATCGATGCATATAATGGTGAACAAAAGGTACATGCGGAAGTGTGACGCATGTGTTGGGCATGAAGCCCGTATAAAAAAGCTTCTGTTTAAAGAAGCCCCAGGTTTAATGAGCGCGGATAGCGCGTCACTTTATGAGCCTTTAAAGGCTATAAGAGAGAGAGAGAGAGGTGAGAAGGAGAGAAATGTAAGATAGAAAGTATATAAGAAATGGACAAAGGAAGGAGACGAACACAAAGTCCGGCGCTAGGCATAGAATCTTCGGAGACGGGCTGCGTTCCATGGGTTCGGCTCGAGTCGGTTATCCGATGCATCTCGCAGGCGGTATGCTCCACCAGTTAGGACTTGGTCAATTATGAAGGGACCTCCCACTTGGTCTTGAGTTTGTCCTTTTTCTTGTCCGGCAGACGTAGAATTAATTCGCCAACGTTGTAATTTTTGGCCCGTACTTCTCTGCTTTGGTATCTTCGAGCCTGCTGTTGATAGAATGCGGAACGGGCTTTTGCCACGTCACGCTCTTCCTCCAAGACGTCCAAACTTTCCTGCCGATCGAGCTCAGCTTCTCTTTCTTCATACATGCGCACTCGAGGTGAGTCATGAATTATGTCGTAGGGCAAAATTGCCTCTGCACCGTACACCATGAAGAATAGTGTATATCCGGTGGTGCGATTCGGCGTGGTTCGCAGCCCCAGAGTACGGAGTCGAGCTCCTCTACCCAGTGCGTATTAGATTCCTTAAGGGACCGCACTAATCTGGGTTTGATGCCGCTCATGAGAAGACCATTTGCATGTTCGACCTGGCCATTAGTTTGTGGGTGATAGACGGAAGCATAATCGAGCTTGATGCCCATGTTTTTGCACCAGAGTTTTACTTCGTCGGCCATAAAGTTCGTGCCGTTATCAGTGATGATGCTGTGGGGACGTCGTAACGGTGTACAACCCCGGATATAAAGTCTATCACCGGTCCGGATTCGGCCGTCTTAACAGGCTTGGCTTCTATCCATTTGGTGAACTTATCCACCATGACCAGTAAGTATTTTTTTCTTGTGGGTTCCGCCTTTAAGGGGTCCAACCATGTCAAGCCCCCAGACCGTGAAGGGCCAAGTGATGGGGATAGTTTGGAGGGCGGTGGGTGGCATATGGCTTTGGTTTGCAAAAAGCTAGCAACCGACGCATCGTTGGACTAAGTCCTGGGCGTTTGCCCGGGCCGTCGGCCAATAAAAGCCTATACGGAAGGCCTTGCTTACAAGGGACCGAGCTGCAGCGTGATGACCGCCGAGTCCGGCTTGAATTTCAGCCAGGAGGTTCCGCCCTTCCTCTTCGGAGATGCACCTTTGAAGGACTCCGGTAGTGCTTTTCTTATAAAGCTCTCCCTCATGGACTTTATAAGCTTTAGATCGCCGCACTATGCAGTGTGCCTCATTTTGGTCCTCGGGGAGTTCCTGCCTAGTAAGGTAGGCGAGGAATGGTTCTGTCCACGGGGCGATGACGGCCATTATTACATGGGCTGAAGGTGTTATTTCATTGGTAGAGCCTCCAATTATGTCAGAGTGTTCGGTGTCGGGCAGTGCGGTTGGGTCCGGGCTGTTATTGCCGGGTTCCCCTTCCCATACTACGGATGGCTTGAACAGCCTTTCCAAGAAGATGTTGGCGGTACTACATCGCGTTTTGTGCCGATGCGTGCCAGGACATCTGCCGCCTGATTATTTTCCCGGGCTATATGGTGAAATTCGAGCCCTTCGAACCGAGCTGACATTTTTAGGTTGGCGTTGCGATAAGCTGCCATTTTTGGATCCTTGGCATCAAAGTCTCCATTTATTTGGGATATTGCGAGGTTCGAGTTCCCGCGCACCTCTAGGCGTTGAATGCCCATGGATACTGCTATCCGGAGACCATGTAAAAGGGCCTCATATTCGGCTGCATTGTTGGAGTCTGTGTACATTATCTGGAGTACGTATTGAACTGTGTCTCCTGTGGGGGACGTCAAAATGATGCCAGCCCCTAGACCGGCCAACATTTTGGAGCCGTCGAAGTGCATGACCCAGTTTGAATATGTGCCGTACTCTTTAGGGAGTTCGGCCTCCATCCATTCTGCGACGAAGTCGACCAAAAATTGTGACTTGATAGCTCCTCGTGGCTTGTAAGTTATGTCAAACGGGAGGAAATCAATGGCCCATTTTGCAATCTGGCCTGTCACGTCGCGGTTGTTTATAATATCGTTAAGTGGCACTTCCGAGGCTACTGTTATTGAACACTCTTGAAAGTAGTGTCGCAGCTTCCGGGATGCCATAAATACCGCGTACGCAATCTTTTGATAATGCGGGTACCGTGACTTGCACGGCGTAAGGATAGTGGACACATAGTAGACCGGCTTTTGAAGGGGTAATTTGTGTCCGTCCGTTTCTCGTTCGACGACGAGCACTGCGCTTACAACCTGATGGGTTGCTGCAATGTATAATAGCATTGGTTCACCAATGTTTGGCGCGGCCAGGACTGGATTTGTCGCCAAGATGGCTTTTATTTCGTCGAGTCCGGTCGTGGCTGCATCCGTCCACTCGAAGTGTTCGGTGTGCCGAAGGAGGCGGTAAAGGGGTAGGGCCTTTTCTCCCAAGCAGGAGATAAAGCGGCTTAGAGCCGCCACACATCCGGTTAATTTGTGTATTTGTTTGAGGTCCTTCGGGATATCCGATTGTGACAGAGATCGGATCTTGGCTGGATTTGCTTCAATTCCTCTATCGGATACAATGAAGCCCAAGAGCCTTCCTGCTGGAACGCCGAAAACGCATTTTTCTGGGTTGAGCTTGATGTCGTATGTTTGGAGGTTATCGAATGTTAGCCTCAAGTCGTCTACTAGAGATTCGACATGTCTTGTTTTAACAACCACATCATCTACGCATGCCTCCACTGTTTTGCCGATCTGGTTTGCCAGACAAGTCTGAATCATGCACTGATATGTTGCGCCGGCGTTCTTGAGCCCGAAGGGCATTGTGTTGAAGCAGAATGGGCCGTATGGTGTGATGAATGCCGTTGCGGCTTGGTCTGACTCTGCCATCTTTATTTGATGGTAGCCGGAGTATGCTTCAAGGAAACACAATGAATCGCGTCCTGCGATAGCGTCGATAATTTGATCGATGCAGGGGAGAGGGAAGGGATCCTTTGGGCAAACCTTGTTAAGGTCTTTAAAATCAATGCACAGGCGCCAGGATTTGTCCTTCTTTGGTACCATCACCAGGTTTGCTAGCCAGTCCGGGTGTTTTATATCTTTGATGAATCCGGCCTCCAATAGCTTGGCTAGTTCCTCTCCCATGGCATGTCTCTTAGGTTCGGAAAAACGCCGAAGAGCCTGTTTGACTGGCTTGAATCCTTTTAGGATATTTAAGCTGTGTTCGGCCAGCCTGCATGGGATTCCTGGCATGTCTGAAGGGTGCCAGGCGAAAATGTCCCAGTTCTCTCGTAGGAACTCTCGCAGTGCGGCGTCTACATCAGGGTTTAACTGTGCCCCGATGGAAGCTGTTTTATTGGGGTCCGTTGGATGGACCTGGAATTTGACTATTTCGTCCGCTGGTTTAAAGGAGGTGGACTTGGATCTTTTGTCGAGTATCACATCGTCCCTATTCACCGTGGAGTGCAGCGCAGTCAGTTCCTCGGCCGCTAGGGCTTTGGATAGCGCCTCGAGGGCTAGTGCGACTGTCTTGTTTTTTGCGTGGAGTGCTATGTCCGGATCACTAGCGAGAGTGATGATTCCGTTAGGCCCGGGCATCTTGAGCTTCATGTACCCGTAATGGGGTATTGCTTGGAAGATTGTAAACGCTTCCCGCCCTAGCGGAGCGTGATATCCGCTACTGAACAGGGCCACTTGGAACGTGACCTCTTCGGACCTGTAATTATCCGGCGTGCTGAACACCACATCTAGTGTGATTTTTCCTGTACAGCGCGCTTCCTGACTGGGGATTATTCCTCTAAAGGTTGTGTTGCTTCGCTCAATGCGGTTCCAGTCTATTTCCATCTTTTGAAGGGTTTTCTCATAAATGAGGTTCAATCCGCTTGCCGCCATCCATGAATACCTTGGTAAGACGAAAGCCGTCCACTATTGGACTGAGGACCAATGCAGCTGGTGCTCGGGCTGTTCAAAATTTAGGTTCATCACTGGCGTTAAAAGTAATAGCCGTGTCACTCCATGGGTTTATTGTTGCTACTTGGTAGACTTCGGCAAGGCTGCGGAGTGTTCTTTTTCGCATATTATTTGATGTGAAAGTCTCGAAGACTGTTAATACCGTACTGATGTCTCTGGGGTGGATTTCTGTGGCTTCTGGAATTAGAAGATCTTCGCCAATTTTTGCCACCTGCCGGAGTATCCAACATGCTCTAAGGCTGTGAGTTGGTGTGGCGCCCTCTGCACTGTGAATTTTACAGGGTCCATTAAGCCATCCTTCCAGTACGGTTCCGTGCCCTGTAGATGGCTTTTGCTTTTTGGTATTGAACCCGGGTGTCTGGCGATGATGCACCCTTTTATTTCGGACTGGGTTTGTATTCAGGGCCGGATTGTCCCAAAATTTTATTTTGGTTTTCCAGGCGCTTTCCATCGCACAGTACTTTCGTACTATGGACGCCAAGTCAGCGAAGCGTGTAATATCACGGCGACTTATGGCGTTCAGGATTCCCTTGTCCGTGCAATTATTGCAGAAGAATGAAATTACGTCTTCCTCGCGGCAGTCCTTTATCCTGTTCATAACCAGGAGGAATCTGGCCCAGTAATGATGTACTGTTTCTTCGGGCTCTTGCCTAATTTGGGATAGATCGCTTATGTACGGGCGGGTGGGTGGAATCAAATCCAAAACCTCACCCAATCTGAGACCCAGAGGCCAAGGAGTTTCCGAACTCAGAAGTTTGGATTCTTGGATGCTGTCCAATGAATCTAGCCCGTCGCCTGACTTTAAGTTCAGGTCTTGAGTGATGTCCTCCCCTCCGCGGGTATCCGTCTTGGAGGGCTCGGGAATCCGGACATAGCTAGTCCTTAAGATAGATGAAGGGTCGCCGCACTGTCCCTCTACCACGGCAATGTGATGGGTGACCTGGGGAGAGTTAATCTCTCTTAGATCGGGTTTAGGTCCAATCTGGTCGTAATCCGTAGTGACTCCCAGGGCGGCGATGCGATCCAAGAGCTCGTTTAGGGAAGAGAGCTCCATTGGATCTAGCTGCTCGGCGAATTCCGAGCTGACGTGAAGATTGCTTTCAATGACCGAGAGGTCATCGTCGGCGCAGCAGCCGAACAGGTGGTCATAAGGAAACCACCTAGCCTGAGAGTTTGGCCGACAGCCAAAGCTCCCTTAGCAACGGTGCCGTCTTTAAAGACGGGATGAGGCATCCTTCCTGATGGCAACGGCACAGAGGAACTCTCAATGAAAGCACCAATGTCGGTGTCAAAACCGGCGGATCTCGGGTAGGGGGTCCCGAACTGTGCGTCTAAGGCTGATGGTAACAGGAGGCAGGGGACACGATGTTTTACCCAGGTTCGGGCCCTCTTGATGGAGGTAAAACCCTACGTCCTGCTTGATTAATATTGATGATATGGGTAGTACAAGAGTAGATCTACCACGAGATCAAAGAGGCTAAACCCTAGAAGCTAGCCTATGGTATGATTGTTGTTCCTACGGACTAAAACCCTCCGGCTTATATAGACACCGGAGAGGGCTAGGGTTACACAGAGTCGGTTACAATGATAGGAGATCTACATATCCGTATCGCCAAGCTTGCCTTCCACGCCAAGGAAAGTCCCTTCCAGACACGGGATGAAGTCTTCAATCTTGTATCTTCATAGTCCAGGAGTCCGGCCGAAAGTATAGTCCGGCTATCCGGACACCCCCTAATCCAGGACTCCCTCAATAGGTGAAATGTTCTTTCCATCATTGAATAACCTTTGTGTTGTTTGTTCATGTAATCGATCAAACCATTTGTTTTACAGACCATGTAATAATTGTTTTTTGTTTTTTTGATTTGTAATTTTATTTGAGCACAAGTCTGTATTAATTGATAAGACTCGGAGACATTTCATTTTGGTTGTTGTGCCAGACCTACAAATATGCCAATCGGGCTGAATGTGCATTCAACAATAATAGTAGTATAGATGGACCATAAGTGGAATGCATCGGAAAGGGCCGAGATGTTGTACTAGCTTCGCTAAAAAAGGATGCTCTTCTAGCAAAAAAAGTACAGCGGCCTGGATTATGTATGTTAGTTGATATTATTGATCCATATACTCTATAAGTGTTTATATGTCTATTAGTTTTGTACATTATTGGCTGATTGACTCGGTATTTGAATCTTGATACATCGCTTGTGTACATATCTAAATCGGAGTACACATTATGATGTGTGTGACACTTGAGTTGGACATAAAGTGTTCCAAATATTCGAATTCACCTTAAACTGGATTCTAGCTTCTGAATTCGAGTATCGGCATTTGTAAATCATATTCATATATGACAGTGGAATACATCTTTGTCATGCTTTTGAAGATATATAAAAACACATAGAATGATTTATAAAGATTCGTATAGGAATACAAAATGGATTCGAATTTAGTTGCCAGGGTAAACGTGGATGCTTATTGTCCCAAAATTCGAAAGAAGCGGCAAAATGTCCACTCCCACGTCAGCTACCTGAAGCCAAGTGTTTGGGACATGGAAATTACTGTCTACCCCTTACACAGACAATCCATCGGCCCAATTCCCACTACTCTCAATAGGGGTAGGTTAGTAACTTCAATTAGACGTGACACGACCGCCTCTGAGCCCATTCCGACACGGTGGGCGCCAAACATGGGTGGCAAAACACATTTTATTCAAGCTCATACGAAAGACCTCTGTTTCTCCCTCCATTTCCCAATTCATACACGGTGGGCGGCAAAACAAACTCGACTCGGACGAAATCGATGTAGGCAAATATTTTCAATAGGGGCAGGTTTGTAACTTCACTCAGACGTGACACAACCGCCCTATCTGTCAGCCCCGTTCATACACCGTGGGCACCAACCATGGGCGCCAAAACACCCTCTCCTTGCCCGAAATCAATCTGGGCAAATATTTGCGAGATGCGAGACGTCCAAAATTTAAACGGCGGCTAAGTTCGTAACTTTCCCATATTTCAGACAGGCGCGTCCCAAAATCATGGTTCCCCGTACCTTTCCCTCCATTTTCCCATTCATACACCATCTGCGCTAGAACACCATCCCCACACCAGCCTCCTCCGTCTGCCACCCCATCCATCGTCGCCGTCCTCCACCCCATCCATCGCCATCGTCCTCCACCATGCTGGAGCGCCTACCAAGACCGCGTCGTCCACTGCGAGAGATGGACGTTTCTCATCCACGGTGACGGACCAAGAGCCTTGCATCGCGTCCTCTCGCTTCATCGGCGTCGTCGTCCTCTTTGTCGGGGTCGCTCACACGACCTTCTCTTCCACCGCAACGGGACTTATCCCCCGATGCACCCGTCTACTATCGCAAATCTGCTTCAACACCACCGACAGCCATCGCACCCCCAATGCCTACACGGCGCCGCAAGAGAGGTGGTACTTCATATGTCATCAACTTTTTGATCTCAACCAGAAAATAGATCGTAACTTGGTTACTGTACTTTCTTTTCATCTCTTAGAATTTAGTTCTTAGTTCGAAGCAAACAATGGATGCTAAATAGCATTTCCCCGGTTTGCGACTTTAAATCTTCCATGGAATAGTCATAATAGGGTTTAATTGATCGTGCTTAGGGTTTAATAGATCATGTTGGTTCTGTGGTGGTTTCTTTAATAGAAATCGGAGGGGAAACCCTCTTTTGCTCAAAAAATTCTTAGGGTTTCCCCCTTTTATGATCACTATACGATCAACATACGTGCTTCGTGTCATAATAGCACTGCTCCACCCATCAAGCTAAACAAGTTTAGTTGTTCAAATACGAATCTGATATTATTAAAACAGAGTCGTTTAATTGGTCAGCTAAATGTTCCTAATTTAGTTTCGAAAATCCATGTTCGCCGCTCGGGTGTGTATCTCTACAGGGTGCCAATGGTGGGTCGTGGCCCATCCTGGGATTTTGGGTCGGCCCAGGCCCCGATTCCCCTCTGTTCTGCTGCGCGCTTCCGATCTCTACTCGCCCCCAGCCGCCTGCATTGCCGGCGACTTGCCATCCCCGGACTGCATGACTCTAGGAGGAGACATCGGACTAACAGGAGGTCAGGAGCCGCTAGCCCAACAGCGTCACCGCGGCCCGGGTGCGACGTCGTGCCTACCTTCCCAGTCTGTTTAGGGCTCAGGCGTGCAGCACCCACTAAGCCAACCCGATTTATCCCGAGATACGTCCTCAACACTCAGCAGCAACTCCTCATCACCCATTTTCTAATTGATTCATTACTCATTAGGCAGGACTGTCATTAGGGTTTGTTGTGTGCTGAGTGCTACCTACACTTAATGGTTCAGATGTATTTTAGTAATCTTTAGTACATGTAAAGTTCACAGGGTTTCAAAATTACGGCCCTAGACCAAGAAAAGGCGTTGGTCGATTTCTTATGCGCGAACAAGGAGGTGTTAGCGTGGGAGCCCAAGGACCTGGCCGGAGTCCCAAGGGGGGTGATCGAGCATCACCTCAATGTGTGCCCCAATGTATGCCCGGTGAAGCAGAAGGCACGAGGCAGTCCGTAGAGAAGCAGATGTTCATTGTCCAAGAAACCCGCAAGCTGCAAGACGGCGGTGTCATTCGAGAGGTGTGGTACCCAGAATGGCTGGAGAACCTGGTCATGGTAACTAAAAAAGGCAGGAAGGAACACATGTGTGTCAACTTCACCAACCTCAAGACCCCTTTCCACTGCCGCACATCGACCAGATCATCGACTCCATTGCCGAATGTGACTTGCTATGCTTCCTGGATGCATTCTCAGGGTATCACCTGATACGATCATGCCTAACACTTATGTTGTTGAAGAAAAGAAAAGGTACGATGGGAAGGAACAACTAATTAGTGAAACTTGTGCGCGTGCCAATTCTATGCAAGAGATGAGCCGTGACTCTAGTCCAAAGCTACATGGCAGGTCTACAAGTTCGCATGCACCAAGTCATTTTATGGATACAACAAGTGGGCTCAGCCTGAGATTGGTCACAAGATGTTCTATAGGGAGATCAAGCCAAGACAGAAATAATTTGATTTGCATTAGAGTTATGGGACATATTTCCTGGTTTGGGAAGGAGAATATTACGTGCCATGCAAGTGTAAAAATTCATGCAAGGATCACAGATTGGTTTGAAGTGCACACGGTGCAAACAAGGTTCTTGTTTTTATTCCTGCCACGTAGGAAAAATATTTACCATGCAATAAGATTACTAGGTACGTGGTGTGCTTTGTCCTTGAAAGATGCCGGCTGGGGTCCACCTGCAAATCACACGATAAGGCCAACAACCATCCAAATAAAGAGTCCTGGTCCATTGTTTGTAAAGATTATACTGCAAAATTATAAAGCATATAATCTATTATTTAAATATAATGTCCAGGTATCTAATTACTTATCGTTTTGGTTAGGACGGCTGTCGGATTTCGGGTTCCGACAGACCCTTAAGGTTCGAACACTGGGGTGCACACGGAAATCACGCCTCCTACCTCTCCGTCTCACAAAGATCTAAACTACTAAAGGAATCACACAAGAGACACAAGGTTTATACTGGTTCGGGCCACCATTGTGGTGTAATACCCTACTCCAGTGTGTGGTGGGTGGATTGCCTCTTGGGCTGATGATGATGGACAATACAAGGAAGAACAGCCTCGCGAGGGTCTGTTCTTGGCTGGGGTGACGAACTACTGGGAGGAGTTCAGTCTCCTTCTCTCTCTCTCTCTCTCTCTCTCTCTCTCTGCTTGCTAGTCGGCTCAACCAACTCTGCGAGCCGAACCCTCTCTAAAGGCCAACCGATCGAACCCTTGCTACGTGGATGGCCGGTCCTATTTATAGGGGCCCTGGTCCTCTCCCCAAATATTGAGCGGGAAGGGAGCCAACAATGGCGGGCTAATTTGAAGGGGGACAGCAAGTACTCTTATCCTGACTAAAGGTGGTCTTCGCCTGCGAAAGACTCTGCGGTGACGCCGTGCTGGGCTCCATGGTGACCTCCGTCTCGTAGTCCGCTTGGTCCTGGTCTTGTTGCACCGAAATGGAAACCTTTGCCTGATGCCTCGGTACTCCGCGGCTGCGCTTGCCCCCTTTGCACCAAAGAGGAAAGAAGGACGCTGCGCGCTGGCGCCCGCCTGGCACCCTCGATCGTCATGGCTTGCGTCACGAGCACCTCGCGAGGTACCCCGCCTTGATATCTCCGTCTCCTCGCGAGCCAGCCTGAGGAGGCTGCGCCTGAGGATGCGCCGTGTCGTCCGCCTCGCGAGGCTTGGCCCCTCGCGAGGGTCTTGGGTCTTGTGCTTGATGAAGATGGGCCATGTTGGGCCCCCATTGGAGCCACGCCGCAGGCCGCAGGCAGGCAAGTCTAGGGACCCCCGTTCCCAGAACGCCGACAGTAGCCTCCGGGCCCAAGGCACGCATGGTCTTGGCCGTGCCGAGAGGCGAAAGGGCAAGGGCGAAGCGCCGCGGGCCCTAACAGCCTGCGGCCTTAGGCGCCGCGTGGCGGTTGATTGGGTGTGGGCGACTCCACTTCCCCACGACGCCTTGGTGACCGCCCGAGGTGGACAAGTCCCTGCATGCAAATCATGTCATGATTACCTGTGATCGTGGAGGCCGGCGGTTGGCCTTCGCCGGCTATAAGTACTGTACGGCGCGTGCCCTTCCAGTCCATTCCTCCTGGCTTCTCCTTCTTCCCGATCCTTGCTCTGTCTTGGTGTGATGGCTCCGATCCACCGGTTCTCCACAGCAGAGAAGGGAAAAGCTCCTCGAGAGGGGCCAGACCCGCTCCCGCCGAAGAAACGGCTCGCCCTTTGCAGCCGGGGCGAGGAAGACCGTCAGGTGGAGCCGAGGCCCCGGTGCGAGCGGGCTCCGCCGGGGTTCCCGCTTCCTTTGTACGCCCCCGCCGAGGGCCCCGAGGGTATCGATGCTGATCCCCACGGCCGGCGCCGTCGGGTCACGAAGGCGTGGGTTGTTCCTCCCGGAGTCCATGCCGAGGGCTCCTCCCATGAGTTCGTGCTCCACATCGTCGTTCCTTCACGACGACTGGAAGCGAGTGGTGAAGTCCATGCCCATTTTTAACGGGGACGGGCTCGTGCCCGCGGTGGCTTCTGAAGGACCGGTGGATGTACCCTCCGGCGACTCCAGCGATGAGGAGGAGGAAGAGGAGCAGGGAGAGGAGCCCGACTCTGGGGCGACTGATGGAGAGTCGAGGGCTCCCCTCTCCCGGCGCGCGTCCCGCACTCTTCGCCTTTCGCCGAGCGATGATGACGATGATGATGATGATGACGTTCTGGGTAGCGGGAGCTCGCCCGCGATCCCGAAGAAGGACAGAACCGGGCTGATCTCCCGCGGGTCTGTCCTGACTCCGGGGCGATCCGTGGATGCGCCTTCTGCTTCTGAGGTTGACCCTTCCAGCCGGCTGTCAGGCTTCAAGTTAGGCCGAAGGCTGCCTGAGCTCACCTGCGAAGACCCGTAAGTGCTTGATCCTTGACCTTTTGTTTCTCGTTCCGCCGACCAGGCTTGATGATTGCTTCTCTTGGATAGGCTGGCGCCAGCGGCGAAGAAGCCGAAGGGGGCTCCTGAGGTCCCACCCGTGGCGATGCCTTCGCCTGCAGGGGAGGGAGATTGTGACGCGCGGGCCTCTCCTGCCCGCGCATCCTTGCGAGGCCTGGCCATGCTGGCTGGGGCGAGCTCAGCCCCCATGGCCCAAGTGACTCCGGAGGTGCCCTCGTCTGACGCCGCTGCTACGGCTGTGGAGGCGCAGCAGACTCCGCCTCAGGACACTGTGGCCTCGCCACCGCTACTTTCTCCTCCCATTCTAGTGACCGTTGCTTCCCCGGCCCCTCCTGTTGTCTTGGGGCGCACCGACGTTTCTCCACCTCCTTCTTCCATCTTGGAGCGCGCCGTCGCCGAACTGGACCGGCTGCGGCAGGATCTTCTCGGCGCCGACTCTCGCCTGGTGGCCGGGCGCCTGGAACTGGCTTCGGGGTGGATTCGTTCTGACGCTTCGATTTGGGCGGCGTTGGTTCAGGCCTCAATGGCCTATGACGGAGAGAGGGAGACCACCCTTGAGGCAAAGGCTGCTCGAGACGCGGCCCTGGGAGAGGTGGTTGAAGTCCGCAGCCGTTGCAAGGCGCTGGAGGACGAGCTGCAAGGCCTGCGGGGCCAGCTTGCGGAGGAGGTCCGCCTGCGCCAGGAGCTGGAGAAGGGGGCGAAGGCGCGCGAGGCGGCGCTCGAGGACCAGGAGGCCAAGCTCAAGAAGCGCCGTGACCACCTAGGCGCGTTGAAGAAGGAGCTGGAGGTGATGAAGGCCAAGCTGGACGCCAAGGCCCGGGTTCTTGCCGAAGATCGTGTGGCCTTCGTGGACATGGAAATAGATGCCCGTGCTTCGCTGAAGATGCTTTACGAGAGCGGCCTGGACAGCCCGCTAGCCGGTGACGGGGACGGCCCCGCGAAGCTGCTTCCCTTCCTGGTTAAGGCCCTTGGGGATGTCGCCCTTGGCATCGGCCCCGCGGCCGAGGCCGAGGCGCATGTCTTGTCTTCTGCTGCGCTGATGCGGGTCTTCGCCCACGTCTACCTTCGTGATCCCAACGCCGACCTCGACGGCCTGCTAGAACCGGTGAGCGGCGGGGGTGCTGTCACCGCTGTCGAAGCCGTGAAGGGGCGCGCGGAGGCGCTGCTGAGGAAGTTCCGGGCCTTCAGCACCAAGCCAAGGCAAGGCGCTGCCGGCCCCGCTGCTCCATGAGGCGAAGCCGCTCCGCACAGCTTCACCGCCGACAAGTGACTCCGTTCCATCCCTGTTCTTCTTTCAATTCCTACACATGCACCACGCCTCGGGGAGGCATTTAAACTTGCGTTTGGTATTGAGACGACAGTATGGACTGTAATATTTGCTTTTAAGTTCCTTGAATTTTATGCTTTTCTTCCCTACTTGCTTGTGTTCTGCGCCGGCAGAGCCCGGCCCCGCGCGTGCCTCACCCAGCATTAGCCCCGACCGAAAACCAGGACGGGACCAAAGGAGTGAGGGGCTACGTGACAAGTTAGGCTCCTGAGTCACGATGCTCAGGAGTCCCCCTTGGCGTGCGAACAACAAGTAGGGAGGCGCGATGTAGGTGTATCTTCTATTCTACGTCTGCAGAGCCCGACTCCGCGCGTACCTCACCCAGCATAGCCTTTCGGAACTAAGGAGTGAGGGGCTACGGAGCCAGTTAGGCTCCTGAGTCGCGATGCTCAGGAGTCCCCCTTGACGCGCAAACAGCGGGTGATGAGGTGCGATGTAAGCGGGGCTACCGTTCTATGTCTGCAGAGCCCGGCCCCGCGCGTACCTCACCCAGCATAGCCTTTCGGAACTAAGGAGTGAGGGGCTACGGGACCAGTTAGGCCCCTGAGTCGCGATGCTCAGGGGTCCCCCTCGACGCGCAAACGGCCTTCATACCTTGGCTCCGCTCGGGGAGAGACGCGCGGCGAACCAGGCCCGAGGGGCCTGGCTGGGCGGCGTACGTCTGGGCATGACCCAGTCGTAGCCCCCGTGCCTAGCCCCCTCGCGCGGCACTCCTGAGGGGAGGCGTTGCGACGAGGCTAGCCACTGAGCTCTGGGCTCCCTGAGGTTAATGCGGCTCGGAGGCCACCCCTAGTTGTTTATCACCAGGGCGGAGCATAGCGCTTCCGTATGTGTACGGGCATAGCCGCGCCTCGGCAGTGTCGTCAGCCAGCGCGGAGCATGGTGCTTCCACTGGTACGTGGGAGGGGGCTCCCCTCCGGGAGGAGCCCCCGGGGCGTGTACAGCCCCGCCCTGACACGTGGCCGGCACGGTAGGGCTAGGTGAGGTGTATCTGGGCACCCGTGAGCCAGCGCGGGACTCACGAGGCCCTACCTCTAGGCGGGTTGCGCCTGGCACTAGGCCATATCTTGAGGTGTGTCCCTGCAAAATTTGGTTAGATGCCGGTACTCTACATCCTCGGGTCCCGGCCCTCGAGCTTGTCTCAGCCGTCGCTGGTATGCCAGGTCGCGATGCCATGGACAAGGCTAGAGGGTAAGGGCTGGAGAGCCAGTAAGAGCCCTGAGTCACGATGCTCAGGCACCCCCCTTTAACGTGCAAGTGGCCGACATGGAGAAGAAAGGATGCTGTGGGCAGGCACCATGCAGTTAAGCGTGATAGGCAATGCACAGTTGGAAATAAACGCGAGGGAGATACACGCCACTGGGTCTGGCCCGAGCGGCTTGGGGATGATGCAGCTCGAGGGGCGCCCCCAACCAAGCAAACTAACGACCGAAAGATAAAAGGGGATACATGCCGCAGGGACGGACCCACGCGGCCTGGGAGTGATGCAACCCTGGGAGGGTGCTCCCAGCTAAGAACGGAACTTGAAAGATGTCACCTGAGGATGTCGTCGGCGAAGTGGCATTGGTGCAACAGACTTGACGGGCTGCAGAAGCTGATCCTCACGAGCCCCCAGGCCCCGGGGCCTCGGGAGGCTCCGGAGGCACTGGTGACTCCTCGCGAGCTGCCTTCATCTCCGCCAAGGCCGTGGAACGCCTGTCCTCCTGAGCCTCCATGATGCCCCTCATGAGGCGCTGGTGCACCGCAGCCATGCTCGGCAGGCCGTAAGGCATGCGAACATAGCTGTGGGGCGGACCCCCGCAGCGCCCCACTCGCGAAGGCCAGAGACGCTCCATCGTGGCGATCTGATTGAGCCCTGGTACGTCGACGCAGGCGCGCAGCCCACCATCCTCGCCTGGATGTGGGGCCACAGCTGGTAGGCGGCGGCAACCTCTCATGATCCTTGTCTCATGTAGTTCTTGAATGGCCTTGTTAACGAACTCTTGCTGGTCTGACCTTCCTTGCCTGGCTCCTTCTCGGGGGAAACGTGCTGCAAAGCACGCTTCCACATGGTGCCCAAGCGCCTCCCTCGTGACCCTGGCCAGGTCGGTGGCCCTCCAGGTGAGAGCCCCCGAGCCCTGCCTGAGGAGGGCGCTGGGCGCGCTTCCCTATGCGATGGAAGGAGGGTCCCCCTGGGCAGACACGGGCCCTGAGGGGCCTGCCTCCTGAGGGGCCGAGCCTGACGATGTCTTCTTCTTCTTGGGGGTGGTCTCAGGAAGCTTCCTGCTTCCGCGATCTGGGTCTTCTAGCGACGCGGCCTGATAGGCTCGCTCCAGGGAACACACTGCATCCTTCTCTTCACAGGGCACCGTGATGATGCCGCCACTCCCTGGCATCTTGAGGACGTTGTAGCCGTGGTGAGTTGCAGCCATGAACTTGGCCAGCGTTGGGTACCCGAGGATGGCATTGTACGGCAGGCGGATGTGGGCGACGTCGAAGTCGATGAGCTCGGTGCGGTAGTTGCTGCGGGCCCCGAAGGTGACAGGGAGGCGGACCTGCCCGATCGGGACTGTGGCACCGTCGGTGATCCTGGAGAAAGACTTGGTCGGCTGAAGCTGGTCATAGGGCACTTGGAGATTGTTGAATGTCTCCACGGACAGGACGTTGAGCCCTGCCCCACCATCGATGAGGGTCTTGGTGACCAGCACGTTGCTGATGACTGGGGAGCAGAGCATCGGGAGGACTCCTGCCGTGGCCGCGCACTTGACCTGGTCTGCCAAGCTGAACGTGATGGCGCACGCCGACCACCTGAGGGGGCGCGTTGCTTCGAGCTTGGGGAGAGCTGCATTCACTTCGCGGGCAAACTGCTTGAAGATACGTTGAGAGGCTGGGGCTTGAGCCCCGCCTAGGATGCAGGCGATTGCGCGCGGCTCTTGGAAGCCCCCAGCCCCCTCGTCTTGATGGCGGTCTTCGTTCCTCCTTGGCTGAGGCGGAAGCGGAGGTAGGCCTGCATTGCCATGAGGGCGATCCTCACGAGACTGATCCCTCCAGTCTCCCTCGCAAGGCAGGTCTCGCCAGCGGTCCTCGCGAGGCTGGTCGCGCCACCCCGGGCGCGGGCCGCGATCTTCCCAGCGTCCTGGGTTTCTTCCTCCTCCTTGGTCGTAGCCCCGGTCAGCACGGTCAGGGCAATGGCCGAGCCTTCCTTCTCGCACGGCGCGGAGTTCTTGACATTCGTTGGTGTTGTGGGTGTGGAGGTCATAGTACACACAGTACCGGCTGCCTCTAGAGGGTTCGGGCAGATCCTTGCCCCGCTTCGTGTCTGGTTCTGCCGCGAGTACGGCAGCCCCCTTGCGCTTCATGTCCTTGGCCTTGGGCTTCTTCTCTTCTGGGTCCGTGGCGGGCAGCTCGAGGAGGGAGAGGCGTCCCTCCTCAGCCCTGGCGCACTTGTTCGCCAAGTTGAACAGCTCCAGGGAGGTGCAGAGGTCTTCGTGCATTGCCAGCTCCTCCTTCATCTTGACGTCGCGCACGCCGTCGGAGAAGGCCGAGATGATGGCCTCCTCGGACACCTTGGGGATCTTGAGGCACGCGCTGTTGAAGCGCTGGATGTACTTTTGCAGGGTCTCTCCGGGCTGTTGCTTGATGCGGCGCATGTCGCTCACGGCGGGTGGCCGGTCGCGAGTACCTTGGAAGTTGGCGATGAAGCAGGTGCGCATCTGGTCCCAGGAGGAGATCGTGCCTAGAACCAGATTCAGGATCCAGGTTCGAGCTCCTTCCTTGAGCGCCATGGGGAACCAGTTCGCCATGACCTTTTCATCTCCGCTGGCGGCCTCGATGCCCAACTCATAGAGCTGGAGGAACTCTGCGGGATCAGTTGTGCCGTCGTAACGAGGAGGCAGGTCAGGCTTGAACTTGCCGGGCCACGCGACGCTACGCAGCTTAGTGGTGTAGGCGCGGCAGCCCGCGGTGGCCACGAAAGGCTTCGGTTGGTGGAGAGCTTGGTCTTGAGGGTCCCCACGCGCTGCTGCTAGGAGCAGGGCGGGGTCTTGGCGCGCCGGAGCTCGAGCAGGGTCGCGGCGTGCCGGAGCAGGGAGCGCCCCGGCAGCCCCTTGCGGGTGAGGGACTTCTTGGCAGCTCCGTTCTTGCTGCGCTGGCGCCTGACGGAGCGGGTTCCGCCCAGGGGCCAAGCGCCTTGGGGCCATGGCATCTTCTTGGAGGGGAGGCGGCTGGTGCACCTCTGGAGCTTCGTTGCCCGCGCGGGGCAGAGTGTGGCGCAGAGGGACGGACGGCGCGGAAGAGCCCCCCGCGATGCGGACAAGCTCGGTGACGCGGTCGAGCCACTCCTCGTAGACGTCGTCGACGGGGCGGTAGCGTAGGAGCTCGTTTGCCGCGAGGAGCGCAGCTCGAGCCTCCGGGGGTGTGCGCGCGCGGGACGAAGAACCGGCCGGTGCGAGTGATGGAGTGGCGGTGCGTCCGTTTTGGCGCACGGACGGATGCTGAGACGACGCCTGCTGCTCACCCCCCGCCGGACCGGTGGCGGCGTTGACGGCGGGCGACGGGGAACGACGAGGACGCCCACCGACGGGGGCCATCTGGGCGACGCGAGAAGCGATGGCGGCCCGGCGCTCGGTGCGGGCCCGTCGAGCGTCGGACATGGATGCGACGGTCGGAGGAAAATGGAGCGGTGGAAGACGGATTCCGGCGCACCCCTACCTGGCACGCCAAATGTCGGATTTCGGGTTCCGGCAGACCCTTAAGGTTCGCACACTGGGGTGCGCGCGGAAATCACGCCTCCTACCTCTCCATCTCACAAAGATCTAAACTACTAAAGGAATCACACAAGAGACACAAGATTTATACTGGTTCGGGCCACCATTGTGGTGTAATACCCTACTCCAGTGTGTGGTGGGTGGATTGCCTCTTGGGGCTGATGACGATGGACAATACAAGGAAGAACAGCCTCGCGAGGGTCTATTCTTGGCTGGGGCGACGAACTGCTGTGAGGAGTTCAGTCTCCTTCTCTCTCTCTCTCTCTCTCTCTCTCTCTCTCTCTGCTTGCTAGTCGGCTCAACCAACTCTGTGAGCCGAACCCTCTCTAAAGGCCAACCGATCGAACCCTTGCTACGTGGATGGCCGGTCCTATTTATAGGGGCCCTGGTCCTCTCCCCAAATATTGAGCGGGAAGGGAGCCAACAATGGCGGGCTAATTTGAAGGGGGACAGCAAGTACTCTTATCCTGACTAAAGGTGGTCTTCGCCTGTGAAAGACTCTGCGGTGACACCATGCTGGGCTCCATGGTGACCTCCGTCTCGTAGTCCGCTTGGTCCTGGTCTTGTTGCACCGAAATGGCAACCTTTGCCTGATGCCTCGGTACTCCGCGGCTGCGCTTGCCCCCTTTGCACCAAAGAGGAAAGAAGGACGCTGCGCGCGCTGGCGCCCGCCTGGCACCCTCGATCATCATGGCTTGCATCACGGGCACCTCGTGAGGTACCCTGCCTTGATATCTTCATCTCCTCGCGAGCCAGCCTGAGGAGGCTGCGCCTGAGGATGCACCGTGTCGTCCGCCTCGCGAGGCTTGGCCCCTCGCGAGGGTCTTGGGTCTTGTGCTTGATGAAGATGGGCCATGTTGGGCCCCCATTGGAGCCACACCGCAGGCCGCAAGCAGGCAAGTCTGGGGACCCCCATTCCCAGAACGCCGACAACGGCTTGCTTTTCAAGCCAAGTTAGATGGTCGTTTAGAATATAAAGAGCAACTATGCGTTGATGTAAAGGGAGGTTATATTTTTATATGAAATAGACACGATGTGTTTTTCAGGGTAGATACCCGTATCAAGTTTTGGAGGGATATTTAGAAAACCTATGTGTTGTGATTTCTCTTCGTGGAAATTGTTTTGCGCATGAGTACCTTCATTGAGATTGGTTTTCTCGTGCTGGGCCGCAAGGTTCAAACCCTCTACTTCGTGTACATCGCGTGCGCGGGCGAGAGGTTGCTACTGCTGGTGGTGGAGTGTCGTGAAAGATCAGGCCGCAACAACAGATCGGATCTCGCCATCGAGGTTCGGGTTACATCAGGTGGTATCAGAGCAAGGTTGTTCATGACACTACAGAGGAGATGACTGGATTATCATGGAAGCTAAGCTATGGATTTCAATTGGAGGAGGAAGGCCGTTGGGCAGGACTTTTTCATACCCGTGTGGTGGTGAGAGAGATATCGTGTGCCATGACAATCGATCACATGAATTTGATCAACGCCGCAAGCATCGAGATGGTGGAGAAGTTGGAACTACCTATGACACAACGTCCACAACCATACTCGTTCCGTTGGGGTCGTGAAGTGCTTACTATCACACACCAAAGCAAGGTACCGATTTTATTGGGAACATATTTTTGTGAGGTTTTTTGCGATGTGATTCCGGCACCAATGATTTCGTGCCACTTATTGTTGGGCGAGCCATGGTACAAAGAGCACGATGTTGCATATGATTTTCGCACACACAAATATACCGTCAAGATGGGTAAGAATTGCAGCCTCATGCCCATGGATGAGGAGCGTTTTATTGCTTGGAGGAAAGACCATCAGAAAAAGATAAAAGAAGAGGAAGATGCAAAAAAGAACATGGTCGAAGCTACTGATATTTGTGTGGCCACCGTTCAGTCTACAAATATTGCTGAAGAGAAAGACTTGAAATCGAGGACGGTTTCGTTTCAAGGAGGGGAGGATGATATGATCATGCCTAACACTTATGTTGTTGAAGAAAAGAAAAGCTACAATGGGAAGGAACAACTAATTAGTGAAACTTGTGCGCGTGCCAATTCTATGCAAGAGATGAGCCGTGACTCTAGTCCAAAGCTACATGGCAGGTCTACAAGTTCGCATGCACCAAGTCATTTTATGGATACAACAAGTGGGCTCAGCCTGAGATTGGTCACAAGATGTGCTATAGGGAGATCAAGCCAAGACAGAAATAATTTGATTTGCATTAGAGTTATGGGACATATTTCCTGGTTTGGGAAGGAGAATATTACGTGCCATGCAAGTGTAAAAATTCATGCAAGGATCACAGATTGGTTTGAAGTGCACACGGTGCAAACAAGGTTCTTGTTTTTATTCCTGCCATGTAGGAAAAATATTTACCATGCAATAAGATTACTAGGTACGTGGTGTGCTTTGTCCTTGAAAGATGCCGGCTGGGGTCCACCTGCAAATCACACGAGAAGGCCAGCAACCATCCAAATAAAGATTCCTAGTCCATCGTTTGTAAAGATTATACTGCTAAATTATAAAGCATATAATCTATTATTTAAATATAGTGTCCAGGTATCTAATTACTTATTGTTTTGGTTAGGACGGCTTGCTTTTCAAGCCAAGTTAGATGGTCGTTTAGAATATAAAGAGCAACTATGCATTGATGTAAAGGGAGGTTATATTTTTATATGAAATAGACACGATTTGTTTTTCAGGGTAGATACCTGTATCAAGTTTTGGAGGGATATTTAGAAAACCTCTGTGTTGCGATTTCTCTTCGTGGAAATTGTTTTGCGCGTGAGTACCTTCGTTGAGATTGGTTTTCTCGTGCTGGGCCGCAAGGTTCAAACCCTCTACTTCGTGTACATCGCGTGCGCGGGCGAGAGGTTGCTACTGCTGGTGGTGGAGTGTCGTGAAAGATCAGGCCGCAACAACAGATCGGATCTCGCCATCGAGGTTCGGGTTACATCATCACCAAATCAAGATGGTGGTGGAGGATGTCGAGAAGACAGTCGTCCTGACCCCATGTGGGGTGTACTGCTACACCTGCATGCCCTTTGGGCTGCACAACACCGGGGCAACCTTCCAACGGCTCATGCACATCGCTCTGGGCCAGCAGCTCGGGAGGAACGCTGAGGCCTACATCGATGACATAGTGGTGAAATCTCGGGAGGCAAGGACTCTCATCAAGGACCTGGAAGAGATGTTCGCCAGCCTGCGCAAGGTGGACTTGCGGCTCAATCCGAAGAAATTCGTGTTTGGCGTCCCCTCTGGCAAGTTGTTGGGCTTTCTGGTGTCACATAGGGGGATCGAGGCAAACCCAAAGAAGGTCAATGCAATAGAAAGGATGAGTCCGCCACAGACCCTTAAGGAAATGCAAAAGTTGGCGGGTTGTGTGACCTTGTTGGGGCGCTTCACCTCCAAGCTGGGGGAGTGCGCTCTCCCGTTAGTCAAACTGATGAAGAAGAAGGGGTCGTTCGAGTGGACTCCGGAGGCTGACACAACGTTTCAAGACCTCAAGAGATACCTCACCAGCCCACCAGTGATGGTGGCACTGCGTCCCCTTGAGCTCCTAGTGCTTTACCTGGCCGCCACACCTCACTCTGCCAGCATAGCGCTAGTAGCAGTCCGGGAGGAGCAACAAACAAGGGCCTGTCGGGCAACGCCCCACGGCAGGACAAGGCAACACAGCTTCAGGACGGCGTCCCTGAAGCCTCGATGACACCAACGGATGACCAGGTTCCACAAGACAGCGCTCACAATTCCACGGTTGCCCCAATGGGCGACCAAACTCCTGAGGTCCCCCAGCCTCAGAAGGCTTCGGACTCCACCAACACTTCTGCCCTCGTCGAGCACCCAGTGTACTTCGTCACCACGGTACTGCGGGACGCGCGGGCAAACTACCCCATGTCGCAAAAGCTCTTGCCCGTGCTCCTCGTCGCGTTGCGCAAGCTGCTCCACTACTTCCAAGGGTACCCCATCAAGGTCGTTTCAGCCTACCCACTAGAGTGGGTACTCCGGAGCCCCAACGATGTAGGTAGAGTCTCTGAATGGAACATCGAGCTACAGGCATTTCAGCTGGAGTTCAGCACCACCAGGGTCATCAAGGGGGTTGCGCTCGCCGACTTCATGGCAGAATGGACTGATGCCCTAGGGCCGGAGGCAAGCAAGGACCGGACGCTCTCACCAAGGGACGAAGCACCAGACGACTGGGTCATGTACCTCGACAGCGTCTTTGCATGACAGGGCGTGGGGGCTGGAGCCAAGCTCGTTTTATCTACTCAAGACAAGCTCTACTATGCCGTGCAACTCTGGTTCCAACACAGCGAAAAAGGTCTCCAACAACATCGCGGAGTACAAAGGCTTGATCGCCGGCCTCAAAGCCGCAGCCGCTTTGGGCGTGAAGCGCCTCACCATCAAGGGCGACTCTTAGCTCCTCGTCAACTTCTCCAACAAAGTGCACGAGCCGAAGGATGAACACATGGAGGCATACCTAGCGGAGGTATGCAAGATGGAGAAGCAATTTCTGGGCCTGGAGCTGCAGCACGTGCCCCGCGGCACGAACAAGGAAGCCGACGATATCGCCAAGAGGGAATCCAAGCGCCATCCTCAGGATCCCGGCGTCTTCGAAGAATGGCTCTTCAAGCCCTCGGCAGCCCCTCCAGCTGCGGAGCCAGCACCGCCTTAGGAGGAGCTCCCGCCAGCACCAACCTCGGGGGCCCCGGCCTGCGGCCCGACCTCAGGAGTGCGCCTGCTCCTAGCGCTCGAGCCTCAAGAGGGGTGCTAGACCGAAGAATTCAAGGTGTACCTGCTACAGGGGGCCCTGCCGGAGAAAGAAGAAGACGCCGAACGCGTAGCTTGGCAGGCCACAGCCTACTGCATTTGGGACAGTGAGCTTTAGCGCAAATGACCAAACGATGTTTCCTTGTGATGCATCTCCAAGGAACAGGGGCACGAGCTGTTAGCTGACATACACGACGAAGACTGCGGGCATCATTCATCATCGTGCACCCTCGTGGGCAAGGTGTTCCGCAGCAGATTCTAGTGGCCCACGACGCTCATCGACGCGGCTGAGCTGCTGAGATCATGTGAAGCCTGCCAGTTCCATGCCAAGCAAATCCACCAGCCTGCCCAGGGCCTCCATACCATCCCACTCTCGTGGCCGTTTGCGGTCTGGGGGTTGGACATCTTGGGTCCATTCCCCCGAGCGCCCGGGGGCTACTGCTATCTCTACGTCGCCATCGACAAGTTTACCAAATGGGCAGAGGTGGAAGCAGACCACACCATCTCGGATGGCTCGGCGGTCAAGTTCATCAAGGGCCTCGTGAGCCGCTTAGGAGTCCCTAACCGTATCATCACCGATAACGGCTCGCAGTTCACTAGCATCTTCAAAACATATTGTGCTAACCTTGGAATGCAGAGATACTACGCCTCAGTAGCACACCCAAGGAGCAACGGTCAGGCTGAGCGCACCAACACGGAGGTCCTGATGGGCGTCAAGACAAGAACCTTCAAGAAGAAGCTCAAGGCCTACGGCAGGGGCTGGCTCAATGAGCTTAAGTCTGTGTTGTGGTCCATCCGCACCACTGCAACCAAGCCGACCGGCGAAACTCCATTCTTCCTCATCTACGAAGCTAAAGTGGTTCTCCCACATGAGGTCAGGCATCGCTCTGCACGGGTCTTGGCGTTTGATGAGGCGCGCCAGGACGCTGAGCGGGGGATGGACCTCGTGCTAGGGAAGGAACGCCGCCGTCAGGCCTCGCTCCAAGCGACAAGGTACCAGGTGCTGCGGCGGAACCAATGCCGTAGTGTCTGCTCCAGGACGCTTGAGGTGGGAGATCTCGTCCTACGGCGGGTGCTCTCCAGGGAAGGGCTGCATAAGCTCTCACCCATGTGGGAGGGCCCATTTAGGGTCACCCGCGTCTCCAGGCCTAGCGCCGCGTGCCTGCAGATGCAAGACGGGATCCCCATCCAGAACGCCTGGAACATCCAGCACCTTCGGAGGTTCTACCCATGAAGCAAGGCCCCGTGCTTGTGAAGGTCTCCGCTCTTGACACTCTCACATAATAATGAGTGGGGCTGTACGTGCCCCGGAGTCTCCAGAGTGCCGCCCTCCGGCCTCGGGGGCTCCCTCCCACGTCCTAGTGGAAGCACTTAGCTCCGCGCTGGTGAGAAGACTAGACTAGGTGCCGGACGCGGCTGTTCATTTGCTTTTTGTATCTGGTTTGCAACCTTTTAATGAATTTGGAGTTTGCATGCTTTCAGTTGCCTGATCGACTTCCCCCTTTGTTTTCTCTTTTGCGTTTTGGCTCTGGTTCTGGAGCAGCAGCAGTTGCCCGTCGCCCCTTCTCGCGTGTCTCGCGTGCGGGGGCTGAGCAGGTGTGTGCGTGCAATGGGCTCGCCCCGCACAGCAAACACACTTCATCGTAGCCTCGTTCCTTCGGAGCTCCGGCTTTTTCTATCCTCGCGAGACGCCCTTGAGCAAGCTCATAATCTATGCACCCTCTTGATGTCCATGCCCTCGGGTACTGCGACGTGGTGCATAGAGCCATGATGGGCTCACACCTGAGGGCTCGCGCAAAGAAGAATAAAACACCCAACAAAGCTTTCTAACAACTCCGCAGCCTTGTGACATCCCATGAGGTCGGGGACTCCCGAGCCAATGACAAGAAGGGCCTCACCAGACAGTGGAATGCGTGCCCTCGCGAGGAGGAGGACTACTGCAAGCGTATCAAGCTAAGTATCATACCATACGCATTTGAAGATTGAGCACCGCGGCATAACATCTAAGCGATAAGCATAACATAGCAGCATAAATACCATAGTTCATTACACGCGCCCCCGCAGGTCCCCATGCTTGTTTTTTTAATGTAGGAAGAAAAGAAAGGATAAATAGAAGCAGCACACACAACCGCAGTAGCTCACGAGGGTTGGCTGCTACCTCTTGAGCACTGCTTTGGTTTTCCCTTGAAGAGGAAAGGGTGATGCAACAAAGTAGCATAAGTATTTCCCTCAGTTTTTGAGAACCAAGGTATCAATCCAGTAGGAGACTACACGCAAGTCGCCTCACACCTACACAAACAAATAAGAACCTTGCAACCACCGCGATAAAGGGGTTGTCAATCCCTTCATGACCACTTGCAAAAGTGAGATCTAATAGAGATAATAAGATAAATATTTTTGGTATTTTTATGATATAGATTGCAAAGTAAAATAGATTGGAAACTTATATGATGGAAAATAGACCCGGGGGCCATAGGTTTCACTAGTGGCTTCTCTCAAAATTGCATAAGTATTACGGTGGGTAAACAAATTACTGTCGAGCAATTGATAGAAAAGTGCATAATTATGAGAATATCTAGGCATGATCATGTATATAGGCATCACGTCCGCGGCAAGTAGACCGAAACGATTCTACATCTACTACTATTACTCCACACATCGACCACTATCCAGCATGCATCTAGAGTATTAAGTTCATAAGAACAGAGTAACGCATTAGGCAAGATGACATGATGTAGAGGGATAAATTCAAGCAATATGATATAAACCTCATCTTTTTATCCTCGATGGCAACAATACAATACGTGCCTTGCTGCCCCTGCCGTCACTGGGAAAGGACACAGCAAGATTGAACCCAAAGCTAAGCACTTCTCCCATTGCAAGAAAGATCAATCTAGTAGGCCAAACCAAACTAATAACTCGAAGAGACTTGCAAAGACAACAAATCATACATAAAAGAATTTAGAGAAGAACCAAATATTGTTCATAGATAATCTTGATCATAAACCCACAGTTCATCGGATCCCGACAAACATACCGCAAAAAGAATTACATCAAATAGATCTCCAAAGAGAGAGAAGAAGCCATCTAGATAATAACTATGGACCCGAAGGTCTGTGGTAAACTACTCACACATCATCGAAGAGGCTATGGTATTGATGTAGAAGCCCTCCGTGATCGATTCCCCCTCCGGCGGAGCTCTGGAAAAGGCCCCAAGATGGGATCTCTTGGGTACATAAGGTTGCGGCGGTGGAAATAGGGTTTCGTGGTGCTCCCGGATGTTTTCGAGGTATATGAGTATACATAGACAAAAGAAGTCGGTCAGGGGAGCCACGAGGGGCCCACGAGGGTGGGTGGCTCGCCTCCCTACCTCGTGGCCTTCTCGATGCTTCCTTGACGTCCACTCCAAGTCTCCTGGATTGCGTTTGTTCCAAAAATCACTCTCCCGAAGGTTTCATTCCGTTTGGATTCCGTTTGATATTCCTTTTCTGCAAAACACTGAAAATAGGCAAAAAAAAATAGCAATTTGCACTGGGCCTTTGGTTAGTAGGTTAGTCCCAAAAATAATATAAAAGTGTATAATAAAGCCCATTAAACATCCAAAACAGGTAATATAATAGCATGGAACAATCAAAAATTATAGATACGTTGGAGACGTATCATTGGCTCCGAGGGCCCCCGGACTCAGTCGGAGCCTTCCTCGCACTTCACTGGAGCGCGGCGGGACGAGCCGCCACCGTCCTCGAAGCGAGCCCAGCGGTGTGGCGGTTGGTCGTAGCCGCCGCTACTGGTGCTCTCGCTGGAGGAGGTGCTGCCGCCGCCGCTGGACGAGTTGCGGCCGTCGCCAAGGGCAAGCTCGCCTTCTGCGTCGTCACGGCCGTCGTCAAGGCCAAGCCCACCGTCGCCATCGCTGCCCTCGGGGCATCACCCTGCGCAGCAACCATCTTCCCCAAACACCCTCATGTAGAGGGTCACGACACCGTCGTACTTGAAGTGGAGGGTGCACCTCCTGCTTAGGCCGCACGGGGGGGCGAACGTCTATTAGCCGCGAGCCAAGACCACGTTGCCCGCTGCGGAAACCTCCACTACGGCCCACGAGGCCTTGCTACTGTAGTCGTTGGCTTGCAACCAGAAGCTGTCGAGGCTCGCGACCAGCGGCTTGCCGGCAAAGGAGCGCGGGAGCTGGAGCCAGGTGCCGGCCGCCCGCTCCGACCACACGATGAACTTCGGGAGCACCTCCACCGAATGGAAGCGCGGACAAGGAGGCCAGGCGACCACAGCGCGCCTCCCCTCGGTGCAAGGGCTGCCCGGCCTCGAGTGGCCCCCGTCGCGAGAGGAAGTACCGTTGTGGCAACAAAGAATGACACCGGTCCCCGAAGGAGCACGCCCGCGCCCCTGAGGACCCACAACAGGAGTCGCGGCGTGCTTGCGTGGGCGGCCCCGCCCCCTCTTGGGCGGTGGTGAGCCAGGCCCCTCCTGGCAAGCCTTCCCCTTCTCCACGGCCGAGAACCTCTCTGTTGGCGCCATGGGGGCTACGGCAAGGCGGCGAGGCGAGGAGGAGGAAGAAGGAGCGGGCGGCGAGAAGACAGAGATGAGCGGGGGGCGGCTCTGCCCCTCCCCTCATTTGTAGCCAGAAGGAGGCCAACTGCTGGCCTCCATGATCGCACGTAATGATGGTTTCTTCTGCATGCAGCAGGGTCCCGTCAAGTCGAATGGTTGCCGAGGCAGCGTGGGGAAGCAGAGACGCCCACGTTCCATCAATCCCCACGCTTCGACCGAGGCCGCAGGTGGTTAGGGCCCACGGCGCTCCGCACTTGCCCCTTGGCTTCGCCTCGAAGCCAAGCTCAAGCGCGCCTTGGGCCCGGGGGCTACTGTCGGCATCCTGGGAACGGGGGTGCCTAGACATGCCTGCCAGCGGCCCGCGGTGTGGCTCCACCAGCGGCCCGGTACGGCCCAGTTTTAGCAACAAACGACTCAAGACCCTCGCAAGGGGCCAAGCCTTGCGAGGTGGACGACACCAAGACCTCCTTGGGGGGTGACCCCACTAGGCTGCCTCCCGAGGAGCGGAGATATCAAGGCAAGTCACACCTCGCGAGGTTCACGTGACGTGAGCCATGATGACCAAGGTCAAGCGGGCGCCAGCGGGCGCAGCGTGCCGGTTTCCACTTTGGTGTCAAGGGGGAAGTGTAGGCACGGAGTCCCAAGGAATCAAGCAAAGGTTTCCATATCGATGCAACAAGACCAAGACCGCCAGGACGGCAGGAGGGAGGTCATCGTGGAGCCCATGACAGCGTCACCACCAGAGCATTTGCAGCCGAAGACTACTTTTGTCAGGATAACTTGTACTAGTTGTCTCCCTTTGATTTGGCCATTGTGGGGTCCCTTCCCTCCTACATTTGGGAAGAGGACCAAGGCCACTATAAATAGGACTTAGCCACCACCATAGAGAGGGAGGATCATTCAGACCATCTTCTCACCCACCAGCTCATTGAGCTCAAGAACACCTCACCTCCTGAGGTTGTTCATCCTCTGTACTAGTTCATCCTCGGCCCCTCGAGGCAATCCACCACAAAGCTGGAGTAGGGTATTACACCGCAAGGTGGCCCGAACTAGGATAAATCTCTGTGTCACTCGTTCTTTGGGTTCGTCGAGCTAGGTCGTGGGATCGTTTAGCGAGCGCGCTAGGGGGAGAGTGTTCTTCGTATGCACCCCAGTGTTCGAACCTCTCAAGGGTCTGTGGAGCCCTGAATCCGACAAGGGCCCTTGAAATCCTTGGGCAAACGCTCATTGCGTAGAGCCGACGCTAAGCACGGCACACCCACTGTCCTGGAAGTCATCCCGGCTTCTATAGATGTTGACGGGTTACGTTGGAGTTGCTGATGAGCCGCTAACTGAGCTGCCAGCTCTGCCTCTTGACGTGCCCTGGCCTGATCTAATAAGGCCTGGACATTATTATCACCATGCGGCGGGTCATGCCCCCGCGGCTGGTTCTGATGTCGTTCGCTGCTGGAAACCGCAGGCGACTCAATATGCCTACTATAACTTTGACTTTGACAAGGAGTTGAATGAATCCGACCACGGCTATATGAGTAAGCCGCCTGCTGAGCTACCGCTGTCTGAACAAGCTCCACAACCTTCCATGCCTCAACTGCGGCAGGAGATTCGCCTTCAACGGGAAGAGCCGCCAATTGCGAAGCCGCAACAATCATATTATCCAGGGGGTTGGAAAAATGACCTGGTGGTGTTAACACCCGTTGAGGCAGGGTTAAATGCAAATGAGGTGGGTATGTTACACGCGGTTGAGCCGTTGCCCTAGCCACGGGTGCCTCGGTAATCCGGGTCACGCCGGGTGGGTTACTCGTTCTTGCTCCAGGCGTATTGAAAAGATTCCTTGCTTCGAACTCTAGGGCAGACGTGTCTGATGCCTTCTTCGCATGACGATGTTTGAGGTGTTTTGATCCAGATTAAGCCAGAACAATTCTGCCTGGATCCGTTGCGACCCAGCCTCCAACGCAGCTCGCTCTGACACCATCCTAGCATTCTCGGTGTTAAGTGCCTCCTTATCCTGGGCTATCTCATCTCGTATCTTCGCAACCTCCACCTTATGTAGTGCCTGATTCGCCAGAGTTACCTCCGCAGCTAGGAGAGTTGCCAGTGCATCTAGGAGTTCAGACAAAACTTGAGCCGGCGGGCGCACAGGGTCGCTTGCCCCGGCCATCGCAACAGCCGTTAAACCAGGGGTCATAGCCACTACGGTTGATGAATTCACCATCTGTTGCGTACCTGCCATAAAAACAGCATCCCAGCTCGGTGGCTCATAGGAGTCCGGAATACTGTCGCCGTCAGAACAACCCCCAAGCCCGCCGTCTTGCAATTGGTACTCGGTTTCGCCGGTTGAGGACTCATCACCTGATTAGATGGATGTCTCTCCACCTGACATAGAACCTTCTTCAAGATCCGCCCCATGAACAAAACCAACGAAGGTAGGCTTCCTGGCGGGTCATGCACGCTGAGCCGTCTTGATTGTGTCGGTGCAGATGTCCGACTCAGGCTCCAACTCCCAATCTTGCCGATGAAGAAATGAATCCCACCGAAGGGGACCCGGTACCCGTACTCGATTGAGCCGGCCTCGGGGCCCCAGCCAACATCATCGATGTAGAGCTTGCCGTGGCTCTTGGTCATCTGGCCCACGATGTATCCCTCGATCCCTGTGAAGTTGCCCTTCAAGAACTTGAAACCACCATGCTCAGGCCCCACGGTGGGTGCAAACTATCGTGGATTTGTCACGGCAGATGCCCTAGTGAAAGCACTTAGGTGTGGAGCCATCGCACCAGGTTAGCTCATAGGGGTTGAATGGGACAAAGGACACAAGGAGTTTACCCAGGTTCGGCCCCTTTCGACGAGGTAAAAGCCTACGTCCTACTTCTTGTTGTATTGCTTGAGTTTTAATTACAAGGGAGCGAATACGCTTGACCTAGTTCTTGATTGGTTGTCTCTTAAGTTAACCCACCGTCGGGTCACCCCTTTATATATAGGTTGATGCCCGGCGGCTTACAGAGTTCCGGCCCGCTCACACAAACATGACCGGCTCGGTTTCTGACTACTCATGCCTTATGGAACAAGTCTTCCTTCGGCGGTTCACATGCCTGGGTCTTGAGCCTTCATCCGGCGTGCTTCCACGATCCGTTGTTTTCGTGTTTCTTCTTGGGCCTCATCAGACCTTTTCATGATAAGCCGCCTACGGTATAACCCGGACCCTCCTGGGCGGGTCATACCTCGGGGGTATATCCTCAACACCAATTTTCCTGGAAGTCATCCCAGCCTCTACGGACTCCGAAGGGTTTATTGGAAACTACTGATGATCCCCTAGCTGAGCCGCCAGTTCCGCCTCACGACGGGATCTAGCTTGATCCACAAGAGTCTAAGCATCGTTCAACATATGGTCATCTCTGGGCGGGTTAGGTCGACGGGGCGGGTCATCATTATGAGGCTGTAGGATCGAAAGTATGTCTAGAGGGGGGTGATTAGACTACTTGACCAAATAAAAACTTAACCTTTTCCCAATTTTAGTTCTTGGCAGATTTTAGCTATTTTAGGACAAGTCAAGCAATCATCACACAATTCAAGCAAGCATGCAAAGAGTATATTGGCAGCAGAAAGTAAAGCATGCAACTTGCAAGAATGTAAAGGGAAGGGTTTGGAGAATTCAAACGCAATTGGAGACGCGGATGTTTTTCCCGTGGTTCGGATAGGTGGTGCTATCCTACATCCACGTTGATGGAGACTTCAACCCACGAAGGGTAACGGTTGCGCGAGTCCATGGAAGGCTCCACCCATGAAGGGTCCACGAAGAAGCAACCTTGTCTATCCCACCATGGCCATCGCCCACGAAGGACTTGCCTCACTGGCGGTAGAACTTCACGAAGTAGGCGATCTCCTTGCCCTTACAAACTCCTTGGTTCAACTCCACAATCTTGTCGGAGGCTCCCAAGTGACACCTAGCCAATCTAGGAGACACCACTCTCCAAGAAGTAACAAATGGTGTGTTGATGATGAACTCCTTGCTCTTGTGCTTCAAATGATAGTCTTCCCAACACTCAACTCTCTCTCATAGGATTTGGATCTGGTGGAAAGAAGATTTGAGTGGAAAGCAACTTGGGGAAGGCTAGAGATCAAGATTCATATGGTAGGAATGGAATATCTTGGTCTCAACACATGAGTAGGTGGTTCTCTCTCAGAACATATGAGTTGGAAGTGTAGATGTGTTCTGATGGCTCTCTCCACAAATGAAGAGGAGGTGGAGGGGTATATATAGCCTCCACACAAAATCCAACCGTTACACACAGTTTTCCAATCTCGGTGGGACCGAATCAACAAACTCGGTCGAACCGAAAAGTAAACCTAGTGACCGTTAGAGATTTTCGGTGGGACTGACATGCAACTCGGTAGGACCGATTTTGTTAGGGTTAGGGCATAACGTAATCTCGGTGAGACCGATTACACAAACTCGGTGAGACCGATTTTGGTAATAATCTAACCAGAGAGTTGGTCAGGTAAACTCGGTGGGACCGATTTGCTCTTTCGGTGAGACCGAAAAGTTACAAAAAGGAAACAGAGAGTTTACATTGCAATCTCGGTGGGACCGATCCGCTCTTTTGGTGAGACCGAAAAGTTACGAAAGGGAAACAGAGAGTTTGCAATCCCATCTCGGTGAGACCGAGATCCCTATCGGTAGAACCAATTTGCTAGGGTTTGGCAGTGGCTTATGACAAGTGAAACTCGGTGGCGCCGGATAGGAAGAATCGGTAGGACCGAGTTTGGCTTAGGGTTTAGGTCATATGTGGATATGGGAAAGTAGTTGAGGGGTTTTGGAGCATATCACTAAGCACATGAAGCAAGAGGCTCATTAAGCAACACCTCATCCCTCCTTGATAGTATCGGCTTTTCCTAAAGACTCAATGTGATCTTGGATCACTAAAATATAAAATGAAGAGTCTTGAGCTTTTGAGCTTGAGCCAATCCTTTGTCCTTAGCATTTTGAGGGTTCCACTTTCACCATCCATGCCATGCCAATCATTGAGCTTTCCTGAAATAATCATCTTGGAATAGCATTAGCTCAATGAGCTATATGTTGTTATGAATTACCAAAACCACCTAGGGATAGTTGCACTTTCAATCTCCCCCTTTTTGGTAATTGATGACAACATATAGATCAAAGCTTCGACAAATGATAGTAAGAATGAATTACATTGTCGGTTTGAGAGGTATGTGATAAGTAAGAGCTCCCCCTAAATTTGTGCATATTTAAAATTTGCTTTGGACTGCAAATGCACAAGAAGTTAGAATTATGGGTTACTCTTCCATGTCACATACATCTTGGTGGAGCGCTCAAAATGATTAATAATGAAATGCATGTACTCATCACCAAGAAAAGTGAATGATCACATAAGATAGATAAGATATATCAAGCATGCATAAGTGTAGCTTATGATCAAACACATGATCATCAATGTCTCACAAGCATATCAAAGTATCTCGACCAAAAGCAAACAAAGTTCGAAGAACCACCAAATAAAGCAAGAGAGAAAAACAACACTCTCTCTTGAAGCCTATGATCTATACATTTTCTCCCCCTTTGGCAACAAGTTACCAAAAAGTTCCTAGAAAATGCATAGTGCTAAATCGACACTCAGGCTTGATCTGCAGGTGGTGGTGGAGTCCGGATCACTCCAAGGACGAAGGCTTCCGTAGACGCGGTTGGAGTTGAAGCTGAAGTTGATGCTGGAGCAGGTGGGGCTGGTGCTGCGGCTGGAGCTGAGGCGGTTGCTCTTGTGTCAGGAACTGGCACTGCAGACGACCTCGGAGCTCATGGCACTCTGGCAAAGGCATCAGTGGTTGTCTTCCCTTTCCTCTCCTGCATGTCATCTTGGAGCTGCTCCACTGCAGTCTGAATCTCTGTCACCTTGATATCCAAGTCATAGAACTTTTGTTCTACGATTCTCTCTAGGCTTGCCTGGTTCTGAGTTAGGGTGGCCAGTCCTTTCTCAATCCGCTGGGTGGATGCAATCAAGTAACTAAGCTGCTCTTGCTTGTTCTTCAAGAAGTACTCAGATGCCTCCTCTTGAGTTGGCATCTTGGCAGCTTTCTCCTTTATTGCCTTCTCCTTCTTGGCTTGTGCATGGGCTGAAGATGGTTCATCTTTGGTCATCACAACTTGGTTGTCCTCGAACTCTGGATAGATAGGAAAATGTTCCTTGTCCAACAAGTATGTGTCTGTGCCCATTCTTGAGTTAATCAACATCTGGATCTGAGGGGCATATCCACAGCTCCTCTTCTGATCTGCTGCAGTCCTCTTGATAGTCTCTACCATGAGGCTCATGACCTTGAATTTTTGAGGCACATCAAAGATATGTAGCAAGTTAATGGCATGACCTCTGATCATCCTGTGATCTCCAGACTTGGGCAAAAGTGTGTGCCTAAGGATCCAGTTGATGGTTGGCAGCCCTGACAGAAGATAATGCATTGAGCCAAACTTGAACGTATCAAGTGCTTCATTTGGAATCTCCTTGTACATGTTTGACATTGAGTTATGATCCATCTTCTTCTTGGAATAGACATCCAAGTCATCCTCATGCTCCTTTGGGGCATTGATAAGCTGTGCCCACTCAACAACTGTTGATTGGTACCTCGTACCTTCAGACATCCAAATTATCTTCCCATCTGGATAAAAATGTGTTGTGGAGTAGAACTGCATGATAAGCTCCTCATTCCACTTTGTGAGCTTCTGCCCAACAAAGTCCTCTACTCCACATGCCTTGAAGCTGTCCTGTACTCCAGGGTAGTGCTCTTCATTCTCCTTGATATATTCCCAGTTGACCCATCTCATATCACAAACTATGGGCTTCTTGTCAAGCAAAACTGTCTCATAGAAATCTTGTTGTTCCTTGGTGTGAAACCTGTAATCAACAGCAGTCCTCCTCCTGATAGCATAGGGATCTGCTTCTCTCCACTTCCTCAGCCCTGAGTCTCTTCTGAGCTTCATATCCTCAGCCACAGGATGAGCATCATTGTGGTCTGGGATCTTGGGCTTGAGCTTTCTCAGAACATGTTCTTCATCATCTTCTTCAACAACAATCTCAGGCACTGGGGCCTTGTTCTTCTCAGCAGCTGGGATGCTTCTTGTATTCCTCTTTGGTTTTGGCTTTGGAGCTGGCTTGGCCTTGGAAGCAGTTGCTCCTGATCTTATGGCATCACCCATCAGCTTGGCTGCCTTAGGAGCTGGTGTAGCAACCTCTTCTTCCTCTTCCTCTTCTTCCATGATGGAAGCCTTTCCAAGCACTTTGGCTACGGTCTTCTTGACCCTCTCCTTCCTTTTCTTTCCTTCTGCAGCAGCTGGCTCTATGGGAGTGGGCTTCTCAGGAATCTTGGTTGAAGCTCTGGCCTTTGGCATAGGCTGCCTGCTTGCTGGCCTTTTGACCTTCATCCCTGGCTTTATGCTCTGTGCTAGGCCATATTCTTTCTTGAGCACAGTTCTCTTTGATGTGGCTTCCTCTTCCTCTGCCACATAATCTTCATCCTTAGAATCTGAAGTTCTCTTCTTCCTCTATCTGGTGGCAGCTTTTGGCAGGTTGCTAGGGGTGCTCCTGCTGCCATCATCTAAAGAACTTGAGGGACTAGTGCCCTCACTCATTTGCACTTGCTGCTCTGACAAATTCTGGCTATCACTTTGGTCTGACATGATGAACAAGCTGACTGTTGACCCTGTGAACAGTTTATAGATGAGGTAGAGTGGATGAGCATCACAAAATGCAGAGATTTTTGCAAGAGAATGATTCAAAAACCTAGTTTTAGTTTCCCACAGAAAGCATTTTGGATCTACCGATTTTAAAACTCGGTGATACCGAAGCAGTTTTTGGAACCTAAACTAGTGAACTCGGTCAGACCGAGTCACAGTTCGGTGGCACCGAGACTGCTAGGGTTTCACAAAGTTCCAAAATCGGTCACACCGATTAGTAATACTCGGTCAGACCGAGTCTCACTTGTGCAATGGCATAAACCAAATCGGTGGGGCCGAGTTTTTCAACTCGGTGGGTCCAAGATGGTTTCGGCGGAAACCTAACCCTAAAATTTTCGAATCAAACCTAATCTACGAGTTCATTGACTGGATAGAAGTTTATCAATCGTGGCAAGAATCATTATGATCACAATGTGCTAGGAATCGGATTGGGGAATAGCACAAAGATCGAGTCCATACCCTAGTTCGGCGGAGACTCGCTACGGCGGCAACGGCGGGGTTGATTTCCGTTGACGGCGACGGAGACCAGCGACTGGAGGCGGCTGGCGGCGAGGAGCCGATCCGGAGACCACGTTGGCAGAGCGAGCTATCGCGCGGGCGAAGGGGTTCGGAGAAATTTCCAAATTTTTGCCCGTGACTATATATAGCCCGACCCTGTCGGTGTGACCGAGTGGAACAACTCGGTGGCACCGAGATGCAAAACTGTATACAGTTGTTGCAACTCGGTGTGACCGAATGGTTCAAATCGGTTGCACCAAGATCGAAAACATAGATCAACTTAATGATCTCGGTAAGACCAAAAGTGGGGTATTGGTCAGACCGAGAATCACAAAGAGGTTTTGGAAGTTTAAGTCTATGACGAATCGGGGACTCCGAGTGCTCCTCACACAGAGTGGTTCGAATCTGACTTGATCAAATTTTGTGATGTAGCATGAATAGAGTTTGAGATGAGAAAAGCATAGATAGCTAGAGGAGGTTCTTAGGCATTCTTGTCCATCCACTTGGCAAAGGAAATAAAACCAAACAATCAAAACAACAAGTGGATGTCCTCAAATGAGTAAAATATGCAACCAACATGCTCACACAATAAGATGGCAATAGAAATATGTGACAAAGCATGCACAACCAATTCTAGCATCTATCAAGCAATTTGCGATGACTAGGTCATCTATATATGAGTATATTGACTTAGGAGTCAAGTGAGAACACTTGATCATAGGTCATACTCATCGTTTAAGCTCAAGTGGGGTTACCACTTTTACATAAAGTATTGTTGTGTTCACATCTTTAGAGTTGCTTTAGCTCAAGTCTTAGAGTAAAGCTCCCCCTAGATGTGATATCCCCCCTAAGAGGGATGAACTAACCTTGGGTTTTGTCGATGATGACTTCATGTAGATGTTGAAGATGTGGATGCTCAATGTTGATGTATATCACTTGGAGCTATCCATTTGAGTGAATTGCACTTTCAATACCTACATGGGTTAGTCCCACAAGGAACAAACAAGGATATCCATAGACATAGAATGATGCACACACAAGATGATGTCCATGAAAACTTTAGGTTACCTTGTCCCTTGTCTTACCAACAATAGGGTTTGTGACTCCTTGAACTAGTGCAAGATGTGGAAGTTGATTGCACTTGTTCTTGCCAAAATGATAAGAATGAAGTATGTTGGCGGAGTCACCCTCAAGAACTCTCTAGTTCTTCTTCTTTTGGATCCACACCATCTTGATGGGAATCCTTGGAGTTGTAGTCGTACTTGATGAAGTGGAACTTGAAGTAGTCTTGGGAATCCACTTGACTAAGGTCTTAGGAGCTTCTTCAAATGCATCAATTTCCTCTTGAAGCTTGTCCTTGCCTTTTTGCTTGTAGTCTTGTGGTGAAAGATCATCTTGAGCTTGTGTCCCCTTGAAGGAAGTATCATACTTCTCTTGTTGAGGAACAAACTTTGTCTTGGGGTATTGATCTTCTTCCCACTCAACTCCATTGGCATTGAACTTTCATTCAAAACCAACGCCTTGATTCTTCCGGTGCATTCCTTGCTTGCGCACAATTTCCTCGAATTGCTTACTCCCGGCAAGGCTTTTGTACACTCCTTTCTCTATAATTCCCTTCAATAAGCTATTTTCTTGCTCAAGTGTAACTTGGCTAAGAGAATCATTAGTGGAACCAAGAGAACTACTAGAAGCAACAATATTGGATTTAGCATGATCATTGTTACTACTAGAGGAAGAATCTTTCTTGTTCTTGTTACTAGACTTGACTTGAGGCATGTAAGTGGATAAGAGTAAACGCTTGACAATGTAAGAAGAACTTTTCTTGCGGAGATCATCATTGATTGCCTTTAAAAACTCATGCTCTTGCTCAAGATTGAGCTTTTCAAAGCGTAACTTCTCATGAGCTCTTAAAAGTTCTCGATGATCTTCGAAGATAGTTTCATGAGCTAACTTAAGAGTGTTTAGTTCTTTAGTTAGAGCCTCAACCTTCTCCTTATCATTGTCATTCGTTTTATCTTGATTAGCATGATTAATTGACGTTTCATCATAGTATTCATCACTAGAGTTGTCAACAAGTAAATCATCATCACCTAACAAGTCATCTTCATCACTATTAAAATCAACATACTCGGGGTGTGTTACCTTAGGACCTTTGGCCATGAAGCATCTTCCAATTCCTTCATTTGGTGAGTCAAATATGTCGTAGGAGTTGGTTGACACAAGTGCTAGACCGGCAACACCTTCATCTTGAGTATATTCGGAATCGGAGTGATAACTTCTCTCGGAGTGGCTGTCGGAGTCGGAGCCGGATACCCATTCACCAACATGAGCTTGATGTCTTCATTTTGTGTAGCTCCTTGATGATTTTTCCTTCCTTTCCGAATCCTTGCTTCTCCGTGAGTATCTTCGTTCATAACGATCATCTCTACTCCTTCTCTCTCTTGGTGGTGATTCTTCTTTTTTGCTTCTTCCTTTTGGAGAGTCTTCTCTTCTTTTGTAGGGAGCCGTACACTCATTGGAATAGTGTCCGGGTCTTCCACAATTGTAGCAGTTTCGCTCTCGACTAGAAGATCTTTTGTCATTGTAGGACCTTGACTTGAAGCTTCTATCTTTGCTTCTACTCTTGTAGAACTTGTTGAAGTTCTTCACCATTAAGCTCAATTCTTCATTGAAGCTTTGTTTCTCACTTGATGATGTAGGGGTTTCACATGAGGCTTTGTAGGCACCACTAGATTTGTTGTGAAGTTCCTCTTTATCCTTAAGTGACATCTCATGAGCAACAATTCTTCCAATTACCTCCGTTGGCTTGAGATCTTTGTAATTGGGCATCATTTGGATCAATGTGCACACGGTATCATATTTTCCATCCAAGGCTCTTAGAATCTTCTTGATGATGAATCTATCAGTCATCTCTTCACTTCCTAAGCCGGCAATCTCATTTGTGATGAGAGCAAGCCTAGAGTACATTTCAGCAACACCTTCACCATCCTTCATTTTGAACTTGTCAAGTTGACTTTGAAGCACATCCAATTTGGATTCCTTGACGGAGTCGGTACCTTCGTGCATATCAATCAAAGTGTCCCAAATTTCCTTTGCATTCTCAAGACGGCTGATTTTGTTGAATTCTTTGGGGCACAATCCGTTGAAGAAAATATCACAAGTTTGAGCATTGTATTGCAACATCTTCAACTCATCCGCGGTAGCTTCACGGTTTGGTTCTCTCCCATCGAAGAAGTCACCTTGCAAACCAACACACACAATAGCCCAAACAGCGGGGTTATGTCCAAGAATATGCATTTTCATTTTATGCTTCCAACTAGCAAACTTAGTACCATCAAAGTAAGGACCTCTACAGTGATAATTTCCCTCGCTAGACGCCATACTCTCCTGGGTTGTGAAACCAAGGCTATGACCACCAAAAGCTATGGAAATCAAAGCAAATGGAGACCAAGGCTCTAATACCACTTGTAGGATCGAAAGTATGTCTAGAGGGGGGGTGATTAGACTACTTGACCAAATAAAAACTTAACCTTTTCCCAATTTTAGTTCTTGGCAGATTTTAGCTATTTTAGGACAAGTCAAGCAATCATCACACAATTCAAGAAAGCATGCAAAGAGTATATTGGCAGCGGAAAGTAAAGCATGCAACTTGCAAGAATGTAAAGGGAAGGGTTTGGAGAATTCAAACGCAATTGGAGACACGGATGTTTTTCCCGTGGTTCGGATAGGTGGTGCTATCCTACATCCACGTTGATGGAGACTTCAACCCACGAAGGGTAACGGTTGCGCGAGTCCACGGAGGGCTCCACCCACGAAGGGTCCACGAAGAAGCAACCTTGTCTATCCCACCATGGCCATCGCCCACGAAGGACTTGCCTCACTAGCGGTAGATCTTCACGAAGTAGGCGATCTCCTTGCCCTTACAAACTCCTTGGTTCAACTCCACAATCTTGTCGGAGGCTCCCAAGTGACACCTAGCCAATCTAGGAGACACCACTCTCCAAGAAGTAACAAATGGTGTGTTGATGCTGAACTCCTTGCTCTTGTGCTTCAAATGATAGTCTCCCCAACACTCAACTCTCTCTCATAGGATTTGGATCTGGTGGAAAGAAGATTTGAGTGGAAAGCAACTTGGGGAAGGCTAGAGATCAAGATTTATATGGTAGGAATGGAATATCTTGGTCTCAACACATGAGTAGGTGGTTCTCTCTCAGAACATATGAGTTGGAAGTGTAGATGTGTTCTGATGGCTCTCTCCACGAATGAAGAGGAGGTGGAGGGGTATATATAGCCTCCACACAAAGTCCAACCGTTACACACAGTTTTCCAATCTCGGTGGGACAGAATCAACAAACTCGGTCGGACCGAAAAGTAAACCTAGTGACCGTTAGAGATTTTCGGTGGGACTGACATGCAACTCGGTAGGACCGATTTTGTTAGGGTTAGGGCATAACGTAATCTCGGTGAGACCGATTACACAAACTCGGTGAGACCGATTTTGGTAATAATCTAACCAGAGAGTTGGTCAGGTAAACTCGGTGGGACCGATTTGCTCTTTCATTGAGACCGAAAAGTTACAAAAAGGAAACAGAGAGTTTACATTGCAATCTCAGTGGGACCAATCCGCTCTTTCGGTGAGACCGAAAAGTTACGAAAGGGAAATAGAGAGTTTGCAATCCCATCTCGGTGAGACCGAGATCCCTATCGGTAGAACCGATTTGCTAGGGTTTGGCAGTGGCTTATGACAAGTGAAACTCGGTGGCGCCGGATAGGAAGAATCGGTAGGACCGAGTTTGGCTTAGGGTTTAGGTCATATGTGGATATGGGAAAGTAGTTGAGGGGTTTTGGAGCATATCACTAAGCACATGAAGCAAGAGGCTCATTAAGCAACACCTCATCCCTCCTTGATAGTATTGGCTTTTCCTAAAGACTCAATGTGATCTTGGATCACTAAAATATAAAATGAAGAGTTTTGAGCTTTTGAGCTTGAGCCAATCCTTTGTCCTTAGCATTTTGAGGGTTCCACTTTCACCATCCATGCCATGCCAATCATTGAGCTTTCCTGAAATAATCATCTTGGAATAGCATTAGCTCAATGAGCTATATGTTGTTATGAATTACCAAAACCACCTAGGGATAGTTGCACTTTCAGAGGCGGGTTACGACGTCGCTCGCTGCTGGAAACCATCGGCGACTCAATGCGCCGGATGTAGCTTCGACTTGGGCTGGGAGTTGAATGGACGCGCTCACGACTGTATGAATAAGCCGCCTGCTGTGCTACAGCCGTCTGAAGAAGCTCCACCGCATTCCGGGTTTCTATCACTGCTAGAGACTCGCCTTCGATCGGGATAGCTGTCAGCCGTGTAGCCGCATCTATCATGTTATCCACTTGGTTAGAATAATGACCACAAGGTGTTGGAACTTGTTGAGGTGGGGTCAGATCCCTATGGGGCGGGTCTGGCACACGAGGTTGAGCCGCCGCTCTGGTTCCTGGCGTCTCAGCAACCCGGGTTACACCGGGCGGGTTACTCGTTCCCGCCCCAGGTGTGTTAAAAAGATTATGTCCCTCAAACTGTGAAGGTAAGCGGCTCTGGTGCCTCCTTCGAAGAACAACATTGGACGCGTTCTGATCCAAACTCAGACGAAAAGCTTCTGCTCTTATCCGTTGTGACTCGGCCTTCAATGAAGCCCGCTCTGTCGCCATCCTGGCGTTCTCTCCATTAAGATCCTCTTGGGCCTTGGCCACCTCGTCTTGCACCTTTGCGACCTCTGCATTATGTTGCGCTTGATTTTCTGGAGTTACCTCTGCAGCTAATAGAGTTGCCAAAGCATCCAAGAGCTCAGATAAGACTTGAGCCGGCGGCCGTACTGAGCCGCTCGCCCCAGCTGTCGCAGCAGCAGTTGAGCCGGATGTCATAGTCGCGGTCGTTGACGAATTTAGCATTCGCTGCGTACCGGCCATAAAAATAGCAGCCCTGCTCGGCGGCTCATAGGGATCCGGAATACTGTCACCATCAGAATAGCCCCCAAGCCCGCCATCTTGAAGCTGATAGATTGATTCGGTTTCTCCAGTCGAGGACTCATCACCTGAATAGATGGCCATTTCTCCACTAGATGCAGACCTTTCCTCAAGATTTGCCCCATGAACAAAGCCAACAAAGACATGCTTTTGGCTGGGTTGACCCCTGACGGGTTGCGCGCGCTGAGCTGTCTCAATGATGTCGGTGCAGGCGTCCGGCTTAGGCTCTGACTCATCCATTTTGCCGATGAAGATGTGAATTCCGCCAAAGAGGACCCGGTACCCGTACTCGATTGAATCAGCCTTGGGGTCCCAGCCAGCGTCGCCGATGTAGATCTTACTACGGCGACTCTTGGTCATCCGACCCATGGCGTATCCTCCAATTCCTGAGAAATTGCCCTTCAAGAACTCGAAACCACCGTGCTCTCGCCCCATGGTGGGCGCCAACTGTCGTGGATTTAACATGGCAGATGCCCTTGTGAAAGGACTTAGGTGTGGAGCCATCACAACGTAGGTTAGCTCGAAGGGGTTGAGCGGGACAAAGGACACCAGAATTTACCCAGGTTCGGCCCCTCACAATGAGGTAACAGCCTACGTCATGCTTCTAGTTGTATTGCTTGAGTTTCGATTACAAGGGAGTGATTACGCTTGGCCTAGCTATCGATCTGTTGTTTCTTTAGTTAACTCGCCACCGGGTCTCGCCTTTATAAAGTTTATATACATAGTTCGAGATCCGGCGGCTTACAAGTGTCCAGGTCAGGTCACACAACGTAACCGACTCTGGTTCTAATTTCCTTGCCTTACAGAACAAGTCATCATGAGACGGCTCACACCTTCGGGTCTTGAGTCACCACTGGGGCTTGGGCCTTCAATAAGCCTGCTTATGAGCCGCCGTCTTCATGTCTTGACTTCTTAGGCCCGTTTGGACCCTTTGCTATGAGTCGCCAACTGTGTAACCCTGCCTCTTCTGGGCGGGTCACACCGCAGGATTATATCCCCAACAGGATGCGTGGCGGGCAGGCGACGAGGATGATTTCTCCAGAAAATCAACCGAACGGTGTAAACACTTTCCCATAATAAATAAATAAATAAAAAGATTTCGCTACAATTCGAATGTTAGATTTGTAAGCATAGCAAATCAAACACTAAAAATGGCACATTAGGTTGTTGCGAGGATAACAATTTCTTTTAGCAAGCCAACTTGTTGCTAAACGAAATTGGCATCCTCCCGACAATATAATTGCTATGAAAAACGTTTGATTTGTCATGTTTAAAATATGATGTTAATATTTTAGCATTTCCATTAATAATAAGGTTAACGTGACACGAAATTCCCGAGGTTCGGCAAGACCTAAGACCCACGCGTCATCGTGGGATCTCCGAATCCAAGAACAAAAAAAAAGGGCTCCAGCAAAACGTCAACACCGAAGCAGCCGGGTCACAGATCCCAACGCCCCTACAGCTGGGCCACCGCGAGGTCCGCCACGCCGCGGATCGCCAACACCCGACCCCATCCCCGCCGCGCCCCACAGAGAGAGAGTCACCGCGCCCGCGCGCGTCACGAGACTGAAAAATCGCACCAGAAGCTCAGCAAAGCTAGGCGAAAAGTAACACGGCGCCACCACCGCACACCACACCACGCCGTCGCGTCCGTCTCTACAGCCCTCCACCGACCCCGCCGCGGCCGCGGCCGCGGCCCCGCCCCGCCCCGCGTGCCCGAAACGCCACGCTGCCTTCCACTGTAACTCCCTTCCGATTTTAAATGCCACCGAGGCCCACGCCGGCGCCGGGGCAGCTGCCGCGCCCGCTGATGCCGGTGGCGAAGAGGCCGCCCGCTCCGTGGGCGCTGGCCCTCCCGGCCGGCCGCCGCGCGCGCGCCCGCCTCTGCCTCCGCCTCGCCGCGCCGCTCTCCTTCCTGCTCCTCGTCGCGGCGTTCCTCCGCACCCAGCCCCCGGCCGCGCCGCTCGACGCGCTGCCGCCCTCCGCGGGGCCGGGGAAGGTGGCCTTCCTCTTCCTCGCCCGCGCCGGCCTGCCGCTCGACTTCCTCTGGGACGCCTTCTTCCGCGTAAGCGCCAAGCGGGCCTCTCCTTCGTTACGTTTGGTTGTCTATTCGATTTTGGTTCTCATCGTCGCGTGCGTGTTTCGGCAGAATGGGGAGGAGGGGAGGTTCTCCGTGTACGTGCACTCCGCGCCGGGGTTCGTCCTTGACCGCACCACCACCGGATCGCCGTACTTCTACGGGCGTCAACTCGCGAGGGCCGTCAAGGTTGACCCTCTTACCGACTTTTTCGTATCTGTGATCGCGGAGTCCAGGGTTCGATTTTGAGTTGGGGAAATATGGTTGTGTCCTGCAGGTGGCGTGGGGCGAACCAACCATGGTAGAGGCGGAGAAGATGTTGTTCGCCGCCGCGCTTGAGGATCCCGCCAACCAGCGATTTGTTTTGCTGTCGGATAGGTATGTACTACTGGTTTTCATCATAATAAATGTTACAGGGTCTTAAAGCCTTAAACTGTATAGTTGTCACTAGTGATCAATTAAATAACTGGATATTTAATAAGAGTAATTTACATGTGAACTCTAGTAGGATATCTATTTAGTAATGGCAATTTGGCATTCTGGTTTCTGTTGTGGTGCTTATTCAGAGGACCACCGTGGGGATAACATCCTTTTTACTCGGAAATTGCTAGATGGTGGTAGGAAAATTATTGGGGTCATGGAGCCATTCTGTGATTCCTTGTTACTTGGTTTCCCTTGTGTGTGCTTCCACAAGGGATTAATCGTTGCTTGACTTACTGTATACTAAGTATGAAGCATGCATACATGCCCAAGCTGAGAGAGCTTTTGTACAGTTTTGTTTTAATTCCTTAGTATGCATGTCTCCGTATTGTAGTTTGGGTTTGCTTCCCTTTGTCACTACAAGCGTCAATTGATTATTTGAAGCTCTGCAGTTTCTAGTTTAAATTTTAACATTTCATCGATTTCTGTTTCAGTTGTGTTCCTTTGTACAACTTCAGCTACACATATACTTACTTGATGGGTTCACCTAGAAGTATTGTGGATAGGTAATGGAAAATTACGATATGTTACTTTGCAACTTCCCAAATTTCCATAGAAGATGCAGTGTTTAAGCCTGAAGTTTCTAAAATGAGTTTTTTTGTCTTCAGTTTCACTGACAAAACAGAGAAGCGTTATAATCCAAACATGTCTCCTGTCATTCGAAAGGATAAATGGAGGAAAGGATCCCAGGTTCTTGTGATTGCATGGCTTCCTTTTTTCTGTAGATTTTTCATACTTGTTTTTAAGAGCTTAACTCTAAATCCATCTGCCATCTCATTTCAGTGGGTAATGTTAATCAGAAAACACGCAGAGGTTGTTGTTGGCGACAAGCATGTCTTTCAAGTATTCAGAAAGCATTGTAAGGTAGTTGTTGTTCTGGTGATGTGGATACTGGAATTTCCGCTTACCTTATTTTGCCCCTTTCTAATCCTTGACGTGAAGTAAATGTTACATTGTTTTTGGATGTGTTTGTTTGAGTTTCTCTTCATGTGCTACAGCCTTGGATGCTTAAACTTACAATTCGTTTAACAAATAATGCTAGCAATAGATAATGTGTGTCCTTCCGTTAAGTACATGTAACCTTTAAATTCCCTAGTTTGGAGATATAGTTATATGTGCTGCAGTGATTATGACTGCGATAATTTATCCCATGATTGTGATAAACAATAAGAATTTATCCTTTACACCCTTGGATAAGTGTGAGGCACGATGTAGCATGCTTTTTCAGCTGTAACTACTGTACTGATTCAGATAGATGCTATATCATATCTATCCGAACTAAAGGTCTTGTCCACATTTACATTTGATCAGCAGCAATGTTTATCTTTAGCATATATGCATGACCGATGCAAATTGATTCTGAATCTGTTAAATTATTATCCGACTCCCATCCATTGATGTTGGGAGACACTATACAAACGTGCTTAAACTAGCTTATACTGAATTATGCAGTTATTTACAATAAGAGATGAGATATCTTGTTTTAATATAGCCTACTGATCCGTGACGCTTTTGTGCACATCACAGTAATGATTGTGTTTGGTTTTACCTAATAATTGCAGATGGTTGTGACCAATGCTTTGCTTGGACAAAAGCCGGCGAATGCTGTAAGTATTTAATTTAGGAGGTTGCTATGCAGTTTACTCAGACAAGCTCCATATGTAGTTTTAAGCCAAAAGGTTGCATTTAATAGCTGTTGTTTTGCTCTTCCTAGGAAATTGTTGTTTCGAAAGTGTCAGTGTAACAACTTAAATATATCGATGGTTTCCAATTATGCATGAATTGCTTCATTTTTCTCCCACATGACATCTATTAACGTTTAAAATGAAGGGAGAGATAATTATCAATGCCTTTCCTAGATAAAGTTGCACCCGTTGTATGGTAGGCAAAAACAAATAAACTACTTTGGTTCTTTTTTTTTTGCGGGAAAACTACTTTGGTTCTGTACTACTTCCAAAGTTCTTCTACAATTTTAGTGATGTAAATACCCGTTCTGAGTATAATTTGCTATTTTTTAGTTTTATATGTGGTGAACGCTTGTTTCCTTGGATCATCAACAATCAAATATGCATTTCAATTTGTATCCCCTGCTCAACAGTGATTATTCATTCTCCAAACAATAATACTGATCCCTGAAATTTAATTTTCTTTACCTTTATATATCTGACTGTTAATCTTATGACATCAATTTTTCTCTCTTTCAGAGACGACTAGGATTTGTATTTCGGCGAAAGCAGATATCGGTAAGGTTCAGTTCTCCACATTCCCTCCGTACTCACAGGGAAGTTTATATAGATTGTCAGACTTGTGCATATAATTTCTGAAAAATGGTTCTTTCTAATTCTTGCTTACAAGCATAAAGACCTCTTGTTCTCTTCTTCATAAATGATCTTTGTCTTGAACCTTGCAGAAAGGAGCTGCCCAGGAGGAGCACGATTGTATTCCGGATGAACACTATGTGCAGACATTATTTTCTGTAAGGCTTGTTATTGTTGACAAATATTTTGGATTTTGAACTGATGTAATTATTCTTTCAAGTCATGATGAGGGGCCCACTCTTTCAAATTCTAGATCAAAGGACTGGAAGATGAACTTGAAAGAAGAACTTTGACCTATACATCATGGAACCAGTCAACTTTAGATCCTAAAGATAAAATGACTTGGCATCCAACGACATTTGAATATGACGCAGCAAGTCCTGAGCAGATCAATGCTATAAAGGTAATATCTTCTTATTTTGGTTTGCATATTTCATCTCTTGGCACTAGTGTGTGAAACGGTGAACACTGAACATCGAGAGACTTGAAAGTGATGTATTGATCTTTTGTCCTTTTGCCTCAAAATTTGGCTGGCCAATAGCAAGCTCCAGTTATATCCTAGATATCCTGGTCATCAAACGAGATAGTGGAATCTGCAGAACACCATTTCCCATTTCTTCAGAACAAAGAAACAATCTGCTCAGTATTCGTGTCTGCATGGTATATCTTGTTGACCATTATGTACATGGAGGAACAGGCTCCCTTTTGTATAATATATATATCTTGCAGATGGCTTACCCTTTTTTATTTTTTGGTTGTGCACATTCTGTTATATAATAAAGTAGCAATAATATGAGAAGACCTCCATTGTAAGCGGTTTATCATTTAGTTAATATCGTGACGCTAAGTTCTGAATAATTTTGCAGAGAATCGATCATGTGAACTATGAGGTGGAACACAGGACTGAGTGGTGCCAATCCAATGGCACATCTGTACCATGTTTCTTATTTGCCAGAAAGTTCTCATACGGCGCCGCGATGCATCTGTTGGAGGATGGTGCTTTTGGTCTGCTAAAATCTGCTCAACTACTGGTTAACTTCTAACAGATTCTTTTGTATGCGAGCTATATTTTTTCGTGTGGGCGGATCAGTTCATAGCCAGGTCCAGCTTCTTTGGTTGCAGCAGCATTTGCAGCTGAACTGCTGAAGCTACTCAGCGATGGAGTATCATAGTTTACTGCTAGGATTTAGATTGTGTATAGATCATCTGAGCAGAGTAGGCCATTGTACAGAGCATCATTGTTCAAGCACGGTAATAGCATCGGAGTGCAATCTCCGATTGACAGACTGAGGCCGGGATGCAGTGTCAACGGCTCCATCCGTGACAAATAATGAAGCATAAAAATAGAAAGGCTCCATCTGTGACAAATAATGAAGCATACAAATAGAAAGGCGAATTTGTCGCAATGGTTTAATACCAGAGTAGGAAAAGTACAACAATAACTGTGTGTAAATGATCTTATACATACAAATAGAAGAACAAAACAGAAAGGAAGTACATTTTATTTAATACTTTTACATGGTATGCAAAAACTCTGGACCATTCATAAGTAATACTCCCTCTGTAATTTGAACTGAAATAACGACAGTTATTTTGGGAAGAAGGGAGTGTTATTCATCTTGCACATGCCGACAGGAAAGAAGTTGTTCCATCCGACAATCTTTTTGTATGCAAGAATATTCCTATTTCCTCCTCCTGTAGATTTTATGCAAAAAGGATTTCAACACTGCTTGTACAGCTTCATTCGGCTGCGCTTCGATGTCTGAGATCAGCTTTTCATAAGTCTCACTTTCATACTCAGAGAACACCCTCTGGAACCGATGATAAAAGGCATGTCACGCATTGTAGATGAACTTAATAGTAAAAAAGTACTTATGCAATTAACAAGACATGTCACACTGATGTTGAACAAAAAGGGAAACCTCGAGATTGAGCTCTTTATACAGAGCCTTCACTTTTGCGACGCAAGCAGGATCTGACTTCCCGTAATTTTCCTGTGCATGACATTACCGACATTAAGATGGTGTGCTACACAATATTATAGAATGATCCAGTTCATGTGCCTTACAAATAGGATGTCTTTTTGCCTCTCATCGACACGTACTAGTGCCTGAACAAACAGCCAAGAGCACTTGAAGTCTTCAATATCGGTTCCAACCTGCGACAGGATGGTTTCACAAATCAAATGCAAAAAATTTCTTCTGCAATAATAGAGGAAGTGAAACAACTTACCTTGCCCATAACTTCTGGATCACCAAAACAGTCAAGATAATCGTCCTGAAAGGGGAATCTGGCTATTAACACCACTTCTGAAAACATAAATATCGATTCAGGTGACAAGATAAATGTACCATGAGTAGTATACCTGACTTTGAAAGTAAACACCCATTTGAACTAGGATGTGCTTCACTTGAACATAATCATCTAAATTCCTACCGGACAGTAGCAGTGCACAACCGACCTTTGCAATAGCCAATAGGTTAAAAGGAATTTTACTGCTGGTGAATCAAAACTAGTACTGCCAGAATATGTAAAACGAACATTCTCTTTTACCGGCAAATAGAATGAATAGTAAGCTGTTTTGTATTCTACAATGCGCCTGTAACTGCATAGAAATTAAAACATCCCCCGTTAGCATGAAAAACAACAAAATACGTAGTGACAAATTATTGTTCTCAAGGTAGCATGAACAAAATAACATCATCGAAGTTCATAATCAGGTGGTGATGGCATACACATCTACAGTATATTTGCTCAGATCTTTCTGCCCTTCACTTGTTGTAATTTGGTCTAACAACTCGCCAGAAGCCGTCTTAAACTCGACCTAGATGAGCAGTAACTGAATCAAGCTCCTGCAACAAAAAGAGGATATAAAATGGGACTTTTTTGGATGCATCGAATTACCTCATTGAATAAGTCTAGGAGATCAACATAGTAAGGTTTCCCATAAAAATAACGCTTGAAGATCCGTGATATTTGGCTGCGAAGGAGAAGTCCATCATTTATAGCAATGAGGCCAACCTGCTCAAGGTAAAAAAGACAAAACTACCAGACTGTAATAAATCATAAAAGCCAACCAAGGGATAACCCAAATAATGATATAATAGTTTCTTCTGCTAACCAAAGGATAAAAATGGATGTATCTGGAACTAAAATACGTCTAGATACATCCATTTCTCCGACAAGTAATTCCGGACGGAGGTAGTACCAATATTAATCTGTCTATTTACATAAGGAAGTCAAGGCCATGATAGTATCTGTTATCTAGCTAGTGACCGACTTCGTCCTGTGATATTGGAGTTGAGTCACGACTATTTACTCAAGTCCTGAATTAGTTAAAGTAATACGTACTCCCTCTGTAAACTAATATAAGAGCGTTTAGATCACTATTTTAGTAATCTAAACACTCTTATATTAGTTTACGGAGGAAGTACAATGCAAGATCTCTAATAAACAGTAAGAACATTTAGGGCCAGTTCTTTTGTGGGGGCTTATGGGTGGCTGTCAAAATAAGCTCCCCCCTGCCCAGCTTACTCTGGCAGCCCAATCTAAAATTGTTTTCTAGAAGCCTACTACTAATTAAGGGTTAACTAGTTTGGGAATTATCCAGACAAAGCAAAGAGGTGACAAACCTTCGGAAGCCTATACCAACACGGTTTTCCTCGCCTAGTTTGAGAATTATCCATAATATCATCAAGGATGAGGAAATAAGCCTGAAGCTGCGCATTACCCCAAGAACAATTATAAGAATTACACCTGGTACCATGGTTCCAAAAAAACTCGAATCAAATCACTAAATGACAGAAGCATCGATGGCAATACCCATTCAATGCCCCAGCCAAGAACGCAAGCAAGGAACTCCTCCTCCTCGCTCAGTTCAGATCCTGCTTTCAACGATTTGTAGCTCTCGACGACGGCCAAGCCACGGTTCAGCTTTCCTGTACATGGGCAGATCCAATTCATTAGTTTGTGTTGAAATATATTACCCGGCTCTCTCCATCAGTTTAGACTTGTGGAGCAACTGGTCGGAGCATGAATCTAATAATTTGACGGTCAAAAACAGTGTGCCATAGTGTGACTCCCTTCGTCTCAAAATGGAAATGTTTGCTCACCGCCAAGCACGTTATAGTCCAACATCTGCTCGGACAAAAAGGATCATGGATTTTTTAGCAAACATGTACGTAGTAGGATTAACCGTGACTAATAGAGAGGGGGGATTGGAGAGAGGCAGTAGCACTGACGGCGTCGAGCCATCGGAGGGCGTCGTCGTTGAAGTGGAAGTAGCCGTCCCGGAGAAGCTCGGCCTTGAGGGTCTCGTACACGCGCCGGAACGTCGCCGTCGTCGTGGCGCCCGTGCTCGCTTCGCCCTGCGCCGCCGCGGCCATAGGTGCGTGCGTGAGACGCGTGTGGCGGCCGGCGATCGCGCGCCGATCTTGATTTATCCGGTTTTTAGTTTTTATTTTATTTTCTGCCGCAGGACTGCCCCCGACTAGGGATGTTGCGCTGGTTTTTTTTTACATCAGTACAGACATAAGCGCTCATATACGCGCGCATACACTCACCCCTATGAACGCACACATGCACACCCCTACCCCTATGAGCACCTCCGAGAGACTGAGCCGGCATATCATCTTGAGATTTTACGAAGTCACCGTAAATGCCTCGTAGTCGACGGAACGTCTCCTCCCATTGAAACCGTATCGCCAGAATTTCTGAAATAAATCCAGAATAATTGCGAGCAACAGGATTTGAACCCTGGTGGATTGAAAATATCACTGTCTACCTAACCATCTTAATCAGAGATTGATTCGCTGTTGCGCTGGTTTTAGAGAGGACGAGGGTGTGACGCGCGTCCTGCGGTACGGCACGTCGCGCCGCGTGTTTTTTTAGATCAAAATACTTTTTATCGCAAATTGATCATCATAGTATTATCTTTTACTCCCTCTGTTCTACAGTAATATATAGACTAAGTGCGAAACAAAATGAATGAATTTATTACTCTAAAATACTTGTATGTAGTCTATATTAAAATCTCTAAAAAAACTTATATTTAAGAATGAAGGGAGTATGAGACTGTCAACAATCTCTATGGGTGAATCTTTCATCCACTCCGCACACATTTACATCTAGCTAGTTTGGCTAAATTATTGACAACACAATTAGTCTATTTAAGAGCACGCTAAAAAATAATACGTGGAAAATCACACGCAAGATAATATATATCATCAAAAACTAAGGCCTCTTTTGGTTCATAGGATAGGATTATCATACGAATAGAAATTTTGTAAGAAATAAGATGGCATGTATCTCAAATCTTAGTAGGAATAGGAAACGAGATATCATTTGATTGACACCAATTTTTTTTTCATTGAGTTTAGGCTCATTTTTATTTTTCTATGAAATGTGAAGGATAGGAACCGATCTTATGTAGAAATAGGAATCTATTCCTATGAACCAAAGGGCTCTAAAAAAAAAATCCTATAAAAATCCTATCCTCTAAAATTCCTATAAAATTCCTTCAAACCAAAAGAGGCATAAGAGTGACAGCCATACGAGCCTTGAGCAAGTCTGAGTCAAAAGCCTCGTCCATGTTTACCTTCACATAGTTGTTCTTTGATTTTTTCCAGCCATGTCGCTTGATCGTCTCCTTTGCATCACTCGTCACAGTATATTTAGTAACTAAAGCTCTGATTGCCATTGCAACAAACTTTTCATTATGATCGCGCCCAGTGTCTTGCTTTGCTCTCCGTCTCCAGTGGTCTGTTATTTCTTTTTGCTCGGCAGACACTGTCCATGCTTCTGGCACGACAAATTATTTTTGCCGGTGCTGGTGAAATAATGTATTACTTAATTCATAAAATTCATATAATCAGGAATAGCTATCTTTGTTGTATCTACTGGGCCGAAACCAACCTTGGTCATAGTTCTACCTTCACTACGAGCAAACTTGGCTAGGCTATCGCTAACCTAGATGAGTAATACAAGTTTCACCCGTGCAATTACCCCGGTTGACAGCAAGAGCATGCAACGCAGTCCGAACTTACACGTGTTGGCCCTAGCCCGGATCAAGTGCGTGACCCTCGCCGGTGCTACACATATTGGCCTGCTCAAGCTTGCCCGTTCGCGGTCGCCGCGAAGTGCTGGGGATACCTTTGCGCCAGTCCGAACAGGCCGAGGGTTCCGCCGGTGTGGATCATGGCCACTTTGGCCCCTCTGCCGTCTCCGCGGCACAGATCCACGGCCTGCTCCCAGGCGGCCAGCGTGTACACGGGATCCAGCAGGATGCCTGTTTGCTGAGCCACCTGCCGGCACGACGCGATTTCGCCACCCAGCACCTTGCCGAATCTGAAGAAAGGAAGGGAAAAAACGAGCACAAAAGTAGTTAAGAGTGGGAAGTCTTGACAATATAAGACTCTAAAGATATGGAAAGGGCTGAAATGCTGGCCGACACGAATCATGGACATGATATACTATCAGTTAAAGGTTGAGAAAAAGTCAGAATCCGCAATCACATTCATCAAGATACTAACCGGGGGAAAGAATTATCAGTTAAAGTTGGAGAAAAAGTCAGATATCTGCAATCACATTCATCAAGATACTAATCACAGAAACAGTAAACACATATGACCTCGGATTGGAAAACAATGAACCTACTTATGTTTAGGTAGCAAATGATGCTGGAATTAAGATTACATAAGATATAAAACATGACGCAGGCAGTACCTTCTCGGCGAAAAGCGGTCCACCCAATGAACCAGACCGTCTGTTCCGACCAACTCATGGCAGTCTTCATGGCAAAGCCCCTTAAAATCAGATATCAGGGACTTCTCCTGTTCTTGATATCTTTCAAGTGCATCAGCAAGCATGACAGCAGTAACCCTCCAATTAAGTCTGCAAGGACGTCAATGATCAAAATGTGATCTAGCTAAGATGCATGCAAAGAGCAATCCTCAAGTAACACAGGGAATAAAGATAAACATCCCGAGCTGTCATGATTTTCTTATTTCTGCTGACAGGTAACTTGGTCCGGCTTAACCATGTTAGATTGCAGAACACGCATTGCAAATGCATTCTTCGCGTCCCTCTTTCTTTGCTGGATTAAATTTAAATTCCTAATTTCACTGTTGTGCTCTAGACATTTGAGATGATAATTTTATGGCAGAAGTATCACCAACAAACATGGATTAAGATGATACAACATCTTCTTTTACCACCGTTTACAAAATTTGACAGGATGATTTTTATTCATTCCTGCATGATGCAACTCAGTATGTTCAAGTATTAGTTCCAATTATTGAACGCACCCTAGACATACCGCTCCAAGAGCTAACCCAACAGCTGTTGTGCCTGTCCCAGCATCCACCACAACATGGACTTCTTCATCATTATGAAACGATGACAAACTAGAGAGGTGCTCCACCAGTCGCATAACACCTGAAAAACCAATGAGATTGTGTGAAATTTTGCAATGATCTCGTTTCTGTAGGGATTAATAAAAGGTTTCTTTCGACACAAACAATCAACGTTCTAGGACCAGAACTGGATGACATGACCCTAAAGCTCAGAGTGCAAACGTACAGTCCCAATCAGATAGCTAAAGTATAAGAAAAGAATGCATGAGAAGATGACTGCATTAAGTTGCTCTGTCGCCGAAAAAGTATCTGCAATGATGAAAGTAACCAATCAGAGCACAACACAAATCCATTATTTACCTAGTAACGCTTGGACAGTACCAGCCCCTTCCTTAATAATCACCACCCTTCTGGAATCGTTTTCAAGAACAGTCTCTTCATTCACACTTAAATCATCTCTGACGATATCATCAGCCCACAGGACCGAACCGCTGGTACCGGCAACCTTCTTGGCATGCTCATAAAGCATCTCATCTCGATGTGCATAGACCGACCTAGATGCATAGGTCACGTTGCCAAACATCAAAGAGATCAAATTGTAGCCTGTCGGCACATCTAGCTGCTCTCCTCTCAGCAGTAGGTGTGTCCTGATTCCCCATTCCGCACAGTGGACCGCTGACACAGGAAGGGAACACCTTGTGTGAATGATGTGAAATTTACAGTCAAGCATATCAAGTGAGACATGACACCAAATTACACCACACAGAAATCAAACAGCCGAATTGGCATGGGCATAAAGCATCTACAGTATATCATTTATGTTTCAGACGAAGCTTAAGTAAAAAAAAGAAGTAAATTTACATGGATCCATATCTCACCGACGGCTGCCGCATGGGCGCTCTGGCAACCCCCGCATGTTATCTGCAACCAGAACAGTGCGATATCGTCAGAAAAGAAAACTAGGTGTTGAGAGGAGCAGAATGTGGCGGTGGATGACGACCACGTCGGTGGCACCGCGGCGGCGGATGAGCGGCAGGAGGGCGTCGAGCTTCCGGGCCTTGTTACCGTTGGCGAGGGGGTGGAGGAGGTCGTCCCGCACCACGTCGAATCTTGGGGTCCCCTGCTGGTCCCCTTTACCGCCGCTGCTCTTCAACGCGGTGGTGAGGTTGGAGAAGGCGAACTGGGGGGCAGGGGACGGTGAGAGGGAAGGGAGGACGGAGATGGTGTGGACTTGGGTGGCCGGGGAGGGGAGCATCCACTCCGTGGCGGAGAGAATGTTTCCGAGCGTCCTGCCGCCGCCGGCGAGGACCGGCGCTGGCCGCATGAGGAGATGGCGGCGGGACAGGGGAGACGGCTGCAGCGTGAGGGATGGTGAACAGGCGAGACACTGACACGCAAGAAAAGATATCCGGGCCACGTTTTTTTTTAGACAAATATCCGGGCCACGTAACAGCAGGAGGCGCTTTCAGAGCATCTGCAGCCGGCCCAATCACCTAGACGGGCTCCTCATTTCATACTTCTCAATTGTCTCAAAAAAATTTCATACTTCCCAATTCTTATTTATTCAAGGGTTGTCTCAAAAAAATATATTCAAGGGTTTGTATGTACAGAGTGACTCTAGGTCTATTATACGTCCGGACTAATCGACACTCCTCATACCCAACCAAATCTAGGACGGACACGGAAAGGTCCGGACACGTCCGCCATGCCGGAGTGACTTGCGGGACCCACGCGAAGACTCGTCGGAACCCAGCGGTCACGTCGCTTCGGCGCACCGCCCGGGGGGCCAAATCCGGCTATTTAAGCCGAATGGCAACCCCCAACCCTAGTCGCATCCTATCCCCCCCTCTATGCCATCACCCACCCATCTCTTGCAGGTCGTCGTTTGTAGCTATGGCCCGGCAGTGGATAACCACCTACACTATGCTCACTCCGGAGCGCCGGCTGTGGCTCCTAGAGCAGATCCGGCCACGACGCACCACTCGGTTTGCAGTTGGCTTGCCGTCATACTCTCCGAAGCATGAGGAGGAGGAGGAGCAGCAGGCGCTGACATGACGATGGAGGAGGAGGGGATGAGCAGGCGCCGGACACGATGATGGAGGGGGTGGAGAAGGACAAGGCAGAGCCGATGCTTTCGGTTGTCTAGGTCGGATTCGGCATGGCCGATGCCCTGAGCGAGTTTGAGGTCGCCCAAGTGGCGGAGCAGCAGGCCATCTTGGACTCCATCCGCTTAGAGGAGGAGGTGGAGGCAAATTGCTGCTACATCCACATCGATGGGTGGAGGTGGATGCAATCTGTGAGGACATGGAGTCCGACGAGGAGGCGGCCATCCGTCAGGTGACAGGTCCGTCCGGCACTGCCGACACGGATGTTGTCTACATCTCTGATGACGTGTAGGTTAGGTACATAGATGTATTTTACGTAGCTTTTATGTGTTGCATGATCTAGTATGAATTTGAAGAGTGAAGTATACATGGCATGTGAATGCAACGGATAAAAATGAGTATTGACGCGCATCCATGAGGGTTTGAGGGGTAGATTTTACTAGGGTTCGGTTTTAGATGCTCTCGTGCACCGGTGGCAGCGACATACTTCAGCCGCCAGACATTTGGGCTAGAGTAACTAACTAGCAGATTTTGTCTATAGCCCTTTTCATAGTATTTCTTAAAGACCGCAGGATTTATAAATTTTGCACTCATTTTTTCTGTGTATTGCATAACACTCTACTTGAAGGTCTGAATTCACGTCAATATAAACCAAGACTTTCGTGCACGAATAAAACATGATAATCATCATCTAATGACGAAGTTCATCCATAGCTCCAATATAAAGGGCATCACATGTCGTGGATACTGATATGTCTCCAATGTATCTATAATTTATGAAGTATTCATGCCATGTTTACAATGATTTTATATGGTTTTGGTATGATTTGCATGGAACTAACCCGGACTGACGTTGTTTTCAGCAGAACTACCGTGGTGTTGTTTTTTGTGCAGAAATGAAAGTTCTCCAAATGAGCTGAATTTTTTTGACTTTTTTTGGAACAAAAGAGACCCCCGAAGCTTCATGGAAGGACCAGAAGGTGAAGGAGTAGCGCACAAGATACCAGGGGGCGCCAGGGGGGCCAGGGGCGTCCCGGTGGGTTGTGCTCACCTCGAGGCCCATCTTCGCGTGAAACTGACGTAAAAAATTCTATAAATAGAAAAACCATCAGAAATAACCCTAGATTAGAAGTTCCGCCGCCGCAAGCCTCTATAGCCACGAAAAACCAGTCTAGACCCCGTTCCGACACCCTGCCGGAGGGGGAAATCATCACCGGTGGCCATCTTCATCATCCCGACGACCACCATGATGAGGAGGGAGTAGTCCACCCTTGGGGCTGAGGGTACGGCTGTACGAAAAGCTCGAAGCTCACGAGCATAATGAGCTCTCAATAGTTTGGCTCGTTTCGGCTCGTGCTAGTTAGTTAATGAACCAAGCTGAACAGTGTTTTTTGCTCGTTATGGTTAACGAGCTTAACAAGTAAGCAAACGAATTTCACGAGCTAACTCGTTTAGTTCGCTAATTTTTAGAAGTTTGACATGAGGACCCTAGTTCAAATCAGCCCATTAACAAGAGTTGCTAGTTAGCCCAGCCTAGGGGGCTAGCACCTCATTGAAGGAAATATGCCCTAGAGGCAATAATAAAGTTGTTATTTATATTTCCTTATATCATGATAAATGTTTATTATTCATGCTAGAATTGTATTAACCGGGAACTTAGTACATGTGTGAATACATAGATAAAACAAAGTGTCCGTAGTATGCCTCTACTTGACTAGCTCATTAATCAAAGATGGTTAAGTTTCCTGACCATAGACATGTGTTGTCATTTGATGAATGAGATCACATCATTAGGAGAATGATGTGATGGACAAGACCCATCTGTTAGCTTAGCATAATGATCGTTAAGTTTTATTGTTATTGCTTTCTTCATGACTTATACATATTCCTTTGACTATGAGATTATGCAACTCCCGAATACCGGAGGAACACCTTGTGTGCTATCAAACGTCATAACGTAACTGGGTGATTATAAAGATGCTCTACAGGTGTCTCCAAAGGTGTTTGTTGAGTTGGCATAGATCGAGATTAGGATTTGTCACTACGAGTATCGTAGAGGTATCTCTGGGCCCTCTCGATAATGCACATCACGATAAGCGTTGCAAGAAATGTGACTAATGAGTTAGTTGCAGGATGATGCATTACATAACGAGTAAAGAGACTTGCCGGTAACGAGATTGAACTAGGTATGAAGATACCGACGATCGAATCTCGGGCAAATAACATACCGATGACAAAGGGAATTACGTATGTTGTCATTGCGGTTTGACCGATAAAGATCTTTGTAAAATATGTAGGAACCAATATGAGCATCCAGGCTCCGCTATTGGTTATTGACCGGAGATGTGTCTCGGTCATGTCTACATAGTTCTCAAACCCGTAGGGCCCGCACGCTTAACGTTCGATGACGATTTGTATCATGAGTTATGTGTTTTGGTGACCGAAGATTGTTCGGAGTCCCGGATGAGATCACAGACATGACGAGGAGTTTCGAAATGGTCGAGAAGTAAAGATTGATATATCGGACGATGGTATTCAGACACCTGAATCGTTTCGGAGTGGTTCGGGTATTTTTCAAAGCACCGAGGGGTTACCAGAACTCCCCGGGAAAGTAATGGGCCTACATGGCTAAGCCAGGACTTATCACCATATTTATGAATAAAATCCAAATATGTAGCCCCCCATGAACCGGCTTTAATATGAAAAAAATTAGTCGGGTCATTAGAGATTTGTCTTCAAAAGAGCAATGTACATTAGCCCCCAAGTGCCAAGTAAAATACTTGTATTATGCTTGGGACTTTAAATAAGATGCTCATCATAACACCATATTGCCTGCCTTTTTGTGTGACAGGTTGAATTGAATATGAAGGAATCTCAAGTCATTGATCTGAGGCAGAACATCCAAACCCAGCAAACGGAAACTTTCAAGGCCAAATCAGAGCTGAAGACCGCTTTAGAAGACATCAAAAAATTGAAAAGGGACTTCAGTGCTGAAAGAACCGGCTGGGAGACCGAGAAGACGACTTTGTTAAAAAGAGCAGAAGATGCTGAGGCTGCTCTTAAACCGGTGACTGATGAGTTATCCGGCTTAAGGCAGCAAATTAATAACATGACAGTTGCCATCTTCGGTAATTAATAGAATACTTCAACTTGTACCATCAGTGTATTACAATCATTGGCCGGTTTATCGATATCTTTGCTAATGCAGGCTCCAAAAGCTCCAAGCTGGGTCAAGACATGCGCGTAAGGCTTAAGGCTGTGTATACCCTTGTGGAGCAGTTGTACACTGGTGCGCAACAGGCTATTTCGACTGCCTCCCATAAGAAGCATCCACCTTCACTCGTCAATGAAGTGTTGGAGAAATTGTTTGTGCTGCCCCAAAGGTTCGAAGAATTAAAACGATCAGCCGCTAGAGCCGCTGCCGTTACCGCACTGAGTCGGGCAAAGGCATGGCAAGCAGAACTTGACCCGGAAGAACTAGCCACTGGTTGCCCTAGCTTAAAAGAAGATGGGTCTTCCTTCAACGCCGACGACTTCACTAATATAGTAAGGGAGACGCGTCCTTTGGCGAGCAAACTGGCTGAGGAAACTGATCTCTCCAAGTATCATCTGGTTTATGATGTTCAAAACGCAAAAGTGAAGGCACCGGTTCATGAGGCCGTGGACCTTATCCTGCCAACACATAAGCATACCTTCGCTCCTGGTATTGACCCGTCAAGCCTTATAGATGATGAAGTTGTATTTAGAGCTTTGACTGGGATCAACTAGGCCACATCTGACTTCCAGCCAATGGGTGAACAAGAAGAAGAAGAACCGGTGCAGGATGACCCGGAAGCTTCAACACGCCAAGACCAGGGCCACTGAACCACGACTCGGCTCTCAATCTGCCATATAGAAGTTGTGCGCATCAAAAAACACTTATTCTTTTGGGCTATGTGACGCCTTGTAATAGGCTAGTTGAAAATAATGATCTGCCATGCCATCATGCATGTTTATCTTTATAACATTTTAAACCGCCGATCTTGATATGGAAAGATTTTCTGTTTTTGCTCATGATATTATCAGTCATACAAGCCATATTAATTCATCATATTCCATGCACACAAGCAGATAACATGTGCCCTGGCGGTTTACCCCAGGGCGTGTCATGATATCCAATATAAAAGCCGTTGGTGACTATAGTCCATAACCAGGGCGGGTTATCAAAACCTGGCATATTCATATAATAAACAAATAAAATACCTATTATATTTGTTCATACTGTTGGCTTACCACACCATATGCAGCAAGGGTAACAGCCCAAAAAACTTTAGAGCGCAGAACTCCAAGTGCATACTCAAGGCATACTACCAACTTATCGTCCAAAACCAGACCGGGTTATCAAACATCCAAATACGCTCAAATATGAGCCATAAAGATTAAGGCTACATGGCCTGAATCATTTTAAACCATATGTCAATATGGTATAAAAATATGAATCTAAACAATATTCAAACAAAATAACAAACCGGGAAAACAAGGCTTTCATAGGCTGCCAAACCTCAAAAGCAAGTGTTGTTCAAGGGTCGCACAACCATTGATTTATGCCCAGTTTGATAGCAAAGTATTGAAAAAGCCAAAGTATTTGAAAACTACAGTATTTTAATCTATAGGCACACGATACCGCAGTTTTGACATACAGAAGATTTCTAGAGTATTGAGAATACTGCAGACATGTTTGATTGTTGCTCGTAAAACATAAATTAGCAACTATTCGTAGTTACAAACACACATGTACGTACCAATCCCCCTAGTCGTTGCACACCTGGACAAACAATCGAACAGTCGCATGCATAAACTTGAACGGCCATGCACAAAGCTAGCTTACCAAAAGCGGAGGTAGTTGAACTACTAGGAACGAAGTTGCGTGTGGGCTGGAACACTCGGCCATGTTCAGCATCGCCGTCAAGGGTCACCACGGTCCACAGGAACATCCACGATGGTGTCGACGGTGCACCATGCAGCCAAGCTGAATTGAGTGGATCAGAGTTGTGCCATTTGGGAACATGGAAGCAAACGTGCCCGTTTTCTCACCGTGCTCAGTTTAAAAAAAAGAGGTCTGAGGTTGTTTTTATTATGCATAGAAAATACTATGGTTTGGTAAATACTCTAGTATTTAAACCACAGTTTTTAGACCCAACCAAACAGCCTGTTGTAAATAAAACTACAATAATTTGAAAAACCGTAGTACTCTTAGAATACTTTAAAAAAATTGCTATCAAACGGGGCCTTAATACTTTATTCAAACCTGTAAGCCGGGCCTCACATGACCAACCATCGTTTTAACTTTGACAAGTTCAGGGTCTTTATAAAATTGACGGTCAAGAGTACGACAGGTCATTCCAGGATTACTTGGTCGAAGTGGCAGACATAGGAAGGCAGGATAACCCGGAGTTTTGGTGAATACACCTAGCGTCCAAGCCGATCAAAAGGGTAAATATAGCTATGTTTATTAAATAGGAAGCCCCCAAGTGACCTTTAACAAGTCATCAAGGCAGGTTACCTATGTTTGAACTGTACATTGTAACAAGTTCTCTTTGGTAATCTTATAACTTGGGCAAAAAGCCCCCAAGTCATTTGCAACAAGGCGTATAAGCCGGATCAAAGGGTAGTCATAGCTATGCTCAGTGAGCAGGAAAACCCCATGTTATATGTAACAAGGCGTGCAAGCCGGATCAAGAGGGTAGTCATAGCTATGCTCAGTGAGCAGGAAGCCCCCAAGTGATCTTATGAATTGACAATAAAGACTTAGATACTCATAAATGAAATGACAAAGGCCCTGAATTATCAGGGATGCCGGCTTTATTATACTAATCATAATATATACATTGGTAGAAGTATGTACATCATAAGAGCCGGTGGCTCAGGTGTAATAAGGCCGAAGATGAGCAATATTCCACGGCCAACGGGTCTCCTCCTCAGATGTGCGTGAGTCCTTGTGGTCTCGAACATTGATGAGGTAGTATGATCCGTTGTTCAGATTTTTGCTGACCACAAAAGGCCCTTCCCAAGGTGGGGATAACTTATGCATATCTGTTTGATCTTGGATCGATGAGCCGGAGCACCAGGTCACCTTCTTGAAAGGTCCGGGTTTTAACCCAACGACTATGATATTGACGCAGATCTTGCTGGTAGATTGCTGAACGAGCCGCCGCAAGGTCACGCTCCTCATCCAGAAGGTCAAGAGCATCCTGTCGTGCCTTTTCATTGTCAGCTTTGACATAAGCCACCACGCGGGGCGAGTCATGACGGATGTCACTAGGAAGAACCGCCTCTGCTCCGTAAACCATGAAGAAAGGCGTATAACCCGTGGATCTGTTGGGGGTAGTATTGATACTCCAAAGCACTGAAGGTAACTCCTCAACTCAACAACCCGGTGTCCTCTGCAAAGGGACCATAAGTCGGGGTTTTATGCCCCTCAAGATTTCTTGATTGACTCTTTTAGCTTGACCATTGGACCGGGGGTGGGCCACAGATGAAAAATCAAGAAGAATATGTTCCCGTTGACAAAATTCTTTCATAGCACCTTTTAGACAGATTAGTGCCATTATCAGTTATGATGTTGTGAGGGTAACCAAAACGGAAAAAATCACCTTTTTGATGAATTGAACCGTCGTTGCCGCGTCACACTTGCTGACCGGCTCTGCCTCAACCCACTTTGTAAACTTGTCAACTGCCACCAAGAGGTGAGTCTTTTTGTCCTTGGATCTTTTAAAAGGCCCAACCATATCCAGCCACCAAACTACAAACGGCCAAGTAACTGGAATCATCCTCAACTCTTGAGCCGGCACATGAGCTCGTCTGGAAAATTTCTGACAGCCATCACATTTGCTAACCAGATCTTCTACATCATCATGAGCCGTCAGCCAATAAAACCCATGACGAAAAGCTTTAGCCACGAGAGACTTAGAATCGACATGATGGACACAATCTCCTTCATGAATCTCTTGTAGAATCTCACGGCCCTCCTCAGGAGATATACAACGCTGAAACACCCGTGTAACACTGCATCGGTGCAACTCGCCCTTGACAAAAGTCATTGACTTAGACCGCCGAGTTATCTGTCTGGCCAAAGTTTCGTCTTCAGGTAACTCACCCCGGGTCATATAAGCCAAATACGGGGCTGTCCAATTAGGAATAACATGGAGAGCCGCCACCAACTACGCCTCCAGGTCAGGGATAGCAAGATCCTCCTCCGTAGGCAATTTAACTGAAGGGCTATTCAAAATATCAAGGAAAACATTAGGTGGTATCGTCTTACGTTGGGATCCCAGCCGGCTTAAAGCATCAGCCGCCTCATTTTTCCTACGATCAACATGTTCCACTTGATAACCCTTGAAATGACCAGCAATAGCATCAACCTCTCGGCAATAAGCCGCCATGAGTGGGTCCTTGGAATCGCAAGTTCCGGAAACTTGCTGAGCCACCAAATCTAAGTCGCCAAAGCACCTTACCCGGCTTAGATTAATCTCTTTAGCCATCCGAATACCATGGAGCAAGGCCTCATACTCATCTACATTGTTAGTACAAGGGAACATCAACCTTAAAACATAACAAAATTTATCACCTTGTGGGGAAGTCAAAATAACTCCAGCCCCTGAGCTTTCCAACTGCCTAGATCCATCAAAATGAATAGTCTAATATGTGTTATCAGGCTTTTCCTCAGGCATCTGCAACTCTGTCCAATCATTGATAAAATCCACAAGTGCTTGAGACTTCATGGCTGTCCGAGGCATATATTTCAAACCATGGGGTCCAAGCTCAATGGCCCACTTGGCCACCCGGCCCGTGGCTTCTCTGTTTTGAATAATATCCCCTAAAGGGGCAGAACTAACCAGAGTGATGGGATGACCAAGGAAATACTGTTTCAACTTACGGCTAACCATGAACACGCCGTAAACTAGCTTCTGCCAATGTGGGTATCTTTGCTTGGATTCAATGAGTACCTCACTGACATAGTAAACCGGCCACTGAACCGGATATTCCTTGCCTGATTCCTTCCTTTCCACAACAATTGCCACACTAACGGCTCTACTGTTAGCAACCACATATAACATCAACTGCTCCTTATCAATGGGAGCTGCAAGGACTGGTGGCTCAGCCAACTGCTTTTTCAACGCCTCAAAAGCCTGATTAGCAGCATCACACCATACAAAGTGATCTGTTTTTTTCATCATCAGATATAAAGGGATAGCCTTCTCTCCCAGGCGGCCCATAAACCGGCTCAAAGCCGCAATACGACCCTCCAAAGACTGGACTTCATTGATACATGCCGGCTTAGCCAAAGAAGTGATAGCCTTGATTTTCTTCGGGTTAGCTTCAATGCCTCTCTCAGAAACCAAAAAGCCCAACAGCTTACCAGCTGGAACACCGAAAACGCACTTGGCTGGGTTAAGCATCATTTTGTAGACCCGGAGGTTGTCAAAGGTCTCCTTTAAATCATCTAACAAAGTATCTTTCTTCCTTGATTTCACAACTATGTTATCCACATAAGCATGAACATTGCATCCAATTTGACTGTGGAGGCAATTCTGAACACAACGCCGATAAGTCGTCTGGGCACTCTTGAGCCCAAAAGGCATAGACACATAGCAAAAGGCTCCAAAAGGAGTGATAAAGGCCGTCTTCTCTTGGTCCTTAACTGCCATCTTGATCTGATGATAACCAGGATTAGCATCTAGAAAACTCAAATGCTCACAACCAGCCGTAGCATCAATGATCTGATCAATACAAGGGAGAGCAAAAGGGTTAGTCGGATAGACCTTGTTAAGGTCTGTATAATCCACACACATACGCCAAGTGCCGTTCTTCTTAAGTACGAGCACCGGGTTAGCCAACCACTTAGGATGAAAAACTTCAATAATAAACCCAGCCGCCAAGAGCCAGGCTACTTCTTCACTAATGGCCTTGCGCCTCTCTTCATTAAAACGATGGAGGAATTGCTTGACCAGTGAGGGAGTCCTAGACTAAGGGGTCCTTGGGTGTCCGACCTGTTGAACATGGGCCGGACTGATGGGCTATGAAGATACAAGACCGAAGACTCTCACCCGTGTCCGGATAGGACTCTCCTTGGTGTGGAGGGCAAGCTTGGCGTCCGGATATGAAGATTCCTTTATCTGTAACCGACTTTGTACAACCCTACTCCCCTCCGGTGTCTATATAAACCGGAGGGTTTAGTCCATAGGAACAATCATAATCATACATGCTAGACTTCTAGGGTTTTAGCCATTACGATCTCGTGGTAGATCAACTCTTGTAATACTCATATTCATCAAGATCAATCAAGCATGAAGTAGGGTATTACCTCCATAGAGAGGGCCCGAACTTGGGTAAACATCGTGTCCCCTGTCTCCTGTTACCATCGATCTTAGACACACAGCTCGGGACCCCCTACCCGAGATCCACCGGTTTTGACACCGACATTGGTGCTTTCATTGAGAGTTCCGCTGCGTCGTCTTCAAGAGGTTCGATGGCTCCGTCAATCGTCTACAACAATGCTGTCCAGGGGGAAGTTTTTCTTCCCAGTGCCAACTCGCTTGGCCATCTAGAGGAGATTGACAGCTACGCCCCTAGCCATCAAGTCAGGTTTGGAAGCTTGAACTACATTGTTGATACCCGCGGAGACTTGATCTTTGATGAATTTGAACCCACGACAGCCACTCCCTGCCACCGCGATGAGCATGCCCTAATTCTGTCATCAGACCATACCGAGGAGATAGCACCTGTAAGTGCTCTGGCCCTAGATCCGGAGCAGATTGCGCCATTCGAGGACGGGAAGCTCAACCCCGCCATGGGAGCCGCAAACTCAGCGGCGGTGGAGCCGCACACAGACCCAACCTCGAGCATGACCTGTGTCACCGGAACCTCGAATTCTTCTTCGGCCACAGGTTCCAAACTACGCGCGCCTGCATCCGTCGAGCCCGATCAGGCGTCGGTCGTCAAATTCAGCGCCGTGGACATCTTCCGACACTCACCTTTAGGCGATGTCCTGAACTCATTAAAACCCTCTCCTTAGCAGGGGACTCACATCCGAATTCTATCCGGTTCGAACTAGAGGTTGATGACGGGGAATTTCACTTCCCACCCACCTCCCACTTCATAGCCACTGTCGAGGACTTAACCGACATACTCGATTACGACTCCGAAGACATCGACGATATGGACGACGATGCCGGAGAAGAGGAGGCCCAAAACCCGCCGTTTACCGGACGTTGGACGGCCACTTCCTCGTATGATGTGTACATGGTGGATACACCCAAAGAGAATAGCGGAAACGACAAGGAAGACCCAGTCGAGGATAAACCTCCTGAGATACAGCCAAAGCGTCGACGTCAGCGTCGCCGCTCCAAGTCACGCCATGGAAATGATAGCAATATCGGCACATAAGAAAACAATACTCCGGACGATGCCGAAGACAATGAAGACCTCGTCAAGCCAACTTCCGAACAGGACGAACGGGAAGACGGGCAAGTTAGCCCTGATGAACTGGCCATAAACAAAGACTCGGAGGACAGTAATTATCTTCCGCTCTCTGAGGATGAGTGATACGTCTCCAACGTATCTATAATTTTTGATTGTTCCATGCCTATTATATTATCAACCTTGGATGTTTTATATGCATTTATATGCTATTTTATATGATTTTTGGGACTAACCTATTAACCTAGAGCCCAGTGCCAATTTATATTTTTTCCTTATTTTTGAGTATCGCAGAAAAGGAAAACCAAACGGAGTCCAATTGACCTGAAATTTCACGGAGACCATTTTTGAACCAGAAGAAGCCCACGGAGTACCGGAGATGGGCTAGAAGAGTCCCGAGGCCACCACGAGGGTGGGCGGCGCGCCCTACCCCCTGGGCGCACCCCCCTACCTCGTGGCCGCCTTGGGGACCCCCCTGACTTGTTCCCGACTCCAACACCTCTTATATAACCCCAAACTTCCACAAAGAAACCTAGATCGGGAGTTCCGCCGCCGCAAGCCTCTATAGCCACCAAAAACCAATCTAGACCCGTTCTGGCACCCTACCGGAGGGGGAATCCCTCTCCGGTGGCCATCTTCATCATCCCGGCGCTCTCCATGATGAGGAGGGAGTACTTCTCCCTCAGGGCTGAGGCTATGTACTGGTAGCTATGTGTTTATCTCTCTCTATCTCTTTATCTCTCTCGTGTTCTTGATTTGGCATGATCGTGATGTATTGCGAGCTTTGCTATTATAGTTGGATCTTATGATGTTTCTCCCCCTATACTCTCTTGTGATGGATTGAGTTTTCCCTTTGAAGTTATCTTATCGGATGGAATCTTTAAGGATTTGAGAACACTTGATGTATGTCTTGCATGTGCTTATCTGTGGTGACAATGGGATATCACGTGATCCACTTGATGCAAGTTTTGGTGATCAACTTGCGAGTTCCGTGACCTTGTGAACTTATGCATAGGGGTTGGCACACGTTTTCGTCTTGACTCTCCAGTAGAAACTTTGGGGCACTCTTTGAAGTTCTTTGTGTTGGTTGAATAGATGAATCTAAGATTGTGTGACGCATATCGCATAATCATACCCACGGATACTTGAGGTGACATTGGAGTATCTAGGTGACATTAGGGTTTTGGTTGATTTGTGTCTTAAGGTGTTATTCTAGTACGAACTCTAGGATAGATTGAACAGAAAGAATAGCTTCGTATTATTTTACTACGGACTCTTGAATAGAGCGGTCAGAAAGAATAACTTTGAGGTGGTTTCGTACCCTACAATAATCTCTTCGTTTGTTCTCCGCTATTAGTGACTTTGGAGTGACTCTTTGTTGCATGTTGAGGGATAGTTATATGATCCAATTATGTTATTATTGTTGAGAGAACTTGCACTAGTTAAAGTATGAACCCTAGGCCTTGTTTCAACGCAATGTAATACCGTTTTCGCTCACTCTTATCATTAGTTACCTTGATGTTTTTATAATTTCAGATTACAAAAACCTATATCTACCATCCATATTTCACTTGTATCACCATCTCTTTGCCGAACTAGTGCGCGTATACAATTTATCGTTGTATTGGTGTGTTGGGGACACAAGAGACTCTTTGTTATTTGGTTGCAGGGTTGTTTGAGAGAGACCATCTTCATCCTACGCCTCCCACGGATTGATAAACCTTAGGTCATCCACTTGAGGAAAATTTGCTACTGTCCTACAAACCTCTGCACTTGGAGGACCAACAACATCTACAACAAGAAGGTTGCATAGTAGACATCAATGAGGTGAGCCTCGGCAACGAGGATTTTATCGTGCCTGAGGAACCTCTAGAGCAGGAGTGCTTCAAGCGCCGGCTAATAGCCACTCCAAGGAGCCTGAAAAAGAAGCAGCAACAGCTTCAAGCTTATCAAGACCTGCTCAATGATAGGTGGACTCATGTCCTGGCAGCCGAGGAATACGGCCTCGAGCGCCGAGCCAAAAGTTATCCGAAGCGCAAATTTCTACCTCAGTTCGATGACGGGGCGTTGGAGCCCGTACCATCATCGTGCAATACGGTTAACCGACCACCACGTGGCCGGGACAAAGCGGCAACTCAAGCCGAACACCATCCCGTACTACCTCACCGTAAAGCCAGAGATAAAACAGCTCGGGGACATACATATGACCTGCGGTAGGACTTGGACAGTAGAGCAGGCCAGAACAAATCGATCTATGGATCGTGGGGGCATGCCTCGACACGCGACAATGGCTATCTAGCCGGACGCAACAATCATAATCACGTCCGGGCCGAGAACCGCAGACAAACTCCATCCAAGCTACATCGCGACGTGGCCCCATATAAAGGCGCCACACACCCCCTTTGCTTCACTGACGAGGTAATGGAGCACAAATTCCCAGAAGGGTTTAAACTCATAAACATCGAATCATACGATGGGACAACAGACCTCGCGGTATGGATTGAGGATTTTCTTCTCCATATTCATATGGCCCGCGGTGATGATCTCCAAGCCATCAAATACCTCCCACTAAAACTCAAAGGACTAGCTCGGCACTGGTTGAACAGTCTGCTCGAAAACTCCATTGGCAGCTAGGAGGACTTGGAAGAAGCCTTCCTGGACAACTTCCAAGGTACATATGTTCGACCTCCAGATGCCGATGACTTAAGTCACATAATTCAACAGCCCGCAGAGTCAGCTAGAAAACTCTAGACTAGGTTCTTAACCAAAAAGAACCAGATAGTCGACTATCCAGATGCCGAAGCCCTAGCGGCCTTTAAACATAGCATCCGAGATGAATGGCTCACCCGACACATCGGCAAAGAAAAACCGAAGTCCATGGCAGCCCTCACAACGCTTATGACCCGCTTTTGCGCGGGCGAAGATAGCTGGCTAGCGCGTAGCAATAACAATGAAGCAAACCTGGCACTTCCGAAGCCAGAAATAGCAACGGCAAGCCTCGACGCAACAGACACAAGCGCCGAGGCAACGGCGATAATACCGATGACACGACGGTCAACGCCGGATTCAGTGGCTCCAAGTCCGGCCAGTGGAAGAATTCGTTCAAAAGGAATAGTTCGGGCTCATCCAGCTTGGACCACATACTCGATCGTCCATGCCAGATACACGGCACCCCCGATAAACCAGCCAATCACGCCAATAGGAGTTGCTGGGTTTTTAAACAAGCCGGCAAGATAAATGCTGAGAACAAGGAGAAAGGGTCGCAAAGCAAGGACGATGATGAGGAGCCCCGTCCACCAAACGCAGGGGGACAAAAGAAGTTTCCCCCTCAGGTCAAAATGGTGAACATGATATACTCTACCCATATCCCCAAGAGGGAGTGCAAGCGCGCGCTCAGGGACGTCTATGTGGTAGAGCCAGTCGCCCCAAAATTTAATCCATGGTCGTCATGTCCGATCACCTTCGATCGCATGGATCATCCGACCAGTATCCGTCATGGCGGTTTAGCCGCACTGGTCCTTGACCCAATAATTGATGGATTCCACCTGACGCAAGTCCTCATGGATGGTGGCAGCAGCCTCAACCTGCTCTATCAGGATATAGTGCGCAAAATGGGCATCGATCCATCAAGGATCAAGCCCACAAAACTACCTTTAAAGGAGTTATACTAGGTGTAGAGGCCCGCTGCACAGGCTCAATCACATTGGAGATCGTCTTCGGATCCCCGGACAACTTCAGAAGCGAAGAGTCGATCTTCGATATCGTCCCCTCTAACACCCACGATGCGGCTATATCTCCCATGTGTCGGAGCACGACTTAGAGCCATAACCGCATTGTACGCATGTCGCAAGAGGGGTAATCTTTACACATCCCATGTACTGAATAAGAAAGAGGTACAGAGTTGGCTTACAATCGCCACTTCACACAATACATAAATATAGCATTACATCATCCAGATACAATCAAGGTCCGACTACGGAACCAAAATAAAGACAACCCCAAATAAATAAGATCCCCAATTTCCCCAACTGGGCTCCACTATTGATCGTCTGGAAAAGAAATGTAGTAACGTCCTGAGTCCTCATCAAACTCCCACTTGAGTTCAGTCGCATCTCCTGGAATGGTATCATCGGCACCTACATCTAGTATTGGAGGTAATCTGTGAGTCAAGTGGACTCAGCAATCTCACACCCTCGTGATCAAGACTATTTAAGCTTATGGGTAGGTAAAATGTATGTGAGGTGGAGCCGCAGCAAGCACTAGCATATATGGTGGCTAACATACGCAAAAGAGAGCGAGAAGAGAAGGCAAAGCACGTTCGATAATCTATGATCAAGAAGTGATCCTAGAACTACTTACGTTCAAGCATAACCCAAGACCGTGTTCTCTTCCCGGACTCCGCCGAAAAGAGACCATCACGGCTACACACACGGTTAATTCATTTTAATTAAGTTAAGTTTCAAGTTTTCTACAACCGGATATTAACAAATTCCCATCTGCCCATAACCGTGGGCACGGCTTTTGAAAGTTCAAATCCCTGCAGGGGTGTTCCAACTTAGCCCATCACAAGCTCTCACGGTCAACGAATGATATTCCTTCTCCCAGGACGGCCCGATCAGACTCGGAATCCCGGTTACAAGACATTTCGACAATGGTAAAACAAGACCAGCAAAGGCGCCCGAATGTGCCGACAAATCCCGATAGGAGCTGCACATATCTCGTTCTCAGGGCACACCGGATGAGCCAGACGTCGGGTTGGCATAGACCCTGGTTGCCTAGGGGGCGCCGAACATCGCTCAGGTTGGGCCAACACTTAGAGAAGCACTGGCCCCGGGGGGGGGGGGGGGGAGGGTTGAAATAAAGATGACCCTTGAGTCCACGAAACCCAAGGGAAAAAGGATAGGTGGCAAATGGTAAAACCAAGGTTGGGCCTTGCTGGAGGAGTTTTATTCAAGGCAAACTGTCAAGGGGTTCCCATTATAACCCAACCGCGTAAGGAACGCAAAATCAAGGAACATAACATCGGTATGATGGAAACTAGGGCGGCAAGAGTGGAACAAAACACTAGGAATAAGGCCGAGCCTTCCACCCTTTACCAAGTATATAGGTGCATTAAAGTAACCAAGATATATAATGATGTCCCAACAATAAACATGTTCCAACAAGGAACAAACTCCAATCTTCACCTGCAACTAGCAACACTATAAGAGGGGCTGAGCAAAGCGGTAACATAGCCAAACAACGGTTTGCTAGGACAAGGTGGGTTAGAGGTTTGACATGGCAATATGGGAGGCATGATATAGCATGTGGTAGGTATCGCGGCGTAGGCATAGCAATAGAGCGAGCAACTAGCAAGCAAAGATAGAAGTGATTTCGAGGGTATGGTCATCTTGCCTGCAAAGTTCTCCGAGTTGACGTAAGCTTGATCCTTGTAAGCGTACTCAACGGATTCCTCGATCACGTACTCGTCTCCCGAATCTACCCAAAGCAATAACACAAGCAAAGGGAACCACAATCAACCACGGTGCAACACTCCACCCGCGCTCCGTCCAGATCTAGGGTTTTTGGCACGGTTCCCGAGGCGGCAGCGTGAGCTCGCCGGAGTCGAAGCAGAGGGCGGTCGGAGGCTCGCCGGAGTCGAAGCAGAGGGCGGTCGGAGGCTCGCCGGAGTAGCTAGGACGCCGGATCCGAGGCGCTCCTCGCCGGATCCGGTCGGTGGAGGCGAGGGAGAGGCCGGACAGCGCGCCGGCGGAGTGGGCGGCGGGCGGAGTGCAGGTGGAGGCGCGCCAGGCGCGGGGCGGCTCGGGCCTACCCCAAGCCACACGGGCCGGCGCGGTGGGAGACGGCGGCGGGCCACATGGCGCGCGGCGATTCGCTGCGGGCACGGCGGCGACTTCGTCCGGCTCGGGCCGGACGTGTCCGGCGGCGCGGAGGGGAATTTTAGGGTTTCCGGACCCGAGATTTGGATGGGGTGCACATATTTATAGGTAGAGGGAGCTAGGAGACTCTAAATGGAGTGTGGTTTTCGGCCACGCGATCGTGATCGAACGGCAGAGAGGATGGAGGGGGTTTGGATGGGTTTTGGGCCACTTTGGAGGGGTATTGGGCTGCAACACACACGAGGCCTTTACGGTTCCTTGGTTAACCGTTGGAGTATCAAACGAAGTCCAAATGGCACAAAACTTGACAGGCGGTCTACTGGTAGTGAACCAAGGCCGCTTGGCAAGTCTCGGTCCAATCTGAGAACGTTTAACACCCGCACACGAAAAGAGGCAAAAGGGGACACCGGAGGACGTAGGAGTGCCGGAATGCAAAACGGACAACGGGGAAAATGCTCGGATGCATGAGACGAACACGTATGTAAATGCGATGCACATGATGACATGATATGAAATGCATGACATGGACCAAAAGCAAAACAAAGACAAAACCCGACCACGAGGGAATATCATAACTTAGTGCCGAAAATGGCAAGAGTTGGAATACAAATATGGAAAGTTACATACGGGGCGTTACAACACTCCACCACTATGAAAGGATCTCGTCCCGAGATCTAGGACTGGAAAAACTCTGGATATTCGGAACGGAGGTGGTCCTCATGTTCCTAGGTGGCTTCACGGTTGGAATGATGTGACCACTTCACTTTCAGGAATTTGATAGACTTGTTGCGAGTCTTGCACTCAGTTTCTTCAAGAATAGCAACAGGGTGCTCATGATAAGACATGTCTTCTTGGAGATCAATCTCTACGAAGTTGATGGTACGGTCAGGAGTCTTGAAACACTTGCGAAGCTGAGACACGTGAAACACATCGTGCATATTTGCAAAGTTGGATGGAAGCTCAAGTTGATAGGTGAGATCGCCTCTTTTGCCAACGATCTTGAAAGGACCCACGTATCTAGGGGCAAGCTTCCCTTTGATACCGAAGCAACGAGTACCTTTCATTGGAGAGACACGGAGGTAGACATGGTCTCCGATCTCGAAAGCCAAGTCACGATGCTTGATATCATAGTAACTCTTCTGGCGCGATTGTGCGGCTTTGAGATTTTCACTAATGACTTTGCACATTTCTTCAGCCTCTGTGATCAAGTCATTGCCAAGAAGTTGGCGTTCACCAGCCTCTGACCAGTTAAGAGGAGTACGACACTTTCTGCCATAGAGAATCTCAAATGGGGCCTTGCCTGAACTCGCTTGGAAGTTGTTGTTGTAGGAGAACTCGGCATATGGAAGACAATCTTCCCACTTCATACCGAAAGAAATGACACATGCCCTAAGCATATCTTCAAGAATTTGATTGACTTGCTCGACTTGGCCACTAGTTTGAGGATGAAAAGTTGTGCTGAAACGAATGTTGGTGCCCATGGCCTTTTGAAAAGAATCCTAGAACTTAGAAGTGAAGATGCTTCCACAATCTGAAGATATCAACTACGGAATGCCGTGCAAAGAGACAATCCTGGAGGTATATAGCTCTGCCAACTGAGCTGCTGTGATAGATTCTTTGATAGGCAGAAAATGAGCCACTTTAGTGAGCTTGTCGATGACGACGAAGATAGCATCATTGCCACGCTTGGACTTGGGAAATCCAGTCACGAAGTCCATCTCAATATGGTCAAACTTCCATTCTGGGATGGCAAGAGGTTGGAGGAGACCAGCTGGCCGTTGGTGTTCTGCTTTCACTCTTCTGTAGACAACACATTCATTCACGAACTGAGTAATCTCGCGCTTCATTCGAGTCCACCAATACGACTGCTTGAGGTCATGGTACATCTTTGTACTTCTAGGATGAATAGATAGGAGTGAATTGTGAGTCTCGTTCATAATGACTTTATGAAGGTCACCCTTAGGAACAACAATGCGATCCTCGAAGAATAGAGTATCCTTGTCGTCAAGGCGATAGCACTTGTACTTGGGTTGGCTCTTGGCAATCCCAATCTTCACCTTCTTCACCATGGCATCAAGAAGTTGAGCCTCACGAATATGATCTTCCAAAGTAGGAGAGACTTGGAGGTTGGCAAGGAATCCTTGAGGAACAACTTGGAGATTAAGTTTGCGGAAAGCTTCACAAAGATCCGGTCGGAAGGGCTTGAGAATCAAACTGTTGCAGTAAGCCTTTCTGCTCAAAGCGTCAGCAATGACATTGGCCTTGCCTGGAGTATATTCAATACTCAGATTATACTCTTGAATCATTTCGACCCAACTAGTCTGCCTGAGGTTGAGGTTGGGCTGAGTGAAGATGTACTTGAGACTCTTATGATCAGTGAAGATGTCCACTTTTCTTCCCAACAAGAGATGTCTCCATGTTAAAAGAGCATGGACAACTGCCGCTAACTCGAGGTCATGAGTGGGGTAGTTCTTTTCGTTGGGCTTCAACTGGCACGAGGTATAGGCCACAACATTCTTCTCTTGGATTAACACAACACCGAGACCTTGCAGGGAAGCATCACAGAAAACCTCGAATGGTTTGGATTCATCAGGAGGAGTCAGAACTGGAGCTGTGACTAACTTATCTTTGAGGGTGTTGAAAGCGATGTCACATTCAGGCGTCCAGACATACTTCACATGCTTCTGTAGAAGGTTGGAAAGAGGCTTCACGATCTTAGAGAAATTCTCAACGAATCTTCGATAATAGCTTGCAAGCCCAAGGAAGCTGCAGAATTGCTTCACATTCTGAGGCGGTTCGCAATTCACAATTGCAGACACCTTCTCAGGATTAACAGCTATGCCTTTGGCGGAGATGACATGCCCAAGGTAGAGAACCTCATCGAGCCAAAACTCGCACTTTGAAAACTTCGCATAGAACTGATGTTCTCTGAGTTTGTCCAGCACTAATCTCAAGTGCTTGGCATGATCCTCCTTGTTCTTGGAAAAGACCAAAATGTCATCGAGATAGACCAAGACGAAGTCATTTATGTAAGGGTTGAAGATGAAGTTCATCATGCGAGAGAATGTTGGAGGAGCATTGACAAGGCCGAAAGACATGACAGTGTATTCATAGGAACCATAGCTTGTTCTGAATGTTGTCTTGGGGATGTCTTGTTCATGAATGCGAATCTGATGATAGCCCATACGGAGGTCAAGCTTGGAGAATACTTGAGTACCTTTGAGTTGTTCGAAAAGCTCATTGATGTTGGGAAGTGGGTACTTGTTCTTTATGGTCTTCTTGTTCAATGGATGGTAGTCGACACAAAGTCGGTCCGTTACATCCTTCTTCTTCACAAAAAGAACACCACAACCCCATGGAGAAGAACTTGGTCGGATGAGACCCATACGCTCTTGTATATCGAGTTGTTTCTTCAGCTCCTTCAACTCTTCTGGTCCAAGCATGTAAGGACGTTTGCAAACAGGTTCTGTGCCAGGCTCAAGATCAATGATGAATTCAACTGGCCGGTGAGGAGGCATTCCTGGAAGCTCTTCTGGAAAGACGTCTTGATATTCACAAACGATTAGAATCTGAGAGATGGCATCCAACTCGCCCTTCTCATTGAGAGAAAACAGTCGAATGGTATCATCACGAGCGGCAAAGACGATCATATCCTCAGACGAGTGTGTCAATTGAATCTGCCCGGCAGCAAAATCAAGCTGAGCCTTGTGCTTAGAAAGTCAGTACATGCCGATAATTAGATCAATATCCGAGTTACCAGGAACAATTGGAGAGGACAAAAACTTATAGTTGCCCAACATGATAGAAACATCCGGAACCATAGAGCTTGCGTTCATGAATTTACCCGGAGAGACAACTGATAACTGCCTAGGAAAATCTTGGAAAGGAAACTCATGCTTAGATGCAAATGGTCTTGAAATGAAACAATGCGATGCACCAGTATCAAAAAGGACTTTTGCAGGAATATCGTTAACAGGAAGGTTACCCGTGATCACTTCTGACGAGTCCTCTGCCTGAGCTGCGTTCATCAAGTTGACCTTTGCAGACTTGGGATTATGCTTGACCACTGCATTGCTGGCAGATCTCATAGGAGGAGGCGGCGGAAGGCGCCTCTGGTTGAAGCATTTGTTTGCATAGTGACCCTTCTGCTGACACTTGTTGCACGTGACCTCTGAGAGCGGACGATGATACGGAGCACTTGACCTTGGAGCATGAGATGAAGCTTTGTTCTGCAAGCCTGGGTTGGGTGGGTGGGAAGATCCATTGCCACCTTTGCTCTTCTGCTGATAAGGCTGACAGAACGGAGGAGGAGGAGGCAACCAGTACTTTTGCTGCTTAGCTACCACTTGAGTTGAAGAAGAAGAAGGAGTAGCATCCCTGACTCTCTTCTTGGAAGCATCGCACTTGAGCTGAGCAGCCTCTTGCTTTAATGCCATATTGTAGAACTCATCATACTTTTTCAGCTCAAAAAGCACAAGAGCTAGTTGCAGATCTTCTCTGAGGCCACCTCTGAATTGATAAATCATGCTCTTCTCGTCAGGGACGTCTTGCTTAGCGAAACAAGCGAGCTTCTGGAACATGATGTTGTATTGGTAAACAGACAAGCCGCCTTGCTTCAGATTGCGGAACTCCTCATGCTTACTCTCAACAACACTCTAAGGAATGTGGTGAGCTCTGAAGTCTTGGCAGAAATCATCCCAGGTAATTAGACGACATCCTCTGGAATCTTTGTATTGTTGATACCACTCAACAGCTTGGTCTTTGAGTTGGAACGAAGCAAATTTGACAAAGTCCTCAGGCCTGACGTTGCTGCACTCAAAATGTTTGCAGATATCCACGAGCCAATCATCAGCGTCTGTGGCCTCGACACAGTTACCGAAGGTCTTTGGCTGGTTTGCGAGGAACTGGTTGAGGGTAGCAAACTGAGTTTGATTGTTGCCATGGCCTTGATTACCTTGGTTGCACTCTTGCAAGAGTTGCATAATCAGCTGCGTGTTGGCGTTGGTAGCAGCCATCACAACTTGCCATGCCTCCGGAGGTGGAGGTGGTGGCGGTGGTTCCAGATTCTGACGCGTTGGAGGAGCCATCCTGAAGAGGGTGACATCCGTTAGCATCTTGGCAGACATATATTCAAGCTGAATCAAATGGATCGAAATTTCAACATGTAGCCTTAACATTCGAACAAGAATGAACGAATGAATTCCAAATTAAATGAACACACTTCCATAAATTGAGAAGCCACTTAGATAGAGGTAGATGAATAAAACAACAAGGTACGGACATGAACAAATACTTGGTAAGGATTACCCAATCACAAACCAAATATCTACGGAAAAAATACTAGAGCTACATGAATTACCACCTATGAAACTCCTGAAACTTTTCCGTTATGCAATCAGGTGTTGGGGATATAGGGGAAGCATAATATCTCACCCAAAACTAGCAAATCCTACATCCAGCTGTATCCATCCTTCAACACATAACCAAGAAACCTTCGGAAATCATTTACCTCAACCTTCGAAAAGCATCCATTATACGAGTTATGGCGATACTCCCGAACTCCCGCCCAAGTACTGGGTGGCGTCGAGGTTATCTCACCAACAACTGCATAAAAGAGATTTTTGATGTCGGCGAAACTCAGGTATTCCAGAACTGCAATGATAAAATTGTGACGACAACACCTCGGAGCTCAACTCCCCGGGACACTGCCACAACCCCTAAATGTCAGGAGGCACCAAGAACAATGTTCTCGTCACAAAACCATCGGAATGATTCCAAGATACCCGCGTGATCCTAAATATTTTTAGTGAAATTTGAGAAGAGAAGAGTCAAAACTCTACGCCAGGATGCCTCACCAGAGCGACGGAGGGACTGAGGAGTAAAAAGAATCCTACTCTCTGATATATATAATCCTATAAGACTCAAAACATTTTTCTAGACTCAACAATGCCAGCGATTCGATCAAGCAGGGGGCTCCTAAGTCGGGGAAGGCTCTGATTACCAACTTGTAACACCCACGATGCGGCTATATCTCCCACGTGTCGGAGCATGACTTAGAGGCATAACCGCATTGTAGTCATGTCCCAAGAGGGGTAATCTTTAGACATCCCATGTACTGAATAAGAAAGAGGTACAGAGTTGGCTTACAATCGCCACTTCACACAATACATAAATATAGCATTACATCATCCAGATACAATCAAGGTCCGACTACAGAACCAAAATAAAGACAACCCCAAATGCATAAGATCCCCGATCGCCCCAACTGGGCTCCACTACTGATCATCTGGAAAAGAAACGTAGTAACGTCCTGAGTCCTCATCGAACTCCCACTTGAGTTCAGTCGCATCTCCTGGAATGGTATCATCGGCACCTGCATCTGGTATTGGAGGTAATCTGTGAGTCACGGGGACTCAGCAATCTCACACCCTCGCGATCAAGACTATTTAAGCTTATGGGTAGGTAAAAGGTATGTGAGGTGGAGCTGCAACAAGCACTAGCATATATGGTGGCTAACATACGCAAAAGAGAGCGAGAAGAGAAGGCAAAGCACGTTCGAGAATCTATGATCAAGAGGTGATCCTAGAACTACTTACGTTCAAGCATAACCCGAGACTGTGTTCTCTTCCCGGACTCCGCCGAAAAGAGACCATCACGGCTACACACGTGGTTGATTAATTTTAATTAAGTTAAGTTTCAAGTTTTCTACAACCGGACATTAACAAATTCCCATCTGCCCATAACCGCGGGCACGGCTTTCGAAAGTTCAAATCCCTGCAGGGGTGTTCCAACTTAGCCAATCACAAGCTTTCACGGTCAACGAAGGATATTCCTTCTCCTAGGATGGCCCGATCATACTCGGAATCTTGGTTACAAGACATTTCGACAATGGTAAAGCAAGACCAGCAAAGCCGCCCGAATGTGCCGACAAATCCCGATAGGAGCTGCACATATCTCGTTCTCAGGGCACACTGGATGAGCCAGATGTCGGGTTGGCATAGACCCTGGTTGCCCAGGGGGCGCCGGACATCGCTCAGGTTGGACCAACACTTAGAGAAGCACTGGCCGGGGGGGGGGGGGGGGGGGTTAAAATAAAGATGACCCTTGAGTCCACGAAACCCAAGGGAAAAAGGCTAGGTGGCAAATGGTAAAACCAAGGTTAGGACTTGCCGGAGGAGTTTTATTCAAGGCGAACTGTCAAGGGGTTCCCATTATAACCCAACCGCGTAAGGAACGCAAAATCAATGAACATAACACCGGTATGACGGAAACTAGGGCGGCAAGAGTGGAACAAAACACCAGGCATAAGGCCGAGCCTTCCACCCTTTACCAAGTATATAGGTGCATTAAAGTAACCAAGATATATAATGATATCCAACAATAAACATGTTCCAACAAGGAACAAACTCCAATCTTCACCTGCAACTAGCAACACTATAAGAGGGGCTGAGCAAAGCGGTAACATAACCAAACAACGGTTTGCTAGGACAAGGTGGGTTAGAGGTTTGACATGGCAATATGGGAGGCATGATATAGTATGTGGCAGGTTTCACGGCGTAGGCATATCAATAGAGCGAGCAACTAGCAAGCAAAGATAGAAGTGATTTCGAGGGTATGGTCATCTTGCCTGCAAAGTTCTCCGAGTTGACGTAAGCTTGATCCTTGTAAGCGTACTCAACGGATTCCTTGATCACGTACTCGTCTCCCGAATCTACCCAAAGAAAGAACACAAGCAAAGGGAACCACAATCAACCACGGTGCAATGCGCAAGCAACATGATGCAAAACATGGCATGATATGCGGGATGTGATATGCAATGCATATGCGTGCTCCGAAAGGAAAAGATTGAACTAGGCCTCAACTTGGAAAACCAAGAGTGCCGCTAGAAAGATGAGTTGACTTCGGTCGAAATCGATATAAAGATCACCGGAATCGGATGCACGGTTTGCAAATGGCAAGCAAAACAATAATGGCACTATTCTATGATTAACAGCACGATGCCATCTAATATGCAACAAGAAACTAAGCTACTGCACTCTAACATAACAACAAAGCACATGGCAGTGATCCACTCAAGATGCTTGACAAAAGTTGAACACTGAGCTATGGCTAAATCACACAATAACAAGTTCAAACAAGCATGGCAAAAGTGCAAAAGATATCAGGTTCTCAGACTTAGTGAAAATAACAACATGTCAGGATTTAACATCAGGAAGCAATGTTCAGAGCAAGATAACAACATGCTACAGGAACATATCATGGCAAAGCAAGGCATGGCATGAAACAACTCAAGGCATATAACAAAAGTCCCTTACTGACCATAAGCCAAAAAGGACCAGAAGATATGATAGAAACCATGTAAACATAGCAAGTTTCATTAACAGATTCAGACTTAGCAGAAAACTGGACAGGGCATAAAACAGAGTTACGTAGGCATGTTTGCGAGCTTGATGCACTCACCACAAGGCATTGCATGAAAAACTAAGCATACACCCAGCAAGAAGGCATGTACAAGAAGCTAACCATGGCAAGAACCATCTCATAGCATGCAAGGATCAACTACAACAACCTTGGAAAAATTGAATAACATGTAAACAATCTGCCAGGAACATTTTATAGCAAAAGTAGAGCAAGATTGAGTCATGCTAGGGGTTTCCATAATTGCAAACAAAGACATGGATGGATAGAACATAACAATATCTCAAAATCATCCTTACTGAACATGCTCAAAAGAGGCATGGATCACTCTATAGCAACATGAATACATAGCATAAAAATAACATCAGGGAAATGACTTGGAAGAATTCTAAGTCCATGAAATCAGCAACATCACGAGAGCTACTTTGCATGCTTGTGCTAGTCACCACATTGATCACAAAAATACATGGCATACACCCCTGTAAAGATGGCATGGCATAGCCCAAAACACATGTAGGGCTCAAGTTCATAGGAGGCACACATTAAACATGGCAAAAATGACAAATGTCCATAATCTGTTAAGAAACAGAAACTAACATTACATAGCACTCTTGCAACAGCATTTAGGGCATCAAGATGGATTCAAACAAGCATGATGCAATGGAATGAAATGAAGAGCACATCCAGACGAACAATTCGATATATCACACGCGCAAAACGGAGCTAGGGATGCAAAGTTATGATGCGATGAACATGCCAGAAAATGTTAGGGACTTGGGAAGAAAATGGGGTCAACCTTCGGTCCAGATCTAGGGTTCTTGGCACGGTTCCCGAGGCGGCGGTGCGAGCTCGCCGGAGTCGAAGCAGAGGGCGGCCGGAGGCTCGCCGGAGTAGCTGGGACGCCGGATCTGAGGCGCTCCTCGCCGGATCTGGTCGGAGGAGGCGAGGGAGAGGCCGGACGGCGCACCGGCGGAGTGGGCGGCGGCGGCCGGCAGATTGGCGCGACGCGGCGGGCGGTGACTAGCGTCGGGGCGGCGGCGAGCGTAGGCGGCGGCGGGCGGAGGCGCGCCGGGCGCGGGGCGGCTCGGGCCACGGGCGCCTGCCCCGGGCCGCGCGGGCCGGCGCGGTGGGAGATGGCGGCGGGCCACGTGGCGCGCGACGATTCGCTGCGGGCGCGGCGGCGACTTCGTCCGGCTCGGGCCGGACGTGTCCGGTGGCGCGGAGGGAAATTTTAGGGTTTTGGGACCCGAGATTTGGACGGGGTGCACATATTTATAGGTAGAGGGAGCTAGGAGACTCCAAATGGAGTGTGGTTTTTGGGCACGCCATCATGATCGAACAGCTGAGAGGATGGAGGGGGTTTGGATGGGTTTTGGGCCACTTTGGAGGGGTGTTGGGTTGCAACACACACGAGGCCTTTATGGTTCCTCGGTTAACCGTTGGAGTATCAAACGAAGTCCAAATGGCACGAAACTTGACAGGTGGTCTACCGGTAGTGAACCAAGGCCGCTTGGAAAGTGTCGGTCCAATCCGAGAACGTTTAACACCCACACACGAAAAGAGGCAAAAGTGGACACCGAAAGACGTAGGAGTGCCAGAATGCAAACGGACAATGGGGAAAATGCTCGGATGCATGAGACGTACACGTATGCAGATGTGATACACATGATGACATGATATGAAATGCATGACATGGACCAAAAGCAAAATGAAGACAAAACCCGACCACGAGGGAATATCATAACTTAGTGCCAAAAATGGTAAGAGTTGGAATACAAATATGGTAAGTTAGATACGGGGTGTTACATCCCCTTCCGTAGTGGCTATCACGCACTACTCGGACGAACCGCATTCGCTCGATTCAATGCGGTGCCGCACTATGCTTATCTCAAGCTCAAGATGCCCAGACCACGCGGCGTCATAACAGTCAATGGAAACATGGAGCGCTCCCTCCGTACCGAGGAGCACACCGCGGCCCTCGGAGCGGAAGTACAGAGCGGCCTTCTAAGACAGAATTTTAATTCAACGGCCAAGCTCCCGGACACTGTCAAGCGAGTCCGGACTACTTCGCAGCATGACAATCCAGCTCATCAGGAGCTAGACTAGCTATTCGACCTCCGTCTCAGTCCCGAACACATGGCGGCATACGTACAACATGTACATAACTACGCACTGAAAATACCATGGGAAGAGACGGAGGCATAACTAGATTGTGGTCCACAATACGGCTCGACCTTCTCCGGACTCACATACTTCCACTTTTCTTTTTTTATCCTTTTCAGGTTTCTTTTCCACAGGCCCCTTGCGGCGGCCTGCTCAACGGTCCTTTCGAAGAACGGATACACCAAGGCGGCAAGTAGCACAGACGCGTGGGGGGATTTCTGGATGTCGCCCTCGATGGCCATTCTACCTGTTTTCAGGACCCGCACGCAGCTCCCCCTTGGTCTTCGCATGTAAAATAGCCAGGTTGCTTATCACACTATTTGTACAAATAAGTTTTGACATATCAATCAAATTATAACACGATCAATTCGCGGCCCAACTTATGTGGTACTAGCTTACAATTTCATTTTATGTCGTTATTATTATCAATTGCACACGTACACTTTGGTACGCTTTAATCGGCCAGGGGCTTCACTACGCTCCATACTATGACAACAAAGTCCGAACACTTTTACAGTACAGTTCGGCGCCCTGAATTTCAGCATTATATGCACTGGCTCCGAATCATGTCTTTGGTCAATAGTTGGGTTGCCCGGCTCCTGTGCTTACTACCTTACGTTCCGCTCTATCGGCTAGGGTAGTAAAGGGAGAACTACTGCGATTGTGTCCTGGTTTATCCAGATGAGCACCTCAGTAGGGAAAACCAAAAACTGACTGTCATGATACGGCGTGAGCCATTCAGCTCTTCGGAGGTTACAAATCTTTTGCGATTTTTTCCGCATTATGCGACGGATCGGCCTCAGTCCGATCAGGTGTTTACAGCACCCTAGTCCAGATTAAATGCTAACTAGGGGTTGCGCCTACATTTTTATTGTCAAACTCCTATAGCTAAGTGAGGGTGATAAAGCCACATAGTCCGGTTGCCTGGTTCGTTGCGCTAAACACCTCCTTCAAGGACCAAATTTTTGGATCAAGAGTGTTTAGATTCCATCCCGAACACCCCCGTGCTACCTACGTGGGGGCTGAAGCCGACGACTGACCAACTCTCAGATTTAATAAAAACGGCCACACAGGAGGTAAAATTTTAATAATAACAAGCATTATATTACATAACAGCTTTGTAACAGCTTTGTTCCACCATACAGGACAGGATAACATGAAAGTATTTCATTCAAAAATAATGTCCTTAGAACATTGCTCTGCTACAGTGCGGGATCCCTCCAGGAAATCTTCGAAATACCGCTCGGGCGTGCGATGCTCCTTGCCAGCGGGCAGCCCCACGGTCGCGAGCTTGACGGCGTCCATCTTCGCCCACTGCACCTTGACAGGGGCGAAGGCAATCCACGCACCCGCGATCCAGACCGACCACTTGATGACGTCAAGCCGGGAGCAGGCATTGACCAGCCGCTTCACAAGCCTGAAGTAGCTGCTGGGTATAGCTTCGGCAGGCCACAGCCGGATTATTAAATCCTTCATGGCTAGTTCAGCCATCCTATGCAGTTCGACCAGCTGTTTTAGCTGGTCGCTAAAGGGAACCGAATGTTCTGGCACAAGGTATTGCGACCAGAATAGCTTCTCTGTTGAGCTCCCCTCTTCGGCTCGGAAGAACTCGGCAGCGTCGGCTACACTGCGCGGCAAATCCGCAAACGCTCCTAGAGAACTCCAAATCCGGGTTAGTAAGAGGTACCTCTTCTTCACATATTTGCTCTGCGTAATGAAGGCCTTACCCGCTGCAATCTTCTTGGCCTCTTGAATCTCCTGGAGAGCGCCCTGGGTTTCAACCCGGGCATCTTGTGCGCTTTGGCGAGCCTTGGCGAGTTCGGTCTCTTGATCCGCAATATTGTGCTCCAAGGACTCGCATTTTTTCACGGCGTCCTGGAGCTCTTGTTGGACCTCACCGACCCTGGCCTCATGATTTTTGCGGGCGGCTTGTTCCTTGGCCTCTCTCTCCTTGACCTCGGCCAGCGCCTTCTTGAGGGTCTCTACCTCGATCACCGCTCCTACAAATACCATGGCACTATAGTCAACATAAATCATCAATCCTTTCTGATATGCAGCAGGTCATTACATACCTTGCTTATCCTCTAGCTGTTTCTTTGCTTGGCCGAGCTCCTCCTCAGCCCGCCCCAGCCTCTGCTTCAGTCCGGAGACTTCGGCAGCATGAGAAGTCGCAGCTAGCAGTGACGCCTGCTTATTCACATAAACGTATATGGTTAGTCTCCTGTGAAAAACTATTTGATCCTATGTCCGGCTCTTCTTTCCGAACACTGGACAAAGTCTCACGGGCTACTGTCTATACTGTGACTTTCTATATAATTACGTCGCTTACCTCAAAGCATGTCAGAAGGCTAGTACAGGCTTCAGTCAGTCCTCTCTTAACGGACCGAACCCTCTCAATCACCATACCCATAAGGGTGTGGTGTTCTTCCACGATAGAAGCGCCTTGCAGCGCTTCCATTAAAGTACCCGATGCCTCTGGATGGATAGAGGTCACCGGGGGGATAGGTGCACCTCCTTCTTTCGAAGGAGGCTTCCTGCCTGATTCTGGAGCCTTATGGGTCTCCAGAACAATATTTGGCTGGGGGCCGAGTTGGATATGGCCCCCATCGCTAGTCTCCAGGAGGATCCGCTTCCCCAGGTTTCCGGCAACCGAGGTTTCACCCTCCGGCGCCGCTTTGATGGCCTCTCGCGCCTCTCCCTGGCCTGTGAAAGTCCTTCGGGACACTGCTTCGGTGTCATCCGTGGCCTTGCGAGAGGTGGCTGTCGGCAGTGAATCACTATCCATGGCCTTCGGATCCAGCGGACCCCCCGATCAGGATTGCTGGGAGTTGTCATGGGCCGGACTGTAGCACGTGACTCAACGCATCAGAATTATGAAATAAGGGAGTCGGGCATATAAGTGCATCAGAGCCTCCGAATACTTATGATCTGGCCTGGGGCTTCTCCCTGGGGCGCCACTCCGAGCTGTTGTCGGTGTCCGGTGCGGTGTCATCCGCGAGGGAGGCTCTCCCCCTCTTGGACACTTCGGCCTCCAGACACATGGAGGCCACCCTTTTATTCCTTCCCCTCACAGGTGGGGAGTTGCTTTCTTCCTCCTCCTCCTTCTCCTCGTCGGTGGTGGGTGACGACTGGGTCTCGGCGTCTTCGGACGTCATGTCCGAAGTACCCTTGTGGCGGAGGCCACCTCTGCCCCCCTTGGCCTTCTTCTCCGGCGCCTGGTAGGGCGCCGGAACCAGCATCTTTGCCAGGAGAGGAATTGCTGGGTCTTCGGGCAGCGGAGCCGGACTCTTGATCAGCTCCGTCTTCTTTGTCCAGCTCTAAAAAAGTAAAGACGGGGAAGCTTAGACATGCCCCTTGAGTATGAAAGTAAAGGATACACCTTGGAAACATGGGAAAACTTACCGGACTGGCGGGGTGGGTCAAGTTGTACCCATGGTCTTCGGTCTCCTTCGGCTATGTCTTGTCGGACTTAAAGAGCACCTTCCAAATACCTTCGTGCGTAACGCCGAAGAAGTGTTGCAGGGTTTGGTGCTTGGCCGGATCGAATTCCCACAAATTGCAGGTCTGGCTTTGGCATGGAATGATTTAGCGAAAAAGCATCACCTGGATCACATTGGCAATTTTGATGTTCTTGTCGACCATGCTCTTTATGCGCATCTGCAGCGCTGTCAGCTCATTCGATGAGGCCCAATCTAGGCCCTTCTCTAGCTAGCAGGTGAGCCGCATTGGGGCCATAGACCTGAACTTGGGAGCCTTGGCCCAGGTGGTGTCGCGGGGCTCTGTGACATAGAACCACTGTTTTTGCCACCATTTGACAGTCTCCATGAAAGTGCCTTTGGGCCATACGACGTTGGGCATCTTGCTCACTATGGTGCCTCCGCACTCTGCGTGTTGGCCGTCACCACCTTTGGCTTCACATTGAAGATCTTCAGCCATAATCCGAAGTAGGGTGAGATGCGGAGGAAGGCCTCGCACATGACAATAAATACCGAGATTTTGAGGAAGGAGTTGGGGGCCAGATCATGGAAATCCACACCATAGTAGAACATAAGTCCACGGATGAATGGGTGGAGTGGAAATCCCAGCCCGCGGACGAAGTGGGGGATGAACACAACCCTCGCATAGGGCTCAAGGGTAGGGACAATATGTCCCTCAGTCGGAAGCCAGTGGGCGACCTCCTTGGCCAAATAACCAGCCTCCCAGAGCTGGGTGATGTCCTTCTCCTTGACGGAGGAGACCATCCACTTGCCCTGCGCTCCGGATCCGGAGATGATCAGAGTGCTTTCTTGAGGCGGAAGAGATGAGGACTTGGGCGCTGGAGCTTGAGAATGGGTGGGCGCAAAGAGAGACAAAAGGCGTGGGTGAAAGGTGGTGAATCCTTATCCCTTTATAAAGGCAGCAAATATCAAGCGCCTCCCCACTCGCCTTAAAAATCGCCTGTTTCCCAAGGGTCACGCAGATGGCATGGTGGATTACCCACGCCCGTATTGATGAGAATACCGCAATAAGGGGACACGATCTCTGCTTTGACAAGACGTGCCAGTAAAACCGCATCTCGAAATATGAAGCGGCAGGCCGAAAAATGGTTTGAAATAATGACCGGGTGGTGATGTGGTGTCACGCTACAAAAGTTGTCAGTAGATTGGACTCGTGATATATTATACTCTCTGCGGTTGTGTGTGGTACTTGTTTTGCAGAGCCGGACACGTTCTTTGTGTTCGAAGGCTGTTTTGGAGTATTCGGAGGAGGAACCCGCCTTGGAATGCCGAAGACAATCTGCGCGGGGGATACCTCGTCATTGAAGCCTGGTTCAGGGGCTACTGAGGGAGTCCTGGACTAAGGGGTCCTCGGGCGTTTGGCCTGTTGGACATGGGCCAGACTGATGGGTTGTGAAGATACAAGACCGAAGACTCTCACCCGTGTCCGGATAGGACTCTCCTTGGCATGGAGGGCAAGCTTGGCGTCCGGATATGAAGATTCCTTTCTCTGTAACCGAGTTTGTACAACCCTACTCCCCTCTGGTGTCTATATAAACCAGAGGGTTTAGTCCATAGGAACAATCATAATCATACATGCTAGACTTCTAGGGTTTTAGCCATTACGATCTCGTGGTAGATCAACTCTTGTAATACTCATATTCATCAAGATCAATCAAGCAGGAAGTAGGGTATTACCTCCATAGAGAGGGCCCGAACTTGGGTAAACATCGTGTCCCCTGTCTCCTATTACCATCGACCTTAGACGCACAATTCGGGACCCCCTACCGGAGATCCGCCAGTTTTGACACCGACAACCGGTTTAAACTTCGGATCCACATTGAGAGTGTGCTCAGCGAGTTCCCTCGGTACATCTGGCATGTCTGAAGGCTTCCATGCAAAGATGTCCCGGTTCTCATAGATGAACTTGATGAGCGTGCTTTCCTATTTTGGGTCCATATTGGCACTGATGCTAAACTGCTTAGATGAGTCGCCAGGAACAAAGTCAACCTGCTTGGTGTTATCTGCCGATTTAAATTTCAACAAAGGGTCATGCTGTGTCGTTGGCTTCTTCAAGAGGGTCATGTCTGTCGGGTCAATATTATCTTTATAAAACTTCAACTCCTCTGTTGCACAAACAGATTCAGCATAAGCAACATCGCCCTCTTCACACTCCAAGGCTATCTTCCTGTTGCCATGCACCGTGATGGTACCCTTGCGACTCAGTATTTTAAGCTGCAGATAAACATAACAAGGCCGTGCCATAAATATAACATAAGCCGGCCGCCGAAATAGGGATGGTAAGGGCTCTTGATCTTGATCACCTCAAAAGTCAATGTCTCAGCTCTGTAATCATGGTCATCACCAAAGGCGACGTCTAAAGCTACCTTACCTACATGATATGCCGACTTACCAGGCACCACCCCATGAAAAACAGTAGAAGATGACTTAAGATCTTTGTCAGTCAAACTCATACGATGGAAAGTATCATAATAAAGGATATTGATGCTACTGCCTCCATCCATGAGCACCTTGGTAAACTTGAGCAACCACCAAAGCCAATTGGCCTGGATTATCAACCCGGCGGGGGGGGGGGGGGTGATCCTCACGGCTCCATACAATAGGTTGTTCAAACCATCGCAAGTATCGAGGGACTTGTCGTGGAATTGTCACGGCAGATGTCCTCTTGCAAGGACTTAATCGTGGAGCCATCGCAACTTGGAAGCTTGAAGGGATTAATCAGGACAAAGGACACACGAGGTTTATACTAGTTCAACCCCTTACGGTGAAGGAAGGCCTACGTCTAGTTGGGTTGGAATTACTTGAGGTTCGATGACCAGGGAGCGAGATACGCTATGCCCGGTTCTTGATTTCTTGTTTCTTACCCTAAGCCGCCAGTGGGTCGTCCCCTTATATACACGGGTCGACGCCCTACGGCTTACAGAGTCCCGGCCGGCTCATAAACAGTGTCCGGCTCGGTGACTAGTTATTTCTACCTTACAATACAGGTCACGCCCTCATGGCGGTTTATCACCATGGGCCATAAATCGCCTGTGGGCCTTTAGACCCTTTACTGAACCGCCATCTTCACGTCTTGATCTTGGGCTTCAGATGGGCTTCTCTTTGCGTAACCCGGCCCCTCCTGGGCGGCTTACGTACATAGTTATATCCCCAACATTAGGCCCCAGATTGATTTGAACCGGTTCATGTCAATCTTTAAAAACCTTATGAACTGGCCCTCAGTCTTCTGTTTTGTGCGGAAACTTTAACCCGCCATGACGTCATCATCTGGATCCGGGTTAAATCTCCGTGACGTCATCTTCAATAAAACTCATATTTTATTCCGTCATATCCTCCAACGAATCTTTGCCTTTACTGACCATCCCGAGAATCGAGGCGTCGGGGCCGCTGCATAATGATGCTTTGGTCTCCTCGTTTCTCGCGCCATCTTGGTCGGCCCCTCCTTATAAATAGATGCGACCTAGGCCTTCTCCGTTTCCTTTAGTCGTCTTCCTCCTCGCACTTCCTTCTTTGCTGCTCAAGCTCCGCCGCCGCCGCCGTCGAACCCCTCGTCTTCACCGACTCAGGCCGCTGCATCACCCTGATTCCGACCAGAAAACGATGGCGACCCTCCGCAGTTCTTCCGCATCTGTGAGTTCCCCTTTTCCCCTTTTCCAGATCTGCATTGAAACCGTCTTGAGTTCGTCGGCGTTCATCACCGCCCGACGCAGACCTCCATTAGTTTTCACCTCCAATGCCTTGTTTAGATTATAGAAACAACATAGAACTGCTGCGGAAAATATTTGTGCTTATCCTGTATAAGAACAGATCTCATTTCCCTTGTTTTGGAAACCCTCCGCGAGTATATGAACTTCTCTGTACTATTTTTAGGTCTAGAAATATTTTATTTCTCAGAACCTCGTTTGATACAAAATAATGATTGCAACTTGTGAAACCTGTTTGTTCCACACTTAGCCAAAAAACTGCATCTGTTGACTCTGCTTCGGCCATAATAATTCATGTGACCGGTTTAAGATAATTACCGGTTGTCAGCACCGCTTGCTTATGGCGACTTAAGAAAACCTTAATCATCTTTAGTACCTGCAACTGTTAAACATTATCACATAGTTACCTGTATGTCATTAGGACCCTTCTTAAGCCGCCATCTCAGATAACCCAATAATGCTTATTCTCCGGGTTATAATAAACCGGAAAATTTCCGTTATCTTGTTGTAGGCTTCAATTTACCCAATGGCACCCAAAGCTGTTAAACCTCCGATTACCTGCAACTGGGTCCCATCCATTGTTACAGAGAGAAAACTGTCTGAGTTTGTAAAGTCTGGCCATCTGCCCAAGAAGGATGTCATGTCTTATCGCGCACCTGACCGGTCTGAAGAGAAACCTCAACCCAAGGAAGGGGAGGTGATCATTTTCACCGATCACATGAGCCGGGGATTTGCTCCTCCCGGTTCAAAATTATTTAGAGATGTTTTTCACTTCTTTGACTTAAGACCTCAAGACATCGGGCCCAATTCTGTGTCAAATATCTGCAACTTTGAAGTTTTCTGTGAGGTCTACCTTGGAGAAGAACCCAACCTACTTTTGTTCAGGGAATTGTTCTATTTGAACCGGCAGAATGAGCGGGCCAACGGGCCCAGTCTGGAGCTTGGTGGCATATCAATTCAAAGGCAGAGAGACTGCCTGTTCCCTTATGCTGAATTACCGAGTCATCCAAAGGACTGGAACCAGACATGGTTCTACTGCCAAGATACTTCTCCGGCTGGCAAAAATCTGCTGCCCCGCTTCCGTGCATTGCGCCTTGAACCTACTCACTCGTTGCCGGATAAGTTGACAGCTACTGAACGTCTGCCACTCACCCCCAAAATCAAGAAGATTAAAGCTCTTTTAGGGAACGGCTTAGATGGCATTGACCTGGTCTGAGTCTGGGTTGCTTGGAGAATAATTCTGTTAAGCCGCCGCCTCGGCTTAATGTGTAATTATTCAGGCGAGAAAGATGACCCTCAGTGTCATAGCCCTGACGACTTACCAGATGACGTAGTGGAAGCTACAACCCAGTCCTTGTTGAAGGAGGGCACAATGAATAGTAACGCCTCCGGCTTACTACCTTTTTGCCAGAAGAACCTGGCCCCTACAGTAAGTTTCCAGCCGTCGGGTTATTTTTTTATCATGTTAGGCTGTATTCTTACGCATAACCCGTTATAACCTTTTACAGGCAAATGACAACTTCTGGAAAATCCAATATGATCATGAGGCGGCCAAGAAAGCCAGGGCGGCCAAGAGAGCCGAAAAGAAAACCACCAAGCCCACCACCTCAAGGAAAAGGAAGCCAAGCGCCTCTGAGCTGTTTCAGCTTGATGATACTGATGATAATGAGGAAGAGGTAACCTTTGAATTTCCCTTTCTCCTTTATCGCTACCTTACTAATGCTAACCTTCTTTCAGGAAGACACGTGCAATAGCCAACCCGTCGAGGAAGAGGTAATTATAATCTCCTCCGACTCCGAGCTTCAGCTGCGTCAGAAAATTCGAAGAGTAACCCGGAAAGTAAGATTTTCACATCCTTTGGCTTACCAAGATCCTGACTTTCTTTTGAAGTGACAGATTTATGAGAGCCGGAGGCAGACCCGGACCAGCGAAGACGCGGAACTCTCCTCCGGCTTACCTGATGTGACCAGGAAACGCCAGGCTGAGGTTATCTCCGATTTACACCTTCTTTTTCCTTTGGTGGGTTTCATTCGTTAGCCTCTCAATTCTTTTGACTCCAACTATCAGGATATTTCACCTTCTTCCGGTGAGTCTATGCAGTCCAACATGCCAGCCTTCAAAACTGCTCCCGGGTAATATGAACTTGTTGTACCTTATGCCTTATTTTACTCATATTTTTTGTATTTAACCTGTCTACCTTTTCCACAGTGTGCAAGTAAAGCCCAGCAAAAGGGCAAAAAAGAATAAGCCGCCCCAAGAGCCGGTTGTGACTGAACCAGAGCTGGGCGCGGCTGCTCCTGACGCCTCTGCTCACGAGCCGCCGCCTCAACCATCTCATGATGTTCCTATATCTTCCTCTGACCTGCCTACTGAGCAAACCCTCAACGATTCTGGTAACCCGGAGACTCCTAGCCCCGCTAAGGCAAATGATCTGGAAGTTGAGATTCTCAAAACTCAGTTTGTTGAGCCGGCACAGCCATCTGTACTTGCCAAGTGTTCTAAAGAGGAATTGGTAGAACGCCGAAAGGCCAAGCTGGACGTCACTGACTATACTCATTTGAGTATTGGAGAGATCGTCTCTGGCTATATCAATGAAGTACATAGCAGTCGTGACCTGGTGAAGCAGATACAGCAAAAATCTGAGGTATGACTTATGCTAGCTTTCTTTAACCATACTTACTGTACCAGCCCCAAGTCTATTGCTTATAAGTAAATATGCTGTAGACTTTAGAAAATTGCCTAGCACTGCTTATCTGGCTTAGGAAAAAGACATTTAACCCGGTAGCACTTGCGATACACATTAGCCCCCAAGTGCCAAACATCTTTGCTTGCAAAGTGTTTGGGACTTAATTTCCATGAGCCGGAGTAGTAATTGAAAATTCTTCAGGATACATTAGCCCCCAAATGTCAAGTACCTTTGCTTGCAAAGTGCTTGGAACTTAATATTATTTACCGTAATCTTGACTACTATCCGGTGCAATGCAGGCCATGATAAGTAAATTTAAATCGGAGATTGTTGACCTGAAGAACCGCGTGGCAGCCCAGGAGATTGAAACTCAAAAGTCTAACTCCAAATTTGAATTCAGCGTCTCTGAACAAGAGAAGCTGAAGCAAAATTTTGAATCGGAGAAGAAAATTTGGGCTGATGAAAAGGCCGCACTGGTGACCCGGGCCGAGACAACAGAGGCATCGCTTGCGGAAGCAACGGCCGAACTGTACGACTTAAAGCGCCAGATATCTCGAATGGTCTCAGCAATCTTTGGTGAGTGGCTTACTCAAACCTTAAAACTGCAAAACTCCTTGAATGACCATTTCAGTTGTCTCCTCTGACTCACCTTATGCTTAATAATGCAGGCCCCAGGAGCACAAATCTCAAGCAGAACATGGTGCTCAAGCTGAAGGCGGTTTATACTCTGGTGGAACAGCTCTACACCGGGTCACAACGTGCTCTGGCCATTGTGGCTTTATCAAATGATGTTCCCTATCTCCTGCAAGATGTGCTGAAGCGGCTTGCTGTGCTACCTTAGCGAATCCAAGAGTTAAGACGAGCATCTGCAAGAGCCGGAGCTATAGCCGCATTGAGCCGGGCCAAGGCGTGGCTTCTAGAACTAGACCCTGCTGATATTGCTCTTGGGTATCCAAGTTTGAAGGAAGATGGCACCGCGTTTAATGATAAGGATTTCACCGCCTGTGTGAAGGATATTCGTCCAGTGGCTACCCTTATTGGGAACGACACTGATCTCACCAAGTGTCAGCCGGGTTATGACAAGGAGAATCGGAGAATCCCCATGCCGCATTATGATGATGTCAGCTTGATCCCCCCAACCGGTAAGCACACCTTTGCTCCTGAAGTCGACCCAACCGGTTTAATAGATGACGAAGCTGAGTTTGAGGCCTTGAGTGGCATTGACTGGGCCTCATCATCCTTCCAGGACAAAGCAGCCAGCGGAGAGATGGAGAAGGATAACCCGAAGGCTTCAAATCAACCCCAAGAGTAGATTGTCAGGCGCTACCTGCTTATGTCTTTGTAGAAAAACAATGCCGCATCATTCAGACTCGGGGAGTCTTGTAACAGAGTAAAAAATACCTTGAGTTTTGCTATGCCTTTGCGCATGCTTATGGCCCTTAATACTTGCATAAGCCGCCGTCACTATGCACTTTGTAGTTTATATGAATCTGTTATGTCCTTTGCAGAAATATCTTGCATTGCCGTGTGATGCTTACGGCTGCGTTTCCGGCTTATATAAACCAACCCCCGGGGGTAAGTTTAACTCCTTAAAATTGGCACATACAAGTTCACCTGGTACTTAACAACCTGATGTAACTAATATTAATCCTGGAGGATTGTAATGTGTTCCATTGTATTTTCAAGAGGGTCACAAGATATCCAATGTTGATACTTTTAAAATATGATAAACAAAATTCAAGGGTTCCTGATTCGAATACGATCAGTGAACTGTTCCAAAGGGGTTGAGCTAAGATTCGGATACGATCTGTTAGCCCCCAGTGGCTGTGGCGATGCCGATCAAGTGGGTATCGACAGCTATGTTCTCTTCGGTTCGAATACGACCTATGTTTGAACAGGAAGCCCCCAAGTGACCATAAGAGTTGTCTAATGACGCTGATTCAAATACGATCCATGTCAGACCCAAATGGGTGAAGCTATGATTCAAATATGATCAAGAAGCCCCCAAGTGGGTTTGGCAGTATGCCGATCAAGTGGGTATCGATAGCTATGTTCTCTTTGGTTCGAATACGACCTATGTTTGAACAGGAAGCCCCCAAGTGATCACAGCTAGATTCAGATATGATCATAAGCCGGACCAAAGGAAAGCCGGATTCAGATATGACCCGCTTCTCCTTGGTTATCTCCACCACCTGACAAAGAAAAACACATAAACCTTTGTTGGGAGTGGAAAAAAGGACAGAGGTCCTGCTTTATTGCTTTATGTAATATACATAGTATAAGTATATACACATTAGAGCCGATGGCTCAAGTATAATAAGGCCGAAGATGAGCGATATTCCACGGCCGACGGGTCTCCTCCTCCGACTTACGTGAGTCTTTGTGTTCCCGAATGTCGATAAGGTAGTATGATCCGTTGTTCAGATTCTTGCTGACCACAAAGGGTCCTTCCCAAGGAGGGGACAGCTTATGCATGTCAGATTGATCCTGGATGAGTCGGAGCACTAAGTCGCCTTCCTGAAATGTTGTAGACTTAACCCGATGGCTGTGGTAGCGGCGCAGGTCTTGCTGGTAAATCGCCGAGCGGGCTATTGCCAAGTCTCGCTCTTCATCCAACAGGTCAAGTGTGTCTTGCCAAGCTTTTTCGTTGTCTTCCTCAACATAAGCCGCCACACGGGGTGAGTCATGACGGATGTCACTTGGCAGGACCGCCTCTGCTCCATACACCATAAAGAAAGGCGTATAACCCATAGATCTGTTAGGTGTAGTATTGATGCTCCAAAGTACAGAAGGTAACTCCTCCACCCAACTACCCGGCGTCCGCTGCAAGGGGACCAAGAGCCGGGGCTTGATACCCCTCAAGATTTCTTGATTAGCTCGTTCTGCTTGACCATTAGATTGAGCGTGAGCCACAGTCGAAACGTCAAGCCGGATATGCTCTCGTTGACAGAACTCTTCCATAGCTCCTTTGGAAAGGTTAGTGCCATTATCAGTTATGATGTTGTGTGGAAAACCAAAGCGAAAAATCACCTTTTTCATAAACCGGACCGCCGTGGCTGCATCACACTTACTGACTGGCTCCACCTCCACCCACTTTGTGAACTTGTCAACCGCCACCAAGAGGTGAGTCTTTTTATCCTTAGACCTTTTGAAAGGCCCGACCATATCAAGCCCCCTGACTGCAAAAGGCCAGGTAATTGGAATCATCCTCAATTCCTGAGCCGGCACATGGGCTCGTCGTGAGAATTTCTGACATCCGTCACATTTACTGACCAGGTCTTCCGCATCAGCATGAGCCGCCAGCCAATAAAACCCGTGACGGAAAGCTTTGGCCACAAGAGATTTTGAGCCGGCGTGATGACCACAATCGCCTTTATTAATCTCACAAAGGATCTCCTAACCCTCTGTAGGCGACACACAACGTTGAATCGCTCCAGTGACGCTGTAATGATGTAACTCGCCATTGACAATTGTCATGGACTTGGACCGCCGGGCGATTTGTCTTGCCAAGATCTCATCTCAGGCAACTCTCCCTGGGTCATGTAAGCCAAATAATGCACTGTCCAATCCGGGATAACATGGAGAGCCGCCACCAGCTGTGCCTCCGGGTCTGGTATTGCCAGATCTTCCTCAGTAGGTAACTTAACAGAAGGATTATGCAAAACATCAAGAAAGGTGTTAGGCGGCACCGGCTTACGCTGAGACCCCAGCCGGCTTAAGGCATCAGCCGCCTCATTCTTCCTTCGATCAATGTGTTCCACTACATATCCCTTGAAATGTCCAGCCACAGCATCGACTTCACGACGGTAAGCCGCCATGAGGGGATCTTTAGAGTCCCACTTGCCTGACACCTGTTGAGCCACAAGGTCTGAATCTCCTAAGCATCTTACCCGGCTCAAGTTCATCTCTTTGGCCATCCGGAGACCATGGAGCAGGGCCTCGTACTCAGCTGCATTGTTAGTACAAGGAAACATGAGTCGGAGCACATAACAAAATTTGTCACCTCAAGGGGAAGTTAACGCGACTCCAGCCCCCGAGCCTTCCAACTGCCTGGACCCATCAAAGTGAATAATCCAATAAGTGTTATCCGGCTTTTCCTCAGGTGCCTGTAGCTCTGTCCAGTCGTTGATGAAATCCACCAAAGCTTGAGACTTAATGGCAGTACATGGTACGTACTTCAGACCATGAGGCCCGAGCTCGATGGCCCACTTGGCAACTCGTCCTGTAGCCTCTCTGTTCTGAATAATGTCTCCCAAGGGGGCAGAACTTACCACAGTGATAGGGTGACCTTGGAAGTATTGCTTCAGCTTCCGGCTTGCCATGAACACCCCGTAAACAAGTTTCTGCCAATGAGGATATCTTTGTTTTGACTCAATGAGTACCTCACTAACATAATAAACCGGCCGTTGAACCGAATGCTCCTTACCAGCCTCCTTGCGCTCTACCACAATTGCCACACTGACGGCTCATGAATTAGCAGCCACATATAACAGCAAAGGCTCTTTGTCAATGGGAGCCGCAAGAACTAGCGGCTCAAATAACTGCCTCTTCAAATCCTCAAAAGAAGCATTAGCAGCATCACTCCAGACAAAGGTGTCTGCCTTCCTCATCAATTGGTACAGTGGTAGGGCCTTCTCACCTAACCGGCTTATGAACCAGCTTAAAGCGGCAACACGACCCGCCAATCGCTGAACATCATTGATACATGCCGGTTTAGCCAAAGAAGTGATTGCCTTAATCTTCTCCGGATTAGCCTCGATGCCCCTGTTTGAGACCAAGAATCCCAAAAGCTTGCCTGTAGGCACACCAAATACACACTTCTCCGGGTTAAGAATCATTTTGTAAACCCGGAGATTGTCAAAGGTTTCTCTGAGATCAGATATCAAGGTTTCTGCCTCTCTGGACTTCACCACTATGTCATCCACATAAGCATGAACATTGCGCCCAATCTGATTGTGGAGACAATTCTGTACACACCGTTGATAAGTCGTCTGGGCACTCTTGAGCCCAAAAGGCATAGACACATAGCAGAAGGCTCCAAACGAAGTGATGAAAGCCGTCTTCTCCTGGTCCTTAACTGTCATCTTGATCTGATGATAACCAGAATAAGCCTCCGAAAAGCTCAAATGCGCACAACCCGCCGTAGCATCAATGATTTGATCAATACGGAGGAGAGCGAAAGGATCAGCCGGACAAGCCTTATTTAAGTCTATGTAATCCACACACATCTGCCAGGTGCCGTTTTTCTTGAGTACGAGCACCGGGTTGGCCAACCACTCCGGGTGAAAAACTTCGACAATAAACCCAGCCGCCAAGAGCCGGGCGACCTCTTCTCCTATAGCTTTTCGTCGTTCCTCATTGAATCGCCGCAGAAACTGCCTGACCGGCTTATACTTCGGATCAATATTAAGAGTGTGCTCAGCGAGTCCTCTCGGTACACCCGGCATGTCAGAAGGCTTCCATGCAAAGATGTCCCAGTTCTCACGGATGAACTCGATGAGCGTGCTTTCCTATTTAGGATCCAAGTTGGCACTGATGCTGAATTGCTTAGACGAATCGCCCGGAGTAAAATCAACAAGCTTAGTCTCTGCTGCCGATTTAAACTTCCTGGCCGGGTCATGCTCCGTAGTCGGTTTCTTGAGGGAGGTCATATCCGTCGGGTCAATGTTATCTTGATAAAATTTGAGCTCCTCCGCTGCACAGACAGACTCGGCGTAAGCCGCATCGCCTTCTTCACACTCCAGGGCCACCTTTCAGCTTCCATGCACTGTGATGGTACCCTTGTAACCCGACATCTTGAGCTGTAGATAAACATAACACGGCCGCGCCATGAACTTGGCATAAGCCGGCCGCCCGAACAAAGCGTGATATGGACTCTTGATTTTGACCACTTCAAAAGTTAACTTTTCCGCCCTAGAATCATGCTTGTCTCTAAAGGCCACCTCTAGCTCAACCTTACCCACAGGATACGCCGACTTACCAGGCACCACTCCATGGAAGACGGTGTTGGAAGTCTTTAAATTCTTGTCAGTTAAAGCCATGCACCGAAAGGTCTCGTAATAGAGAATGTTGATGCTGCTACCTCCATCCATGAGCACCTTAGTAAATTTATAACCACCAACCTGCGGTGCCACGACCAGGGCCAGTTGACCCGGATTATCGACCCGGGGAGGGTGATCCTCCCTGCTCTAGATAATAGGCTGTTCTGACCACCTAAAAAATGAGGGACTGCCGGCTCAACAGAATTCACAGCCCTCTTATGAACTTTCTGATCACGTTTACACAAACTTGTGGTGAACACGTGATACTGCCCACTGTTTAGCTATTTTGGATGACTCTGATAACCCGACTGCTACTGCTGCTAACCTCCTTGACCAGACTGTTGTTGATTATAACCACCCTGGCTTCCCTGAAAGCCGGATCCTGAACCACCGCCCGGGCTATGAAAACCGCCAGCTCCTGAGCCGCCGCCTGGGCCGTGATTGCCATCAAACGTACTAGAATTCTTGAAAGCCTTCACGATTGCACAATCCTTCCATAAGTGAGTCGCTGGTCGTTCCCGGGTGCCGTGTCTCGGGCAGGGCTCATTGAGTAATTGCTCAAGAGACGGGCCTGACCCGCCAAACCGGGGTGGCTTTCCTTTGCGCTTCTGATTGTTACCCTGTGCATTGGCCACAAATTCCGGGTTACTGTCTGCCTTAGGCTTATTACCTCCTTGACTTGCCGGGTTATGCTGCTGACCCTTTCCATTGCCGTTCTTCTTTCCCTTCCCTGTCTTTTCCTCATCAGACGCGGGATCCTTGGTACTATCAGAATCGGCATACTTGACTAAAGCCTCCATGAGCGTCCCCATATCGTTGCAATCACGCTTAAGGCGCCCCAGTTTCTGTCTCAGAGGCTCAAAACGGCAATTGTTCTCCAGCATGAGAACTGCTGAGCCGGCATCCATCTTGTCAGACGAATGTATTATATCTTTGACCCAGCGTACCCAATGAGTCGTAGATTCACCTTCCTCCTGCTTACAATTTGTCAGGTCCACAATCGACATAGACTGCTTGCAAGTGTCATTGAAGTTCTGGATGAAATGGGCCTTTAGCTCCGCCCATGAACCAATGGAATTGGGTGGGAAACCCTTTAACCAAGAACGGGCCGTTCCGTCCAACATCATGGTGAAGTATTTAGCCATCGCTTCATCGCTAACCTCCAGCAGCTCCATGGCCATCTCGTAACTTTAAATCCATGCCCAGGCTGTAAATCGGCCGTATAATTCGGCACCTTTCGAGGTCCCTTGAAATCCTTGGGCAGACGTACATTACGTAGCGCCGGTATCAGACAAGGAACTCCTCCGGTTCTAGTAGCAACACCCGCCTCAACAGAAGTCGTCGGGTAAGCCGGTGAGTCCTGTTGGGCTGCTAGCTGAGCTGCCCGCTCGTCCTCCTGACGTATTTGATCCTGAACTGGGTTATACCCGCCGGGCTGGTTCTAGCGCTGAGCGTTACTTGACAAGGCCTCTGACTCCATGTGTCTATTGTAACTCGGGCTTCGGTTTTGACGAGGCGGAGCTAACCAGGGCGGAGGAGTTGAGTGAATCCTGTCCCGGCTGTAGGAGTAGGTCTCTTGCTGAGCCAGGGCTGTTTGGACAAGTTCCCTGATCTTCCGGGTTTCCATCGCTGTCGGATCATCACCATCTATTGGGAGAGCCGCCAAACGTGCGGATGCTGCGATTAAGTTCTCCATGGGGTTGGAGAAGTGACCCTGTGGTATTGGCATGTAATGGGGTGGTGCCATATTGCCGTGAAGAGGCGCCATCACCGGAGGCTGGACTAGGCCTCCCGCTCCGGATGTCATACACTGATTTGCACCTGGCGGGTTACTTGGGCCGGCCCCGGGTGTAGCGAAGAGATTCCGAGGATCATAAATTTGAGGTAAACGGGACTGAGTTTTCTGATGTCTCCTCCTCATCACCTCATTAGATGCGTTTAAGCTCAACATGAGCTGCAAGGCCTCTGCCTGAAGTTGCTGCGCCCGCATGTCCAAAGCCGCCCGCTCTGTTGCTAATCCAGCATCTTCGGCTGCTAAAGTTTCCTTGGCCCGGGCGATCTCGTCGTGAACCTGTGCCACCTCTGCCTCATGCTCAGATTGGTTCGCAGGGATGACTGTAACAGTTAACAAAGCCGTAAGCTTATCCATGAGATCCATCAGCACCTGAGCCGATGAGCGCACAGGGCCTCCTGCCCCGGCTGCTCCTAACCCGGACGTTATCGCTGCTGAGACCGTAGAATTTTGGTCGGGTTGAGTACCAGCCATGAAGACTCCTGCCCAGTTTGGCGACTCTGAGGGGTCCGGAATAGTGCTGCCATCGGAACAGCCCCCAAGCACACCATCTTGAACTTGATACAACAAGTCTGTTGAGCCGGCGGACGACTCACCGTCAGAGCGGACGACCGGCTCACCATCACCTTCAGATCCTTCAGGAAGTTCACCTCCGTGGATACAACCCACAAAGGCACGCTTCACGACGGGTTGAGCTCGGGCGGGTTTCGCACGCTGAGCCGTCTCGACGAGGTCGGTGTAGCTGTCCGGCTCAGGGCCTGGCTCACCAATCCGGCTGATGAAGACGTGAATTCTGCCAAAGGGGACCCGGTAGCCGTACTCAGTTGAGCTAGCATCGGGGCCCCAGCCTTCGTTGTCGATGTAGATCTTGCCGCGACGACTCTTGGT